>OU342746.1:16639296-18061387 GCA_910589775.1 Avena eriantha
TGTGCATGGCCCATGCAAAAATAATATGCCATTATTTCTTTTGTGACAACAATAATAATATGATGGCATTAATCTTATGCATTTCAAGAAGTGGAATAAAGCCAAGCAAAAGGAATTAAAGGACTAGATCCACCCCAACCCACATGAGCTAGAACAAAAATAGCAAAAGAAAGAAAAAACAAGCTCATGGTTATTGGGATGGTGGGATTATAAAGTGGTGGAAGAGGAAAGGTGGTGGAATGGAAATAAAATATATGCCCCCAACTCAACTTGGGCATTGAACAATATATCAATAACCAAATACAATATCAAGAGGCAAATACAATTAATAATGCATGTGATAGGAAGAACCAAAAGAAAAAAGGATTTATATGATGCTCAAATGCAAGGTGGCATGATGACATGAGCATGATATAATCATGATGCATCAATAATATATATGAAGTAGCCAATATCTTGCTAGGACAAGTATCATTACAATTGTTAGACAATTGGGATGCTACAACTCTCCCCCCACTAAACAGGAATCTCGCCCCGAGATTCTAGGAAGAAGAAGACTCAAAGAGGGAAGGATACTTGGCACGGAGCTCATCTTCACGTTCCCAGGTGCTTCATCAACGGAATGGTGCGACCACTGCACCTTGCAGAACTTGATGGACTTGTTGCGAGTCCTTCTTTTCTGCGACTTCAAGAATTTTGTGGGGTGTTCTTGATAAGACAGGTCTTCTTGGAGATTGATGAGTTCATGGTCCACGGTCCTGCCGGGATCCTTGAAGCACTTCTTCAGTTGAGAGATGTGGAAAACATCGTGGACTTTGAGTTGTTCAGGGAGCTCAAGAGCATAAGCAACTTCTCCTCTTCTTCCATGAATTTTGAAAGGACCGATGTATCCAGGAGCCAGCTTTCCTTTGATACCAAAGCGATGCGTACCTCTCATGGGCGTGACACGAAGGTAAACGAGATCACCAGGGACATACTCCATGTCCGTGTGCTTTCTGTCATCATTGCTCTCTTCTGGCGACTTTGAGCAATCTTCAGGTTTTCAAGAATGATGTGAACTTTCTCCTCCGCTTGAGTTACAATGTCGGGGCCAAACAATATTCTTTCACCTACGCCCGACCAACCAATCGGAGTTCTGCATTTGCGACCATAGAGAGCCTCAAATGGTGCCATCTTTAGACTTTTCTGGAAGCTGTTGTTGTAAGAGAATTCAGCATAAGGAAGACATTCTTCCCACTTCATGCCGAAAGAGATAACGCAAGCACGGAGCATATCTTCGAGAATCTGATTGATCCTTTCAACTTGTCCTTGCGACTGAGGGTGGTAAGCTGTGCTGAAGTTTAACTTTGTTCCCAAAGCATTTTGGAAACTTCCCCAGAACTTGGAAGTGAAGATGCTTCCACGATCTGAGCTGATCTCAAGAGGAACTCCATACAGAGAGACAATTCTGTTGATATAGAGCTCAGCCAACTGAATTGCAGAAATTGTTTCCTTGACTGGAAAGAAGTGAGCTACTTTGGAAAGCCTGTCAATGAAAACAAAGATTGCATTGTTGCCTTTCTGCGACCTTGAAAAACCGGTGATGAAGTCCATCTCTACTTTCTCCCATTTCCATTCCGGAGGCTTCAATGGCTGTAGAAGGCTGGAAGGTTTCTGATGGACAGCTTTAACTCTACGACAAACATCACACTCCGAGACATACTTGGCACAATATCGTTTCAAACCAGGCCACCAATATTGTGTTTTCAAGTCCATGTACATCTTAGTGCTTCCAGGGTGGATAGAAAGAACAGAATCATGCGCCTCCTTGAGAACTTGCTCTCTTAGACCCGGGTAGTTCGGAACAAACATCCGGTGTTCAAAGAAAGAGTGCCTTGGTCATCTACGTGGAACGACTCGTACTTCGGAAGTTGAATGTTGGAGATGATCTTTTAGTGTAAGGATCCCCAAGCTGAATGGAACGGACCTTTTCTTCCAATAGATGTGTTGCTAGAAGGTTTAGAAGATACCCTTGATCCACAATTTCAAGGTTGAGCTTGCGGAATTCTTCGCACAATAGAGGCTGTTGTTCTTCCACCATGAGGTTATTGACATAAGCTTTTCGGCTGAGAGCATCTGCCATGACATTAGCTTTGCCCGGGGTGTAGTTGATGGTCAAATCGAAATCATTGATTGTTTCAATCCACCTCCTCTGACGAAGGTTGAGATCAGGCTGTGTGAAGATATACTTCAGACTCTTGTGATCAGAAAAGATCTCACAACGGTTGCCAAGCAAGTAATGCCTCCATACTTTCAAAGCAAAGACAACTGCTGCGAGTTCGAGGTCATGTGTAGGATAGTTGATCTCATGCGTCTTTAACTGACGAGAGGCATAAGCAACAACTTGCTTTTCTTGCATAAGGACCGCACCCAATCCTTGCAATGAAGCATCACAGAAAATCTGGAAAGGCTTTGATGTATCTGGAGGAACCAAGACTGGTGTGGAAGTGAGCTTCTCTTTGAGTGTTTCAAAGCTTGCTTGACAAGCAGGAGTCCAAAGGTATTTCTTGCCTTTCTTGAGGAGATCGGTAAGAGGCTTCGCAATCTTCGAGAAGTTTTGAACGAAGCGACGGCAGTAACTGGCCAAACCAAGGAAACTCCGAACTTCTTTGACATTTATGGGTGGAAGCCAGTCCATAATTGTCTTAATAGTTTCTGGGTTGACGGCAATGCCCTTGGCAGAGATGACGTGACCAAGGTAGGTGACTTGAGGCAGCCAAAACTAACACTTGGAGAACTTTGCATACAGGCGGTTCTCACGAAGCTTGTTTAGGACACACCGAAGGTGTTCTTCATGTTCTTCCTTTGACTTGGAATAGACTAGAATGTCATCCAGATAGACCACAACGAACTTATCAAGATACTCCATGAAAACCGAGTTCATAAGCCTCGAGAAGGTGGCAGGTGCATTGGTGAGACCGAAAGACATGACCGTGTACTCATATAGGCCATAGCGGGTGGTGAAAGCTGTTTTGGGAACATCTTCCTTGCGAATCTTGATTTGATGGTAACCACTTCTCAAATCAAGCTTAGAGAATACCACAGCTCCAGCTAGCTGATCAAAGAGATCATTAATCCGCGGAAGGGGATATTTATTCTTGATGGTTTTAGCATTGAGTGCCCGATAGTCAACACAAATTCTATCAGTCTTGTCTCTCTTCTTCACAAAGATGGTTGGACTACCCCAAGAAGAAGTACTGTGCTGAATGAAACCCAACTTCTCTTGTTCATCCAACTGACGCTTAAGTTCAGCTAACTCAGCAGGACCCATTTTATAAGGCCGCTTGGAGATAGGGGCGGTACCAGGTTCAAGTTCAATGACAAACTCAACCTCACGATCCGGAGGCATACCTGGCAACTCTTCAGGAAAGACATCTGGAAACTCACAAACTACAGGAACACTCTGAATACCTGCCATAGCATCATCATTCAGAGCCGCCAAAGAATAAAGCTGAATTGCAGGAGTCAGACTTGGAGAATAGACTATATGACCTTCAGGAATTTTTAGAGAAACCGAACGTTCAGCACAATCAATCACAGTTGCATTTGCTGTCAACCAATCCATGCCCAAGATAACATCAATATCAGAATTGCCCAGAATAATTAAGGAAGCCGGAAACGAAGAGCCACCAATCTCAATTTGATTGCCATGGCTGATATGAGCAGCCCTCATGTTTGACCCAGGAGATTGTACCACAAGACGGTGCAATAAAGGAACCATAGCCAGATTTTGCTCATGCGCAAACTTGTGAGAAACAAAAGAATGCGAAGCACCAGAATCAAACAAAACTCGTGCAGGAACTGAGTTAACAGAAAGCATACCCATGACAACTCCAGATGCATGCTCAGCTTGAGCGGCGTTGACACAGTGGGCACGAGCAACCGTAGATCCCGGCTTAGTGTTGATGTTGAGAGCCCGAGGTGGAGGTGCACGAATCATAGGAGCACTTGCCTCAGGTCTTGGAGGTGGTGGTGGAAGAGCTTTGTTGTTCATTGGACAATTCCAGTGCTGATGCCTAGTGTTTCCACAAGTATAGCAAGCACCAGGTGGACGTGGAGCAACGTAGCCAGGGACTCCGCCAGGCGCTCCAGGGTAGTTGTGGTTGTAGCCCCTGGGAGCCACAGTGAAGGAGTTTGGTGGCCTTGGTGCGTAGCTTGACGGTCTTGGTGGAGCAGGAAGTGACAGTGGGGTGTTAGGAACCCAGACACGACGCTTAGAAGGAGCTGTCATAGCAGAAGAGCTTGTTGTATCACGGCTATGTTTCTTTGACTCCTCAAACACTTGCCTACTTGCTTCTTCCTGCAGAGCTGTGTGTTGAAGTTCCAGGAAAGATGCTGGTCTTGCATGAGTGATTGCATATTTGATGGAAGCATTAAGGCCTTGCCGAAACCTCTTTTGCTTCTTCTTGTCATCAAAGATCTCATCGCCACCATAACGAGAAAGATTCATGAAGTTTCTGATGTAGGTGTTGACATTGTCAGTGCCCTGCTTGAGGTTGAGAAACACTTCCTTCATCCTTTCCATGCCAATTTCTGACAGATATTGCTCTTTGAAAGCAGCAGTGAACCGCTCCCAAGTAGGCTGAAAACCAGAAAGATCTGCCTTGAGGTAATTTTCCCACCAGAGAGCTGCATCTCCCTTCAGAAGGTGAGTACCACACTTGACCCATTCTTGCTCGGGAACATCTGCAGTCATCAGCAACCTTGACACTTCACGAAGCCAATCATCCGCATCAAGTGGCTGATCAGACACCTCAAATTGGCGTGGGTTGATCTTGAGAAAACTCTTGATGTCTCCTTGCTTGGGAGGTGGAGGTAGCAAAACAAACTCGTTCCTCCTGACACTTTCCTCAAAGCGCTGCTGGTTCTGCTGCATTGTGCCCAAAGCATTTGCAATACTTGCCAAAGCGGCCCCAAGTTCAGGTGGTATGTCCTCCTCAGAACGGCGTGGTGGTGCCATCCTGTGATTCATATAAAACACAAGTCAGTACTATAATGGAGAATGATTATAATCCAAAATAGTACCAAAATGGAATTAATCAAGATTAAAGAATGCAATTCACTGAGATGATATTAAAATATCAACAAAGTTCAAGGCAACTAGAAGATATTAAGCATAACACACACGACTGAACAAGGAGTGTGGTACACAACTAACAAAGAAAAATTTTCTGCAAATTTTGGCATTAAAATACCACTATATGCGCAAAACCACTTAACGAATCAAGATTAGTAACTCTACTAGTTCAATCTACAAAAGAAAATGACAAAAGTAGTGGTATGGTCGCGACTCCATCCCGCACTCAAATCATTACTCCGCACATGAGTCAGTAACACACATATCTTAACACCTTCTTCTTAAGGTGAACCTAAAGGTTGTTAACTACGGAAAAGAACACCCCAACAAGGTAACCTCGGATAACAAAGAGTAAGGTAGATCGCATCGGTGTACAACGAATCAGAATAGATCGCGTCAGTTTACAAAGGACTGTCGGTAGGGAATGTACCAACCGTTGATAACCAAAAGGCAGATAGTGATAACATTTGGATGCAACAGATAGACAAGGAATTCACACACACACACACACACACAACCTATGGTACTACAGAACCCAGAACACGTGAATCCTAGTTTGAATTTTAGAAGAGGATTGAAAACGTTACACTTCCTTACCAGAAAAAGGGTGGGTGGGTGGGTAAGAAGAAAAATGGAAGCAGTCCTACTCTCACGTTTGTTTTTCCCTAGTATACATAACTACCAAAATATTTGCTAGACTGACAACGACCATTTTGGCTGAGACCCTGAAGGGCGAGATGGCTCTGATACCAATTGTAACTACCTCGGTGAATTACGCTCTTAGTTAATGCCTGGATGAACGAAAGTGGTTAAAATAGTATGGTGGGGCCCAGGGCCACTCACGGTAGACCTTTCGGCCGTCCTAACCACTTTTAGACAACGGGACAAGAACGAGCGGCGTAATCGGCAGGCGAAGGGATCAAGTACATACACAAATGAGTATGTATGCAAGCCACATACAACAGTCCTCAGAGCCATTCCATCTAAAATAAATAGAAAGATAGCAACGCCATACGGCAAGATCCAAATGTCCTAGATAGATATAATAATTTAGGATAGCTCCTCATACATCACACATCAGAGTATCAGGCGGAAGCGGAAATCAAGATCCGAGTACGGATAAGAAGCAAATTGGCATAAGATGCTCCATAAATAAACACATCCCGCCCACAGATCACACGGATCCCCGTTCCCGGAATCTCTACACCGAATGATCTTTGCCAACATCATCTGTCTCTTCCACCCAGTATCCATCTGGCGGGTACACCTGTTCATCTGAATCAAACAATTTATCGTGTGAGACCCTATGGGTACTCAGCAAGTCTTTATGCCACTAAAGGGGATACAACCTGGGGTGACGCAATTGCAGCAAAAGATAATACCTAACAATTCTACAGATACTCGCTAACCTTCCGCCTAACCAATGATAGACGGAAGTCCGTGAATTAAGAACAACAGTTATACAAGTATAATTATCAGATCCATCCTCCTCCTCGCTTACGAACGAGGAAGCGGACGAACAACCCCCGTCATCCGTTGGCAGTTTTATTAACCATTCCATGAGTATTGCACTACTACTAGTCAAGTACTTAGTCAAATTAAAAGCGGTACTTTAGTTATACTTGTCTATGATCGAGAAACTGTGCTCCAAGTCGTCCATAACCACGGACACGGTTTTTAGAAAGATTTACCCTGCAGGGGTGCATGAATAGCAACACACACTCGATCAACCTCGGAAAAACCAAATCAAAACCCAACGAGGCATTCACGACAAAGCAATCACAGGATTCAGAAATATTTCGGGGGGCCACCCCATTAAGCTACCCGCAACGAAGTTGGCCGGCTCCGAGACGGACCCAAGGTTTGTGTGGACGGCGGTAAACGACTGGGAACCCGAAAATGTGACTGGGCTTGTTGATACAGCGAAAACGTGTCACGATCCAAAATAGTACAGGTGCTCCTCACACAATCTTAAATAAAGCAGTAACATGGCATAAGTACAGCATAGTAATAAAGCCCCAAACTAATTGTGGCCCCAAGAAATAAGAATGAATCAAGCTCTGGCTCAGGGGGTCCATAAGGCCTCCCGGATGTGGATAGTGCGAATAGTCAAGGAACAGGAATCAAGTACTCGGGGTCCTACGGGACACAAGTGAGCATGAAAAACCAAATAGCAGATATTGCTCACCGGTGCCTCTTTCATTAGTTATCTCATTACTACTCAGGTTATGTTGTTTAGGTACCTCATTATCCATCAGACACTCACATACCCTACTCATGCTTTTCTACGACTCGCATGGCTCAAACAACTCCTGTAGTAATGGCTCATGGGACCGGAACAAGCTTGGTGTGGTTTAAAAGTAAAGGCCATGCAGTACTTGGGATTCAATTTAATGCAATCGCGACTCAATGATGCAAGAATAAGATAGAGGCAATAGGTACTGTATGTATGCAAGCATGTGGTAGTGCTTGCCTGGCAGCTCAGTTGAAGCGAGAGATGGATCTGGGTAATACTCCTGTGATTCCTTGTAATTCTCCTGCTGGGCGTCTATTCGAAGAAGAACCAAACAAACAAGGGCCAACATAAATAAAGTGCACAAGCATATGAATTAAAATGCGACAAGCAAACAAGCATGCCATGATGAATGATGCACAATTTTCATGGCATTAAAGTAGCATGGCAAAGGTGAGGTGTGGTTGCGAGAAATAAAGCATATTATTATTTATTCTACCTAGTTTTATTGTCATAAACAGTTCAGATTTTTAATATCAACATGATGCATGCTTCAATTCAGAACAAGGACTGCATAAATAGAACGGGCTCGTCGCGCTGATCGATTTAGACATATTATTTGTCAAATTTGGAATTATAAAACAAAATTTATTAATTAAATAAGGAAAAGGGCATTTTATTGTAATTTTAATCATCTCGAAATTTTAAAGTGTGCAAAACATATTTCGAAGGGCATATTTGAATTCCTCACATTTTTCTGATTCCAAAACATATATTATATGTATTATTTGGATTTGTATTTTAAAAATTATTTGAATCTGATTTGAATTTGAATTTAAATCAATTTGGAAAAGTTTAAATAAAAACAGACACAGGAACTACTTTTGTTACCCAGGCAACTCTAGCCACAGTCACTGACGGGTGGGCCTGGTGCTGACTGGGCCACGCGCGGCGGAAATACTTTTGTCACCGCATCTCGGTCTAACCACTAAGACTGCGGGGTGGGCCAACTAGCGCAGGCCCATGTGACAACGGTGAGGGAGACAGGGGCTGACAGGTGGGGCTGAGGCTGGAGCGCGGGTTGCGGCCGGGAAAAGCCGAGGGGTTTTCTGCAATACTACCAGAGCGGCTGACAGGTGGGGTCTCTAGGAGCGTGGGTTGCAGGAATCAAAAAGGTGGGGGGCTTTTTGTAAGATGACCACGGCCCGGGTACTGTTTCTCTTCCCATGTTCTGACGGAAAATCGTGCGTGCGGCGCGGAGCGGGGATTCGATCCTGGGACGCGGGCGAACGCGCTGAGGGG
Organism: Avena eriantha; assembly: GCA_910589775.1. Classification (NCBI taxonomy): domain Eukaryota; kingdom Viridiplantae; phylum Streptophyta; class Magnoliopsida; order Poales; family Poaceae; genus Avena; species Avena eriantha. The sequence goes on from OU342746.1 coordinate 16,647,948, forward strand.
GCGGAGCCACTTCGGCAGGCTAGGGGAGCTGGCAGATGAGGGGCTGGGGCCTAGATAGGGTGTGGCGCGGTGCGGGGAAGCTGCAGATGCCGGCGAGTGGCGCGCACTGAGAGCGCTCGACAAAAGCAACGGCGGCGTTAGGGCGGTACGGCGAGGCGGACCATGTCAGGGTAGACGAGGGACTCACCGCGGGCTCGGCGGTGGTGTTGGATCGGGGAGAAGCGCGGCGGTTCGTCGACGACGCAGACGCTCCGGTGGGCTAGGGTTTCGGAGGACGGCGAGGATCTGGCGGCCCTGGGAGCTTCTCCTTCACATTGGCGTGGACAGGGCGTCGTAGAGGGACCTCCTCGAGCTGCCAGGCCACCTCCAGGACGAGCTGCTCGGCTGGAACGACGGGGATGAGGTGGTGCTGGCGGCGACCAGCGGCAGAAGTTGTCGTCGGGGAGGAAGAAGGAGAGGAGGAGGGCAGCTCGGGGCAGATCTGGGAGAGTCCAGAGAGGCGTGTGGGCGACGGAAAAGCGAGGGGAAGAGGGGAGGAAGGCAGGCGGGGCACGGCAGAGATAAAGGTGGCCTCGGTGCCACCTTTTCTCTCCTTTCTCCTCGAGCACATGCTCGGCCGACTGGGGCTGGACCTGGGGCTGTAGGTGGACCAGGGCAGGGAGAGAGGACAGGCAGGGAGGCTCGGCTGGAGGGGGGCCCTCGGGTCAGGAAGAGAGAAGAGAGGGAGGGTTAGCTAGGCTAGGTTAGATGGGGCATGGCTCGGGTTAGGGTTAGCTAGGGTTAGGGAGAGGGTTAGGGTTAGCTGGGGTGTTGCTCAGCAGGTTAGAGAGAGAGGAAGAGTAAGTGAGAGAGATGGGAAAAGATTAGGGTTTAAGGTTTGGAGAATTAGGGCTAGGAAAAATTAGAAATAGAAACTCGGTGTAGGTTTGTTTAGGGTTTAGATTTTTAAGGCTTGAGCAAAAGATCACCCCCAAGTGGAACATGATGATAGCTAGGAGTAACATGAGATGATGTAGAAGAGAATAGCAAGAAAAGGAAAAGAAAGGAAATGAGGGACTAGGCCTCATATGGTTCATGCATGGAGAATAAAATTAAGACGAAAATTTATATATGAGCCCATGAGGATGGTGGAGAGGTAGGAGATGTTTTCACAAAGATAGGATCCATTAAAACCAAAGAAAAACCAAAGGAGAGGAAGGTGGTGAAGAATTGTGCATGGCCCATGCAAAAATAATAATGCCATTATTTATTTTGTGACAATAATAATAATATGATGGCATTAATCTTATGCATTTCCAAGAAGTGGAATAAAGCCAAGCAAACAAATTAAAGGACTAGATCCACCCCAACCCACATGAGCTAGAACAAAAATAGCAAAAGAAAGAAAAACAAGCTCATGGTTAATGGGATGGTGGGATTATAAAGTGGTGGAAGAGAAAGGTGGTGGAATGGAAATAAAAGATATGCCCCCAACACAAGTTGGGCATTGAACAATATATCAATAACCAAATACAATATCAAGAGGCAAATACAATTAATAATGCATGTGATAGAAGAACCAAAAGGAAAAGGGATTTATATGATGCTCAAATGCAAGGTGGCATGATGACATGAGCATGATATAATCATGATGCATCAATAATATATATGAAGTAGACAATATCTTACTAGGACAAGTAGCATTACAATTGTTAGACAATTGGGATGCTACATGTCACTGCATGTGTGTTCTTTTTACTAACAACAACCAGAGTCATTAAAATGTGTGCTCTTTTCACATACCACATATGGATCCACCAGTGTCATTGTATGTGTGTTCATTTCACTAACAACAACCAGAGTCATTGCATGTGTGTTCTTTTCACATACCACATATGGATCCACCAGTGTCATTGAAATGTGTGTTCTCTACAGAGACCACACATGGATCCACCAGTGTCATTGCATGTGTGTTCTTTTCACTAACAACAACCAGAGTCATTGAAATATGTGCTATTCTCACATACCACCTATGGATCCACCAGTGTCATTGCATGGGTGTTCTTTTTAGTAACAACCAGAGTCATTGCATGTGTGTTATCTTCAATAACAACAACTGGAGTCATTGCATGTGTGCTCTTTTCACAATCCACCTGTGGATCCACCAGTGTCATTGCATGTGTGCACTTTATACTTACAACAACCTGAGTCATTTCATGGCTGTTCTTCTCACGTACCACCTATGGATCCACCAGTGTCATTGCATGTGTGTTCTTTTTAGTAACAACAACCAGAGTCATTGAAATGTGTGTTTTCTTCAGAGACCACACATAAATCCACCAGTGTCATTGCATGTGTGTTCTTTTTACTAACAACAACCAGAGTCATTGAAATGTGTGCTCTCTTCAGAGACCACACATGGATCCACCGGTGTCATTGCATGTATGTTCTTTTCACTAACAACAACTGGAGTCATTACATGTGTGTTCTTTTGACATACCACATAAGGATCCACCAGTGTCATTGCATGTGTGCTCTTTTCACAATCCACCCATGGATCCTCCAGTGTCATTGCATGTGTGTTCTTTTTAGTAACAACAACCACATTCATTGAAATGTGTGTTCTTCTCACATACCACCTCTGGATCCACCAGTGTCATTGCATGTGTGTTCTTTTCACTAACAACTAGAGTCATTGAAATGTGTGCTCTTCTCACATACTACCTATGGATCCACCAGTGCCATTGCATGTGTGTTCTTTTTAGTAACAACAACTAGAGTCATTGCATGTGTGTTCTTTTCACTAACAACAATTGGAGTCATTGCATGTCTGCTCCTTTCACAATCCACCTATGGATCCACTAGTGTCATTGCATGTGTGCTCTTTTTACTAACAACAACCAGAGTCATTTCATGGCTGTTCTTCTCACATACCACCTATGGATCCACTAGTGTCATTGCATGTGTGTTCTTTTTAGTAACAACAATTAGAGTCATTGAAATTTGTGTTCTCTTAAGTGACCACACATGGATCCACTAGTGTCATTGCATGTGTGTTCTTTTTACTAACAACAACCAGAGTCATTGAAATGTGTGCTCTCTTTAGAGACCACACATAGATACACCGGTGTCATTGCATGTATGTTCTTTTCACTAACAACAACTAGAGTCATTGCATGTGTGTTCTTTTCACATACCACATAAGGATCCACCAGTGTCATTGCATGTGTGCTCTTTTCACAATCCACCCATGGATCCACCAGTGTCATTGCATGTGTGTTCTTTTAGTAACAACAACCAGAGTCATTGAAATGTGTGTTCTCCTCAGAGACCACACATGGATCCACCAGTGTCACTGCATGTGTGTTCTTTTTACTAACAACAACCAGAGTCATTAAAATGTGTGCTCTCTTCAGCGACCACACATGGATCCACCTGTGTCATTGCATGTATGTTCTTTTCACTAACAACAACGGGAGTCATTGTATGTGTGTTCTTTTCAGATACCACATATGGATCCACCAGTGTCATTGCATGTGTGCTCTTTTCACAATCCACCCATGGATCCACCAGTGTCATTGCATGTGTGTTCTTTTTACTAACAATAACCAGAGTCATTGAAATGTGTTCTCTCTTCAGAGACCACACATTAATACACCAGTGTCATTGCATGTATGTTCTTTTCACTAACAACAACTGGAGTCATTGCATGTGTGTTCTTTTCACATACCACATAAGGATCCACCAGTGTCATTGCATGTGTGCTCTTTTCACAATCCACCCATGGATCCACCAGTGTCATTGCATGTGTGTTCTTTTTAGTAACAACAACCAGAGTCATTGAAATGTGTGTTCTCCTTAGAGACCACACATGGATCCACCAGTGTTACTGCATGTGTGTTCTTTTTACTAACAACAACCAGAGTCATTAAAATGTGTGCTCTCTTCAGAGACCACACATGGATCCACCCGTGTCATTGCATGTATGTTCTTTTCACTAACAACAACTGGAGTCATTGTATGTGTGTTCTTTTCACATACCACATATGGATCCACCAGTGTCATTGCATGTGTGCTCTTTTCACAATCCACCCATGGATCCACTAGTGTCATTGCATGTGTGTTCTTTTTAGTAACAACAACCAGAGTCATTGAAATATGTGTTCTTCTCACATACCACCCATGGATCCACCAGTGTCATTGTATGTGTGTTCATTTCACTAACAACAACCAGAGTCATTGAATGTGTGTTCTTTTCACATACCACATATGGATCCACCAGTGTCAGTGAAATGTGTGTTCTCTATAGAGACCACACATGGATCCATCAGTGTCATTGCATGTGTGTTCTTTTCACTAACAACAACCAGAGTCATTGAAATATGTGCTCTTCTCACATACCACCTAGGGATCCACCAGTGTCATTGCATGTGTGTTCTTTTTAGTAACAACAAACAGTGGCATTGCATGTGTGTTCTTTTCACTAACAATAACTGGAGTCATTGCATGTGTGCTCTTTTCACAATCCACCCATGGATCCACCAGTTTCATTGCATGTGTGTTCTTTTTAGTAACAACCACCAGAGTCATTGAAATGTGTGTTCTTCTCACATACCACCAATGGATCCACCAGTGTCATTGCATGTGTGGTCATTTCACTAACAAAAATCAGAGTCATTGCATGTGTGTTTATTTCACATAGCGCATATGGATCCACCAGTGTCATTGAAATGTGTGTATTCTAGAAAGACCACACATGGATCCACCAGTGTCATTGTATGTGAGTTCTTTTCACTAACAACAACTGGAGTCATTGCATGTGTGCTGTTTTCACAATCCACATATGTATCCACCAGTGTTATTGCATGTGTGTTCCTTTTAGTAACAACAACCAGTGTCATTGCATGTGTGTCCTTTTCACTAACAACAACGGGAGTCCTTGCATGTGTGCTCTTTTCACAATCCTCCTATGGATCCACCAGTGTCATTGCATGTGTGTTCTTTTTACTAACAACAACCAGAGTCATTTCATGGTTGTTCTTCTCACATACCACCTATGGATCCACCAATGTCATTGCATGTGTGTTCTCTTCACAATCCACACATGGATCCACCAGTCTCATTGCATGTGTGTTCTTTTTAGTAACAACAACCAGTGTCATTGCATGTGTGTTCTCTTCAGAGACCTCACGTGGATCCACCAGTGTCATTGCATGTGTGTTCTTTTTGCTAACAACAACCAGAGTCATTGAAATGTGTGCTCTCTTCAGAGACCACACATGGATCCACCGGTTTCATTGCATGTGTGTTCTTTTCACTAACAACAACCGGACTCATTGCATGTGTGTTCTTTTCACATACATCATATGGATCCACCAGTGTCATTGCATGTGTGCTCTTTTCACAATCCACCCATGGATCCACTAGTGTCATTGCATGTGTGTTCCTTGGAGTCATTGAAATGTGTGTTCTTCTCACATACCACCTATGGATCCACCAGTGTCATTGCATGTGTGTTCATTTCACTAACAACAACCAGAGTCATTGCATGTGTGTTCTTTTCACATACCACATATGGATCCACCAGTGTCATTGAAATGTGTGTTCTCTACAGAGACCACACATGGATCCACCAGTGTCATTGCATGTGTGTTCTTTTCACTAACAACAACTAGAGTCATTGAAATGTGTCTTCTTCTCACATACCACCTATGGATCCACCAGTGTCATTGCATGTGTGTTCTTTTTAGTAACAACAAACAGTGTCATTGCATGTGTGTTCTTTTTACTAACGACAACTGGAGTCATTGCATGTGTGCTCTTTTCAGAATCCACATATGGATCCACCAGTGTCATTGCATGTGTGTTCCTTTTATCAACAACAACCAGTGTCATTGCATGTGTGTTCTTTTTAGTAAAAACAACCAGTGTCATTGCATGTGTGTTCTCTTTACAATCCACACATGGATCCACCACTTTCATTGCATGTGTGTTCTTTTTACTAACAACAACCAGTGTCATTGCATGTGTGTTCTCTTTAGAGACCACACATGGATCCACCGGAGTCATTGCATGTGTGTTCTTTTCACATACCACATATGGATCCACCAGTGGCATTGCATGTGTGCACTTTTCACAATCCACACATCGATCCACCAGTGTCATTGCATGTGTGTTCTTTTTAGTAGCAACAACCAGAGTCATTGAAATGTGTGTTCTTCTCACATACCACATATGGATCCACCAGTGTCATTGCATGTGTGTTCATTTTACTAACAACAACCAGAGTCATTGCATGTGTGTTCTTTTTACTAACAGCAACCAGAGTCATTTCATGGCTGTTCTTCTCACATACCACCTATGGATCCACTAGTATCATTGCATGTGTGTTCTCTTCACAATCCACACATGGATCTACCCGTGTCATTGCATCTGTGTTCTTTTTAGTAACAACAACTAGTGGCATTGCATGTGTGTTATCTTCAGAGACCACACATGGATCCACCAGTGTCATTACATGTGTGTTTCTTTTACTAACATAAACCAGAGTCATTGAAATGTGTGCTCTCTTTAGAGACCAGACATGGATCACCATGTCATTGCATGTATGTTCTTTTCACTAACAACAACTTGAGTCATTGCATGTGTGTTCTTTTCAAATACCACATATGGATCGACCAGTGTCATTGCATGTGTGCTCTTTTCACAATCCACCCATGGATCCACCAGTGTCATTGCATGTGTGTTCTTTTTAGTAACAACCAGAGTCATTGAAATGTGTGTTCTTCTCACATACCACCTATGGATCCACCAGTGTCATTGCATGTGTGTTCATTTCACTAAAAACAATCAGAGTCATTGCATGTGTGTTCTTTTCACATACCACATATGGATCCACCAGTGTCATTGAAATGTGTGTACTCTACAAAGACCACACATGGATCCACCAGTGTCATTGCATGTGTGTTCTTTTCACTAACAACAACTGGAGTCATTGCATGTGTGCTCTTTTCACAATCCACATATGGATCCACCAGTGTCATTGCATGTGTGTTCTTTTTAGTAACAACAACCAGTGTCATTGCATGTGTGTTCTTTTCACTAACAACAACTGGAGTCATTGCATGTGTGCTCTTTTCACAATCAACCTATGGATCCACCAGTGTCATTGCATGTGTGTTCTTTTTACTAACAACAACCAGAATCATTTCATGGCTGTTCTTCTCACATACCACCTATGGATCCACTAGTGTCATTGCATGTGTGTTCTCTTCACAATCCACACATGGATCCACCAGTGTCAAGAACCAGTGTCATTGCATGTGTGTTCTCTTCACAATCAACACATGGATCCACCACTATCATTGCATGTGTGTTCTTTTTACTAACAACAACTAGTGTCATTGCACGTGTGTTCTCTTCGGAGACCACACATGGATCCACCAGAGTCATTGCACATGTGTTCTCTTCGGAGACCACACATGGATCCACCAGAGTCATTGCATGTGTGTTCTTTTCACAATCCACACATCGATCCACCAGTGTCATTGCATGTGTGTTCTTTTTAGTTACAACAACCAGAGTCATTGAAATGTGTGTTCTTCTCACATACCACATATGGATCCACCAGTGGCATTGTATGTGTGCACTTTTCACAATCCACACATCGATCCACCAGTGTCATTGCATGTTTGTTCTTTTTAGTTACAACAACCAGAGTCATTGAAATGTGTGTTCTTCTCACATACCACATATGGATCCACCAGTGTCATTGCATGTGTGTTCATTTTACTAACAACAACCATAGTCATTGCATGTGTGTTCTTTTCACATACCATATATTGATCCACAAGTGTCAGTGAAATGTGTGTTCTCTACAGAGAGCACATATGGATCCACCAGTGTCTTTGCATGTGTGTTATTTTCACTAACAACAACTAGAGTCATTGAAATGTGTGTTCTTCTCACATACCACCTATGGATCCACAAGTGTGATTGCATGTGTGTTCTTTTTTCGTAACAACAACCAGTGTAATTACATGTGTGTTCTTTTCACTAACAACAACTGGAGTCATTGCATGTGTTCTCTTTTCACAATCCACCTATGGATCCACCAATATCATTGCATGTGTGTTCTTTTTACTAACAACAACCAGAGTCATTTCATGGCTGTTCTTCTCACATACCACCTATGGATCCACGAGTGTCATTGCATGTGTGTTCTCTTCACAATCCACACATGGATCCACCAGTGTCATTGCATGTGTGTTCTTTTTAGTAACAACAACCAGTGTCATTGCATGTGTGTTCTTTTCACTAACAACAACTGGATTCATTGCATGTGTGTTCTTTTCACATACCACAACTGGAGTCATTGCATGTGTGTTCTTTTTACTAACAACAACTAGAGTCATTTCATGGTTGTTGTTCTTACATACCACCTATGGATCCACCAGTGTCATTGCATGTGTGTTCTCTTCACAATCCACACATGGATCCACCAGTGTCATTGCATGTGTGCTCTTTTTAGTAACAACAACCAGAGTAATTGCATGTGTGTTCTCTTCAGAGACCACAAATGGATCCACCAGTGTCATTGCATGTTTGTTCTTTTTACTAACAACAACCAGAGTCATTGAACTGTGTGCTCTCTTCAGAGACCACACATGGATCCACCGGTGTCATTACATGTGTGCTCTTTTCATAATCCACCTATGGATCCACTAGTGTTTTTGCATGTGTGTTCTTTTTACTAACAACAATTGAGTAATTTCATGACTGTTCTTTTCAGATACCACATATGGATCCACCAGTGTCATTGAAATGTGTGTTCTCTTTAGAGACCACACATGGATCCAGCAGTGTCATTGCATGTGTGTTCTGTTCACTAACAACAACTGGAGTCATTGCATGTGTGTTCTTTTCACATACCACATATGGATCCACTAGTGTCATTGCATGTGTGCTATTTTTACTAACAACAACTAGAGTCATTGGATGTGTGTTCTCTTTAGAGACCACACATGGATCCACCAGTGTCATTGAAATGTGTATTATTTTCAACTACCGCAGTTGGCCACAAAGAATCGGGACGCAGAACTAACTAGCAACCGCTCTTGGGCTTCTAGAAGACCCGATCCCCAATTGTTAGGCGCCGTTGGATCGGGGTGCGTTGACGATAATGATGTCCTTCGCGAGGGCGATCCGCGAGAAGTCTGTTATGTGAACTGATTGGCCATGGCTACTACGTTGGGCCTACGTCCTTGCCCTTATCCCCTTAACCTCGGGGCCGAAAATCAGATCGTGTTCCTTCATCGCCATGGAGAGGGAGAGGCCCAAACTCAGCTTGCACGAGGCTCAGATGTTTGCCCACTACGACATACTCGCGCCGCCATTAGCGAGGCTTCCGGCCGGCTTCAAGCTCAGCTACGTCGGGGTTCATGTCGTGCCGCTCTTGCGCGACAACGCATTGGCGAGGCAGATCGACGAGCGCCGCCGCCAGCTGTCGGAGTGGAAGAGGGCAATGGCGCGGTACTCGCGTACGAGCGCATACTGGCGAAAGCTGTTGAAGAAGGAGCGGTCTGCGTTGATTGAGCTGTGCGGAACCCACCGGCGGGAGATCCACCCGGATCTGCGCAACCCCGAAGGGAGGCAGCGCTTCTGGGCAGTGCTTGGGCGTACGACCTCCACCGTTATCGATGCAGCGCGCCATGAAGAATCCATGAGGAGGAGGAACGCTGTCGGGAACGTCGGTATCGATTCTGACGCGGAGGAGGCTGGCGGAGACGCTGGCAACGTCGTCAATGATGGAGACTGTGGGAGCGTCATAGTCTATTAGGGCCACTTAAGCATATATTAAATCTATGTACGGTATCTTAATGCGCTATTTGGATCTGGGTCACCTGAGTCATGGCCGATTATCGTCATAATCCATATATGTTGGCCATGTTTTAGTTGTCTTTGTCTTTGAAACTAGTCGATCGAAACTCGTTCGATCCTGAAAATAAAGTTCGCGTGTTCCCTAGCATATCTGATGGGACAATATGCTGACTCTGCTCCCAGCACTTGATGGCACAACCGTAAGTTGGAGTGCGCCTGAGGAGAAGGGATCGAGCGTGTTGTAATAGTGTACTACTCCTGTCTAGATATAACTGACTTAGTTTTTTTTAGATATTTAATAAATGTGTCTATACCCAAAACATGTCTAGATACATGTTTTAGGTTTCTCTGTCTTTCAAACTAATAAAAAGTTGTCAAATTCTGAACAAACAAAGTCATTACGTTCACACCTGATGGGACAATACGCTGACTCTGCTACTTGATGGCACAGCTATAATTCTGGAGTGCACCAGAGGAGATGGGAATGCAAGGGAGATGGGAACTAGTAGCCGCGTCCAAACGCAGGTAAACAATTAATGTAATAATATTTCAAAAAATGTAATCTGGTCCACATGACCCCATTATAGACACATTGCACGTGCCAGATATAAATAAAGATGACACGGCTAGTTTAGTTTCAATGATATAATTCAACATACGACGTTACTGTGCCCGCATCTTTCTGCTCCTCTTATTAGTCTACTAGCCCACGCTGCATTAAGCATCAGTTGATGAGGATAAAAAAATGATCAAATGGCAAATAAAACAATTTTTAAGCTTACCTTTCATCCGGAGAATTGTACAAAGATGAAATTGGCAGGGATTTATTATTTCTCCTGCAGTTAGCCGAAAGATCCTCAAGAACATCCTCAATCACCCATACAACTTCTTCATATTCTAATACACCTCCATTATTTGCCCTTTCCTCCCCGTTCCGATTACCCTTTTGTTTCTTTTCACACCCTTTTCTCGCCGGCACCTCCACTTCTTCATAAATTGGCTGCTTAAGTACGTTTTCCTCCGAGTGCTCATCACCGTCTTCGCGCTTCTCTTCCGCCAGTTCTGGCTGAGAAGCCTCATTTTCTGCCACCAGGGTGTGAATAGGGACACTAGCATGTGTAACTGGTTTTGTGCACAACCTCTTGATATGGCCGGATCCGCCACAACGTCTGCATTTCCTTTTCCTAGCTCCCAGCCTTGGACCTTTATCGGTGGAGGCCTCGATCCTTAGCTTTCTAGGCCTCCCAGGTGGCCTCCTAAGAACTGGTGGTTGAAGTTTGAACCTTGGATCGACAATCTCCCAATCATTTTCATTGGCCATAGGTGGTACGTTTTCTGCATAAGTTGCAGCAAACTTGTCCACGGAGAAATAGTTGTCGACATAGTTCTCTATTTCAGCTCCGTTACCTCTAAGCTTTAAGATGAAGTAAATTGCATGGTGACATGGCAAACTAGTAATCTGCCACTGCCTGGATGAACAAGTCTTGTTTCCAATGTCTACAGTGTACCTCCGTTCACTTCCACACTTGTATTCTGCATAAACCTCAGCCAATGTTCTGGAACTTCTGACCACCCTCATCTTTATCGTTCTCATTGCCCTGGTTCTTGCATTCAGTAACATAACCACCTTTGGAACTATTTTATGGCCTAAAAATTTTCTTGCACAAAATCTTTGCCTTAAATCTATCTTCACCATTATGCACTGTCTTATCGCATCCAACAAAATAACAATTCCAAGTGTCTTCATGCCCGAAATCTTATCATTGAAACTCTCTACCAAATTATTGCATACAAAATCCACCTTGCTTAACTCACCAAACTTGCTTCTGGCCCATAGCTTGGTGTGATGTTCCTCAAGGTATTTTCACCTTTGGCACTGCATACATGTTCTGCAAGTAAGTAGCATGCGTGCTTGGGATGTATGTGTATGCTGATCGCCACAAGTCCTCTTCAAAGATCTTTCCTTTGAACTTCTTCATGAAGTTAGTAGCGAGGTGCCGCATGCATTCCCTATGATCAACCCCAGGAAACACAACATCAATAGCATTCTCAAGACCCTCGGATGCACCCGTGTGTATCACCAAGCCTTCAGGGTGACCAATTACTTCCCGCAATCTCTGCATGAACCATGTCTACCTTTCATTTGATTCACACTCAAGAACAACATAAGCTACGGGTAGAAGCCAATTATGCGCGTCCAAAGCACAAGCGGAAGCAACATGTCCCCTAAACTTCCCTGTTAAAGAAGTTGCACCTATTGCCAAGTATGTCCTGCAGCCGTCTAGGAACCCCTTCCAGCATGCCTTCAGGCAGACAAAACATCTCCTGAAGCATATCTTATCTGCCTGCTTATACCTGACCCCCCTCGAGACCTTTTCTCTCCCTTTCACAACCTCGTAATCGATGTCAACAACACTACCAAGTGATGTTTTCTCTACCTGAGCTTTGAAACTATACAACATATGAATACTGTCATTCCACTTACCTTGAATGAAGTCTAGAGCCATCTCCTTCCCATCAAAGACTATGTGATAAGGAATCAGAACGTTAAACTTTTTGCTAATCTTTGCTCTGAGTTCAGCAGGTCTAATGTTATGATCCTGCCTCACCCAGTCAAGTACAGTAGCAGCAATCCACTTGGTAGTCGCCGGTCTAATTTTACCACTTAAAGAAGTATTAGGGCAGTTGTGTTTCTTCGTGTTTACTTTGATCTACATTTGATAAGAATCCAAATAATTCAGAGCTAGTTATCAGTAGAATAAATATGAGAAAGATTGAAACTAAATGTAGCTATTGCAACCTGAAATGGGTGTCCACCCTGCATTGGAGATGCATGTAATCTCCATTTACACACATTACTTTCCCTACAATGCACCCTAAATCTCTTTTGGTCGCTCTTTTCAATGATAAATTCAAACCCAACTCTGATTGCATAGGTTGCAACTGCATATCTGCAGTCCTCCACATTATCAAAGACAGTCCCCTCATCAATTGTAGGATTGTCCCTGTCAAAGTGTATCACTGGCCTGTCCATGTCTTCGTCGTCGTATCTACATCCCATTTCCACATCTTCACATTCCTCTTCCTCATCAGTCCCATAGTTAGGCTAAAAGTTCGAATCAACCAAATATTCCCTACTCTCCATCCTATCAGGGTCAGCAGCCACGTCTGGATATGCTTTCTCATCATCATCCGCACCGCCACACATTTCAGTGCCTTCATGCTCGCTTGACAAAGCATCATGCTCAAGGACAAGCTGTACAAACGTCCTTTGGTTACCAACACATATCCTTGCCATCACCATGGGACTAAAAACACTAATTGGGGTATGTAGATAAGGAATCACAGTTCTTACCTTTTAATGTGGACGCACGACACCTTCTTTGAGTTCCATACCTCCAAAGCTCTGCACCCCGCTTCCTCTCCCCCCGTTTCGTTGTCCTTTGTGCTCTCTAGACTTAAAGGAGATTCCGTGTTCTCCAGGCGTGCAGGACCCATATCCGTGCTCTCAAGCCTCGTAGGATCCATCTCCGAGTGGGATCCAGATCACCAGCGTCGTTGGGCCCCTAACCTAACGGCCGACTCTTGGTTTTCGTTTTCAGACGCACCTGGGCGGTGGGCGGCGGCAAGGAGATAGGGAAGGGAGGGGAGGGGAGGGGACGTGAGGGGATGGTAGGGAGGGGAGGGCGGGAGGACGACGACCCAAGGGGACGACGAGAGCGGTGCACGACTGAGCAGAGTGGTGGCGCCAGGAGCAGAGGAGCGGAGCGGAGCGGAGCTGGTTGCGACAAAGCATGGAAAATTGCACAATAATGTGTTGGTGGGTGGCAACAGCCCTCGAACCTAGGACGCGCGCCGTCGTAGGTGGAGGAGGCAGGCCCGCCTGTCAGAAAACATGCCACCTGTCAGCGCACTATGCACGGGGAGCACTTCACGGAATTTTTTAGCAGGTCCCACATGTCAGTCTGTTTGATCAAAACTTGCATGTAGTGCATGGATGGTTCACGCGCTAGTTCCGAAAAAAGCACGTTCATCTAAACTTGAATTGGCAGTTCCGCTTCTTCTCCCGTATATCCTCGTCTCCTCGAAGTGGCAGTTTCGCTTCGTCTCCCTCGTCTGCTATCCTCTTCTTCTCCTCGTAGTGGTAGTTCTTCTTTCTTCCTTGATCAAAACATTCCCGCACGTAAGCCATGGCTAGTAGCCGGATTAAGAGGAAATGGGTCAATCTCCCGGCCGACCCACTTCGCAAGATCGCCGACTATTTGCTGGAGAAAGAGGAGTACGTCGACACCTATGCTACTTGTCGGGAAGTGTGCACCGATTGGCGCCGCACTTTAAAGGTGCCCGAATTCCATCTTAACAACTTGATCATGATAGATCACACACTTCCAAACGTTGGCGACTTAACCTTCCTCAACCTCGCCACTGGTCGTTGCTTCAGGAAAAATCTAATGGACGGCCATCGCAGGTTCACATTCACATCCGATATTTATTGGTATTTTCCATTGTAAACATCTTAGTGCTAACTGATTCCCTCTTATTCCAAAAGATTATGCTTCATCGGTGTTTCTCGTGGCATCATCATGCTTGCTCAGAGGGTGGAGCCGTACCAAATTCAGCTTCTGAACCCAATCACTCATAAGTCTAACACTGAGTTTCAAGCACACATACCATCTGATCCTTTGCAATCTGTCGTCGTGACGAAGTCCCCGTCGATGGTGTTCGTTTGCACCAATTATCCAGATCGTATTGCATGGGCCGATGAGAGCACCCCAATGGGGCAAATCAATGAATGATTTGGAGAAGGATTGTATTCGCCACCTCCTGCTATGCTTCTGGACTACATGACGACATTCCGAGGGGAAGTATATGCATTACTTGAGAATGGAGACATCTTGTCGACCAACATCAAGGTAGAGCAGCGCACGAGCACTGTCACGATGGCCAAAATAATTTCGGCCCCAGTCTTTGAACAGGTACGCGGAACTTACAAATTTTACCTTGTGGAGTCAGATGGTGATATGCTTCTTGTGTTGAATGGGGATTTTGCCAAAGGGCAAGCGGTGTTGTACCGAGTGGACAAGGAGAACCGCTCTCTCAAGGTCGTCGGTGACATTGGAAGTCGTGCCCTCTTTGTTGATTACAGTCAATCTATCTCCATTGACACCAGGTTACACCCCACAGTCAAACCCGGTTGCATATACTACAGGAATTATAGCAGACTCTACGATCATGAGGTCAAGCCTGGGAAGAGGAACCAACAATGACGTATGGCTTAAGTCTGGAACATACACCGAGGCCTTACCCTCTGGACGAGATACTGGCAGCACATTACAGACGGAGAGAGTTCTCTGAATGTGTGTTGCAGCACGCGGGAGCCGCCGCCGACGAAATATATAGGGGAGAATGAATCATATATTCATCCTAGGTTATTTGCTAGCATTTTTAGGTCTATTTTTCGAAGTTGAAATTTGTACTGTATTTATATTATTTCGATGAGTAGTATGCGTATTAACTTTCAGACAAAATTGTAATGTATTTAAATTTAGTACTTCTAGAATTCAAAGTATTTATTTTTAGTAGCTTCTTTCAGAATTATCTGTGTTCGACATGGGCATCACCTCAGCACCAGAATTCAGGTCCCACATGGTAAATTGCACAATAATGTGTTGGTGGGTGGCACCACCCCTCGAACCTGGGATGCGCACCGTCGAAGGTGGAGGGGGCGGGCCCGCCAGTCAGAAAACATGCCACGTCGGCATCCCCTGTTTCTGATGCCCTTTAAAAAAAATAAAACACGCCACGTCGTTATCCCCTGTTTCTGATGATGTTGCTACACTCGACGGTACATGGTGGCATATAAATAATATCTTATAAACATAAGGGCACAGTCATCAACATTTCTAAAATGAAACCTGGTCCTGTCTCCTACCTGTCCTTGTACATTGCCCGATGAGGTGGATAGCCATGACCGATCTTTTTAATATGTTCGCACTCTTATGCTGAGAAGGGAAATAAAGATTGAGCTGTTAATGCAACGAGTGTCAAATTATTACCCTCTAAGGAAATGGGAAATGGTGATTTTCACGCGTGCCCGTAGTCCAAACCTACTATCAGTCTTTCACTTCCCTTCTCCAACTAACCACAGTTCACCTTGCGCAGCTCCTCCGCGCCGCACCAACTTGGGTAACATGGCCCAGATGCGGCAAGCAGGGCCAAGAGAGCGATGTGGAGAAATCGCGCGACGGCATTACGGCAGGCTCTAGGCAGTGGGAACAAAGTACGTATCAAATCGTTCATGAGAGCACGCCGCCGCCGAGGGTACACACCCTCGAACAGGGTAGCGCCAAGGTCTAGGAACTCACGCGTCCACGCTTCGGCGTGGACTATCTTACCTCAGTAGGGTAGGCTGGGAGCACGCCGTCTGCGGTAAACACGCTCCATCCTACGCACCGTCGAAGGCCGTACCGTGGCGGCGACCAAGCTTCTACACTCAGGCATGAATGCTGGATTGTTCGACAGCCGGAGCCGGCGGTGGGCATCAACTCAGCCCCGGAATTCAGGTTCAAGTTCACACACACCTACGATCCCAAGAAGGAGATGTCGAATTTCAGTTTCGCAGAAATCGGTGCGGCGGCGCGGATGGTCCAACTGAACCGGGACTAGCACATGCAAATCGCTCAGGCATGAATGATGCAGATTTCTTGTAGTTTGGGGGGAAGGAAATAGATCAGTTTGGGTTAAATGATCAAAGAACTTATGTCCTCTCAAGGCAATTGGCCAGCCAACTTTTCTGGTGGAGATCTGTAGTTTCTTTAGTGTAGAATAGTTAAGTTCAGACTGAAGAATGGATTTTGTAGATGAAATGCTGACGAATTATTCTATAAACTAGTAGGAAGTTTAGCCCACTTTTGTGCAGGTATAAGACCCTTTTGTATGGAAGTACTACTGTTGTAAGGAAATACTATCAAGTACTCATTTCCTTCAATTACTAGTCATGGTTCTATCCAGTTAACTGGCATCTTTTTATCCCAGACTACAGATTTTGCGTATGCTGTCTGTGCTATAAACCATTTTTTTCCTTTGTCTTGTGTTGCCTGCAAAATGGACCTGCAGTTCAACGTGTTACAAATGTAGCTACCTTGTACTTGAAGAGGAGATGGACTTCATTTTCCTGGCATCCACATAATTGACATTGCTCATTGCCAGACCACCCTCTTTTCATGAGGTTGTCCTCGGTTATTCACAGAAATTATAAAGCACGGTCTTCAACTACATCGATTCAAATGATTACACACACTACATCAAATTCAGTACCCACACATACTACATCGATTAAAACTATTACACACACATACTACTTCAAACTATTAAACACACGTACTACATCGATTCAAACTATTACACATTTTTAGTCGATGCTAACTTCCTGCTACGCTCTCCATACTACAAATTCATTAGCCGCACATACCACGGCAATTCACTAGAGCTCTGTCTTCACTCAAGGGAAATCAGAACCACCAGCTCGTCCAAGCCCGGTCCCCCCA
Source organism: Avena eriantha (assembly GCA_910589775.1). Classification (NCBI taxonomy): domain Eukaryota; kingdom Viridiplantae; phylum Streptophyta; class Magnoliopsida; order Poales; family Poaceae; genus Avena; species Avena eriantha. Next base: position 16,665,353 of record OU342746.1, read on the forward strand.
CAGAAACTGTGTTCCCCGTCGCGACACGGTGGCGGTCCTGTGCCATCGATCCTTCCAAGTCAACACTGCAGGTGACGAGGGCGCTTTCTGGCAGCCTCTTTTGGGGCCTTGAATGCCATGTTCCGATTCCAGAACCTCCTCCAGGTGGATGATGACCGGGTGCTTCCAGCAAAGCTGTCGCCCTGCCCTGCTTGGAATCTGCACCTCGTACATCTTAGGAACGGCGTCAGGATCTTTCAGCCACGCCTTTACCTCGATGACCCATCTGTCGCTCGGTGGCACGATTTCCACCAGCTCGCCGCCAAGGCTGCTGACGACCTTCTTGAGGGCCTCCGGCTCCCAAGCATCCAATGGGAGGCCGTCAAAGCCGAGTTTGGAGAAGAAACGAAGCTGCCCCAAGCGATCGTCCCACCCACAGGCGCGATGCCAATGCATGAAGCTCATTTTCTCCCCGCGGTACTCGAAAGAACGGGAAGGATGCAGAACACGCTTGGTGTCTGAGCTGTGCTCGAACCGGACAAAAAATCGAATGGCGGCGCGCATACCTCAATGTTGACCTCATTTCATCTGATCCCAAAACGAGACCTGAAAGCCGATAGCAACTCTGCCGGTGACACGGTGGGACGGACGCCCAGCACGGAGGCCATGAGAGCGTGGTCGTCGAACTGCTGTGCCAGGGCTACCATGCCTAGGGTATGCGGCAGCACGCAACTTCCCGAGGATGGTCGCCGGTCTAGTTCGCCCGACGGGACGCGCTCTGCCGTGCAAGAAGGACTAGCCACAGGCGAGATATTAGTCCGGGGACGCGAAGCTCCGATACGGCGGACGATGCAATGGCGATGGCTGCGAGCTTCGATTAGAGGCGTGGGAGGCTGACCGGACATGGTGGGGACGCAAATTAGAGCAAGTACGAGCTCCGATCTGAGACGAGCAGCCGGAGCTGAGAAAATGTTATGGGAAGGGGAGAAGACCAGGGCAGAGCAAAGAAATAGATCTCGTCCACGCAGGGGTAAGCTAGTCCACGACCGCAAAAGATAACAGGGAATACTGACATGGCAGGCCAAGAAGAGTTGACCTAACTGCGGTATTTGAGTTCAACAGTTTTTCTTCTAGTTCAGACAACCGTTTGGCCGTTAGATTTGTATTCACCCCCATTTGGCCCTTCTGGACAATTGGCGAATCTACTATAGCCCCTCCGCACGATTGATGGCAACTCGGGTACCGCGGTGCGTTAACCCACCAAGTTTGGTACCGCAAACGAACATTCCCCAACAACCGCCGTTGCACTGATGTTACAGATGATGGCTTCCATCGGTGTCTTTCAGCAGCAATGGATTTGAGGATGTGAGTAGAAGTTAGACAGATAGAGACAGAAGTTTCGGACGCCTAGATCCTCACAGCCGCACGTCGTTCCACCGCCATGCTTAGATCAACATCGCCGCAAGCCGTTCTGACCCCCATGCTTAGGTTCACGCCGCCACACGCCGTTCAGACTGCCAAACTTAGGTCCGCACCACCGCACGATGTTCGGATCGCCATGCTTAGATCCGCGCCGTCGCATGCCGTTCGGACTGCCACGCTTAGATCCGCGCCGCTGCTCGCCGTTCGGACTGCCACGCTACCGTACGTCGATAGGAGGGGAGGAAGATGCGGCTAGTATAGGTGCAACATGGAAAGGTAGGGAGAGACATCCAGCCCGTCAGGCTCTCCTCTCTATATAGGGTAGGTGCGCCCAATAGGAGAGAGAGACCTCTAGCCCGTCGGATCATGATGTATCCAATGGTGGTTGGCCAAGATCCGTGTGACATACATCTCGACCAATCAGAGCACGGACAAACTGACCGCTAGTTGATGCGGCTGGTATATGTGCGAAAGGGAAAGGGAGGGAGAGACATCCAGCCTGTCGGGCTGTCCTCGCCATACAAGGTAGGTGTGCCCATCGCGAGAGAGAGAGAGACCTCCAGCCTATCGGATCATGATGTATTCGATGGTGGTTGGCCAAGATCCATGTGACATACATCTCGACCACTCAGAGCGTAGCCAAATTGACACATAAGAGAGAGGGGAAAGTGAGAAAAACTTTAGCGGGAGGGGAAAAGTGAGGAAAACTTCAGCGAGAAGGGAAAACCGAGGAAAACTTTAGCGGGAGGGGAAAACTGATTAGAGCTAAGGAAAACAAGGCCACTCAAATAAAAAAAATGAGTAAGGGAAATTCAAGCTTTCTGCATAAAAATGGAAAATGTGTTATTTGAAACAAATAATCCATCATGGCCAACATTATATTGGTTGAAACTCAAAGATACATAAGTGTTCCAAATTTCGCCACATTTAGACAAAGTATGTTTTGGGATGGGTTATTTTGGAGGTTGATTGAGTAGAAAGTCATGCATCTTCATAGCTAGTAGCTCATTCCAAGAAGGGTTTAAGAAGTGGTTTAGGGGATAAGTCCATTTCTCTTTATTTCCTTCTACTTTATTAGTTATGCTAGGTTGTAGATAACATAACAATACTCCATGCAAAGGTTGTACTATGTTTTGATTTTTTTGAATTAAACTAACCATAAAACCATTTTTTGAATTTAATCACTTAGAAAAAGAAAAATGTGTCTGATTACAAGTAAATCTAAAACTTCCAATTTCATATGCCAAATCAATCCAAGATACACAAGTGTGCAAAATTTTGGATCAATTGGTCAACCTTTGCTATGGTTTAAGCCATGCACTAGCTAAACCCCATTTATTGTAGTTCAAATTCATCATACAAATTCAAACTCATTTTTTTCACTAGGTTCAGCACATTGCTCTGGGTGATCCTAGCTGGAATATTCACGAAGTGCACCATCAGCTTCTTCCGTTTGTTCCCTTTGTTCTTTTCTCTGCATCCAATGAATCAAGTGCTTTAGTCTATCATACAATTGGTTCAATCACGTTTCGATCCATTGGTTCATACGGTTCAAAATGCATTGGCATCATTTCTTCAATATCCTCTTGTGTAATTCCTTTACTTTTGAACTCTACTTCCAATGAATAAATTGCTTTATTTTCCTCTCGATCCATTGGTTCAAAGTACTCTCGATCCATTGGTTCAATCTCCCCTCCATTTGGTTCAATCTCCTCTGCATTTGGTTCAATCTCCTCTAGATCCACTGGATCAATCTCCCCTGCATTTAGTTCAATCTCCTATAGATTCATTGGTTCAATCTCCCTAGTATTTAGTTCAATATCTTCTGCATTTGGTTCAATCTCCTCTCGATCCGTTGGTTCAATCTACAATGTATCCATTGCTTCATTATCCTCTTGGTCAACTACTTCATTCTCATTTGCATTTGCTACTCCCGCCTGATCATCCATTCCATAAGCTAGGTCAACTGCATTTTTACAAAGTCTAGCAATGTGCCCTAGGATCCCACAATGTTTGCACTTACATCGTCGAGGTGGTGCACCACCCCCTGCACTAGCTCCCATCCTATTCTTTCTTGGCCTACCTGATGGTCTAGTAAAAACTAGAGCGTATAGCTTGAATCCTGGATTCACTTCCATCCATTGGTCTTTTCCCAACAAGACGGGAACATTCTGAGCATATGATGCCCTAAATTTGGCAACAAAGAAATACTCTAACACCTACTGATCAACTTCACCCTCTTCACCTCCTAGAACACCCATGAAAAACAATCCATGTATGCATGGTTGCCCATGGAGCTGCCATTGCCTACAATGGCATGTCCTATCAACCAAACTCACTAGATACCTCCATTGCCTATCTTTACTGTCAGTGTATGTTACCTCAGCCTCAATTCCTCTTCTAATGCATTTCATATTCAATTTTTCCCCCTGGCATGCAAAGCCTTAATCAAAGATGGGAGGATGAGATGGCCAACATATACTGTTGATGCAATTCTTTGACTCAAATCGATCTTTACCATGATTATATGCCTAATCTTATCAAATATTTGCCACAACATAAGCCCTTTCAATGACTTGAGCTTTGCATTGAAACTCTTTGCAAGGTTACTTGTTACATAGTCTACCTTGCAAATTTCATTGAATTGGCTTCTTGACCACACCATTCCATGATGTGCTTCCAAGTATTCCTTCACTGCAGGTTTTTGCTTATACAACATTTCCAAATGATATAGATGCTTCCTCAAACTACATGTGTATGAAGCTGGTCATAGGTTGTCAGTATAAACTTTACCCTTGAATTTATTTTTAAATGTCAACACCCGGATTTTTAATCCTAGATGCCTATTATGCCATACATCACAATCCAAGGATTACCATTTATGTGAGACATAACAGATTGGATATCATAGTACATCATCCATTACAAACCATAATAAGGTCTTACATAAATAAAGGATCTTATGATCCAGTTTTAATACAATCAAGTAGCGGAATAAAATAGCGTAGCGGTGGGGTCCATCTTTAGGGTCACAGGCAATGCTGACGATGGGGATGATCCTAGTTGTCGTAGCCGTCCTGCTGTCCTCCTTCAGGGTAGTCCTCCTCATAGTCTAGCCATAGGAATAACCAGGGACAAAAGCCATGAGTACTGTTTAAGTACTCGCAAACTACCACTAACAGTAAGATAGTTCTAGTAGGAATGCTAATTCTAAGTTTACCTGTAAAGCTAAGTTTGAAACCTAAGCTGAGTTCAGAAACAAAGAAAGATAACATAAAGTTTGAAATCACCTAAGTGGAAACTTAGTTGTCATAGTCACAACCATGTTGTGGTCAAGTCATGTCACAATTCATTTCATAAGCCATTTTGAAAACATCTGACAACGGAACAGTATGGCCACTCCAACTTTCCATAACCGCGGACGCGGCTATTCGAATAGTTTGACACTCTGCAGAGGTGGTACACTTTCACCACAAAATTCGATATATCTGCCAGGCATAACCCTGAATCATCATACATAGTATGCAGATAATCAAACATAACCTTTCCTTTACACACTCTAGTATAAGCACCTCTCCTATGAGCTTGGCCTCCCAGCCATGGCCATTTGCCATCCTGGGCACTGCATAGGTGGACAACATTGAGAGGTAGCCTCAGCACAAACCTCTCCCACGAGGGAACTAATACTAATGCATATAAACTTCCGTCTAAGCCTTACCCAATTCAGGTATTGTGGTTGTACGGTAAAATTGGGATGGTATCGCATCCGAACCCAACCATCAGTTTTTATAAAAGGGTGAAGGATCATGCCTCCAAATATTCATCATCATCATCATCATAAACCATTTGTGGTTCTCAACACATGTCAAAACATCTCAATAGAATGACTCATCATTCCAAGGTTTTCACAAGTCATTTTCCCCAAGTATTCCCATCTAAAGTGATCAAGTTTTTGGTTTAGCTCTAAACTATCGAGTTAAGAGTGTTCACTAAGGTGGGTTGCTAAGATCAATCTCATGCCATAGAATGACATCTAAGTCTAACTATATAGGCCAAGTTTTATACTCTTTATGCTATCTATAAACAAGTAAGAAACTTTGGTAAAGTAAAAGCAAGAAAAGCTTGTAAGGAAAACATGGGGTAGGTAATACTCAAAATGGATAACCAAAGCATGCCTATTGCATAGTGCTTAGGTTACCTAGCTTGCAAGGTTTAGCTTGCATTGTTAATGATGGATTGCAAGTAATCACTTGCATGGTTAACTTGTATAATGCTAGCTTGCCTTGGTTAGCGCAGTGGTTGAAATTCTCTTCCTCCTCCTCTTGGTAGAACTCCTCCTCCTCGAAGACTTGGTCGGTACTATCGTCCATAAATACATACGGAATACACAATCATCAAACAATACTTAAATAGTCTACTTAGCACACTAAGGCACACATTTGATGATCTATTATCATCACAAACATCACAAGGTTTAATGAACTAGTTTCATTGATTTTATTTGAGAAAAGTAATTTCTACTCATTGAAAATAACTAAGATTTAATATTCTCCAATTAAAATATGGGATCATATGGACACATGTCATCACCACATATTCTAATGCATGGGAATGTAATTTAAAGGTTGGATCATATTTTAATAAGTTTAAGTTTAATATTTAATGATCTAAAGTGACTAGAAATGCCTATATAGCACTATTTTGGTACTAGTCCAAAGTCACTGCATGTAAACCTTAATATTATTATGTATTCAGATAGGTATGGTTAAATGTGATTTTTGAGAGTTGGAATCAACTCAAAAACTATTGTGGTTGATTTTATAAAAATGTTTGAAGGTGAAAAAGCTTCTGTCTTGTTATTTTAGCAAGGAGCGATCTATAACTCTAAATGATTTAAATCCAATCGGCTTAGATAGAGAGGTGGAATCACTCAATTTGGAATCACTCAATTTGGATTTGTAGAACTGTCTAAATTGATTTTAAAACTAAGGGCAGAACTAAGTTTCAGCTAAAAAGGAAAAATCTAAATTTGAATCTACGGGCTAAGGCGGGAACACTAACAGGCCGGCCTAGTTTCACTCCGCGGCGCTGAGGACTGCTGAAAGGGGGTCCCGCCTGTCAGTGGCTCATTAAACTCGAAGCGATACTGGGCAATGCAGAACGTAGGATTAGAACTAGAATCTACGGCTGGGGCTTATCGTCGACAACGGACCTGTCGCCGGCGAGGTGGAACCCTAACGGCTCGGTGGGGGTGCAGTGGGGGCGTACCAGGGCTCCAGCTAGTGCGGCGAGGCGGGCAAATGAACGAGGAGACAACGGTGGACTCAGGAGAGGTCGTGGCAGCTCCGGGGGTGGATGAAATCGACGAGGGCGTCTCCTCCTCTGCTGCGGCTATCTCCGATGAAATTCTGGTGGTTGGCTGCTCTAGCGGCTCCAGCGAGAGGTGGGGAAGGACTAGTGGAGAGAGGGGAGTGTGACAGTGTGAACAATTTTTGCTGGGGAGGCTCCCTTATATAGGCCCAGCGAGAAGGCATAGAGGTGTGGGCGGAGCTCGTCGGTGATGATGGCACAGGGGGCTATCAGCGTGGGCGACGTAGGCAGACGGTGGGCGGTTCCCTAGCGGTCAGCTAGGGCTTAATGGCGGTGCTAGGGTGGTGGATTGCGGTCGGGAGCGTCTCGCGCTCCGAGAGATAGAGGCGGTGCTCAACGTGGTTCCCGGCGGCTGTGGGTCGAGCGGCGGGGTAAGGGCAGGTCTGGCGGGGTGAGGTGGTCAAGGAGGAGCGGCGCGTGTGGGCTGTGGTCGAGGCACGGCGTGTGGCACTCTAGCAGGGACGGCGCTCTAGCGTGCGCTGGCGCGGCGCAGAGACTTAGTGCGGGGCTTGGCCTCGGTGGTCCAGGGGTTAGCAGTGGCCGTGGGGTGGACCATGGACGGTGGTGAGGTCATGCCTTCCTTCCTGGAGCGGCGGAGAGGGGCTGGTGGTTACCATACATCGCAATCCCAGGATTACCATTTTTGCGAGACATAACAAATTGGATATCATAGTACATCATCGATTACAAACCATAATAAGGTTTTACACAAATAAAGGATCTCATGATCTAGTCTTAGTACAATCAAGCAGCGGAATAAATAACATAGAGGTGGGGTCCATCTTCAGAGTTACAGGCAATGCTCACGATCGGAGATGGTCCTAGTTGTCGTAGTTGTCCTGCTGTCCTCCTTCAGGGTAGTCCTCCTCATAGTCTGGCCACGGGAATAGCCAGGGACAAAAGCCATGAGTACTCTTTAAGTACTCGCAAACTACCACTAACAAGTAAGATAGTTCTAGTAGGAATGCTACGTTCTAAGTCTATTTGTAAAGTTCATTTTGAAACCTAAGCTGAGTTCAGAAACAAGAAAGATAAAATAAAGTTTGAAAACACCTAAGTGGGAACTTAATTTTCATAGTCACAACTCTGTTGTGGTCAAGTCATGTCACAAATCATTTCATAATTTGTTTTGAAAACATCTGACAACGGAACAGTATGGCCACTCCAACTATCCACAACCGCGGACGCGTCTATTCGAATAGTTTGACACTCTACAGAGGTGGTACACTTTCACCACAAGATTCGATACATCTGTCAGGGATAACCCTGAATCATCATACTTAGTATGCAAATAATCAAACATAACCTTTCCTTTACACAGTCTAGTATAAGCACCTCTCCTATGAGTATGGCCTCCCAGCCATGACCATCTGTCATCCTGGGCACTACATAGGTGGACAACATTGAGAGGTAGCCTCAGCTCAAACCTCTCCCGCGAGGGAACTAATAGTAATGCATATAAACTTCCAGCTAAAGCCTTACCCAACTGAGGTATTGTGGTTGTACGGTAAAATTGTAATGGTATCGCATCTGAACCCAACCATCAGTTTTGTAAAAGGGCTAAGGCTCATGGCTCAACATTTTCATCATCATAAACCATTTGTGTTTCTCAACACATGTAAAAACATCTCAATAGAATGACTCATCATTCCAAGGTTTTCACAAGTCATTTTCACCAAGTACTCCCATCTAAAGTGAATCAAGTTTTGGGTTTAGCTCTAAATTACTAAGTTAGGAGTGTTCGCTAATGTGGGATGCCAATGTCAATCTCATGCCATAGAATGACATCTAAGTCTAACTAGATAGGTCAAGTTTTATACTCTTTATGCTACCTTTAAACAAGTAAAGGACTTTAGTAAAGTAAAGAAGGTAAGGCTTGTAAATAAAACTTGGAATAGGTATAAGTTAAAATGGTATAACCAAAGCATGCCTAATGCATTTTGCTTGGGTTATCTAGCTTAAGTCTAACTTGCTAACAATAGCTTGCTCAATTTACTTGAAGTTATAGGCTTGCAAGTAAAACTTGCAAGAGTTAACTTGTATAGTGCTAGCTTGCCTTGGGTAGTGCAGTGGTTAAAGTTTTCTTCCTCCTCCTCTTGGTAGAACTCCTCCTCCTTGAAAGCTTGGTCGGTACTATCATCTATAAATACATACGGGATACACAATCACCAAACAATGCTTAACTAGTCTATTTAGCACACTAAGGCACACACTTGATGATTTATTATCATCACAAGCATCACAAGGTTTAATGAACTAGCTTCATTCTTTTTTTTGAGAAAAGTAATTTCTACTCATTGAAATTAACTAAGATTTAATATTCTCCAATTAAAATATGGGATCATATGGACACATGTCATCACCACATATTATAACATATGGGCATGTGATTTAAAGGTTGGATTATATTTTAATAAGTTTAAGTTTAATAATTAATGATTTAAAGTGACTAGAAATGCCTATATAGCATTATTTTGGTACTAGTCCAAAGTCACTATAGGCAAACCTTAATATTATTACATATTCAGATAGGTATGGTTAAATGTGATTTTTGAGAGTTGGAATCAACTCAAAAGCTATTATGGTTGATTTGATAAAAATGTTTGAATGTGCAAAAGCTTCTGTCTTGTTATTTTTACTAGGAGAGATCTCTAACTTAAATGATTTAAATCCAACGGTCTTGGATAGATATTTTCATTACCTTTCCAACAAAATTGGAATCACTCAATTTGAATATGTAAAACTCTATGAATTGATTTTTAAATTAAGGGACAAAACTAAGTCTAAGTCTAAAAAGATAAAGATTTATTTGAATCACAGGGCCAGCACGGGAAACTGATTGGGCCGGCCCAGATTCACTCTACGACGTTGAGGGCTGCTGACAGGGGGGTCCGCCTGTTAGTGACTCATTACACGCGAAGCGGTACGGGGCGAGCTGGACTATAGGATTAGAACTAGATCTAACGGCTCACAGTCGTCGTCGACGACGGACTCATCACCGGCGAGACTGAACCCTAGCGGCTCGGTGGGGGTGCAGTGGGGACGTACCGAGGCTCTAGCTAGTGCAGCGAGGTGGTCAAACAAACGAGTATATGACGACGAGCTCATGCGAAGTCACGGTAGGGGCTTAGGTGGACGAAATCAACGGCAACGTCTCCTCCTCTGCTGCGGCTGCCTCCGGTGAAATTCCGGCGACCTGCTGCTCGAGTTGCTCCGACAAGAGGTGGGGAAGGACTAGGGGTGAGAGGTGAGTGGAATGGTGTGGCAATTGAGGCTGGGGAAGGCCTCCTTATATAGGCTCGAGGAGGGGACCGAAGGGGCGACGGTGAGCTCGTCGGTGACGATGATTCAGGGCTCTATCAGCATGGGCGACGTAGGCGGACGGTGGCTTGCCTCCAGGCGGTCCTATACGGATTTAAGGCGCAGCTAGGTGTGGTGGCAATTGGTCGGGAGCGTCGCGCGCTCTGGGAACAGAGGTGGTGCTCAACGCGGTTCCTGGCGATCGTGGGTCGCGCGGCATTGCACGGCCGTGTCTGGCGGGGTGAGGTGGTCAAGGTGGAGCAGCATGCACGGTCTGCGGTCGAGGCGCGGTCTGTGGTGTGCTGTCGGTGATCGCGCTCTGGCGTGCTCTGGCGCGGCGTAGAGAGGATAGTGCGGTGCTTCTCTAGGGTGGTCCAGGGGTTGGCAGTGATCGTGGGGTGGACAGTGGACGGCGGTGAGGTCACGCCGTGCTTCCTGAAGAGGCGAGGAGGGGCTGGCTGTCTGTTGCGTCTTGGGCACGATCGGCCGGCGATCATGGCCTCGGTGCGGCGTTGCACTGGCGCCAGGGGCTAGGGAATAGGCTGGTTTTGGTCTGGTTGGGTCTGGGGGAGACCGAGGTGATTAATATGGCTCAAATGACTCTACAATTTTTGATCCAAAACAGTATTAGTTAGGCCAGTTTGATTCTGCTCACAAGGTGCTCGACACAATGGCCGCATGAACCAAACTTTTCAATTTTTGAAAGATTTTTGGTGGAGTGGTTTGTCACATGCTTAAGCATTTGTGGTTGCTAGGATTTGCCAAATGGAATTCATTTGGATGGTTTTTGAAAAAGTGTGATCTAGATACATACACTAGATTCAATTTTCAATTGTCATTTAAAATTAGAATATGAATATTTTTGGGAGATCATAAAGTGGGCCTTGGCACATCACTACTTGTACTAGCAAGGGGTGCAAAGATCCACAATTGTCTTTGTTGGAAATTGAGTGCTAGGAACACCCAAAGTGGGCTAGGAGATTAAAATGGAAAAAATGACCATTTGCCTTATTTAATTCTTTTTGATTTCTTTTTCTTTGGGATTTTCTTGGGTATGATCTAGATGATGCGACGTTCATCATAGAATCATTTTACAACCAATAGATCACTCAGTGGTGGCAATTCAAAATAATTCCTATTTTAATGCACACACGTACGAAGGCTTAAAGATTTTAAATGGAAAAAGATTTTGTTAACCCTAAATTAGATGATTTGGATCTTGATTAAAGATTTGGGGTGTTACATGCGGGCTGGGTATAGTTGGCCGGCGAGCATGGCATCGGGGTGGCACAACACTGTTGTCCTAGACCATTTGGTAGGTCCTTGATGGTCTGGTTGGGGCTAGGGAAGACAAGTGAAGTGAATTGGGTTCAAATGGCTTGACAAAATTTGATCAGAAACAGTAATAGTTAGGCAGGTTTCATTCTGCTCACCAAGTGTTCAACACAATGGCCGCAAGAATTCAACTTTTGATTTTGAAATGAAATTTGGTGGAGTTGTTTGTCACATGCTTAAGCATCTCTGGTTGCTTGGGATTTTCAAATGGAGTTCATTTGGATGGTTTTTTAAAAAGTGTGATCTAGATACATACACTTGGTTCCATTTTCAATTGCCTTTTAAATTTAGGGCTTGAATGTTTTTGAAAGGTCACAAAGAGGGCCTTGGCACATCACTACTTGTACTAGCAAGGGGTGCAAAGATCCACAATTGTCTCTATTTGAAAATGATTGCTAGGAACACTCAAAGTGTCCTAGTTCATTAAAATGGCAAAAGTGACCATTTCCATTATTAAATTCTTTTTGATTTCCTTTTTCTTTAGTTTTTGCTTGGGAATGATCTAAATGATGTGGCATTCATCTTAGAGTCATTTTACAACCATTACAACAAACAATCATGGCATTTCAAAACAACTCCTATTTAATGCAACACACATCTGCATGCTTAGTTATTTAAATGAGAAAAGTTTTTGTTAACCCTAAATTGGGTGATTTGGATCTTGATAACTTGGATTAAAGTTTTGGGATGTTACAAACCTTCCCTCCTTAAATAAAATCTCGTCCCGACATTTAAGAAAGAAAACTACAAACTAAAGAGATGTAGGAACTCGGTCCTAATGTAATCTTGCCGCTCCCAAGTGGCTTCTTCTTCGGTATGGTTGCTCCATTGGATCTTGAGGAATTTGATACTCCGGATCCTGGTGGTTCTGTAGGCTTCCTCCAAGATATGGATGGGTCCTTCACGATACGTCAAATCCTTGTTGATATCAAAGGCTTGGTGATCGATGTTCTTGAAAACTTCGGTCTTCTCCGGCACTTCTAGACATTTGCGAAGTAATGAGATATGGAACACATTGTGGATGGCTGACATCTCCTCAGGCAGTTCCAGTTGATAAGATACCTCTCCTCGACGATTCAGAATCTTGAAGGGTCCAATATATTTGGGGGCTAACTTACCTTTCAGACTAAAACGTTGCGTGCCCTTCAATGGAAAAACCTTGAGATACACAAAATCTCCTACATTGAAAGTCAGGTATCTCCTTCTCTTGTCAGCATAACTCTTCTGTCTGGATTGGGAAATCTTGAGGTGCTCGCAGACTTTGTGAACTTTCTCTTCGGCTTCTCGTAGGATGTCGGGTCCGAAAATCTGACTCTCTCCTACTTGCGACCAATTCAAAGGGGTACGACACTTTCTTCCATATAAGAACTCAAATGGGGCCATTTGCAAACTAGCTTGATAACTGTTGTTGTATGTGAATTCTGTGAAAGGCCAACAATCTTCCCATTTTGATCCGTACTCTAAGACACAAGCTCTTAACATATCTTTTCAGATTTGGTTGACTCTTTCAGTCTGTCCATCGTTTTGCGGGTGATAAGCTGTGCTGAAATTTAACTTGGTTCCTAATCCTTCTTGGACTTTCTACCAAAATCTTGAGGTAAATTGGGTTCCTCGATCCGACACTATGGTCTTGGGGGTTCCATGCAGACTAACGATTCTGGCAATGTACAACTCTGCTAGCTTCGAACTCTCGTAGATTTTCTTGACAAGTATAATGTGAGCTACTTGGACAGTCTATCAACGATGACCCAGATGGAGTCATTTCCCCTACTAGAAGTGGGCAAACCGGTGATAAAGTCCATTCCAACGGAATCCCATTTACATTCCGGAATCTGCAATGGTTGCAACAGTCCCGTGGGTCTCTGATGTTTCGCTTTGACTCTCTGACAGATATCACACTTGGTGATGTAGCTTCCGATTTCTCTCTTCATCCCGTGCCACCAAAATTGCTCCTTCAAATCCTGATACATCTTCGTTCCTCCGGGGTGGATAGAATAAAGAGTATCATGAGCTTCTTGCATGATAACTTGCTTCAGCTCTCAATCTGCTGGCACACTGATACGTCCTTTGTACCACAAAACTCCTTCTTCATCTTCGGTGAATCCCGGTACCTTTCCAATACTAATATGATGCTTGATTCCGTCGATACTTGCATTTCCCTTCTAGGCTTCCTTGATTTGGAAAATCAAAGTGGGTTGAAGTTCAATGCTAGCTAAGAATCGTTTGCTAACTAGCTCAGTTCTAAACTGCTCCAACTCCTCATACAAACTTGGTTGCTTCTCCTTGATCATGGTGTTTAATCTACACGGCAATCTGCTAAGAGCATCTGCTACCACATTGGCCTTGCCAGGGTGATAGTGAACGTCAAGGTCATAATCCTGGATTAAATCTATCCATCTCCTTTGCCTCATATTCAGCTCCTTCTAAGTGAAAATAGACTTCATACTTTTGTGATCCGAGTAAATCTCATAGCGATTACCCATAAGGTAATGACGCCATGTCTTCAATGCCAAAACTACGGCTGCTAACTCAAGATCATGGGTAGGATAGTTCTGCTCATGCTGGTTCAGTTGTCAAGACAGATATGCGATGACTTTTCCTTCTTGCATCAATACACATCCGAGACCAATCTTGGATGCATCACAATACACATCAAATGGCTTCTTGATATCTGGCATGATCAGTATTGGGGCTGAAATCAATCTCTACTTGAGCCCTTGGAAACTTGCTCACATTTGTCGGTCCATTCAAACTTCTTGTCCTTCTTCAACAATTGGGTCATGGGTCTTTCTATGCTCAAAAATCCCTCAACGAACTTGTAGTAATATCTCGCTAATCCGAGAAATGCACGGACTTGGGTTTGAGTGGTTGGGGATTCCCATTCTTCAACATCTTTGATCTTGGAAAGATCAACAGCGACTCCTTCGACATACACAATATGTCTTAGGAATCCTACTTCTTTAAGCCAAAACTCATATTTGCTGAACTTGGCATACAACCGATGCTCTCTAAGGGTTTCAAGGATGACTCTCAGATGTTGCTCATGCTCTTCTTCTGACTTAGAGTAGACAAGTATATCATCGATAAACACAACGACAAACTTATCTAGGAAATTCATAAAGATCTTATTCATGAGATTCATGAAATAAGCAGGGGCATTGGTTAGTCCAAAAGACATAACCGTATACTCATATAATCCATAACAGGTAGTAAAGGCGGTATTTGGAATATCCGGTGCACAAATCTTAAGTTGGTGATAACCAGTCCTAAGATCGATCTTAGAGAACACTCTAGCACCAGTCAACTGATCAAATAGATCCTCTATCTTTGGCAAAGGGTACTTGTTTTTGATAGTGACATCATTCAGCTTCCTGTAATCTGTGCACAAACGGTTGCCTCCATCCTTCTTGTCGATGAATAACACTGCCGATCTCCATGGCAATGCGCTTGGTTGAATCAAGCCTATTGCCAGCATAGCATCTAGTTGCTTCTTCAATTCCACCAACTCTGAGGGGTTCATATTATAGGGTCTCTGAGCTATGGGTCCGGTTTCGGGGATTAGTTTAACAATGAACTCAATATCCCTATCCGGGGGCATACCGGGCAATTCATCTGGGAATACGTCGGGGTATTCATAGACTACTCTGACCTGGTCTATGCTGGTTAGGGCTAGACTCTTGTTGCACTTGAATTGACGGGGTAAGGTTTCAGATATATGCTCTACTGATACTCCAGAGCTACTAGTCATGGTGATGGCTTTCTTGGCACAGTCAATTAATCCCTTATGCTTTGACATCCAATCCATTCCTAGTACTACTTCCAAACCTTTGGTTCCAAGTACTATTAGATTGGCATAAAAATCTATCCCATGTATTCTGATAGGTACAGCTTTGCAAATTTTTCTAGCTTTTGTAGTTAAGCCGGGGATTTGAATTATCATGACATGCTTCAAGTTGGTTGGGTGAATCTTACTAGTGCATGCAAATTCTTCGGTGACAAATGAGTGCGATGCTCCAGAGTCAAACAAAACTCTTGCTAAAACCGAGTTGATAGAAAACATACCCAGCACTACATCTGGCGCTTCTTGGGCTTCTTCGGCGTTCATGTGGAAGAGATGGCCGTTGCGGTTGTGAGGGTTCCCTGGGCGAATCTTCTTCTGGGTTGAACACGACGCTTCTGTTGAGCCGGGGCATTCACATTGGTAGTGGAGGCAATCTTCTTGGGACACTCATTGGAGTAGTGACCGTTCACTCCACACTCAAAACAAGTGATCTGAGACTTGTCTTTTGCTGCCACGGGCACAACATTGCTTCCAGTTCTGGGTGCAGTGTTGTTGTTGTTGTTGTGCTTGGGAGGTGCACGGTTGAAATTGCTGGAGTTGCCGGGGTGGTTGTTGTTTCCTCCGGACTTCACATTTCCTCCTCTACAGTTGGGGTAGCTTGGACGAGACATTAGGGGTCGATTGTTCCGCGGGGCATATCCTGCAGAAGGGTTGGGACGGTACTTCTGGTGACGGTTGGATCCAGCTTGGTGCATCATCCGACGTTTGCGGTTGTCGTTTGCTTGATTAATCATCCCTTTCATCTAAATGGAAGAGTCGACTAGCTTTTCGAGATCCTCGAAACGGATGTTGACGAGAACTGTCTGCATCTCCTCATGCAGTCTGTTCAGGAATCTCTCCTTCTTCTTGGCCTCCATGTTGATATCATCAGGTACATACCTGACGAGGGACAAGAATCTATCACGGTACTCCACTAAATTCATTCTACCTTGCTTTAACTCTCTGAATTCATCTCTCATTTTGGTGACTAGACCCTACAACACGTGGGTGCGGCTGAACTTGATCTTAAAGGCTTCCCATGTCATCACTTGACCATGGTTCACCATGCGGGTGCTATTCCACCATGCTCTTGCATCTCTTGCCAAATAGTGGGTGGCAAAAAGAACTTTCTCGTTGGCATCCACTCCGTCTACTTCTAAGTTGTTCTCCATTGTCTGCAACCAATCATCAGCATCCAATGGGTCTTCAGACTTGCCAAAGATTGGGGGATTGGTATTCTGAAGTTTTTGAGTTTGGATCCATGATGATCTTGATTTCCATGGTTCTGATTGTTGTGAGCCATCTGGGCGATCTACTGCAGGGTGGCTAGATTTGCTTGTTGCTCTTCCCTACTAGCTTCACGGTCTGCAATGAGCGTCTGCAGAATCTGCAGCATTGGGTCTTGCGATGAGCTTCTCCCTCCTTGGTTTCCACGAGTCATCTAAAGATTGAAGTAGATAAAGGGGTAAGTGGGAAAGTTCTAAGGTTCATGGTTTTGGCTTCAAAGCTAAAACTTTGAGTTTGACTCAGGTTTTGCAACTAACTTCTTTTCATTCATTCAAGCAAAGCACGCGATACAAACTCACACACACCATATCATCAAACGAAAACAGATGATTTTAAGAACCATTATGCAAGCTAAGATACAATGGGACCGATACTTCTCACTCCTACGATAGTGCCCTAGTGCATCTACTCATCATCGATGAAGTCGGAGTCATCATCGTCGATATAGAAGTCCATGGCATCATCCTCTAGATAGTCACCATCATTGCTGAGGTACGAGTCAATATCCCCTTGGATATCTTCACCTTCCTCTTCTTATTCTTTTGCTGCAAGCTGAGCTTCTAGCTCCTTGATGGTCTTCTTGAGGTCGGTTGATACATTGCAAATGTATCTATAATTTTTGATGTTCCATGCTTGGTTTTATCTACTTTCTTATGTATTGTCCACACTTTGGAGTACTTTTCATACATTTTCTTGGACTAACCTATTAACAAGAGCCACAGTGCCAGCTGCCTGTTTTCTGCTATTTTTGGTTCCAGGAAAGTCAGAAAATGAATATTCTCGGAATTGGACGGGACAAAAGCCAAAGTGCCTATTTTACTGGAAGACTCACGGAGCCAGAAGACGAGACGGAGAGGGGCCACAGGGCAGCCACACCATGTGGTGACGCGGGCTGGCCCTGACCGCGCCACCAGGTGGTGTGGGCCCCTGGCCACCCACCGACCTTGCCCTCTAGCCTATAAGAAGCCTCCCGATGCGTAAACCCTAAAGCATCAAGCCTCCAGCCACGAAAAGTTCGGCAGCACCGCCGCCACCGAAGGGGAGATTCGAGGGACAAAAAGTACCTGTTCCGGCACCTTGCCGGGACGGGGAAGTGCCCCCGGAGCCATCTCCATCACCATTGTTGATTCCCATGATGAGGAGGGAGTAGTTATCTCTCGAGGCTAAGGGTTCTACCGGTAGCTATGTGTTCATCTCTCTCTCTATGCATGATCATATTGTGATCATGAGCTTTGTAATCAAGTAGATCTACCTTGCTACTCAAGTGCTTTAATATATCTCAGCTCTCCCCATGTGTGTGAAAGTGACAGCGTGCTCACCATGGTGGCACTTAGGCTAGAGATTACAAATACTTGTTATGAGTTATATTTGGAGTTGGATGTTTCTATGAAAATTGTGGTGTTTGTTGGACTCATCTAGTACTCAAGGTGATAGTGTGGGGTTATCTAGATGGGAAAGGCTTACTTTGAGGTGTGCTGTTATAGTCCTACCATGGATTAGAGTGTCCAACCGGAGAGTAGTTCAGCGTAGTATCATAAAGAGAAGATATTTATATGAGAGTGTTCACTAGTGAAAGTATGATCCCTAGGCCTTGTTTCTAAGCATTCATACACCGTTTGCAATTAGATCTGTTACATGTTTGCTTGCTTCCATCTTTATTTCAGTTTTCCTTTAGTCTCTTCCATGCCATCAAAGTATTTTTCTATCACCGTTATCTTATATCCTTACCACTTGTATTTCACTATCTCTTCGCCAAACTAGTGCACCTATACACCTGACAAGTGTATTAGGTGTGTTGGGGACACAAGAGACTTCCTGTATCTTGATTGCAGGATTGCTTGAGAGGGAATACCTTTGACCACTTCCTCCCTGAGTTCGATAAACCTTGGGTGATCCACTTAAGGGAAAACTTGTTGCTGTTATACAAACCTCTGCACTTGGAGACCCAACAACTGTCTACAAGAATAGAAGTGCGTAGACATCAAGCTATTTTCTGGCGTCGTTGCCGGGGAGGTAAGGTAAAAGGTTCACACCGGAGGAATAAAGAAGAAGAACCTCCCACGGCAAACGCCTATTTTCTGGCACCGTTGCCGGGGAGGTAAGGTAAAAGGTACTCACATCCTCCGGTGTGAGTGCTCGAAGTTATTTCCTTTAGATTCTGCAATTTTGTCTTTTTGTTTCTTGTTTTCACTAGTTAGGCTTAATGGAAAACAACAACAAAATTACAGAGCTTTTTAGTATTTTTCCTAAGTTAGAACTTGAATTGTCTGAAAAGAAAATTAAAAAACCCATGGAACTTTGTTAGCATGCTAATAGCAATGTTATTAGTATGAATATTTTGAACACCTTTGTTTCTAATGCTATGGAAACGTCTAAGCTTGGGGAAGTTGGTTCTTATGAAAATGATCTCTTTAGTTCCCCAGTTTTAAGGAAGAAAATTTGCTCTGATGATACTTTATCTCCCATATGTGGTAATTCTAATGATACTTGTGATATTTTAAATCCAAATACTGAAAGCATCCCTTTTAAAATACCTATAAAAATCATTGATCGTGTTATGGATAACTACTATTTTGGAGATGGAACTGTCCATCCCGGTGATCATTTTCTCTTTATACACGAATTATGCGGGTTGTTCAAGTGTGCATGTATTATAACAGATCACATCAAGAAGAAGTTATTCTCCTTTTCACTTAAGGGTAAAGCAAGGGAGTGGTATGAGCTACTAGATGATCCTCTTCATTTGGAGTGGAAGGAACTTGAATGTCTCTTTTACTCTAAATTTTATCCTCCTCATGAAATTCATAAAGATAGGAATTACATTTATAATTTTCATCCTCATGATGGAGAAAGTATTGCCCAAGCATGGGGGAGATTGAAGTCACTAATTCTCAAATGTCCCATTCATGAGCTCCCCCGTAATATTGTTATTAATAATTTCTATGCAAGGCTTTCAGGACATTACAAGGACGACCTAGATACTTGTTTAGAGGGATCCTTCACGAGTAAGGAGGTGAAAGCTAAGTGGGATCTTCTTGAAACAATTCAAAGCAATACCGAAGATTGGGATAACAACAAAGGTAAAGAACCAGGTATAAACTATGAGTATGATTGCATTAAATCTTTCGCTGAAACTACTGATTTTCAAGAGCTTAGTGATAAATGTGGTCTTGATCCTCAAATTCTTATTGATTGTTTAAGATCTCTCATATTAATACTCCTAAAGAAAAGTGGGACATGTATCATGAGCCTTTTAAAGACACTTGCATGGAAAATGAAATTGTTGTTAATGATAGCAATAAACATGCTCAAACCTCTGAAAGTACTATTTCTTATAAGCATGTTAATTTTTCTGGAATACATAGACCTTGTGAGAATAATCAAATTGAAGAAGAATATTGTATCACCCATAGGAATGAAAAACTAGAATGTGGTATAGGGCTTTAAATGATCTTGGTAAAAACGTTTGTGCCCTTTATCCTTTTATTTGTGAACTTTGCTTTGAAGTGGGTCATTTCAATTTTCAATGCGCAGGCCATAATAATAGCCCCTCTAATCCAATGAGTACTACAAGTTTATATTGTGATGACATGATCACTCCTAATCAGCATGATGAACTTACATTATTTTTGGGGTGTGAAGAATTATCAAGAAAAACTTCTTTGTTAGATATGAGTGATTTTGATATGAATAGCGGCCTGCATGGTTATCATCTTTATTGTGTTGACAATTGTCACACAAATACTTACATACAAAATATTATAGAAGATGATATTTTACTAAAATATGACAGGACTAATATGTGATTTGAACTTATTAATGAAAAGAAGGAATCCTCCAAAGTTTCTTCTATTGTCTCTAACAATAAACTAGGGTATATGGAGAAGATTCCTTTCAAGCTCTCCCTCCTAAAGATAAGAAGAAAAAGAAGAAGAGGAGTAAAAGGAGAGAGGAAACGGTATTTTCCCCTAAGCATGTTGCTCCTATTATAGTTTTTGATGAGTCTGAACTCGATGATGTTCCTATGCCTATTACCTATAGTAGTGTTCATGATTGGGAAAAGCACACTACTTTTGATATTAAAAATCTCTTCGGTACCAATTCTGAAAATAATGATATTAATAATTGCTGTACTATTAGTGCTATCCATGATTATTCCAATGATGATATGTTTACAAATGACCACACTTTGGAAGATAATTATTCTATTTCTTATGATGATACTACACCTCCAATATATGATGATTGCAATGATGAAAATGATATTTTCAGTCCACCTACTATTGAAGAGGAAAGTAATTATGATTACAATATGCCTCCTATATTTGATGATTATGGTGATGAGAATAATAATGATAGCTATTTTGTTGAATTTGCTCCCACTACAATTAATAAGAATGACTATGTTTATGTGGGTACTATTAATTCTTTTATGCATGTTCCTCATGATAAGAATGTTTCTTGTGATAGATATATTGTTACT
Organism: Avena eriantha; assembly: GCA_910589775.1. Taxonomy (NCBI): domain Eukaryota; kingdom Viridiplantae; phylum Streptophyta; class Magnoliopsida; order Poales; family Poaceae; genus Avena; species Avena eriantha. The sequence continues at coordinate 16,686,349 of OU342746.1, forward strand.
TTTATTCATGATGCTAATGAAAGTTATTATGAGAGAGGGAAACATGGTTTTATGTGTCTCAACAATATTAAGTTTCCCCTCTTTATGTTGAAAGTCTTGAAGTTGCACTTGTTTTGCTTTCCTATGCTTGTTGCTTTGTGCTTTCATGACTTGTTTCTCTACAAGATTCCTATGCATAGGAAGTGGGTTAGACTTAAATGTGATTTGAATTTGCTTCTTGATGCTCTCTTTTACTTCAATTCATATTTCTTATGTGAGCATGTTCTCAAACTATCATGCCTAACTTAAAGGCGTTAATGAAAAGTACTTATTGGGAGATAACCCAAAAGTTTTAGATGAGTCTTGGAAGTTATTACTTCTGTAATAACCGCTCGTTATTCTTTTTATTTTGCTTTTTGTGCCAACAGTAACCTCTAATGAGTGAGAAGTAATGATTGGGAAAGTTGCTGTCCCGAAACAGATTTCTATGCTTCACCGTAAAAATTCGTGAGAGAGCTCTGTATGTCGGATTGATCTGTAATTTATTGTGCCTCTGCCCCAGGTTGTTATCTAACTTTCGTTAGTTCAACAATTTCTGATTTGAGCAACAGAAGGTCTTCGAAAAAATTCGTCTTTACCTGCTGGTATGTTTTGACAGTTTTCTACCATTTTCTGCATTTGCTTCTTGTTAGTTCCTTCTTGATTTCTTTTGGGGAATTGAGATTTTTGAGAAAAGTGCTACAGTAGCTAGTGTTCTAATCGAAGTTTATTTGGTGTTAGAACTGAACCTTAAGACTTATTTATCTTAAGTGCACTAATGTTGCTAATGGGATTGTGTGAAGTTTTGTATGAAGGAAAAATTTCAGGTGTATGGAAGGAATGAGTAATGAGATGAAGGATGGACTAAAGCTCAAGCTTGGGGATGCCATGCGTGTCACCGAAAGAAATATCCAAGAAGTACAAGCATCAAAGCTTGGCGACATCCCCTTCTTCATCAATAAAAATCTCAGGTTTCTTCCAAACGCTTCATTTTTGTTGTTTCATGTACAGTTGTGTTGTTCTTGGAGCGTCTTCTTTTTTGTTTTCGTTTTGGTTTTCCGTTTGCTTGGTTTGCTTAGTTTTCTGAATAAATTGGTTGGACCCCCTCTTTCATACATTGGTTTTCAAATAGTTTGGTTTGGTTTGGAAAAGAGTAGGAAAGTTCATGCTTAGATGGTAAAAAGAGCTCGTTTTTGACTGTGGCCTATGCTCTATCATGCCATGCTTGATATTGTTTTATATTTATTCTTAATATTCTTTGATGTAGCATGACTTGTTATAAACAATTGAGATTTCTTAATGTGCCTTGGATGAATCATGCGTTGTTTTAGCATATTAAAGCATAGTATAGTGGTATTCTCCTTTGATGCTTTATTTGGGTTGACTTGGCGCATGCTCACACCATGTTATGACTATCCAAAGTCACCATAGCCTTTATGATCCTTTAGTTTTCAACTTGTAGTATCACTTTATGCTTTGATCAATGATGTTTTGTCGCTCTGCATGATTATGGCCATTATTGCTCTCTTAGTTTGTCGCTCCCAGTCTTTTGCTAGCCTCCACAACCAAGTATGAGTTCCACTCATGCATCCAACTACCTAAACCAAGTTATTCCAAAGAGTCCACCATACCTACCTACTAGCTTCTGCTATTCCAAGTATATTCATGCTTTTGTTTACCTTCCAAATTAAACTTGTTATGAGAAAACTAGTGATTAAAGCTCTCACAAACTTGATGGCACACTTTACTTTACTTGCCTCTAATAAACTTGAACCATTGGGTCCTTCTTTGTTGCGTATATGCGTGCGCTTTATAAGTTGAAATTAGCAGAACCATGTACCATGGGGAACCCTTTCAACATTGCACTTGTACTTTGTACCCCGTTGATATCATGTTCTTTTGCTTACGGATTCCGGCGGTGTGAAATAAAAGTGGAACTTGTAAGATCATGGACTTTGTATGTGTGTTAGAGAAACGCGTGGGCCGCTAGCCTTATCCATGCCTAATCATGGTGGAAACTTGCAGCATCACCATGATGAGCACTCTATGAAGCATCCTCAATAAAAACCTATGCAAATAGCAAATGAAAAGATTGCTGAGATGCTCATTGGCTGCTTGCCTTTTCATTTTGATTATGGGAAAGCTCCCATATCATGTGCAAGGGGTACCCCGTTGGAGGTTCTTAATGATACACATGTACTTACAATGACAAGAGCTTACTCGTGACTGAAGTTGAGTAGCTTGAGGATCGGTCTTCGTAAGTAAGGGGCATGAGATTTCGGTTTATAACTTGTCAAGCATATCCTCTTAGTTGTGTCACTTTAACCTTAATCACCTTAAAGATGCTTATGATAGGGGCAATGAGAGCTGAAAGCTATAAGTACCATAATTTTTGGAAGCTCTTTATAAGACTTGAATCCCTACTTCCTTTTACAAAGGCCTTTCTTCCACCATTACATTGAGTCTCCACCTTCTATCTTTATGCACTTACTTTGAGAGCATAGTGGCCATTCTTAGTTCTATGTGCATTGTCCCAAGACTAGTTGATTGATGCATACTTTGATATTTCTTGTTTTAAACTATTGTATCTAGTTACTCTTATGAACTTTGAAGGTGTCCTATGCATTTATATTTTCTACTCTATTGAGGGACAAGCTGAATAATATTATTCTATGTTTTCTTTCTGTGAAACAAACAAACGTCTTGCAAAGCATTGTTATTCATGAATCTTTTGTTTGTGCCTTTTCATGTTGCATCATAGTTTCTTTGCTTATTGCTAGAACTTTGTCTTTCATGTTATGATTGAAGTACTATGATCCCAGCTATGAATGTTTTACAAATACTTTGATCAAATTTATGATGGTGCATGTCACCTAAAAAATTATTCTTTCTTTTTATCACTTACCTACTCGAGGACGAGCAGGAGTTAAGCTTGGGGATGTTGATACATTGCAAATGTATCTATAATTTTTGATGTTCCATGCTTGGTTTTATCTACTTTCTTATGTTTTGCCCAACAACTGTCTACAAGAATAGAACTTGCTGCTGATCCACTTAAGGGTTTACGATTACAATATACCTCCTATATTTGGAAGAGAGCAATGTATGTCAGATTGAGCCGTAATTTTTTGTCCTTCTTCCACAGGTTTTTATCTAACTTTCGTTAGTTCAACACTTTTTGATTTGAGCAACAGAAGGTCTTCGAAAAAACTCGTCTTTACCTGCTGGTCTATTTTGAAAGATTTCTTCTATTTTCTGCATTTGCTTCTTGTTAGTTCCTTCATGAGTTCTTTTGGGGAATTGAGCTTTTTGAGGGAAGTGCTACAGTATCTAGTGTTCTAATGGAAGTTTATTTGGTGTTAGAACTGAACCTTAAGACTTATTATCTTGAGTGCACTAATGTTGGTAATAAAGATTGTCTGAAGTTTTGTGTGAAGGAAAAATTTCAGGTGTATGGAAGGAATGAGTAATGAGATGAAGGATGGACTAAAGCTCAAGCTTGGGTATGCCACGCGTGTCACCCCAAGAAATATCCAAGAAGTACAAGCGTCCACGCTTGGGGATGCCCAAGGCATCCCCTTCTTCATCAATAAAAATCGCAGGTTTCTTCCAAACGCTTCGTTTTTATTGTTTCATGCACAATTGTGTTGTCTTGGAGCGTCTTTGTTTTCATTTTTAGTTTTAGTTTGATTGGTTTTCTTAGTTTGCTTGAATAAGTTGGTTGGATCCGAACACACTTCTTTTGGAGAGAGACACGCTCAGTTTTCATTGCCTAGAACACTCTAGTTTTCATTCTTATTGTTCTGTGAGTGTTCTCTTTTGCTAGCACCGTGTTTAGCCTTAGTTTTCTCGTGCTTTCAGCTTAGATTTTTTTAGTTCTTCTTTGTGGATTTGTGAGACAATCTCACTGATCTTTATTTATTATCATCTTTGTGAGTTGTTTCAAATAGTTTGGTTTGGATTGGAAAAGAGTAGGAAAGCTCATGCTTATGTGGTAAAAAGAGCTCGTTTTTTACTGTGGCCTATGATTTGTCATGCCATGCTTGATATTGTTTTGGCTGCATGCTTAGTATTCTTTGCTGTAGCATGACTTGTTATAAATAATTGAGATTGCTTAATGTACCTTGGATGAATGATGCGTTGTTTTAGCATATTAAAGCCTAGTATAGTGGTATCCTCCTTTGATGATTTATTTGGGTTGACTTGGTGCATGCTCACACCATGTTATGACTATCTCAAGTCACCATAGCCTTTATGATCCTTTAGTTTTCAACTTGTAGTATCACTTTATGCTTTGATCAATGATGTTTTGTCGCTCTGCATGATTATGGCCATTATTGCTCTCTTAGTTTGTCGCTCCCAGTCTTTTGCTAGCCTCCACCACCAAGTATGAGTTCCACTCATGCATCTAACTCCCTAAACCAAGTTATTCCAAAGAGTCCACCATACCGACCTACTAGCTTATGCTATTCCAAGTATATTCATGCTTTTGTTTACCTTCCAAATAAAACTTGTCATGAGAAAACTAGTGATTAAAGCTCTCACGAACTTGATGGCACACTTTACTTTTCTTGCGCTTAATAAACTTGAACCATTGTGTCTTCTATGTTGTATATGCTTACACTTATTTGTCGGGAATTAGCAGAACCATGCTTTCATGGGGAACGCTTTCAACATTGCACTTGGTACTTGTACCTAGTTGATACATTGCTATTTTGTATATGGATGTCGTAGGTGTGAAATGAAAGGGGAGCTTGTAAGTCCATGGAGTTATGTATATGTGTTTGAGAAACGCCTGGGTCGCTGGTCTAATCCATGCTGACACGGTGGAAACCTGCAGCGTAACCATAATGAGTTGTCTATGAAGCATTCTTCTTATAAGAAAAAAGATAAAATAGAAAAGAAGAGATGCTATGAAAAGAGGAAAGAGAGAAAAAAGCACCATATTCGCATGGTAAATAAGAAGAATGCTGAGATGCTCGTTGTCTGCTTGCCTTGTCATTTTTTATATGGGGATTCTTCTGTACCATCGGGAAAGGGGTACCCCGTTGGCGGTTCTTTATGGTACACATATACTTACAATGATAAGAACTTACCGGTGACTAAACTTGAGTAGCATGAGGAGCGACCCTCGTATACAAGGGACATGACATTTCTGACTTATACTTCGTCAAGCATGTCATAGTTTGTTAACTTTAACCTTAATCACTTCAAGATGCTTATGATAGGGGCAATGAGAGTTGAAAGCTATAAGTACCATAATTTTTGGAAGCTCTTTATGAGACTTGAATCCCTACTTCCTTTTACAAAGGCCTTTCTTCCACCATTACATTGAGTCTCCACCTTCTATCTTTATGCACTTACTTTGAGAGCATAGTGGCCATTCTTAGTTCTATGTGCATTGTCCCAAGACTAGTTGATTGATGCATAACTTGAAATTGCTTGTTTTAAACTATTTGTATCTAGTCACTCTGATGAACTTTGAAGGTGTCCTATGTATTTATATTTGCTACTCTATGAGGGACAAGCTAAATACTATTATGCTATGTTTCTTTATGTGAAACAAACAAACGTCTTGCAAAACATTGTTATACATGAATCTTTTGTTTATGCCTTTTCATGTTGCAACTGAGTTGCTTTGTCTTATTGCTAGAACTTTGTCGTTCATGTTATGTTGAAGTACTATGATCCTAGCTATCAATGTTTTAGAAATACTTTGATCAAGTTTATGATGGTGCATGTCACCTCAAAAATTATTCTTTCTTTTTATCACTTACCTGCTCGAGGATGAGCAGGAGTTAAGCTTGGGGATGTTGATACATTGCAAATGTATCTATAATTTTTGATGTTACATTCTTGGTTTTATCTAATTTCTTGTGTTTTGTCCACACTTTGGAGTACTTTTCATATAATTTATTTGGACTAACCTACTAATAGTCGCAAAAGTGTACATTGTTCTTGTTTTACACTTTGATGTGTAGGAATTACCAACACATACAAGTGGAAACCTTGTTGGAGTCAAATTGGGATTTTCCAGAAATCTGTCTCAGAACTCTTTTTAAAGATGGTCACGTTTCGGCTCGAATACAGCGTCAAATGGAAAACTATTCGACCAGAAAGTTGTTGGAAATTTCTCGCCAAACGTTCTGGAAATAAAATGTAGCTGATTCCGAGTCCGGACAGGCCTGATAGACCCGATTTACTGCAGCCCAAGATGCGGTGACGGAAATCCGAAAAACTATATAAAGGGAGCAAAACCGAATTCGTGGGAGACACCTGCACCCACGAATTTGCAGCCACCAAAGCCACGTTTTTACCTCCCCCATTGATCCCATCTCCATGGTGAAGGACTCCCAAGAAGCCATGAAGGAAGGGTGCTAAGGGGCGGTGCTCCCCTGTGATACCGGCGGCAGGTAAGGAGTCATATGTGCCGCCGCTGGCGCCGCCGCCGCCTCTTCACCATCTTCACCGCCATCTCCATCAAACTCCACCACCATCTCCATCACCGTTGTCGATTCCCATGATAAGGAGGGAGTAGTTCTCTCTCGAGGCTAAGGGTTCTACTGGTAGCTATGTGTTCATCTCTCTCTCTATGCATGATCATATTGTGATCATGAGCTTATAATCTATAGATCTATTCTGCTACTCAAGTGCTTTAATAAATCTCTGCTCTCCCCATGTGTGTGAAAGTGACAGCATGCTCACCATGGTGGCACTTAGGCTAGAGATTACAAATACTTGTTATGAGTTATATTTGGAGTTGGATTTCTCTATGAAATTGTGGTGTTTGTTGGACTCATCTAGTACTCAAGGTGACAGTGTGGGGTTTTCTAGATGGGAAAGGCTTACTTTGAGGTGTGTTGTTATAGCCCTACTATCGATTAGAGTGTTCAACCGGAGAGTAGTTAAGATTAGTATCATAAAGAGAGGATATATTTATGAGAGAGTGTTCACTAGTGAAAGTATGATCCCTAGGCCTTGTTTCTAAGCATTGATACACTGTTTGCTACTAGATCTATTACATGTTTGCTTGTTTCCATCTTTATTTCAGTTTGCCTTTAGTCTTTTCCATGCCATCAAGTTATTTTCTATCACTATTACCACTTATAACTATCCATACCACTGTATTTCACAATCTCTTCGCCGAACTAGTGCACCTATACACCTGACAAGTGTATTAGGTGTGTTGGGGACACACGAGACTTCTTGTATCTTGATTGCAGGGTTGCTTGAGAGGGGATACCTTTGACCAGTTCCTCCCTGAGTTCGATAAACCTTGGGTGATCCACTTAAGGGAAAACTTGTTGCTGTTCTATAAACCTCTACACTTGGAGGCCCAACAACTGTCTACAAGAATAGAAGTGCGTAAACATCAATGATCTATTATCATCACAAACATCACAAGGTTTAATGAACTAGTTTCACTGATTTTATTTGAGAAAAGTAATTTCTACTCATTGAAAATAACTAAGATTTAATATTCTCCAATTAAAATATGGGATCATATGGACACATGTCATCACCACATATTCTAATGCATGGGAATGTGATTTAAAGGTTGGATCACATTTTAATAAGTTTAAGTTTAATATTTAATGATTTAAAGTGACTAGAAATGCCTATATAGCATTATTTTGGTACTAGTCCAAAGTCACTGCATGTAAACCTTAATATTATTATGTATTCAGATAGGGATGGTTAAATGTGATTTTTGAGAGTTGGAATCAACTCAAAAGCTATTGTGGTCCATTTTATAAATATGTTTGAAGGTGAAAAAACTTCTGTCTTGTTATTTTACCTAGGAGCGATCTATAACTCTAAATGATTTAAATCCAAGGGGCTTTGATAGATATTTTTATTACCTTTCCAACAAAATTGGAATCACTCAATTTGGATTTGTAGAACTCTCTAAATTGATTTTCAAACTAAGGGACATAACTAAGTTTCAGCTAATAAGGAAAAATCTAAATTTGAATCTACCAGCTAAGGCGGGAACACTAACGGGCCGGCCCAGTTTCACTCCGCGGCGCTGAGGACTGCTGACAGGGGAGTCCTGCCTGTCAGTGGCTCATTAAACGCGAAGCGGTACGGGGCAATGTGGACCGTATGATTAGAACTAGAATCTACGGTTTGGGCTTATCGTCGACGACGGACCTGTCGCCGGCAACGTGGAACCCTAACGGCTCGGTGGGGGTGCAGTGGGGGTGTACCCGGGCTCCAGCGAGTGCTGCGAGGCAGGCAAACGAACAAGGAGACGACGGTGGACTCAGGCGAGGTCGCGGCAACTCAGGGGGTGGACGAAATCGACGGGGGACGTCTCCTCCTCTACTGCGGCTATCTCCGATGAAATTCCGGTGGCTGGCTGCTCGAGCGGCTCCGGCGAGAGGTGGGGAAGGACCAGTGGAGAGAGGGGAGTGTGAGTGTGAAGAATTTGTGCTGGGGAGGCTCCCTTATAGAGGCCCAGCGAGACGGTAGAGAGGTGTGGGCGGAGCTCGTGTGTGACGACGGCACAGGGGGCTATCGGCGTGTGATGACCCACAAGTATAGGGGGTGTATCGCAATATTTTCGAGGGAAGTGAAACCCAATTTATTGATTCGACACAAGGGGAGCCAAAGAATATTTATAATCCTTAACAACTGAGTTGTCAATTCAGCTGCACCTGGAAACAATCTTGCTCACAACAGTTTATCAGTAGCAACAGTTTTGTAGTAGGAATAGCAAAGTAGCAGCAATAGTAAAGTAAAGACAGCAGTTGTAATAGCAGTAAACAGTGGAATTCGAGTGCGGTAGGCATAGGGATGGATGGACGGGTGTTGCATGGACAAGACAATTCACATAGCAATCAGAACATAGGGCAATTGCAGATAAATAAGATAAAGCATCTAAGTACTAGATAATCCTAGGCATGTGTTCCATATATAGTCATACGTGCTGACAATGAGAACTTGCACAACATCTTTTGTCCTGCCAGCCCGTTTGCAGCGGGGCCTCAAGGGAACTACTGGCAATTAAGGTGCTCCTTTTAATAGAGCACCGGAGCAAAGCATTAACTCTCCGTGAACACATGTGATCCTCACATCAAAGCCATTCCCTCCGATTATCCCGATTTCTGTCACTTCGGGGCCATTGGTTCCGGACAACAAGGTGTGTATACAACTTGCAGATAAGATCATAAACAATACTATCATAATGAATCAATAACATATTCTGATCTAAAATCATGGCACTCGGGCCCTAGTGACAAGCATTAAGCACAACAAGTCGCAACAAAGTTATAAAGCACTAATAAAAGGTACTAGGCACCATGCCCTAACAATCTGATGCCATTACATGAACGATCTCATCCAATCCCTACCATCCCCATAGCCTAGAGCGGGGGATTACTCACTCATAGATGGGGGAAACATGGATGGTCGATGGAGAAGCGATGGCGATGATGATGGCGATGATCTCCTCCAATTCCCTATCCCGGCAGGGTGCCAAAATGGAGTATCTGGTGCTGTTTCGTGGAATCTGGTGGTGGCGGCAGAGCAGAACTCCTTTTGGAAAAATGTCGAACCCCCCTGAGTTTTTAGGTCAGAAGGCAACTTATAGGCAAAGAGGGAGACCGAGGGGCATTCTGGGGCGGCCAGACCACCCCTTGGCGCGGCCACGCCCAGCCCGCGCGGCCACGCCCAGCCCGCGCGGCCAGGTGGTGTGGATGGGCCCCAGCCCCCCTCCGTCTCGTATTCTGGCTCCTCGAGTCTTCAGGTGAAATAGGATTTTTGGCATATTTTTCGGGATTCTTCCTGATAGTTGATTTTCCGCACAAAAAGTAGACACCAAGGCAATTCTGCTGAAAACAACGTCAGTCCGTGTTAGTTGCATCCAAATCACACAAGTTTAGAAGAGAAACAATAACAAAAGTGTTCGGGAAAGTAGATACGTTTTGGACGTATCAACTCCCCCAAGCTTAGCTTATTGCTTGTCCTCAAGCAATTCAGTTGAAAACTCAGTGCGATAAAAGAACTTTCACGAACACATTTGCTTCATATGATGTATATATTCTCTGCAATTCATAATAAGGAGTATGCAACTAAGTTTACTTAATTGGCATTGCAAGCTATGAAGAGATTCCAACTCAAAAATAATAAGTAGCATGAAGCATAAGCATAAGCAATATTACAATGCTCATAAAAAGGTTTGATAGAGTGGTATCTCGCTTGCCTTTGATTTAAGGCACCTCTGAAGTTCAGGTGAAGACTAGAAGTAAAGATATCAAAGATACAAGCATCGAAGTCATAACACAAATTATCAAGTTTTGAGGCAAGAGAAAGAATGACAACTATGTTCTCAAGAAGGTGCTCAAAGAATATGTGGAGACTCAACAAGTAAAGAAAAGGTTTTGAATAGTTTGAAAGGCTTCCAAATGCTGAAAGTATAGTACTCATTAGCTTTGAGCTCACATTGCCCCTATCATAAGCATCTTTAATGTGGTTAAGGTGAAAGTGACACAACTAAGAGGATATGCTTGACAAGTTATAAATCGAAGCCTCATGCCCCTTACTTACGAAGACTGATCCTCATGCTACTCAACTTCAATCACAAGTAAGCTCTTGTCATTATAAATATATATGTATCATAGAGAACCCCCAACGGGGTACCCCTTGCACATGACACAAGAGCTATCCCATAATCAAAATGACAAGGCAAGCAGACAATGAGCGTCTCAGCGATCTTTTTATTTACTATGTGCATACATTTTTATTGAGGATGCTTCATAGAATGCTCATTACGGTTATGCTGCAAGTTTCCACCATGATTAGGCATGGCTTAGGCTAGTGGCCCAGGCGATTCTCTAACATACATACAAACTCCATGATCTTACAAGTTCCACTTTTATTTCACACTACCAGGATCCATAAGTAAAAGGACATGATATCAATGAGGTATTAAGTACCAATGAAATGTTGAAAACGTTCCCCATGAAAACATGGTTCTGCTAACTTCAACTTATAAAGCGCAAGCATATACGCAACAAAGAAGGACGCAATGGTTCAGGTTTATTAACTGCAAGAAAATAAAGTGTGCCATCAAGTTTGTGAGAGCTTTACTAACTAACTTTCTCATAACAAGCAAACATTTTATTCGGAAGAAAACAAGGCATATTGAATATGCACGGAAGTAGCAAATGATGCTAATAGGTAGGTATGGTGGACAGTTTGGCAATATTTGGTTTTAGGGAGTTGGAAATATGAGTAAAACATACTCAGTGAAGGTGAAGGCTAGCAATAGTAAGGGATCGACAAACAAGAGAGCAATACCTGTCATAATCATGCTTGCAACAAAACAAGACTAATCGTGGCATGAAAGTGATTCAAGATCCTCAAGGCAAAATAATTCATCGAGGTTCAACTGATTGTTTCAGTCATATGCATGCGTGAGCATATGCCAAGTCAATGCAAATGAAACATTTAGAGGAGGATACAACAGTGTCATACCAAGTTATGAATAGAGTAATGCAAGCAAACATTCATAAGACATGCTACAAACTATTAGCAAGATGGAACTAATCATACGAAAGCAAGAACTACTAAGCATCCAAAGATAACATACACCTTACACGAACAGAGTAAGCACGCCCACAGTGATGAGTATATGTACAAAAATGAAAACAAATAGAGTTCGTTACTAGCCTCTTACCACGCCTCAAGCTGTCATTAGTCCTCATTATTGCTCTTCACTTGTGTGGCTTGAATAATAATATGAAACCAATATCCACTGAGGACTGATGAACCCTGCAACAAAACTCACAAAGCCAAAGAAGAACGACAAATATTTTTGTTGTTTTTGATTTTTAAAACAAGAACCAAAAGGAAAAACAAGCAAAGCAAAATATTTCTGGGTTTTTCGAATGGTTAAACAAAGCAAGAGGGGAAAAGCAAACTAAGGCAAAAAGAAAAAGAAGCAAACCAAAGAGAAACAACAGATATATTTTTGGTCTTTTTGTGTTTTAGAAAGCAAAAGCAAAGAAAGAACGAAAACTAAAGAGAGAACGAAACATGAATATACAAAGTACCGATGCAACATGATAAGGAGATGAGTGCGGTGTCAGCGTACCTCCCCCAAGCTTAGGCTTTTGGCCTAAGTGGGTATCAATCCCATGTCGGCCAGGATGATGTATCACCGTAGTATGACGAGGAGGTCCCCTCGTCCTGGTGCGAGCTCGAGTACGTCCCTCCGTAGTGAGCGGAGTGATCGTAGGAGGGCACATCCTCCTGGTGCTGCTCGTGGAAGCCCAGCAAGCGAAGCTGCTCGTCCACCTCCTCCTTGGAGCGCGACCACGGTCTCCTGTGAACACTAAACAAAGAAGGCTGTGGCAAAGGGATCTCCCTTTCATCCCCGTCAGTGAAAAGCATCCTATATACTAGACTATTCAAATCAGAAGTAGCAGTGACAATGTGATGAGTTTTCATAGCAACAAGGTCAAGCTTCTGTGGTGCCAGTACAGTATTATTGGGGTCCACTAAAAGTCCTAATGCATTGACCATACGCGAGGCAATAATGCCCCCATAGATAGGCCCCCTACCAGCTAGGCGGTGAGCAATAAGCGAGCCAAGGTTGTACCGAGTATCATTGTTAATTGCAGCAGCAAGGAAAGCTAAATGATAGTTGGAGATATTACTTGTATTATCCCTACCAAGTATGCTAGTAGCAAGATAATATGCAAAGTATCTAAGCGAAGGGACTTGGATATTTCTTATCTTTCCGCGCTGCGCCACGTGGTCATCATCATTGGTCACCCCTCGGTAAAGCTCCAACAAATCAGCGGGTCGCCCTTGAATTTTCTTCACAGTCCCTGTCATGCTTACACCTACAATACTGCAAAATCTCTCCAAAGGCATGGTGAAGGGCAGATTATAAATTTTGAAAGAGATAGTTAACTGATAGGATGTGTTAGTAAACGTGAAGCTCTCAACAAAGGTTTTAGTGAGCATAGTGTATTGCTCACTCTCATCTTGCATATATGAGGTCAACCCAACCCTCTCAATCAGTAGCAAGAATTCATCAAGAATTCCTGTAGCTTGTAAGAAAGTAAAACAAGGAAAAGTGGATGGGTGAGCATCCCCATCATCCCTTTCATTACCAATACGAGTTGCAATGAAATCTTCGTTGTATGATGGCCTAAACTGAGAGGCTGATCATGAGGGCCTCGACCTCCTAGGTGCATCACTCTCAAATATCTCTCCAAAGGTATGGTTGTGCATGCTTGGTATTCTGAAATTTAAACACCTATTGAACAAGTGATTCAAAGTAAATATAATGAAGGATTCTACTCATAGGGACTTGTAAGAGGCATAAACATGCATCAAAACTATATCTCTAAGCATCAAAAAAGCTTACTAGCCCTCATAACCTGTCACCTAGAGCAGAAAAATACTCAAGATATAATCTACCAAACACAAGTCTACTTGGACAAGGAGAGGAGTCACATATCAAGGAACAAATGCTCCAAATTTCAGCAAGAAATATGGGCTAAGCAAGGAGATCGAAAAGATCGAGAGCAAGCACAGCAAGAACACGATTTGGAGAAATGAACTGGAGCTTACTCGGGAGAGAGAAGAAAGTGGCAGGTGAGAGAGTTAGTGGGGGGCCAGGGGTGGCCCACACCAGGGCATGGCGCCACCCAGGGCAGGCCACGCCACCAGGTGGTGTGCCTACCTGGTGGGTCCCCCTAGTACCTCCCAGGCACTCCTCTGCCACTTTTTTCATGTAAAAATTTAATATGAATTTTCTGGAATTTTTTGAGACATTTTATTTTTGGGCATTTTCAAGCATAGAAGAATGATTTTCTGACAGACAGATTTTTTTTTGGAAAATGATGCAAGGACAAAACAAAACTAGAACTATAGAAGTTCTAAGACACTCTAACATGCAAGAAACTAACAACAAAAAGAAAACTAAATGAAAACAAAAACTAAAATGGATGGCAATAGAAGTAAACGGAGATAATCATAGTGAAAACATTGTTTTGTTCAATGAAATCCTTTTGTTAACAAGGTTGATCAGGTCTTGTTACCAAAACAATTCCATATGAGACAAATCATTGTATTCCACTTATGATTATGTTACCTCAACCTTGATAGCAATTTTCCCAATCATAATAGTTTCAAATTTTTCTCTTGGTATGGGACAATATATTTCTCCAACTTGAATGCCCTCAACATTCTCAATTGAATTCAAACCATAAGTACTTTCAATCTTCTTGGGAAAATAGACAGTATGTTCTTTGTCATTAACATTGAAAGTCACCTTTCCTTGATTACAATTAATAACAGCTCCTGCAGTATTAAGAAAAGGTCTCCCAAGAATAATAGACATATTATCATCTTCAGGCTTTTCAAGCACAACAAAATCAGTCAATATCAAGCAATTATGAGCCACCTGAACAGGTACATCCTCACATATGCCAACAGGAATAGTGGTAGATTTATCAGCCATTTGCAAAGATATATCAGTTGGTATCAATTTTTCTAGGTGAAGCCTTTTATAGAGAGAGAAAGGCATACCACTAACTCCAGCTCCCAAATCACACAAAGCAGTTCTAACATAAGTATTCTTAATAGAGCAAGGGATAGTTGGAATCCCAGGGTCTCCAAGTTTCTTAGGAACCTTACCATTAAAGGAATAATTAGCAAGCAAAGTAGAAATTTCTTCATTAGGGATCTTCCTTTTATTCAAGACAATATCCTTCATATACTTTGAGTAAGGAGGCAATTTAATATCATCAGTAAAAGGAATTTGCAAGAATAAAGGTTTCATCCACTCACAAAATTTATTATAGTGTTCATCTTCCTTTGACTTGTGTTTCTTATCAGGGAAAGGCATAGGTTTTTGGACCCAAGGTTCTCTTTTTTACTACCTTGTTTCTTAGCAATAAAATCCTCTTTCGTGTATCTAGTATTGTTAGTGTGGTTTTCAGGTTCTTCTTCAACTTTTTCTTCATTAAGAACTTCATTTTCTTCATTACCACTTTTAGTTTCAGCATCGGAGATAGATATACTATTAGGATCTATAGCAGGTTCAGAGGGTTCTACAACAGTTTTTTATATTTCTTTTTCCTTTTCTTACTAGTAGAACCACTATTTTCAGCTTGTTAGAATCCTCCTCAATTCTTTTGGGATGCCCCTCAGGATATAGAGGATCCTAGGTAGCAGCACCACTTCTAGTTCTAATTTCATAAGCATGTTTTTCATTAGCAGCATTAACTAGCAAGTCTTTTTGCACTTTAATGAGTTGATCTATTTTAGTTTGAACCATTTGGAAGTGTTTAACAATCATTTTAACATCATTAGAGGTTCTTTCCACGATATCTTTCAACTCAACAATAGCTCTACTGTTTTCCATTAGATGATTTTGCACCCTTTTATTAAAATTATCTTGCCTAACAATAAAGATATCGAATTTTTCTAAGCATTGATCAGGAGGTTTAGAGTAATCGATATCACCTTCATCAAAGTGTTGGAGAGAGTGTACCTCAATAGTGGATGAGTAGGGAATAGGCTTACATAATTCTTGTATAGGAGGTAAATTCTTGACATCTGCAGCTTTAATTCCCTTCTCCTTAAGACATTTATTAGCTTCCTTCATTACTTCATCATTTAATTCAATAACTCCCCTCTTCTTTGGTGATGGAATAGGCACTAGTATAGTAGGTTTAGGTACAATTAATTCAGGTATAGCTTGTTCAGGAGGAGTCCAATCTTCATAGTTCTTACTTATTTTAGCCATTAATTCCTCAGCTTCCTTTGGAGTCCTATTCCTGAAAACACAATCAGCACAACTATCTAGGTATGTCCTAGATTCCTCGGTTAGTCCATTATAAAATATATCAAGAAGCTCATTGAGACCCACAAGTATAGGGGGTGTATCGTAGTATTATCGAGGGAAGTGAAACCCAATTTATTGATTCGACACACGGGGAGCCAAAGAATATTTATAAGCCTTAACAACTGAGTTGTCAATTCAGCTGCACCTGGAAACAATCATGCTCACAGCAATTTATCAGTAGCAACATTTTTGTAGTAGGAATAGCAAAGTAGCAGCAGTAGTAAAGTAAGGACAGCAGTAACAATAGCAGTAAACAGTAGCATTCGAGTGTGGTAGGCATTGGGATGGATGGACGGGTGTTGCATGGACAAGACAATTCACATAGCAATCAGAAGATATGGCAATTGAAGATAAATAAGATAAAGCATCCAAGTACTAGACAATCCTAGGCATGTGTTCCATATATAGTCATACGTGCTCGCAATGAGAACTTGCACAACTTTTGTCCTGCCAGCCCGTTTGCAGCCGGGCCTCTAGGGAACTACTGGCAATTAAGGTGCTCCTTTTAATAGAGCACCGGAGCAAAGCATTAACACTTCATGAACACATGTGATCCTCACATCAAAGCCATTCCCTCCGGTTATCCCGATTTCTGTCACTTCGGGGCCATTTGTTTTGGACAACAACGTGTGTATACAACTTGCATATAAGACCAAAAACAATACTATCATAATGAATCAATAACATGTTCAGATCTGAAATCATGGCACTCGGGCCCTAGTGACAAGGATTAAGCACAACAAGTCGCAACAAAGTCGTAAAGCACTAATAAATGATACTAGGCACCATGCCCTAACAACCTGATGCCATTACATGAACAATCTCATCCAATCCCTAATATCCCCATAGCCTACAGTGGGGGATTACTCACTCATAGATGGGGGAACATGGATGGTCGATGGAGATGATGGTGGAGATCGATGGAGTTGGCTTCGGGTGTACTTCCCCGTCCCGGCAGGGTGCCAGAACAGAGACTTTCTATCCCCCGAATCTCCCCTTCGGTGGTGGCGGTGCTGCGGAACTTCTTGTGGAAAGATGTCGAACCCCCCCCCCCCCCCCCCGATGTTTTTAGGTCAGAAGGCTCCTTATAGGCCAAGAGAGAGGCCGAGGGGGTGCCTGGGGGGCCCACACCACCCCCTGGCGCGGCCTGGCCTGGCCCGCGCCAGTAGGTGGTGTGGCCACCCCTGGCTCTTCTCTGTCTCGTATTCTAGCTCCTGGAGTCTTCGGGTGAAATAGGATTTTTGGCATATTTTCTTGGATTTTTCCTAATAGTTGGTTTTCTACACAAAAAGTAGACACCAAGGCAATTCTGCTGAAAACAGCGTCAGTTCGCATTAGTTGTATCCAAATCACACAAGTATAGAGGAGAAACAATAGCAAAAGTGTTCAGGAAAGTAGATACATTTTGGACGTATCTACTCCCCCCAAGCTTAGCTTATTGCTTCTCCTCAAGCAATTCAGTTGAAAACTGAGTGCGATAAAAGAACTTTCACGAACACATTTGCTTCATAAGATGTAAATATTCTCAGCAATGTGATCAACTACTTAGACAATTCATAATAAAGAGTATGCATCTGAGTCTACTTAATAGTCATTGCAAGCTATGAACAGATTCCAACTCAAGAATAATAAGTAGCATGAGGCACAAACATAAGCAACATTACAATGCTCATAGAAAGGTATGATAGAGTGGTATCTCGCTTGCCTTTGATTATGAATATCAAGGCACCTCTGAAGTTCAAGTGATGACTAGAAGTAAAGATATCAAGGATACAAGCATCAAAGTCATAACACAAATAATCAAGTAATGGAACAAACACAAATAATGACAACTAAGCTCTCAAGAAGGTGCTCAAAGAATATGTGGAGACTCAACAAGTAGAAGAAAAGGTTTTGAATAATTTTAAAGGCTTCCAAATGCTAAAAGTATGGTACTCGTTAGCTTTGAGCTCTCATTGCCCCTATCATAAGCATCTTTAATGTGGTTAAGGTGAAAGTGACACAACTAAGAGGATATGCTTGAAAAGTTATAAATCGAAATCTCATGCCCCTTACTTACGAAGACCGATCCTCATGCTACTCAACTTCAGTCACATGTAAGCTCTTGTCATTGTAAGTATATACGTATCATAGAGAACCGCCAAAGGGGTACCCCTTGCACATGACACGGGAGCTATCCCATAATCAAAATAACAAGGCAAGCAGACAATGAGCATCTCGGCGATCTTTTTATTTACTATGTGCATAGATATTTATTGCGGATGCTTCATAGAAGTCTCATTAAGGTTATGCTGCAAGTTTCCACCATGATTAGGCATGGCTTAGGCTAGCGGCCCAGGCGTTTCTCTAACATAAATAAAAACTCCATGATCTTACAAGTTCCACTTTTATTTCACACCGCCGGGATCCATAAGCAAAAGAACATGATATCAACTAGGTACAAAGTACCTATGAAGTGTTGAAAGCGGTCCCCATGATACATGGTTCTGCTAACTTCAACTCATAAAGCGCAAGCATATGCGCAACACAGAAGGACACAATGGTTCAGGTTTATTAAGTGCAAGAAAATAAAGTGTGCCATCAAGTTCGTGAGAGCTTTACTAACTAACTTTCTCATAACAAGCAAACATTTTATTCGGAAGAAAACAAGGAATAATGAATATGCACGGAAGTAGCAAATGATGCTAATGGGCTGGTATGGTGAACACTTTGGAAATATTTGGTTTAGGGAGTTGGGAACTTGAGTAAAACATACTCAGTAAAAGTGAAGGCTAGCAATAGTAAGGGAGCGACAAACGAGAGAGCAATAGCTGTCATTATCATGCTTGCAACAAAACAGGACTACTCATGGCATGAAAGTGATTCCAGATCCTCAAAGAAAAATAATTCACCGAGGCTTAACTGATTATTAAAGTCATGTGCATGCGTGAGCATGTGCCAAGTCAATCAAATGAAACATTCAGAGGAGCATACCACGGTGTCATACCAATTTATGAATAGAGCAATGCAAGCAAACATTCATAAGACATGCTACAAACTATTAGCGAGCTGGAGCTAATCATAAGAAAGCAAGAATTACTAAGCATCCAAAGATAACATACACCCTACATGAACAGACTAAGCATGCTCACAATGATGAGTATATGTACAAAAATGAATACAAATAGAGTTCGTTACCAGCCTCTTACCATGCCTCAAGTTGTCATTAATCCTCATTATTGCTCTTCACTTGTGTGGCTTGAATAATAATATGAAACCAATATCCACTGAGGACTTCTGAACCATGTAGCAAACTTACAAAACCAAAGAAGAACGACAAATATTTTTGTTGATTTCGATTTTTAAATCAAGAACCAAAAGGAAAAACAAGCAAAGCAAAAAACTTTTTGGGTTTTTCAAATAGTTCAAACAAAGCAAAAAGGAAAAACAAACCAAGGCAAAACAAAAGAAGCAACCAAAGAGAAACAACAGAAATATTTTTGGTCTTTTTGTGTTATAGAAAGAAAAAGTAAAGAAGAACGAAAACTAAAAAGAGAACGAAAACATGAATATACAAAGTACCGACGCAACATGATATGGAGATGAGTGCGGTGTCAGTGTACCTCCCCCCAAGCTTAGGGTTTTGGCCTAAGTGGGTATCAATCCCAAGCTAGCCAGGATGAAGTGTCACCCTGGTACGACGAAGAGGTCCCCTCCTCCTGGTGCGAGCTCGAGTACGTCCCTCCGTAATGTGCACAGTAATCATAGGAGGGCACATCCTCCTGGTGCTACTCATGGAAACCCAGCAAGCGAAGCTGCTCGTCCACCTCCTCCTTGGAGCGCGACCACGGTCTCCTGTGAACACTAAACTAAGCAGGCTGTGGCAAAAGGATCTCCCTTTCATCCCCGTCAGTGAAAAGCATCCTATATACTAGATTGTTCAAATCAGAGGTAGCAGTGACAAAGTGATGAGTTTTCATGGCAATAAGGTGAAGCCTC
The DNA here is from genome assembly GCA_910589775.1 of Avena eriantha. Lineage (NCBI taxonomy): Eukaryota > Viridiplantae > Streptophyta > Magnoliopsida > Poales > Poaceae > Avena > Avena eriantha. Next base: position 16,706,216 of record OU342746.1, read on the forward strand.
TGTGGTGCTAGCATAGTACCATAAGGATCTACTGAAAGACCTAATGCATTGACTATACGCGAGGCAATGATGCCCCCATAGATAGGCCCCCTAGTAGCTAGGCGGCGAGAAATAAGCGAGCCAAGATTGTACCGAGTATCATTGTTAAGCACAGCAGCAAGGAATGCTAAATGATAGTTGTAGATATTACTTGTGTTCTCCCTACCAAGTACACTAGTAGCAAGATAATATGCAAAGTATCTAAGAGCAGGGAGTTGGATGTTTCTTATCTTTCCGCGTTGCGCCACGTGGTCATCATCATTGGTCACTCCTCGGTAAAGCTCCAACAAATCAGCGGGTCGCCCTTGAATTTTCTTCACGGTCCCTGTCATGCGCACACCTACAATACTGCAAAATCTCTCCAAAGGCATGGTGAAGGGCAGATTATAGATTTTGAAAGAGATAGTAGAATAGGGTGTGTTAGTAAACATGAAGCTCTCAACAAAAGTTTTGGTGAGCATAGCGTATTGCGCACTCTCATCTTGCATATATGAGGTCAAACCAACCCTCTCAATCAGTAGCAAGAAATCATCAAGAATACATGCATCTTGTAAGAAAGTAAAACAAGGAAAAGAGGACGAGTGAGCATCCCCATCATCCCTTTCACTACCAATACGAGTTGCAGTGAGATCTTCATTGTATGATGGCCTAGCTTGAGAGGTTGTCCTTGAGGGCCTCGACCTCCTAGGTGCATCACTCACAAATATCTCTCCAAAAGTATGGTTGTTCATGCTTGGTATTCTGAAATTTAAACACCTATTAAACAAGTGATTGCAAAGTAAATATAATGAAGGATTCTACTCATAGGGACTTGCAAGAGGCTTAAACATGCATCAAAACTATATCTCTAAGAATCAAACAAGCTTACAAGATCTCATAACCAGTCACCTACAGCAGCAAAATACTCAATATATAATCCACTAAACACAAATCTACTTGGACAAGGGGAGGAGTCACATACCAAGGAACAAATGCTCCAAATTTCAGCAAGAAAGATGGGCTGAGTAAGGAGATCGAAAAAATCGAGAGCATGCACAGCAAGAACACGATTTTGAGCTTTGAGCTGGAGCTTACTCGGCAGAGAGAAGAAAGTGGCAGGTGAGAGAGTTAGTGGGGGGCAGGGGTGGCCCACACCAGGGCATGGCGCCACCCAAGGCTGGCTGCGCCACCATGTCGTGTGCGTGCCTGGTGGGCCCCCCGGTACCTCCCAGGTAATCCTCTGTCCCTTTTTTCATGTAAAAATTTAATATGAATTTTCTGGAATTTTTCGAGACACTTTATTTTTGGCACTTTAAGGCATAGAAGAATGATTTTCTGACAGACAGATTTTTTTTTGACAAAGATGATGCAAGGACAAAACAAGGCTAGAACCACAGAAGTTCTAAGACACTCTAACATGCAAGAAACTAACAACAAAAAGAAAACTAAATGAAAGCAAAAACTAAAATGCAAAGGATAGAAATAAAACAGAGATAATCATAATGAAAACATTCTTTTGTTCAATGGAATCCTTTTGTTAACAAGGTTGATCAAGTCTTGCTATCAAAACAATTGCATATGAGACAAAACTTTGTATTACACTAATGATTATGTTACCTCAACCTTGATAGCAATGGTCCCAATCATAATAGTTTCAAAATTTTCACTTGGTATGGGACAATTTATTTCCCCAATTTGAATGCCTTCAACATGTAAAATTGAATTCAAACCATAAGTCCTTTCAATCTTCTTGGGGAAATAGACAGTATGTTCCTTGTCATTAACATTGAAGGTCACCTTTCCTTGATTACAATTAATAACAACTCCTGTAGTATTAAAAAAAGGTCTTCCAAGAATAATAGACATATTATCATCTTCAGGCATTTCAAGCACAACAAAATAAGTTAATATCAAGCAATTGTGAGCCATCTGAACAGGTACATCCTCATATATACCCACAGGAACAGTGGTAGATTTATCAGCCATTTGCAAAGATATATCAGTTGGTATTAATTTTTCAAGCTGAAGCCTCTTGTAGAGACAAAAAAGCATAACACTAACTCCAGCTCCCAAATCACACAAAGTAGTTCTAACATAACTATTCTTAATAGAGCAAGGGATAGTTGGAATCCCTGGGTCTCCAAGTTTCTTAGGAACCTTACCATTGAAGGAATAATTAGCAAGCAAAGTAGAAATTTCTTCATTAGGGATCTTCCTTTTATTTGAGACAATATCCTTCATATACTTTGAGTAAGGAGGCAATTTAATAGCATCGGTTAAAGGAATTTGCAAGAATAAAGGTTTCATCCACTCACAAAACTTATTATAATGTTCATCTTCCTTTGACTTGTGTTTCTTATCAGGGAAAGGCATAGGTTTTTGGACCCAAGGCTCTCTTTCACTACCATGTTTCTTAGCAATAAAATCTTCTTTGGTCTATTTAGTATTCTTAGTGTGGTTTTCAGGTTCTTGTCAACTTTTTCTTCATTAGGAACTTCATTTTCTTCATTAGCACTTTCAGTTTCAGTATCAGAGATAGATATACTATTAGGATCTATAGCAGGTTCAGAGGGTTCTACAACAGTTTTATGTTTCTTTTTCCTTTTCTTATGAGTGGAACCACTATTTTCAGCTTGTTGGGAATCCTGCTCAATTCGTTTGGGATGCCCCTCAGGATATAGAGGATCCTGAGTAGCAGCACCACTTCTAGTTCTAATTTCATAAGCATATTTTTCTTTAGCAGCATTAACTAGCAAGTCGTTTTGTACTTTATCGAGTTGATCTATTTGAGTTTGAACGATTTGAAAGTGTTTAACAATCATTTTAACATCATTAGAGGTTCTTTCCACAATATCTTTCAATTCAACAATAGCTCAAGTGTTTTTCATTAGATGATTTTGCACCCTCTTATTAAAGTTATCTTGCTTAACAAGAAAGATATCGAATTCTTCTAAGCATTGATCAGGAGGTTTAGAGTAAAGGATATCACCTTAATCAAAGTGTTGGAGAGAGTGTACCTCAATAGTGGATGAGTAGGGAATAGGCTTACATATTTCTTCAATAGGAGGCAAATTATTGACATCTGCAGCTTTAATTCCCTTCTCCTTAAGACATTTCTTAGCTTCCTTCATCATTTAATTCAATAACTCCCCTCTTCTTTGATGTACAATTACTTCAGGTATAGCTGGTTCAAGAGGAGTCCAATCTTCATAGTTCTTGCTTATTTTAGCCATTAATTCCTCAGCTTCCTTAGGAGTCCTATTCGTGAAAACTCAATCAGCACAACTATCTAGTTATGTCCTAGATTCGTCAGTTAGTCCATTATAAAATATATCAAGAAGCTCATTCTTAGGTAATGGACTTCCAGCTTGTGCATGAATCAAGGCACAAAACCTTGCCCAAGATTCAGGCAATACCTCTTTTTCTCCCTGTTTAAAATCAAAAAGTTCCTGCAAAATAGCATGTCTAGCACTAGGAGGAAAATATTTCTGCAGGAAAGTACTAATCAAGCACTCAGGGCTATCAATAGATCCAGGAGGTAAATTACTAAACCAAGTTTTAGCTTCTCCTTTCAGTGAAAAGGGGAAAATCTTAGCAACAAAGTAAGTACGCATCTTAATATCATCAGAAAACAAGCCACTCATGGTAGAAAGTTCATTCATATGTGCTACCGCACTTTCATTCTTAGTCCCACAAAAAGGTTCTTTCTCGACAATATCTATGTAAGATATATCGAGAGAGAAATCATAATCTTCATCTATAATGTTTATGGGAGAAGCGGCAAACTTAGCAATAGGAGACAATTTGGGTCTAATAGTACGCCTCTCAAGGAGACTCTTAGCAGCGCTCCTATCATGAGTGTTTTTACATTCTTTAATAAATTCATCGGTCATCTCAACATAACCATCTTCAATATCATAACTTGCACTAGACTCAGGTGTGATAGTGTCTTCATTAGGAGTTTTTGTATTTCCAGCTATAGTTCTAGCAATCGTAGCATCTAGGAAAGGACCTAATCAACCACTCTTATCAAGCACAGTAGAAGCAGAATCATAAGAATCAGAAGTTTCAGATTCAGCAGTAGTAGCAGTGTGTGTAGCATGTGTATGTGGTGGTGTAAGGAACTTACTCATAACAAACGGTGACTCAAGAGCAGCAGAGGTGTTTAGAACCGTACCTCTTCTTGTAGTGGATGGTAAAATAGGAACTTCGCCATCACGAGACTTACCCATGCTGGATGGATAGCAGCGAACAATAGAGAATCCAAGTGAACTTGATAAATAAAGCTATGCTCCCCGGCAACAGCGCCAGAAAATAGTCTTGATGACCCACAAGTATAGGGGGTGTATCGCAGTATTTTCGAGGGAAGTGAAACCCAATTTATTGATTCGACACAAGGGGAGTCAAAGAATATTTATAAGCCTTAACAACTGAGTTGTCAATTCAGCTGCACTTGGAAACAATCTTGCTCACAATAGTTTATCAGTAGCAACAGTTTTGTAGTAGGAATAGCAAAGTAGCAGCAGTAGTAAAGTAAAGACAGCAGTAACAATAGCAGTAAACAGTAGGATTCGAGTGTGGTAGGCATAGGGATGGATGGACGGGCGTTGCATGGACAAGACAATTGACATAGAAATCAGAACATAGGGCAGTTGCAGATAAATAAGATAAAGCATCCAAGTACTAGATAATCCTAGGCATGTGTTCCATATTTAGTCATACGTGCTCGCAGTGAGAACTTGCACAACATCGTTTGTCCTACCAGCCCATTTGCAGCGGGGCCTCTAGGGAACTACTGACAATTAAGGTGCTCCATTTAATAGAGCACTGGAGCAAAGCATTAACACTCCATGAACACATGTGATCCTCACATCAAAGCCATTCCCTCCGGTTATCCCAATTTCTGTCTCTTCGGGGCCATTGGTTCCGCACAACAATGTGTCTATACAACATGTAGATAAGACCATAAACAATAATATCATAATGAATCAATAACATGTTCAGATCTGAAATCATGGCACTCGGGCCCTAGTGACAAGCATTAAGCACAACAAGTCACAACAAAGGCATAAAGCACTAATAAAAGATACTAGGCACCATGCCCTAACAATCTGATGCCATTACATGAACGATCTCAACCAATCCCTACCATCCCCATAGCCTACAGCGGGGGATTACTCACTCATAGATGGGGGAAACATGGATGGTCGATGGAGAAGCGATGGTGATGATGATGGCGATGATCTCCTCCAATTCCCCATCCTGACAGGGTGCTAGAACGGAGTTTCTGGTGCTGTTTCATGGAATCTAGTGGTGGCGGCGGAGCGGAACTCCTTCTAGAAAAACGTCGACCCCCCTGAGTTTTTATGTCAAAAGGCAACTTATAGGCGAAGAGGGGGACCGAGGGGCAGTCTGGGGCGGCCAGACCACCCCCTGGCGTGGCCAGGCCCAGCCCACGCGGCCAGGTGTTGTGGTTGGGCCCCAGCCCCCCTCCGTATTGTATTCTGACTCCTGGAGTCTTCTGGTGAAATAGGATTTTTGGCATATTTTAGGGATTTTTCCCGATAGTTGATTTTCTGCACAAAAAGTAGACACCAAGGCAATTCTGCTGAAAACAACGCCAGTCCGCGTTAGTTGCATCCAAATCACAAAAGTTTAGAAGAGAAACAATAGCAAAAGTATTCGGGAAAGTAGATACGTTTTGGACGTATCAGCGTGGGCGAGGTAGGCGGATGGTGGGCGGTTCCCTGGCGGTCAGCTAGGGCTTAATGGCGGTGCTAGGGGCGGTGGATTGCGGTCGGGAGCGTCTCGCGCTCTGAGATACATAGGCGGTGCTCAACGTGGTTCCCGACGGCTGTGGGTCGAGCGGCGGGGTGAGGTGGTCAAGGAGGAGCGGCGCACGCGGGATGTGGTCGAGGCGCGGCATGTGGCGCTCTAGCGGGGACGACGCTCTGGCGTGCGCTGGCGCGACGCAGATACTTAGTGCGGGGCTTGGCCTCGGTGGTCCAGGGGTTAACAGTGGCTGTGGGGTGGACCGTGGACGGCGGTGAGGTCATGCCTTCCTTCCTGGAGCGGTGGAGAGGGGCTGGTGGTCTCCTGCGGGCTAGGCACAGTTGGCCGGCGAGCATGGCGTCGGGGTGGCGCGGCACTGTTGTGCTAGGCCATTTTGTAGGTCCTTGATGGCCTGGTTGGGGCTAGGAGAGACAAGTGAAGTGAATTGGGTTCAAATGGCTCGACAAAATTTGATCAAAAACAGTAATAGTTAGATAGGTTTGATTTGCTCACCATGTGTTCGACACAATGGCCGCAAGAATTCAACTTTTGAATTTTGAAATGAAATTTGGTGGAGTTGTTTGTCACATGCTTAAGCATCTCTGGTTGCTTGGGATTTTCAAATGGAGTTCATTTGGATGGTTTTTGAAGAAGTGTGATCTATATACATACACTTGGTTCCATTTTCAATTGCCATTTAAATTTAGGGTTTGAATGTTTTTGAAAGGTCACAAAGTGGGCCTTGGCACATCACTACTTGTACTAGAAATGGGTGCAAAGATTCGCAATTGTGTCTGTTTGAAAATGAGTGCTAGGAACACTCAAAGTGTCCTAGTTGATTAAAATGGCAAAAGTGACCATTTCCATTATTTAATTCTTTTTTATTTCCTTTTTCTTTAGTTTTTTGCTTGGGAATGATCTAGATGATGTGGCATTCATCTTAGAGTCATTTTGCAACCATTAGAACAAACAATTATGGCATTTCAAAACAACTCCTATATAATGCAACACACATATGCATGCTTAATTATTTAAATGAGAAAAGTTTTTGTTAACCCTAAATTGGGTGATTTGGAACTTGATAACTTGGATTAAAGTTTTGGGATGTTATAGTAAAATTCCGCACTAAGTGTCACATACATTCCCTATGCTCCACTCAGGGGAATACTGCTTCTACAACTTTATCCAAACCTTTGCAAGCGTTCGTGTGGATAGTAAGTGCTGGTGGATGACCTATAAGGTCACACAAATTGTCTAGAAACCAAGTACAACTTTCTTTTGACTCAATCTCCAAAACTCCAAAAAGCAACAAGGAACATCTAATTGTGGCCATCAACTACAGTAGAAGCTACTAGTTGTCCTTTAAATCTGCCATGAAGAGCTGTTGCATCCAAGGCCAAATAAGGCTTGCAACCATCCAGAAACCCTTGCCAACAAGCTTTGAAACAAACAAAAGCCCTTCTAAATCACTCCTCCATTGTTTTCCTTCTTATTTTGTACTGAACTTTATGCATGTCTATCTGTACAACACAACCTAAACTAGCCATCTCCACTTCAGCTTTGAAGCTGTAAAGCAACTAAAAACTTTAATTCCATGGACCATTGATCCTATTTGGAGCAATTTCCTTTGCATAGAACATCCTCATGTAAGGTACTGTAATATTAAACTTTTTAGAAACTTCTTTTATGAGCGCTATTGCACCAAGTGATGGGTTCGCTCTCATCCAATCCATGATTGCATCTGCCAACCACCTAGTCTTTGCTAGTTTTGTTTGTCCTTTGGCTATTCCCCTTGAGGTGGACAAGAATGTTCGAACCGGTTACTATTTATCTGAAACATAATGAAAATGTTAGGTACATTTAAGAAACTCTACACAATGATCTAAAATACACAACTGGTTGTAATACCTGAACCAAACTGCTCGTGAGCATAGTGGATGCATGCATCCTCCACCTACACCTCTTGTATGGGCACTTCACTGTGAACCTTGCTGGCTCACTCTTAATAACATCCTAATCATTATTGGTGTGGATGCAATATGTAGTAAGGGACTTACGACAGTCCTGCATTGTTTCAAATATGGTTCCTTCTGAAATCTTAGGATCGTTCCTATACCACTCAATTACTGGCAAGTCCTCACCATCGCACTCGGCTAAAACAAGACTTTCATTGTTCTCATCGTTCTCTTCATCATAAATGTCATCAAATCTATCACCGTGGGCCATTTCCTCTGTGTATTGATCTTCTAGTGCTTGTTTACTAAATCTATCTACCAATTCAAGAAACATCAACTCATCCTCATCATCTAGTGGAGGCGCTCCCTCGTCAGGCTCTACTTCGTCCTCCACATCGGTCGCACGAGCGATTTAGCTTACACTCGTAGTGCAAACATATGGTACTGCTATGGACCTACAAGGAGCATGGGGGTGCACACTATTAGCAGAGACAGCAGAGACACATGATGCCCGACCAACTGATGATGGCTGACCACCAGATGATTCTTGTATGTTCAACTTTAGGTTTCACTTGGAGACGAATTCGACCAAAACGTTTGGCAGCATTCAAAGAGAAAAGCATTACTAGATCAGCTTCGCTAGTTAGTGGGAGCAATCTTTGCTCGCTAATGTTGAACTATTGCAAATAAATTGAATCGCCATTGCTCCAGGGGAATTTAGAATAGAATGTATCTTTCAAATCTCTGAGAGTTATGGAGGTTGCAACCACAACTGGGAAGTAAAATCCAGAGAGATACTGTTCACAACCACGAATTATGCTAGTATCCAGTTTAACCACCAGCTGAAATGCCAGCGCTGGATCAATCATATTCGAAAAGCAAGGAAGTTAGTTGAGCACCAGTGATTCATGCTCAAATACTGCCTATAATCAATCCACAAAGGGAAAAGATGCTTACCTAGATGGAATTCATGTGTTAGATCCCTTTGATTCCACCCAATCTTCTCCGCGCTCGATGGGGAGGACCGGTAGACCTGCTGGTGTTGCATATAGTTCCACAAAAGGGGTAGATCTAGCGGGGGGCGGGAGCGGAGCCGGAGGTGGAGTGGGCTCTGCGGCTAGGGGGAGGGGGCGGCTCGAAAACCGAGGACGACATAAGGTAGGAGGGCACAACGGCGGGGGAGCGGAGGGGCGGTGTGGGAGCTGTTCCAGGCTTAGGGGAAGTGAATGCTTTGGGTGAGCGAGAATGGCCGGTCTGACATGTCTCTATGTGTCCCCACCCTTCACCAAGTATGCAAGACCCATCCAAACGCGGCCCCACCCTTCACCACGTATGCAAGACCCGTCCCAACACGGCCCCAGCCGCCAGCATGTAATGGTCGAGGCCACGTAACGTAACGCTCAACACATGACCTGCCCCAACACGGTCCTAGCGGTCAGCATGTAACGGTCAAGCCTTTGACATGACAACATCCCTCTGTCCGAGCGCCTGCGAGGGATTCATAATAGAGGGAGGCGAAAAGTGAGGAAAAGTTAAGTGGCTGGGAAAATTGAGTACAACTAATGAACCGAGGGCACGGAAATAGAAATCCTTTGAATAAATGATATAAGCATGATCTAAATTGATCCAATAAATGCCAAATAATTCTTGGTGAAGCACCCTTACCATATCTATCTACCAGTACATCTGAATCATCTTGCCAAGATCAACTTGTGTGAAGTTCTTCATAATCTCTAATTAAGACAAATCTTGGACAATGATCAATCCTTGACCAAAACTCCATCAAACATTCATCAAACTTGTCTAGCACTCCTCTCTAGCAACCCTCCCTCACCCTCTGGTTGAACCCACTATAGACCTAGCACTGTAAAAAACCTAGTCCTTTTTCTGTTGGAAAAGAAGGAGAAAAAGCATAGGTCATATCCTCCCCATTAAATTACAAGCTACTGCTGCCCCACTCCTTCTCAGTCCCTCTGCGACCCCCTAGTGGCACCAGCACGACCCTCTACACCGCTCATAAGTACCAACCAGATCTCACCACCTCCCTCTTGCTCCCATGGACTTAGTCCACCCCATACACCACTCCCACTCGGTTTAAATGGCCAGAGCCCCTCTAGTTCCTCTCCCTATACTCATTTCTCCTCCACACACACACCTACCCCTCCCAGGATCCCTTGGTCCGCCTCTGACCAGAGCCTCACCGTGAGAGAGGTGATACACTCCTCTCGTGCTTACCAGCTCACACGAGCATCTTCACAATCTTGGCCTTCCTTGCCTTCCTTCCTTGCTGCTTTGTGCCCCTCTCCTTCCACCTCTCATGCTCTGTCTCCTCCCTTGTCGCAGGAACATCGGAAGTTGCCGCCCTAGCTCATGGTCGAGCCAAGATCCTCCCGCGCACAGAAGTTCCCAAGCCCCATCTACACCTGCATGCATCACTCCCACACTCCCCAAGACCACCGCCTCCTACCGCCCCCACGACATGCAGCGCACCCTGGGCCCACCCCGACGAGCACTGACACAAGCCCCAACGACACGAATGCGAGCGAAGTGTTCTGACAACAAAACAGTCTCTGTTGCCCCTCTCTAGAGCAGCGTCATCTTCTGCATTGCCCTACCCACCCCTACATTGCCTCCGATGCTTAGGTGAGCCCTCCCCGCCCATCTCCTTCCGTCGCTAAAGTTTCCATGTCGTGGCACCAGCGCGGGGAGGAAGACGATGTCCCAACCGTCTCCTAACCTAATTGGACAACCCAAACGCTCTGATACCCCTTCGCGCCCCTGTCTTGCAGACAGCTAGGCCCCATAGCCGTATTTTGAACCAGCGGACTCCCGCGCGCTGGCAACCCTAGGTGGGCCGGCCAGGCACTGTGCGACCCAACATGAACGGATTTGGCCCATGCCCCCTTGCTTTCCTTTTACCGTTTAACCAAATTTCCATATCTATTTGATAATCACATTGATTTAATTCAAAATGAAATCGGAAACCAACCCTTTTGACTTAGATCTAAAATTCCTCAAATGAAATTGGAAACCAACCCTTTTGACTTAGATCTAAAATTCCTCAAATGAAATTGGAAACCAACCATTTAGGGTTCATATTGTTTCACAATATAAACAACTTGGGAATTACATGTGGGGTGTTTAAGTCTTCATATGGTTTGTTTAAATGCATGAGCATGTTCAAGTATAAATGGAACCTAATAAATGTCTAGTGGCACATACACACTAGGATGGCCATTCTTATTCATCTATGCCTCACTTTCATACAAACCACGTGATCTTGATCATCTCTACTTGTGAGGGCCATATCGCAAATTCTTGAATGCTTGTATGAGTTATGGGGCATTATGGGTTGATCCCAACCATTTTAAGTTGCCATGGCAATCTCTTTTATCTCACATGCAATTGCCATACTTGTTTTCACTAAATGGCCACATGCATGCCCTATTATTGTACACATGTATGTATATGTGTACAAATGAAATAATAACCACTTATTTTCTTCTTCTCCTTCTAATTTCTTGTTTTGGTGATATTTTTGAAATTTAATACAAATTAAATGAATTGGGTTGAAATCAAACCAACCCTATCCTTCTTGACCTCCACTATTTTCTAGCTACCCTTGATCTCCCTTTATCTTACTTCTAAAACCCTACATCTTATGTCCACCTAAACCCCCTTAATCCCTAACCTAGTGTTAATCCTAATCTCTAAGCTAAACCCTAACACATCTACCCTAACTACCCCAGACCTAGCCAACCGAGATCTCCCTTGTGGTGGGGTGCAACCACACCTGAACCACACCTGAACTCGCTAGCGGTGTCACGTGGAAAAAGTTCCAGTTTTGTCAGTATAAGCAGACCCGCCGGAACCTTTTCCAAAAAAGGTCCCTCCACTTTTGAGGAGTTCACTCTGTCGTCCCTCTGCGTGCCATGTGTCCACCCTGCTCAGCCTCGCCTTGTCAGCGCCGACCCCACCAGACAGCGTCTGTCGCTAGAACAGCTCGTAGTAACAAAGTACTCCAGGGTATTTTTAAATAAAAATAAATCTAGAAAATGGGTTACCTAAATAAATTCATATTAGTTCAAATAATTCGAATTTGGGAAAATTTCCAAAACAAACTCTGTTTCAAATTCAAATATGAATTCAAATCCATTTACATAATATTACCACTATGCCCCTAACTATTCCAACTAATGACAACTTTGCCCTTTTGCTATTTAAAATATGAATTTTAACAACTTTTAATCAACATTTCAAATGTGACAAATAATATATGTTTTTTGATCAGAAAACTGTGAGGAATTCAAATATGCCATCCAAAATAATTTTTGTGCAATTTAAAATTTCGAAATAATTTAAATACCATTTAATGCCTTTATCGTAAATAAATCATAATTTTCATTTCATAATTCCAAATTTAACAAATAATATATATAAATCGATTAGCGCGATGAGTTCGTTTTATTTATGCATTCCATGATATGAATTGAAGCATGCATCATATAAATATTTAAAAACCTGAATGGTTTATGTAAGAAAAACTTGGCCAAATAATTAATAAAATGCTTATTTTTGTTCCTATACCTCACCATGCCATGTTATTATACCATGCAATTGTGCACTATTCCAGTTGGGGATATACTTTTCGGGTATCCTCACAATGCCTCAAGTCGCCCACTTCGTGTTAGAGCTTTCCTTTACGGGAGGCCCAGTCAGGGAGAAGAGATGGAGTCCAGTCTGGCTATAGGAAGGCCTAGAAGATTTACCGACATAGGTCTGTAGTGTTACTTGTAGTTCAAGATATACTCAGTAACCGACTCTTAGTCGTAGCCTGATAGGTCTCTCCTGTAATCCCTAGGTCGGATATCTATATAAGCCATCCTAGGACAAGCCTTTAGGGCACCCCACAATAGTCTACAATCTCAAATCGCATAGGCGAAACCCTTATAACCCATATTCCGGCTCTACCGTATTACTGGATTGCTAGCAGGAGTAGGATCCGTCCAAAGCCGCCGGATTTGAACCTAGGTAAACTTGTGTGCTCATCATCCTGGAATACCGTACGTCTCACACCTCTCTCTTTCGCACGCCTCGAGGACCCCCTCATGGCGTATTTGTCATCAATCCGACGACAGTTGGCGCGCACCGTGTGGCAAGTGAGCTTCGGATCTGCGTTCCGAGCGGAATCTGCAAGAATCGGAATCGGCGAGACCATCGCCGTCGGTCGCGTCCTCTACGCTAGTGACGCCCCTCTCATCATTCTGGACACGACCTAGATTTCGGCTAGGGAGGCCATGACTGCCTACAACATCACGTCTTTTGGTGAGATCGATGTTTACATCGGTTTCGCTGAACCTGCCCCACCCACCCTAGCGGTGATGATAGAGGCAGAAGAAGTTTAGGGGTCCACTTTGTCCGCGGAGGCGGTAGAGTTCTGGATCTCGGAAAACCCTAACCCCACCCAGCCCGCACCTATCGCAGAGATAGTGGAGAAAGCTGAGCCTGAAGCAGATCTTGTGGTACAAGTCGAATCTGGAGTGGATCTCCCTAGGGAGGCCGAATCCCATATTGATCTTCCCATCGAGTTCGAAATGCAGGAATAGCAAGCCAACGATATTGGTTCCAGCTCTGCCAACGCTGGAACAGATCAACCTTTCCTGAGGCATACATTGAGGTGCATAATGCTTCAAGGTGCAAGCGTGGACGAGGTTCTCAAGACCATCAGACCTTTTGAGGAAGCCCACGAGGAAAGCTGCAACTACCTCAGGACACATGCGTCGCACTTTGTTGGGTATGTTGGATCCGGATCCGGATTTTCCGATGCTAGAGACAACGAAGACTCGATGCTGGAGGCAATCGGAACAAACATCAAATTACCAGCATCTTCAGATAATTCAATGTCGTTTGCGGATTTCCGAAAGTTCTCCATGGAGTATGAAGAGGATTTCAACTCCAAAGCTTCAGAAGAAGGTGAAGCCATGGACGAAGGATCCGGAGAAAACTCTCCTAAAGCGCAGGATGATATGGATCTCGGAGATAATCGCGACGTCCAGATGTCCGAAAGTACTGACTAGAGCTTGAATCCAACTGGAAATGGACCCAAACCCGTCTTTGCTACCGGCATAACCAAGAAGGCAAACAAGAAGAAGAAGACTCTAGCAAAAGATCCTCCAGCAGAGGAAGTGGTTGCCGAAGATTACGAGGAAGACTCGGATGGAGCCCTAATCCTAGAAAAGCCAAAGGAAACTCTGGTGGGTGGATACTTTATTACCGCTGGTGCCCGTAAACTCATTGATGTTGCGTTGACTACGCCAATCCCTACTACTGCAGAGCTTACATCTGCAGAATTGGAAGAAAGGGCCCAAGCCCTAGAAGCGCGTCGTCAAGTACTCCTGGATGAGGCTAACAACCTTATGCAAGAAAAGAAGCGCATTGCATATGCGGGGCAATTCAACTCCCTACAGCATCAGAAGACCCGGAATGGCCCCCTGCTGGCTAACAAAAATCCGGAAGTCCACAAGACCCTCTTTGAGTGAGATGTCACCGTCAAGGGAAACCTCGGCTGGATAGCAAGGGAGATCTAGTGTATGGAACACCAGTGGAAAACACTGCTACAGCTCAAGATATCTTGGTGAACAACCCAAACCCAGATCAAGTTCGGTTGGGTGTAAATCTACTTACCAAGGGTCTAGAGCAACAAAAGGCCGCAAAATCTAGAAGCAGAAAACTGGTCTCCAAGTCCGACCAATGTCGCATGGATCCGGCTTGGGATGATATTAGGCCCCGATGGGACCCAGCACAGCATCACTATCCTGACCGTCAGGAAGATAACTATTCAAGAACCATACCTTTAGGGGAACAACACAGAACCGCACGTGACTGAAGCAATGTTGCTCCACCCGTGGAATGAGACGCAGTTGTGGCACTGGTTCCGAGACACCCTCCCCAGCGAGAGTCGAATAATCACAGGGAGGAAGACAAAGAGCAACGCTAGGAAGAGGACCGACAAAGGATGCCACCTCCTAGACATACAAGCCGTCCGACTGAACCTCACCACAATGGGGGAAATGGCGGATGAAGGAACAACGGACACCGTGCTGAGTCAAGCCAGCAGGAGGCTTGTCGTAATCAAGACCCTCGACGGAACCAGAATAATGACGCTCCAGATGGAGGTCGGCACTCAGCCGGAAACAATCCACCTGCACCACCCTCTCCACCAAGTAGCCATCATACTGGCTTTCGAGGAGGCCAGGGAGGGCGTCATGGCGGAGGAGGTGGTGGCAGAAGAAGAAGTCCGGCTCCAAGACACCGTAGCTACAGCAAACAACCAAGATGGCGTTCCCTGTCACCAAGTGACGCAAGACACCAGATCAATTCTAGCATAGAGGCGCGACACTACGAGAATGACGACATCTATGTGGGTCCAAAATGCTTCGGACCACGAATTCGACAAAGGCATTTCCCAGAAGGATTTGCTATCTCAAGACACATCCAAGCCTACAACGGTGTGGCCCGGCCAGATACTTGGCTCCAATATTTTTTCTAGGCTTGCTGCATCGCTAAAGGCGGAAATAGCTTGGTCGCAACCCGGTATCTCCCGCTTATGCTAAGGAAGACGGCATGATCCTGGCTCAATGAACTTCCGGAGAACACCATTCACAACTGGTATGACATGCAAAGCGCGTTCTTTCGGAATTTCGAAGGCACATATCAAAGGCCATGTATGGTAGGAGTCCTGCAGCGTTGCACCTAGAAAGCTGGAGAAACTTGATGAGATTATCTTGGATGATGGATCGACACCAAGAACTCCTGCGAAGGGGTAAATGATCAAACTACGATTGAAGCTTTCATTGCAGGTCTCCCAATTGGTTTACTACGTCACCGTTTGAAGTGCGACAAGGTCAATGATCTGGGAGAGATGATAGAAATGGCAAGAAAGTATGCAGATGCCGATGATGATGCAGAAGGACTACTTAATGTCCTGGTTGTACTACAATCGGCAAAACAGTCGAAGCAACAAGCTCAGAAGCATAAGAACACATCGGAAGAAAAGCCCAATGCGGAAACCGTAGTTGTCACTACTACTTACGTGTCTGGAAGATGAGGAGGGCGCGGAGGCGGCCACAGACGCGGTCGTGGGACGTCAAGTATCCAGATTAGAGGAGACCAGCAACCTGGCAAAACCTACTCCTAGGCCGACATTACCAACAATCTGTGTGTGCATCACTTAGATGCCAACGGGGGCTTGTCCCACACAAATGCCGAGTGTCATTTAAATGACAAAATCAAGAAATATGATTCCGCTGGGTATAGGGCTAATCGGAAGAAGGGAAAGAAGAATCTCAAAAAAGAAAAGGAGACCAAGGAAGATTCTGACATGGAGGAGGCAGAGCCTTCAAATCCCAAGTCGGATGGAAAGAAGAACTTCCCAACGAAGAAAGAGACTCATGTCACTTTCATTGAGTCTCAACAAGCTAAGGTCAATATAGCAGTCTTGCATGAGCTCAACGCAACTGTTCCGGCCGTCCCTCAATTCTTGGACTGGTCGGAAGTGACAATCACCTTTGACCGTGCTGATCATCCGCCTAAGTTGCACATGCGAGGAAAATACGCGTTAGTCGTCAATCCACTTATTGACGGCTATGGTTTCTCCAAGACCATCATGGATGGCGGCAGTAGCATCAACATCAACAACATCAAAACGCTGCGTCATATGAGGATCTTGAAAAATCAGCTGAATCACAGCTCTGTGATCTTTCATGGAGTTGTCCCAGGAAGACAATCAAATTCCCTTGGAGAGATCACTTTGTATGTTACCTTTGGAACTCCAAGGAACTACCGGATAGAAGCACTTTCCTTCGAAGTGGTCCCATTCAATAGTGCATACCACGCTCTATTCGGCCGACCGGCTTACTGGGCTTTCATGGCTCGTCCGTGTTACATTTATAATATGATGAAAATTCTAGGTCCCAAGGGCGTGATCACCATCAGGGGAGACCCAAAGAAAGCGCGAGAGTGCGAGGATGGAAATGCCACCTTTGCATAAGTCGTACTGCACACCTAGGAGTACCAGGAGATCAAGAAGACCATCGACCAGTCAGAGATGCCTGCGATGAACAAGGAGGTTACAAAGCCAACTCCGGAGTTCAAGGCATCAGAAGATACGATGACAATGCCATTGAAGGATGATGACCCCTCCAACGTGACCTAGATAGGTGTAGGTTTAGATGGTGCATAGGAAAGCGCGCTTGTCAAGTTCCTCCAAGCAAATCAAGATATCTTCGCATGGCAGCCATCTCTAAATGTACACCCAAACGCCAAACCCGTTAAATAGTCCCTACGATATTTCGGCGATGAAAAGCGAAAAGAAATAGCTAAAGAACTAGCCCGACCGGATTCATAGAAGAGGTCATCCACACTGAGTGCTCGGCCAATCCTGGAATGGTCCCTAAAAAGGACTGATTCAAGGATGTGTCTTGATTATACCGCCTTGAACAAGGCTTGTCCCAAAGATCAGTTCTCTCTGCCTATAATTGATCAAGTTATGGATTCTATGGCAGGCTTAGAAGTCCTATGTTTTCTTGACGCATATTCCGGTTATCACCAAATCCGAATAAAGGAATCAGACATAGTCAGAACTTCATTTATAACCCCCTTCGGAACCTTCTGTGTCGTTATGATGCCCTTTGGGCTCGAGAACGCAAGAGCTACGTACCAGCACACTATGCAGCGTTGCCTGATAAATTGCAAATGTATCTATAATTTTTGATGTTCTATGCTTCGTTTTATCTACTTTCTTGTGTTTTGTTCCAACTTTGGAGTACTTTTCATATGATTTCTTGGACTAACCTATTAACAAGATGCCACAGTGCCAGTTGCATGTTTTCTGCTGTTTTTTGGTTCCAGGAAGTCAGAAAAAGAATATTCTCGGAATTGGACCGAACAAAAGCGAAAGTTGATATTTTACAGGTAGACTCCCGGAGCCAAAAGGAGAGTCGGAGAGGGGCCACAGGGTGGCCACACCACCCCATGGTGCGGGTCCCCCTAGGCCGCACCAGGGCATGGTGTGGGCCCCCTGGCCGCCCACCGACCTTGCCCTCTGGCCTTTAAGAAGCCTCCTCAGGCATAAACCCTAAATAATCAAGCCTCCAGCCACGAAAAGTTCCGCAGCGCCGCTGCCACCAAAGTATCTGTTCCGGCACCCTGCCGGGACGGGGAAGTTCCCCCGGAGCCATCTCCATCGATCTCCACCACCATCTCCATCACCGTTGCTGATTCCCATGACGAGGAGGGAGTAGATCTCTCTCAAGGCTAAGGGTTCTACCGGTAGCTATGTGTTCATCTCTCTCTCTATGCATGATCATATTGTGATCATGAGATTGTAATCTATAGATCTACCTTGCTACTCAAGTGCTTTAATAGATCTCTCATGTCCCCATGTGTGTGAAAGTGACAGCGTGCACACCATGGTGGCACTTAGGCTAGAGATTACAAATACTTGTTATGAGTTATATTTGGAGTGGGATATCTTTATTAAATTGTGGTGTTTGTTGGACTCATCTAGTACTCAAGGTGACAGTGTGGGGTTATCTAGATGGAAAAGGCTTACTTTGCAATTAGATCTGTTACATGTTTTCTTGCTTCCATCTTTATTTCAGTTTGCCTTTAGTCTTTTCCATGCCATCAAGTTATTTTCCACCACCGTTGCTACTTATAATTATCTATACCACTTGTGTTTCACTATCTCTTCGCTGAACTAGTGCACCTATACACTTGACAAGTGTATTGGGTGTGTTGGGGACACAAGAGACTTCTTGTATCTTGATTGCAGGGTTGCTTGAGAGGGGATACCTTTGACCACTTCCTCCCTGAGTTCGATTAACCTTGGGTGATTCACTTAAGGGAAAACTTGATGATGTTCTACAAACCTCTGCACTTGGAGGCCCAACAACTATCTACAAGAATAGAAGTGCGTAGACATCATTGCCTCCATGATCAAATCAAACTCAATGTACATGCATATGTGGACGACATAGCGGCGATGTCCAAAAAGAAGGAAACCTTAATTTCCAACTTGGAGGAAATGTTCGCTAATCTACGAAAATACAACATAATGCTTAACCCGAAGAAATTTTTCTTTGGAATACCAGTCGGAAAATTGTAACGTTTCATCGTGTCTCAAAGAGGCATAGAGGTGAACCTGGACAAAATTAAGGCTATACTTAATATTTCCATGCCGACTTGCCTGAAGGAAGTTTAAAGACTAACTGGTTGCATTGTTGCAGTCAGTCGGTTTGTAAACCGGCTCGGTGAAAGAGCCGGACCACTCTACAAGCTCTTGAAAAAGACCAAAACGTTCGTTTGGAATGATGAAGCTAAAGCTGCACTACAATACCTGAAGGAGGTACTCTCGTTCGCTCCTATCCTTTCAACACCAGAACCTCATGAACCGATGTTGCTCTATCTTGCTGCGACAAACAGAGTCGTTAGTGTCGTCATGGTGGTGGAAAGACCAGAGGAAAAACAGGAACACCTGCTGCAGCATCCGACTTACTACCTCAGCGAGGTCCTAACTGAATCAAAGCAGCGGTATCCGCACTATCCAAAGCTGGCTTACGGTGTGTTCTTCGGATCCTGCAAGTTACAACATTACTTTTAGGAACATCCAATTACCGTGGTGAGCACAGCTCCCATGAGAGACATAAGTAACAACAACAACACTATAGGACATGTCACAAAATGGGGAATAGAGTTTTCAGCTTTCGACATTGAGTTCAAACCTCGTATAGGAATCAAATCCCAAATACTCGCTGACTTTGTCGCTGATTGGACGGAGGAACGGAAAATATGACCCTCCTAGATTCGGAATACTGGACCTTGCATTTTGACGGGTCTAAAGCTCTCGGGGGCTCGAGGGCTGGCGTGGTGCTCAAATCACCCCAAGGAGATAAACTTTTATATGCGTTGAAGATCCACTTCACGGCAACAAAGAACATTGCCGAATATGAAGCACTTCCACATGGAATCCGGATTGCTAAGGATATCGGCATCCGACGACTTATGTGTTATGGAGATTTGGATCTTGTTGCTCAACAAGTGTCGAATATTTGTAATGCAAATAAACACATGGAAGCATATAAGGCTATCGTGGATGAACTAGCTAAATCGTTCGAAGGGTTTGAAGATCAACACATTCCTCGAACAGAAAATGAGGAAGCAGATGAATTATCTCTAATAGGCTCTGCACAGAAAAAGGTCCTGGATGGCGCTTTTTGGAGCACCTCAAAGTTCCCTCTATAAAAGCAGTTGATGAGGAATATCCGACCAAATCTGACTCACCTTTAATAGCAGTTCTGGCTATGATTTCCAGCTAGACTCAACCCTACCTTGACTACTTGGTAGAAGGAAAATTACCCGAAGACGAGGTCCTGAGTCGGCAGATCGTCTGACCAGCAAAAAGCTATACAATAATAAATGGTGAGCTCTATAAGCGAAGTGTATCTAGGGTCTTTCAGTGCTGCATATCTCCGGAAGAAGGAGTGGAAATCTTATGAGAGATCCACAAAGGAAAATGCAGCCATCATGCTACAGCCAAATCATTAGTGGCAAAAGCTTTCAGACACGGGTTTTTCTGGCTTACAGCCAAGGCAGATGTTGAACAACTAGTCAAGACATGCAAAGGCTTCCAAAAATACGCCAAACAAGCTCATGTTCCGGCTGATCAGCTACAAACAATACCTATAACATGGCCCTGCACGGTCTAGGGGCTTGACATGGTAGGACCGTTCAAATGAGCTCCAAGTGGATTTACTCACCTCTTAGTGATGGTGGATAATTTCACAAAATGTATTGAGGTTAAACCCTTCACAAGTTCTGATGGAGCAATAGCCAGAAGATTTGTCGAGGATGTTATAATCTGATACGATTATCTGCATAGTATTATCACAGACAATGGGAGCAAGTTTTCTATGGGAGAACTTGTCGAGTTCTATGACGAACAAAATATCCGGCTTGACATTGCGTCAGTCGCACATCCACAAGCTAATGGACAAGTTGAAAGAGCAAATGGTTTAATCCTACAAGGCCTCAAACCAAGACTCAAGGCACCACTTCGTCATGCTGCGGGGGCGTGGGCAGAATTACCGTATGTAGTATGAAGCTTGCGAACAACTCTGAATATGTCAACCGGATACACACCTTTCATCTTGGTCTATGGTGCACAAGTAGTTCTTCATAGTGATTTAATTCATACTTCTCCCCGAGTTGCTGCGTATATCGAAGAGGATGCCAAAATATTTCGACAAAATGATCTCGATTTAATCGAAGAAGTTCGCGTCATTCCTGAGATGAGATCAACAACCTATCAGTAAAAGTTACGCAAGTATCATAGCGAGAGAGTCAGAAACCGGTCTTTGAATAAGGTCAATTTCGTTCTCCGTCTTGTGCAGAAAAGAAAGCACAAACTTTCTCCAGTATGGGAAGGGCCCTTTTTAGTTAGCCGAGTATTCCACAATGGTTCTTACTATCTAACTGATATGCAGCCAGTCAAAGAAAGACCTGCTAGTCAGAAGAGAAAGAGAGCTGGAGGCAATACAGACCCGGAAGAATTAGACAAACCGTGGAATATTGCTCAGCTACGTCCCTTTTATTCTTAAAATTTCTTTCTTTGTAATCATATATTTGTACATGTTCAATATGAAATAAAGTATTGGTTGCCTCAATATTTTCTGAGAAGATTTATATTACCATCTTATTTCCGAATGATCATGTCACAATCGAAAATCCTAGAATACTTAAAAGTACTTTATGCTCATGTTTGTCCTGGTTACGATTTCTGATTCTAAAAATGCTACCTTCGGGTATAAATCTAAATTTTCTAGTCTATATTTGTGTTCTTTATCTGATTGGCAAATGTGGGTATTTTCGAGTAGTGAATTGTTACTACTGGAAGTCGGCTCAGTTTCCTAGTTTAAACTGATTTAGCAATTGAGCTACGTTGCTCGACAGAGTTTCCGTGTGGAAGGTTAGTCGGCTCATGAAAGGGACGAGGCTGAAAGCCAGATAAGCGATAAGTATAGGCAAAACAAAAAGTGCTTATGTAAAAATTTTAGGCATGCAAAAATAAAGTCAAAAAGTGCTAAATAGAAGTATCAAATCTTAGCACCAGCAAAATATTATACTACTTATTACAATCCGATTATTTCAAAATAACACATTGTTTTTTCTGAAGCTCTATGATGCAGGAGGAGGGGTAGAGCTGCCGGCTTACTAGAGGCATCGCCTTCGCCTTGATATCTTTCCGAGACAAGCAAATCTGATACGATTTGCTTGTCGTCGGACACTTCGGTTGTTTCTTCGATAGGCAGAGGAGGCGTTTCCACGCGAGTGAAGAAGGGAGTGTTGTAGCTGGTCAGATCGGCTACATGACATCCTTAACCGGCATAGGAGTCCATGATGGCCTTGATATCTTGCTCCTGTCCGTCTTCATCCACTGTTGAACAACCCCTAGTTACTTGCCAGATATCCATGCTTCCATGGTGGCTCATAACCATGGTAAGGGCATTCTGTGCTGCAGTCCATGCATAAGACATGTTCCAATCTTGAATAAGCTAGGGCTCCTTTGCCTTATCTCGCACCTCAAAGGAGGACATTCTATTCATGTCCGGACTTTGAGAACTTTGCCAATATCCTCCAATGATTGGCGGAACTTGTGAAGCAAATCGCTGACTTGTCTAAGTCGGCTGGTGCGAGACTCGGTGGATGAAGAATCCAGTAAGTTCAAAGGAGCTGCGTATACAAAAGCAAAGTCATAAATATATCCAAATTCTTAGGAATTTGAAAGAACAAAAGTAAGAGATAGGAAAATTACCAAAGATGGAATTATCAACTTTGGTCTTCTCCGCTCGAAGACTCTAGAGTTCATCCCGGAGAGCTTGGGTGATGTCCTTTTCTCTGAACAACTCATCATTGAGGTATGAGATTTTCTGATCCTGGATTGCAATCTTACAATAAAGTTCTTCGGTGGCCATGGAAGAGGATTCGAGAATGCTAGCAATGCTGCCCTCGTGATCTGCCTTAAGCTTATTCAGCTCCCGCCATAAGTCGACATTTCCACCTCCAGGGTCTTGAAGTTATCGGCCTCTTCAATCATTTTACATGACTGTTTGACTAGATCAATAAACCAAAGACAATAGTTGAAAAGGAAATTCAACAATAAAAGCAAAAATAGCAAGGTTAAGGACTGAAATGATTACCTTCAGCCTCATCCTTTGATATCTTCAATTGAGCATTTTCAAGACGGAGAGTTCTGATCTCTCTCTGTTTATTGGGGGATACACTTGTTTGTTCTTTGGCATCCTATGAAAGCAAAAATTCAGATTGTCTATCCAACTTCATGCCTGGGGGCTAGAGGATATGATATGAAATAAAGTAAAAAAAGGTGAGTTGGAATTCCGACTTACATGTTGTTCATGAGTAAGCTTGCTTAGGCTCATGTTCACTTCAGTGGTAACCTTCTCGGCGAGGGTCAGCGGGATTATTGGCGGTGGCGGAAGCACGCTGTCCTTCAGCTTCTCGTCGCAAAGACGAACTTGGTCAAGAAGCTCAGAGTACTTGATGTGCTCGGCTTCTTATGCCTCTTCCTCGCCGGTGATGTTCCGGCTCTGCAAGCACTACTGAGCTAGCCTTTGTATCTCTTTTGTAGTTTTCCGAGTAATGCAAGGTTTGGCAATACCCGGATTACTGAGAAGGTTATCAACGAAAACCTCTGCCGGGGGATCATTACCCTGTGCGGGTTCGCCTTTATCAAGTGCCTAGTCACTCATGGTGATGTCGGTCTCCGACCTGAGGCTCGCTGGCTCAGATTGTTGAGCTGGATCTTCCGCAACAGACGGAGATGGAGTAATCTCTAGCGTTGTAGAAGGCTATGGGGCAAGAGTCAGAGGTGCTGCGGCAGGAGAAGTCAAATTTAACTTTGATTGGCGCATGGGCTTTGACGATCCTCATTTCCCCTTTCCCTTGGTGAGCTGTTTAGCTCTGAGGAGGTAATAGAACAAAGATCGTTACACTTCAGAAAGAATGAGAAATAAAATATAGAGACCTTGTGAGGAAAGTTACCTCTTCACAATGGGCACTTCCTTTGTGCCGATAGACATTGTCGGAGTATTACGCTTTCAAGTAAGCGCTTCCAGCAGTGCAATCAATTCTCCATCATCCTAAGATAACTCAGGAGGATATCCCTCTAGAGGAGCAAGCTCTGACTCTAGGAGGTCAGCATGCTTAAAAGAAGAAATATCTCGGTATTGCAAAAATACACAACAATGTATATATGAACACATAATTCGAGTGATTGCTGGAAAACTTACTGGTGTCACAAGATCATCAGCCGTATGCACGTCCAAGGACAACTCCGGGATTTTCCTCTCAATCCGCTCCTTAATCAACCATTTGATTTGGGACTCGTAGTCCTTATCCGAATAAGATTTGGAGTAGATCCGGAGAGAGTCCGTCTTGCTCTTGGTGATTTAGTGCATAAGACGGTCACCATGGTGTTGGAGAGGTTTAATCCAGCGCGCCAGCCAGTAGTGGACCAAATCAGATCCTTTCAGAACCTTGTGCTTCATCAAATATTCAATCCGCCTCTTAGCAAGAAGCAGATTGTCAGTAAGAGCCGGAGCAGCTGCGTCCCAGGATTCTTGGGGCGTGGCGGAGCCGTCAACAAAAGTTAGCCAACCGGTTGCTTTACCGGGAGTCGGTTTGTCCTTATGATAAAAGAACATGGACGGCCACTTTTTAATAGACTCACTAGCCTTAATCCTAGGATAGACTCGCTCTCTCCTAACAGGAAAGCTAAGAGTACCGGTGATGTAAGGAACACCAACAATGACGTAATTTCCCCGGAAATGAAAGTAATACCGGAAAAGAAGAAGACCCAGCCTAATACAGAGATACCCCTCACACAAAGATGCATATGCACTCACTTCTAAAAGTGAGTTTGGGGGAGATTGTGGACTTGCACTCCATAGTGATCTATGACCTCAGAAAATAAATTTGAGGGAGGAAAGCTCAAACCTCTATCGAGGTTAGTGCCGAAGTGGACTCGCTCATCGGTGTTGGGGTAGGGATGGTATCTCCAAAGACACTCTGCCATTTGACGACGTGGATGAGGCCTTCCTTCTCGACCACACAGAGCATGGCATCATCGAGGATGCAGGGGATCCAAACCCCGTGAAAGTTCTCCCTCTCCGTTGCTGCAGAGGTCATTCCCACTATCATCGGCGTTCCAGAGGATGAAGCATCAACCATTTTGCGAACGGTGGTGGCCTAGGATGGGCAGCGTGGTACGCTTTGGGGGAGGCTAGGGAGATTTTTCGCAGGAATCATCGGGGGGAAGGAAGAAGCACTAACGCTGGTAACGAAGAAGGAAGAGATCTAGACCCCTTATAACCCTCACTTGTGTTGAGATTCGTGAAAGAGTAAACAATCATCGTACCACACGTCATGGAAGGAGATGGGTAACCTCCTCGTGAGGATTGCACCGCCTCGATCTCCGTGCACGCATTAAAATGATGCCTCGGTTCTGCAAAAGGCGGACCCACCAACGGTCCTACTAACAGGAATGTCTGTCAGTGATGTGACTTGACTGATGTCAGGATACTTCGGTGACCATGTTATGGCTTAAGTTTGAATTTCAGGCTGGAAACTCGAAGTAATGTACTCATAGATCCGATCCTTTGAGACACGGATCCTATCCTTTCTTTTGAAGTTTCAGGAACCCTTCAAGATTCTACAAGCCGTAGATGAATCAATCTAGACGATTATGAAATCCGACTCTGGATCTCGGAGGCTTCCGGGGGTTGCTGTTGGTGATATACTGTCCGGGTATCCTCATTGTGCCTCACTAACCAGGGTGGCCCACTTAGCGTTAGCGCTTTGCTTCATGGTCTACCCAGTTAGGGAGAAGAGACGGAGTCCACTTCGGCTACGGGAGGGCCCAGAAGACTTACCGACATAGGCCTATAGTGTTACTTGTAGTTCAAGATGTACTCTGTAACCGACTCTTAGTCATAGCCAGATAGGTCTCTCCTGTAAGCCCTAGGCTGGATATCTATATAAGCCATCCTAGGACAAGCCTTTAGGGTTTGATACATTGCAAATGTATCTATAATTTTTGATGTTCCATGCTTGGTTTTATCCACTTTCTTGTGTTTTGTCCACACTTTGGAGTAATTTTCATATGATTTCTTGGAGTATCCTATTAACAAGAGCCAAAGTGCCAGCTTCCTGTTTTCTGCTGTTTTTGGTTCCAGGAAAGTCAGAAAATGAATATTCTCGGAATTGGACGGGACAAAAGCCAAAGTGCCTATTTTTCCAGAAGTCATCAGATGCCAAAATACGAGACAGAGAGGGGCCAGAGGCCGGCCACACCACCTAGCCGTGTGGCCAGGCTTGGCCCGCGCCAGGGGGTGGTGTGGTGGCCCCTGGCACCCACTCGGCCTCCCCTTCCGCCTATAAGATGCCCTCGGGACGAAAACCCTAAGTGCCCGATCAAAAATCCACGAAAGAGTCTGTAGCCGCCATCATCTCCATCCCTAGATCGGGAGGGATCTAAAGCTCTTCCTGGCACCCTGCCGGAGAGGGGAATTCACCCTGGAGGCCTTCTTCATCACCATGCAAGCCTTCGGTGTGATGCGTGAGTAGTTCATCCTTGGACTACGAATCCATGTAGTAGCTAGATGGCTGGTTCTCCTCCTCTGTGCTTTCATGTTTAGATCTTGTGAGCTCCGTTCATGATCAAGATCCTCTATTTGTAATTCTACATGTTGTGTTTGCGGGGATCCGATTGATATTGAGATGCTATTTTAGATTGATTATTGATTCTATCATGTCTTTGTTATTTGTGATCTTGCATGCTTTCCGTTGTTCGTAGCTATCTTGGCCAAGTAGATGCTAGCAACTCCAAGAGTTAGTATTTATGCTCGATAGTGGGTTCATGCCTCTGGTAATCTGGGGAAGTGACAGAAATATCTAAGGTACTAGATGTGTTGTTGCTACTAGGGAGAAAACAACAATCCTTTGTTCATAGAACAATCGTATTGTTTACTTTACACGCAGTTCGTAAAGCAAAATCTGTTGCTTGCAACTTAATACTGGAGGGGGTTCGGATGATAACCTGAAGGTGGATTATTAGTCATAGATGCAGTTGGATGGCGGTCTATGTATAATGTTGTAATGCCCAATCAAGTTCCAAAGGAGTCAAGATTATTAGTATATGCATGTATTGCTTTCTCGATGTTTGTCAATTGCCCCGCTATAATTTGTCCACCCAACATGTTATCTATCTTAAAGAGAGCCACCTCTAGTGAACTATGGATCCCAGTCCTTTTCTTTACATACAATCTACAAACTGTTTACTTCTTTTTGTTTACTTTTTGCAAAATATTACTTCTTTCTATTCGATACATTTAATCCTTTGTTTTCTGCAAAACACGGTGAGATTGACAACCTCATCGCAAGTTGGGGACAAAGTTCTGTGGTTGTGTTGTGCAGGTATTCATGTTGCTACTAGCACTGGTAGTGCGCCCTGCCAAGGCTCAGCTAGCAACACCTTTGGGGTATTTCCTTGCTCCTACTAGTTTGATTAAACCTTGGTTTCATAACTGAGGTAAACTTGTTGTTGTGCTCATCATACCTTCCTCTTGGGGTTCCCAACGAGCTCTACATCAACACCGCACCGGCACTTTTCTGGCGCCGTGCATTGAGCCATCAGGGTTCCCCACAATAGTCTACAATCTCAACTCGCATAGGCAAAACCCTTGTAACCCATATTCTGGCTTTGTTGTATTACTGGATTGCTAGCAGGAGTAGGATCCGTCCAAAGCTGGCGGATTCAATCCTAGGTAAACTTGTGTGCTCACCATCCCGGAATGCCGTAGGTCTCACAAACCTCTCTTCCCCACGCCTCGAGGACCCCCTCATGGCGTACTTGTCATCAATCTGACGACAATTCCCTCATGGCATACCTTGTTTTGCTCGTCGCACATATTCATATGGTTGTGCACTTTATTTATTATGGCCCTTCTGTGTTTTGTTTTTATCCGGATAGACACTAAGCAAGGAGAATACCAAGAGCCTTAGGAGTATTACCCGGATCCTTCATATTCCACAACTGAACTGCCAGGAAAGCAATTCCCCATGCTTGCATACATATAGTACTTATGCTTCTAAGTTACTCTTGCATCATTGAGTCGCGATTGCATTAAATTGAAACCCAAGTATTGCATAACCCTTACTTTTAAACCCCACCCAAGCTTGTATCCTCAGTCCCATGAGCCATTACTACAGGAGTTGTTCTAGCCATGTGAGTCGTAGAATTGCATGTGTAGGGTTTGTGCGAGTTCTTTGGATAAAACAACTTAATCTGAGTAATAATGGGATAACTAATGAAAGATGCCTCGGTGAGCATTAT
The DNA here is from genome assembly GCA_910589775.1 of Avena eriantha. Classification (NCBI taxonomy): domain Eukaryota; kingdom Viridiplantae; phylum Streptophyta; class Magnoliopsida; order Poales; family Poaceae; genus Avena; species Avena eriantha. The sequence goes on from OU342746.1 coordinate 16,734,431, forward strand.
CCCTTATTTGGTTCTTTAAGCTCACTTGTGTGTCGTAGGACCCCAAGTACTTGACTCATGTTCCCTGACTATTGCACTATCCGCATGTGGGACCATGAATCCATTTCGCCTGAGCTTGATTCACACTTTATTTCTTGGGGCCACAAAGTAGTTTGGGGCTTTATTACTATCCTATACTTATGCCATGATTTACTGCTATATTTATGATTGTGCGTGGAGCACCTGTACTGTTTAAAAACCCCGCGCCACGTTTATGCTGTATCGACAAGCCCAGTCACACTTTCGGGTTCCCAGTCGTTTACCGCCGTTGTTGCAAACCCTGGGTCCTGCTCGGAGCTGACCAACTTTGTTGTGGGTAGATTATTAGGGTGCCCCCTGAAATGATTTATGAATCCTATGAATGCTTTGTCGTGAGGCCACATTGCGTTTATTTGGTTCTTCCCGAGGTTGATCGTGCGTGTGTTGCTATTTGTGCACCCCTACAGGGAAAATCTTTCTGAAAGTCATGTCCGTGGTTATGGACGACTTGGAGCATAGTTTCTCGATCATAGACAAGCATAACTAAAGTACCACCTTCAATTTGACTAAGACATGACTAATAAATAGTACAATACTCATGGAATGATTAATAAAATTTCCAACGGATGGGATGTTCTTCCGCCTTCTCATTGGTAAGAGAGAGGGATGACGAGCGAGGTTATTTATGATGCTTATATAACTGTTGTTACTAATTAAAGGACGTCCGTCCATCTCTGGTTGGAGGATGTGTAGCGTGTTTCTATAGCATTTTGTAGATATTATCTTTCACTGCAATTGCGTCACACCCAGGTTGTTCCCTTTAGACGTATTAAGACTTGCTTAGTACCTCTAGGGTATCACATCATAAATATTTGGTTCAGATGGACATATATACTCCCAGGAACGTTACTGGGATGAGGAGATGGATGATGGTGGCAATGACTGTCCGGTGTAGATATTCCAAGGATGGAGATATGTGAGATCTGTGGGCGGGATGTGCTTAGTTCTATGGCATCTTATGCCGATTTGCTTCTTATCTATACTTGGATCATGTTTTCCTCTTCCGCTTGATACTCTTTTTGTGATATATGAGGATCTATCCTAAACTATTATATCTATCTAGGATATTTGGATCTTCCCATATGGCATTGAATATTTCTGTTTCTATTGTTTCTAGATGGTGTGACTCTGATGTCTCTTGTAAGTCACAGACATACATACTCATTTGTGTATGCCGTGGTCGCGTTACTTGTCGCTTACGCCGCTCGCTCTAGTCCCGATGTTCTTGAAAGTTGATAAGGTGGTCGACCGGTACCGTGCCCTGCTCTGCTTCGAAGGGCCTACGCGTGGTTAGCCTTGGGCCTCCACGGTAGAATCACATATCCACTTTTAGGTTCATCCAGGCTCATGCTTAGAGCGTAATGCCCGAGGCATTACAATTGGTATTGGAGCCATTCTGCCCTTCAGGGTGATACATTGCAAATGTATCTATAATTTTGATGTTCCATGCTTGGTTTTATCCACTTTCTTGTGTTTTGTTCCAACTTTGGAGTACTTTTCTCGTGATTTCTTGCACTAACCTATTAACAAGAGCCACAGTGTCAGTTGCCTGTTTTCTACTGTTTTTGGTTCCAGGAAGTCAGAAAATGAATATTCTCAGAATTGCACGGGACAAAAGCCAACGTTACTATTTTCCCGGAAGACTCACGGAGCCAGAAGGAGAGTCGGAGAGGGGCCATAGCCTGGCCACACCATATGGTGGCGTGGGCTAGCCCTGGCCGCGCCAACAGGTGGTGTGCGCCCCTGGCACTCCACCTAGCTTGCCTCTTCGCCTATAAGAAGCCTCCCGATGCATAAACCCTAAATAATCAAGCCTCCAGCCACGAAAAGTTCCGTAGCGCCGGCGCCACCGAAGGGGAGATTCGGGGGACAGAAAGGCTCTGTTCCAGCACCATGCTGGGACAGGGAATTGCCCCCGGAGCCATCTCCATCGATCTCCACCACCATCTCCATCACCGTTGCTGATTCCCATGATGAGGAGGGAGTAGTTATCTCTCGAGGCTAAGGGTTCTACCGGTAGCTATGTTTTCATCTCTCTCTCTCTCTATGCATGATCTTATTGAGATCATGAGCTTGTAATATATAGATCTACCTTGCAATCTATAGATCTACCTTGCAACTCAAGTTCTTTAATAGTTCTCTGCTCTCCCCTTGTGTGTGAAAGTGACAGCGTGCTCACCATGGTGGCACTTTGGCTAGAGATTACAAATACTTGTTATGAGTTATATTTGGAGTTGGATGTCTTTATGAAATTGTGGTGTTTGTTGGACTCATCTAGTACTCAAGGTGACAGTGTGGGGTTTTCTAGATGGGAAAGGCTTACTTTGAGGTGTGCTGTTATAGCCCTACCATCAATTAGAGTGTCCAACCGGAGAGTAGTTAAGAGTAGTATAATGAAGATAATATATTTATGAGAGAGTGTTCACTAGTGAAAGTATGATCCCTAGGCCTTGTTTCGAAGCACTGAAACACCGTTTGCTACTAGATCTGTTACATGTTTGCTTGCTTTTCATCTTTATTTCAGTTTGTCTTTAGTCTTTTCCCACGTCAACCACACGACATCAAGCTATTTTCTATCACCATTACCACTTATAATTATCCATACCACTTGTATTTCACTATCTCTTCGCCGAACTAGTGCACCTCTACACCTGACAAGTGTATTGGGTGTGTTGGGGACACAAGAGACTTCTTGTATCTTGATTGCAGGAGTGCTTGAGAGGGAATACCTTTGACCACTTCCTCCCTGAGTTCGATAAACCTTGGGTGATCCACTTAAGGGAAAACGTGCTGCTGTTCTACAAACCTCCGCACTTGGAGGCCCAACAACTGTCTACAAGAATAGAAGTGCGGAGACATCAAGCTATTTTCTGGCGCCGTTGCCGGAGAGGTAAGGTAAAAGGTACTCACATCCTCCGGTGTGAGTGCTCGAAGTTATTTCCTTTAGATTCTGCAATTTTATCTTTTTGTTTCTTGTTTTCACTAGTTAGGCTTAATGGAAAATAACAAAAAACATAAGAGAGCTTTATAGTATTTATCTTGAGTTAGGACATGAAGTGTTTGAAGAGAAAAGTAAAAAACCTATGGAACTTTATTTGCATGCTAATAGCAATGTTGTTAGTATGAATTCTTTGGACACCATTATTGCTAATGCTATGGAAAATTCTAAGCTTGGGGAAGCTATTTTTTATGAAAATGATCTTTTTAGTTCCCCAGCTTTGGAAGATAGCTATTCTATTGCTTATGATGATACACAACCTCCAATATATGATGACTACAATGATGAGTATGATATTTTTCAGTCCACCTACTATTGAGGAGAAAATTAATTATTACTACAATATGCCTCCTATATTTGATGATTATGGTGATGAGAATAATAATGATAGTTATTTTGTTGAATTTGCCCCCACTATGATTAATAAGAATGACTATTCTTATAGGGAGAGTAATAATTTTTTTATGCATGTGGCTCATGATAACAATGTTTTATGTGATAGTTATATTGTTAATTTTATTCATGATGTACTGAAAGTTATTATGAGAGAGGGACACACGGTTTTATGTGTCTCAACAATATTAAGTTTCCCCTCTTTATGTTGAAAGTCTTGAAGTTGCACTTGTTTTGTTTTACTATGCTTGTTGCTTTGTGCTTTCATGACTTGTTTATTTATAAGATTCCTATGCATAGGAAGTGGGTTAGACTTAAATGTGCTTTTAATTTGCTTCTTTATGCTCTCTTTCACTTCAATTCATATTTCTTATGTGAGCATGTTCTCAAACTATCATGCCTAACTTAAAGGCGTTAAACAAAAGTACTTGTTGGAAGATAACCCAAAAGTTTTAGATGAGTATTGGAAGTTATTACCTCTGTAATAACCTGTCCTTATGCTTTTTATTTGCTTTTTGTGCCAAGAGTAACCTCTAATGAGAGAGAAGTAATGATTGGGAAAGTTGCTGTCCCGAAACAGATTTTTGTGCTTCACCGTAAAAATTCGTGTAAAATCTCTGTATGTATTTTTGAGTCATGAATTTTTGTGCTTCTACCCCAGGTTGTTATCTAACTTCCGTTCGTTCAACACTTTTTGATTTGAGCAACAGAAGGTCTTTGAAAAAATTCGTCTTTACCTGCTGGTCTGTTTTGACAAATTTCTGCCATTTTTTGCATTTGCTTCTTGTTGGTTCCTTCTTGAGTTCTTTTACGGAATTGAGCTTTTTGAGGGAAGTGCTACAGTAGCTAGTGTTCTAATAGAAGTTTATTTGGTGGTAGAATTGAACCTTCAGACTTATTTACCTTAAGTGCACTAATGTTGCTATTAAAGATTGTGTGAAGTTTTGTACGAAGGAAAAATTTCAGGTGTATGGAAGGAATGAGTAATAAGATGAAGGATGTACTAAAGGTCAAGCTTGGGGATGCCACGCGTGTCACCCCAAGAAATGTCCAAGAAGTACAAGCGTTAAAGCTTGGGGATGCCCAAGGCATCCCCTTCTTCATCAATAAAAATCTCAGGTTTCTTCCAAACACTTCATTTTTATTGTTTCATGCACAGTTGTGTTGTTCTTGGAGAGTCTTCTTTTTCGTTTTCTTTTGCTTTGGTTTTCTTAGTTTTCTGAATAAATAGGTTGGACCCCCTCTTTCATACATTGGTTTGCAAATAGTTTGGTTTGGTTTGGAAAAGAGTAGGAAAGTTCATACTTATGTGGTAAAAAGAGCTTGATTTTGACTGTGGCCTATGCTTTGTCATGCCATGCTTGATATTGTTTTGGCTTTATGCTTAGTATTATTTTCTGTAGCATGACTTGTTATAAACAATTGAGATTGCTTAATGTGCCTTGGATGAATCATGCGTTGTTTTAGCATATTAAAGCATAGTATAGTGGTATTCTCCTTTGATGGTTTATTTGGGTTGACTTGGCACATGCTCACACCATGTTATGACTATCTCAAGTCACCATAGCCTTTATGATGGTTTAGTTTTCAACTTGTAGTATCATTTTATGCTTTGATCAATGATGTTTTGTCGCTCTGCATGATTATGGCCATTATTGCTCTCTTAGTTTGTCGCTCCCAGTCTTTTGCTAGCCTCCACCACCAAGTATGAGTTCCACTCATGCATCCAACTCCCTAAACCAAGTTATTCCAAAGAGTCTACCATAACTACCTACTAGCTTATGTATTCCAAGTATATTCATGCTTTTGTTTACCTTCCAAATTAAACTTGTTATGAGAAAACTAGTGATTAAAGCTCTCACGAACTTGATGGCACACTTTACTTTTCTTGCCCTTAATAAACTTGAACCATTGTGTCTTCTATGTTGTATACGCTTGCACTTATTTGTTGGGAATTAGCAGAACCATGCTTTCATGGGGAACGCTTTCGACATTGCACTTGGTACTTGTACCTAGTTGATATCATGCTCTTTTGTATATGGATGTCGTCGGTGTGAAATGAAAGGGGAGCTTGTAAGTCCATGGAGTTATGTATATGTGTTAGAGAAACGACTAGGCCACTGGTCTAATCCATGCTGACATGGTGGAAACCTACAGCATAACCATAATGAGCTGGCTATGAAGCATTCTTCTTATAAAAAAAGTCCTATATTGAGAAAAAAAGAGAAAAGAAAAAAAGAGATACTATGAAAAGAGGAAAGAGAGAAAAAGCACCATATTCCCATGGTAAATAAGAAGAATGTTGAGATGCTCGTTGTCTGCTTGCCTTGTCATTTTGATATGGGGATTCTTCCGTATCATCGGGCAAGGGGTACCCCATTGGCGGTTCTCAATGATACACATATACTTGCAATGACAAGAACTTACAGGTGACTAAACTTGACTAGCATGAGGAGCAGCCCTCGTATACAAGGGAAATGAGATTTCTGACTTATACTTCGTCAAGCATGTACACCATAGTTTGTTCACTTTAACCTTAACCACTTCAAGACGCTTATGATAGGGGCAATGAGAGCTGAAAGCTATAAGTACCCTAATTTTTGGAAGCTCTTTATGAGACTTGAATCCCTACTTCCTTTTACAAAGGCTTTTCTTCCACCATTACATTGAGTCTCCACCTTCTATCTTGATGCACCTACTTTGAGAGCATAGTGGCCATTCTTAGTTCTATGTGCATTGTCCCAAGACTAGTTGATTGATGCATAACTTGATATTGCTTGTTTTAAACTATTGTATCTAGTCACTCTTATGAACTTTGAAGGTGTCCTATGCATTTATATTTGCTACTCTATTGAGGGACAAGCTGAATACTTTTATGCTATGTTTTCTTTATGTGAAACAAACAAACGTCTTGCAAAGCATTGTTATTCATGAATCTTTTTTTGTGCCTTTTCACGTTGCAGCATAGTTTCTTTGCTTATTGCTAGAACCTTGTCTGTCATGTAATGATTGAAGTACTTTGATCCCAGCTTTGAATGTTTTGCAAATACTTTGATCAAGTCTTTGATGGTGCATGTCACCTCAAAAATTATTCTTTCTTTTTATCACTTACCTACTCGAGGACGAGCAGGAGTTAAGCTTGGGGATGTTGATACATTGCAAATGTATCTATAATTTTTGATGTTCCATGCTTGGTTTTATCCACTTTCTTGTGTTTTGTTCCAACTTTGGAGTACTTTTCTTGTGATTTCTTGCACTAATCTATTAACAAGAGCCACAGTGCCAGTTGCCTGTTTTCTGCTGTTTTTGGTTCCAGGAAGTCAGAAAATGAATATTCTCGGAATTGGACGGGACAAAAGCCAAAGTTACTATTTTCTCGGAAGACTCACGGAGCCAGAAGGAGACTCGGAGAGGGGCCATAGCCTGGCCACACCATATGGTGGCGCGGGCTAGCCCTGCCGTGCCACCAGGTGGTGTGGGCCCCCTGGCACTCCACTTACCTTGCCTCTTCGCCTATAAGAAGCCTCCCGATGCATAAACCCTAAAGAATCAAGCCTCCAGCCACGAAAAGTTCTGCAGCCCCGCCGCCACCAAAGGGGAGATTCGGAGGACAGAAAGTCTCTGTTCCGGCACCCTGCCGGGACGGGGAATTGCCCCCGGAGCCATCTCCATCGATCTCCACCACCATCTCCATCACCGTTTCTGATTCCCATGATGAGGAGGGAGTAGTTCTCTCTTGAGGCTAAGGGTTCTACCGGTAGCTATGTGTTCATCTCTCTCTCTATGGATGATCTTATTGAGATCATGAGCATGTAATCTATAGATCTACCTTGCTACTCAAGTTCTTTAATAGATCTCTGCTCTCACCATGTGTGTGAAAGTGACAGTATGCTCACCATGCTAGCACTTAGGCTAGAGATTACAATTACTTGTTATGAGTTATATTTGGAGTTGGATGTCTTTATGAAATTGTGGTGTTTGTTGGACTCATCTAGTACTCAAGGTGATAGTGTGGGGTTTTCTAGATGGGAAAGGCTTACTTTGAGGTGTGCTGTTATAGCCCTACCATCGATTAGAGTGTCCAATCGGAGAGTAGTTAAGAGTAGTATCATGAAGATATTATATTTATGAGAGAGTGTTCACTAGTGAAAGTATGATCCCTAGGCCTTGTTTCTAAGCACTGAAACACCGTTTGCTACTAGATCTGTTACATGTTTGCTTGCTTCCATCTTTATTTCAGTTTGTCTTTAGTCTTTTCCCACGTCAACCATACGCCATCAAGCTATTTTCTATCACCGTTATCACTTATAATTATCCATACCACTTGTATTTCACTATCTCTTCGCCGAACTAGTGCACCTATACACCTGACAAGTGCATTGGGTGTGTTGGGGACACAAGAGACTTCTTGTATCTTGATTGCAGGGTTGCTTGAGAGGGAATACCTTTGACCACTTCCTCCCTGAGTTCGATAAACCTTGCGTGATCCACTTAAGGGAAAACATGCTGCTGTTCTACAAACCTCTGTACTTGGAGGCCCAACAACTGTCTACAAGAATAGAAGTGCGTAGACATCACAGGGTCTCAACCAAGATGGTCGTTGTCAGTCTAGAAAATATTTTGGTATCTATGTATACTAGGGAAAACCTAACGTGAGAGTAGGACTGCTTCCATTGTTCTTTTTACCCACCCACCCACCCTTTTCTGGTAAGGGAGTGTAACGTTTGTCTATCCTCTTTTAAAAATTCAAACTAGGAATCATGTGTTTGGGGTTTTCGTAGTACCATAGGATGTGTGTGCGTAGTTCTTTGTCTATATGTTGTATCCAACCTTGTTGTCGCAATCTGCCTTTTGTTATCAACTATTGGTACATTCCATACCGACAAGCTTTTTGTAAACCGACACGATCTGTCTGACTCTTTGTAAACTGATGTGATCTATCTTACTCTTTATTAACCGCGCGATCTTGTTAAGGGTGTTCTTCCTTTCTTCATTCTTTCACATAGTGTGGAGTTGCTTTTATATATCTGTTAAGTGGTTTTACGCATCTAGTTCGTATGCTAATGCTGAAAAATGCAGAATTTTTTCTTGGATGCATCTGTGTTCCCACACTCCTTTCAGTCATGTGGGATACGCTATCTATCTTCTTTTATCGGCATGTCCATGCTGATTCGATCTTTGCTACCGGTGCTTCATCTTGGAGTTTTTATTTCATCTTCAATTCGTTTGGGCTAAATGCATAACTTGCATTGATCCGATGCTTGCGATTGTAATTTAGTTCTCGGTATAACTATATGACGCATATCATGAATGGAATATGGTCAATGCTATCAATCTAATCCTCCAAATGATGGTGGTTATCTCTTGTGATTTTGAGTTATACCATGATCATTTCTATATCATATTCAGGTATCTTTGGCTATCCGTAAGTTTCTTAAGGCACTATGGTGGATTATCATCCGTTATCATGCTTAACATCTTTTTGAGCTCCATATCTGCAAGGTTCTATTTGATACAAGAGAATCTCATTCTTCCATCTATGATAGCTTTGTGTAATGTATGAGTAATAATCACTTCTTTATACAAAGTTTCTTCTCTTTTTCAACCGGTGATCCGATCAACAAAGTGAACAATTCGGTATCTTTTCTTTCCAAAGGGTCAGATAATCTATTCGTCCAATGTATCTCTTCCAACACGAATACTTGCTCTTAATGTTGATCTTTCACAGAGCGTTGAGCGCAGAAAGTGTTTCGAGCATTCGTTTGTTTCTCTTCATCTCATGAACTTGGTATTCTTGGAATATCTTGTTAATTCATGGTGGTATATATTGATGATATTCTGTCAACACCCGGATTCTCTCTCATGGAGAACTGGATTCTCTCGGATGTTGGTGCTTCGATGCTTCCTCTAAGATCAGCGGTGACTAGCCACTGTAGGTCTCCTCCTGGGGGTCCTGGAAGTTGAGCTCCAAGAAACTCCGGATGTGGGCGCCCTAGTAACTTCGACAGTGAATCCAGATCCCTTTCGAAGATCAGTTGACCTCCGTTTCCGAACTGGTAGAACTTGCTGAACTGAGACTCCATCTACAAGGATTAAGCATGAGGAAATTAGTGAAGAGATCAAGTGTGTCAAATTTTAAGTAGTAATGTAAGAAATTTGAGGACATGAATTTTTGAGAGAAAGAATGAATTCCCAAGGATAAGAGAGGAAATAGTTTTTCATAAATACTCACTTTGGTTTTTTAAACTAAGTTTTTGTTTGGACATCCATTCTAACTAGGGTCTCCTATGGTCAGGATGGCTCTGATACCAACTTGTCAACACCCAGATTTTTAATCCCAGATGCCTGTTATGTCACTCATCGCAATCCCAGGATTACCATTTTTGCGAGACATAACAGATTGGATATCACAGTACATCATCCATTACAAACCATACGTAAGGTCTTACACACATAAGGATCTCATGATCCAGTCTTAATACAACAAGCGGCGGAAATAAAAGATAAGCGTAGCGGTGGGGTCCATCTTCAGGGGCACACGCAATGTTGACGAAGGTAGATAGTCCTAGTTATCAGAGCCGTCCTGCTGGCCATCATCTTGGTAGACTATCCATGAGAATAGCCAGGGACAAAAGCCATGAGTACTCTTTAAGTACTCGCAAACTACCACTAACAAGTAGTATAGTGCTAAGTTAAAGTGCTACATCTAAGTTTAACTATAAAGTGAAGTTTGAAACCTAAGCTTAGTTCAGAAGCAAAGAAAGATAAAATAAAGTTCTAGAATCACTTAAGTTGGGAAGCTATTGTCACAAACACCACCCTGTTGTGGTCAAGTCAAGATTCATCATTTCTTTCATAAGTCATTTTGAAAACATCTGACAATGAAACTGTATGGCCATTCCAACTGTCCATAACCGTGGACGCGGCTATTCGAATAGTTTGACACTCTGTAGAGGTGGTACACTTTCACCACCAGATTCGATACATCTGTCAGGGATAGCCTTGAATCATCATACTTAGTATGCAGATAATCAAACATAACATTTCCTTTACACACCCTGGTATAAGCACCTCTCCTATGAGCATGGCCTCCCAACCATGACCATCTGTCATCTTGGGCACTGCATAGGTGGACAACATTGAGAGGTAGCCTCAGCTCAGACCTCTCCCGCGAGGGAACTAATACTAATGCATATAAACTTACGGCTAAGCCTTACCAAATTAAGGTAATGTGGTTGTACGGTAAATTTGGAATGGTATCGCATCCGAATCCAACCATCAATTTTATAAAAGGGTTAAGGCTCATGCCTCAACTTTTTTCACCATCATAAACTATTTGTGTTTCTCAACACATGTCAAAACATATCAATAGAATGACTCATCATTCCAAGGTTTTCATAATTCATTTTCACCAAGTGCTCCCATCTATAGTGACTCAAGTTTTTGATCTACTCTAAACTACTAAGTTAAGAGTATTCACTAAGGTGGAAAGATGGGGTCAATCTCATGCCATAGAATGACATCGAAAGGTTACCTAAATAGGTCAAGTTTTATACTCTTTATGCTACCTTGAAAACAAGTAAGGAACTTTGGGTAAAGTAAAGGAAGTAAAGCTTGAAAATAAGACTTGAGTTAAATACTAGTCAAAGTGGTCTAATCAAAGCATGCCTAAAGCATCTTCGCTTGGGTTAACTAGATTGCAAGGGTTAGCTTGCATTGCTAATGGTGGCTTGCAAGTACAACTTGCAAGGGTTAACTTGGATAGTGCTAGCTTGCCTTGGTTGGTGGAGTGGTTGAAGTTTTCTTCTTCTTCTTCCTGGTAGAACTCCTCCTCCTCGAAAGCTTGGTCGGTACTATCGTCTATAAATACATACGGAGTACACAATCACCAAACATTACTTAACTAGTCTAATTAGCACTCTAAGGAACACATTTGATGATCTATTATCATCACAAGAATCACAAGTTTTATTCAATAGTTTCATCCTTTTTATTTTAGAAAAGTAGTTTCTACTCATGGAAAAATTAACTATGATTTAATATTCACCACTTCAAATATGGGATCATGTAGACACATGTCATCACCACATATTCTCACATGTGGGAATGTGATTTAAGGGTTGGTTCATAATTACTTCGGTTTAGGTTCATTATTTAATGATTTAAAGTGACTACAAATGCCTATATAGCATTATTTTGGTACTAGTCCAAAGTCACTGCATGTAGACCTTAATATTATTACATATTCAGATAGATATGGTGAAATGTGATTTTTGAGAGTTGGAATCAACTCAAAAGCTATCATGGTTGATTTTATAAAAATGTTGCAAGGTGCAAAAGCTTCTGTCTTGTTATTTTTACTAGGAGAGGTCTCTAATTCTAATTGAATTAAATCCAACGGGCTTTGGTAGATCTTTTCAGTAGATTTCTAACAAAATTGGAATCACTCCATTTGGATTTGTAAATCTCTCTGAATTAAATTTCAAACTAGGGGATAGAAATTAGTTTAAACTAAAAAGAAAAATCCTAATTCAAACTAAATGGGTCGCGTGGGAAAGCTAACAGGCCGGCCTAGTGACACTACGCGGCGTAGGGCACAACTGACAGGGGGTCCACCGGTCAGCGGCTCATAACGCGTGTAGCGGTACAGGGCGATGTGGGCCATTAGTTTAGAACGGGGATCAACGGCTGGGGCTCGTCGTCGACGACGGACCTGTCGCCGGCGAACTCTAACCCTAGCGGCTCGGTGGGGGTGCTTAGGGGGCGTACCAGGGCTCCAACGACGATGGCGAGGCGGGCAAACAGACTGGTAGACAACAACGAGCTTAGGGGTGGTCGAGGCAGCTCCGGGGGTGGACGAAATCAATGTCGCCTTCTCCTCCTCTGTTGCGGGCTCCTCCGGCCAAATTCTGGCGAGAAAGTGCTCGCGCTGCTCCGGCTAGAGGTGGTGAACAGTCAGTGAGGTGAGGGGAGGTGAGTGGTGTGCTGAATGGGGCTGGGGATGGCCTCTATTTATAGGACGACGATGCGAACGAGAGGCATGGGCGGGCGGCTCTGGCGAGGGCTACCCAGGGTGCTAGCGGCGTGCCTCGAGGTAGGGGACGGTGGCTGGTCTCCTGGCGGTGCGCTATGTCTTGAATGCGGGCTTAGGGGCGGTGGTATGCGGTCGGCCGGTGTGCGCGCTCTGAGCAGCAGAGGCAGCGGTCTCAACAGCGAGCGGTGGCTGTGGTGCGTTGGGCGGCGAACGGGCGTGTCCGGCGTGCTCCCTAGGTCGTGGCGGAGCGGTGGACGCGGGCTGCGGTCGAGGGGCGGCGTGTACACGCATGTCGGGCGCGGCGCTCTGGCGCGTGCTCGGCATGGCGCAGACAGGCAGTGCACGGCGCTCAGTTGGTGTTCCACTGCTTGGCTTGGCTCGGTGAGGGGACAGAGGGTGGCGGTGAGGTCCTGGCTAGCTCGTAGACAAGGTGAGAGAGAGAGGGCGGTCTGCTGCAGTGGGGCAAGGTTTGGCCGGTGAGTTGGTGCTCGGCATGGCATGGCCTTGCTGCTAGGGGGTAGGGGATGGGGTGGTAAGGGTCTGGTTGGCTCAAGAGGGAACAAAGGGATTAAATGGAGATCATTTGGGGGCAAAACCCTGTACAAAACAGTGAGCTAATTACTAGGTGTAAATCATGCCTGCCAAGTGTTTGTGGAAATGGCCGCAAGAGAATTATTTTTGAATTTTGAAAACATTTTTGGTGGGTGTTCTAGTACTAAGCTTGAGACTCTGTGGGTTCTTGGGTTTTGAAATTTGAGCTTATTTGAGTGGTTTTTGAAATAGGGTGATCTTGATACCTACACTAGATTCAATTTTCAAATGTCAATTAAATTTAGTGTTTGAATGTTTTTAGCAGATCACAAGGTGGGCCTTGGTTCCTCATTATGTGTACTAGCAATGGGTGCAAAGATCCACATTTGTTTCTATTAGGTTTTGAGTACTAGGAATAGCCAAAATAGGCATGGTAGTTAATTTGGCACAAACGACCATTATCTTATTTTATTCATTTTGATTTATTTTTATTTGGGATTTGTTTGGGGATGATCTAGGTGATGTTTTTTTCACCTAAGAATCATTTTACAAGCAATGGATCACTTAATCATGGCAATTCAAACAACTCCTAATTTAAATGCACACACATATGCATGCTTTGATAATTTTAATTGGAAAAGTTTTTGTTAACCCTAATTTTGATGATTTGGATCTTAATAACCTTGGATTAAAGTTTTAGGACGTTACATATTCTCGCCTATTCTATATCAATGCAAGAATATGAAGAACATCTTCATTTTCTCTCAAGATTTGTGAACACCACCTATGTGCAAAGTTCTCAAAGTGTAAATTCCGACTTTTTGAAGTCACCTATCTCGGCCACGTCCTTCTGCTGAAGACGTCGCTACAATTCTAGAATCATCAAGTCAATTGTTCATTCCATCCTCCACCTTCAATCAAAGCCAGAGCTTCTTTTTTTGGTCTTCCACACATCAAGAAATCTTTGGAAACCCTCTCGCTTTATCTTCTATCCTCAATCCGACAGATGCCATGAAGACTTTTCAGATCTTTTGCAATTCCACTTTCAAGACCTTGGCGCTTTTATTGTTTTATCTGTTGGACCTATCATCTATTTCATTGATCTTCATTCATATTTTTTCCCGATGGCTTGTAACTTATGAGACGACGAAAACATCATCTCTTTATATGCTTGGACCTGACCAAGTGTTTGTAGCACATCCTTGTTTCTTACGGAGCTTCATGCGAGCTTCTTATCAAGATCTTTAGTCTGAAATTCGAGACTTAGGTTGCATAGTCTTCCTATTCGTGTACGCAGTAATGCTTTGGGTGCGGGATGGAGTCATGTCCATACCACTACTCTTATCATTCGCTGTTGTACATTGAATTGGTGGATTAACGCGATTTTACTCATTCCACGAAAGTTAGAAGTGGCTGTTATATCTTAATACTTTTATTTCCGTCCTTGTTTTTCGGAGGGTTCTCTTAAAGAACATAATCAATAATATCTTGTTGGTGGTCTCATCTATTTCAAGATGGATCAAAATGTTCAATGATCTGGTGGAAACAAATGCAAAATCTTCTTTGTCCTCTTCATTCTACCAGCATTCTACATCACCATACAAGGTTGATGAAAGATATTTGTGACTTCAATCTGACAATTCCTTTCTCTTGGTAAAGCCAATTATGGTTGGTACCATCAATCAGAAAATATATTGCAATGACCTCATGGTTAAGGGAAGCAATAAGCATCTCTTCAACATACTCAAGATATTCAACATTCAACTTCTTCTTCAGGATTACACCATAAACTTGTATCACCTCCTTCTCTTGAAGATATATCTACGCATCTCAATTGCGTGATCCTTTGGTTCTTACCGGTGCAAGAAGAAGCTAATCTAAGAAGTATACCCAATTCTAATCTTTCTGTCGATATCGAGGAACTCTATTGTTTGAAGGCAATATTGGTTCTCCAAACTTCATTTCTTAAATCCGAAGGAAGAAACAATGTTATTTTTATAGTGGTTGATACTTATCCATAGTTGCTATTTTTTTCTGGTGAAACAAGGAATCATCTCCACGTGAAGTTTTTGAGCTTTATCCTAATGATGTATCTTTTCTTTCTCTTCTCGGGTCATCGTCTTTCCAAAATTATTTCAAGAAGTAGTTCTATTCTTTTATCATGTTATCGAGAGCACTTGAGCTATGTTCATCCTATCCTTTTTTTCTCACAACAAACTTCCAAGTTCTCCAAGTCCTTTGTTTTCCTAGTCGCAGAACGAAAGAGTCGCAATAAGTCTATCATGTTCTGCAAGGTGCAGTGGTCGCACCATTCCGTTGATGAAGCCACTTGGGAGCGTGAGGACAATCTCCGTTCTCAGTACCCTATTCTCTTTTAGTCTTCTTCTTCCTAGAATCTTGGAGCGAAATTCTTGTTTAGGGAGAGAGTTGTAGCGTCCCATTTGTCTAACATCTATAATGCTACATGGTTAAATAATAAAATGCTACTTCCTACATGTTTATCTTTACATCATCATTATATCATGCTCATGTCATCATGCCACATTGCATTTGAGAATCATATAAAACACCTCTATTTGGTGTTTATCCCATATGCACTTGTTTAGTTATTAATTGTATTTGCTTTTTGATATCATGTATTTGGATCTTGATAAAGTGATAAATGCCCAAGTTGAGATGGGGTCATCTCTTTTCCCTATTACACCCCTTATCTTGTCGCCACCTTATAATTCCAACATCCAAACTATATGTGGGCTTTCGCTTCTTTCTTGGTTTTTGTCTAGCTCACATGCCCATTCAGGGTTCATATTGTTTCACAATATAAACAACTTGGCAAATACGTGTGGGGTGTTTAAGTCTTCATATGGTTTGTTTAGATGCATGGGCATGTTCTAATATAAATGGAACCTAGGAAATGTCTAGTGGCACATACACACTAGCAAGGCCATTCTTATTCGTCCATGCCTCACTTTCATACAAACATGTGATCTTGATCATCTCTACTTGTGAGGGCCATATCTCAAATTCCTGAATGCATGTATGAGTTATGGGGCATTATGGGTTGATCCCAACCATTCTATGTTGCCATGGCAATATCTTTTATCTCACATGCAATTGCCATACTTGTTTTCACTAAATGGCCACATGCATGCCCTATTATTGTACCCATGTGTGTATATGTGTACACATGAAATAATAACCACCTATTTTCTTCTTCTCCTTCAAGTTTCTTGTTTTGGTGATGTTTTTGGAATTTAATTCAAATCAAATGAACTGGGTTCAAATAAAACCAACCCTATCCTTCTTGATCTCCCTTGTTTGCTAGCTACCCTTGATCTCCCTTTATCTTACTTCTAAAACCCTACATCTTATATCCACCTAAAACCCCCTTAATCCCTAACCTAGTGCTAATCCTAATCTGTAAGCGAAACCCTAACCCATCTACCCTAACTACCCCAAACCTAGCCAACCAAGACCGTGGGGTGCAAACACACCTGAACCCATTGGCCCCTTCTAGTAGCACCCGATGCAACCACTGGCGTCCTCCCTAGCGTGACCAAGGAAGGCAGAGATTAGCGCCAGCTTGCTCGTGATCACCCTCACCCCTGCATCTGGACCCCGTTGACGCATACCCCACATGACAGGACGAGCAAGGACGGTTCCCACGCCTCACTCGTACTCGTCCTGCCAGCTTCCTTCTGTCCACAAAAGCAGAGAGGTGAACCCCCTTCTCTCAACTACTCCATCCCCATCTCAACCTCCACCTGCCCTCTTCTTCGTCGCCAAGGAAAAACCCTAACAACCGAGAACACGGCCGCCCCCAAGATCATGCCGCCCGACGCCAACCTCGGCTGCCTTTGGCCTCACCTTGGCCGCGCCCCCATCCTCGTTCGCCGTCACCCCTGGCGCCGCTTCGTTGCCGCGGAAGAGGAGGAGAAGACCCGCGTGTATGTGCTTCCCGCCGCCCACCGTCGTGAGCTGCTCCCTCTCGCTGCCGCCCTCGAGCCCCTCCGGCCTCATCTCCAGGTCTACCTCTTCCTCGGTGAGCGCCACCTCTTCCCCAACCTGCTTGTATCCTCACGCCATCGCTCGCCACGCTGCTGCCTTGCCGCTCCGCCGCTGCTCCGCGAGTGCACACGCAGACAAAACGCAGCAGCACGCGCGCGTTTGGAATAGCAGCAGCTCTGCTGCAGGAAAACCCCCTCTATTCCCGTCCAGATACCAGCGTCCCCGGTCCACCTCCAGCGATTTTTCCTGAACATAAAACATATCCCTACCTCCCCTCTTTGCATCGAGCCCAAGCTTGTCCAAAACGATAATCTACAACCCTAGGAATCTTCTTCCAAAGGTCGACATAGCTAGCTGTACGCGCGGCTGTTTTTCTGTCAGTCCGATACCGCGCTAACCTTTTGTTCCTCACAAGTTTGCCATCGCTGTGGTCCTTCTCTGGGAAATCGTCGAACACGAGATTTGTAGATCTAATCGAGATCTACAGTTTGCAGTTTTGGAGTACACTAAAATTCGTAGCAGTTTGTTTGTAATCTTTTGACCAAAATCGAACCAGCTAGCAGTGTTGCGTGGAAAAACTTTCAGTTTCGTCAGTATAACCAGACCAGCCGGAACCTTGCGAAAAGTACTCCAGGGTATTTTCAAATAAAAATAAATCCAGAAAATGGGTTGCCTAAATAAATTCATATTAATTCAAATAATTCGAATTTGGGAAAATTTCCAAAACAAACTCTGTTTCAAATTCAAGTATGAATTCAAATTCATTTTCAGAATACGACCACTATGCCCCTAACTATTCCAACTAATGACAAATTTGCCCTTTTGCTATTTAAAATAGCAATTTTAATAACTCTTAATCAACATTTTCAAATGTGACAAATAATATATGTTTTCTGATCATAAAAATATGAGAAATTCAAATATGCCATCCAAAATATTTTTTGTGCAATTTAAAATTTCGCAATAATTTAAATACCATTTAATGCCATTATCTTAAAGAAATCATATCTTTAATTTCGTAATTCCAAATTCGACAAAAAATATGTCTAAATCGATTAGCGCAATGAGCCTATTTTGTTTATGCATTCCATGATATGAATTAAAGCATGCATCATATAAATATTTTAAAACCTGAATGGTTTATCTAAGAAAAACTTGACCAAATAATTAATAAAATGCTTATTTCTTGTTCCTACACCTCACCCATGCCATGTTATATTATACCATGCAACTGTGCATCATTCTATCATGGCATACCTTGTTTTGCTTGTCGCATATATTCATATGGTTGTGTACTTTATTTATTATTTCCCTTGTGTGTTTGGTTTTTATCCGTATACACACTGAGCAAGGAGAATACCACGAGCCTCAGGAGTATTATCCGGATCCTTTGTATTGCACAACTAAACTGTCAGACAAGCAATTCCCCATGCTTGCATACATATAGTACCTATGTTTCTAACTTACTCTTGCATCATTGAATCGCGATTGCATTATATTGAAACCCAAGTATTGCATAGCCTTTACTTTTAAACCCCAACGAAGCTTGTATTCTCAATCCCATGAGCTATTACTGCAGGAGTTGTTTGAGCTACGTGAGTCGTAGAATTGCATGTGTAGGGTTTGTGCGAGTTCTTTGGATAACGAGGTACCTAAACAACTTAACCTGAGTAATAATGGGATAACTAATGAAAGAGGCCTCGGTGAGCATTATCCCTTATTTGGTTCTTTAAGCTCACTTGTGTGCCGTAGGACCCTAAGTACTTGACTCATGTTCCCTGACTATTGCACTATCCGCATGTGGGACCATGAATCCATTTCTCCTGAGCTTGATTCACACTTTATTTCTTGGGGCCACAAAGTAGTTTAGGGCTTTATTACTATCCTATACTTATGCCATGATTTACTGCTATATTTATGATTGTGCGTGGAGCACCTGTACTGTTTAAAAACCCCGCGCCACGTTTATGCTGTATCGACAAGCCCAGTCACACTTTCGGGTTCCCAGTCGTTTACTGCCGTTGTTGCAAACCCTGGGTCCTGCTCGGAGCTGACCAACTTTATTGTGGGTAGATTATTAGGGTGCCCCCTGAAATGATTTATGAATCCTATGAATGCTTTGTCGTGAGGCCACATTGCGTTTATTTGGTTCTTCCCGAGGTTGATCGTGCGTGTGTTGCTATTTGTGCACCCCTACAGGGCAAATCTTTCTGAAATTCATGTCCGTGGTTATGGACGCCTTGGAGCATAGTTTCTCGATCATAGACAAGCATAACTAAAGTACCACCTTCAATTTGACTAAGACATGACTAATAAATAGTACAATACTCATGGAATGATTAATAAAATTTCTAACGGATGGGATGTTCTTCCGCCTTCTCATCGGTAAGCGAGAAGGATGACGAGCGAGGTTATTTATGATGCTTATATAACTGTTGTTACTAATTAAAGGACGTCTGTCCATCTCTGGTTGGAGGATGTGTAGCGTGTTTCTATAGGATTTTGTAGATATTATCTTTCACTACAATTGCGTCACTCCTAGATTGTTCCCTTTATCTGCATTAAGACTTGCTGAGTACCCCTAGGGTCTCACACGATAAATTTTGGTTCATATGGACATGTATACTCCTAGGAAGGTTACTGGGATGAGGAGATGGATGATGGTGGCAATGACTGTCCGGTGTAGAGATTCCGGGATGGAGATCCGTGAGATCCGTGGGTGGGATGTGCTTAGTTCTGTGGCATCTTATGCTGATTTGGTTCTTATCCATACTCAGATCATGTTTTCCACTTCCGCTTGATACTCCATTGCGTGTTGTATGAGGATGTATCCGAAACTATTATATCTATCTAGGATATTTTGATCTTGCCGCACGGCATTGAATATTTCTGTTTCTATTGTTTCTAGATGGTGTGACTATGATGTCTATAGTAAGTCACAGACATACATACTCATTTGTGTATGTCGTGGTCACATTACGTGTCACTTACATTGCTCGCTCTAGTCTCGATGTTCTTGAAAGTGGATAAGGTGGTCGGCCGGTATCGTGCCCTGCTCCGCTTCGACGAGCATACACGTGGGTGGCCTTGGCCTCCGCAGTAGAATCCCTTATCCACATTTGAGTCCATCCAGGCTCATGCTTAGACCATAATGTCTGAGGCATTACATTGTTTTCTCAAGCATTCAGAACAAACCCCATGCTCAAAATCATTTTCATAAATTTCTAGGATTAATTCTTCCAACTAGTAGCATTTTCAATCAATACATTCCACAAGGAGCTCCACACCTCTATATGGAGTATACCCAAATACATCTAGAAGATGTTGGATATGCCTATCTAGAGGCATTAACCCCTCCCAAGTGGAGCTATGTTTCACCTATAGAAAAAATAACAAAAACAATGAATGTATGTGACATGGGTATGATTACTCGGTTGCTTATGTTTGGTTACCCTAGATGTATAAAGGCTGATGGACCATGGAGACCCAAGATGAAGGTCGAAGAAGCATCTGACGGAAGTCTTAGTTTAGTTAAATAAGGAAATAGAAACTGACATTGTGTTGGGTGTTTTAGTCGTGAATATGTATCCTATGTATGTACAACACCAAGACCCGACCTATTATATATAGGTCGACATGATCCTACTGAGATGTACCGAAAAACTTCTAGAGTAATAGTGTTGTCCATCGATAATCAGACGAATTCGACACCCTTGTTTGTATGACATCTGACGAAATCCCCATCGTTCTCTTTTCCGCAAAACCCTAAGTCCATAACCATTGACATTGCTGAGGTTACCCCTCGTCAATTGGCGCCAACCGTGGGGAACCTGAATGCTGGAACCATGGATTTGGCGGACCCCTTTTCTTCAAGAAACAATCCGATGGAAGCAGATCCACGCTCGCCCACCCCTATCTCGGTCCCCGCCGATTTCAACGGTGGATCTGATCTCATCATTGGGAGTTTCACTTTCGGGTGGAGGAACCCGAAGAACCACGCCTCTCAACCCCAATTCCGTCGGGACAGTCGGTCAAAAAAGTTGTGCCTATGGAGATACCCGCATCATCTGTGGGATCATCCATAGAGGCCACACCCCAGCCAGAGAAAAATGAAGAAAACACTGAAAACACAGAGATCTAGGGGATCTTGATGGTCTTTACGACGATCTCTCCCTCGGTTCAGACTCTCAGCTAACTCCACCACGTGGATTGAGCCCAGCAAACACGAAACCCGAATAAAGCAGCAAAAGTATTGACTTCAGAATCACGATGGCTGAAATCGACCTAGAACAGAAACTATTAGATTCCACTGACCCCCTAGACAATTCCTCCCTCAGATCCGACGACGACTTAGCATGACTCTAATGGTAAAATTATCTTGACCCCGATAATATTTTGTCACATGACAATGAAGGAGATCAAGGAAACGAAGGAGACCTGATAAACAACCGCATAATCCTGGGATGAGGAGAACCACGTAGAGGCGAGCGGTAAACTCTCCGGCTACCAGACAAAGCATGGAAAAAAGCAAGGGAAGAAATTTCGGGCATGGTCCCAATGACAGCCAAGGCCAGTCGTGAAGATATACTGGCTTACCAATACTTGCTTCATCACAAGAAGAGGGGTCTACTAAGGATGCAGAGGCAATTCAACAAAAGAAACGGTAGCCGACGAATCCAGCCTTCGGCAGGCGGAACTAAGATCTGCCCGAGGATCAGGAAGTGTAACTGAAGGAGGTGCGCCAAGAAGAGGAACCTCTCGGCTGCAAAATATCCCCGAAGCTAAAATAAACAAACTGACTCGAGGTCTCGATTTATTGTTCATGGTAGTATATCCAATAGGACACATCAAAGCAAAAATAGCCCAATGCGGAATTGTAGCTACAAAAACGTATTTGATCACAATTCAACCCACACCCGACGATCCTCGTGCATCTCTCCATCGCTCCTCTCTAATGAACCTCAGTATGGTTGGAGCACCTGATAGCTGTGAGATTCGACACATTTTTATGGTATTTGTTGATGGTTTTCTCCCGGATTTGATCATTTTCTAGCTTTACCTAATGCTAATACTTCGGTAGCGAAGAAAAATTGGGTTTTAATGTGTGTTTCAGGTTCTGAACGTCAACAGAGGATTTTAACTAGAGAAACACAATATTCAGGCGAAAACAATCAAGTCACTCTTTGGAAGATATCGAGGGAAGCATACAGAGGCTTTAACGAGCAACCATACGGCGGGAATATTTTTCCGGCCGTATAGTTCCCGCTGTATAGCTGCCGCCGCCTATGTCTTGTCAAAAGGGACAACTTTCCTGAAGGGACCGAGGACAAAAACACAACACAACAGCCGCCACACCATCCAGAAGGGAGAAAGAAGAGATCTAGAGAAGAAGGAGGAAACGTTCTTCATCTTGCTCCATGATCTTCGACCTCCTAGCCAATACATCCCTATAGCTATTACTTTTACTTGAGAGAGAGAGATCTTCACCTTGCAAGACTAGGGTTTGAGATAGTTTTCTTCCCATCTTGAAATTGTGTTGGATTGCTTTTCTATTCTTACTGTGGATCTCCACAGTAATATCGAGAAGAACTCCCGTTATTTAATTATATTGATGATGCTTTCTTCTCTCATGTCTGAGTAAGTTCCTTGGGCGTGGGAGATGTAAGGGATTGGTGAGATGTGATGTGCCTTCATATATTTTCCATTAGTTTGTGATTGATTTTAATTATTATACTATCTGTGGGATGCCTAATGCTTGTTGTCCAATTAAGGGCCCATACAACATGATACTTTATTCTACACGGATAGGATCTTGTTCGCTAGTATACTAGCGACCCCCGAGTGACACGGGGATATCAATGGAAAACTAGTAGACTCAAGGATAATGAGGAACCACCATGCTTATTGCATTAGTCCAATCCAAGGAGCTTAATCTCTAAGCGACCTGAAGGGTCTTAATCTTCTAGTGTCTGACCATGGTTTTGGTAACAGACTAGTAGGATTATTGAAGTTTGGATGAATCTACCAAGAGGAGTTCTGGCTAATTATGGGTTGCTCGCCTACACATATACTTATTAGATTACAATTCTTACATTTATCACTCGTCCATTTGGCACAGTCACTATCACCATGAACTGTATCTCCCCGCGCCTTTTTCGTCATCTGTAGAAAACTACAAACAACTGAATCGTTCTTTACTTTTATGCTTTTTATTTTCGAAGTTAGTTTTATTTAAATACATCCAGTTTAATCCAAATCTCATTCTCATTTTTACACTTATAGTAAATTATTCGAAGACCTGTGACAACTTTGGGTGTGACAGAGACTTCACCATAAACACTTACCTTTGAGCTCCCTGTGGGATCGATATCTATACTTCGAAACTAGCTACAAACGGTCTGTGCACTTGTAGACATCAAGCTATTTTCTGGCGTCGTTGCCGGGTAGCTAAGCGCTAAGTGTTTGTCTCTTGACATTTCAGGTGTTGCTACTAAAAAAATGTTCTCCCTAGGAAACAAAGGGTCTACACGCTCTGGTAGGACCTATTTACCTGATTATATTGATCACGTGCCTACTTAGAGAAGTGAAGAAATTATTGAGAAACTTTTAAGAATGAATAAAGTTGAAGTTGAAAACTTGAGTGATATAATAGAAATCATTTCTATTTACAGGACAACTCCCAAGAAACCTGAGAAAACTCTTAGAGAATACAATGTCCAAGTTCTGAATTTCTTAAGAAACCAATAGAATTCCCTAACCTGGAGTTAGAGAATATCGATTTGATGGCGGAATTATTATAATTTTGCAGGAAAAAGCTTTTAGTGGAAGGGAAGATGAAGACCCAGGAATACATCTTAGAGAGTTCGACGACGTGGTAACATCACTTGGACCAAAAGGTTTGCCAAGAGATTTCGCTCATCTAAAATTATTTCGTTGGTCTCTTAAAGGTAAGGCTCTTGACTGGCTATATTCTCTCCCTCGCCATTACATTAAATGTTGGGAAAACTGCATTGGCAAATTCATAAATAGGTTTAATCCTTTTAAAAAGGTAACTAAACTAGGAAAGAATATAGGCAACTTTAGTCATAAAATGGGAGAAAACTACCCACAAGCCTGGGCTAGATTCTTTGGAATGATCAAAAGTGTTGCTAATCATGGCTATTCTGAATCAACTATTTGCCATTTATTTTACCACGGTATTAATACTCAATGTAGATAGTTGATTGAATTCTCAGCGGGAGGATCGATAAACACTTAACTATTAAAGAATGTTTATAATTGATGTCTACTAGGGCTAAGAATGATTCTTTATATACTCCTGATTTTGCCACTAAGCTAGAAAAAGGGATACTTCGGATAACTCCTGATCTTATGCCTGAAGTATGCAAAACAATGAAAGAAAAAGGTATACCTTCTGGTCTTGTTACGGAAAACAAAGTAGACTTATTACAAGTTTTAACTATAGAACATGAAACTAGAAACATTTTTCAAGAATTAAAACATCGACAAGCAAAATCCCATAATAACCTGCATAAGCACTTTCAAAAACATAAAAAGATTTTGGTGGAACTCACAGAAAATTATGAAGAGATCGGCCAAGAAATAGAATTATTTCACAAGTATCTTAGCATGATTGAAACCTAGTGTGAACAAATAGCATCTGGTTATCAAATATTTCTTTGAGATGATAAAGATATTCATGTTTCCACTAATGTTGTTACAAGAAGAGGTGAAGTTGTTACAAGACCATTACAACCATCAGAATATGAACCTAAAAGAGCGCGAAAGGAAAAAGCCTTGCTTGAAGCAAGCCAAGAAGATGATACACTGGTGGATCCTCAAGATGAAACTGCTCAAGAAACACAAGATCAAACCAAGGAGGCCCAAGATGATGCACATGATGACTGTTATAACTCTGATGTAGAGACGGTTGATCCAAGGGAAGAAAAAGAAGCGAGCAGCAAAGATGAAGTTGTTGTAGTGGAAAAGAATAAAAGTGATAAGCAACAACAGAATAAAGCAACAAAAGAGCCAAACCCCCCACAAAAGTTAAAAGAAAAGAATAGGAAAAGTAAGAAAAAGCTTCCTTATCCAGATAGAAAAAGTAAGCACCAGATCAGGTAATCTATGATTGTTTTACAAAAGCACTTGGTGACCTTCGTCTAGAAATTCCGTTTTTGGATGCAATTAAAGTTCCTACCTATTCTAAATTCCTCCCTGATATTCTTAGTAGAACAAAAGAAACAACTGAAACCATTTCCATGGTGACTAGTTATCCTGCTAATGGTAAACTATTGTCTAAATCAGGAGATCCTAGAATACCAGCTATTTCATGCTCAATAGGCAAGACTAATATTCACAATGCCTTGTGTGATTTAGGTGCAGGAGTTAGTGTAATGCCATACTCCATATATAAAAGGTTAGGATTAGGGGAGTATTCCCCTACTACTATCACTTTATAGATGGCTAACAAGTCCACTAAAAAAACCATTGGTATGATTGAGGAAGTTCTACTCAGAATAGAGGAGCATGTTATTCCCACTGATTTTATAATTCTTGAAATGCAAAAGGATGAAAAATTATCTATAATACTTAGAAGACCTTTCCTTAGTACTACAGGAGCATCAGTTGACTATGCTGAAGGAAAAATAATCTTCAATGTTTATGATGCTGAAGTCATCCGGTATTTTCCAAAGAAGCTAGAAGCAGGAGAAAGATATATTCCACTAGCAAAACGAGTTCATGTGGTAAGTGCCTTTGATAAGGGGCAACCCAAGGTAAGAATCTGAGAACAGAGAAGGGGTTGAGTTATTCAAAAATTCGTAATAAAATGCTTAATGGGAGTCAACCCATCACGTCAATAAAATAAACTAAAGAATAAAAAGTTCATCACATTCCTACAACTTTTTCACATACATACTTGCAGAAGCGCGCCCGTCAAGATGCAGCTATCAAAAAGTAGTAGAAACATTGATTGAACGAATGTAGAATAAGTATGAAAATAAAAGTTTGAGTTATATCTACCAAGGGTAAAATTATGCTCATTACATGCTGATGTTGGTCAACAGTTTCTACTGTCAATTTCTATCAAAAAATAAGGTATTTTGTTGAGTTTCGGGATAAGAATGTATTCGCGAAGAAAAAGAAATTTTTTGATGACTATTAATGGTTTAAAGACCAACTATATGGTGGGAATAAAAATTTTAGCCGTATAGTTTCGGTCGTCTAGATATCTTTGCCATCAACAATTTTCTTGCGTGGCACAGAGAATTTAATGACCAACTATACAACGAGAATACAAATTCTAGCCATATAGCTCTGGTCGTATAAATATCGATGCCTCCGTACAATTTCTTCTCAAAATGTACTGACTGTTCAATGACCAACTATATGGTGGGAATAAAAATTCCAACCGTATAGTTCCGGTCGTATAAATATCCATGCCTGTTTTTGAGAATTTATCTCGAGGATACAGACGGTTTAACGATCAACTATACGGCGGGATCATTAGGATCTGGTCGTATAGTTGTGTCCGTATAGCTATGTTCTGCATAAGAAACCCTAGTTGGTGGAACCACCGCAACTATACGATCGGAAAAACATATCCCACCCGTATAGTTGTGGCCGTATAGTTCGGTGCGACAACAAATCGCACCGGCGCAGCTAGGTCTCTTCTTCCTCCTCATTGTTTCTCTCATATTCTCTCTCCAAACCTCTCAAAACCCACCTATAACTTTTGATTCTTCACGGATTTTGTTTGTTTGATTGGGGGAATCAATAGATCGGTATGTTCGTCTCCGTATCCATGCTTTATTTTCAGATTTCCATGGTTGAAACTCTCACATTGATCAAGTGGATGAACTCAAGATTATTTTGTTTTTCCTATTGATTCCTCATGTTAGGATTGAATTTCTCCACGTAGGATCATTCATATATCACGTAGAAACTATATGCGTAAGGTTTTATGGTGAAATTTTTTCAGTGCATCACGATGAACAAAATGGGTAACATCTTTCACACGGGCAAGCACCAATGTGGTGAGGACTCGAGCTCGGGGTCCCGAGCCGAGCGTAACCCCAAGTTGGCCGTGGTCTCATCGAGGAGGGTGTTGCTCACTGTAACATCCCAAATCTTTAATCAAGGTTATCAAGATCCAAATCACCCAATTTAGGGTTAACAAAAACTTTTTATCATTAAAATAATTATGAATGCATGTGTGTTACATTAATATAGAATTGTTTGGAAATGCCATGTTTGTTTGTTGTAATGGTTGTAAAATGATTCAAAGGTGAAAACCACATCATCTAGATCATTCCCAAACAAAATTCAAAGAAAAAGAAATGAAATAAGAATAAAAAAGACCAAATGGTCATTTTCACCATTTTAATCCACTAGGCCACTTTAGGTGTTCCTAGAAGTCAATTCTTAACAGAAATAATTCTAACTCTTTGCACCCCTTGCTAGTACAAGTAAATATCTACCAAGGCCCACTTTGAAATCTTACAGAAACATTTAAACACTAATTTTAAATGGCATTTGAAAATGGAATCAAGTGTATGTGCATAGATCCCACTTTTTCAAAAACCACTCAAATGAGTTCACCTTGACAAGCCTAAGCCACCACAAATGCTCAAGCATATGACTAACACACCCACCAAAAATCTTTTCAAAATTCAAATATAATGTTCTTGCGGCCATTGTGTCGTACACCTTATGATCACAGATAAACCTGCCTAACTAACACTGTTTTGATCAATGTTTTGTCGAGCCATTTGACCTCAATTCACTCATGTGGTCTCCCCTAGCTACAACCATGCCATAATCAGGATACCCTTTAGCCTTTAGTAGAAGTGCCGCGCCACCCCAAAACCATGCCCGCTGGTCGAGCACGGGCAGCTCGCAGGAGAGCACCCCGCCCTCTTCCGCTGCATCTGGGAAATATGCATGATCACATTGGCGCCCATGGTCCCTTCCCCGAGAAATGCCAGCCCCTGGACCACTGTAGACAAACCACGCCCTCCGCCTCTATGCCATGCACGGAGCACGCCAGAGCGCCGTCCCCGACAGGCCTGCACACGCCGTGCTTCGACCTCAGCTTACACGCTCCGCTCCACCTTAACCCCAGCATGCTCCAGGACATGCTCATTTCCAGCCGCGCGACCAGCACCCATCGTGAGCCGCGTCGAATACCGCCGCGCCCGCTCAGAGCGCCAGCCACGCCCGACCAAACGCCACCTCCCCTAGTCGTGCCATTGCCCCGTAGCTAACCGCCAGGAGGCAGAGCACCATCCGTCTACCTCGCCCATCCCATTAGCCCCCTGTACCATCATCACCGACGAGCTCACCGTTGCACCTCATGGTCCCCTCGTCGAGCTATAAAAGTAGCCCTCTCCCAGCCTCCATTGCCACACTACCTCACTCCCCTCTCTCTCAGAACCACCCCACACCATCCCCAGAGCGGCTCGAGCCCTCCATCGCCGGAATTGCGCCAGAGCTCGCCACAACAGAGGAGAAAGGGAGCAGTCGATTGCGACCACCCCAGGAGCCGCCGTGACCACGCTTGAGTCCGCCGTCGACCACCAGTTCGATGGCCCCCATCGCCAAGTTAGCTGGAGCCCTAGTAAGCCCCCAATCGACCCCCACCGAGCCGCTAGGGTTCATTCTCGCCGACGACCTGTCCGTCGTCGATGATGAACAACAACCGTCGATCGTAGCTCTCATCGCACGGCCCACATCGCCCCATATCGCTTCGCGTTAGAGTCAGTCGCTGACATGCAGGACCCCTTTGTCAGTTGCCCGCTGCGTCGCTTAGCGTCACTGGGCCGGCCCATTTAGTTTCCCGCCTTAGCCCGTAGATTCAAATAAAGTTTTTTCTATTTAGACATAAACTCAATTATGTCCACTAGTTTAAAAATCAATTCAAAAAATTGTACTTAACCATAATGAATGATTCAAATTTTATTGGAAAGATAATTAAAATCCCTATCCAAGCCTGTTGGATTTAAATCAATTGGAGTTAGAGATCTCACCTAGCAAAAATAACAAGCCAGAGACTTTTCCACATTCAAACATTTTTCAAAAATCAACGAAAATAGTTTTTGAGTTGATTCCAACTCTCAAAAATAACATTTGACCATACCTATCTGAATATATAATAATATTTAGGTTTGGATGCAGTGACTTTGGACTAGTACCAAAATAATGCTATATAGGCATTTCTAGTCACTTTAAATCATTTAAAGAGTAAACTTAAACTTATTGAAATATGAGGCAACATTTAAATCACATTCACATGTATTAGAATATGTGGTGATGACATGTGTCTACATGATCCCATATTTTAATTGGAGAATAATTAAATCTTAGTTAATTTCAATGAGTAGAAATTACTTTTCTCAAATAAAATAAATGAAACTTGTTTATTAAATCTTGTGATGAATGTGATGATGCTAGATCATCAAGTGTGCGCCTTAGTGCGCTAGATAGACTAGTTAAGTATTTGTTTGGTGATTGTGTATTCCGTATGTATTTATAGATGATAGTACCGACCAAGTCTACGAAGAGGAGGAGTTCTACCCCAAACAAGATGAGGAGAATTTAAACCACTGCATTAATCAAGGCAAGCCCAGCACTTCAAGTTAACTGAGCAAGGTATTGTTCGCAAGCTAGAATTATACAAGATCACCTAAGCAAGATGCATTACGAATGCTTGGTTATACATTCTGATTTATACCTACCCCAAGTTTAGTTGCCAACTTTATCTTCTTTTACTTTACCAAAGTTCTTTACTTTATTTGTAGATAGCATAAAGAGTATAAAACTTGGCCTATCTAGTTAAACTTAGATGTCATTCTATGGCATGATATTGAGATTAGCATCCCTCATTAGTGAACACTCTTAACCTTAGTTATTAGTATTAAGCATAAAACTTGATCACTCTAGATGGGAATACTTGGTGAAAATGCTTATCAAAACCTTGGAATGATGAGTCATTCAATTGAGATGTTTTGACATGTGTTGAGAAACACAAATGGTTTATGATGATGAAAATGTTGAGGCATGAGCCTTAGCCCTTTATAAAAACTGATGGTTGGGTTCAGATGCGATACCATTCCAATTTTAGCATACAACCACAATACCTGAATTGGGTAAGGCGTAGCCAGAAGTTTATATGCATTAGTATGGGTTCCCTCGCTGGAGAGGTTTGAGCTAAGGCTACCTCTCAATGTTGTCCACCTATGCAGTGCCCAGGATGTCAGACGGCCATGGCTGGGAGGCCAAGCTCATAGGAGAGGTGCTTATACTAGGGTGTGTAATTGAAAGGTTATGATTGATTATCCGCATACTAAGTATGATGATTCAGGGTTATCCCTGATGGATGTATCAAATTTTGTGGTGAAAGAGTACCACCTCTGCAGAGTGTCAAACTATTCGAATAGCCGCGTCCGCGGTCATGGATAGTTGGAGTGGCCATACTGTTCTGTTGTCAGATGGTTTCAAAATGACTTATGAAATGAATTGTGACTTGACTTGACCACAACAGGGTTGTGATTATGAAAACTAAGTTCCCACTTAAGTGATTTTAGAACTTTATTCTATTTTTCTTTGTTTCTAAACTCAGCTTAGGTTTCAAAGTTAAATTTGCAAATAAACTTAGAGTTTAGCATTCCTACTAGAACTACCTTACTTGTTAGTGATAGTTTGCGAGTACTTAAAGAGTACTCATGGCTTTGTACCTGGCTATTCCCGTGGCCGGACTATGAAGAGGACTATCTGGAAGAAGGACAACAGGACGGCCACGACAACTAGGATCATCTCCCATCGTCAGCATTGCCTGTGACACTAAAGATGGAGCCCACTGCTACGCTATTTATTCCGCTACTTGTTTGTACTAAGACAGGATCATGAGATCCTTTATTTGTGTAAGACCTTATTATGGTTTGTAATGGATGATGTACTGTGATATCCAATATGTTATGTCTCACAAATAATGGTAATCCTGGGAGTGCGATGTATGTCATTAGAGGCATCTAGGATTAAAAATCCAGGTGTTGACAAGTTGGTATCGGAGCCATCCTAACCATAGGAGACCCTAGTTAGAATGGACGTCCGAACAAAAACTTAGTTTCAAAAACGAAGAAGTGAGTATTTATGAAAACCTATTCCCACTCTTACCCTTGAGATTCTTCCAAAAAAATCATGTTCCTCAAAAAGTCTTACATTACTACATAAAATTTGACACACTTGATCACTTCACTAACTTACTCATCCTGAATTCTTATAGATGGAAGTTCAGTACTGCAAGTTCTACTAGTTGGGCAACGGAGGCCAACGAATCTTCGAGAGGGATCTTGATGCACTGTCTGAGTACCTCGAGCGCCTGCATCTAGAATTCTTTGGAGCTCAACTCAATGATCACCCAGGAGGAGATTTACAATGGCTGATAGTTGTTGATCTTCAAGGCAAGATGGAAGCACCCCTGTCTAAGAAGATTCAATTCACCGCGAGAGAGAAGAACTGGCTAGATGGATTAGCCAGGGCAATGCATGAAGCTCTAGCCCGTCTTTGCGGACATAACATCAACTTGATCCAGGGAACTCGTTTTGCTCACTATGCAAGGCATGATTCTATGGGAATGGCGTTGGAGATGCCAAGTCACCCAGAGATGAGACGCGAAGTGGAGAACCTTGACTTCCTACCGTACGAAAGGCAGAAGGAATTGGACAATGCTCGAGAGTACGCCAACCACAACCTTGCCATTACCGCCTAGAAGGCCCAAACTTTCTCACTGCTTGTCAAGGATCGTCAATCACTTCGTCGTCTACGCGCAAAGAAGGATCGCACCATCGCCCGTCTTCGCAAGAAGGTGGCCGAACTCGAGAAGACCATCAAGGAGCAAGAAGCTCAGCTTGCAGCAAAATAAGAAGAGGAAGAAGGTGAAGACATCTAGGGGGATATTCACTCATACCTTAGCAATGATGATGACTACCTGGAGGATGATGCCATGGACTTCTACATCGACGATGATGACTCCGACTTCATCAATGATGAGTAGATGCACTAGAGAACTATCGTAGGAGTGAGATGTATCGGTCCCATTGTATCTTAGCTTACAAAATTGTTCTTAAAACCATCTGTTTTCCTTTTGTTGTGCTGTGTGCGTGTTTGTATCGTGTGCTTTGCTTTAATGAATGAAGGAGTTGTTAGTTTGCATAACCTGAGTCAAACTCAAAGTTTTAGTTTTCGAAAACAAAACCATGAACCTTAGAATTTTCCCTCTTACCCTGTTATCTATCTCAATCTTCAGATGACTCGTGGAAACCCCGGAGGAAGCAGCTCATCGCAGGACCCGATGCTGCAGATTCTGCAGATGCTAGTTTCCGACTGTGAAGCTAGTAGAGTAGAGCGCGAAGCCAACCTAGCCACCCTGCAATAGATCACTCAGATGGCCCACAATAATCAAGGCCATGGAAATCAGGATCATCATGGATCCAAACTCAAAAACTTCCAAAATACCAATCCCCCTATCTTTAGCATGTTTGAAGACCCACTGGATGCTGATGATTGGTTACAGACCATGGAGAATAACCTAGAAGTAGCAGGAGTTGATTCAAATGAGCAAGTACTATTTACGACCCACTATCTGGCAGGAGATGCAAGAGCCTAGTGGAATAGCACCCGTACAATAAACCATGGTCAAGTGATGACGTGGGAAGCTTTCAAGACCAAGTTTAGCCACACCCATGTGCCGTAAGGTTTACTCACCAGAATGAGAGATGAGTTCAGAGAACTGAAGCAAGGCAGGATGACTGTAGTGGAGTTCCGTGACAGATTTCTATCTCTCGCTAGTTATGCACCTGATGAGATCAACATTCAAGCCAAGAAGATGGAGAGATTCTTGAATGGATTGCATGATGAGGTGAAAACGGTGTTAATCAACATCCGTTTTGACGATCTCGAAGAGCTAGTCAACTCTGCCATCTAGATGGAAGGAAAGATCAACCAAGCCAACAACATCCGCAAGCGCAGGACGATGCACCAGAGTGGATTCAACAGTCACCAGAAGTATCGCCCCAACCCGTCTGCAGGATATGCCCCAAGGAACAATAGACCTCTAATGTCTCGTCCAAGCTACCCCAACCGTAGCAGAAGAAATGTGAAGTCCGGAGGGAACCACAATAATAACCTCGGCAACTCTAATAACTTCAACCGTGCACCGCCCAAGTCCAACAACAACAACAACAACAACAATACTGCCCCAATGACTAGAAGCAATGCCGTGCCTATTGCAGCCAAAGACAAGTCTCAGATTACTTGTTTTGAGTGTGGAGTGAAGGGTCACTACTCCAATGACTGTCCCAAGAAGCTTGCAGCCACTACCAATGTGAATGCCCCAGCTCAGCAGCAGCGCCGTGTTCAACCCGAAAGAAGGTAAGCCCCCGGGAATTCGCTCAACCGCAACGGCCGTCTGTTCCACATGAATCCTGAAGAAGCCCATGAAGCACCAGATGTCATACTGGGTATGTTTTCTATTAACTCAGTATTAGCAAGAGTTTTGTTTGATTCTGGAGCATCACACTCAATTGTTACAAAAGAATTTGCATGCACTAGTAAGATTCGCCAAACCAATTTGAAGCATGTCATGATAGTTCAAATACCTAGTTCAACCACCAAAGCTAGAAAAATTTGCAAGCTTGTGCCTATCAGAATACATGGGATAGATTTTTATGCCAATCTAATAGTACTTGGAACCAAAGGTTTGGAAGTAGTACTAGGAATGGATTGGATGTCAAAACATAAAGGATTGATCGACTGTGCCAAGAAAGCCATCACCATGACCCGTAGCTCCGGAGTATCAGTAGAGCATGTATCTGAAACCTTACCCCGTCAATTCAAGTGCAACAAGAGTCTAGCCCTATCAACCATACACCAAGTCAGATTAGTCTGTGAGTACCCCGACGTATTCCCAGATGAATTGCCCGGTATGCCCCCGGATCGGGATATTGAGTTCATTATTGAACTAATCCCTGGAACTGGACCCCTAGCTCAGAGACCTTATAGAATGAACCCATCAGAGCTAGTGAAGCTGAACAAGCAACTTGATGCTATGCTAGAGAAAGGCTTGATTCAACCAAGCGCATCGGCATGGAGATCTCCTGTGTTGTTTGTCGACAAGAAAGATGGAGGTAACCATTTGTGTACAGATTACCGGAAGCTGAATGATGTCACCATCAAGAACAAGTACCCACTGCCCAAGATAGAAGATCTATTTGATCAGTTGACTGGTGCCAGAGTGTTCTCTAAGATTGATCTTAGGACTGGTTATCACCAACTCAAGATTCGTGCAACGGATATTCCAAAGACCGCCTTTACCACCAGATATGGATTGTATGAGTATACGGTCATGTATTTGGATTAACCAATGCCCCCGCTTATTTCATGAATCTCATGAATAAGATTTTTATGAACTTTCTGGATAAGTTTGTCATGGTGTTTATTGACGATATTCTAATCTATTCCAAGTCAGAAGAAGACCATGAGCAACATTTGAGAATCATCCTTGAAACCCTTAGAGAACATCAGTTGTATGCCAAGTTCAGCAAATGTGAGTTCTAGCTGAAGGAAGTAGGATTCCTCGGACATATTGTGTCGGTAGGAGGAGTCGCTGTTGATCGCACCAAGATCAAAGATGTTGAAGAATGGGAAGCCCCAACCACTCAAACCAAAGTCCGTGCATTTCTTGGATTAGCGGGATATAACTGCAAGTTCGTAGAGGGATTTTCTAGCATCGCAAGACCCATGACCCAATTGTTGAAGAAAGACAAGAAGTTTGAATGGACCGAAAAATGTGAAGAAAGTTTCCAAGACCTCAAGAAGAGATTGATTTCAGCCCCAATATTGATCATGCCTGATATCAAGAAGCCGTTTGATATGTATTGTGATGCATCCAAGATTGGTCTCGGATGTGTGTTGATGCAAGAAGGTAAAGTCATAGCGTACTTGTCTCGACATCTGAAGCAGCATGAGCAAAACTACCCTACCCATGATCCTAAACGAGCCACTGTAGTTCTAGCCTTGAAGACATGGCGTCATTATTTTATGGGTAACCGCTATGAGATTTAATCAGACCACAAGATCCTGAAGTATATTTTCACTCAGAAGGAGCTGAATATGAGGCAAATGAGATGGATAGAGTTAATCAAGGATTATGACCTTGACATTCACTATCACCCCGGCAAAGCCAATGTGGTAGCAGATGCTCTTAGCAGATTGCTGTGTAGGTTAAACACCATGATCAAAGAAACCCAGCCAAGTTTGCATGAAGAGCTGGAGCAGTTTAGAACTGAGCTAGTTAGCAAAGGATTTTTAGCTAGCATTGAACTTCAACCCACCTTGATCAGTCAAATCAAGGAAGCTCAGAAGGAAAATGCAAGTATCGACGGAATCAAGCATCGTATTGGTACAGGAAAAGTACCTGGATTCATCGAAGACGAAGAAGGAGTTCTGTGGTACAAAGGACGTATTTGTGTGCCAGCAGATTCGGAGCTGAAGCAAGTTATCATGCAAGAAGCTCATGATACTCTTTATTCTATCCACCCCGGAGGAACGCGGATGTATTAGGATTTGCAGGAGCAATTTTGGTGGCACAAGATGAAGAGAGAAATCGAAAGCTACATCGCCAAGTGTGATATCTGTGAGGGAGTTAAAGCGGAACATGAGAGACCCACAGGATTGTTGCAACCATTGCAGATTCTGGAATGGAAATGGGATTCCGTCGGAATGGACTTTATCACTGGTTGATAGACGGTCCATAGGGGAAATGACTCTATCTAGATTATCATTGATAGACTGTCCAAGGTAGCCTATTTTATACCTGTCAAGACAACCTATCAGAGTTCGAAGCTAGCAGAGTTGTACATTGCTATAATTGTTAGTTTAGATTTTCCCCCAAGACCATAGTGTCGGATCGAGGAACCCAATTTACCTCGAGATTTTGGCAGAAAGTCCAAGAAGGATTGGGAACCAAGTTGAATTTCAGCACAGCTTATTGCCCGCAGACCGATGGACAGACTGAAAGAGTCAACCAAATCTTAGAATACATGTTGAGAGCTTGTGTGTTAGAGTATGGATCAAAATGGGAAGATTGCCTGCCTTTCGGAGAATTCTCATACAACAACAGTTATCAAGCCAGTCTGCAAATGGCCCCATTTGAATTTCTGAATGGAAGAAAGTGTCATACCCCTCTGAATTGGTCGCAAGTAGGAGAGAGTCAGATTTTCGGACCCAACATCCTACGAGAAGCCGAATAGAAGTTTCCCAAAGTCCGTGAGCACCTCAAGACCGCCCAATCTAGACAGAAGAGTTATGCGGACAAGAGATGTAGAGACCTGACTTTTAATGTCGAAGATTTTGTGTATCTCAAAGTGTCGTCATTGAAGGGAACGCAATGTTTTAGTCTGAAAGGAATGTTAGCCCCGAGATATATTGGACCCTTCAAAATTCTGAATCGTCGAGGAGAAGTGTTGTATCAACTGGAACTGCCAGAAGAGATGTCAGCCATCCATAATGTGTTCCATATCTCGTTAATTCTCGAATGCTTAGAAGTGCCGGAGAAGACCAAAGTTTTCAAGAACATCAATCACCGAGCCGTTGATATCAACAAGGATCTGTCCTATCGTGAAGTACCCATCCGTATATTGAGGAAGCTTACAGAACCACCAGGACCCGGAGTATCAAGTTTCTCAAGATTCAATGGAGCAACCATACCGAGGAAGAAGCCACTTGGGAGCGAGAAGATTACATTAGGACTGAGTTTCTGGATCTCTTTAGTTCCTAGTTTTTCTTTCGTAAATCTCGGGACAAGATTTTGTTTAAGGGGGAAGGTGTGTAACATCCCATATCTTTAATCAAGGTAATCAAGATCCAAATCACCCAATTTAGGGTTAACAAAAACTTTTTATCATTAAAATAATTATGAATGCATGTGTGTTGCATTAATATAGAATTGTTTGGAAATGCCATGTTTGTTTGTTCTAATGGTTGTAAAATGATTCAAAGGTGAATACCACATCATCTAGATCATTCCCAAACAAAATCCAAAGAAAAAGAAATGAAATAAGAATAAAAAAGAACAAATGGTCATTTTGACCATTTTAATCCACTAGGCCACTTTAGGTGTTCCTAGAAGTCAATTCTTAACAAAAATAATTCTAACTCTTTTCACCCCTTGCTAGTACAAGTAAAGATCTACAAAGGCCCACTTTGAAATCTTACAGAAACATTTAAACACTAATTTTAAATGGCATTTGAAAATGGAATCAAGTGTATGCGCATATATCCCACTCTTTCAAAAACCACTCAAATGAGTTCACCTTGACTATCCCAAGCAACCACAGATGCTCAAGCATATGACGAACACACCCACCAAAAATCTTTTCAAAATTAAAATAAAATGTTCTTGTGGCCATTGTGTCGAACACCTTATGATCACAAATAAACCTGCCTAACTACACTGTTTCGATCAATGTTTTGTCGAGACATTTGACCTCAGTTCACTCCTCTGGTCTCCTCTACCTCCAACCATGCCATAATCAGGATACCCTTTAGCCTTTAGAAGCAGTGCCGCGCCACCCCGAAGCCATGCCCGTCGGTCGAGCACGGGCAGCTTGCAGGAGACCACCCCGCCCTCTTCCGCCGCATCTGGGAGATATGCGTGATCACACCGCCACCGACGGTCCTTCCTCGAGCAACGCCAGCCCCTGGACCACCACAGACAGCCTGCGCCCTCTGCCTCTATCCCATGCACAGAGCATGCTAGAGCGTCGTCCCCGACATGCCAGCACACGCCACGCTTCGACGTCAGCTTGCACGCACCGCTTCGCCTTAACTCCATAATGCTCTAGAAAATGCCCATTTCCTGCCGCGCGGCCAGCACCCGCCATGAGCCGCGTCCAGCCAAACGCCACCGCCCCTAGTCGTGCCATTACCCCGTAGCTGACCGCCAGGAGGTAAAGTACCGTTCGCCTACCTCACCCATACCATTATCCCCCTGTACTATCGTCACGGACGAGCTCACCATTGCAACTCAGGGTCCCCTCGTCGAGCTATAAAAGGATCCCTCCCCCAGCCTCCATTGCCACACTTCCTCACTCCCTTCTCTCTCAGAACCACCCCACACCATCCCCGGAGTCGCTCGAGCCCTCCATCGCCGGAATTGCGCCGGAGCTCGCCGCAGCAGAGGAGAAAGGGAGCAGTCGATTGCGACCACCCCAGGAGCTGCAGCGACCACGCCTGAGTCCGCCGTCGACCACCAGTTTGATCACCCCCATCGCCAAGTTAGCTGGAGCCCTGGTAAGCCCCCAATCGACCCCCACCGAGACGGTAGGGTTCATTATCGCC
This sequence comes from Avena eriantha, assembly GCA_910589775.1. Classification (NCBI taxonomy): domain Eukaryota; kingdom Viridiplantae; phylum Streptophyta; class Magnoliopsida; order Poales; family Poaceae; genus Avena; species Avena eriantha. Next base: position 16,772,872 of record OU342746.1, read on the forward strand.
GACGACCTGTCCGTCGTCGACGATGAACCACAACCATCGATCGTAGTTCTAATTGCACGGCCCACATCGCCCAGTACTGCTTCACGTTAGATTTAGTCGCTGACATGCAGGACCCCCTTGTCAGTTGCCCGCTGCGCCTCTGAGCGTCACTGGGCCGACCCATTTAGTTTCCCGCCTTAGCCCGTAGATTCAAATAAAGATTTTTGTATTTAGACTTAAACTCAATTCTGTCCACTAGTATAAAAATCAATTCAGAGAGTTGTCTTAACCAAAATGAATGATTCAAATTTTCTTGCAAATATAATTAAAATCGCTATCCAGGACCGTTGGATTTAAATCAATTGGAGTTAGAGATCTCACCTAGAAAAAATAACAAGACAAAGACTTTTCCACTTTCAAACATTTTTCAAAAATCAACCAAAATAGCTTTTGAGTTGATTCCAACTCTCAAAAATAACATTTGACCATACCTATCTGAATATATAATAATATTTAGGTTTGGATGCAGTGACTTTGGACTAGTACCAAAATAATGCTATATAGGCATTTCTAGTCACTTTAAATCATTTAAATAGTAAACTTAAACTTATTGAAATATGAGCCAACATTTAAATCACATTCCCATGTATTAGAATATGTGGTGATGACATGTGTCCACAAGATCCCATATTTTAATTGGAGAATATTAAATCTTAGTTAATTTCAATGAGTAGAAATTACTTTTCTAAAATAAAATAAATGAAACTAGTTTATTAAATCTTGTGATGAATGTAATGATGCTAGATCATCAAGTGTGCGCCTTAGTGCACTAAATAGACTAGTTAAGTATTTGTTTGGTGACTGTGTATTCCGTATGTATTTATAGATGATAGTACCGACCAAGTCTACGAAGAGGATGAGTTCTACCCCAAAGAAGACGAGGAGAATTTTAACCATTGCACTAATCAAGCCAAGCCTAGCACTTTAAGTTAACTGAGCAAGCTATTGTTAGCAAGGTAGAATTATACAAGATGACCTAAGCAATCTGCATTAGGCATGCTTGGTTATACATTCTGATTTATACCTACAACAAGTTTTACTTGCCAGCTTTATCTTCTTTTACTTTACCAAAGTTCTTTACTTTATTTGTAGACATCATAAAGAGTATAAAACTTGGCCTATCTAGTTAGACTTAGATGTCATTCTATGGCATGAGATTGAGATTAGCATCCCTCATTAGTGAACACTCTAAACCTTAGTTACTAGTATTAAACTTAATACTTGATCACTCTAGATGGGAATACTTGGTGAAAATGCTTATGAAAACCTTGGAATGATGAGTCATTCTATTGAGATGTTTTGACATGTGTTGAGAAACACAAATGGTTTATAATGATGAAAATGTTGAGGCATGAGCCTTAGCCCTTTATAAAAACTGATGGTTGGGTTCGAATGCGATACCATTTCAATTTTACCGTACAACAACAATAGCTGAATTGGGTAAGACTTAGCCGGAAGTTTATATGCATTAGTATGGGTTCCCTCACGGGAGAGGTTTGTGCTGAGGCTACCTCTCAATATTGTCCACCTATGCACTGCCCAGGATGGCAGACGGCCATGTCTGCGAGGCCAAGCTCATAGGAGAGGTGCTTATACTAGGGTGTGTAATTGAAAGGTTATGATTGATTATCCGCATACTAAGTATGATGATTCAGGGTTATCCTTGACAGATGTATCGAATTTTGTGGTGAAAGTGTACCACCTCTGTAGAGTGTCAAACTATTCGAATAGCCGCGTTCGCGTTCATGGACAGTTGGAGTGGCCATACTGTTCCGTTGTCAGATGTTTTCAAAATGACTTATGAAATGAATTGTGACTTGACTTGACCACAACAGGGTTGTGATTATGAAAACTAAGTCATGGAGATCATGGCTAAACTCCAGCCTGATCAAGAGGAAGATGAAGAAGGAGAGAAGCAGGATGGGGATGAGAAGGAGCATGAGGATGAGCAAGGTCATAACCCTACTTGGGAGGGACATCAACAGTAGCAAGGGGGAGCCTGGGACCCGTGGCCCAACTAGCCGCATCAAGGGTACAACTATGTCCCCTATAAGGAATTCCAGCAGCTCAACCAACACGTTGGGGAGATTGACAACACTCTTCACAGAGTGAATGAAGATGTGAGTGCCTTGACTCACAACTTCAGTCACTTCATGACCCACTTCCCCGACTACTGCCAGTAGTATCCGCACCAGCCGCCGAATGACGGCAACGACTGAGCCTGGCAATAGCCTAAGCTTGGGGAGGTTTGAAAACCTCCAAACCGTGCATTCATATTTTTATTTCTTATTTTTATTTATTTTATTTCTTCAAAATTGCATGTTTACTTTCATTTTGCATTCCCAAGACAAAAATACAAAAAAATCAGTTGTAACTTTTATTGCAAGTTCATTTCATTGTTTCTTTTGGCGATTGCACAATTTCAGGTGACTTGGCAATATGGAAATACAAAGGGGGTTTGACTAAATACAAGAATGAAGCAAGCCAGAGGAGGTATCACATTCCTTTCATCATCTTTACTACAACCTTAAATTGATCCTACAATTATTTACTCGCTTGCACTGGAGTCACTCCCCACTTAGCTTGTTATCCTATAAATTCTATTCCTTTGCCAGTGTCTCCTTTTTAGCTTTGAAACAATGAGCAATGAACTTGGTTAAGATATTTTCTACATTACAACAAGAAAAAGCATCCAAAAGATGACCCGAGTCGATGTTTAGCCCAAAGAATTTAATTTTAGAACTACTCCATCCCGTTTGAGCTTAATATAAATAGACTCGATAGTACCTTTGAATGAAATTGTTTGATAAAATGGATGCTTCGAAATAGTAGAGATTATGCCACTGCTTTTTCTAATAATTACCATAAGATACTGCCTTACGTGTGTCATTACAACACTGTCGTACTCCATGGGGAACTATTAACTCCGCTGGCAAACGAAGGATCTAAATGTGGGAAACCACTTGATTTTGGCTATTGAGTTATGTAAACGTCTGTAGCAGCAATGCTACGACGGGTAAAATTTTAGTCTCCTCGTGGTTTCACATTCCAAGTGAAGTTGTAGTACTCCTATGACCCATTATTGCTCCACATATTCATTGGCATGGTCACGAGTGCACAACACAGTCCCAATTAACATGTTAAGAGAAGTGGCATGATTTCTCTAAGAAAGAGCTAAAGTTTTTGAAAGGCAAAGGAAGGAAAAAGGTGCTTTGAGACTCTTGAAATTTTGACATGGGAATAGATGAGTTGTTCTCAAATAGAATATTTCAGTGCCAAATCGAGAACTCTTAATTAATTAAAGAAATAAGAGCAAAAAGTTTTCATCTCTCAACAAAGAGAGATATCAAAAGAATTTGTCTCACTTTCCTAGCTAAACTTTTGACACTTGCTCGAGCATGTGATATTTTTGCTAATAAGATATACGTGGTTAGGAAGTGGACTCAGTCCAATCTTGTGCATACTTGTATGATCATGTTTAAGATTTCAGGAATTGTGAAGAAAATAATTTGACAACGATTCTAGCTTGTAAGTTCTTTTATTTCAGTCCCGAATATCCGCTATTCTTGGGGGAGTTGATAGCTATGGGGGAGAGCAACATCTAAGCTTGGGGGAGTTGATAGCTATGAGATTTGACACATTTTTGCTGGTTTTTATTGATGGTTTTCTCCCGGATTTGATCGTTTTCTAGCTTTACCTAACACTAACACTTCGATAGCGAAGAAAACTTGGTTTTTAATGTGTGTTTCAGGTTCTAAATGTCAACAGATGGTTTTAACTGGAGAAACACAATATTCAGGTGAAAACAAGCAAGTCTCTCTTTGGTAGAAATCGAGGTAAGCGTACAGTGGCTTTAACGAGCAACTATACGGCGGCGATATTTTTTGGGCCGTATATATAGTTCCCGCCGTATAGCTGCCATCGCCTCTGTCTTGTCAAAAGTAACAACTTCCGTGAAGGGACCGAGGAACAAAACACAACACAGTAGCCGCCACACAATCCAAAAGGGATAAAGAAGAGATCCGGAGAAGAAGGAGGAGACGTTCTTCATCTCACTCCACGATCTTCGACCACCTAGCCAATACACCCCCACAACCATTACTTTTACTTTAGAGAGAGAGAGATCTTCGCCTTGCAAGACTAGGGTTTGAGATTGTTTTCTTCCCATATTGAATTGTGTTGGATTGCTTGTCTATTCTTATTGTGGATCTCCACGATACTATGGAGAAGAACTCCCTTTATTTAATTATATTGATGATGCTTTCTTCTCTAATGTGTGAGTAAGTTCCTTGGGCATGGGAGATGTAAGGGATTGGTGAGATGTGATGTGCCTTCATATATTTTCCATTGGTTTGTGATTGATTTTAATTATTATACTATGTGTGCTTGACTATCTGTGGGATGCCTAATGCTTGTTGTCCAATTAAGGGCCTAGACAACATGATACCTTGTTCAACATAGATAGGATCTTGTTTGCTAGCAGACCGGTGTCGTCGGATTGATGACAAGTACGCCATGAGGGGGTCCTCGAGGCGTGCAGAAGAGAGGGGTGTGAGATGTACGGTGTTCCGAGATGGTGAGCACACAAGTTTACCCAGGTTCGAATACGCCGACTTTGGACAGATCCTACTCCTGCTAGCAATCCAGTAATACGACAGAGCCGGAATATGGGTTACAAGGGTTCGCCTGTGCGAGTTGAGATTGTAGACTATTGAGTGTTACCCTAAAGGCTCTCCCTAGGACGGCTTATATAGATATCTGGCCTAGGGTTTACAGGAGAGATATATCCGGCTATGACTAAGAGTCGGTTACAGAGTACATCTTGAACTACAAGTAACACTATGGGCCTAAGTGGGTAAGTCTTCTGGGCCTTCCCGTAGCCGGACTGAACTCCGTCTTTTCTCCCTGACTGGGCCGCCCGTGAAGCAAAGCTCTAACCCTAAGTGGGCCACCCTGGTCAGTGAGGAACTATGAGAATACCCGGAAAGTATATCCCCAACAGCAGCCCCCAGAAGTCTCCAAGATCCAAAGTCGGATTTATCATTGTCTAGCTTGATCTTCGGCTTGCGGAGTGTTGAAGGGTTCCTAAAACTTCACAACAAAAAATACGATCCGGGTCTTAAAAATAAGTCGAACCTATCAACACGTTACTCGGATTTCCCAGCTTAATTTTCAAACTAAGCCGGAACTTGGTCTCTGATGTCACCTGACACTAGTCATGGTCAAGTCACATCATCTGACAAACATCCCGTCGGCACGACCATTGGTGGGTCCGCCTTTCGCGGAACCGAGGCGCCGTTTCAATACGGACGCGGAGATCGAGGCGACGTAATCATCGCGTGGGTCCTTCCCAGTTCCTTCCATGACGCGTGGCGGTTACACAGTGTTCATTTGCACGAATCTTGGCACGGTTAGGTGGATATAAGGGGTGAGGATTCTCCTTCTCCCATCTTCACCTGTTCCCCTTGCCGTTTCTTCTCCTCCACCTCTGCCTCGCGCCCCAAGTCCCCTGCTTCCCAAACTCCTAGCGCCGCCCATCTAAGGTCACCGGCGCACTGGAAGAATGGCTCCGTCCTCATCATCCGGCTTGGCTGCGGCAGCGGCGGCAGCGGCAGAGAAGGAAAGCAATCGCGGGGTTTGGATCCCCTGCTTGCTGGACGACGAGAAGCTCTGTGGCGTGGAGGCTGAAGGGCTCCTCCGCGCCGGCGATTGGCGGAGTGGTTCCGGCGAAACCATCCCCAACCCGCGTGCCTGCGAGTGGGTACACTTCGGCACCCACCTCGACAGAGGTTTGTCTTTCCCTCCCTCGAAATTCTTTTCCAAGGTGATAGATCACTATGGTGTTCAACTTCACCATGTTCCCCCCAACTCCATTTTAGAGATGAGCGCCTATGCGGCCTTGTGCGAGGGATTTCTCGGCATTAGGCCAAGTCTTACTTTATTCCGGTACTACTTCCATGTCCGGAGAAATTCTATCATCCCCGGTAATCCTTATATTACCGGTACAATTAGTTTTTCAGTTAGGCGTGAGCGCGCATATCCTAAGATTCTAGCTAGTGACTTGGTCAAACAATGGCCAGCCACTTTCTTTTACCACAAGGATGTTCCTGCTCCCGGCAAAGCCACTGCTTTGCCGGCTTTCATCGACAGAGCCGCCATGCCTGAATTATCTTGGGACGAGGCTGCTCCCGCTCTTAGTGACGATATGCTTCTTGCCAAGAGGCGAATTGAATATCTGATGAAACACAAAGGACAGAAGGGATCCGACTTAGTACATTGTTGGGTGTCACACCGGATCCAACCCCTCCAGCACCACAGAGACCGACTGATGCATTCCATCATGACATCCAAAAAAGATTCCCTCCGCATCAGCCCTAGAGCCTATACATCGCAAGGTTACATAAGCCAGATTAAATGGCTGATAAGGGAGCGGATCGAGAGGAGGATCCCGGAAGTTTCTCTAGACATCTAGACAGCGGAAAACCATGTTGTGCCAAAAAGCTTGTAACAATAAACCCTTTCTATGTGTTTCACCTTTAAATTGTTTCGCAATACTGAGATGTTTTCTTTCTTTTCAGCTTACCGACCTCCCCGGGTCGGAACATGATCCACTTGAGGGATATCGTCCAGAGTTTTCTCAGGAGGCTGAATTGGTTCCACTGTCGGACATTGTGCCCAAGAAGCGCAAAGCTCCGACATTGGCTATTGGCACAAAGGAGGTGCCAGTCATGAAGAGGTAACTTTCGACACAACTTTCGCCTTTGTACCTTACTCGAACTTTCTTCCGAGATGTAATGTTTTCCATTCTGTTACATTCTGAGCTAAGCAACTCATCAAGGGTAAGGGGAAGGGAACTTCTTCGAAGCCCTTGCGGCAGACGAAGTTGACCATAGCTTCTCCTGTTGTGGCTCCTCCAACTCCTGCCCCTCAACCTTCTTCTACACTGGTGATTACTCCCTCACCAGTTGTCGCAGAAGATCCGGTTCCTTCAACGGAGCCAGCGATCCTTGAATCGTAGACTAAGATCACCATGAGTGAGTGAGGTTTAGATAAGGGTGAACCCTCTTTGGGTAATGATCCATCGGCAGAGATCTTCGCCGACAACCTCCTTAACTATCCAGGGCTTGCCAAACTTGGCTTGTCCCAGAAATCTACGGAGGAGATCCAGCGGCTGGCCCGGCAATGCCTGGAGAAGAGAAATCTCTCTGCCGAGGAAGAAGCACAAGAGGCGGAAGACATCAAATACTCCGACCTTCTTGAAAAAGTTCGCCTTCGTGACGAGGGACTTAGAGATGGTGTGCTTCCACCACCTCTGATTATTCCACTCACCCTCGTCGAGAAAGTTTCCACCGAGGTGAACATATGTCTGAGCAAGCTCACACATGAACATCATGTAAGTCAGAATTCTAACTCACGTTTTTCTTTATTGTACTTTATATCATATCCTCTAGCCCCTAAGCATGAAGTAGGATATACAATCCGGGTTTATGCTTCCTTAGGATGACAAAGAATGAACTGGTGTAGCCCCCAAGGCTTGTGCTGATATTAGTAACAATATTAGCCCGAGTCTTCAGTAGACTTATGACTCTGGGTATTCTGTCTTACAGAAAGTTAATTCATATAACCAGGATTTGTTGAAGAATATCTACAACAAGCGGAGAGAGATCAGATCTCTCCGACTTGAAAATGCTGAGCTGAAGGTCTCCAAGGATGAGGCCGAAGGTAAACATTCCGAGACTCAAACCTTGTCCTGTATTTTCATAATCGAATATTTTTTGCTGAACTATTGTTCTTTTGTCTTACAGCACTAGTGAAATAGTCCTGTGCTATGATTGAAGACGCCGAGAACCTCAAAACCTTGGTGGAGGAGAACAAAGAACTTCGCCAAGAGCTGGATAAGCTCAAGGTGTTGGGAATATGCCCTAAAGGGAATCATGTATGATGATATTCCTGAGTATTCATAAGGTTATGGTCCATGTATGAACTGCTGATATGTATCATCGAATATGTGATTTGATTGTGGAACTACATATTCATGTTGTTCATACTAATTGTCCTTGGTCATTGAGGTTGTGCCGGACACACAACTTAGACCAATGTAAAAGTCGACAGATGACTAGGTTCCACTTGTCATGAGCATGGAGATGCTATTCCGACTTACATCGATTCGGCTAAAGAGTTTAGCGAGTCGGACTAACCCATATTGAGATGCAACGAACAAGTCCTCATTTGCATGTCTCAATCAATGTAATCCTTAGACCTGAGGTTATTGCACAATCTGACTTGATGATCTCCGACTTAGGTTCTGTCAAAAGTTGTTCCGTCACTGGGCAGTTATAAAGGCGGAGTTCGGGTCGACTGAGAATCAAGCTGCGTGATGTGAATAACCAAGACGGGATTTTGCCCCTCCATCTGGAGAGATATTCTCTGGGCCCTCTCGGAAGATATGATTCAGAAAGCATGGCCATGCGCGTCACGGTTAAGTGTTAACCGAGGCAGCCAACTAAGAGTTAGTCGGATGAATCACTTATCTTGGATCGAGAAAGAGAGTCGGACTATTTAAGGGATGATGATCATTCGCCTATAGTCTGACAAGGTATATCGTGAGGCAAGAGGGAATCATACGAAAGTCACATTGGAAGGTATGTCATCATGACTAATTGGTACTTGGGAGTTGGCACGTTCTGCTAGGAGCCACTACCAACGGATCGATCACGAGTGAGACTCGGAATCGTGTCCGGGTTACCATGAGCCTGTCGGGTCACACACTTAAGAGCGGGAGCAAGTTTGGGTTAGACCCAAACATGAAACCTATCTGGGTTGGACCCAAATAGAGACATGGACTTAGTCAGCAAGTGAGACTTGAAGTGGCTAATATAGGCCTTTTAGTGAATGGGCCACAATTGAGTGGAGCCCACTTTCACTCCGTATATAAGCTGGGGCGCAGGTGCTTAGAGAATAAGGTTAGGTCACTCCATGTGTTGGAAACCCTAGCCCCAGTCCGTCCTGTCGCCACCGTACCGGACCTAGCAGTCCATCGCCGACGCTCCTCCTCGTACGTGTGGATACCGGCGGAGGTGTTGTACGTTCAGCACTTCGACGATCGTGAAGAAAGTACGGATCGTGGATCGTGGAACCGGAACGGATCACGAGGACTACACTGCATCAAGCGACGTGCTTCATCAATTCCGCAACTGCGCGTCTAGTGTAATCCTCGTGGCCTTCTACCTGAGCTGGATCTTGGGATCACCGCGTAGGGAAAAAGTTTTGTTTATCTCTACGTGGCCCAACAGTGGTATCAGAGCACTAGCTTCTGGTTTTAGGCTCGAGGTCGCACACATGTGATATGCGGTTGGCGTTAGATTGGATCTAATTGCAGTTTTGGTGGTCGATCTATGAGATGGATTGGTTTTGTACAAAGTTGATTAGATCAACTGTACTCGGGGGAATGGATGATCTGGCTTCCGTGATCTAACTGCTAAGGCCGTGGAACGACATACCCCTACCGGTCGGTTTCCGCCATCAGGTAGACTGTGACACGTAAACCCGGATGCGGTAATCGAAGATCAAAGGGTTTGATCGAATCGGAGTCCGGATCGGATTTGGGTAAAATTGTTTTATCCGATGATGAAATCCATGTCCGGGACCGCCGGCTTCCGCCTGTCGTTGCGCCTTAGATGTCGTTACGAGTTTCACAACGCCAGTAGATATCGTATCTATGCATAACTTGTTTTTGCAGGATTATGTTGCGAATGGTATGGCTTATGTGCATGTGATGTGTGTAATCCATATGTGATATGCGTATCACGGTTTTTGTCAGCCGGCTGGAGCCTAGGTGCTGCCATCTTATTGTATAACGGCCTGCGTGTCGGATTCTCTGTGTAATATGCATTACTAGCTAGTGTAGCTGTTTGGAGAATATGGATGGCATGCAAGTCGGTGTACAAGTCGGCTACATGGTGTAAGATGGCACGTGACAAGAGTTGACACGAGTCAGATTACATGCTTTATGGAGATGGAGATCGCCATGAAGAGAGCCATACCATTTCACATTATAATTGCTTTTCTTTTGTGTTATTGTTATGTCTCTATTTTACCTCTATTAGATAGTTGGTAGAATATAATCCCTCAAAGAAGGTCTAGTCGGTTTCCCCGCCAGTGCTGCACCATCACAAGTCGGACATTTTTTGTAGTGGGCTCATAAAATTGAGGTGCTATCAATTCTTTCCGACTAGGTGGGTTCGAGTCGGACTCTTACAGAGGAAGCACTTGGTAATCTATACAGGTCTATCACAATGGTTCTGGGACTTGGGGAAAAGTCAGATGGGAGCCGGGGCATGTGATGCCACCCATCCAACAGGAGTTGTATGAGATACGATTGACAAGGAGTTGTCTACCTAGATCACTTAACGGCTAGCGGTGATGCTAAAGCTCACTAGTCGACTTGCTTATTTAGGGTCCTGAATCACTAAGTAACCATCGGAGGGGTGTTGGTTCTAGTGGGAGCATAAATATTAAAGTGTTTAATATGCTTGCTCTTTATGGATACATGTCTTAAGTGTTTTGCATATTTTCTGTTCTAGATCAATGGCACCTAGCAGTCTTCCTCGGATTTCCGGTTTTGCTTTGAGAACCATCTTAGAGAAAGATAAGCTGAATGGAACTAATTTCACAAACTGGTATCGTAATCTGAGAATCGTTCTCAAATAATAAAAAAGAGATCGTGTCCTAGACAACCCACTTCTAGCTGAGCCGGATGAGAAAGCGACTGTCGCAGCCACCAATGCCTACCGTCGGATTTGTGATGAATCCCAGGAGATTAGCTGTCTTATGCTTGCTCACATGGAACCGGACTTGCAGCAGCAGTTCGAGAATGTTGAGGCCTACGATATGATCGAAAGCCTCAAAAGTATGTTCCAGGCTCAGGCAAAGACGGAGAGGTATCAAGTCTCTCAGGCTTTGTTGAGCTCCAAGCTTAAGGATGGCAATCCACTGAGTCCGCATGTGATCAAGATGGTTGGTTACGTGCAATCTCTGGAAAGGTTTGGCTACCCTATTAGCGAAGAGTTCGCTACGGACATAATTCTGAACTCTCTTCCTAGTGCGTATGGCCAGTTCATATTGAACTACCACATGCATGGTATGGATAAGAAGCTCACTGAATTACATGGGATGCTCAAGCAGGCTGAGGCGGATCTCCAGAAAGGTGCCAGTCAAGTGTTGATGGTACAAAACAAGGCTATGTTCAAGAAGAGTCCTTGGACTAAGAAGAAGAAGGCAAAGTTAGGAGGTAAGGCGGAGGACCCAGTCCAAAGCGCTTCCTCAAGGACTAAGCCATCTCCTACAGCCGGATCCATTTGCTTCTACTACAAGTCGGATGGCCACTGGAAGAGGAATTGCAGCAAGTATCTGGCTGATAAAGCCAAGAGCGGATGTGTGATTTCCGGCTCAGGTACGCTTGTTTGCAATGTTATAGACATTTATCTTGCTGATGCACCTAGTAGTTCTTGGGTATATGATACCGGATCAGTCATTCACATATGCAACTCGATGCAGGAACTGGTAAGAACTAGGAGCGTTGCAAGAGGCGAGGTTAACATTAGAGCCGGAAACAAAGCGAGAGTCGCTGCATTGGAAGTCGGCACAATGCAACTTCATTTACCTTCTGGATTCTTAATGGAGCTAAATAATTGTTATTATGTTCCAGTGCTTAGTCGAAACATCATTTCTGCCTCATGTTTGATGAGACAGGGCTATGAGTCGAATATTAAGGATAATGGTTGTTCTTTATATTTGAATGATATGTTTCATGGCTTTGCGCCCGTCCAGGACGGGTTATTTATTTTGAATATTGATAGTGAATCTGTCTATAACATAAATGTGAAAAGGTTAAACCCAAATGATCTGAATATGACTTACTTTTGGCATTCTCGGCTTGGTCATATAAATTGGAAACGCATGAAGAAGCTCCATGATGATGGACTCCTAACTTCGTTCGACTTGGAGTCGTTCGAGACATGCGAATCCTGCCTTCTTGGCAAGATGACCAAGACACCTTTTGCAAAGATTTGTGAAAGGGCATCCGACTTATTGGGACTATTACATAGTGATGTATGTGGCCCGATGAGCACGATAGCTAGAGGTGGTTATGAGTACTTCATTACCTTCACTGATGATTTGAGTAGATATGGATATATCTACTTGATGAAACATAAGCCGGAAGCCTTTGAAAAATTCAAGGAATTCCAGAATGAGGTACAAAATCAACTTGGCAAGAAAATAAAGTTTCTTCGATCGGACCGAGGAGGCGAGTACATGAGCCATGAGTTTGATGACCATCTAAAGAGTTGTGGAATAGTTCCCCTGCTCACTCCTCCAGAAACGCCGCGGAGAAACGGTGTGTCGGAAAGGAGGAATCGGACCTTGTTGGACATGGTACGATCAATGATGAGTCGGACAGATCTGCCTTTATCATTTTGGGGTTATGGTCTAGAAAAGGCAGCGTTCACACTAAACAGAGTACCATCAAAGTCGGTAGAGAAGACACCGCATGAGATGTGGACTGGCAAGAAGCCGACTTTGTCTTTTCTTAAGATTTGGGGTTGTGAAGCTTTTGTCAAGCGACTTCAGTCAGACAAGCTTATAGCTAAGTCGGATAAGTGTATTTTCGTGGGGTATCCGAGGGAAACCTTGGGTTACTACTTCTACAACCGAGAAGAGGGCAAAGTGTTTGTCGCTCAAAACGGTGTCTTCCTTGAGAAAGAGTTTCTCAGTCGGAGAGTCTGTAGGAGTACGGTGCATCTCGAAGAAATTCGAGAGATGCCGGCTAGCAGCGAGTCGGCAAAAGCCTTAGAGGTTGAGCTGGACGTGGTAGCTGAGCCGGAAACTGCACCGACACTGCAAAGATCGGCTGGATTGCGAAGTCTTCATGATGTGATGCTGTTGGACAGTGATGAGCCGACAACTTATTCGGAAGCGATGGTGGGTTCTGATTCTGAGTCATGGCTTGGATCCATGAGATCCAAATTAAAGTCCATGGATGAAAATCAAGTTTGGAACTTGGTTGATCTGCCAGATGGTGCAAGACCCATTGAGTGCAAATGGGTCTTTAAGAAGAAAACTGATATGGATGGAAATGTTTCTATCTATAAAGCACAACTTGTCGCGAAGGGGTTCCGACAAGTTCAAGGAGTTGACTACGATGAGACTTTCTCTCCTATAGCGATGCTTAAATCAGTTCGGATCATGTTAGCTATAGCAGCCTATTTCGACTATGAGATATGGCAGATGGATGTCAAGACGACTTTCCTTGATAGAAATTTAAGCGAGGATGTGTATATGATACAGCCCGAGGGTTTTGTCGATCCGGCTAATGTTGAAAAAGTATGCAAGCTTCGGAAATCCATTTATGGGTTGAAGCAAGCATCTCGGAGTTGGAACATTCGCTTTGATGAGGTAGTCAAATCGTTTGGCTTCATCAAGAGCGATCATGATTCTTGTTTATACAAGAAGTTTAGTGGGAGCAACGTAAACTTTCTGATCTTGTATGTGGATGACATATTATTGATTGGAAATGATGTCCAAATGTTGCAAGAGACCAAGGAATCATTGGAAAAGAGTTTTTCAATGAAAGACTTGGGTGAGGCGACTTAGATACTAGGAATCCGGATCTATAGAGATAGATCAAAGCGGCTCATTGGATTGAGTCAGAGTACATATCTGGACAAAGTGTTGAAGAAGTTCAACATGGAATCGTCTAAGAAGGGGTTCTTACCGATATCCCATGGCGTAAAACTTAGCAAGACTCAGTGTCCTTCGACAACTTATGAGCGAAGTCGGATGAGTGTGATTCTGTATGCTTCTGCAATCGGATCCATCATGTACGCTATGATTTGTACTAGGACAGATGTTTCCTATGCTCTAAGTGTTGTGAGCAGGTACCAGGCTGACCCTGGAGAAATCCACTAGGCAGCGGCTAAAAATATCCTCAAGTACTTGAGAAGAACTAAGGATATGTTCCTGGTTTTTGGAGGTGAGGATGAACTCAGTGTAAAGGGTTAGACGGATGCGAGTTATCTCACTGACTCGGATGATTCTCGTTCGCAATCTGGATATGTGTTTGTGATAAACAAAGGGGTTGTGAGCTGGAAAAGTTCCGAGCAAGAAACGGTGTCTGCGTCTACGACATAGGCTGAGTATATTGCTGCCTCGGAGGCAGCAAAAGAAGCCGTTTGGATGAGGAATTTCCTCATGGATCTTGGTGTGGTTCAGGGCTCGTCCAATCCGTTAGACGTGTATTGTGAAAACAATGGTGCTATTGCACAAGCCTAGGAACCTAGACAACACCAGAAGAACAAACATATACTCATGCGGTACCACCTTATTCGCCAGTTCGTAGATCAAGGTGATATCAAGTTATGCAAGGTACACATGGATGCAAACATTGTGCATCCGTTGACAAAGCCACTTCCACAGCCGAAGCATGAGGCGCACCTGAGAGCAATGGGCATGATATGCCTGGACATGTGATGTCAGAAGATTGACTCTAGTGCAAGTGCGAGACTGTTGGGAATATGTCCTAGAGGCAATCATGTATGATGATATTCCTGAGTATTCATAAGGTTATGATCCATGTATGAACTGCTGATATGTATCATCAAATATGTGAGTTGATTGTGGAACTACATATTCATGTTGTTCATACTAATTGTCCTTGGTCATTGAGGTTGTGCCGGACACACAACTTAGACCAATGTGAAAGTCGTCAAATGACTAGGTTCCACTTGTCATGGGCATGGAGATGCTATTCCGACTTATAGGGATTTGGCTAAAGATTTTAGCGAGTCGGACTGACCCATATTGAGATGCACCGAACAAGTCGTCATTTGCATGTCTCAATCAATGTAATCCTTAGACCTGAGGTTATTGCACAATCCGAGTTGAGGATCTCCGACTTAGGTTCTGTCAAACGCTGTTCCGTCACTGGGCAGTTATAAAGGCGGAGTTCGGGTCGATTGATAATCAAGCTGCGTGATGTGAATAACCAAGACGGGATTTTGCCCCTCCATCTGGAGAGATATTCTCTGGGCCCTCTCGGAAGATATGATTTGGAAAGCATGGCCATGCGCGTCACGGTTAAGTGTTAACTGAGGCAGCCGACTAAGAGTTAGTCGGATGAATCACTTATCTCGGATCGAGAAAGAGAGTCAGACTATTTAAGGGATGACGATCATTCGCCTATAGTCCGACAAGGTATATCGTGAGGAAAAAGGGACTCAGACGAATGTCACATTGGAAGGTATGTCGTCATGACTTATTAGTACTTGGGAGTTGGCACGTTCTGCTAGGAGCCGCTACCAACTGATCGATCACGAGTGAGACTCGGAATTGTGTTCGGGTTACCATGAGCCTGTTGGGTGACACACTTAAGAGCAGGAGCAATTTTGGGTTAGACCCAAACAGGAAACCTATTTGGGTTGGACCCAAATAGAGACATGGACTTAGTCAGCAAGTGAGCATTGTAGTGGCTAATATAGGCCTTTTAGTGAATGGGCCACAAGTGAGTGGAGCCCACTTTCACTCCCTATATAAACTGGGGCGCAGGTGCTTAGAGAATAAGGTTAGGTCACTCCATGTGTTGGAAACCCTATCCCTAGTCCGTCCTGTCGCCGCCGTACCGGACCTAGCAGTCCATCGCCGGCGCTCCTCCTCGTACGTGTGGATACCGGCGGAGGTGTTGTACGTTCAGCACTTCGACGATCGTGAAGAAAGTACAAATCGTGGATCGTGGAAGGACTACACTGCATCAAGCGATGTGTTTCATCAATTCCGCAACTGCGCGTCTAGTGGTAATCCTCGTGGCCTTCTACCTGAGCTGGATCTTCGGATCACCGCGTAGGGAAAAAGTTTTGTTTATCTCTACGTGGCCCAACACAAGGTGGATCATGAGAAGAGCATCGCTCAAATTCTCGAATCCTCCTCCATGGCAACTCACGAGCGTGATGGTAAGATTGCGGCTCAAGATCAGGAAATCTCGGACCTCAGTAATGAGCTTTGCAGAGAGAAAGACCTTTCCGAGGCGCTCCGGGCTGAACTCTGGAGTCTTCAGGAAGAGAAGACCAAAGTAGACGACGTCATCTTCGGTATGTTCCATCTTTCTGACCTGTCTATTTTCTTCGACTTCTTTCAATGTCGGATTTTCTTAACTATTTTGTGTATAGGTCCTCTGAACTTGACGGACTCCACCTCTGCCGAGGCTCGCACCCACCGGCTTACCCAAGTCGGTGATCTGCTTCATGACTTCCGCCAATCCCTTGAGGATATTGGCGAAGCTCTCAAGATTTCGGACATGCATAGCATGTTGGATTTTCAGGTGCGGGACAAGGCGAAGGAGATGCCGCAACTTGTCCAGGATTGGAACATGTCCTACGTGCGATCCGTAGTGCAAAACGCTCTCACCATGGTCATGAGCCACCATGGAAGCATGGAGATCTGGCAAGTGACCAGAGTATACTGCAAGGTGGACGAAGAAGGACAGGAGCAAGACATCAAGGCAATCATGGACTCCTACGTCGGATATGGGTGCCAGGTAGCTGATCTAACCAGCTACGACACTCCCTTCTTCACCCGCATGGACACTCTGCCTCCGCCTCCTGAAGAAACAACAGAAGTTTCCGATGATGACCACACTATGTCGGACGTGAACATCTCGGAACGATATCAAGGCGATGTATCCAGCGAGCCGACAACTCCTTCCTCTCCTCCTGCATCATAAATTACCAGAAAATGTATTATTCTGAGAAACATCATGGGTCTGTAAATATGCAGTATGATACTTTTGCTAGTGCCAAGTTTTAATCTATTCAGCACTTTTGACTTCAAATTTTTGTGTGCCTGAAATGTTTGCATAAGAACTTATACTTTTTCTTCTATACTTATCGTCTATCTGGCTTTTCGCCTCGTCCCTTTTGTGAGCCGGCTAAACCTTCTGCACGAAAACTTTATCAAGCAACGGAGCTCAATTGCTAAACCAGTTTAAACTCGGAAACAAAGCCGGCTTCCAGTACCAACAATTCACTACTCGGAAAATGCCCGCATCTAGCAATCACACAAATAACCAAAGTACAGACTAGAAACTTTAGAGTTATACCCAAAGGTAGCATTTTTAAATCGGAAAATCTAAACCAGAACAAACATGAGCAAAAAGTACTTTCAAGTATTCTGGGATTTTCGACTATGACATGATCATTCAAAAATAAGATGGTAAAAACTTCTTAGAAAAAACTTTAGGCAACCAAGACTTTTATTTCTCACAGAACATGTACATATGTATGATTGCAAAGAAGGATAAACTAAGAATAAAAGGGACGTAGCTGAGCAATATTCCATGGTTTGTCTAACTCATCCGTATTTGTACTGCCTCCAGCTCTCTTTCTCTTCTTAGTAGCAGGTCTTTCTTTGACTGACCTCATGTCAGTTAAGTAGTACGAACCATTGTGCCATACTCGACTAACTAAAAAGGGCCCTTCCCATACTGGGGAAAGTTTGTGCTTTCTTTGGTGCACAAACCGGAGAACCAAATCACCTTTATTGAAAGATCTGTTTCGGACTCTCTGGCTATGATACTTGCGTAACTTCTTCTGATAGGCTGTTGATCTCATTTCAGCAACGACGTGAACTTCTTCGACTAAGTCGAGATCATTTTGTCGAGAAATCTTGGCATCTTCTTCTATATACGCGGCCACTCTAGGAGAAGTGTGAATTAAATCACTAGGAAGAACTGCTTCTGTACCATAGACCAAGAAAAAGGTGTGTATCCGGTTGACCTGTTCGGAGTTGTTCGTAAGCTCCATATTACAGAAGGTAATTACTCTGCCCAAGCCCTCGCAACACGTCGTAGTGGTTCTTCAAGTCTTGGTTTTAGGCCCTATAGGATTAAACCATTTGCTATTTGAACTTGTCCGTTAGCCTGAGGATGTGCGACTGACGCAATGTCAAGCCGGATATTTTTCTCGTTGCATAATTCGGCCAATTCTCCCATAGAGAAATTACTCCCGTTGTCCATGATAATACTATGCGGATAACCATACCGGATTATAACATCCTCGACAAATCTTTTGGCTATTGCTCCATCACAACTAGTGACGGGTTTAGCCTCAATCCATTTGATGAATTTATCCACCATCACTAAGAGGTGAGTAAATCCACTTGGAGCTCGTCTAAATGGTCCTACCATATCAAGACCCCAGACCGCGAAAGGCCATGTTATAGGTATTGTCCGTAGCTGATCAGCCAGAACATGAGCTTGCTTGGTGTACTTTTGGCACCCCTTGCACGTCTTGACTAGCCGCTCAACATCTGCCTTGGGTGTAAGCCAGAAAAAACCGTGTCTGAAGGCTTTTGCCACTAAAGATTTGGCTACAGCGTGGTGACCACAATCGCCTTCGTGGATTTCTCTTAGGATTTCCACTCCTTCTTCCGGAGATACGCAGCGCTGAAAACCCCCAGAAACACTCTGCTTATAGAGCTCACCTTTAACTATAGTATAGGCTTTTGCTCGTCGGCCGATCTGCCGGCTCAGAACCTCATCTTCGGGTAATTTTCCATCTACCAGATAATCAAGGTAGGGTTGGGTCTAGCTGGGAATTACAGCCAGGACTGCTATTAGAGGTGAGTCGGATTTGGTCGAATATTCCTCATCCACTCCCTTTATTGAGGGGACTTTGAGGTGCTCGAAAAAAGCGCTATCCGAGACCTCTTTCCGTGCAGAGCCTATCCGGGATAGTGCATCTGCTTCCTTGTTTTCTGCTCGAGGGATGTCTTGAACTTCAAACCCTTCGAACGATTTAGATAAATCATCCATGACAGCTTTATATGCTGCCATGTATTTATTTGCATTACAAATATCCGATATTTGCTGAGCAACAAGATCCGAATCTCCATAACACATCAAATGTCGGATGCCGATATCCTTAGCAATCCGGATTCCATGCAGTAGTGCTTCATACTCGGCAATATTATTTGTCGCTGTGAAGTGGATCTGCAACACGTATAGAAGTTTATCTCCTTGGGGTGATTTGAGCACCACGCTAGCCCCCGAGCCCCCTCGAGCCTTAGACCCATCAAAGTAGAGGGTCCAATATTCCGACTCAAGGAGGGTCATATTCTCCTTCGTCTCTATCTAATCAGCAACAAAGTCAGCAAGGATTTGGGATTTGATTGATGTCCGGGGTTTATACTCAATATCAAAAGCTGAAAGCTCTATGCCCCATTTGGCGACGCATCATGTGGCGTCACTGTTGTTGATTATGTCGCTCATGGGAGCTGTGCTCACCAAGGTAATTGGATGCTCCTGAAAATAGTGTCGTAGATTACGAGATGCTAGAAAAACACCGTAAGCCAACTTTTGATAGTGCGGATACCGCTGTTTTGATTCTGTCAGAACCTCGCTGACAAAGTACGTCGGACGATGCACTAAGTGTTCCTGATTTTCCTCCGGTCTCTCCACCACCATGACGATACTAACGACTTTATTCGTCGTAGCAAGATAAAGCAACATCGGTTCCTATGGTTCCGGTGCAGCAAGGATAGGAGGAGATGAGAGTACTTTCTTCAGGCCTTGTTGTGCAGCTTCAGCTTCATCGGTCCACACAAAATCCTTGGTCTTTTTCAGGAGTTTGTATAATGGTGCGGCTCTTTCACCAAGCCGGCTTACAAATTGACTGACTGCAGCAATGCAACCAGTTAGTCTTTGTATGTCCTTCAGGCGAGTTGGCCTGGAAATATTGAGTATAGCCTTGATTTTGTCTCGGTTCACCTCTATGCCCCTTTGAGACACGATGAAACCTAACAATTTTTGGGCTAGAATTCCAAAGAAGCATTTCTTCGGATTAAGCATGATGTTGTATTTTCATAGATTGGCGAACGTTTCCTCCAAGTTGGAAATCAACGTTTCCTTCTTTTTGGACATCACCGCAATGTCATCCATGTATGCATGTACGTTGCGTCCGATTTGGTCGTGGAGGCAATGCTGCATCGTGCGCTGGTACGTAGCTCCTACGTTCTTCAGCCCAAAGGGCATCGTAACAAAACAGAAGGTTCCGAAGGGGGTTATGAATGAAGTTTTGATGTTGTCAGATTCCTTCATCTGGATTTGGTGATAACCGGAATATGCGTTGAGAAAATGGAGGAGTTCCGAGCCTGCCGTAGTATCGATAACTTGATCAATCCTAGGCAGAGCGAACGAATCTTTTGGACAAGCCTTGTTCAAGGCAGTATAATCAACACACATCCTTAAATCAGTGGTGTCCTTTTTAGGGACCATTACAGGATTGGCCGACCACTCAGTGTGGATGACCTCTTCTATGAATCTAGCTAACTCGAGCCGTGCTAGTTCCTTAGCTATTGCCTTACGCTTTTCATCGCTGAAACATCATAAGGACTATTTGACGGGTTTAGCATTCTGGTTTACATTTAAAGAGTGCTCGGCAAGTTCCCTAGGTACTCCGTTCATGTCAGATGGCTGCCATGCGAAGATATCTTGATTTGCTTGGTGGAACTTGACGAGCGTGCTCTCCTATGCGCTATCGAGGCCTCCGCCTATCTGGGTCACCATGGAGGGGTCATCATCCTTCAACGGTGTCTTCTTCATCTCTTCTGATGCCTTGAACTCCGGATTCGGCTTTGTCACCTCCTTCTTCGTTGCGGGCATCTCGGACGGATATATGCTCTTCTTGATCTCCTGGTACTCCTGGGCGTGCAGCACGGCTTCAGCAAAGGCGGCATTTCCATCCTCGCACTCTCGTGCTTTCTTCGGGTCTCCCCTGATGGTGATTACGCCATTGGAACCTGTAATTTTCATCATATTGTAAATGTAACACGGACGAGCCATAAAAGACCAGTAAGCCGGACGTCCGAATATAGCGTGGTATGCGCTCTTGAACGGGACCACTTCGAAGGAAAGTGCGTCCCCCCGATAGTTTTTTGGAGTTCCGAAGGTAACATCCAAAGTGATTTCTCCCAGGGAATTGGCTTGTCTTCCTGGGACAAATCCGTGAAAGATCATAGAGCTATGGTTTAGCTGGGTCTCCGAGATCTTCATCCGGCGTAGCGTTTCAACATACAAAATATTGATACTGCTGCCACCGTCCATGAGAGTCTTGGAGAAACCATAACCGTCAATAAGTGGATTGACGATTAAGGCATATTTTCCGGATGATCAGCGCGGTTAAATGTGATTGCCACTTCTGACCAGTCCAAGAATTGGGGGACAGCCAGAACTGTTGCATTGAGCTCATGTAGAACTGCTTTCTTGACCTTTGCTGGTTGAGATCCGAGGAAGGTGACGTAAGTGTCTTTCTTGTTCAGAAAATTTTTCTTCCCTTCCGGCTTAGGATTTGAAGCATCAGCTTCCTCCATGTCGGAATCTTCCTTGGTCTCTTTATCTTTTTCGGGATTCTTCTTTCCCTTCTTCCGCTTAGCTTTGTAGCCAGCGGTGTCATCTCTTTTGATGTCGTCATTGAAATGCCATTCGGCGTTGGTGTGGGACGAGCCCCCATTGGCATCTAAGTGATGTACACATGGGTTATTGGCAATGTCGGCCCAAGAGTAGGTTTTTCCTGGTTGCTGGTCTCCTCTACCTTGAACCCTCGAAGTCCCACGGCCACGCCCGTGGCCTCCACCGCGTCCTCCTCGTCCTCCAGACCCGAAAGTAGCAGTGACCACTACCGTTTCCGCATTGGGTTTCTCTTCTGAGGTATTCTTGCACTTCTGAGCTTGTTGCTTTCGTTGTTTTGCCGTATGTGGCACAGCTAGGGCATTGAGTAATCGCTCTGCATCGTCGTGAGCATCTGCATACTTGCTCGTTGTTTCTATCATCTCTCCCAAATTAGTGAATTTGGCAGACTTCAAGCGATGACGCAGTAGACCAATTTGGAGACCTGCAATGAAAGCTTCAATCCCAGTTTGATCATTTACTCCTTCACAGGAGTTCTTGGCGTCGATCCATCGTCCGAGGTAATCTCGGCAAGTTTCTCCGGCCTTCTGGGTGCAACTGTGTAGGTCTCCGACCGTAAGGGCCTCCGGTATGTGCCTTCGAAATTCCGAAAGAACGCACTTTGCATATCATACCAGTTGTGGATGGTGTTCTCCAGAAGTTCATTAAGCCACGATCGTGCCGTCTTCCGCAACATGAGTGGGAGATATCGGGTTGCGACCAGGCTGTTTCCGCCTTTGGCGATGCAGCAAGCTTGGAAGAAGTCTTGTAGCCAGGTATCTGGCCGAGCAATGCCATCGTAGGCTTGGATATGTCGTGAGATAGCAAATCCTTCCGGGAATCTTGTAGCTCTGATGCATGGTCCAAAGCACTTTGGGCCCACGTAGATATCATCGTTTTTGTAGCGCCGCGCCTCTATATTGGAGTTTATCATGTGACGTGCGTTGTTCAGGGATAGAGATCGTCCTGAGTGTCGGCTGTGGCTGCGGTGCCTTGGAGCCGGACTTCGGCTTCTTCCACCACCACCTCCACCACGACGCCGTCCCTGGCCTCCTTGAGAGCCGTTGTGATGGATACTTGGTGGAGAGGGTGGAGCAGCTGGGTTTTTCCGGCTGATCGCCGGCCTCCGTCCGGAGCGTCATTATTCCGGCTCCGGGGAGGGTCCTCATTGCGACGAGCCCCCTGCCGGCTTGTCTCGGCATGGTATCCATCATTCCTTCGTCCGTCATCCGGATGGCTTGCATGTCTAGGAGGTGGCATTCTTTGTCGGTCCTCCTCCCGACATTTCTCTTTATCATCGTCCCTGCGGTCTTTCGACTCTCGCGGGGGCGGGTTCCTCGGATTCAGTGCAGCAATTGCTTCTTGCTCTGCAACTAGGTTGACGCTATGTGAGTTACGGGAAGCTTTGTGGTGCTGTCCCGAAGATCCGGTTCTTGAGTAATTGTCTTCCCGGCGATCGGGGCGATGGTGTTGCTCCGGTACGCGCTGGGGTCTTACGTCAGCCCATGCCGGATCCGTGCAACATTGCGCCAGTAGGAGCAAGGAAACACCCGAAAGCAAGTTTTCCTCAGTTATGAAACCAAGGTTTAATCGAACCAGTAGGAGCAAGGAAACACCCGAAAGGTGTTGCTAGCTGAGCCTTGGCAGGGTGCACTACCGGTGCTAGTAGCAACGTGGAGACCTGCACAACACAAACACAAAACTTTGTCCCGAAATTGCAATGAGGTTGTCAATCTCACAGTGTTTTGCTGAAAACAAAGGATTAAACATATCGAATGGAAGGAAGTAAAAGTTTGCAGAAAGTAAACACAAAGTAGTAAACAGTTGATAGATTGTATGTAAAGAAAAGGACCGGGATCCATAGTTCACTAGAGGTGGCTCTCCTTAAGATAGATAACATGCTGGGTGAACAAATTACAGCGGGGCAATTGACAATCATCGAGAAAGCAATACATGCATATACTAATCATCTTGACTCCTTTGGAACTTGATTGGGCATTACAACATTATACATAGACCGCCATCCAACTGCATCTATGACTAATAATCCACCTTCAGGATATCATCTGAACCCCTTCTAGTATTAAGTTGCAAGCAACAGATTATTGCTTTACGAATTGCGTGTAAAGTAAACAATATGATTGTTCTATGAACAAAGGATTGTTATTTTCTCCTAAGTAGCAACAACACATCTAGTACCTTAGAGATTTCTGTCACTTCCCTAGATTACCAGAGGCATGAACCAATTATCGAGCATAAATACTAACTCTTGGAGTTGCTAGCATCTACCTGGCCAAGATAGCTACTAACAGTGGAAAGCATGCAAGATCACAAATACCAAAGACATGATAGAATCAATAATCAATCTGAAATAGCATCTCAATATCCATCGGATCCCTGCAAACACAACATGCAAAATTACAAATAGATGATCTTGATCATGAACGGAGCTCACAAGATCTAAACATGAAAGCACAAAGGAGGAGAACCAGCCATCTAGCTACTACATGGATCCGTAGTCCAAGGATGAACTACTCACGCATCACACCGGAGGATTGCATGGTGATGAAGAAGGCCTCCAGGGTGAATTCCCCTCTCCGACAAGGTGGTGGGAAGAGCTTCAGATCCCTCCCGATCTAGGGATGGAGATGACGGCGGCTACAGACTCTTTCGTGAATTTTTGATCGGGCCAGTAGGGTTTTCGTCCCCAGGGCATCTTATAGGGGGAAGGAGAGGCCAAGGGGGTGCTAGGGTCAGCCAGACCACCCCCTGGTGCGGGCCAGGCCTGGCCGTGTAGCCAGGTGGTGTGGCCGGCCCCCAGCCCTTCCCCGTCTCGTATTCTGGCATCTGATGACTTCTAGAAAAATAGGCACTTTGGCTTTTGTCCCGTCCAATTCCGAGAATATTCATTTTTTGACTTTCCTGGAACCAAAAACAGTAGAAAACATGCAGCTAGCACTATGGCTCTTGTTAATAGGTTAGTCCAAGAAATCATATGAAAAGTACTCCAAAGTGTGGACAAAACACAAGAAAGTGGATAAAACCAAGCATGGAACATCAAAAATTATAGATACATTTGCAATGTATCAGGGTTAGATATACCTAATCCCCTCTGCAATCTTTCTGAGGCTTCCCCATCTCTTCTCCGAAAAGGACGGCGTGAATCTGCGGGAATTGGTTGTCATTGGTATGACGCTTCCTGGTCTTCTGGTATTGCCTAGAGTTGTACTTCTCCGTAGATGCTATGCATTTCTATTCCTCCTCAATGTTTTTGGCTTCATCGAGGAGTTCTTGATGACGCGCTTCTAGGGCCTGCGCTCTCTCGTCCAGTTCTTCAGCAGTAGGTTCTGCAGCTGTAGGAATAGGTGTGGTTAATGCAGCATCGATGAGTTTACGCGCACCTTCAGTGATCACGTGTCCATCAACCGATTCTTCTTTTTTGGGCTCTTCTGGGATAAGTGCTCCATCCGAGTCTTCCTCGTGTTCCTCGGCAATCACCTCCTCTGCAAGAGGGTCTTTCGCCGGGCTCTTGTTTTTCTTGTTCCTCTTCTTTGCCTTCTTGGCAGCGCCGGTAGTAAAGACATCTTTGGGTCCGTTTCCTGGAGTCAAGCTCTGATCGGTACTTTCAGACCTCTGGATCTCGGGATTCTCTCTGATTTCCATGTCATCCTGTGCTTTGGGAGAGTGTTCCCCGGATCCGTCATCCATGGCTTCTCCTTCTTCTGCAGCTTTGGAGTTGTACTCCTCTTCATATTCCACGGAGAACTTTTGGAAATCTGCTGACATCATTGATTCATCCGATGATGCGTGTACGTCGGCGTTTGTTCCAATTGCCTCCAGCACCAAGTCGGTGTTGTCTCCAGCATCCGCAGAGCTGGATCCGGATCCCACATATCCGACGAAGTGCGATGCATTCTTCCTGAGGTACATGTGGCTCTCGCGATCATCTTTGTCAAAACTTTTGATAGTCTCGAGAATTGCGTCTACGCCTGAGTTTTGCATTATCATACGTTGCAGCGTGTACCTTAGGAAAGGCATGTCTATCCCGCCGTCATCAGAGCCAGAAACAGTGCCGTTGCTATGCTCCTCCTGGATTTCGACCTCAGCGGGTGGGTCGATCTGGGTTTCAATTTCTCCAAGGAGATCCGCTATTTCCGCGGGTATGCTTCAGGTTCGGATTTCTCAGTGACCTCAGCGGGTATGCTTCAGGTTCGGATTTCTCCACTATCTCCTCAACTAGTGCGGGCTGGGTGGGATTAGGGTTTTCTGAGATCCAGAACTCTGCCGCCTTCGCGGACAAAGGGGACCTAGAAGATTCTTCTGCATCTATCATCACCGCTGGGGTGGGTGGGGCAGGTTCAGCGAAACCGATGTAAACATCGATCTCGCCAAAAGACATGATTATGTAGGAAGTTACAGCCTACCTAGCCAGAATCCACGTCTCGTCGAGAACAATGAGAGGGACGTCGCTGGCGTAGAGGATGCGACTGACGGCGATAGTCTCCCCAATTCCGATTCTTGCAGATTCTGCTCGGAACACAGATCCGAAGCTCACTTGCCCCACGGTGGGCGCCAACTGTTGTCGGATTGATGACAAGTACGCCATGAGGGGGTCCTCGAGGCGTGCGGAAGAGAGGGGTGTGAGATGTACGGTGTTTTGGGATGGTGAGCACACAAGTTTACCTAGGTTCAAATCCGCCGGCTTTGGATGGATCCTACCCCTGCTAGCCATCCAGTAATACGGCAGAGCCGGAATATGGGTTACAAGGGTTCGCCTGTGCGAGTTGAGATTGTAGACTATTGAGTGTTACCCTAAAGGCTCTCCCTAGGACGGCTTATATAGATATCCGGCCTAGGGTTTACAGGAGAGCTCTATCCGGCTATGACTAAGAGTCGGTTACAAAGTACATCTTGAACTACAAGTAACACTATGGGCCTCAGTTGGTAAGTCTTCTGGGCCTTCCCGTAGCCGTACTGAACTCCGTCTTTTCTCCCTGACTGGGCCACCCGTGAAGCAAAGCTCTAACCTGAAGTGGGCCACTGTGGTCACTGAGGAACTGTGAGGATACCCAAAAAGTATATCCCCAATAACCGGTGACCCCTGAGTGACACGGGGATATCAATGGCAAACTAGTAGACTCGAGGATAACGAGGAACCATCATGCTTAATGCATTAGTACGACCCAAGGAGGTTAATCGCTAAGCGACCTGAAGGGTCTTAATCGGCTAGTGTCTGACCATGGTTTTGGTAATAGACTAGTAGGATTATTGAAGTTGGGATGAAATTTACCAAGAGGACTTCCGGCTAATTATGGGTTGCTCGCCTACACATATACTTATAAGATTGCAATTGTTACATTTATCACTTGGCCAACTGGCATAGTCACTATCACCATGAACTGTATCTCCCCGTGCCTTTTTCGTCATCTGTAGAAAACAACAAACAACTGAATCATTCTTTACTTTTATGCTTTTTATTTTCGAAGTTTACATTTTAGTTTTCTTTAAATACATCTAGTTTAATCCAAATCTCATTCTCATTTTTACACTTGCAGTCAATTCACTCGAAGACCTGTGAAAACTTTGGGTGTTATAGAGGCTTCACCATAAACACTTACCTTTGGGCTCCCTGTGGGATTGATATCTACACTTCAAAACTAGCTACAAACAATCTGTGCACTTGTAGACATCAGCACCCATTGCACAAGCAGAACAAGGAATCACGCGACAACCTGATAGATCCCCACGCTATCGCAGCAGCCCTCGGCAGGTGGGCACACTCGACGATCACAATCGCCACATCCGGTGCAGTTTTTTGGCTCCGAGCCGTGAAACGACGCAAGAAACAATCTCACACAGCACAGGAACGACGAATCTAGGGATGAGAGCCACAACCGAAGATACTACGATGGTCACAGCTAGGACGACTATGAGTATCTAGAGCCAGTTTCTTTACCCAACGGGTTCACAAGACTCCAGTACCCAAGGATTTCAAACTCCCTCACAACCACCAGAAGTACGACGGCCTCTAAAGGTTGGTTAGCAGATTATCTGGCCACCATCAAATTATACGGTGGCTCCATGGCCACCGCAATGCATAGCCTACAGCTGCAACTAACCGGTGCCACACGGTCATGGCTAAGATAGTTACCTGAAGAATCTATCAGTGTTGGAACGACCTTGAAGACAAGTTCATCCGGCATTTCCATTCCACGTTCAAGCGACCCGCATGTCTAGAGCAATTGCGAGCATGCAAACAGAAACTTGGAGAGTCAATACGAGCCTTCATCATGGGCAATTGACGCCTTTAATGACGGCATTCGTCATCAAGAACTCATAGAAGAACTAGGACGGGTCAAGCCCAAAACAATTTCACAGCTGATGGATATGGTAAATCGCTGTGATGATGGAGAGGATGCAATACACAACAAGCGAACACGTTCACCTGAAGAAGATAGGGACAGTCACAACAATGACAGAAGATGAAGAAGCAACGATGGACACGAGGGACCAAGCTATGTTGCAGCTATTTTTTGGGAGAGGATAACCAAAGAAATGGCAATTACAACAACGAGCACCACAACAACAGGGACGATGTTGGAGGAAGCCAATCAACACAACGATATCAGCCAAGAGCTTCAGACCCACCAATGTCCGCAATGCAAATGCTGGAAGGACCCTGCAATATGCACTTTTATGTCAACTCAATGGGCAAAAGGCGATCCAACCATCTCATGAAGGATTGTCGAACATTTTAAAGATGCAATAACTATGTAACGCAAAGGCAACCTATCATGGTGGTGTCATGGCAGATGCCATGGATAGGCTAAAGGTGGGGCCAATATGCACTAGAGGAATCTAGGGAGGGATAGTGTGGTGATTCCACACACAGATGTTTTGTATTCTCAAAGTTCTCCAAGTTTACAGACGCTCCTTGAGCTGGATTGGGGAGAAGAGGAAGACGAAGCTCTCTTACTCTCACCACTACCTCTACTCAATGAACAAACTACTCATCCGCCAGCCCGCCCCCACTATAGAGGCCCTAGTGCCCCTTATAAAGGGGAGGCTAGGTATCCAGTTAGGGCATACGTGGAGGCATATTCTTGGGCATATGCCTCTCCCAAAATAGCAAACCGACCAGGTCTCCTTTAGCCATCGTAAGCCATGCAGAGGCTACGTAAGCCTCTGTGGCGCCAGCGTCAGCCGACATAGGCTGCGTCACATTTGTCGGCCACGCCTCGCTGGTCCCTCCCTCTGTTTGGTTCGCTCACGCTCCAGCGCATAGAGGTCACCTTTTGACCAGCGAGATACCTTCCTTCTCTTGCAAGCCTGGTATAACCCGACCCCGTGGCTACCTGCATACAAGTTATAAAAAGCCGGCCGGCATACAACATACGTCATCCGGGACACAGTCTGGTGGACATCCTTCGGTCCGGGTTACTCCATGAGTCGGCCCGCCTTGAGGTGACCCGGCCAGCTTTCGCATTGACCTTGCCATACCTCGGATAACTCGGCCTCTATACCCCAGCGTGATCGTACCCGAGGGTATCCCCCCAACATTAGTCCCTGAAGTTGGTGCGGTCTTAGAAATTTCAGCTGCTAAGGCCATGGCAGGTTCAATCTACTGAGCTTTTTGCTCGCCTTTCCAAGTTACCTTGTAGCTCGGATTTCGTGGCCTAGCTTTCCCTTGGCTCATTTCGAGTTTTCACTCGCTGGCCGGATCACCATTCAGTTTTCTGTGTTATCCTTCCTTCTCTCGTACACTTTCCCACGTCCTACGTGGGGGGTAATCATCACCTTGCCTCATTTTAAGGGCATGCACCCGTTACTGCACTTATTGTCAGGGGTTACTGTTGCAAACGTCGCGTCGCAGCTGCCTCCTCGTTAACTGCATCACCACATCACGTAATGGGATCCCCTTTTTCCTATGGCCCTTCCTGTGGCTTGCCTATGATTGGCTGATCCGGCAGATACACGGCCACACCGTGTGGCCTCAAGGCACTGCCTAATCCCACTATCCATTGCAAGGGCGTGGTTAAATAGGGGAGGGGGCGCGTCCCTTGGGTGTTTTCCCCCTTCTCGCACCCCTCATCCTTTCTGATCCTTCTTCCTTGCGACAGCGCCGCCGCCGCCGCTTCTGCTCCGCAGTGCCACCGCCGCACCTTATTTCCTCTTATTTATTTGCGATGGCCTCGCTGCTGCTCCTGCGCTGCTTCAACGTCACGGGGCCGCGCCAATCCAAGCCTTTGTCCCCCACCTCTGATCAGGCCGGTGAGGACAGTGACTTGGAGATGACTGAGGAGGAGCTCGCCGTTCTCGAGGAAGAAGAGATGAAGGAGGAGGGCGAAACTCTAGAGCCTGGTGCCTGGGCCAGTTCTTGGGTGTGCCAAGATGACCTCGACTGGATCTACCGCACCCGCCGCATCCCCCAAGGCGTAATTTCCCGCCTTGCCTCCGAGGAGATCGCTCCCTCACCCAATCTAGGTGAGTTCGTCGTCTTCCTCTCTCACTTTCAGCGCGGCTTTGTCCTGCCAGTGAGTGAATTCTTCCATGATTTTATCAATATCTACGAACTACAACCTCATCATCTTCTGGCGAATGCCATTACATCCCTCTCTTCATTCGCATCCGCCGTAGAAGGATACCTCGGCTTGTGGCCTACCAAAGAGCTTTGGATCCGGTTCTTCGGTCTGTGGAGGAAGGTGGTTCTAGATAAGGAGCGTGCCCTGGAGGACAAGCACCTGACCCAATGTGGTGCCGCCCCCATCTCTCCCCGGAAGCAATCTGTCTTCCCCCAGGTCACGGGGCTTGAATCTTGCAAGGGCTGGGCCCGGACCTTCTTTTACGCGAGGAATGGTTCGGATCAGGATCTGATCCGGCTGTGCCCCTTTGCGATGGGTCCTCCTAATCTGGCTCTGTGGGACCGGGTTCCTAAGAGACCAACTGCCTTGGCGAATCAGGTTAATAAACGGTTCCAGGAGCTGAAGGATCTGGGGCTGCGCAACGAGGAAGTGATGATCACATTCGTCCGCACCCGGATTTCCCCCCTACAGAAGCGCACACACAAACTTTGCCACATGAGCTGGCGACTTGACCCCAACCGGACCTCCTCCTTGGAGTTGAACAACATTGAGATCTTCTGCCGGGTAAAGGCGATCTTCAGGACCGATAAGGACTTCTCCGCTGACTGGGAGTGGGGGTTGGACCATTACTATCGGGACAAGCCTCCACCTGCGGTAAATCTCATTATCCAATTCTTCTCCGAGTTATATCCTATGTCGGAGCATGTCGTTTATTTGATCCCTTTCCATTTTCCTTTTAGTTGTTTCTTCAGCAGACCCTTGAAGATGGCACCGAGCCTTCCCTCAAATGGGGGAATGATCGACTTGTTTCAGACGAGGAGGAGCCGGATCAGGAAATGTTCCTGCCTGCCTCGGACGCATCCAAGCGACCCTCTGGTAACTTCTTTTCCATAAGGAATTGGCATGACGATGAGGATGATTCCGACATTGAGGTGGTGGAGGTATTTGACCCGGTGCCCATTTCTTACACGTTTCCGGCTTTAGCTAACCCGGCAGGGAAGATCCATGAAGATCCCGCTCTTGCTTCGAGTGAGCCGGCCCCAGCCGTGTCTAAGAAGCGGGCTGCCACTTCAGTTGCTTCTTCCGGGCCTTCCAAAACAACCAAAAGGCGGAAGAAGTCCGCTGACAAGGTCGCCAGGAAACCTCCGACTAAGGCCATAGTCCGGAGAGCTCGAAAGCCTAGGGAGCCTTTGACTTCTGACGAGTAAGTCACTTGTTATTCGTGCTTCATGCTTCTCTGTCTATATGCCTTTCTTTTTGTTATAACTTTTTATTCGGTGTCTAATCGACAGGGCTACGTTGGAGGTCCCCCAGAGCGGCTCCAGCATCGCTTCATCTTTCCGGCGCACCCCATCTCCCCCTCGTGCTGACAACACACGCCCACTGAGCCCAATTCAGGAGGGTTCAGTGGCTGCTCCGGGTCCTAGCCCATCCCATCCAGAGGAGGGCAATCTCAGAGCAGGGGAAGTGGCACGGCTGAGGTAGCGGACACTCCTAGCTCTTCATTGGCTCAGCCACAACCCGTCACTTCCGAGCTACCAGCAGCAACAACAGCACCACCGTCAACACCAGCAATAGTACAAGCAGCAGCTCCAATACCACTAGCAGCACCAGCGGCAACACAAGCATCAGCGCCAGCACCAACTCCTTCTGCCTCGTCTGAGTCTTCCAAGAGCCGGCGAGAAGACCCCGCTAGCACCAAGGCTACACCCAAGTCCAAATCTGTAGCTCAAGCCTTGGCCTCCCAACAGCGACCCAAGGCGAAGAAAAGTTCTGGTGCCAACAGAGCATCATCTATCGAGGCTGGACAACACACTCTTGTGTCCATGCTTCCGAAAAGGGATGCCTCCTCTGGGTCAGCTGGCAGCAAACAACTCGCATTGCATACCATCCCTACTGCCGCCCTAGTTGCGAGGAGAGAGGCCCACGCCAAAGGCTTGGTCGCGCCCCACATGCTTAGTGGAGAGAGCTATCCTCCGGCTTTGATCGAATATGTCAACAATTGGAACAAAGCGGAGTTCGTCGATCCAAACGACGATCTCCCGGAAAAGTTTTGGCCCGCCGAATTCAGCGCACAAACGAACACGGCAGCTAAGGCTATCAACCTTGCTAGCCGGATGATGGAGGTACGCTACTTTGTCTTTTCCTTAACATGCACAAGTGCTTAGAGATATATCCATTAGTCCCCGAGCCTCCGAGGGAGTAACTTGTTACTCGGCCGGATGCTCCTTAGAAAACTAGCGTAGCTCCTTAGTAGCTTAGAATATGCACACACCTAGAGCCGGGTTAAGTTCCACTTGGTCCGGATTTTGTACACTTTGAATATGCACACACCTAGAGTCGGGTTAAGTTCCACTTGGCCCGAATTTTGTACATTTCGAATATGCACACACCTAGAGCCAGGTTAAGTTCCACTTGGCCCGAATTTTGTACACTTCGAATATGCCCACACCTAGAGCCGGGTTAAGTTACACTTGGCCCGGATTTTGTACACTTCGAATATGCATATAGCTGAGCCAACTTTGCTCTTTTCAGATCACTACCAATCGTCGGACTGCTGAGTTTCAGCGCCTCTTAGACTCACACAAGTTACTGCGCTCGAAACATGCTGCTCTTCTTGCTGAATGCGAGAAAAAGGGTAAGTTTTCTCTTCGACTTTTCCCCCATCTTTCTTTGTCTTTTTCCGCCAAACTAATCTGTCATTCGGATTGCACAGCCGGAGTGGAGGCCGAAAACACCATTATGAGGAAAAACTTAGACGAGATAAAAGGTAATTCACTTTGGCTACTCAATTTCGGTGCTCTCTCTCCTTTCTCCTGAGCTCGGCAGATATTCATACCTCGGCTCTACCGGGTCAACAAACTGTTGTAGCATCCCTCGAAGATAGTGTGCCCGTGCCTGATATGATGCTGCATTTTCTCGAACAAGCAGGGCAACATCAGGCCGAGCTCAAGAAGAAGGATGACGAACTTGCCAAACTCCAAGCCAAGGATGATGAACTTGCCAAGCTCAAGGCTGAGATGAAAAACCTCAAAGAGCTCCACAAGACTGATATTGACAAGGCTGGCCAAGACTTCACCAAAGAGCGAGAACGTCTCATCCTTCCACTTGCAAAAGATCAAGATCTACTGAAGGAGGCCGACGTCAAGCTTGACTCGGCAAATGTTGAACTTGAGAAGCTCCGAAAGAGGCGTGCTGATTACACCACAAAGATGACTAGGATCCATAGTCATATCTCCCGTAAATCCTTTTCCTTCAGCTGACGTGTATTTCTCTTGGTTAAACTCTTTTACTTATTTCACTTGTTTTGTTTTCAGGCAAATTCCCAGAAGGCGATGCCATTGCGGCTACTGCCGTTACCAAGTTCCGCCAACAGAGGGGTACCCCAACTGATCCTGGCGCTGAACCCATTCCTTATGACATGGAGGATCTGCTAGTCAGCCTATCCTCCCGGATTGAAATTGTGAAGAACTATGGTTCGGGTCTCCTAGATTCAGCCGTCCGGATCTTCCGTGCCCTTTAGCCTGGTGAGGATCCTCCGGAGGGGTGTACTGCTCTGATCAACAAGTTGATGGATTGCGAGACCCAGCTCGACCTCTGGAGGGAATCCACCGCACGTGCCGGAGCTGATACTGTCCTCCACTTCGTGCTCACTTGGTATGAAAAACTAGATCTAAAGGTTCTCGAGTGCTTGCGCACCGGGTCAAGGTGGTCGAATGATCCGAATTGGGTAGCTCAGCGCAAGGCTTGTGCCCATAACCTTATCCAGTTTGCCCCTATCCATCAATGGAATGAATGACAAAGCTTCCTTGCGTCGTTGATGACGAATATGATGAAGATGATTCGGGTGACGAGGAAGAGGACGAAGCCTCAGATCTGGAAGAAAACGAAGATGATGACGAGACTGAAGCCGGAGTCCACCCGCTGGCTCCGAGTTACCTTCTCCTGGTGCTGCTGCTCCTTGAGCACCAAAAACACTTTGAAATTTATCAGATCCCCTGTATGCCGGGTGCAGATGTATTAAGCATACTGATTATGTTTTGCTACTAAGCTATTCATGCCGGATTAACTTGGGCATAGTCCCCGAGTTTCATTTTCTTTTGTCTTCAATTTCATGGCTCGGCTCGCATCTACCTTGATTCGGTTTTGTGACTTACGAGTCTGAGTTTCAAAAATTGACTTAACAATACTTGGAAACTTTTGGGTCAGCTCAAAATAATCCAGCGTAGTAAAAGTAAAGTAAACATAAGGTTAGTCCGAATAACCAATGTCGGCTCTATTACGTTCTTCTCCTTAGTCGTTTTTTGTGTGCTTCGCAATTTCAAACTTGTTCTCTTGCTTGCCATGAAGCCAATTCTTGTTGGACAGCAGCAAGTCGAAGAGTTGAGTTTTTGGTGCTCACACACTACTAATCCAGCTTAGGTAGAAGCAACTTAAGCTAGCCAACATAAAAATAAATAACAAACATAGAAGACAACGAATATTATTAAGGCAGTCCCCGAGTTACTGCTCGAGGTGCCAAGATTTCATTGATAAACTCACTGCCGGCATACATACCGACATATGAGAGACTCGGATACACACACTTCTTTGTTAAGTGTAGAACGGACGAAGTAGAGCTACATTCCATGGATGCTTAGATTCCTCGCCGGACCTGTCTGCCTTTTTCTTCTCCTGTGGTTGTGCATAAATGAGATAATAAGAGTCATTGTGCAAAGCTTTGCTCACAATGAAGGGCCCTTCCCATGGGGGGATAACTTATGCATGCCAGTCGTACGTTGTACCAACCGGAGTAACAGATCACCTTCCCGGAAGACTCACGGGTTTACTTTCTGGCTATAATAGCGTCGGAGATTTTGCTGATATATGGCGGATCTGGATAATGCCAATTCTCTCACTTCTTCCAGCAGATCAACATCATTTTGCCGGGTTTCTCGCACTTCGGCTTCTGTGTATTGGGTGACTCTAGGCGAATCTTACTCTATGTCGGCTGTAAATACAGCTTCTGCCCCATATACTAGAAAGAATGACGTATAGCCTGTTGATCAATTTGGAGTTGTTCTTAAACTCCACAATACCGCTAGTAGTTCTTCTATCCAGCACCCCGCTGATCTTTGTAGTGGCTCAATGAGCCGGGGTTTTATCCCGGATAATACTAATCCGTTGGATCTTTCCACTTGTCCGTTCGATGCGGGGTGGGCTACCGAGGCAACGTCCTGCCAGATCTTTTTATCCCGGCAGAATCACGCAAAAGCTCCTTCAGCGAAATTGGTGCCGTTATCTGTTATGATACTGTGAGGATAGCCATATCTCAGAATCATATCTTTGAGGAATGACACAGATGTAGCTCCATCACATTTTCTTATCGGCTTTACTTCTATCCATTTGGCAAACTTGTCAACCATAACCAAGATATGGGTCATATTTCCTCTCGCCGGCTTAAATGGGCCAACCATATCCAAACACCATACAACAAATGGCCAGGTAATTGGTATGGTCTTGAGCTCCGACATTGGCATGTGTGTCTTGGTAGCATATCTCTGACAACCATTACATTTTCTTACTAGATCTTCTGCTTGTTCCAAGGCACTTGGCTAGTAGAATCCATGCCGGAAAGCTTTTGCCACTAAGGCTCTGGATGAGGCGTGATGCCCACATTCCCCTTGATGTATATCTCGGAGGATGTCCAGCCCTTCTTCCGGGTCAACACACCGTTGCAGGACATTCATGACACTCCTCTTGTATAGCTCGGCATTGATAATCGTGTATGCCTTTGCCCTCCTCTGAATTTGCCTTGAAAGCACTTCTTCATTGGACAAAGCTCCATACTTCAGGAACTAGAATATGGGTAGTTCCCAAGATGGTATAGCTCGCACCAAAAACACATCCTCGTCAATTTCCATTTGATCCGCCGACATAACCTCCGCCGGGTCAAGCTGCGGAGTCCCCGGGTTTCCTGAACCACTTCCCACATCAATGTCCATGGGCACAACTTCCAACTCCGGATTTGCCGGGATATAGATTGACTCGGAGTCTGGGGATGGCCTGATAGATGGCTTTCTGAGGTGCTCTAGTGCTACACCCGGTGGGATCGCTTGTCGGGTTGATCCGAGTTTTGATAGTACGTCTGCAGCCTCGTTTTCCAGTCGGGGTACATGGTGAAACTCGCATCCCTCGTAGTATCCTGATATCTTCTGCACATGAAATCTGTACAATGCCATGTTTGCATCCAAAGCATCCCGTTGCCCTGAGACTTGCTGAACTACCAGATCCGAGTCACCAAACCAGTTGATCCGACGTATTCCAATTTATTTTGGCACTTTGAGCCCATGCACAAGTGCTTCATACTCTGCAACATTGTTTGATGCTGTGAGTTGGATCTGCAACACATACTTCAGCTGGTCTTTCTTGGATGAGGTAAGCACAACTCCGGTGCTTAACCCGGTTTTCGTCTCTGATCCGTCAAAATGCATTCTCCAGTAGTTCGGGTCTGGCAACGGTGGCTCATATTGCATGTCGGCCCAATCCACGAAAAAGTCGGCCACAACTTGAGACTTGATTGCATCTCTCCTGTTGTATTGTGGAGCATAAGGGGCTAGCTCGATTGCCCATTTTGTGATCTAGCCACTTGCATCCTTGTTGCTCATTATCTCAGATATAGGGGCTTCACATATCACTTTGATGGGGTGTTCTTCAAAATAGTGCTTCAGCTTCTTTGCTGCCATATACACACCATATGCCATCTTCTGATAGTAAGGATAGTTTTGCTTTGATGCTGATAATACCTCGCTCAGGTAATAGACTGGCCTTTGCACTGACTTACCCTTCTCGTCGTGCTCTACCATAATGCTGCACTTACAACCCGGTTGGTTGCGGCTATGTAGAGCATCATTGGCTCTTTTGATAGTGGAGAGGCAAATAGTGGTGCAGTGGCTAACATTTTCTTTAACTGGATGAAGGCTTCATTGGCCTGCGGCGTCCATATGAACTTGTCTGACTTTTTCATTAGTTGATAGAGAGGCAATGCCTTTTCTCCCAACCGACATACAAATCGACTTAAGGATGCCAGACAACCAGTGAACTTCGGACATCGTTAAGACACTTCGGCAATTCCATTCGCTCTATGGCTCGGATTTTAGTTGGGTTAGCTTCAATACCTCGGCTGGAGACATTTCTAGCCAGGACACCGAAGGTACACTTCTCCGGGTTAAGATTCATTGAGAACCTCCTTATGTTCACGAATGTTTGCCGGATATCGTCAAGGAGCATTTTTCTTTCCTTGGTTTTTATAACCACATCATCCACATACACTTGCACATTTCTGCCAATTTGGTCGTGTAAACATTTTTGCATACATCTTTGGTACATTGCCCCTACATTACTTAAACCGAAAGGCATGGTGCAATAGCAATAAGCCCTGTACAAGGTGATAAATGCAGTCTTTATTTGATCATCTGGGTTCAGAGGTATCTGGTAGAAACCAGAATATGCGTCTATGAACGACAACAACTCACACCTAGTAGTAGAATCTATGACCTGATCTATCCTTGGCAGTGGGAATGGATCTTTTGGGCACGCCTTATTCAGGTTCGTGTAATTGATGCACATACGCCAAACCACTGCCACATTCAGATCATTGTTCTTCTTTTCCACCAGCACCGGATTAGATAGCCAATCTAGGTAAAGCACTTCCATGATGAACCCGACTGCGAGGAGTCGAGCTATCTCATCTCCAATGACTTTTCTCCTGTCTTCGGCAAAGCGGCGGAGAGGTTGCTTCACCGGCTTTGCTCCGGGTCTCACATTCAAAGAGTTCTCGGCCAACTCCCTCGGAATACCTTGCAAGTCCTGTGTGGACCAAGCAAAGATATCCCGATTCTCACGGAGGAAGTTGACGATCTCGCTTTCCTATTTATTAGTTAACCCGACACCAATTGTTACTGTGCGCTCTGGGAATAGATCATCAACAAGTACTTTCTTTGTATCCTTCGTTGCTTGAAACGAGACACTTCCATACGGGTTACTCATTGCCGGCATGTACTGCTGCGCGGACTGAGCCAATGCCGCTACTTCCTGGATCTTTCTTTTTTCTTGTGCAATCACGAGTGACTCGGCCAAGTTAGACCCGGCCGACGCACACTCTATGGAACGTCGGAAATCCCCAGCTATGGTAATTACTCCATTTGGCCCAGGCAACTTCATCTTCATGTAACTGATATGAGTACTAGCCACGAATTTTTTTAGGGCCGGCCTGCCAAGTAACACATGATATGCGCTTTCTAAGTTCACAACTCCAAGTTCCAAATTCTTAGTTCGGCTGTTATCTCTTGTGCCGAATAACACGTCAACCCGGACTTTGCCAATGGGTTCACATGAAATACCTGGCACAATGCCATGGAAAGTTGTCCTTGTGGCTTAGAGCATGTTCTCCGAGGTATCCAACTTGCGCATTATGTCCACGTACATAATATTGATGCTACTGCCATTGTTAATCAGCACCTTAGAGAACCTCACATTGATATTTGGCCCGATGAACGTTGGTACCAACACTAACGCATACGAACCAGGACTCGGCATGACCTTGGGATGGTCCTTGATACTCCAGGTAATTTCCTGATCCGACCAAGGCATATACCTTGTCACTGCTGGCATAACCGCATTCACCTCCATATGTCGACGTTGCAAGCTCTTTCTATCCGTTTCCTCCGTGGTAAACACATAGTAACTCTGGTGATGCTCTCTGTATTCATTTCTCCCCTCATTGCTGGGATACCTTTGATCTGGCTAATGCTGGTTTTCCACCTGATGCACCGCATCCCTTCTCTCATGATTCTCTTACCTTGGCGGAGGTGGTGGTAACATCAACTGTTGCGTATTTGCTCCGGAGAGCAACTGCTACCGAGGTAACTCCTGTCGAGGTTGATCGTTCCGAGGTGCCTGAGCATTCGCCGGCCACTTTGCTCTATCTTCCTCATCGACTCACATTGCCGGGTTGTATGACCCGCCGGGTTACTCGGATTTGCGTGTGAAATTTGCACGGCTAATCCAGCATTGCCTCATAAGTATATCTCGGACGGTCTTTCTTTTCTTGCCACTGTCTCTTTTGCTCTGGCGTACAAGTTTTCTTGCCATCATTTCTCGGGGTCCATTGCTGCTCTCCAGTTTTCTGACGCTAATTACTCCCTGCTCCCGGCTGATCTTGGTTTACAGCAGCAACTTGTTGCGAGCTGTACCTGTAATCCGGTATATCATCTCTTCTCTTACTCCGGTAGTCATTTCGCCAGGATGATCCGGTTCCATCTCGCTGATAATATTCCTCATTTGACTCGTTCGTCACAAGCCGAGGTTGAGTCGGATCACCTAAAGCGTATGAATCAGCAATCTGGATTGTTTCTGCCAAGGTAGTTGGCATATCCCTTTGTAACCTTTGCCACAACATGCTTGCATATCTACACCCTTGTGCAAACCAAGCTATGGCTTGTGACTCAATCACGCCCTCGCATGAGTTTCGCACATTGCACCAGCGAGTTAGGAATTCTCGGTCTGTCTCATTTGGTCTCTGTTTGCACACTGCTAGGGTCTGTGGCCTGTTCGTCCTCTGATATGTGCTTGAGAAGTTACTGACGAACATTTCCTGGAAATCCAGCCAGCAACTGATACTACCGGGTGGTAAATTGTTTAACCATATCATTGCTGGCCCCTCCAACATTTGAGGTACATATCTCACAGCCCATCTAAAGTTTCCTGTAGCAATTTTCACAGCTATCACGTAGTTAATCAACCAATCCTCTGGCTTTGTGCTGCCGTCATATGTTTGTGTGCCTCTTGGTAACTGGAAGTTAGGTATCGGAGGCTCCTTCATGATCCGGGGCCCAAAACACTCTGGACCCGGAGGACCTTGCACCTCAATTTGCTCCGACCTGTAGAGTCCATCCAGCTTTAGCCTGGCGTTATCCGGCAATAAGTTCCTGCCTCCCAACCTTGATCCTATCTCATGATGCTCTAACCTATGGTATCCTGCATTCACCATTTCCGAATCACCATCGTTGTATCTGTCTTGCTCTTGTGGAGCACATCTCTGTTCCTTGCCTTGGCCGGCACTTCACTCTTGCCGTGGTATATTCCGCTGCTGTTGCCCTGCACCCGCCGAGTTATGCTGTCCGACATTGCCGTTTCCAGCGTTTCTCTGACCGGCATTGCCTTGGTCACGGTTACCTCGGGCAGCTTCACCTCGGCTGACACTTTGTCGATCCTCATTTCCTTGCACTGCCTTTCCTTTCCCTGCCCTTGCAGGGTCATATGGGACTATCTCTTTGTTTCTCCTTGCCGAGGTTACCACCTCCTCTCTTCTTGGGCCATCATGAGGGGACGATGCAGCCCAACAGATTTCTCCGGGTTACCCACTGCCGAATAAACGACCTTGGAAGCCCCTGCTCTTGCCGGGTTGGCCCTGCGTAACTCCTCATTCTGTCTGTTAGCGATTCAAACTAACTCATTGACCCTCTCTTACTGTCTTTGCCGGGCTTCACCGTCAAACCTTCTAAATCGGATGCAGCTGCATCCGCTGCTCTGAGGTTCTTTGCCGGGGTGCTGTACTTCAGCAGCCCCATGGACAAAATGTTCTCTGATTCCTCAACTCTTTGTTCATTTCACTGATGAGGTTTCTCCCTTTTAATTTTACAGCATCTACCTTATTTGCTCTTGCGTACTCACGCAGCGTCATGTTCAATGACTGCTGAGCCGCGGCTATCTTTTTTACACCCTCTAGTATTTTCTGCCTGGTTTCCTCTAACTCAGCTTGTGCCTGAGCCGGATCTACCACAGGTGCTATGGGGCTTGCCAAGCTATCTATCGCCTGCTGCAGCATGTTCTCTGGCCTCTCTAGCGGAGGATCTCTACTTTTCCTGGGCGCCTTGGGTGTCACCTCCAGATCTGGTGCCGGGTCTTTGCTCGCGCCAGCTTTAGGCACTGTCATCATCACCTCAACGCGGTTAGGGGAGCCAGTGATACGCGCACCGTGAGCCGTGCTAAGCGGTGGCTCGCCTCCCTCGACATCGTGCCGCGGGTGAAGGCAAGACACATCGACGCCGACGTAGATCTTGTGGGCACCAAGCTTGATGAAGAGGCCATTGCGCGGTGGAGGTCGCTTGCCGAAGCTACCAGCATTGTCGCTGACGTAGTCCAGCGCTCCAAAGCACTGAACGAGCCTAGAGACGATGCGCTCGCCGTTGCCAATGATGCTTCCCGTCTGGATCTTCACTCGAGCTAGCCCCTTATGACCCATGGTGGGTGCCAACTGTCGTGGTGGTGTCACGGCAGATGCCATGGATAGGCTAAAGGTGGGGCCAATATGCACTAGAGGAATCCAGGGAGGGATAGTGTGGTGATTCCACACACAAATGTTTTGTATTCTCAAAGTTCTCCAAGTTTACAGACGCTCCTTGAGCTGTATTGGGGAGAGGACGAAGACGAAGCTCTTACTCTCACCATTACCTCTACTCAATGAACAAACTACTCATCCGCCAGCCCGCCCCCACTACAGAGGCCCTAGTGCCCCTTATAAAGGGGAGGCTAGGTCTCCAGTTAGGGCATACATGGAGGCATATTCCTGGGAATATGCCTCTCCCAAAATAGCAAACCGATTGGGTCTCCTTTTGCCATTGTAAGCCATGTAGAGGCTACGTAAGCCTCTGCGGCGCCAGCGTCAGCAGACATAGGATGCGTCACCTTTGTCGGCCACGCCTCACTGGTCCCTCCCTCTGTTTGCTTCGCTCATGCTCCAGCGCACAAAGGTCACCTTTTGACAAGCGAGATACCTTCCTTCTCTTGCAAGCCTGGTATAACCCGGCCTCGTGGGTACCTGCATACAACTTATAAAAATCCTGCCGGCATACAACATACGTCGTCTGGGACACAGTTAGGTGGACATCCTCCGGTCCGAGTTACTCTGTGAGTCGGCCTGCCTTGAGGTCACCCGGCCAGCTTTCTCTTTGACCTTGCCATACCTCGGCTAACTCGGCCTCTATACCCCAGCGTGATCCTACCCGGGGGTATCCCCCCAACACAACCGAAGCAGCAAGCTGAGGGTACACAACTACACCTGGTAAGCTAGCCATTAGCACACCACCATCGCCAGTACACCCGCCAGCAGTGCAACCACAAAACACAACAAATCAAGAAAATGAATACCCAGGTCCAATGGGGCAATGCTAATGATTCAGAAAGGGCGCACATCCAATAGGATCCAAAAGCTGATTACAAGAAAAGTCAACATGGCAGAGATGGCGCCACCAGCCACACCCGAATATCTTCATTGGTCAGAAAAAGAAATCACATTTAGCAGAGCTGATCATCTACTTTGAGTACTGCGACCGGGCCACAGAGCCTTAATAGTAGAAGCACAAGTGGTTGGATTTGATATGAGTAAATTATTCATGGATGCGGGAAGCAGCATCAACCTGATCTATGCCAAAACACTAAAGGCGATGAATTACTCTTTAACAAATCTAGCACCAATAGAAACATCCTTCCACGACATAGTACCAGGTAAAGATGAAATTCCCTTAGTTAAAATATCTCTTAACGTTGTTTTTGGATCCAAGGAAAATTTCGGGCGTGAAAAGCTCAAGTTTGAAGTCATGGACTGGCTGTCACAATATCATGCGATCCTGGGTCGCCCAGCTTTTGCACGATTCATGGAAGTACCACTGCGTACCTAGTTATGAAAATGCCAGCCCCCAAGGAGGTCATAATAGTGAAGGTATCTTCACGTGTTCCGACAATTGCGATCGAGAGTTCAACAAAATCTCTGAATCCTTCGAGATGGCAATTGGGTTTGAGCAACTAAAAATGTCGGCAACCGAAGAACCTCTGGCAGTAGCACGTGTCAATCCCGATCAGGATTTTGACACCATGAAAGATACAAAGGAATTCTAGATCCACCCTACCGACCCAAAAAATCCGACCTTTGTGGCTTCTAGTCTTGGTCCTGCATAGGAAATCACGCTCATCAAGTTCCTTAGTGAGCACTAGGTGATTTTCGCATGGTTACCCTCCGTCATGCCCTCACTGAGCATGCATTAAACTTGGATCCGAAGGAAAAACTAGTAAAACAGTAACTTCGCGGATTTATAGAGCCAAAATGAAAGGCCATTGGAAAGGAGCTCCATCTCCTAACCGATGCTAAATTTATCAAGGAATTGAAGAAACCAGAGTGGGTCGCAAACCTAGTATGTGTTCCAAAGAAAAATACAAAAGAACTACGTATGTGCATGGACTTCACTGTGTTGAACAAGCATTGTCCAAAGTATCACTTCCCACTACCACGAATCGATCAAATAATTGATGCCACAGCTGGGTGCGAACGTCTTTCTTTTTGGACACATATTCAGGATACCATCAAATTCGGTTGAAGGAGGAAGATCATGATAAAAAACATTTATCACGCCCTATGGCATATTCTCGTACACAACAATGTCCTTTGGCTTAAAAATGCTGGGGCAACATATAAATGGATGATGCTGAATTGCTTGGGAAGTCAAATTGGCACAAACATACAAGTTTGCATCGACAATGTCATAGTCACAACAAAACAAGGATCAACTCTTATCAATGACCTCCGAGAAACGTTCGAGAACCTAGACAAGTTTTGCATCAAGCTCAACCCAACGAATTGTTCCTTTTGGAGTCTTGCAGGGCAACTCCTCGGATATCTTGTATCAGCAAGTGGAATAAAAGCCAATCCTTAACAAATACATGCAATCCTAACAATGAAAATACCAATTAATCTTCGAGGCATACAACAGTTGGTTGGGCGAGTCATAGCACTCAGTCGTTTTATCGCCCATCTAGGAGAAAAAGCACTACCATTCTATGCTCTTATGAGGAAACTGGATAAATTTGAGTGGATGGAGGAAGCTCAACGTGCCTTTGAAGTTCTCAAGAATACACTTTCGATGTCTCCCTTCATCGTGTCTCCACGAGAAAAAGAGCCCCTACTTCTCTACATTGCCGCTAATAATCACATGGTCAACACAGTTTTGGTCGTAGAGCGACCTGAAGAAGGGAAAACCCAGGGTGTTCAGAGACTAGTTTATTTTCTTAGTGAGGTCCTCTCTCCATCCAAGCAAAGATACCCGCACTATCAAAAACTAGCATATGGAGTATTCATGATAGCACGAAAGTTGCGCCACTATTTTGTAGAACACCTGATCATAGTGGTCAATGAAGCATCTCTTTCCAATATCCTCAATAATCCATAAGCAACCTGACGCGTCTCTCTATGGGGCATTGAGATATCCCCTCGAGATATCACGTATGAGAAACACAAATCAATTAAATCACAGGTTTTTCCTGACTTCATTACTACATAGACAGAACTACATTGCATGGGCCCACTGGACATTTCTAGCGCATGGACAATGTATTTTGATGGATAAAAAATAACGGAAGGATCAGGGGAAGGAGTCATATTAGTGTCGCCACAAGGCAATAAATTGCGATACGTACTTCAAATGAGTTTCGCAAATGCGTCCAATAACGAAGATGAGTACGAGGCACTGTTGCACGGTATGCGTATGGCTAAAGCTTGCGGTGCAACTCACCTTAAAATATTCGGTGATTCCATCCTCGTGGCACAACAAGCAATGCAAAAGTGCTATGATGTTAGCGACAACACAATAGCCTACCACGATCTACACAGCATTATGGAAGCCCGGTTTGACGGGTGCGAAGTATCACACATAGCAAGAGGAAGAAACGAAGAGGCAGACAATTTGGCAAACATCGGATCCTTATGCCTACTAGTT
The DNA here is from genome assembly GCA_910589775.1 of Avena eriantha. Classification (NCBI taxonomy): domain Eukaryota; kingdom Viridiplantae; phylum Streptophyta; class Magnoliopsida; order Poales; family Poaceae; genus Avena; species Avena eriantha. The sequence goes on from OU342746.1 coordinate 16,817,793, forward strand.
CCACCTAGTTTTTTGGGAAGAAGTAACGGAGCGCTCTATCAAGGCCAGGAGCGTTTCTGATGTCATAGCGCCCAAGACATGGAAAAAGATCAAGACGCGGAAATACTCGGGGGCTACACCAGCAACCAAAGGTATAGAAGAAGTCCTTGAAGAAGAGACAAAATTCGATGAAGTCATGATAATAGAGCCTATATGGATGCAGCCGTACATAGCATATATGACTCGGGGAGAGCTCCCCGAGGACGTGATGGAAGCTCGACAAATCACTCGATGATCAAAAGCCTTCAGCAGCTAGGCTACATCATTAGAGGAGAATTATATAAAATAAGTATTTCGGGTGTGCTACATCGATGTGTTACACTTGACGAAAGAAAGATTATACTCAAGGACATACATGAAGGAGTATGTGGTCATCATGCCAGCAGCTAGGCAATTGTTTCCAAAGCATTCAGGGAAGTATTCTATTGGTTCATGGCAGTACAAGATGCAAAGGATATAGTCAGAACATGTGAAGCATGTTAGCGATTCGCAACAAAACCGAGTGCACCTACTGCTGAACTAAATCCTCAAAAACCATCCCCAGGAGGACACGTCTTTCTACTAGTAGTAGTCGACAAATTCACCAAATGGATTGAAGAAATGCCTGTTACCAGCCAGGATGGAACTTCAGCTGTGAATTTCATGAAATCAATAGTGTTCTGATTTGGCGTACCAAACAACATCATCACCGACAATGGAACTAATTTCACCTCCAACGAGTTCAAAGAATACTGCGAGGAGGTGGGTATAAAAGTAAGACATGCCTCAGTTGCTCACCCAAAAACTAATGGGCAAGTGGAAAAAGCCAATGGCCTCATAACTGCTGGTCTCGAGAAGAGATTGCTAGCACCACTCAACAGAGCAAAAGGAGCTCGGGTTGATGAGTTACCTTCTGTTATATGGAGCTTGTGTACTACTCCAAATAGTTCAATGCTTGAAACACATTTCTTTCTGGTCCACGGTGCTGAAGCTGTCCTTCTAGTCAAAGTAACTCACGAGTCTCCAAAGATCACTGAATACGGTGAGGAAGCATCCAGGAAAGCACTTGAAGACGATGTTTATGCACTTGATGAGGCTCGCGATGTTTCCTTACAAAGGGCCACTGTATATCAGTAGAACTTGCGCAACTACCACAGCCGACGATTGCGTCCAAGGTCCTTCGTTGTAGGGGACCTAGTTTTTCACTTCAAGCAAGATAGTCACCGTAAATTGGAGTCACCTTGGGAAGGGCCTTACATCGTTACAGAAGTTATCCTCGGAGGAGCATATCGGCTTCAAGACAAGAAGACAGGAGTCAAATACTCCAACCCGTGGAATGTCGCACAACTACGGCGTTTTACGCTTAAAACTTATGTTTTCTCACAATTTAAATTACAATAAGGCCTACGACCCAACATCTTAGACACAATATTATTCAATAAGGAGAACAGCCGGGCGAACACCAAACCATGTATCTTCACCTTCAGGTTTTAAATAAAGATAAGTTCTCCATACTCTGATTTCCTTCTTTATGCATTGTTTTCTTTGCCCCCCAAATCGGGGGCTTTTCTTCACAAATAAGGACATTTAGAAAGTTTGTGAAGATCACTTTGATGAGACTAACAAAAATTATGAGCCTATGTCTTGATGCAGGGATCCGAACATAGCCTCGAGGGCTACTCCCATTGGGAGCGCTGCCTCGCACCCGATAAAAAACTATGTTGTGCATATAAGGTCAACAATTAGTTCTACTCAAAGAAATATCAGCCTAGTCTATGAGTATTACTTCAGAGTATCCTCAAAAGGTTACTCACATCGGGAGATTCTATAAAACCATCCGAAAAACAAGGAGCTGATAAACTTCACAATTCTAGTAGCCAAACAAGATAGTCAATAAAAATTATACAAAAACCTCGGATCGCGCCCGACGTGATAAAAATCCGAATGTCGTGTCCACGACATGAAGATAAGACCCTGGATTCGTCCTATGTGGCCTCGTAATTGCACAAGAATGTGCTCTGCCAATAAAATAACCATATTGATACGATGAAAAATGCTGACGGACGTATTGGGTACCCGATATAATAGAAATGGAATTCAATATTCGATAAGACCTCAATGGCTCGAACTGAATTACAATAGTAAAATTGCGAGTTCAAGCCTGGGGACTTGAATTTGATGTAGGTCTACAATGTTTTTTCCCATAAGAAATTAACTGATCCCCGATCCGTCGGATGCATCAGACCTATTGTACCAAATCCCTACAAATCTAGAAGAAAAAGAAATATCTCATATAAATCATAAATACTGAAAATATCTTTTGACACTCAACCCGAATCTACGATTCGGGTGGAGTATTGGGGCTATTGACATGGGTATGATTACTCGGGTGCTTATGTTTGGTTACCCTAGCTGTATAAAGGCTCACAGCCCATGGAGACCCAACATGAAGGCCCAAGAAGCATCCAACGAAAGTGTTAGTTTAGTTAAATAAGGAAATAGAAACCGACATTGTGTTGGTGTTGTAATCGTGAATATGTAACATATCTGTGTACAACCCCGAGACGCGACCTATTATATATAGGCCGGGGGGAGCCTGTGGAGAGGTACCAAAAAACTCCCAAGCAATCTGTAATATTGTTGTCCATCGATAATCAGACAACTTCGACTCCCTTGTTTGTCTAACATCCGAAGAAATCCCCAACGTTTTCTTTTCTACAAAACCCTAATTCCATAACCATGGACATTGCCGAGGTTATCCCTCATCAGTATGACTTTAGAAATTTATCTAGGTAAATCTACAACATATTTTGGGTTGTTTCCAACTCCCAATGACGGGGTACATCAAGACCTATCAAAACCTAGGAGTTCAAGATTATTTGAGCTTCTAAGAAATTTTAAGGATTTAATCTTTTCTGCATATGGTCCTATCACTAGATAAGCCACTCAAGAAACTTTGTAACTCCAAAAATGATGAACCCAATTCTTTCTAGAAGGTATTTGTAATACCTTTCCATTGTCCTTTGTCTCATATTGTCTAGAGCTATAGAATAAATCTACTTAAAAAGACAAACTTCATGCAGAATTTACTTTGGGATTTTCCCAAGGGCATCCTGTAATTATTTTGAAGTGCTTCGAACTTAAATATCACAAACTCAAATATACACAAAAACCTCTAAGGACAAATTTATTTGAGTTGTAGATCTTTTTTGGTGAGTTATTCACCTAAACTAGGGTTTATTTCACTAGAAAAATCACATTTAATTAAAGGAATTTGATAAAATCATGAAACCTCTTATGTTGGCCTTGTTATTTCAATACCTATCCATTCATATCATTTTTGTACATTGATAGCAGAAAGACCCAAGCCCTTAGTTTAAAATCCCTTCATTAAGTGGTATTCATCAATTAAATCATAAAGGAAAGTCCCAGATGCAATTGGAATTGCTAAAACTGACATCATCATAACCTAATGAAGTGAGTAATGAGTTTTATGTTTGTTTGCTGTATTCTATTGGTGCTTGTATGCCTTGTGTTAATTGTGCTCTTGTTTGCTTGCATGTGTTATTCTTGATGGTGATAGTTGCAATTATATTGGAGACTAGATGAAGATGGTTATTGTTGGCTATTATGGTATTATAAGAAGGAGTCTAGAGACATATTGCCAGATTGTTGATCATAGGGCAAGCCACCTTCTTTCTCATAAGCCTTGTCCTACTATTTAACTTATGCATGTTTTACCTACGGTTTATGAAAACTTTATTCTTTTATATTATGATGATCTATATCTAGTAGTGGTTTGGCTCTTCCAAACCATCACACATTTGTACTACTAAGTACAACCCCCTTGATGACACCTACTTGCCCCTAGTATGGTAGATTGTGTATAACACGATACCCCTTTGGAGACCTCGTTTTAGCTGAAGCAAAACTATAGGATGGGAAGACCGCAGAAATGTTTTACAAAATGTTTTATGATAAAACCATGGTGCGGTCTAACCTAGCAAGAGAAGTTTTAGAAATAAAAAGGTTTTTGTTTTACAAAAGTGGCTGGAGGAAAAATGGTTACAAAAATGCACTCGTTTTCTTTGCAGTTTTGCCACAACAATTAACCGGTGCAACCACATTACTTTGGAATGGGACAGGGCTGGACTTGAAGTTTGCCGCTCTGCTATGGGAATTTTCACAACTACTTATAAGGGATCACATCTCTCGAATGCCAGGCTTTCCTTTACAAAAAAGGTCAACTATTAGACAATCACCTGGAGGAAATGCGAACTGCCCTCGAGAGCAGCCTGACGATACTATGAGCCTCTCACTGAAAGTGCCCACTCTCAAAGAGTTGGAATGCGTGCCAGTTAGTCCTTGGCCTGGACGTCCCGGTGTTGAGGGGAACAACTCATAGGGTAGGGCCTATACTAGAGTGGCATCTAGAGAGTCTTGATCGGTTACTCGACAAACGATCCATAGGGGATCAGGGTAGTACCCAGATGGTGTAGGTAAATTCTGTAAATATATTCGAATGGCCATGTCCATGGTCATGGACAGTTGGGAAGGTTGTTGTAGAGTGGTGCTAGTTTTGATTTCAACAAGGATTCGGAACATCAAAGGCTTTGGAAATGATTTGACCATGCGATGGTCAGAAATGATGGAAAGGAGTTTAGTCATGGGATGACCGGAAGGAAGAAACGAATGGGTGACCCAATCCTAGTGTTTTCCCAAAACTTTTCAAAAATGTTTTACAAGAGTTTTCCACAAAGATATGTAGATACTATATCTACACGAGAAACTATTTTAGAAAAGAACCTCTTATGGAGCCCTCCTACTACCACAACCATATTGCATACCCTCTCACTATTGTTGTTCTCTTAAGGTGGTTTGTGATTACATTCAAAGTACTCACTGGCATTGTCCCTCGCTATTAGGCCAACTTGTGTGAAGTTCTTCATAATCTCTAGTTAAGACAAAACTTGGACAATGATCAATCCTTGACCAAAAATCCATCAATCCTTCATCAAACTTGTCTAGCACTCCTTTCTAGCAACCCTCTGTCACCCTCTGGTCGAACCCACTGTATCCCTAGCAATGTAGCAAACCTAACTCTTGTCCTTTCCTCTTGGAAAAGGAGACAAAGCATAGGTCATATCTTGCCCATTAAATTGCAAGCTACTGCTGCCCCACTCCTTCTCAGTCCCTCTGCAATCCCCACAGTGGCACCAACACAACCCTCTACACCGCCCATAAGGCCCAACCAGCACTCACCACCTCCCTCTTCCTCCCATAGACTTAGTCCACCCCATACACCACTCCCACTTGGTTTAACTGGCCAGAGCCACTCCCGCTCGTCTCCCTGTACTAATTTCTTCTCCACACACCCACCTACCCATCCTAGGATCCCTTGCTTCACCTGTAACTAGAGCCTCGCCGTGAGAGAGGAGATCCACTCCTCTCGGACTTACAAGCACACACGAGCATAGCCATGGTCCTAGCCTTCCTTGCCTTCCTTCCTTGCTGCTTTGTGCCCCTCTCCTTCCACCTCTCATGCCCTATGTCCACTCTTGTCACAGGAACATCGGAGGCTGCCGCCCTAGCTCATGGCTGAGCCGAGCTCCTCCCGTGCACAAAAGTTCCCGAGCCCCGTCTACACCTGCATGCATCACTCCCACACTCCCTAGGACCACGGCCACATATCAGGTCCCTCCCCTTTGACATATAGTGCACCCTGAGACCGCAGCCCCTGCAGCACAGATGCAAGCGAAGTGTTCCGACAACAAAATAGTCTATGTCGCCCCTCTTCGGAGTCGACGTCGTCTTCCTCATGGGCCCAACCACCCCTCCATCGCCTCCGACACTCAGGTGAGCCCTCCCCTGCCCATCTCCTTCTAGAGCTAGGGTTTCCAAGCTGTCTGGACCTGTAGAATAAATCTGGTTAAAAAGACAAACTTCATGCAGAATTGAATTTGGGATTATCCCAAGGGCATTATGTTAATTATTTTTAAGAGCCTCTAACTCTAAAAAAACAAAATTTCAAATATACACAAACCCCTCTGAGGACAAATTTATTTGAGGTGCACATATTTTCTAGTGAATTATTCACCTAAACTAGGGTTTATTTCACTAGAAAATTTACATTTAATTAAAGGAAATTGATGAAATCATGAAACCAATTTTGTTAGACTTGTTATTTCAATACCTGTCTGTTGATATCATTTTTGTACAATGATATCATACATACCCAGGCCTTAGTTTAAAATACCTTCATTAAGTGGTATTAATCAACTAAATCATAAAGCAAAGTCCCCAAATGCAAATAAAGTTATTCCAATTGCTATAAAATCAAATCATAAAAACCTACTAAAGTGAATAATGAGTTGTATGTTTGTTTTATGTATTATATTGGTGCTTGTATGCCTTGTGTTGATTGTGCTCTTGTTTGCTTGCATGTGTTATTCTTGATGGCGACAGTTGTGATTATATCGAAGACCGGATGAAGATGGTTATTATTGGTTATTATGGTATTCTAAGAAGGAGTCCAGAGACATATTGCTACATTGCTGATCATCAGGAAAGCCACCTTCTTGCTCATAAGCCTTGTCCTACTATTTAACTTATGCATGTTTTACCTACTATTTTATGAAAACTGCATTGTTTTATATTATGATGATCTATATATGGCAGTGACTTGGATCTTCCAAACCATTACACATTTGTACTTCTAGTACAACACCTTGATGACACCTAATTGTCCCTAGTATGGTAGATGGTGTATAATACCATACCCCTTTGGAGACCCTGTTTTAGCTGAAGCAAAACTATATGATGGGAAGACCCCGAAAAAGTTTTACAAAATGTTTTATGATAAAACCTTGGTAAGGTCTGACCTACCAAGATAAGTTTGCGAAAGAAAAAGGTTTTTGTTTTACAAAAGAGGCTAGAGGAAAAATAGTGACAAAAATGCACTCGTTTCTTTGCATTTTTGCCAAAACAATTAACCCGTGCAACCACATTACTCTGGAATGGGACAGGGCTGGACTTGAAGTTTGCCTCTTTGGTATGGGAATTCTCACATTTACTTATAAGGGATCACATCTCTAGAATGTCGGGCTTGCCTTTACAAAACGGTCAATTGTCAGGTAGTCACCTAGAGGAAGTGTGAACTGTCGTCGAGAGCAGTCAGACGATACGATGAGACTCTCACTGAAAGTGCCCACTCTCGAGGAGTCTGAATGCGCTCCGGTTGGTCCTTGGGTCAGACGTCCTGGTCTTGAGGGGAACAACTCATAGGGTAGGGACTATACTAGCATTTGGAGAGTCTTGATGGGTTACTCAACCCACGATCCATAGGGGATCAGGGAAGGGTACCCAGATGGTGTGGGTAAAGTGTACAACCTCTACAGAGTGTAAGTCTATTCGAAAAGTTGTGTCCACGGTCATGGATTGATGGAAAGGTTGCCATAGAGAGGTGCTGGTTTTGATTTCAAAAAGGATTTCGTAACATCAAAGGCTTTGGTAATGATTTAACCATGGGATGATCGGAAAGGAGTTCGGTCATGGGATGACCGGAAGGAAGAAACTAATGGGTTACACAATCCTAGTGTTTTCCCAAAACTTTTCCAAAAAACTTTCTGAAATGTTTTACAAAAAATTTCCACAAAGATATGTAGATGCTATATCTACAAGAGAAACTATTTTAGAAAAGAACTTCTTATGGATCCCTCCTACTACCATAGCCATATTGCATACCTCTCACTATTATTGTTCACTTAAGGTGATTTGTGAGTACATTAAAAGTACTCACTAGCATTGTCCTTGGCTATTAACTTGGTCAGATTTGGGAAGTAAGGTGAAGATAAAGGTGACGTTGACGACTATGCGAGCTAGGACGCTCTACCAGTCAGCTGCCTATAGGTTAAGGCATGGCTCGATCTCTATGCTTGTTGAAGTTCCGTTGATGATGATTAATGTAGCCATAATGGCAATTAAGCTATGACATGTATCTATTTGAGTAATGTATGTTTACTTTGATACTTGTCGGTTATTTCTCAAGATAGACTGATCATGGGCTCGTGGTGTATGCATAACAGGGATTCTTAGAGGATTAATCTAGGGGCCCTACACGTTAATGCATGTGTGTTTAATAAACAAATAGAAGGTTCCTACTGATGCCTCTCATTACACTAGCTTGTTGATTAACATATTATAAAGGTTTCCTATTCATGACATTGGATGTTGTTAATAACAAGGTCACAACATTGGTGGAATGATGTGATGAACAAGCTCCCAAAAGTAAAGTAATATGATCATGCCATTATGTTTACACTACTATAACATCACTCAGAGTAACCCTAATCATTAGACCATGAGATCGCGTCAATCGCTGACTCATGAAGAGTATTTTGATTACATCAAACATCACTTCATAACTAGGTGAATATAAAGGTTGCATTGGATACTTGGAAAGTGTCAGTTGAGGGTCGTGGATCAAGAATGGGATTTGTCCATGCTGATGATGGAGAGATATACTCAGGGACCTCTCGGTGATATCACATTAACATAGCTTGCAAGCAAGTGATAACAATCACTAAGAATGTTATATCACGGGAATGAGGAAAGAGTACTTGTCAGTAACAGGATAGAACTAGGTAGGGATGATACCAAATGATTGGATCCGATACAAGTAAAATATCGCGAGACAAAAGGAATTGGTTACTACAAATAAAGGTTCACGCGATCACTATTTTATCCTTTGAGCTGGTGGGAGTCATTATGGATCTCCATGTCCCCCTTAATGATTATTGATCGGAGGGTGTCGCAATCATGTCCACTCAGCTCGCGAACCCATAGGGAGACACACTTAAGCGTAGTCGATGCATTTGAGTGGATAGGGAATCAGAGAAAATACTGGACAGAGCAGGAATTGTTTTGATAAATCTACTAGAATAGTTTCAGCGTATCGGAATATTATCAGGGATTAGATTATCAATGCATTCATTAAATGAAGTACTAATTAAACGAAGTGTTCATTGAATGAGTGGCATTAAATAAAGTGAATTAAAATGGTGTTTTAATTGCAAGGCTCTTCATTTTGAGTGGAGATTAATCATGATAAAAGTGGAGTTGAATTTTGAGTGATTGGATCCTCCACCCACATGAATGAGGGAGAGGTGGGGGAACCCACATTGGCCGTCGGCCATCGCAAGGGGCTGCCCCCCCTATAAAAGGTGGGGTGGAGCTCCTCTCTATCACACACTCATCCCTCTCCTCTCATATGCCCTTTGGTTAGCATCTTCCTCCCCCTTCTAGCCTTGTCCATTGCCACGAGCATGGAGATTTCTTGGGGGGATACCGCCAGGTAGGGTTACGCCGGGGTATAAAGGCCGAGTTAGCCGAGGTACAGCTAGGTCAAAGAAAGTGCTGGCCGGGTAACCTCAAGGCATGCCGACTTATGGAGTAACCTGGCCCGTGGGGCAGCTCCCCAACATTAACCCGGCCAGCATAAAATATATGCTGGCCATGTTTGTCTATCTATTACGTAGGTACCCTTGTAGCCGGGTTAGGCAGGTGCTAGCCAGACTACAACTTGGCTTCCAAGAGACGGAAGGAATCACCCGCTGGTCAAAAGGTGGCCTTTGCTAGCAGTATCATGAGCGAAGCAAAGGAGAGGGAAGGACCAGCGAGGAAGGGGCGACCAATATGACGCAGGTAGTGTCGGCTGACGTAGCCCGTGTCTGGTGATGCTTAAAGGCAAGGATTACGCAATGTGTTAAGTTCAAAGTCTGGACGAGCTGTTAAAGATAATAAAGAAGCATCAAGCTTTAGCCGTGTGCCCTAACACTGTAACTAGGGCTCCCCTATATAAGGAGCACCGGGGCCTCCATTGAGAGGGATCGATCATTTTTCTCTGTCTATGGTAGAACTCTAGAGCTAGGTTGTGGGGGGTAAGAGACATAGTCTCCTTCTCACAAATAGCTCGAGGAGCACTTGTAAACAACATTGATAGAGGAAATACAACAACATCGGTGCGTGGAATCACCACGTTTTCCCTCCCTAGCTTCCCCTAGCACTCATTGGCCGCATCTTTAGCCTATCCATGGCATCTGCCATGCCACCACCACGACAGTTAGCGCCCACCGTGGGTCTAGCGATGCTAGTAGGGGTGAAAATCCGGACGGGAAGCATCTCCGACACCAGAGAGCGCATTGTCTTTGGCCTGGTTTAGCGCTAGATTACGTCAGCGACAACGCAGGGAGCTTCGGCAGGCGTCCCCCTCCATGCAACGGTGTATTCATCAAACTTGGCGTGCACAAGATCTACATCAGCGTGGATGAGTCCTGCGTTCATTTGAGGCATGTCGTCGAGGGAGGCGAACCACCTCTTAGCGCAGCTTGTGGTGTGCGTATCACTCGCCCCGCCAGTAGCGTTGAGGTCATGACGACCGCACCAGACGTGGGACCAAGCAAAGACCCGGCGCCGAAGCCAAAACTCACGCCAAAATAGGCAAGATCTAGGTTTCCTCCACTAGAGAGGCCAGAGAATGTACTCCAAGAAGCAATAGATAGCCTAGCGACGCCAATAGCTCATGTGGTAGATCTGGCTTAGGCGCAAGCTGAGTTGGAGGAAACTAGGCAGAAAATGTTAGCTGGCGCAAAGAAAGTAGCGGAGTTACAACTGTCCTTGAACATTACTTTGAGAGAATATGCAAAGGCAAACCACTTAGATGGAGCGACATTCTGAGGTAGAAACCTGATTACTGAGATTGACAAGGAGTACGAGCCTAGGCCGGGTCAGACAGCCACAATAGTAACAGGACAGTTGGAGAGGTACAATACCCCGGCAAAGAACCTCAGGGCAGCAAACATAGCTACATCCGAGTTAGAGGGTCTAACCGGAGAGGCCCGGGAAAGGCAACAGGAGAGGGTGAACCACTGGCTGAGGATCGCTTGCCAGCAAAGCAAGGAAATGAACAAGGCAAACTATAACACCCTCAAATCGGCCCTATGCAAGTTTTAGCCCTTTCCGCCAAACCCGCATAGAAACGATTCAAGGACGCCCACCAGGCACTTTCGTACGGGTGGAAAACATAGTAATACCATTACACAACAGTCCCCGATGGGAACCACATAACATATATATATATACAACAGCGACTCAACGAGTCAAGAATACAGATATACAATACCAAGATTCAAATCACCTTGAAAACGATAGAGCGTACGACTACGGACAAGAGGCAAATGGAGCTAAGAGCCCTAAAGAATAACCAATGGCGTCCGTAACCCTGCCCAGGCAAAGCCGGAAGGGTAACCCTGCTAACGACGTCGATCTCAAACCTGCTAAAACAAAAGGGGTGCCGACAAAGGGCAAAGGAAAGAAGAGGAGCGTCAGTACTGAGGCCAGTACATGGCGAGGCTAGAATTCGACGGCTCTCGTCTACATAGGTATGGTGGACTGAAGCGGCAGCGCAGCAGCACTAAACAACCTATAGAGACTCGGTAAAACTAGCGGCTATTAGAGAGGGATAAGAAAGACCTATTCGGATTCAACCTGAAACTAACACCAAACATACCCTTCCTCGTATTTCCCCCTCGAGACCAAACGAGGAAGTCAAACCGAGGAACTCACACAATTGGCAGTTTTATTCATTCCATTATAGTTGAAGCACTTACTAGTCAGATATAGATAGTATGAGTCATCCTGAAGCATAAGTAGTGGGCAGTTTTAATTACCATTCTGTTATAGTTGGAACATTTACTAGTCATATATAATTGTCCTGAGGAATCCCAAACCCAACAGTTGACACTTTTATCACATTCCATTGGAGTTGCAATACTTACTAGGCAGGTATAGCATGTCACCAAAACAACCCAGATCCACCAGCTGTTGGCATTTTTAATATCCATTCCGTTATAGTTGAATCTGATTACTAGTCATATATTAAGTCAAGTTTATAGCACTACTTTAGTTATGCTTGTCTATGATTAAGATACTGCGCTCCAAGTCGTCCATAACCGCGGACACAACTTTCAGAAAGTTTTACCCTGCAGGGGTGCACAAATAGCAACACACACTCGATCAACCTCGGAAAAACAAACTCAAAACCCAACGAGGCATTCACGACAAAGCGATCATAGGATTCATAAAATATTTCAGGGGGCCACCCCACTAAGCTACTCACAACGAAGTTGGCCGGCTTCGGAACAGACCCAGGGTTTGCGTCAATTGCTGTAAACGACTGGGAACCCGAAAGTGTGACTGGGATTGTCGATACCGCGAAAACATTCCGCATCCAAAATAGTACAGATGCTCCACACACATTCTTAAATAAAGTAGTAAACATGGCATAAGTACAAGATAGTAATAAAGCCCCAAACTACTTGTGGCCCCAAGAAATCGAAATGAATCAAGCTCTGGCTCAGGGGGGTCCATAAGGCCTCCCGGATGTGGATAGTGCAAAAAATCAAGGAACATGTATCAAGTACTCGGGGCCTACGGGACACAAGTGGGCGTAAAAACCAAATAGCATATATTGCTCACTGGTGCCTCTTTCATTAGTTGTCCCAACAATTTAATAGTTGTATTTGAAGTCATGACCAACTCCACCCTAAACATCTGCCAGCATTCCAACAATGGTGGTACTTGACAACATGAGATCGCACCTGAGCAAGCAAGTACGACTCGCAAGGCCAGCTATCTACCAAACACAGGTAATAGGAGGTGTCCAAGGCATTATAGAGGCTGCATGGGATATAACTGGTGCACGGAAACTAAAGCATCACGACACAGATAGCAATAGATTAACAGGAGGAAATAAAGACTATAAATGCAAAATAGGTAGAAGGGGGAGAGATGCTCGCCTGGGAAAACTCTTCCGACGGATCTTATCCAGAGAACTTGTCGATACTCGCATCAACTCATCGGCCTAATCCGAGAAGAAGCAAACACTAGCAGAAACACTGGATACAATATTTAATACTACGGCAGAAGATTCGGCATGATTATGATATGATGCATGGCATGGCACAGATGCGATGCAATTAGGAAATATGAAGCGGAACCGGGGTCCTGACAATTAATTAAACGGTTCAAGTTATTTAGAACCCCCGCAATTTAAATGTTGTATTAATAGGGCGAAACATGGCATCGGTTCGCCACACCAATTTAAATGGAGTCCGGAATAAGACAAAAGTATCCCGCATATTGACTCCATATTTAATTATGAGGCGAATCAGCATAATGCCCCCAACCCACATGATATGCATGTGTGATGAAAAATTAATATGCAACAAGTTTTATATATAGCATTTATAGAATAGGGACTCGGGAAAAGGTTCACACATCTGGGTTCGGAAGATCTTGGGTCTGGTTGTCCGGGGTTCAGTCTCAGGGTTTGACAGGAACGGCGAGGTTCGGATACAGGATGGAGAACTTGGGTTCCAAGCGGTCGACCTTGCCGTTAGTGGCGAACTTGAGTGGATCGGGTACCGGGGGTCTTCGGATCCGTGAAGTAGATCTTGTTGCACGGTGTCCTGGTAGGCGAATTTGGCGGGTTGGGACGATCTTGTCGTGGTCCTCGGGTGACGGTGTCGGTCTTGGGTCTCGGCGCCAGAAGATCTTGATATTCCAGGAAGGAGATCTTGTCGGTTCCATGTCGAAGGCCTTGACGCTCCGGATCGGTCTTCGGGCCCATGAAGGCGTTCTCGGGACTGGAGTTCTTCGGCTCCATGAAGAAGGTCTTGTCGATGGTTCATCGGGGGCAGCCGGGTTTGGTCTTCGGATCTTGGTCGGGTCATCGGTTTTTCCGGGGCTGAAGTACTTGGCGTCCGAGAGACGATCTTGTCGCATCCGCGGTCGTCGGGTCATGTCATCGGTCTTGTCGTTTCACGGCGGAGATCTTGGCGTTCCGGGTCTCGGCGTCCGGTCCCCGGGCATCGGTGCGTAAAGCAGGTCTTGTCGATGTCGTCCTTGTCTCTTGAGGGTGGCGTTCACATCACAACAACACTACCACACCATCTTCTCGGGTTTGTCTTCATGGCACCACCACACCAACACGAACAAAACTTGGAATAAACTCAGGCACAGATCAACAGGTTGCGCAGGACTCCTCTTGGTCTCGATTTGTAGGAAGTCAGAGGCACGCAGGCGGTATAGGGGCGCTGGCCGACAGCTTGGCTCATGGGTGGCTGGCTAGGTCGAGGTCGAGGGGGCCGACCGAGCGATAGGGTCACATGGCGCGGACAGGGTGCAGGCGGCGCTCTGCAGGCAGAGGGAGGTGGCCCGGGCGTGGGGCTCACTCGCAGGGCGGTGATGCGAGGCGGTGCAGAGGCAGACGGCGCACAACCGCGTGCTTGGGTTCGACAGCCTGGGGCGCGGCCTGAGGGTCCTGCACGGGGAGGAGGCTCGGGCGCGACCGCGGGAGGACGAGGTGAGCGGGGCTCGGCTCGGGGGTGGCAGAGCTCAGGTAGGGATGGAGGGAGACGACGGTGGTGGCTGACGGAGTTCTGTTGCAGCGCTGGCGAAGCAAGGGGTCGACGGCGGCAAGACGGAGTAGAAAAGGGGGGGACACCGACGGAAGAGGCGCGAGGTCGGAGCCGAGGCAGCGGTAGGCGTGGCCCGGAGGTTGGCCGAGCAGAGGACGGCACCGGTGGCGGGAGGCCGCGGCGTAGATGAGCTCAGGAGGAGACGGGTCTGGCCGCGGGCAGGGACGGCGGGGGACCCCGAGGTAGAGGAAGGCTAGTGCATGGAGGGAAAGGAGGCGCCGGACGCGGCTGAAGACCGAGGGAGACGGGGGAGATGGTAGCGCTTCTGGCGGCGGGGATAGGTGGAGTGGGGAGAGGTTGGGGGCGTGTCTGCCGCGACGGGGGAGGTGGTGGGTCCAGGGAAAGAGAGAGAGGGGGAGGGGATCGAGGACAAGTGTGGTTGTCGGTGGGGAGTGGGTGGGGCGACGTGGCCGGGTGGAAGGTGGGGGGCCTGGGGCTGTGCGCCCATGTGGGAGTGGGTCAGGTGGGGTGGGTGGCGATGGGTGGCTGGGTGCAGAATTGGAGGCGCAGGATGGGCCTGGACAGTGGTGGGGCCAGGTAGAGGGGGGGTTCGGTCGGCAGGTGGTGGAGGCGTACGTGTGGCGTGTGTGGGTGGGGTTGGTGAGGTAGGGTGGAGTGTGGGGATTGGCCAGGGGGATGAGGTGGCGCAGCGCGAGTGGAGGGAGTGAGGTGGCCGGTTGGTAGGCGGGAGATGGATTGGTGGCTGGCGCGGGGTGTGGTTATGGGGTAGGTAGGATAGGATAGGATAGGATTAGTTTTTATGGTTTGGAGGTGGCCGACTAGGCTTTCGGGCTTGGCGGGCTGCCTCCTAAAAATAATCTAACTTTTTATTTATTTTATAAAAGTCTTTTGTAAACCGTTTTTAGACAAAACAAAAATATCCGGAGAAGCCCGGTTTTAAAATTTGAAAAGAAGACGGGGTTATTCAGAAAACAAAACTAGGCTTTTCGAAAATAGTTTTAGACAAATCCATGCATGATGATGATGATGCTCAAATGCAATGTGGCATGATGACATGAGCATGCTCTCATGACGATGCAATGCACAAAAACAACGCGATTTTCTAGTAGTGGTTTTGCGGGGCGCAACAATTCGACACCACTAACAATGGATCTCGCCCTCGAGATCCGCCTCATGGTACCGGGAAGAAGGCCGACGATCAGAATCTTCTCGCTTCATGTAGATCCTCGCGACACCACTAACAAGAGGTCGTTGTCCGTGATCGTCGAGAGAACACTCCGGGAACAAAGGGCGAAGGTAGAGGTATCAACAAATAAACCACCTCTAGCTTCCGTGGATGGAGTAAAATTGCTGGATCCGCCGATTCAATGTACAAGAGCGAATGATAAGAGTAGTCGGATGGTGATCAATCCACCGCGCACCCAAACCATTACTCTGCACACGAATAGGTGAATTATGCAACCAACTCTCGGAATTAGACTGAAGATCTCGACAACGAGGTTCGGAAACAAAGGAGTGATGCAGACTCTGCATCAGATCTGGCGTAGATGATGTCGTCGCGTTGGAAACACCGGAAGGCACAAAGGAGGAACAACGAGAAGTCCAACAAAGGATTCCTCAGATAGCACGAAGACCGGATTTAGAAGAACCATTACCAAAGGAGGAAGCGAAACCCTGAAGGTACGATGGAAACCCAACCACGAGAATTCCTGGACTCGAAGAAAAGATAAGAGAACAAAACCAAAAACACGCAGAGGTAAGAGGAGAACAGAAGAGGGGTAAGGAGTAAAAGAAGACCTAATCAGATCTATCCAACCGATTTTCCAAAATAGTTTTGACACTCTACTTCGGCCGTTAGCTAGGTCATCCTACAGGCTAGACAAATGGGGTATCGTAACTGCTGAGCTCTTATACCACTTTATAACACCCTCAAATCGGCCCTATGCAAGTTTTAGACCTTTCCGCCAAACCCGCATAGAAATGATTCAAGGACGCCCACCAGGCACTTTCGTGCGGGTGGAAAACGAAGTAATACCATTACACAACAGTCCCCGATGGGAACCACAGAACAGATATATATATACAACAGCGACTCAACGAGTCAAGAATACAGATATACAATACCAAGATTCAAATCACCTTGAAAACGATAGAGCGTCCGACTATGGACAAGAGGCAAATGGGGCCCTGAAGAATAACCAATGGCGTCCATAACCCTGCCCAGGCCAAGCCGGAAGGGTAACCCTGCTAACGACGTCGATCTCAAACCTGCTAAAACAAAAGGGGTGCTGACAAAGGGCAAAGGAAAGAAGAGGAGCGTCAGTACTGAGGCCAGTACACGGCGGGGCTAGAATTCGGCGGCTCTCGCCTACATAGGTATGGTGGACTGAAGCGGCAGCGCAGCGGCACAAAACAACCTATAGAGACTCGGTAAAACTGGCGGCTATTAGAGAGGGATAAGAAAGACCTATTCGTATTCAACCTGAAACTAACACCAAACATACCCTTCCTGCTATTTCCCCCTCGAGACCAAACAAGGAAGTCAAACCGAGGAACTCACACAGTTGGCAGTTTTATTCATTCCATTATAGTTGAAGCACTTACTAGTCAGATATAGATAGTATGAGTCATCCTAAAGCATAAGTAGTGGGCAGTTTTAATTACCATTCTGTTATAGTTGGAACATTTACTAGTAATATATAATTGTCCTGAGGAATCCCAAACCCAACAGTTGTTCACACTTTTATCACATTCCATTGGAGTTGCAATACTTACTAGGCAGGTATAGCATGTCACCAAAACAACCTAGATCCACCAGCTATTGGCATTTTTAATATCCATTCCGTTATAGTTGAATCTGATTACTAGTCATATATTAAGTCAAGTTTATAGCACTACGTTAGTTATGCTTGTCTATGATCGAGATACTGTGCTCCAAGTCGTCCAGAACCGCGGACACGGCTTTCAGAAAGTTTTACCCTGCAGGGGTGCACAAATAGCAACACACACTTGATTAACCTCGGAAAAACCAACTCAAAACCCAACGAGGCATTCACGACAAAGCGATCACAGGATTCATAAAATATTTCAGGGGGGCACCCCACTAAGCTACCCGCAACGAAGTTGGCTGGCTCCGGAACGGACCCAGGGTTTGCGTCAATGGATGTAAACGACCGGGAACCCGAAAGTGTGTCTGGGATTGTCGATACCGCGAAAACACTCCGCATCCAAAATAGTACAGGTGCTCCACGCACAATCTTAAATAAAGCAGTAAACATGGCATAAGTACAGGATAGTAATAAAGCCCCAAACTACTTGTGGCCCCAAGAAATAGAAATGAATCAAGCTCTGGCTCAGGGGGTCCATAAGGCCTCCCGGATGTGGATAGTGCAAAAAATCAAGGACCAGGTATCAAGTACTCGGGGCCTACGGGACACAAGTGGGCGTAAAAACCAAATAGCATATATCGCCCACCGGTGCCTCTTTCATTAGTTGTCCCAGCAATTTAATAGTTGTATTTGAAGTCATGACCAACTCCACCGTAAACATCTTCCTGCATTCCAACAACTGTGGTACTTGCCAACACGAGATCGCACCTCAGCAAGCAACTATGACTCGCAAGGCCAGCTATCTACCAAACACAGGTAATAGGAGGTGTCCAAGGCATTAGAGAGGCTGCACGGGATATAACTGGTGCACGGAAAATAAAGCATCGTGACATGGATAGCAATAGATCAACAGGAGGAAATAAAGACTATAAATGCAAAATAGGTAGAAGGGGGAGAGATGCTCGCCTGGGAAAGCGCTGCCGACGGATCTTATCCGGAGAACTTGTCGATACTCGCATCAACTCATCGGCCTAATCCGCGAAGAAGCAAACACTAGCAGAAACTCCGGATACAATATTTAATACTACGGCAGAAGATCCGGCATGATTATGATATGATGCATGGCATGGCACAGATGCGGAGCAATTAGGCAATATTAAGCGGAACCGGGGTCCTGACAATTAATTAAACGGTTCAAGTTATTTAGAGGATATGATCTAACATAATAGAAAAACAAGAGTTGGAATTCCGACTTACATATTGCTCGCGGGTGAGTTTATCCAAACCCGCGTTAACTTCAGCGGCCACCTTCTCGGCAAGAGTAGGAGGAATCACTGGGGCTGTTGGAAGCTCGCCAGTCCTAATCCTCTCGTCGTGAAGGCGGACTTGAGCAAGAAGGTCAGAGAACTTGATGTCCTTTGCTTCTTCCGCTTCCTCTTCGGGTGATAAATGGATTTTCTCCAGGCATTGCCTGGCTAGCCGCTAGATTTCCTCTGCAGATTTCCGGGACAGACCAAACTTGGCAAGTCCCGGATTGCTGATGAGGTTTTCGGCGAAAACGTCAGCCGAGGGATCATTAACCGAAGAGGGTTCACCCTTATCTTGATCTGACGCACCTATGGTGACGTCAGTTTGCGACCCAAGGATCACAGGCTCTGTTGGAGGAGCCGGATCTTCTGCAACCACCAGAGAAGGAATGATCGCCGGAGTTGCAGAAGGTTGAGGGGCAGGAGTCGGAGGAGCCATGGCAGGGGAAGCTATGGTTAGCTTCGTCTGTCGCAAGGGCTTCGAAGGAATCCCCTTCCCCTTACCCTTGATGAGAGGCTTTGCTCTGAGAACGTAGTAAAGTCAGAAACATTACATCTCGTAAAGGAATTCGAGAAAGGTATAAAGGCGGAAATTGTGAATGAAAGTTACCTCTTCACAACAGGCACCTCCTTTGTGCCCACAGCCACTATCGGAGCTTTGCGCTTCTTGAGCACAAGATCCGGTAATGGGACCACTTCTGTCTCCTGAGAAAACTTAGGAGGGTATCCTTCGAGCGGAGCAAGTTCCGACTCGGGGAGGTCAGCAAGCTGAAAACAAGAAAGCATATCAGTATTGAAGTATAACTTGAAGATTGAAACACATAAAATGTGTATTGATGGAAGCTTACTGACACCATGGGGTTTTCCGCCATGTGCATATCCAGAGAAATCTTCGGAATTCTCCTCTCGATCCGCTCCTTGATCAGCCACTTGATCTGGTTGATGTAGCCTTGAGTGGTGTAGGCTTTGGGGCTGATGCGGAGGGAGTTTTTTTGGATGACGTGATGGAGTGCATCAGTCTATCCCCGTGATACTGAAGTGGTTGGATCCGACGCGAGACCCAGCACTGGACCAAGTCGGATCCCTTCAGATCCTTGCGTTTAATCAAATATTCGATCCGCCTCTTAACGAGGATCAGATCATCGGTGAGAGCCAGAGCAGCCTCGTCCCAAGAAGGTTGGGCCGTGGCGGCTCCGTCGAATAAAGCCGGCAAAGCAGTAGCTTTGCCAGGAGCCGTACTATACATATGATTGAAAAAAGTGGCTGGCCATTGTTTGACCGAGTCACTGGCTGAAATTTTGGGATATGCCCGGTCACGTCTAAGTGAAAAACTAATAGTGCCGGTGATGTAAGGAACACCGGCAGTGATGGAATTTCTCCGGACATGAAAGAAGTACCGGAAGAGAAACAAACTCGGCCTAATGCCGAGAAAGCCCTCGCAAAGCGAAGCATACGCACTCATCTCTAAGTGAGAGTTAGGAGGAAGATTGTGGAGTTGAACTCCATAATGATCTATCACCTCGGAGAAGAACTCCGAGGGAGGAAAAGACAGACCTCGGTCGAGATGAGTACCAAAGTGGACCCGCTCGCCGTCGCGCGGGTTGGGGACGGTTTCACCGGAGCCGCTCCGCCAGTCGCCGGCGACGAGAAGCCCCTCCTTCTCCACGTTCTTGAGGCCCTCCTCGTTGACGGCGCAGGGGATCCAGATTCCCCGGAAGCTCTCCTTCTCCGCTACTACTTCCGCCGTCGCCACCGCCGCTGCTGCCACCAAATCAGAGGAAGAGGATGAAGCCATTTCTCCGGTGAGAAGATGACTTAAAAGGGGCGGCGCTGGGAGTTCGGTGGGGAAAGGGAGAGAAGTCTCTCTGCGCGTAGGAGGATTGGGAGGAAAGGAAATGGCAAAGGATTGGTGGAAAGGAGAAGGAGAAATCCAAACCCCTTATATTCACCTAACTGCGCCAAGATTCGTGCAAATGCTACAGTGTAACCGCCACGCGTCGTGGAAAGAACTAGGAAGGACCCACGCTATGATTGCATCTCCTCGATCTCCACGCACGCATTGAAATGGCGCCTCGGTTCCGCGAACCGTGGACCCACCAACGGTCGTGCTGACGACACGCTTGTCAGATGATGTGACTAGACCATGCTTGTGTTAGGTGGCGTTAGAGACCAAGTTCCGGCTTAGTTTGAAATCAAGCTAGAAAATCCAAGTAACCTGTTGATAGGTCCGACTTATTTTTAAGACCCGGATCGTATTTTTTGTTGTGAAGTTTCAGGAACCCTTCAAGATTCTGCAAGCCGAAGATCAAGCTAGACGATGATAAAATCCGACTTTGGATCTTGGAGGCCTCTGGGGGCTACTGTTGGGGATATACTTTCTAGGTTTCCTTTCAGTTCCTCACTGACCAGGGTGGCCCACTTCGGGTTAGAGCTTTGCTTCACGGGCGGCCTAGTCAGGGACAGAAGACGGAGTCCAATACGGCTACGGGAAGGCCCAGAAGACTTACCGACTTAGGCCCATAATGTTACTTGTAGTTCAAGATGTACTCTGTAACCAACTCTTAGTCATAGCCGGATTGATCTCTCTTGTAAACCCTAGGCCGGATATCTATATAAGCCATCCTAGGGAGAGCCTTTAGGGCACCCAATACTTTAGACCCTCAACTCGCACAGGCGATACCCTTGTAACCCATATTCCGGCTCTGCCGTATTACTGGATTGCTAGCAGGAGTAGGATTCGTCCAAAGCCGGCGGATTCGAACCTAGGTAAACTTGTGTGCTCACCATCCCGGAATACCGTACGTATCAGACCCCTCTCTTCCGCATGCCTCGAGGACCCCCCTCATGGCGTACTTGTCCTCAATCCGATGACAACGGTGCTAGCCTCGGCCTTGTCTTCGGGGTTGACCTCTCTGTCTTCCAGATCTTCAGCTTTGTCGTGAAGTTTGGAGGCCTCGCCCTCGCTTCCCTCATCTAACTCACCCTCAAAAGCATCATCAAATACATCAAGGTAGCTCGGCCCCTCGTTCCAAGCATGGGAGAAGGAGTTCTGGATAAGCTTGTTAGCACAGGCTTTGCGACGTGCAACCTACGCCGGATCTTCGGTCCACTTTGATCTGGTGCGCATGCGGTTAAGCAGCCCCAAATCTATTCCTTCGTACCACTAGAGGATGAACTGCAGTGCAATGTCAGCCCCGGCTCGTGAAGCAGATTCTCACCACAAGTGCAACTGAGTCTCGCACTCCATCAATTTGGCGATAAGTACCACATTTCTTTTGGGAGTGGGCTCACCGGGCTAGAGGGAGATGAGAATCCGCATTGTGGCCGGCATGATATATGCGACGTATTTCCTTACCAGCTCCATGCGAGCGGCAAGGCTCACCAGCAGATCCTCTGTCTCGTAAGGGATTGACCCGGCAGCAGGACTTGTGGGAATACTATGTTGCTCGCGAGACTAGGCCACGACAGCATTAGCAAGAGTGTCACCTTCTGGAAACTTGCCTGAGAACAGAATAGAGGAAACAATGATCAAAAGCACTAAATCCGGAGAAAGGAAAAATGAGCAAGGGAAAGGAACTCAAGGGCAATCTGGAAGAGGAGACGCTAGAGCTCGCCATGGACTTTGGCACTATTAGCCTGGAGTTTCTCATATTCAGAGGTCACCAACGTAAGTTTTACGTCGGCTTCCTGCAATAGATCCTTGTCCTTGGAAATTTGCGTCGTCAGACGCTCTTTTTCCTCGGCAAACTCCTTGTCAACCTTATCTAACTCGGATTTTTGGAGGTCCTTAAGCCTCTGTATTTTGGCATTCAGCCGAGTAATCTCCGAGTCCTGAAGGCGAAGCCGAGGTATCTCGTCATCCTTCTTCTTCAGTTCAGCTTGATGCTTGCCTGCTGGTTCGAGAAAATTTGTCATCATCTGAGGAATAGGTACGCTATCTTCAAGGCAACTGTAGTAATAGGTTAATCCGGTGGAGCCAAATTATAAATGTCTACTGAATCGAGGAAAGAGCGCACAATGATCATGAGAACAAGACAAAATACCTTGGATTTCCTCTAGATTTTTTCGCATGATAATATTCTCAGCCTCAACCTTGGATGCATAATTGGAGTAACAAGTTCATACGGATCATGGATAACTCGAAGGAATGCAAGTGGAAATGGAAAAGTCTTGAGTAAAGAAAGTTACCTTTCCTCTGGTGATCCTCTAAGAGCTTTCCGTAACAGGCGCAAACATCTTTGTAGGAGTCCAGCAGGTGCTGGAACTCAGCAGTATGGCGGTTAGTGGTAATCTAAAAAAACAAGACAAGATTAGTTCAAGGGGAAAGTGTGGATATTCAAAGTCTACAAGATCCGGGCCAAGTGGAACTTAATCCGGCTCTAGGTGTGTGGATATTCGAAGTCTACAAATTCCGGTCCAAGTGGAACTTAACCCGGCTCTAGGTGTGTGGATATTCAAAGTATTCAAGATCCGGACCAAGTGGAACTTAACCGGGCTCTAGATGTGTGGATATTCGAAGTATTCAAGATCCGAGCCAAGTGGAACTTAACCCGGCTCTAGGTCTGTGGATATTCGAAGGCTACAAGATCCGGGCCAAGTGGAACTTAACCCGGCTCTAGGAGTGTGGATATTTGAAGTATCCAAGATCCGGGCCAAGTTGAACTTAACCCGGCTCTAACTTGATCACTATTTTAAATTGCTAAGGACATAAACTAAATTCTCTAGGAGCATCCGACCGAATAACAAGTTACTCCCTCGGAGGCTCTAGGACTAGGGGATATATCTATAAGCATGCATATGTATAAAGCACCATAGCAGAAGAAAAGAGTTACCTCCATCATGCGGCCAGCCAAAGAAATGGCCTTGGTGGCAGAGTTCATCTGAGCGCTGAACTCCGCAGGGACGAACTTCTCAGGTAGATCATCCTTAGGATCAATGAATTCAGCGTTGTTCCAGTTGTTCACATACTCAGGGAAAAGTGGGCTATAACTTTCGCCGCTCGGATTGAGCAGCTGCAGGAATGGTATGCAGGACCACTTGCCTACTGCGCTATGATCCGGCAGCAGGAAACCGGGAAGGAGCACCCTTGGCTGGCCCGACAGTTTTCTTGAGCTTCCGACGGTGCCTGAGAGGCTGGCTGAAATATGTCCGTGATGGACACAGTAGATCCGGAGGCAGCTGATGGAGCCTTTCTCTTTGGAGGCTTGTTGGAGGCTGTTGCTACTGCTGGCTTTGGTGCCGAGGCTTGTGCTGGAGCAGATGCTGCTTGTGCTAATGCTGGTACTGGTGGTGCTGGTGCTGTTGGTGCTACTGGTGCTGGTGCTGCTGTACTGGTGCTGCTAGTATTGATGCTGCTGGTTTAGAAGAAACTGGGGCTAAAGAAGAACTTGGTTGGAGCGGTGCCGATGAAACTGTCTTCTCAGAACTAGGCGGTGGAACAGAAGAGGAGGATCTAGGATGATTCGGCACAGCCGTATCCGGACCTGCCCCACTACCCCCCACGCCGACGTTGCCCTCCTCCTGACGAGGTGGACTCCGATTAGGCACAGCCGCGAAGTACTCTTAAATAAGACTGAGCAGGCGGACATCACTATCGCTGGGGGGGAGAAGGACTGCTTCGGATCGGAGAGGCAATGCCGGAGCCGCTCTTGGGAAAAACCCTAGGAGCTCTGGAAAATAAAAGAACAACAAGTCAAGAAGAGAAAAAAATAGATAAGAAGCAAAGGCAAAGGCAGAAATGGAAAGACCCAAGAGAAAACGCAGAAAGACTTACTCATTCGAGGTTGGAGGTGCCTGAGGTTCGGGTGCCCTTCGGACTGAGCTCTTGGCCGTTGGCTTCGCCGAGGCTTTCACCCCGGAATTCTCTGCCCCTTCTTGAGCGGCGGCGCCTCCGAAGCTGCAGCCGAGGTAGCTGCGCGCTTTTGGGAGGGAGCAGGGACCAGACCACTTGTGGAAAGGGGGGAACCTCGTAGACCTGACCGACCGGGTTAGCTGAAGATTCGAACATAAGAGGAAATGCGTAAGATATGGGCACCGGGTCAAGTACCTTAAGAACCTCAACATCAGAGTCATCATTATCCGGCCAATCCCTTAAAGAAGAGGCCTTACCAGAGGTGCGTTTGACAGTGTCCGGAGTGGGCAAAAAACTCTCTGGATCAGGGTCCACCTCATCCAGCTCAGCACGATCTAGCACCCACTTGCTCGCCAGCTCCTGGCCATCCTCTAGAGGCTGCTAGAGGAATCGCTGAGAACAAAGCAACAGTGTTCAAGTTAAAAAAAGTTGTCCGACATACCAAGAAGACCCAGAAGAATAGTAAGAGAGGAGTTTACCTTTGGAGGAGGGTTGTCCTGGGTATAGGGCGCAAGACCCCATTCCCAAGCCTCGGAGAATTCCTTCTCCACATTGAAGATGGCCTTAACCAGGCAGTATACCGCCGAGTTATCGAGCTCGAAGGAGGAAGTCCGGTGGGGATCGAGGGAGCTTCTCAAGTAGCAGATCTTGTGGGCGCGTTTCTGCAGGGGGAGACTCGGCTGCGAACGAAGGTGATCATGATATCCTCCCCCCACAGTTTCTCCTTGATCGGGCGGTCAACTTGGTTTCCTAGGGCCGTGGGTCGTTTGGGAATGCTCTCCCAAAGAGAGGTGTCCGGGACTCCAAGCTTGAAGGGGAGGAGCCGGATCAAGTCTTCGTCTGTCGTGCTCTGGACGTAGAAGAAAGTCTAGGCCTAGCCCTTGCAAGACTCGAGCCTGGTGACCCAGGGAAACGCAGAGCCCTTGCAGGGAGATATAGAGGCAGCCCCACACTGAGTCAGATGCTTTTCCGCCAGAGTAAGCTCCGGATCCAGAACAACGTTCTTCCACAGACCGAAGAACTTGATCCACATCTCCTTGGATGGCCAGAGGCTGATATATCCCTCTATGCAGAGGCAAAAGAGGAGATAGAGGTGATGACATTGGCAGGGAGATGATGGGGTTGCAATTGGTAGATGGAGATAAAATCAAAAAAGAAATCGGAAACAGGAAGGCCGAAGCCGCGCTGGAAGTGGGAGAGAAAAACCATGTACTCCCCAAGATTTGGAGAAGGGGAAACCACATCGGCGGCGAGGCAGCAGGCGACACCGGCAGGGATGCGGTGCGTGGCGTATAGCCAGTCCAAATCGTCTTCCAGATGAAGGCACCGTCCCAACTGCCGCGCTCGTGAGGCTCATCTTCATCCTCTTGCTGTGCATCCACGGCAGCCTCTTCCTCAGTCATGGTGAGGTCGAGGTCTTCGAGGATGAAGTCAGAGTAGAAGTAGCCGGCCACGGGGAACCTAGATGCACAGGGCCCCATGGTGAAGATCTTGAAGCGAGGCAGCGACGCAGTCACCGGGAGCGTCTCGACGCAATTGCGGCGGTGCGGCACTGGCGAAGGAGTGGTAGCGGAAGAAATGACGCAGCGGAGAAGAAAGAGAAGTAGAGGGGCACTAAGTGTGTGGGGAACCTCCCCAAGATTGCCCCAGCCCCCTATTTAACCGCGCGTGCGGGCGTGTAGTGGGATCATTTGCAGCCGCCCAACCACACGGTGTGGCCGTGCACTCAGCAGAACAACCAATCAAATGTGAGCCACAACAAGGGGCACAGGGAGCAAAGGATCAAGTGACGTGACACGATGATGTGGTTAACGAGGCGCTGCAGTGAAGGGACGTGCATAGCAGTTATTCCTGACATCACAACAGTACCCGGCGCAGTAACTGGGCGTGGCCCTTAAAATGAGGCAAGATGATTAACTCGAATATGTGAGCAAAGACCCGGCCAGCGATAAATAACTCAGAATGAGCGAAGGGAACATAGAAGAAAAAGGTCCGGGTTACGGATTAACTTGGCCGAATAAGTTGAGATCCGGATGAAGGAACCTACTGTGTCCTTAACAACTAAGGTTGCTAAGACCGCACCAGCTTCAGGGACTAATGTTGGGGGGATACCCCCAGGTAGGCTCACGCCGGGCTATAAAGGCCGAGTTAGCAGAGGTCAAAGCTAGTGCTAGCCGGGTCACCTCAAGGCAGGCCAACTTATGGAGTAACCCGACCCATGGGGCAGCTCCCCAACATTAACCTGGCCAGCATAAAATATATGTTGGCCATGTTTGTCTATCTATTACACAGGTACCCTTGTAGCTGGGTTAGCTAGGTGCTAGCCGGACTACAACTTGGCTTCCAAGAGAAGGAAGGAATCGCCCGCTGGTCAAAAGGTGGCCTTTGCTAGCTGTATCGTGAGCGAAGCAAAGGAGAGGGAAGGACCAGCGGAGCAGGGGCGACCAACATGACACGGGAAGTGTCTGCTGACGTAGCCCATGTCTGGTGACGCTTAAAGGCAAGGATTACGCAATGGGTTACATTCAAAGTTCGGACGAGCCGTTGAAGATAGTAAAGAAGCATCTAGCTTTAGCCGAGGGGCACATTATAGGAATTTGCTGCCACATGTGACCTACCATTGTAACCCGGGCTCCCCTATATAAGGAGCACCGGGGCCTCCATAGAGAGGGATCGATCATTTTTCTCTGTCTAAGGTAGAACTCTAGAGCTAGGTTGTGGGGGGTAAGAGACATAGTCTCCTTCTCATGAACAGCTCGAGGAGCACTTGTAAACACCATTGATAGAGGAAATTCAACAACATCGGTGCGTGGAATCATCACGTTTTCCCTCCCTGGATTCCCCTAGCACTCATTGGCCCCATCTTTAGCCTATCCATGGCATCTGCCGTCCCACCACCAACAACATCAGGAGCCTCCACCCACATGAATGAGGGAGAGGTGGGGGCACCCACCTTGTCCGCCGGCCATGGCAAGGGGCTGCCCCATCCCCTATAAAAGATGGGGTAGAGCTCCTCTCTCTCACACACTCATCTGTCTCCTCTCATATGCCCTTTGGTTTGCATGTTCCTCCCCCTTCTAGCCTTATCCATTGCCACGAGCATGGAGCTTAGGCAAAGCCCTGCTTAATATCTTCTCCACCTCCACAACCACCATGTCATAGTGTTGGTGGAGTTCCACGGGATCCACTACTTCTGCTGCCATGCTGGAGCGACGGGCATATGTCGCCGGCACACCGTACGTGTGACCGATTATGGAGGGGTTGCACTTGTGGCATTGGGTTATCACGTCCTTGAGGACGGTGTGTACACTATACAACAAGCATGTTTGTTTGCGGGAATGTTATCCCGCATTACGGTCTTCGAGGGCGAGTCCATCTGAAACCATTACAAGTATCTCCTAGATATGATCTTGGTAGTTGCAACCATAGGAATTTCTTTGTTTTTCATGCAATGAACCCCATCAATGGTATTAGAGCTATGTCTATGCATAGATTCTTTGTACGGTTATAACAGATAGAGATGTGGGCGTTGATAGTCTTGCGGTTTCATACTTGCGCAAATTTTGATCATGGTGGCATGTTGGGATGAAGCTGCCAAGACTAACTTTACATGTCCTCGCATATTACATGTCCCATGTTTGACATGCAACTCATATTGCATAGGTGGCTCAGCGGGTGTCTGTCTCTCCCAACACAGTCATGATCTAATTTACAACAATTTGCTAATAACTTGATTATCAATGTTGTGGCTGAAATTCGTAGGTATAGCGATTCTCTCCTGGAAAAATAAATTAGAAGACATCTAACTTGTTTTGGCAGGGCATGTGATGTGATATGGTCATTGTTACAAAAATTGTTGTATGCAATGAGATTTACTGTAAGTTAAACAATCGGCAGGAGCCATATGGTTGTCTTTATTTTTTATGGCCTACGTGTTATTCGTGTATATCCAAGATATATATTATAATGGTGGAGATGACCATGATGGTGGCACCATGGACCATGGAGCCACGCTGGCGGAATGATGGAGATTATACCATGGAGCACAAGATGGATGTAGCATCCCTAATGTCTAACATTGTAATGCTACCTGGTTTAATAAATATAATGCTACTTCCTACATGTAATTAATTGCATCGTCATAATATCATGCTCATGTCACCATGCCAAATTGCATCTGAGCATCATATTAAAACCTATTCCATTTGGTTCTTCTCCTCATATTTCATTGTCTTGCATATTATTAATTTGCTTCTTGATATATTGTATTTTCATCTTACTAAATTGCTTGATGGTCAAGTTGAGTTGGGGGAATGTCTATTATAATTCCACCACCTTCTTTTCACCTCCTGTTTTATCTATCCACCATTCTTCTGTCCCATTTAAATATGAGCAAATGTATTTTCCTTTGATATTTAACTCTAGCTCATATATTTTTGGGTGGATCCTTTTTGGATTCTACATACTCCCATACATGTAGCTATATTGTTTTCATAATATCAATTATTAAAGAACACATGGCCACCTTTGCATGCCAAGTGAGTGGAAATATCATCTTTCACCCTTCCATGATTCGATTATATTTGTGGCTATTTGGGAAATATAGTGGAAAATACACACTAGCAATGGCTACATTGTAATTCATGCATGACCAGGCTTCCAAACTAGCAAATACCATATGCATTGGAGAGCTTGCATATATAATTTTTGGTGGCTTTATGCTTGAATATACCAAGGGCCATGATGATTTTAATTTTTTTCACAACTAGCAAGTAGTGCATTTGTTGCACATGCATGAGCCATGCAAGCATGACTCTCCAATATCCCTTCTAGTTTCTCTATTTTGATTTTGGGTTTATTTGAGATGTTTTGTTTGGATATAAATAAGGCTAACCAAACCAAATTATCAAACCTAAAACCATTCCTATCTTCTTACATGTGCTCACATGGACACCACACTTGTTTTCTTGCCATATCTATCTACCAAAGTCAAATATATGTGGCCACATCACCTCCTTTACATCTCTCCTTTTTTCTTGATTAGCAAGAAGATCAGACCACCACACCTAGCATGACTGCCCTCCTCCCTGGTCCCCCTCCCTATCCTAGCTAAAAACAAGAGGAGGAGAGAAGAGAACCACATCCGTGACCTCCTCTTGCTTTAGCTGAAAGGTGAAGACCGCCACCCATGTGTTGTCCTTATCCTCCTTATCTACTCCACACCTACTAGATCAATATATGAGACCCTAGGAATCCCTCTCTGTCAACACCCAGATTTTTAATACCAGATGCTTGTTATGCCATACCTCGCAATCCCTACCATTTTTGCGAGATATAACAGATTGGATATCACAATACATCATCCATTACAAACCATAATAAGGTTTTACACAAATAAAGGATCTCATGATCCAGTCTTAATACAATCAAGCGGCGGAATAATAAAGCGTAGTAGTGGGCTCCATCTTTAGGGTCACATGCAATGCTGACGATGGGAGATGATCCTAGTTGTCGTAGTCGTCCTGCTGTCCATCTTCCTGATAGTGCTCCTCATAATCTGGCCATGGGAATAGCTGGGGACAAAGCCATGAGTACTCTTTAAGTACTCGCAAACTATCACTAACAAGTAAGGTAGTTCTAGTAGGAATACTAAACTCTAGGTTTATTTGCAAAAACTATGTTTATGTTAAGCTGAGTTCGAAAGTTAAGAAAGCGAACTTAATGTTCTAAATCACCTAAGTGGGAACTTAGTTTTTTTATAGTCACAACCCTGTTGTGGTCAAGTCAAAGTCCTAATTCATTTCACAAGTCCTTTTGAAAATATCTGACGATGGAACAGTATGGCCACTCCAACTGTCCATGACCGCGGACGCGGCTATTCGAATAGTTTGACACTCTGCAAAGGTGGTACACTTTCACCACAAAATTCGATACATCCGTCAGGGATAACCCTAAATCAATCATACTTATTATGCGGATAATCAATAATAACCTTTCAATTATACACTCTAGTATAGGCACCTCCCCTATAAGCTTGGCCTACCATCCATGGCCATCTGCCATCCTAGGCACTACATAGGATACATAGGTGGACACACATCAAGTGGTAGCCTCAGCTCAAACCTCTCCCGCGAGGGAACCCATACTAATGCATATAAACTTCCGGCTAAGCCTTACCTAATTCAGGTATTGTGGTTGTATGGTAAAATTGGAATGGTATCGCATCCGAACCCAACAATCAGTTTTTGGTAAAAGGGCTAAGGCTCATGCCTCAACATTTTCATCATCAAACCATTGGTGGTTCTCAACACATGTCAAAACATCTCAATAGAATAACTCATCATTCCAAGGTTTTCATAATCATTTTCACCAAGCATTCCCATCTAAAGTGATCAAGTTTTATGCTTAGCACTAGCCACTGAGGTTAAGAGTGTTCACTAAAGAGGGGTGCTAACCTTCAGTCTCATGCCATAGAATGACATCTAAGTATAACTAGATAGGCCAAGTTTTATACTCTTTATGCTATCTATACTAAAAGTAAAGAACTTTGGTAAAGTAAGAGAGTAAAGCTTGCACGTAAAACTTGGGATGGTATAAATCAAAAATATATAACCCAAGAATGCATAATTCATCTTGCTTAGGTTAACTTGCATCTAGTGGTGGCTTGCCTTAGTTGGTGCAGTGATTGAAATTCTCCTTGTCTTCTTCGGGGTAGAACTCCTCCTCCTCGTAGACTTGGTCGGTACTATCGTCTATAAATCAATACGTGGTACATAATCGCCAAACAATACTTATCTATGCTATGTAGCACACTAAGTCACACACTTGATGATTCAGCATCATCAAAAACATCGCATGCGATAAAGAACTAGTTTTATTCATTTTGCTTTAGAAAAGTAATTTGTCCTCATTGAAATTAATTAAGATTTAATATTCTCCAATTAAAATATGGGATCATATTGACACATGTCATCACCACATATTCTAATACATGAGAATGTGATTTAAAGTGTTGGTCACATTTTATAAAGTTTAATACTATTATTTAATCGATTTAAAGTGACTAGAAATGCCCTAATAGCATTATTTTGTACTAGTCCATTGACACTGCATGCAGTCCTTGATATTTTTAAATATTCAGATGGATATTATCAATGAGATTTTTGAGAGTTGGAATCAACTAAAAAGCTATTATGGTTGATTTTTGAAAAATGTTTGAAGTTGCAAATGTCTCTGTCTTATTATTTTTACTATATGTGATCTCTAACTCCAAATGATTTAAATCCAACGGGCTTGGATAGATATTTTAATTTCCTTTCTAATAAAATTTGAATCATGCAATTTGGTTGAGTGAAATTCCCTGAATTGATTTTTGAATAAATGGACAAAATATGATTTTAACTAAATTGGAAAATCGCTTATTTGAATTTTTGGGCCAGCACGGGAAAACTAACGAGACGGCCTAGCTGCACAGGATAGTGCAGCACGCGGCTGACAGAGAGGGTCCACTAGTCAGCGACACATCTAACGCGAAACGGTATCTACTGATATGAGCCCTACGATCTAAATCTAATCCAACGGCAGAGGCTCGTCGTCGACGACGAACAGCTCCGGCGAGGAATTTACCCTAGCGTGGCGGTGGGGGTCTCGTGGGGCTCACCTGGGCTCCAGCTAGGCTCAGCGACAGGGGCAATCGACATGGTAGACGACGGCGAGGCGAGGCATGGTCACGACGAGGCTTGGGGTGGTCGGAATCAACGGAGCCCTTCTCCTCTAGCAGCAGAGGACTCCGGTGAAATTCCGGCACGGTGGTGCTTGCCTTGCTCTAGGGGGAGGTGGGGAAGGTCAGTGAGGAGTAGGGAGTGGAGTGGTGTGAGGAATGGAGGCTGGGGTGGCCTCCTTTTATAGCTCAGCGTGGGGACCGAGCGGTGCAGCGGTGAGCTCGACGGTGGTGTGGCTACATGCATCTGTTGGCACGGGCGAGGGCGTAGGACGGTGCGGTTCTCCCTGCTGGTTCTCATAGACTTAATGGCGTGGCGTTGGGAGGCTTAGTTTGGTATGGTGCGTGCGATGCTCTGCATGGGAGCGGCGGTGTTCGAGACGGCGCATAGGAGTTACGGGTCGCGCGGCGGCAAACGGGGGTGTCTGTCGGGGTGCTGCGATCATGGCGGGTCTATGCACGCGAGGGGAGGTCAAGGCGCGGTATGTGCGAGCTGGTCGGGAGTGGCGCACTGGCGCGCTTTGGACACAACGCAGAGAGGCGGTGCACGGCGGTGTTAGAGTGGTCGAGGGCTGGGCTTCGACCATGGGGTGGGTAGGGGTGGCGGTGGGTTGCAGCGACGCTAGTGGACATGCTGGTTGGGCGCGGGGCTGTCTGGTCTGAGCTGGCCGTGGTCGGCCGACAATGACCACTTTCGGGCCGCGCTCCACTATGCTAGCGGTGAAGGGGGAAGCTGGTCTGGGGCAGGGTTAGTCTTAGAGGGAACAAGGGAGTAACTAAGGAACCATTTGGTCGATAATCACTGTACCAAATAGTGAAGCTAGTCTAAGGATTATTCTGTGCATTCCAAGTGTTTGTGTTAATGCCCGCATGAACTTTAGTTTTGAATTTCTAATTCAATTTTTTTTGAGTGATCTTAGATTAAGCTTGAGAGACTAGGTTTGCTTGGACAAGCCAAGGTGAATTCATTTGATGGGTATTTGAAAAAGTGTGATCTTAGCACATACACATGATTGAATTTTCAAATGTCCATGAAATTGATTTGCTAGATGTTTTTGTAAGTTTGTAAAGTGGGCCTTGATACACTTTTACTTGGTCTAGCAAGGGGTGAAAATAAATAGAATTTTTTTATTAAGAATTGTCTTCTAGGAACACCTAAAGTGACCTAGTGGTTTAAAATGGTCAAAATGACGAATTGGTTTTTTATCATTTTTATTTCTCTTTCTTTGGATTTTGTTTGTAAATGGTCTAGATGATGTGGGATTCACCTTTAATCCATTTCATAACATTTAGAACAATCAAGCATGGCATATACACTCAATTCTACACTAATGCAAACACGCATGCATTCATATGCTTTTCCTTAATATTTTTTTGGTAAACCCTAAATTGGGTGATTAGACCTTGATAACCTTGATTAACCTTTTCGGATGTTACAAACCTTACCTCCTTAAACAAAAATATCGTCCCGAGATTTAAGAAAAACTAGGAACTAAAGAGATCTGGAAACTCAGTCCTAATGTAATCTGCCCGCTCCCATGTAGCTTCTTCTTCCGTATGGTTACTCCATTGAATCTTGAGAAACTGGGTACTACGAGTTCTGATGGTTCTGAAGGCTTCTTCTAGAATACGGATGGGTACTTCACGATACGTCAGATCCTTGTTGATATCAATGGCTCGATGATCGATGTTCTTGAAAACTTCGGTGTTCTCCAGAACTTCTAAGCATTTGCGAAGTAACGAGATATGGAACACATCATGGATGGCTGACATCTCCTCTAGAAGTTCCACTTGATAAGATACTTCTCCTCGGTGATTCAAAATCTTGAAGGGTCCAATATATCTAGGGGATAACTATCCTTTCAATTGAAAACGTTGCATTCCTTTCAAAGGCGACACTTTGAGATACACAAAATCTCCGACATTAAAGGTCAGGTCTCTATGTCTCTTGTTAGCATAACTCTTCTGTCTGGATTGGGCGGTCTTGAGGTGCTCATGGACTTTGTGAACCTTCTCTTCGGCTTCTCGTGGGATGTCGGGTCCAAAAATCTGACTATCTCCTAGTTGCGACCAATTCAAGGCGGTACGGCATTTTCTTCCATAAAGAAACTCAAATGGGGCCTTTTGCAAACTGGCTTCATAACTATTGTTGTATGAGAATTCTGCGAAAGGCAGACAATCTTCCCATTTTCATCCATACTCTAGAACACAAGATCTCAACATATCTTCTAAGATCTGGTTGACTCTTTCAGTTTGTCCATCGGTTTGGGGGTGATAAGCTGTGCTGAAATTGAACTTGGTTCCCAATCCTTCTTGGACTTTCTGCCAAAATATTGAAGTAAACTGGGTTCCTGGATCTGATACTATTGTCTTGGGGTTCCATGCAAACTGACGATTCTAGCAATGTACAACTCTGCTAGATTCGAACTATGGTAGGTAGTCTTGACATGAATAAAATGGGGTACCTTAGACAGTCTATCAACTATGACCCAAATAGAGTCATTTCCCCTACTAGAAGTAGGCAAACCAGTGATAAAGTCCATTCCGACAGAATCCCATTTCCATTCTGGAATCTGCAATGGTTGCAACGGTCCTGCGGGTCTTTGATGTTCCGCTTTGACTCTCTAACAGATATCACACTTGGCTATGTAGCTTCCGATTTCTCTCTTCATCTTGTGCCACCAAAATTGCTCTTTCAAATCCTGATACATCTTTGTTCCTCCGGGGTGGATAGAATAAAGAGTATCATGAGCGTCCTGCATGATAACTTGCTTCAGATCCGAATCTGCTGGCACACAGATACGTCCTTTGTACCACAAAACTCCTTCTTCATCTTCGGTAAATCTAGGTACCTTTCCTGTACCGATATGATGTTTGATTTCGTCGATACTTGCATTTCCCTTCTAGGCTTCCTTGATCTGGCTAATCAAAGTGGGTTGAAGTTCTATGCTAGCTAAAAATCCTTTTCTAACTAGCTCTGTTCTAAACTGCTCCAACTCTTCATGCAAATGTGGCTGTGCTTCTTTGATCATGGTGTTTAGTCTACACGGCAATCTGCTAAGAGCATCCGCTACCACATTGGCTTTGCTGGGGTGATAGTGAATGTCAAGGTCATAATCCTTGCTTAACTCTATCCAGCTCCTTTGCCTCATATTCAGCTCCTTCTGGGTGAAAATATACTTCAAACTCTTGGGATACGAATAAATATCACAGCGGTTACCCATAAGGTAATGACGCCATGTTTTCAATGCTAAAACTACAGCTGCTAGTTCAAGATCATGGGTAGGGTAGTTTTGCTCATGTTGCTTCAATTGTCTGGACAAATATGCTATGACTCTGCCTTCTTGCATCAACACACATCCGAGACCAATCTTGGATGCATGACAATACACATCAAAACGCTTCTTGATATCCGGCATAATCAAAATTGGGGCTGAAATCAATATCTTCTTGAGCTCTTGGAAACTTGCTGCTCATTTGTCAGTCCATTCACACTTCTTGTCTTTCTTCAACAACTGGGTCATCGGTCTTGCGATGCTCGAAAATCCTTCAACAAACTTGCGGTAATATCCCGCTAATCCGAGAAATGCACGAACTTGGGTTTGAGTGGTTAGGGCTTTCTATGCTTCAACATCTCTGATCTTGGTGGGATCAACAGCGACTCCTCTTGTCGACACAATATGTCGTAGGAATCCTACTTACTTCAACCAAAACTCACATTTTTCTAAACTTGGCATACAACTGATGTTCTCTAAGGGTTTCAAGGATGGTTCTTAGGTGTTGCTCATGGTCTTCTTCTGACTTGGAATAGATAAGAATGTCGTCGATAAAAACAACGACAACCTTATCTAGGAAGTTCATAAAGATCTTATTCATGAGATTCATGAAATAAGCGGGGGCATTGGTTAATCCAAAAGACATGACCGTATACTCATACAATCCATATCTGGTGGTAAAGGCGGTCTTTGGAATATCCGTTGCATGAATCTTGAGTTGGTGATAACCAATTCTAAGATCGATCTTAGAAAACACTCTGGCACCAGTCAACTGGTCAAACAGATCCTCGATCTTGGGCAGTGGGTACTTGTTCTTGATGGTGACGTCATTCAGCTTCCGGTAATCTGTGCACAAACGGTTACCTGCATCTTTCTTATCAACAAACAAAACAGGTGATCTCCATGGCGATGCGCTTGGTTGAATCAAACCTTTCGCCAGCATAACATCAAGTTGCTTCTTCAGCTCCACTAGTTCAGAGGGGTTCATGCTATAAGGTCTCCGCGCTATGGGTCTAGTTCCAGGAATCAGTTCAATGAACTTGATATCCCGATTCGGGGGCATACCGGGCAATTCATCTGGGAATACGTCAGGGTATTCACAGACTACTCTGACTTGGTTTGTGGTTGGTTGGGCTAGACTCTTGTTGCACTTGAATTGATGGGGCAAGGTTTCAGAAACATGCTCTACTGATACTCTAGAGCTACTGGTCATGGTTATGGCTTTCTTGGCACAGTCGATCAATCCTTTATGTTTTGACATCCAATACATTCCTAGTACTACTTCCATACCTTTGGTTCCAAGTACTATTAGATTGGCATAAAAATCTATCCCATGGATTCTGATAGGTATAGCCTTGCAAATTTTTCTACCTTTGGTGGTTGAACTGGGTATTTGAACTATTATAACATGCTTCAATTTGGTTGGTTGAATCTTACTAGTGCATGCAAATTCTTCGATAACAAATGAGTGTGATGCTCTAGAATCAAACAATACTCTTGCTAAAACTGAGTTCACAGAAAACATACACAGCACAACATCTGGCGATTCCTCGGCTTCTTCAGCATTCATGTGGAACACACGGCCATTGCGGTTGAGTGAGTTCCCTGCGGCAAATCTCCTTCCAGGCTGACCACGGCGTTGTTGTTGAGCTGGGGCATTCACATTGGTGGCTGCTGCAAGCTTCTTGGGACACTCGTTGGAGTAGTGACCCTTGACTCCACATTCAAAGCAAGTAATCTGGGACTTGTCTTTTGCTGCAATAGGCACAACATTGCTTCTAGTCCTTGGGGCAGTATTATTGTTGTTGTTGTTTTTGGACTTGGGCGGTGCACGGTTGAAGTTGTTGGAGTTGTCGGGGTTGTTGTGATTTCCTCTAGACTTCAAGTTTCCTCCACTACGATTGGGGTAGCTTGGATGGGACATCGAGGGTCTATTGTTTCTTGGGGCATATCCTGCAGATGGGTTGGGGCGATATTTCTGGTGATTGTTGGATCCACTCTGGTGCATCATTCTAGGCTTGCGGTTGTCATTGGCTTGGTTGATCTTCCCTTCCTTCTGGATGGCCGAATCTACAAGCTCTTCGAGATCTTCAAAACGGATGTTGACTAGGACAATCTGCATGTCATCATGCAATCTGAATAGGAATCTCTCCTTCTTCTTGGCTTCAGTGTTGATCTCATCAGGGGCATATCTAGCTAGCGACAGAAATTTGTCATGGTACTCAACTACCGTCATCCTTCCTTGCTTCAGTTCTTGGAACTCATCTCTCATTCTGGTGACTAA
Organism: Avena eriantha; assembly: GCA_910589775.1. Classification (NCBI taxonomy): domain Eukaryota; kingdom Viridiplantae; phylum Streptophyta; class Magnoliopsida; order Poales; family Poaceae; genus Avena; species Avena eriantha. The sequence goes on from OU342746.1 coordinate 16,855,574, forward strand.
ACCTTGGGGCACATGGGTGCGGCTAAACTTGATGTTGAAACCTTCCCACGTAATCACTTGACCATGGTTCATAGTACGAGTGCTATTCCACCAGGGTCTTGCATCTCCTGCCAGATAGTGGGTGGCAAACAGTACTTTCTCGTTGTCGTCAACTCCGGCGACTTCTAGGTTGTTCTCCATGGTTTGCAACCAATCATCAGCATCTCAAGGGTCTTCAGACTTGCTAAAGATAGGGGGATTAGTATTCTGAAAGTTCTTAAGCTTGGATCCATGATGATTCTGATTTCCATGGCCTTGATTATTGTGGGCCATCTGAGCTATCTATTGAAGAGTGGGTAGGTTGGCTTGATGTTCTGCTCTACTAGCTTCTCGTGTGGAAACTAGCATATGTAGAATCTGTAACATTGGGTCCTGTGATGAGCTGCTTCCTCTGGGGTTTCCACGGGTCATCTGAAGATTGAGATAGATAATGAGATAAGAGGGAAATTTCTAAGGTTCATGGTTTTGTTTCAAAAGGTTTAAACTTTGAGTTTGACTCAGGTTTGGCAAACTAACTTCTTATCATTCATTCAAGCACACAATACAACACACACCACAACACAAAGGAAAACATATGGTTTTAAGAACCATTATGTGAAACTACGATACAGTGGTACCAATACAACTTATTCCTACGGTAGTGATCAAGTGTCACATCCCAATTATTAGAATTGGTACTGCATATCATGCATGGCATTGCATCATTTTCATCTTTGCAAAAATTCAGTTTTAACAGCTTTTTGCTAAAACACCACACAAGTGCTTTTTCTTCTCTTATAGGTGACTACTAGGGTTTTTGCCTTGCATCTACTAGAATGGCACTATATAAACATTCCAGATGAATAGATGCGTATAGTATTCCAATACAAACCTGTAGGATTTTGTTTCACTCGAAACGGAGCTCTAGATCAACAGGTATGGCCAAAATAGTTCAGCAAAAATTTCAGATTCAGAAATTCAGACAAAACCAGACAGAGTTCAGTTAAAAAGTCTCAAAAATAATAAAAAGAAAAAGGAAAAAAAGATCGACGCAGCCCACCTGTCAGCACGCCGCCGCCGTGTTCGTCCTAGAGACGAACTGCCACCGCAGAAATCGCCCGATTTTTGGGATTTCGGCCTCCCTCGCCCCGTTCTTTACCTAGACTATTTAGCCGCGACCCCCTCTTCGATATCCCCCTCTTAGAACTCATCTATACCGCCGCCCCAACCCGTGATTGCTCGCCGGAGTTGGACGCGCCGCTGGTGCCATTGACGACGGTAGGAGCTCGAACCGCCACCGCAGAGCGCCCCTCGCCTTTCCCCTTCGCTGCCGCCTCGCCTCACCCCCTTTCCGCCTGCAGGACACTAGGGGGAGATGCGTAGGAGCCCCCTTCCGCCGACGCCGGAGTGTCGCCCGTCGCTGCCGACTAAACCAAGCCGCTGCCCGTGAGTACCTAGGCCGACGCATGAGGACCTCCTGATGTGAAACGAGTGGTCGCGATCGACCGCTGACCGCGACACTGACCGTGGACTGATCAACCGCCGCGTTGGCGGGACCCGCATGTCAGGGGGAATATTCCCCGGGTTTTTATAAAAAATAGATTAAAAGTCAAAAAAGAATTATAACTTCAAAATTTTGTAGGAAAAGATTTACTGGGCCAAAAATTACAAATAATATACCTTTGGAATCACAAAATTGTGTATAATCTGTTTCTGCAATAAAATTTTAAGGTTACTGTAAGTATTTTCCTGAGATTATAAAAAGGCTTAAAGTAGTATAAAAATCATAGAAAAAGTTCTGTAAGTCTTTTGGGCGTAATTCCTTTTGGTCCAGGATCTAATTTGAACCATATGTCCAGTAGTGTTTTTGTCAAACTTAAACAACACTGTTTGCAACATTGGTTCAATGTTTTTACTAAAATCCCTATTAGTTGGAATAACAAATTACATAATTTGTTTTCATTGCATTAAAGGTTTTTCCATGCATCATTCAACAGTAATAAACATCAGAAAACATAGAAGGGTTACTGAAACCTTTATTAAGCTGTCATGCATGCATTTGTGCACTTGTTTATGATTGTGTATGTTTGTTTATGTGTTGAAATTGTATCGTGTAGATTGTGACGAGTGCAATGCTTGTTTCTGCGAGGATTGTACTCTCGACTCCTACCGCCAAGGCAAGTAGATGCTATTTTGTTCATACCTTGTCCTACTATTTTATTTTATGCACGTGTAGCGTATTTCTATAGATATTGTGTAGGAATTACTATGCTATGCTATATCCTCTATATTATGGTAGGAATTCCTTGTAGTTGAGCCCCGTTCAGTAGATGTGCTTAGACCTGTTGTGAAGACGGGGGAAAGGGATCACATTATGGTGAAGTATGTGTTTGATTCAAACTAAAAACAACATAATGCTAATGAACTACCTGGGCAGAGTAGTTGGATTTTCAACGGATTGTGGATAATGGTGTGGAATGCCGCCTAGGGTACTGAGAAGGATTGGTTCTCTTTGTTATAGTAGCTTACATGTGCAACCATGTGCCAGTAAGAAATGGGTGGCTGGTTGGACTTAGTAGGTTGTGGTGATCCGAAACCAGTGTAGCCAAAGATGTAGTGAATGGTAGGATGGGACCGGTGCGTAGTGGGGTTTGGAGATCTACTTCCCGAAAGGTCCCATCTTGGTCTTCTCCCTATCATCATACAATATGAGTGTGGTGGTATGAGCTGGGTTGGCCAGGTAATATGGGTAAAGTGTACAAACCCCTGCAGGGTGTAAAACTAAGTACTTAGTCGTGTCACGGGTTACGGACGATTGAGTTGCTTGATTATGAGACTATGACATATTCTCACTCATCCTTATTTCCTAATTACTAAAACATGACGGGTGAACCTAATGGGTTGTTGTGAATAAAATGGTTTACTAAAGTAGGAGAAATGTGTTTAAAAAGTGCAAGCTAGCCAAAGCTCCACTAGGCAAATAAGCATGTAGATGCTAGGTGCATTATCTCTTTTACCTTAGCGCTACTTGCCATACATTCCATGTATTGACCCTTCGGGGCTGCTACGATTCATGTTGCAGGTTATTCCGATTCCGAGTGATCGAATAGGTCGCGGTACTGCACTCGACACTTGTTCCCTTGTGGGCAATTTGAAGATGGAGTAGTTATCTTTATTTATGTTGCTAGTTGAATAATGTGTAAGCTAGCCTTCGAGCTAAGCGAATATTGTAATATTTGAATCTTCTGGATCTTCGTTATTTATGATACACGGATTATTACTTTGTTATTTCATCTATGTTCTATGTAAGCCAATGAACCGATCTAGGGATTGGCACGTTGCATAGAAGCTACAATCTTTTCAGTACTGTAGTATTACAGATGGTATCAGAGCCATGTGTTGACTGTAGGATCGTGACCTAGGATTGGAATAGGAAGCCTCATATTTATTTAAGTCTATTTTACATTCTGTCTTTATTCTTATGCCTTCATTCTAGTAAATTCTTATCCTTGGCTATTCTCACTCTTTCCTTTTTACAATTGATATATGGGAGATGCCACTAGAGTTGAGTATGTTGAGTTCCAATCACCAAGACTCTTCGCAAGGCAGTTGGCAGACTTTCTCAAACACTGGGCATGCTAATGCCGATGTTCAAAGGAAGGAGGATGAACGCATATGTGCCTAGAGATCGTGTATGGGAGATCACCACTATTGTTCTTGCAGATCCCACCGTGCCTGGCATTGAGAACCTGAACCGCACCAAGAAATAGCTTACTTGGGAGCAAGGAGTGGAATCAACCATGCATGAGGCACACCTGTGCTATCTCCACCAACACCGACTACCAGCGGGTTCACCTTTCCTTGTATTTGGAAAATGTAATGAAGACGGGAACGTGATGGTCACCGCAGGCAACCGGAACAACATGCCATTCCATGAGAAGCATATAGAGGACATGGAAATTAAAGCTTGGGAGAGGGAAGAGAAACTGATGCAGCAAAATGAGGCGCTTGATTATTTTCAGGAAACTATGCATTTACAAGGATATGAGATGGAAACCCTGCACACCGCTGTGAATACAATGGAGCAAGCCCTCATTGGTAGGGATCAAACCATAGCGGACCTCAATGGGACAGTAACGGAGAAGGATGCCACCATTGAGGAACAAGAGAATGTTGTGGTGGAAAGGGATGCTACAATTGTGGGGCTGAACCAAACTATTGTGGGAATTACTCAAGTTGTGGCGGAGCAAGATCAGATCATTGTAGAGATGGCTGCCTAGATTGCTGCCCTTCAAGCGCAGCAGAACCCGCCACCAAATAATGATAATGACGACGATGGCAATGATGATGATGCGGGTAATGGTGATGGTGGTAACAATGAAAATAATGGAGGCAATGACAATAATGGAGGCAATTAAAATAATGGAGGTGATGACGATGATGGAGGCAATGACGATGGAGGAGATGAGGCGAACGCCTTTGCTGAAGAAAGTGAGGAGGAGGACCCCAATAAGGTGGACTTTGAGGACTCGAGTGCTAAAGATTCAGGGGAGGTGTACACGCCACCTCCATGGCATGCACGAGGATCGAAGTGCCAACGCATGGACTCCAGAACCTATTGCAATCTGTTCATCAAATAGTTAGAGATAGTCCTCCAAAATTAATTTTCATTAGGATTTTCGTTAGTCGTTATATATCGATCAATGTAAACTTTGGCACTGTTATTTATTGTGTTTAGGATGCTCTATTCAGTACTATGAAGTTTCAGGATTTTTCTTGTGTGGTTTATTAAATGGTTTTGGCAAGTTTAGGGTAAAATCCGTGTTATTGCTGCAGCAGTTTTCTGCTGAATCTGCTGACCTGTACGATATTTCATATTTTACTGGTAACTGATAAAAATGTGAAAAATTGGGATCCGGTGCGAGGTTATCTGTACTACATGCACAAAAATCAGAAAAATTTATTGACGAGTTTAAGTCACTTAGAAAAATTCGTGAACACAGCTGAACTGTTCTGGCAGAAATCTGTTTATTGCTCTTTTGTATCTAAATATTGTCACAAATGTTTCTAAACTATTTTGTAGTTATATACTTTTAATAAAAACACCTAGAACTGTGCTTGTTGTGTGTTGATTGTGTGATACATGTTTGTTATTGTTTGTAAACATATGGTTGTTGCATGAGCACTATACATGGGTAGGGATTATTTCCTTAGTTTCTTCTTTCTAATTTTACCTATGCTGAACCGCAGATGGCTCCTCGCCGAGTACCTCATGAGATGGCTCAGCTCATGGCTGCTCAGGCACAGTTCACTCAAGTGATGACACAGTTCATGGAAAATCAGAAAAATAATAACAACAACAATAACGGGAACAATCAGCCACAGGGAGATGCTCTCACGAGGTTCCTGAGGCTGAGGCCAGCTAAGTTCTCCTCTGCACCTGAGCCCATGGTTTCTCTTGACTGGCTCCGTTCTGTAAAGAAGGACTTCGTGACCGTTGGTTGCACTGATGCTGAAAAGGTGAGGTTTGCTGCTCACTTGCTGGAAGGATCATATGCTTCTTGGTGGGATGCTTTCCAGATCACCCATCTGCTGGACACAGTTACTTGGGCCATGTTTGAGGAAGGGTTCCGAACCAACCACATCTCAGTCAGGACCATGAGCCTGAAGAGGAAGGAATTCCACAACCTGCGCCAAACCAACCGCATTGTGGCGGACTACATAGAAGAATTCAATAACTTGTCCTGCTATGCCCCTGAGGATGTGGACACTGATGCCAATAGGAGGGAGAGGTTCTTGGATGGTCTCAGTGATGAGCTTTCACTTCAGCTGTCACTGGTTTATTGCCCGACATTTCAGGAACTGATGGACAAGGCCAGGATTCTGGAAGGGAAACAATAGTAGGTGGAGAGACGCAAGAGGAAGAACATCCATCACTCCTCAGGATCACACCACCATGCTCGCACCTCTTATGATGGACACTCTGGATATTCTAGGCATGGCGGAGATGATCGCAAGCACCGTGGAAGTAATGGACATCGCCACGATGGTCATAGGGTCAACAATCACCACCGTCGAGGAAATGACCGCCACCATGATGCTCATAGAAGCCACCACAACAACTCTGGGAGGAACAATGGACATGACTATGTGAGCAAGAAGGACCTTAGCAATGTGGAGTGTTACAAGTGCAAGAAGCTGGGCCACTATGCTAGTACCTGCCCGGAGAAGATCACATGAGTAGGACCCAAGCTTGGACCCAACCAGAATGCGAGAACCATGTGGATGTGGAGGAAGTCCGTGATGAGCCGGATCTCGTGATTCGTAAGTTTCCAATCTATTCCCATATTGCACTCGTTCTATTTGATACTGGTGCGTCGCATTCATTCATATCAAGGGAATTTGTGGATAGACATAAGTTAACCACTGAGTCACTAAAATGGACTATTAGAGTGAGCTCACCAGGAGGAGAGATGCTAGCTAGTAAGGGATGTCGTGATCTTACCTTAGGCATTGGAGCACATAGTTTTCCAGCACATTTGGTAGTTTGGAGTCACAGGGATTAGATGTGATACTGGGCATGGATTGGTTGTCCGAGCATGATGGTCAGATAGATTTCGGACAGCATGCCATATCTCTGAGGACACCATAAGGCATAAAGATCAAGTTCAAGTCGGGAGCACGTCTTAGGGGTGCTAAGGCGAACTCTCTTCAGGAGGTTAGCATGGACACCGTACCCATAGTGAGAGAATACCCCGATGTGTTTTCGGACGAGTTACCAGGGGTGCCACCGGACCATGATGTGGAGTTTCTCATTGACTTAATGCGGGAACTGGACCAATAGCCAGGGGACCGTACAAGATGGATGTGGATGAGTTGAAGGAATTGAAGAAACAACTTAGAGAACAGTTGGACAAGGGATTCATTCAACCAAGTTCTTCATCTTGGGGTGCACCTGTTCTATTTGTGGAGAAGAAGGACATTAGTAAGAGACTAGTGGTAGACTATCGCTCGCTTAATGAGGTTACCATCAAGAATAAATATCCTTTGCCCAATATAATAACTTGTTTGATCAGTTGAAGGGAGCAAAGGTATTTTCCAAGATTGCTCTAAGGTCAGGATATTTCCAATTAAAGATCCGTGAGCGGGACATACCAAAGACCGCCTTCACCACTAGGTATGGTTTGTATGAGTATACAGTTATGTCTTCTGGATTAACAAATACTCCAGCATATTTTATGACAATGATGAACATGGTATTCATGGAGTACTTGGATAAATTCACTGTGGTGTTCATCGATGATATATTGATTTATTCTAAGGATGATAATGAGCATGAGAAGAATTTGCGCCTGATTATGGAGAAGTTGAGAGAGCATAAGCTATATGCTAAGTTTAGCAAGTGCGAGTTTTGGTTGAACACTGTTGGTTTTCTCGGACACATAGTGTCAGGTGAGGGAGTTGAAGTTGATCCAAGCAAGGTATCGTCAGTTACTGAATGGGAGTCTCAGAAAAATGTGCGAGATATTCGGAGTTTCTTGGGACTTGTTGGATACTATAGGAGGTTCATAGAAAATTTCTCCAAGGTTGTGAAGCTAATGAATGAATTATTCAAGAAGGAGAAAAGGTTTGAGTGGACAGAAGAGTGCGAAGCTAGTTTCCAAGAACTGAAGCAACGCTTAGTGACCGCACATATCTTGTGTTTGCCTGATATTCAGAAGGATTTCCAAGTGTACTGTGATGCATCTCGTCAAGGACTTGGAAGTGTGTTGATGCAAGATGGAAGAGTGGTATCCTACGCCTCACGCAAACTTAAATAGCGGAATTACCTCATACCAACTTAAATAGCAGAATTACCCCACACATGACTTGGAATTAGCGTCAGTTGTGCATGCGCTCGAGGTATGGATGCACTATTTGATGTGTAATCATTGTGATGTATTCACGGACCACAAAAGCTTGAAATACATATTCACACAGAAGGAATTGAACATGAGGCAAAGGAGATGGTTGGAGCTCATAAAGGATTATGACATGAGCCTGAAATATCATCCCGGGAAGGCTAATGTTGTAGCAGATGCGCTAAGACGCAAAGTGTATGCTAATGGTTTGACCATGGGAGAGTTACCCAAGGATATGTGTGAACAATTCGAGGATCTTAGGTTGGAGGCAGTATCCGAGGGGTATTTGGCAACACTGGAAGTCAAACCAATGCTTCTGGACATGATCAAGGAGGCTCAAAAGAAGGATAGCGACATGGAAGGAATAAGAGCAAACATACATGAGGGTAAAGCAAAGGGATTTCGTGAACATGAGCAATGAACCCTATGGTATGGAGATCGTTTGTGCGTGCCCAACGATCAAGAAATTAGGAAGTTGATTCTGCAGGAAACCCATGACTCGCCATACTCCATACATCCTGGTAACATGAAAATGTACATGGATTTGAAGGAAAGATTTTGGTGGGTTAACATGAAGGGAGATATGACAGAGTATATCACTTTATGTGATGTCTGTAGCAGAGTGAAGGCTGAGCATCACAAGCTAGCAGGATTACTACAGCCATTTCTAGTGCCTGATTGGAAGTGGGATAGAGTTGAAATGGATTTTATCACAGGACGACCTAGGACGAGGTCAGGATATGATTCTATTTGGGTAGTGGTTGATCATTTAACCAAGGTAGCTCACTTTATACCTGTGAAGACCACCTATACCAGTGCTAGATTGGCCAAGATCTACATGAACAAAATTGTGTGTCTACATGGAGTTCCCAAGAGTATTGTTTCAGATAGATGCACCCAATTTACCTCTCACTTTTGGCGCCAGCTGCATGAGTCGTTGGGGACTAAGTTGGAGTTCAGTACAGCTTTCCACCCTCAGACGGATGGATATACAGAGAGGGTGAGTCAGATTTTGGAGGATATGTTGAGAGCTTGCACTCTAGCTCATGGCTCTAGCTGGGATGAGAATTTACCTTATGCTGAGTTTTCCTACCACAATAGATACCATACTAGCATCAAGACGTCACCGTTCGATGTGCTATATGGTAAGAGATGCAGGACACCATTATTATGGATGGTGTAGGTGAGCGTCAGTTGTTTGGACCTGATTTGATCAATGGTGCTGAGGAGAAGGTCAGTTTGATTCGAGATAGGATGAATCTAGCACAATCAAGGCAGAAGAGCTATGCTGATGCTAAACGTAAGGAAGTGGTGTATAAGATTGGAGATCAAGCATACCTCCGAGTTTCGCCACTGCGTGGAATTAAGCGATTTGGATTTAAGTGCAAGATGGCACCTCAGTTTATGGGACCATACAAGATCCTAGCACGCAAGGGAGAGGTTGCATATCAGTTGGAGATGCGAGAGGCTCTATCCGTTGTTCATGATGTGCTCCATGTGTCTCAGCTGAAGAAATGCCATCCGGAGATGGTGGATACACCATTGAGAGACATTGTGTCACTAGAAGAGGTTCAGCTGGAGAACGACTTGACTTATGAGGAGAAACCAGTCAAGATCTTGGAAACAATGGAGAGGTTTACACGCAGAAAGACAATCAGTTTTTTTAAGGTGCAATGGAGCCATCACACCAAAGAGGAAGCCACTTGGGAGCGAGAAGCTGACCTCCGAGAGGACCATCCACACCTATTTGCTAGCCACGGCGAATCTCGGGGACGAGATTCATCTTAAGGGGGTTAGTCTTGTCATATACCAATTATTAGAATTGGTACTACATATCATGCATGGCATTGCATACTTTTCATCTTTCCAAAAATTCAGTTATAACAGCTTTTTGCTAAAACACCACACAAGAGCTTTTTCTTCTCTTATAGGTGACTACTAGGGTTTTTTCCTTGAATATTCTAGAATGGCACTATATAAACATTCCATATGCATAAATGCGTAGAGTATTCCAATACAAACATGTAGGATTTTGTTTCACTCGAAACGGAGGTCTAGATCAAAAGATATGGCCAAAACAGTTCAGCAAAAATTTCAGATTCAGAAATTCAGACAAAACCAGACAGAGTTCAGTTAAACAGCCTCAGAAAAGAATAAAATGAAATAGGCAAAAAAAAAGATTTTTTCAGTTAAACCGCCGTCGTGGTCGTCCCGGAGACGAACTGCTGCTGCAGAAATTGCCCGATTTTTTCAGGATTTCGGCCTCCCTCGCCCCGTTCTTTACCTAGACTATTTAGCCTCGACCCCCTCCTCAAAATCCCCCTTTGGGAACTCATCTATACCGCCACCGTACCCCACGATTGCTCGCTGGGGTTAGACGCGCCGCCGCCGCTATTGACAATGGTAGGAGCTCGAACCGCCACCGCAGAGCGCCCCTCGCCTTCCCCTTTGCCGCCGCCTCGCCTTACCTCCTTTCTGCCTGCAGGACACTAGGGGGGAGCTGCGTAGGAGCTGCCTTCCTCCGTCGCCGGAGCGCGGCCCGTCACCGCCGACTAAACCAAGCCGCTGCCAGTGAATACCTCGGCCGACGCATGAGGACCGTCCGATGCGAAACGAGCGGTCGCGATCGACCGCTAACCACGACGCCGACCGCGATGCTGACCGCGAACTGGTCAAACGCCGCGTCGGCGGGACCCGCATGAAAGGGGGAATATTCCCCAAAATATTGCCCTGGTTTTTCTAAAAAATAGATTAAAAGTCAAAAAAGATTTATAAAAAAATTGCAGGAAAAGATTTACTTGGCCAAAAATTACAAATAATATACCTTTGGAATCACCAAATTGTCTAGAATTTGTTTCCGCAATAAAATTTCAAGTTTACTGTACGTATTATTCTGAGATTATAAAAAGGCTTAAAGTAGTATAAAAATCTTAGAAAAAGTTATGTAAGTCTTTTGGGCGTAATTCCTTTTGGTCCAGGCTCTAATTTGAACCATCTGTCCAGTAGTGTTTTTGTCAAACTTGAACAATATTGTTTTCAACATTGGTTCAATGTTTTGAGTAAAATCCCTATTCGTTGGAATAACAACTTGCATAATTTGTTTTCATTGCATTAAAGGTTTTTCCATGCATCATTCAACTGTAATAAACATCAGAAAACATAGAAGGGTTACTGAAACCTTTATTAAGCTATCATGCATGCATTTGTGCACTTGTCTATGATTGTGTATGTTTGTTTATGTGTTGAAATTGTATCATGTAGATTGTGACGAGTGCAATGCTTGTTTCTGCGAGGATTGTACTCTCGACTCCTACCGCCAAGGCAAGGAGATGCTATTTTGTTCATACCTTGTCCTACTATTTTATTTTATGCATGTGTAGTGTATTTCTATAGATATTGTGTTGGAATTACTATGCTATGCTATATCATATATATTGTGGTAGGAATTCCTTGTAGTTGAGCCCCGTTCAGTAGATGTGTTAGACCTGCTGTGAAGACGGGGGAAATGGATCATATTATGGTGAAGTATGTGTTTGATTCAAACTAAACACAACATAATGCTAATGAACTACCTGGGCGGAGTGGTTTGATTATCAACGGAGTGTGGATAATGGTGGGGAATGCAGCCCAGGGTACTGTGAAGGATTAGTTCTCTTTGTTATAGTAGCTTACGTGTGTAACCATATACTAGTAATAAATGGGTGGCTGGTTGGACTTAGTAGGTTGTGGTGATCCGAACCCAGCGTAGCCAGAGATGTAGTGAATGGTAGGTTGGGACCGGTACACAGTGGGGTTTGCAGATATACTTCCTGAAAGGTCCCATCTTAGTCTTCTCCCTATTATCACACAATATGAGTGGTGGTACGAGCTCGGTTGGCCAGGTCATATGGGTAAAGTGTACAAACCCCTGCAGGGTATAAAACTAAGTACTTAGCCATGTCCCCGGTTACGGACAATTGAGTTGCTTGATTTTGAGAATATGACATAATCTCACTCATCCTTATTTCCTAATTACTAAAAGCAAGAAGTCAAGGTTCTCCACTTGGTGCTTCATCTTTGGGTGACATGGCATCTCCAATGGCATTCCCATAGAATCACGCCTTGCAAAGTGCCCAAAGCGAATTCCCTGGATCAAGTTGATGTTTTGCCCACACAGACGAGCGAGAGCTTCATGCATTGCCTTGGCTAATCCATCTAGCCAGTTGTTTTCTCGCACGGTGAATTGAATCTTCTCAGAAAGGGGGGCTTCCATCTTGCCTCGGAGATCTGCAACTATCAACCACTGTAGATCTCCTCCTATGTGATCGTTGAGTTGAGCTCCAAAGAATTCTGGATGTGGGCGCTCCAAATACTCTGACGGTGCATCGAGATCCCTCTCAAAGATCAGTTGGTCTCCGTTGCCCAACTGGTAGAACTTGCAATACTGAACTTCCATCTATAAGAATTTAGGATGAGTAAGTTAGTGAGGGAAACACGTGTGACAAATTTTATGTAGGAATGTAAGAATTTTTGAGGAACAAGATTTTTTTTGAATGAATCAAGGATAAGAGTGGGAATAGGTTTTCATAAATACTCACTTCTTAGGTTTTGAAACTAACTTTTTGTTCAGACGTCCATTCTAACTAGGGTATCCTATGGTCAGGATGGCTCTGATACCAACTTGTCAACACCCAGATTTTTAATCCCAGATGCCTGTCATGCCATACCTCGCAATTCCAGGATTACCATTTTTGTGAGACATAACAGATTGGATATCACAGTACATCATCCATTACAAACCATAATAAGGTTTTACACACATAAAGGATCTCACGATCTAGTCTAAATACAACCAAGCAGCGGAATAATAAATCATAGTAGTGGGCTCCATCTTCAGTGTCACAGGCAATGCTGACGATGGGAGATGATCCTAGTTGTCGTAGCAGTCCTGCTGTCCATCTTCCTGATCGTGCTATCATATTCTAGCGATGGGAAAAACCAGGGACAAAGCCATGAGTACTCTTTAAGTACTCGCAAACTATCACTAACAAGTAAGGTAGCGCTAGTAGGAATACTAAGCTCTAGGTTTATTTGCAAAAGCTATATTTATCTTAAGCCGAGTTCAGAAGTAAATAAAGCTACCTTAATGTTCTAAAATCACCTAAGTGGGAACTTATTTTGTTTATAGTCACAACCCTATTATGGTCAAGTCAAAGTCGTAATTCATTTCACAAGTCATTTTGAAAACATATGGTGACGGAACAATATGGCCACTCCAACTGTCCATGACCACGGACACGGCTATTCGAAGAGTTTCACACTCTGCAAAGGTGGTACACTTTCACCACAAAATTCGATACATCCATCAGGGATAACCCTGATTCAATCATACTTAGTATGTTGGTAATCAATCATAACCTTTCAACTACACACTCAAGTATAGGCACCTCCCCTATGAGCTTGGCCTCCCAGCCATGGCCATCTGCTATCCTGGGTACTACATAGGTGGACACAAATCAAGAGGTAGCCTCAGCTCAAACCTCTCCCACGAGGGAACCCATACCAATGCATATAAACTTCCGGCTAAGCCTTAACCAATTCAGGTATTGTGGTCGTATGGTAAAATTGGAATGGTATCCATCTGAACCCAACCATCAGTTTTTGGTAAAAAAGGCTAAGGCTCATGCCTCAACATTTTCATCATCAAACTATTTGTGTTTCTCAACACATGTCAAAACATCTCAATAGAATGACTCATCATTCCAAGGTTTTCATGATCATTTTCACCAAGCATTCCAATCTAAAGTGATCAAGTTTTATTCTTAGCACTAGCCACTAAGGTTAAGAGTGTTCACTAAAGAGGGGTGCTAATCTTCAATCTCATGCCATAGAATGACATCTAAGTATAACTAGATAGGCCAAGTTTTATACTCATTATGCTATCTATACTAAAAGTAAAGAACTTTGGTAAAGTAAGAGAGTAAAGCTTGCAAGTAAAACATGGGATGGTATAAATCAAATATATATAACACAAGCATGCCTAAGGCATCTTGCTTAGGTTAACTTGCATCTAGTGGTGGCTTGCCTTGGTTGGTCCAGTGATTGAAATTCTCCTCGTCTTCTTCGGGGTAGAACTCCTCCTCCTCGTAGACTTGGTCGGTACTATCGTCTATAAATCAATACGAGGTACACAATCACCAAACAATACTTATCTATTCTATTTCGCACACTAAGGCACACACTTGATGATTTAGCATCATCACAAACATCACATGCAATAAAGAACTAGTTTTATTCATTTTATATTAGAAAAGTAATTTCTACTCATTGAAATAAATTAAGATTTAATATTCTCCAATTAAAATATGGGATCATGTTGACACATGTCATCACCACATATTCTAATACATGGGAACGTGATTTAAAGTGTTGGTCACATTTTATAAAGTTTAAGACTATTATTTAATAGATTTAAAGTGACTAGAAATGCCCTAATAGCATTATTTGGTACTAGTCCAATGTCACTGCATGCAATCCTAGATATTTTTACATATTCAGATAGATATTATCAAATTTCATTTTTGAGAGATGGAATCAACTCAAAAGCTATTATGGTTGATTTTTGAAAAAAGTTTGAAGTTGCAAAAGTCTCTATCTTATTATTTTTACTATATGTGATCTCTAACTCCAAATGATTTACATTTCCTTTCTAGAAAAATTTGAACCATGCAACTTGGTTGAGTGAAACTCCCTGAATTGATTTTTGAATAAGTCGACAGAATATGATTTCAACTAAACTGGAAAATCACTTATTTGAATTTTTGGGCCAGCGCGGGAAAACTAACAGGCCGGCCTAGCTGCACAGCATAGCACAGCATACAGCTGACAGAGGGGGTCCACTGGTCAGCGAAACATCTAACGCGAAATGGTATCTATTGATTTGAGCCCTATGATCTAAATCTAATCCAACGGTTGAGGGTCGTCGTCGACGACGAACAACTCCGGCGAGGAATTTACCCTATCGCGGTTGTGGGGGTCTCGTGGGGCTCACCTGGGCTCCAGATAGGCTCGATGACGGGGGCGATCGACGTGGTAGACGACGGCGAGGCGAGGCGTGGTCACGGCAAGGATCGGGGTGGTCGGAATCAACGGCGCCGTTCTCCTCCAGCAGCGGCGGACTACAGTGAAATTCCGGTGTGGTGGTGCTCGCCTTGATCCGGGGAGAGGTGGGGAAGGTCAGTGAAGAGTAGGGAGTGGAGTGGTTTGAGGAATGGATGCTGGGGTGGCTTGGTTTGGTCTGTCGCGTGCTATGCTCTGCGCGGGAGTGACGGTGTTCAAGATGGCGCACGGGAGCTACGGGTCTCGCTGCGGCCAACGGGGGTGTCTGCTGGGGTGCTGCAATCATGGCGGGTCTATGCACATGAGGGGAGGTCAAGGCACGGTGCGTGCAAGCTGGTCGGGCGCGGCACACTGGCGCGCTCTGGACATGACACAAAGAGGCGGTGCACAGCGGTGTTAGTGTGGTCCAGGGCTAGGCTTCGACCGTGGAGTGGACAGGGGGTGGCGGTAGGCTGCGACGCTAGTGGACATGCTAGTTGGGCGCGGGGCTGCCAAGTGCGAGCTGGACGTGATCGGCCGGCAATGACCACTTTCGGGCGGCGCTCCACTATGCCAGCGGCGAAGGGGGAAGCTGGTCTAAGGATTATTCCGTGCATGCCAAGTGTTTGTGTTAATGGCCGCATGAACTTATTTTTGAATTTTTGATTCAAATTTTTTGAGTGATCTTAGATTAAGCTTGAGAGACTAGGTTTGCTTGGACAAGCCAAGGTGAATTCATTTGATGGGTTTTTGAAAAAGTGTGATCTTAGCACATACACTTGATTCAATTTTCAAATGTCCATGAAATTGATTTGCTAGATGTTTTTGTAAGTTTTTAAAGTGGGCCTTGATACACTTTTACTTGGACTAGCAAGGGGTGAATAGAAATAGAATTGTTTCTTTTAAGAATTGTCTTCTAGGAACACGTAAAGTGACCTAGTGGTTTAAAATTGTCAAAATGACCATTAGGTTTTTTAATCATTTTTTATTTCTTTTTCTTTGGATTTTGTTTGTAAATGATGTAGACGATGTGGCATTCACCTTTAATCCATTTCATAACATTTAGAACAATCAAGCATGGCATATACACTCAATTCCACACTAATGCAAACACACATGCATTCATATGCTTTTGCTTAATAATTTTTTTATTAACCTTAAATTGGGTGATTAGACCTTGATAACCTTGATTAAAGTTTTGGGATGTTGCACTCTCCCTCCTCCCTCCTTCCCCAAGCTTGGCCATGGCCACCTCCATGCCTCCTCAAAACCCTAGCTTTATCTACTTCCTGTCCTTGTCGGTCTGGTGATTTCCAAGCACACCTAGGTTGTCCAGGACTTTCCTACACCTCCTCTACTTCCTCTCGGTACCACCCAGCCTCGCCGAAGCACACCGAAAAAGGAGCAACGTCACCATGTCCGAGAGCATCAGCAACAACTTGAGCGCGACCACCTCTCAAGATCTTCTCCATCCTAGCAAGTTGGGCTTGCTAGGCGATGTCCTAGTGAGCGCTTCTATCCCCTAGACAAGGAAGTGCATCACCTACCTGCGTCTCACCGAAGATCCCTCCGTCGAGCACTTTATGTGTGCCGCTGGGTACACCACCGCATCCTCACATCAACCGCGCCGCCGGCCTCCCCACGTTCTCACTAGCGTTCGTGGAGCAGCGCCACGAACCCTACATGCTACCACACCTCTGCAAATACCTGAGCGATCCACATCGACGTTGTCGACGACTACCACTGACAGATAGAGCTCTATGCTGTCGTGTCTTTACCAATGTTTCACACTTGCTCGATATGCATGATGAACAAGCCTACCACCATGTTAAACCTCTAACATAGCTCGTACCTCCCTCTTCAATTCGAGAGTGAGCTTGTTTGTTTTGGTCTAGTGGATCGCCCGGAATCATCCCCGCAACTCGCCCCCGATCGCCGGTCTAATGTCTAACATTCGTTGGTAAAACGAGATGATAGTTTCGATAGTATCGGCTCGCGTCCGCATATGTTTGCCGCAAGCAGACGACCACCATAGCCCACCTCTAGTTGTTGTTTTTGCATCTAGATGTTCTCCTATGTCCCTGCTTTCTACGAGCCCAACCTTGCTAGATTTGGCGTAGAATCGTGCTCGTGGTGCTCGGCGAAAGTTTGCATCGGTGCACACGCACATTCAGATTCGTCAGAGAAGATCCGAAAAGGTTTCGTAAAAAATCCCCCTACCCCTTTTGAACCCTCAACCATCCATCCTCGCTCTGCCACTTGTCACACCCTGGCGCAACCATGTGCGCAGCTGCCCCACTGGTCATACACCATGGCTAGGTCCCATCTAAGTAGAAAAAATCCCAGACCCTTTTCCTAATTAATAAAAATTCTAGGAAATGGTTTAATCTAATTCAATTCATATCTTAGAAATAATTTCAATTTGGGAAAACTTATAAAATGAAATATGAATCTTTTTTGAACATGAATTCAAACATATTTTGAAATATTTCTAGAGTTAACCCTAGCTAGTCAAACCTTTGACTTTTGACCCATTTTTGAATTGTTTTTCTTTTAATAATGATTTAGTTCATATTTGTAAATAATACAAATGATATATGTTTTGAGATCATAAAAATGCTATGAATATGAATATGCTATCTAAAATAATTTTTTGGCATTTTAAAAATTTCGAATTAATAATTACCATTAAATGCCATTTTCTTAATAAATTCATAACTTTAATTCTATAATTTCAAATTTGAGAAATAATATGTCTAAATCGATCAGCGCGACAAGCCCATTCAAACTATATATTCCATGATTTCAATTGAAGCATGAATAATATAAATATTAAATAGGGATCAAGGTTTATGGCAGCAAAAAAATGACTAAATAATTAATTAAAATGCTTTATTATTGTTCCTACACCTCAGCCATGCCATGCTATGCTATACCATGCAATTGTGCATCATTCCATCGAATTGCACAAGTACTGCATAACCTTTACTTTTAAACCCCACTGAATCTTGTACCCTCAATCCTACCAGCCATTACTACTAGAGTTGTTTGAGCCATGTGAGTCGTAGAATTGCATGGTAGGGTTTGTGCGAGTGTTGTGGATAAATAGGTACCAAAATAACTTAAACAGAGTAGTAATGTGATAACTAAATAAAGAGGCACCTGTGGGCAATAACTGTTACTCCATATTTAGTTTTTAACCACTCACTTGTGTCCCGTAGGACCTAAGTACTTGATGCATGTTCCTTGACTATCGCACTACCACATGTGAGAGACTTTATGGATCCCCCTTTTCCTGAGCTTGATTCACATCTTATTTCTTGAGACCACAAACTAGTTTGGGGCATTATTACTATCCTGTACTTATGCCGTGCTTTAGTGATTTATCTACTATTGCGCATGGAGCGCCTGTACTATTTTGTAAAATGGTATATTTTCCCGGTATCGACAAGTCCAGTCACACTTTTGGGTTCCCAGTCATTTGCACCATTGACACAAACCCTCGGTCCATCTTGGAGCCGGTCGACTTTGTTGCGGGTAGCTCAGTGGGGTGGCCCCCTGAAATCATTTTTGAATCTTGTGAGTGCTTTGTCGTGATGCCTCGTTGCTTTTTATTTGGTTCCTCCTAGGGTTTGTTGGAGATATGCCCAAGAGGCAATAATAAAGTGGTTATTATTATATCTTTATGTTTATGATAAATGTTTACATCCCATGCTATAATTGTATTAACCGGAAACATTAATACTTGTGTGTTTTGTAAACATAAAAGAGTCCCTAGTAAGCCTCTTGTTAAACTAGCTTGTTGATTAATGGATGATCATGGTTTCCTGATCATGGACATTGGATGTCGTTAATAACAAGATCATATCATTAGGAGAATGATGTGATGGACACACACCCATAGTAAGCATAGCATAAGATCAAGTCATTAAGTTTGTTTGCTATAAGCTTTAAAATACATAGTAACCTAATCCTTCGACCATGAGGTTATGTTAATCACCATCACCGGATGGGTACTTTGATGACATCAAACACCGCTTCGTAACTGGGTAATTATAAAGGTGTCATTGGGTATTCTGAAAGTATGTGTTGAAGCGCATGGACCAAGATTGGGATTTGTCCATCCATATGACGATAGATATGCTCTGGGCCCTCTCGGTGGAATGTCATCTGATTAGCTTGCAAGCATGTGACTGGGTCACAAGGGATGACATATCACGGAACGAGTAAAGAGTACTTGTCAGTAACAAGGTAGAATTAGGTATGGAGATACCGACGATCAAACCTCGGATAAGTATAGTATCGCGTGACAAAGGGAATTGGTTTCGTATGTTAATGGTTCTATCGATCATGAAGTCATCATTGAGTATGTGGGAGCCGTTATGGATCTCCAGATCCCGCTGATGGTTATTGATCGGAGAGGTGTCTTCATCATGTCTGCATATTCACAAACCGTAGGGTGACACACTTAAGGTTCGAAGTTGTTTTTAAGTAGATATGGAATGTGCGTTGGAGACCGAATGTTGTTCGGAGTCTCGGATTAGATCCGGGACATCACGAGGAGATCCGGAATTGTCCGGAGAATAAGATTCATATATTGGGGATCATTTTATGAGTTAGGAAATGTTTTGGAGTATTTGTATGAGGATTCTAGAAGGTTTCGGAATGTTCCGGAAGGTTCTGGAAGATTTCTTGGAGTTTGCTTGAAAACCAAGAAAGGATCAAGGAGTCCTTGTGGGGCAAGACAAGGAGTCGTGGGGGAGGAGGACTCCTCCCCCCTCCCAATCCGCCGGCCAAGGAAGGGAGGGGAGTCCTACTAGGACTCACCCTCCCATGGCGCCTCCCTCCTTTAAAGAGAGGGGTGGAGGCGCCACCCCTTGGCCCCCTCCACTACTCCAAACCCTAGCCGCCTCTCTCCTCCTTTCTTATGCTCAGGCTTAGGCGAAGCCCTGCAGAATTCTCTACTCCATCACCACCACCACGCCGTCGTGCTACTGGGATTCCGTGGAGAAGATCTACTACCTCCGCTGCTCGCTAGAACGGGGAGAGGAAGGTCTGCTTCGACTCAGCACGTGTGACCGACTGCGAAAGCGCTGCCGAAACGCGGCGTCGGAAGGATCGTCCACTCGATCTTGAGATCGGCAAGTGATCGACTACATCAACCACGAGATCCAATCTCGTAACGCTTTCGGATCTACAAGGGTTAGTACAGATCTATCTCGTTGCACATGTCTAATAGATTAGATCTTGGCTTTTATCTAGATTAGATCTGGGTTTTGTTCGTTCTTGCGGTAGAAATTTTTTGTTTTCCATGCTACGAACCCATCAGGGTTGACCATGCGTGTGTTGCTATTTGTGCACCCGTGTTGGGTAAATCTTTCTGAAAGACGTGTCTGTGGTGATAGACGAGTTGGAGCATAGTTTGTCGATCATAAACAACTATAACTAAAGTACGATGTTTCTTTTGACCGAAACATGACTAGTAAATAGTGCAACACTCATGGAATGGTTAATAAAATTGCCAATGGATGGGATGTTCATCCGTCTTCTCATGTGGTAAGCGATAAGAAGGACGAGCGATGTTTACTTATGTTGCTTATATAACAGTTCGTTCTAATTAACGAGCGTCCGTCCATGTCTGTTTAGCTAATTATCCTTCACTGCAATTGCGTCACCCCCAGGTGGTTCCCTTTAGATGTATAAACACTTGCTGAGATCCCTAGGGTCTCACACCATAAATATTAATTAGATTGTCAGGTATACCCCTATGGAGGCTACTACGTTGATGAGGCCGATGATAGAGGCAACGACCCTCTTGCGTAGAGATTCTGGGGATGGAGATCTCTGAAATCTGTTGGCGGGAATGTGCTTATTTCTGTGGCATCTTATGCCTATTTGACTCTTAATCCATACTCGGATCTATGTTTCCGCTTCCGCTTGATGATTTGTTGAGTGATATATGAGGATACAATCCTAAAATATAATTACTACCATATATATAATTTGTATCTTGCCATAATAGCGTTGCAATATATTTCTATTTATTTTAGATGGAATAGCTCTGATGTACTATTGTATGTCGCTGACGTACCTACTCACTTGTGTACGCTAGAATCACAGCTAGCCGGACACGTTTCTCGCACTCAAAGCTATAACCATGAATTATGGGGTGGCTGGTTGGGGGTACCATGCCCTTCCATTACGATCTGCTTGTGGGTGGCTTTGCGGCCTCCACGGTAGTATGTCCTCCCCAGATTCGGGTTATACGAGCTTGTGATTTAGAAATGTAAGGTTTAGGGATCACATCTGGTATTAGAGCCATTCCGCACTTTTGGTTCTCAACCAAGGTGGTCGTTGTCAATCTAGAAATATTTTGGTAGTTATATACTATAGAAAAACTGTAGCATCCCGGGTAAAACCACTACTAGAAAATCGCTTGATGTTTTTGTTTGTCCATCATCATGACTGCATGCTCATGTCATCATGCCACATTGCATTTCAGCATCGTCATGTCATCATGTATCTTTTGTAAAAAACTATTTTATAAAAGCCTCTCTTTGTTTTCCAAATAACACCTCTTTATTCAAATAAAAGACCCGGTCGTCCCGGATATTTTGTTGGTCTAAAAACTAATTACAATAGTCTTATAATTGAATAAATAAAGCTTATATTATTTTTGGGAGGCAGCCAGCCAGGCCTAGAAGCCCAGCCGGCCACCTCCAAACCCCAGCCTAAATCTAGTCCCACCCCAAAACCTAAACCTAGATCTACCCTAGATCAAACCCTAACCCTAGCCCCACCAAACCCCTCCCTCCGCCACACCCTAGATTCTCCCTGGCTCAGCGCCACCGACCCACCCACGGTACATCACACCGAAACGACCCAGCGCGTACACGCATGTGTAGCGCTGCCTACCGGCTCGCTCCCGCGATCAACCCCACCTCGCAAGATCGACGCGATGTGCCTCTCCCGATCGAGTCCGCATAGAGCCACCCCGATCCCGCAGGGCCATGTCCCCACCCTGTGTATCACCTCTCCCCGCAATCCCCTGCCACCTCATGACCCGCGCAACCCCGTTTCCCTAACCCCTCTCTCCCCTCACTCCCCTGTCACCGCATGGCACCGCCACCGCAAGGTCCCCCCCTCGACCTTCTCTGGCAGCGAACCCGCTCCCCGCCGCTGCTCCCTGCTCGCCCCACCCTCTCTGCTCCTCCCTCTCAGGATCTCTGGTGCTAGAGGCCCACCTTCCCACGCCCTCTCCTTGCTGCCTTCCTGGCCTCTTCAGCGACCAAGCCAGTGCCGCCGCAACCTCGACCCAGCCTGCCGCTTGAAAGAACATTTAATGGTTCCCTGTGTTTTGCGTGTTAGATAACAATACCGTGGAGTTTTCTCATGTGTGCTAAGTGTGCAGGGAAGTGTTTTTGGTATTTGGGGCCGGATTATCCGCTTCATTAAGGGCCGGATTATCCGGCATGTGCCTCTTGGCCAGGGCCGGCTATGCACGAGCCTCTATCTGGGGGCGGACTTTCCCTCGGACAGTCCGGCATCGGGCGGATTTTCTTCCCCGGCCGGATAATCCGGCTCTCCCCATGGGCCGGATAATCCGACCCCCAAGAGAAGAGCAAAGGAAGCCACGACGCGAATCTCTGTCCTGGGGCGAATTTTCCCCCGAATAGTCTGGAGCGGGGCAGACTTTCTTCCCCAGGCCGGATAATCCGGCTCTTTTCTTGGGCCGGATAATTCGGCCCCCAGGAAAAGAGCAAAGGCAGGCATGGCGCGAGTCTCTATTCGGGGGTGGATTTCCCTCCGGTTAGTCCACGACAGGGGCAGAGTTTTCCTCGGGCTAGATAATCCGTCCATCACTTAGGCTAGATAATCCGGCCCCAAAAGGCTCCAACGGCTCCATCTGGAAAGGGTGTATAAAAGAAACATCTCCCCCTCCTGTCAGATTTCTTGGTTTATTCGAAAAAGATCAGACCCGTTGCAAAAGCTCTCTTTCTCTAGATCTCCCACTTCAACCACCCGAAGGCTTCGATGTTTGGGGGAATTGAAGGACGAGACATCATACATAAACATCACGAATCAAGCGCATCAACTCCTCACCATTCACTTAGAGAATCCCCGATCTAGTATTCTCGTTAATATCTAGATCTTGTGTTTTGTTATTGATAACTATTGTTCTTGTGGTAGCTTGTTGTCATTATGGGAGCCTCCAATTTGGTTTTGTAGTTGTGCCCCCCTGGTTGTGTAAAGGCCCCGTTTCCCGCCTCGAAGGGTTCCTATAGTGGAAAGGTGGATCAGGCCTTTGGTGGTGGGATTCATCGGAGAACAGGGTGAGGGCTATCGTGGCGTGGTGGTCTTAGTACCGCCCACCCCTCCAACGCAGATGTACTTCCCTTAAAAAGGAAGGAACTGCGGTAAAACAAATCTCGCGTCTCCGTGTGCTACACTATGGTTTACTCGTTCCTCTCTCTCACTCACCTTTACTTGCTAGTAGTTAGGTTTGCATATAGGAAAATTCTTCATCGTAGTATATCTAGAGAATTTACCTTTCGTGTCAAGCCTAAAATTGAAAAGCATTAAAATTTGAAGTAGCTCCTATTCACCCCCCTCTAGGTGCCCACACGATCCATTTCAATTGGTATCAGAGCCTCGGCTCTTTATTCGGGCTTAACCGCCTAAGAGAAGTATGGGTACTAAGGAAAATGGGATGAGGATGTGGACAAGGTCACAATGGATGACTTCAAGACGTTGGAAACAACCTTGTTGAAATCCTTTGAGACCAAGATGGAGGAGATGCAGCAAATGATTGCTTGCCTCGCATCATCTACGACCCCATCTTCATCTTCCTATGAGGCCACCACTCCTCTATCCAAGAATAATGCTCACGCCGGATCAAAGGAAGATGAAGTGGTAGGTGAAAAACATAATGGTTCCGCCTCCAAGAAGGGAAGTGGTAAGGAGGACTATAGTGAGGTTCCTCATCTATATTCTCCCGACCCACCTATCCCTCATACTCATATAAACAATAGGGGTGATCCACCCAAGCTTACTGCATCTACATTTAATCAATGGCAATTCTTAATGAAATCTCATGTATGTTGTTTGTCAATTGAACTTTGGAGGATTATCGAAGATGGGCTTCAAATTGGAGATCCCACCAACTTGACTAGAACAGAAGTTGTGGATAGTCAATTGAATGCAAGGGCTCTCCACATGATTCAGCTCGGAGTGGGTCCCAAGGACATGCCCCACATTGAGCATTTCAACACCGCCAAAGAAGCTTGGGATGCTCTCACCGACCTATTCATTGGAAATGAAAGCATGAGAAGGAATATGTACGATGCTCTTAGTAATGAAGCTGAAGGTTTCTACATGTTGGATGGTGATGACCATGAAGACATGTATAGAAGGCTCAAGAGCATTGCAACAACATTTAGAAAGCATGGAGCACTCACATTGACGATGCCTGGATCAAAAGTAAATATGTGAGTGCCCTCATGCCATTTGAGCCAATGGACTTGAAGAGTTTGCAAGGTAGACACAACTACCACCAAATGACACCCTTCAAGGTTGCCGCCAAGAACGACAAAGATGCCCGTGCTCGGGCTATTGGAATGCAAAAGGTGCCAATGTGGTTCTAAAAGCAAATATTGTTGAGCAAGATGAGGATGAAAGAGGATACAATGTTGTCTCCATGGGTTTTCTCGAGGAAGTCAAGCATGCTCATGGTGAGTACATGACCTTTTATGCAAGGAATTTTTGGAAGGATCCATCCAAGGCCAAGTCTGAACTTGAACGCAAGAATGGGTCAAGTGGAAGAAGAGAGAATGGCCCAAAACTGAGGACATGCTACAATTGTGGAGATAGGTTGCACTTTGTGGCTGAATGTCCATATCAATGTAGAGAAGAAAATGGTGGTAGGCTCATCCTTAAAGAAAAATCCAAGGCACCTCGAAAGAAGCCATTTATCAAAAAGAATGGTCCTTACAAGAAGAAACCCAAGATTGTCTTGGTGGCATAAGAAGAATATTCCTCTACAAGTGAAGACGAAGAGGATGAAGATAGTTCTCGAGAGGTGGCTTCTATAGCCACCACATCTACCCCGTTATCTCTCTTCAACTATCCAAACAAAAATGTCATCAACAACAACATCACTTGCCTTATGGCAAGAGGGTCCGAGGTATCATCTTCTATTTCTTCATTTCCTAAGACTAATATAAGTATGGATATGGATGATCATACTAGTCTTAAGATAAAAGAAGAAGTTATTTCTTTGGACAATTTTTTCACTAACTTACAAGGTGAGCACAAACTTCATTTTGATGCTCTTATGAGTCAACTTGCTCATTCCGAAGAACTCCTCGAAGAAAAAGGTAGAATTGAAAGAGAAGATGCCTTGGAGATAGCCTCCTTGAAGAATGCCTTGGAGGAAGAAGAGGAAGCTCGAGTATCCTTGGAAGAGAAACTCGAGTCAATTGAGGAGTCCCATGAAGAGGTTGTTGCTCAGCTCATTAAAGAACATGACAATACTCTTGCTAAGGTAAAGAAACTATAGAAGGAAAATATTGAATTTTGGGTTGCTCATGATAGACTCTCGGAGAAGTTTGAGAAACTTGACATTGCTCACAAGGCATTGGAGAGTGAACATTCTACTCTAAATGAGTCTCGTGACTAGCTCCAAAGTCAATTGGACAAGTATGATATGCCCAGCACCTCCACTCCATCTTGTGGACAAGAGGAACTTGTAAAGGGATCTCAACATAAAGGTAAAGAAGTTCTAGATGAGGTGCTTGGCAAGAAAAGGACAAACAATGGGAAAGAAGGTCTTGGTTATGTCCCCAAGACAAATAAGAAGAAGAACAACAACAACAAGAAGAAGAAGAAGAAGAAGAAGAAGAAGAAGAGCAAAGCTGCTCACCCAAAGACAAGCACCACACTAATGACAAGACTAAGTATGATGGTTTTGCAGGGGCTAATAATCCTAACTATGAATTATTTTGTGATTATTATGGTGATGTCTATGCTAGCTATGTATATCCTTTTGATAGTTATATATCTTGGTCTATTTGGGTTCCCAAAACCCTTTTCACTAATATGAGAGGACCCATTGAAAAATGGGTACCTAAAACCAAGAAGTAACTTTCTTGCAGGGCTATGCTTCCGGTGGGTCTAAATGGGTACTCGATAGCAGGTGCACTAGTCATATGACCGGAAGCAAGGAGATCATCTCGGAGATGCGACCAAACCATGATCACATAACTGTCTGCTATGGTGACAAGTCCAAATCTAAGGTATTGGGTCTTGGCAAAGTTGTGGTTGCTCACGATATCTCTCTCGTGGACGTCATGCTTGTTGAGACCCTCGATTACAATTTACTTTCAGTTCGTGCCCTTGGTAAGATGAGCTTTGTAGTTTTCATTGATGCTGATTTGGTGGTACTCTTCTGGAGCAAGTTTCTAAAGTTTGATTTCATGGGATATGTCAAAAATGACCTGTATGTGGTGGACTTATCGTGGATAACCACTATAGGCCCGATGTGTCTTTTCGGAAAGGCCGACGCGGGCTGGCTATGTCATTGCCCACTAGGCCACATCAATATGAGAACTGTGCAAAGCCTCCACAAGGGTGGACACATCCTTGGATTAAAAGAGAATGTTTCCTTTGCCAAAGATCGTGTTTGCAGGGCTTGAGTTGAAGGAAAAATGCATGACTCTCCACATCCACGGAAAACCATAATTTCATCAACGAGGATTTTGGAGCTCCTTCATGTGGACCTCTTTGATCCTCCATCTCATGCAAGCCTCGGTGGGAAGAAATATTGCCTCGTAATTGTTGATGATTATTAAAGATATACATGGGTCTATTTCTTCAAGTTGAAGAGTGAGACTCAACAAATGGTCATCGATTTCGCCAGCGAGGTTTAACATCAACACAATCTCCCAATTCTGGCAATTAGAAGCGATAACACCTCTGAGTTCAAGAACTACACTCTGAATGAATTCCTAAGTGAAGAGGGGATAAGACATCAATATTCCGCTACGTACACCCCTCAATAAAATGGTGTTGCTGAGAGGAAGAACCAGACCTTAATGGATATGGCCAGATCTATGCTAGATGAATTTAAGTCTCCTTACAACACCTGGGCTGAAGCAATCTCTACTATGTGCCATTCATCCAACAGGCTCTATCTCCGCAAAATCTTGGACAAGACTCCGTATGAAATACTTACTGGTAACAAGCCAAACATCTCCTACTTCCGGGTATTTGGTTGTAAGTGTTTCTTTCTTATTAAAGGAGTTCATTTATCTAAATTTTAGTCTAAGGCTTTAGAAGGCATTTTTGTTGGTTATGGTGCCGAATCCCACACTTATAGAGTCTACAATAAGCTCTTGGAAACTATTGTAGAATCTTGTAGTGTGGTGTTCGAGGAAAATGATGGCTCCTGTGCGGGGCAAGTTGATGTTTTTGATGCAGATGTTGAAATACCCCAAGATGCCATAAGAAGAATGGGCGTGGGATTTTTCCGCCCCATTAAGGAACCCCTTGTGGCAGATCGGGAAGGACAATGCTCTACTCAAGTAGAGCCCTCATCTACATAAGCTCAACATGCTCCAACCAATGGAGAAACTTCCACACCAATCCCACAAAATGCTGAAGATCAAAATGCTCCTAAAAGGTCCAGGCCAGATTATCTGGTGGACACCGGATTATCCGGACAACCCCCCTCAACTGGCAGAAGTGAACAAAACGATGAAGATTCTGCTGCAAGCCCTAGGCCGGATTTTCTGGCTAACCCCAGATTGTTCGGCCCCTCCCTAGTTCGTGCCAGGATCACTCAAGACGGTGATGGTGATTCAAGATCTCCCAGGCCAGATTATCTGGCCCCTCCCTCGGCCGGATTATCCGGCCTGAAAATCCTGAAGATCAGCAGCCTCCCGTTATGGCTGTTGATCAACATCAAGTGCATGATTCATAATCTCCTACTCCTGCTAATCATGCCGAAGATCAAGGCCAAGCCAATGATTCCAACAAAGACTCCCATGATGAAGTTATTCCCCCAAGAGACAACAAGCTAATTGAACTTCGTCGCAAAGCTCGTGCAGATAGGAACCTTGAAATTAGTAGAGAAGCCCAACGATTGTCGCAATGTTATCAGCATAAAGTGGATCTTCAAGAATAAGCAAGTGGAAAATGGCATTGTTGTAAGGAACAAGGAAAGACTCGTGGCACAAGGCTATTCCCAAGTTGAGGGCATCGACTTCGGTGAGACTTATGCTCCAGTGGATCGTATTGAGTCCATCCATATCCTTCTTCCTTATGCTACTCATAACAATTTTAAATTACAACAAATGGACGTTAAGTGTGCTTTTCTTAATGGTCCTCTACATGAGTTGTTATATGTAAAGCAACCCCCAGGATTTGAGGATCCTAACTTTCCGAACCATGTCTACAAACTCTATAAGGCACTCTATGGCCTTAAACAAGCCCCACGTGCGTGGTATGAGAACCTTAAAGAGCTTTTGCTAGACCATGGCTTCAAAGATGGGCAAATCGATCCAACTCTTAGTAAGAAGGTTAAGGGAAGCTCTTCGTATGCCAACTATATGCAGACGACATTATCTTTGGCTCTACTAATAAAGCTTTTAATGATGAATTTTCAAAGCTTATGACTGACAGGTTTGAGATGTCTATGATGGGGGAGTTATGGTTCTTTCTTGGATTTGAGATCAAACAACTTAGAGAAGGAACCTTCATAAATCAAGCTAAATACATCCAAGACATGCTTAAGAGATTCAAGATGACGGATCTTAAGGGCATCGCTACTCCGATGCAAACAAAATGTCACCTTGAACTTAATCCCCATGGTAAAGATGTGGACCAAAAGGTATATCGGTCCATGATCGTCTCTCTTCTCTACCTCTGCACATCTAGACCCGATATTGTGTTGAGTGTAAGGGTGTGTGCAAGGTATCAAGCATCTCCTAAAGAAAGCCACTTGGTGGTGGTCAAGAGGATCTTCCAATATTTGGTTCATTCCCCTAATTTCGGTCTATGGTATCCCAAGGGCTCCAATTTCTCTCTATGTGGCTATACTGATTCAGATTGGGCTGGTGATAAGGATGTTCGGAAATCAACATCTGGAGCTTGTCAATTCTTGGGAAGGTCTCTAGTATGTTGGTCTTCTAAAAAGCAGAATTGTATATCTCTCTCCACCGCCAAAGCGGAATATGTGGCGGCTGCTAATGCATGTACTCAATTATTATGGATGAGGCAAACTTTAAAGGAATATGGTGTCAACTGTGACAAAGTGCCTCTTTTATGCGATAATGCAAGTGCTATCAAAATTTCGTACAATCCAGTACAACACACAAGGACAAAGCATATTGAGATTCAGAATCATTTTATTCGGGACCATGTAGCTCGAGGCAATATTGATCTATCTTTTGTGAGCATGAAGAACCAACTTGCTGATATTTTCACGAAGCCACTTGATGAAGCAAGGTTTTGCTTCTTGAGGAATGAGCTAAATATCGTTGATTCAAGGAGTTTATCTTGATTACCCATGCACTCATCCTTACATCTCATCCTTATTTGGTCTAGGTGTGGGCATGGATATAGGGGGAGTGTGGCCCTAATTGATTGGGCTAACCCTCCCCCCATAATGCCGAAACCAAGTCAAATCATTTCTCTTAATATCATTTTGTGATATGTGAGCTTATTGATGAGTATTGGTCAAGAACCCAAGATATATCTTCACGGTGTCATACCATGCACTCCAACAAGGTGGCCTCGGCCACCGCCCTCTTCCATGAGAAGAGTTGGATTTATGTGGATCTTTTTGGTTGTTTTTGCTCATCTCATGTTCTTATGGAAATCACACTCAATTTTGGCTTTTAGTTGATTTGATTCTTGCAATCTTGAGTGTGTAGTGCCATCTCAGTTTAGTTCTCTCGTCACAAGCCTATCCCTACCCCTAAAACCATCTACTGTAGCAGACAAGTCCTTTGTTTACACTTGCGAGGGTTTTGTTTGGGGACACGTGGGCCTGAATCTGTGTGTAACAGAAATTCAGATTTGAGGCCGGATAATCCGGCCCAAGTGTAGGCCGGATAATCCGGCCCTGGCGGCCGTAGTCTATTAAGGTCTGGGCGTCGGGGGAAAGGGCTCAAAACGAGTAGCATTTCTGCCCCGACCACCTCCCTCTCCCCAGCCGCCGCGTGTCGCCCCCCACCCTCCCCGGAGCCCCCCGACCGCCCATTCTCCGGGCCTCCCTAGATCTTCTCCAAGGCTCCGGGTACCTTCCTCTCCGCGTTCTTCCTCCAATGAGTGAGGGTAACTCCGTCTCTCCGCATCCTTTAAGTTTATGCGTCACTTGTTGGTGGAACATGGTCTAGAAGGTTCCTATTTCATGTAGAGATTGTAGTCTTTCAGTTCCTCCACACGATCTATAGTTTTGCACTCAATCTTTGTGGATCTGAAAAATTCTACCAGTGCTGGATTATCTGCCCCTGGCCAGGCCGGATAATCCGGCCTAATAGAGTCAACACTGCTTCAGTTTCGTATAAGTTTTGTGAATTGTGTATGATTGGACTATGGACTGTTTGCCTACTATTTCTATGTTCTCTCTTGGGCTTGTGTGTGTGCTTATCCCCATGCTATCCATCTTGTTCGTCTCACAGGTGGTTGCGGTGCTCCAAAGACCTACAAGCGTCATCCTCATGGTAAATACTTTTGGGACGATGATGAGGGTAACATTAAGGACGAGGTTGAGCTGAGGAGAAGGAAGAACGAGGTTGCACTCATGGCTGAACAGGCAAAGAGGGATAGGACCAGGAAGGGTGTGTCCAAGAGGAAGGGCAAAGAGCCCAATATTGACTATAAGAAATGGATCCTGTTACTTTCTCTTCCATTCGTCATCATGATCTGTTTGCTGGATTGGTGCATGATACTGTGCTGGGTGACTCCCGTTTTTGGTGTGCTGAACAAAAGGGTATCCATGAAGATGTGTATGCTCAGCAGAAGATTCAACCTGTGCATCCTCTGATTATTGCTGAGGCCATGGAAAAGCCTCAACTTGTTGATGCCATGTATGTGACTGAGCGGATGGGGCTGCACCATCTCATGGCTCTTCAATGCTCCTATGATTATGAGATTGTGAAGCAGTTCTTCTCCACCTTGGTTACTTGTGGTGACGAGCACCGCACCATGAAGTGGATGACTCATGACAGGCCTATGCAATCTGTTTTTCGTGTTTTTGCCGGGGTGCTTGGATATTCCTTCCGCAACAGGAATCATGCTAGTGGCCACTGTATCATCACAAAACTCAAGCCCAATAAAGATCCAGTTCTCTCTCCGTGCACAGTTGACAATGGTATTATGGGCACCTTTGCTGGTCTTTCTCCTTTGTATGCTAGCTTGGTGGGACTCTTTAGTGATTCTATCACCCCGAGTGGAGGGAACAATGATAGTATTCGTGGTCACCTGTTTCATCTTCTTTCGTTCTCTCATGAGGTTGCATCTTGTGAGGATGAGTTAGTTAATTACAAGCTCGATGTGATGGACTTTATTTACCATGACTTGATTGACGCCATGATCAATAGGCTATCGTTCCCATATGCTCCATACATTATGATGCCGATCAAGCACCTTCTTCCCGCTGAAGGGTTTAACATTGATGTGGTACACAAGGCGAACAAGATCTACAACAAGGTTAGGAAGACCTCACACCCATCTTCTGCTCCTGAGGGTCACATGAGGATGATCATTCCCTAGTGCGTCATATTGCTCGTGAGATCAATCAGCTCAATTGGTTCTAGTGGAACATTCTTTGCATGGGGGTGGACACTCACAAGGGACGGTATGAGGCGTACAAGCTACGCCACGAGATGGGCCACACTCAACAGGTCATTATTCACCATGTGTCCGGAGCATCAGACCATCCCCCTACTCCTACTTCTCCTACACCATATGCTCGGTGGAACTCTTCTTCTGGCTCAACTATGGGGTGCTTGAGCATCACTTGATTCCTTCTGCGGCCACTGCTGATGATGAGGAGGATGACACCGAGGAGCTTGAGGACGAGGATGGGGACGAGGACGACGATGATGACTTCGAGTGCTCCCTTGGGGAGCTAGCATCGCTCTTCTTCCTTTTTGGCGTTTCGATTCTAAAGGGGGAGAAGAAGTTCTATGAGGTCTTCATGGATTTGCATGGGTCGGGCGCAAGCATTTGCACTTTATCTTTTCAGTCCTTTTTCTCGCTTGTGCCCATTTAGCGTTGAAGTTCTATTTGTGTTTTGCCGTGTGTGAGACTATGTTTATGTGTGACTCTGGATTTATCTTATGGATTATCCTTGTGGATTCATCTATCATATTGGCTATTGGATATCTATATCGAGGAAGGCTCTCATTATGGCTATCATTGGATATTCTTATGATATATTTAGGATGCCTTTATCTCTTTCACGGTGGTATGAATATTTTTGCCAATGTTCCAATGAAATAGACTTGTACCTTCTTGTGTGTAGTAGTAATCAAATGCAAATTCTAGTATGCACACATTGAGGGGGAGTCTTTTTCATTAGTGAAATATTGATGTTATAAGAGCTATCTTGCAAATCCCAGTATTGTCATCTAACACCAAAAAGTGGGAGATTGAAAGAACATTTAATGGTTCCATGTCTTTTGCGTGTTAGATAACAATACCGTGGAGTTTTCTCATGTGTGCTAAGTGTGTAGGGAAGTGTTTTTGGTATTTGGGGGCTGGATTATCCACCCCCATCAAGGGTCAGATAATCCGGCATGTTTCTCTTGGCCAGGGCCGGCTGTCCGCTAGTCTCTTTCGGGGGGCGGATTTTCCCCCGGACACTCCTGCGCGGGGCGGATTTTCTTCCCCGGCCGGATAATCCGGCTCTCCCTTTGGGCCGGATAATCCGGCCCCCAGGAGAAGAGCAAAGGCAGCCACGGCGCGAGTCTCTGCGCGGGGGTAGATTTTCCCCCGGATAGTCTGGAGCAGGGCGGACTTTCTTCCCCGGGCCGGATGATCCGGCTATTCCCTTGGGCCTGATAATTCGGCCCCCCAGGAGAAGAGGAAAGGTAGGCACAGCGCGAGTCTCTGTCCGAGGGCGGATTTTCCCCCAGATAGTCCGAGGCAGGGGCAGAGTTTTCCCTAGGCCGGATAGTCTAGCCCTCACTTAGGCCAAATAATCCGGCCCCAAAATGCTCCAACGGTGTTGGGGATATACTTTCCGGGTATCCTCGCAGTTCCTCACTGACCAGGGTGGCCCACTTCGGGTTAGAGCTTTTCTTCACGGGCGGCCTAGTCAGGGAGAAAGACGGAGTCCAATCTGGCTATGGGAAGGCCCAGAAGACTTACCGACTTAGGCCCATAATGTTACTTGTAGTTCAAGATGTACTCTGTAACCAACTCTTAGTCGTAGCCGGATTGATCTCTCATGTAAACCCTAGGTCGGATATCTATATAAGCCGGCCTAGGGAGAGCCTTTAGGGCACCCAATACTTTAGACCCTCATCTCGCATAGGCGAAACCCTTGTAACCCATATTTTGGCTCTGCCGTATTACTGGATTGCTAGCGGGAGTAGGATCCGTCCAAAGCCGGTGGATTCGAACATGGGTAAACTTGTGTGCTCACCATCCCAGAACACCGTACGTCTCACACCCCTCTCTTCCGCATGCCTCGAGGACCCCCTCATGGCGTACTTGTCCTCAATCCGACGACAGTTGGCGCCCACCGTGGGGCAAGTGAGCTTCGGATCTGCATTCCGAGCGGAATCTGCAAGAATCAGAATCGGCGAGACTATCTCCGTCGGTCGCATCCTCTACTCCAGCGACGTCCCTCTCATCTTTCTCGACGAGACTTGGATTCTGGCAAAGGAGGTTGTGACGGCCTACACAATCATGTCTTTTGGCGAGATCGATGTTTACATTGGTTTCGCTGAACCTGCCCAACCCACCCCAGCGGTGATGATAGAGGCAGAAGAATTTTCTGGGTCCCCTTTGTCCCCGGAGGCGGTAGAGTTTCGGATCTCAGAAAACCCTAATCCCACCCAGCCCGCACCAATTGCGGAGATAGTGGAGAAATCCGAGCCTGAAGAAGACCTAGAGGTCCAAGTTGGATCTGGAGTGGATCTCTCTAGAGAGGCCGGATTCCAGATCGACCCACCCGTGGAAGTCAAAATTCAGGAGGAGCATATCAACGACACTGATTCCGGCTCTGATGATGCCGGGATAGACATGCCTTTCCTGAGGTACACACTAAGACGTATGATACTGCAAGGCGAAAGCGCAGATGCAATCCTCGAGACCGTCAAAAGTTTCGACATGGCTGATCGCGAGGGCCGCAGGTACCTCAGGAAGCACGCGACGCACTTCAGCAGATACGTAGGATCCGGATCAGGCTCTGCCGATGCTAGAGAAAACACCGACTCTGTGTTGGAGGCAATTGGAACAAACGCCGACGTTCCTGCATCCTCGGATGAGTCTATGACGTCGACAGATTTCTGAAAGTTCTCCGCTGAATATGAAGAGGAGTACAACTCCAAAGATGCAGAAGAAGGAGAAGCCATGGATGAAGGATCCGGGGAACACTCTCCCAAAGAGCAGGATGACATGGACGTCAGAGATAATCCCGAAGTCTAGATGTCCAAAAGTACCGATCAGAGCTTGACTCAGGGAAACGGACCCAAAGCGGTCTTTGCTACTGGCGCTGCCAAGAAGGCAAAGAAGCAGAACAAGAAGAACAAGACCCCAGAAAAAGACCCTCTCACAGAGGAGGTGATCGCTGAGGAATACGAGGAAGACTCAGATGGAGCACTTATCCCAGAAGAGCCGAAAAAGAAGCATCAGTGGATGGACACGTGATCACTGAAGGTGCGTGTAAACTCATCGATGCTGCATTAACCACACCTATCCCTACAGCTGCAGAACTTACTGCGGATGAGCTGGACGAAAGGGTGCAAGCCCTAGAAGCGCGTCGTCAACAACTCCTCGATGAAGCCAAAAACATCGAGGTGGAGAAGAAACGCATGTCAACTAAAGACTATATGTCTCGGTTGCATCAGAAGACATGGAAGCGTCACACCAATGATGACCAATTCCCACGTGTCTGTGCCGTCCTTTTTGGGGATGAGATGGGGAAGCCACGAAAAGATAGCAACAGAGATTGGGTATACCCAACCCGAGTACAGAATACCGTGGTAGCCCGAGAAATTCTATCGGCTAATCCAGGACCGGAGGAGATCCGTTTGGGTGTCAAACTGCTCAACAAGGGACTGGAGCAGCAAAAGGTCGCCCTGTCCGGAAGTCAAAAACTGGTCTCGGATTCTGACCAATGTCGCAAAGATCCGGCATGGGCTAGCATAAGATCCCATTACGTTCGGGCGCAGTATCATAACCCCGAACAACAGGAAGACAATTATTCAAGAACTGGATCGTCAGCACAGCATCACAGAACTACCCGTAACTGGAGCAACGTCGCTCCAAAAGCCGAGAAAGATGCCATTGCTGCACTGAATCCGAAGAACCCTCCCCGACGAGAATCCAATGATCGAAGGGGAGAAGATAAAGAGAAACGCCGGGAGGAGGATCGTCAAAAATGCCACCTCCTATACATGCAAGCCGTCCGGCTGAGCCTCACCGTGGTGGGAACGACGGACGAAGGAACGACGGAAACCATGCTGGTACGAGCCGGCAGGGGGCTCATCGTAGTCAAGATCCTCCCCGGAATCGGAATAATGACGCTCTGGACGGAGGCCGGCGATCAGCCAGAAACAATTCAGCTGCCCCACCCTCTCCACCAAGCAGCCATCACAATGGCTCCCAAGGGGGACAAGGAGGACGATGTGGCGGAGGAGGTGGTGGCAGAAGCCGAAGTCTGGCTCCAAGGCACCGCAGCCACAGCTGACATTCGGGACGATCCCTATCCCCAAGCGACGCAAGGCACATGATCAATTCCAATATAGAGGCGCGACACTATGAAAACAATGATATGTACGTGGGCCTAAAGTGTTTCGGACCACGCATTAGAGCTACAAGATTCCCGAAAGGATTTGCTATCTCAAGGCATATCCAAGCCTACGACAGCATTGCTCGGCCAAACACTTGGCTACATGATTTTTTCCAAGCTTGCTACATCGCCAAAGGCGAAAACAGCCTGGTCGCAACCCGATATCTCCCACTTATGCTGCGGAAGACGGCGCGATCATGGCTCAATGAACTTCCGGAGAACACCATCCATAACTGGTATGACATGCAAAGTGCGTTCTTTCGGAATTTCGAAGGCACATATCGGAGGCCCTGTTCGGTCGGAGACCTATAGCGTTGCACCCAGAAAGCTAGAGAAACTTGTCGGGATTACCTCGAACGATGGATCGACACCAAGAACTCCTGTGAAGGAGTAAACGATCAAACCGCGATTGAAGCTTTAATCGCAGGACTCCCAATTGGTCTACTACGTCACCGCTTGAAGTGTGACAAGGTCACTGAT
Organism: Avena eriantha; assembly: GCA_910589775.1. Classification (NCBI taxonomy): domain Eukaryota; kingdom Viridiplantae; phylum Streptophyta; class Magnoliopsida; order Poales; family Poaceae; genus Avena; species Avena eriantha. The sequence goes on from OU342746.1 coordinate 16,892,078, forward strand.
TTGGGAGAGATGATAGAAATAGCGAGAAAGTATGCAGATGCTGACGACGACACAGACGGATTACTCAATGTCCTGGCTGTACCTCAGTCAGCAAAGACAGAGGAACAAGCTCAGAAGCGCAAAAATACCTCGGAAGAAAAACCCAACGCGGAGACAGCGGTGGTTACCACTGTTTCCGGGTCTGGAGGACAAGGAGGACGTGGCGGAGGCTGCGGGCATGGCCGTGGGACTTCAAGGGTCCAAGGTAGAGGAGAACAACAACCAGGCAAAACCTACACTTGGGCTGGCATTGCCAATAACCCATGTTTGCATCACCTAGACGCCAATGTGGGCTCGTCCCACACCAACGCTGAGTGTCGTTTTAATGACGACATCAAAAGAGATGATACTATGGGCTACAAAGCTAAGCGGAAGAAGGGAAACAACAATCCCGAAAAGGACAAAGAGACCAAGGAAGATTCCGACATGGAGGAAGCTGATGCTTCAAATCCCAAGTCAGAAGGGAAGAAAACTTTTCCCACCAAGAAGTACACTTACGTCACCTTCCTCGGATCTCAACCAGCAAAGGTCAAGAAAGTAGTTCTCCACGAGCTCAATGCAACAGTTCCGGCTGTCCCCCAATATCTGGACTGGTCGGATGTGGCAATCACATTTAACCGTGCTGACCATCCGCCTAAGTTGCAGAGGCGAGGAAAATACGCCTTAATCGTCAATCCACTTATTGACGGTTATGGTTTCTCTAAGACCCTCATGGACGGTGGTAGCAGTATCAATATTCTCTATGTCGAAACGCTACGCCGGATGAAGATCTCGGAGACCCAGCTGAACCATAGCTCTGTGATCTTTCATGGAGTTGTCCCAGGAAGAAAAGCTAATTCCCTAGGAGAGATCACCTTGGATGTTACCTTCGGAACTCCAAAGAACTATCGGATGGGGGCACTTTCCTTCGAAGTGGTCCCGGTCAAGAGCGCATACCACGCTATATTTGGACATCCGGCTTACTGGGCTTTTATGGCTCGTCCGTGTTACATTTACAATATGATGAAAATTCTAGGTCCCAACGGCGTGATCACCATCAGGGGAGACCCGAAGAAGGCACGAGAGTGCGAGGATGGAAATGCCGCCTTTGCCGAAGCCGTGCTGCACGCCCAGGAGTACCGGGAGATCAAGAAGAGCATAGATCCGTCCAAGATGCCCGCAACGAAGAAGGAGGTGACAAAGCCAAATCCAGAGTTCAAGGCATCAGAAGAGACCAAGAAAGCGCCGTTGAAGGATGATGACCCCTCCAAGGTGACCCAGATAGGCGTAGGCCTAAGTAGCGCATAGGAAAGCGCGCTCATCAAGTTCCTCCAAGCAAATCAAGATATCTTCGGGTGGCAGCCATCTGACATGACCGGAGTACCTAGGGAACTTGTCGAGCACTCTCTAAATGTATACCTGAACGGTAAACCTGTCAAACATTCCTTACGACGGTTTGGCGATGAAAAGCGTAAGGCAATAGCTAAGGAACTAGCACGGCTCGAGTTAGCCGGATTCATAGAAGAGGTCATCCACACTGAGTGGTCGGCCAATCCTGTAATGGTTCCTAAAGAGGACACCACTGATTTAAGGATGTGTGTTGATTATACTACCTTGAACAAGGCTTGTCCAAAAGATCCGTTCTCTCTGCCTAGAATTGATCAAGTCATTGATTCTACGGCAGGCTCAGAACTCCTCTATTTTCTCGACGCATATTCCGGTTATCACCAAATCCGGATGAAGGAGTCTGACAAAGTCAAAACTTCATTCATAACCCCATTCGGAACCTTCTGTTTTGTTATGATGCCCTTTGGGCTGAAGAACGCAGGAGCTATGTACCAGTGCACGATGCAGCGTTGCCTCCATGACCAACTCGGACGCAATGTACATGCATACATGGATGATATCGCGGTGATGTCCAAAAAGAAGGAAATGCTAATTTCCGACTTGGAGGAGACGTTCGCCAATCTACGAAAATACAACATCATGCTTAACCCAAAGAAATGCTCCTTTGGAACACCAGCCGGAAAATTGTTAGGTTTCATCGTGTCTCAAAGAGGCATAGAGGTGAACCGAGACAAAATTAAGGCTATACTCAATATTTCCAGGCCAACTCGCCTGAAGGACGTAAAAAGATTAACTGGTTGCATTGTTGCGGTCAGTCGATTTGTAAGCCGGCTTGGTGAAGAGCCACACCATTATATAAACTCCTGAAAAAGACCAAGGATTTTGTCTGGACGGACGAAGTTGAAGCTGCACTACAAGATCTAAAAAGAGTACTCTCATCTACTCCTATCCTCGCAGCACCGGAACCTCAGGAACCGATGTTGCTTTACATTGCTGCGACAAATAAGGTTGCAGTATCATCATGGTGGTGCAGATACTAGAGGAAAATCAGGAACACCTGGTGCAGCGTCCGACTTACTTTGTCAGCGAGGTCCTGACAGAGTCCAAACAGCAGTATCTGCATTATCAAAAGTTGGCTTACGGTGTTTTTCCACCATCTCGTAAGATCCCATGAGAGACATTATCAACAATAGTGATGCCACAGGACGCGTCGCTAAATGGGGAATAGAGCTTTCAGCTTTCGATATTGAGTATAAACCTCGGACAGCAATCAAATCCTAGATCCTTGCTGACTTTGTCGCTGAGTGGATAGAGATGAAGGAGAACATGATCCTCCCTAAGTCGGAATATGGGACCCTCTTTTTTGATGGGTCTAAGGCTCGAGGGGGCTCGGGGGCTGGCGTGGTGCTCAAATCACCCCAAGGAGATAAACTTTTATACGTGTTCCAGATCCACTTCACAACGACAAACAACATTGCCGAGTATGAAGCACTACTGCATGGAATCTGGATTGCTAAGGATATTGGCATCCGACATTTGATGTGTTACGGAGATTCGGATCTTGTTGCTCAGCAAGTCTCGGATATTTGTAATGCAAATAAACACATGGTAGCATATAAAGCTATCGTGGATGATCTATCTAAATCGTTTGAAGGGTTTGGAGTTCAACACATCCCTTCGGCAGAAAATGAGGAAGCAGACACACTATCTCGGATAGGCTCTGCGCGGAAAGAGGTCCCGGATAGCGCATTTTTAGAGCACCTCAAAGTTCCCTCAATAAAGGGAGTAGATGAGGAATATCCGACCAAATCCGACTCACATTTGACAGCAGTTCTGGCTGAAATTCCTAGCTGGACTCAACCCTACCTCGATTATTTGGTAGATGGCAAATACCTGAAGACGAGGTGCTGAGCCGGCAGATTATCCGACGAGCAAAAGCCTATACTATTGTTAAAGGTGAGCTCCATAAACGGAGTGTTTCTGGGGGTTTTCAGCGCTGTGTATCTCCGGAAGAAGGAGTGGAAATCTTAAGGGAAATCCACGAAGGCGAGTGTGGTCACCACGCTGCAGCCAAATCTTTAGTGGCAAAAGCTTTTACACACGGATTTTTCTGGCTTACAGCTCAGGCAGATGCTGAACGATTAGTCAAGATGTGCAAAGGCTGCCAAAAGTACGCCAAGCAAGCTCATGTTCCGGCTGATCAGCTGTGAACAATACCTATAACATGGCCCTTTGCGGTCTGGGGGCTTGATATGGTAGGACCATTTAAACGAGCTCCAAGTGGATTTACTCACCTCTTAGTGATGGTGGATAAATTCACCAAATGGATTGAGGCTAAACCTGGCACTAGTTGTGATGGAGCAACAGCCAAAAGATTTGTCGAGGATGTTATAATCTGGTATGGTTATCCGCATAGCATTATCACGGACAATGGGAGTAACTTTTCTATGGGAGAACTAGCTGAATTCTGCAACGAGCAAAATATCCGACATGACATTGTGTCAGTCGCACATCCATAGGCTAACGGACAAGTCGAAAGGGCAAATGGTTTAATCTTACAAGGCCTGAAACCGAGACTCTAAGCACCACTACGACGTGTTGTGGGGGCTTGGGCCGAGGAATTACCCTCTATAATTTGGAGTTTACGAACAACTCCGAACAGGTCAACAGGATACACACCTTTCTTCTTGGTCTATGGCGCAGAAGAAGTTCTTCCTAGTGATTTAATTCATACTTCTCCTAGAGTGGCCGCGTATATCAAAGAGGATGCCGATATTTCTCGACAAAATGATCTCGACTTAGTCGAAGAAGTTCGCGTCATTGCTGAAATGAGATCTATAGCCTATCAGCAGAAGTTACGCAATTATCATAGCTAGAGAGTCCGAAATAGATCTTTCAATAAAGGTGATTTGGTTCTCCGGCTTGTGCAACAAAGAAAGCACAAACTTTACCCAGTATGGGAAGGGCCCTTTTTAGTTAGTCAAGTATTACACAATGGATCGTACTACTTAACTCACATGAGGCCAGTCAAAGAAAGACCTGCTACTAAGAAGAGAAAGAGAGCTAGAGGCAGTACAAATCCTGATGAGTTAGACAGACCATAGAATATTGCTCAGCTATGTCCCTTTTATTCTTAGTTTATCCTTCTTTGTAATCATACATATGTACATGTTCTGATAAATAAAAGTTTTGGTTGCCTCAAGTTTTTCTGAGAAGTTTTTACCATCTTATTTCCAAATGATCATGTCATAGTCAAAAATCCCAGAATGCTTGAAAGTACTTTATGCTCATGTTCGTTCTGGTTTAGATGTCCGATTCTAAAATTGCCACCTTCGGTATAACTCTAAAATTTCTAGTCTTTACTATGATTATTTGTCTGATTACTGGATGCGGGTATTTTCCGAGTAGTGAATTGTTGGTACTAGAAGCCGGCTTTGTTTCCGAGATTAAACTGGTTTAGCAATTGAGCTCCGTTGCTCGGCAAATTTTCTGGTGGAAGGTTTAGCCGGCTCACGAAAGGGACAAGGCAGAAAGCCAGATAAATGATAAGTGAAGACGAAAAAATACAAGTGCTTATGTAAACATTTCAGGCACACAAAAAATGTTAAGCCAAAAAGTGCTGAATAGATCAAAAGCTTAGCACTAGCAAAGTTAAAGTATTACATATTTACAAACACATCATGTTTTTTCCGGAATAATACATAAGTTTCTGGTCTATGATGTAGGAGGAGATGAAGGAGTTGCCGGCTCGCTGGTTACTCCGCCTTGATATCGTTCCGAGATGTCTGCATCTGAGGTGGTGTGTTCATCGTCGGAAACTTCTTCGGTTTCTTCTAGAGGAGGAGGCGGAGTAGCTACGCGGGTGAAGAAGGGGATCTCGTAGCTGGTCAGATCAGCCACGTGACACCCATATCCGGCGCAGGAGTGCATGATGGCTTGAACGTCCTGCTCCTGGCCGTCTTCGTCTACCTTGCAGTACCCTCTAGTCACTTGCCATATCTCCATTTTTCCATGGTGGCTCATGACCATGGTGAGAGCGTTCTGCGCAGCAGTCCGCGCGTAGGACATATTCGAGTCCCGAACAAGCTGTGGCATCTCTTTGGCCTTGTCCCGCACCTGAAAATCCGACATGCTTGGCATGTCCAGAATCTTTAGAGCTTCGCCAATGTCCTTAAGGGACTGGCAGAAGTCATGAAGAAGGTCACCGACTTGGGTAAGCCGGTGGGTGAGAGGCTCGGAGGAGGAAGAGTCCGTCAAGTTCAGAGGACCTATACACAAAACACATTGATAAAAGTCGAAGACAAAGATAAGTCAGACAGATGGGACGTACCGAGAATGACGTCGTCAATCTTGGCCTTCTCCTCCCAGAGACTCTGGAGTTCAGCCCGGAGCGCTTGGGAGATGTCCTTCTCTCTGCCAAGCTCATTCTTGAGGTCCGAGATTATTTTATCTTGAGCGGCGATCTTGCGATCACGCTCTTGGGTGGCCATGGAGGAGGATTGAGGGACTTGAGCTATGCTCCTTTCATGATCCGCCTTGAGCTTATCCAGCTCTTGGCGAAGTCCCTTGTTCTCCACCACCAGGGTCTTGAGGTTCTCGGCCTCTTCAATCATAGCGATGGATTGTTTCACCAGCGCTGTAAGTCAAAAGGAACAACAGTTCAGAAAAAATTCGACATTGAAAAAGCAAAAGACAAGGTTTGAATCTCAGAATGTTTACCTTCGGCTTCATCCTTGGCTACTTTAAGTTCAGCATTTTTAATCCGGAGAGCTTTGATCTCTCTCCGCTTAACGCAGACATTGGTCAGTAATTCCTGGTTATAGGAACATACTTTCTGTAAGTCAGAATACCCAAAGTCAGAAAGCTACTTAAGACTCGGGCTAATATTTTTTGCTAAATATCAGCACGCGCCTTGGGGGCTACAATAGTTCGTTCTTTGGCATCCTAATGAAGCATAAACCTGGATTATATATCCCACTTCATGCTTGGGGGCTAGAGGACATGATATAACATAATGGAAAAACAAGAGTTGGAATTCTGACTTACATATTGCTCGCAGGTGAGCTTATCCAAACCCGAGTTCACTTCAGCGGCAACCTTCTCGGCAAGAGTAAGGGGTATCACTGAGGCTGTTGGAAGCTCGCCAGTCCTAATCCTCTCGTCACGAAGGCAGACTTGAGCGAGAAGGTCAGAGAACTTGACGTCCTTTGCTTCTTGCGCTTCTTCTTCGAGAGATAAATGGCTTTTCTCCAGGACATGCCTGGCTAGCCGCTGGATCTCTTCTGCAGATTTCCGGGACATGCCAAACTTGGCAAGTCCCGGATTGCTGATGAGGTTTTCAGCGAATGTTTCTGCCGAGGGATCATTACCCGAAGAGGGTTCACCCTTATCTCGATCTGACGCACCCATGGTGACGTCAGTTTGCGACCCAAGGCTCGCACCTGTTGGAGGAGTCGGATCTTCTGGAACCACCGGCGAAGGAGTGATCGCCGGAGTTGCAGAAGGCTGAGGGGCAGGAGTTGGAGGAGCCACGGCAGGGGAAGCTATTGTGAGCTTTGTCTGTCGCAGGGGCTTCGAAGGAATCCCTTTCCCCTTACCCCTGATGAGCGGCTTTGCTCTGAGAATGTAGTAAAGCCGGAAACATTATATCTCGGAAAGAAATTCGAATAAAGTACAAAGGCGGAAGTTGTGATTGAAAGTTACCTCTTCACAACGGGCACCTCCTTTGTGCCAACAGCCACTGTCGGAGTTTTTCCCAACGTCCGGCAATGGGACCACTTCTGTCTCCTGAGAAAACTCAGGAGGATATCCTTCGAGCGGATCAAGTTCCGACTCGGGGAGGTCAGCAAGCTGAAAACAAGAAAATATATCAGTATTGCAGTATAACTCAAAGATTGAAACACATAAAAAGGTGTACTGATGTAAAATTACTAGCACTACGGGGTTTTCCGCCGTGCGCATATCCAGAGAAACCTCCGGAATGCTCCTTGATCAGCCACTTGATCTGGCTTATGTAGCCTTGAGTGGTGTAAGCTTTGGGGCTGATGCGGAGGGATTCTTTTTTGGATGTCGTGATGGAGTGCATCAGTCGATCCCCGTGGTACTGAAGTGGCTGGATCCGACGAGAGACCCAGCACTGGACCAAGTTGGATCCCTTCAGACCTTTGTGTTTGATTAAATATTTGATCCGCCTCTTAGCAAGGATTAGATCGTCGGCGAGAGCCGGAGCAGGCTCGTCCTAGGAAAGTTGGGCCGTGGCAGCTCCGTCGACAAAAGCCGGCAAAGTAGTGGCTTTGCCGGGAGCCGGAATGTCCCTATGATAGAAAAATGTGGCTGGCCATTGTATGACCGAGTCACTGGCTGAAATTTCGGGATATGCCCAGTCGCGTCTAAGTGAATAGCTGATAGTGCCGGTGATGTAAGTAACACCGGCGGTAATGGAATTTCTCTGGATGTGGAAATAATACCGGAAGAGAGTCAAACTCGGCCTTATGCCGAGAAAGCCCTCACAAAGCGAAGCATACGCACTCATCTCTAAGAGAGAGTTGGGAGGAAGATTATGGAGTTGAACTCCGAAATTATCTATCACCTCAGAGAAGAACTTCGAGGGAGGAAAAGACAGACCTCTATCGAGGTGGGTGCCGAAGTGGACCTGCTCGCCGTCGCGCGGGTTGGGGACGGTTTCCCCGGAGCCGCTCTGCCAGTCACCGGCGACGAGAGGCCCCTCCTTCTCCACGTTCTTGAGGCCCTCCTCGTTGAGAGCGCAGGGGATCCAGATTCCCCAGAAGCTCTCTTTCTCCGCTGCTGCTTCCGCCGTCGCCGCCGCTTCCGCTGCCGCCAAGCCGGAGGAAGAAGATGAAGCCATTTCTCCGATGAGAGATTGACCTAAAAGGGGCGGCGCTGGGAGTTCTGTTGGGGGAGAACGAGGAAGCTCTGTGCGCGCAGGAGGATTGGGAGGAAAGGAAACGGCAAAGGACTTGTGGAAAGGAGAAGGATAAATCCAAACCCCTTATATCCACCTAACTGCGCCAAGATTCGTGCAAATGATACAGTGTAACCGCCATGCATCGTGGAAGGAACTGGGAAGGACCCACACGATGATTGCGTCTCCTCGATCTCCACGCACGCATTAGAACTGCGCATCGTTTCCGCGAACCGCGGACCCACCAACGGTCGTGCTGACGGCACGCTTGTTAGATGACGTGACTTGACCATGACTTGCGTCAGGTGGCGTTAGAAACCAAGTTCCGGCTTAGTTTGAAATCAAGCTATAAAATCCGAGTAACCTGTTGATAGGTCCGACTTATTTTTAAGACCCAGATCGTATTTTTTGTTGTGAAGTTTCAGGAACCCTTCAAGATTCTGCAAGCCGAAGATCAAGCTAGACGATAATAAAATCTGACTTTGGATCTTGGAGGCCTCCGGGGACTGCTGTTAGGGATATACTTTCCCGGTATCCTCACAGTTCCTCACTGACCAGGGTGGCCTACTTCGGGTTAGAGCTTTGCTTCACGGGTGGCCCAGTCAGGGAGCAAGACGGAGTCCAATCCGGCTACGGGAAGGCCCAGAAGACTTACCAACTTAGGCTCATAATGTTACTTGTAGTTCAAGATGTACTCTGTAACCAACTCTTAGTCGTAGCCAGATTGATCTCTCCTGTAAACCCTGGGCCGGATATCTATATAAGCCGGCCTAGGGAGAGCCTTTAGGGCACCCAATACTTTAGATCCTCAACTCGCACAGGCGAAACCCTTGTAACCCATATTCTAGCTCTGCCGTATTACTGGATTGCTAGCAGGAGTAGGATCCGTCCAAAGCCGACAAATTTGAACCTGGGTAAACTTGTGTGCTCACCGTCCCGTAACACCGTACGTCTCACACCCCTCTCTTCCGCACGCCTCGAGGACCCCCTCATGGCGTACTTGTCCTCAATCTGACGACAAACGGCGCCATCTGGATAGGGGGTATAAAAGGGGGGTATAAAAGACACATCTTCCCCTCCTGTCAGATCTCTTGGTTCATTCAAAAAAGATCAGACCTGTTGAAAAAGCTCTCTCTCTCTAGATCTCCAACTTCAACCACCTGAAGGCTTCGATCTTTGGGGAAATTGAAGGAGGAGGCATCATACATCGTCATCACGAATCAAGCGCATCAAATCCTCTCCATTCACTTGGAGAATCCCCGATCTAGTATTCTCGTTAATATCTAGATCTTGTGTTTTGTTATTGATAACTATTGTTCTTGTGGAAGCTTGTTGTCATTACGGGAGCCTCCAATTTGGTTGTGGAGTTGTGCCCTGCTAGTTGTGTAAAGCCGCCGGTTCCCGCCTCGAAGGGTTCCTATAGTGGAACGGTGGATCAAGCCTTTGGTGGTGGGATCCATCGGAGAACAGGGTGAGGCCTATCGTGCTGTGGAGGTCGTAGTACCGCCCACCCCTCCAACACAGATGTACATCCCTTAACAAGGAAGGAATTGTAGTAAAACAAATCTCGTGTCTCTGCGTGCTCCACTATGGTTTACTCGTTCCTCTATCTCAGTCTCCTTTACTCGCTAGTAGTTAGGTTTGCATATAGGGAAATTCTTCATAGTAGTATATCTAGAGAATTTACCTTTCGTGTCAAGCCTAATACTCCCTCCGTCCCAAAATGTAAGGCTTCTAAGCTTTAGTCAAAAGTCAACTTATTTTAAGTTTGACCAAATTTATACATAAAAATATAAACAGTCACAATACCAAATCAATACCAATAGATTCACTAGAATGTATAGTTTCTTAAAATGTCCATTTGATATTGTAGATATTCATATTTTTTTCGTATAAACTTGGTCAAACATAGAATATGTTGACTTTTGACTAAAGCTTAGGCGCCTTACATTTTGGGATGGAGGGAGTATTGAAAAACCATTAAAATTTGAAGTAGCACCTATTCACCCCCCCCCCTCTAGGTGCCCATACGATCCATTTCACCGCCGCTAGTGTCTCCTCCGACCGCCCTCTGCACGCCGACCTCGCCGTCGCCATCCGTTCATCCTTGCCGTTGTTGTCCGTTCATCCTCGCCACGGCTTCCGCCCCACAAGCTGTCCTCTAGTGCTCCGCCCCCGAGCTCCTCCTCGCGCCAGGGCGTCACCCGCCTCGATAGCTGCTCGCGCGGCGCCGCTTCCGGACATCAGGGCGCGCCCTTCGTCGACCTCGCGTCCGACCGGCTCCTTTGGTCTGCCGTGTCGAGTGCTGCTGGCCAATGCCCTTCGTCAAGCCCGTCCGTGTCCGCATCGCGCCGCCCTCGGTCGCCTCTCCAGCACGTGAGCAACCACCCCCTCCAACTCACCATCGCTAGGAGTTGCTTCCCCGCGTCCATGATCTACAGGTGATGCATGTTCCGACCGGGATGCTCCTGGATGTCTCTTGGAGATCCTCTACTTCCTGGCTAACCCCTTGTTTGACTGCTTCGGTTTATGGATCTGCTGATTTTTTAAGTAGCGCATGTGGTGTCCTGTGGAAATGTGGTGTACCTTAGCTAATTTGACCTTTGTTGCAAATAATCATGGCGCTGCCCGAGGATCGCCCCGGTATTGAATCAAGTTCAACACCGATCGAACCCGGAAAACCGCACCGATACACTGGATGACCATCGGCAAGTACTCCGTCACAGAAAACCCCAATGGCTTCTACATGGACAAGATCTACCACCTGGAACCCGAAGATCCAATGGACCTAAAGGTTGAACCCAGGCGCTTTCTCCTTCCTATCTGAAGACCGATCCCGCCGAACCTCGTCGAATCCTCGGAACGCCAAGATCGCCAAGTCCCCTATGTGTGACCCCGATCTGAAACCCCCTATTTTATAAATTGCCTCTACATATATCTTGTTGCATATTAAATTGTTCATACTCGCATACATATTCATTGTTTGGGGTACTTAGTCGATTCACCTCATAATTAAATATGGAGATCATATGCGGGCTTTTCTAGTCTTATATTGGCCCCATTTAAAATTTGTGTTCTAGACCGATGCCATGTTTTTCCTTGCTAATAAAATATTTAAATTGCGGGGTACCTAAACAACATGAACTATCTAATTAATTTTCGGGACCCCGGTTCCGCTTAATATTGCCTAATTGCACCGCATATTTGCCATGCCATGCATCATATCATAATCATGCCGGATCTTCTGCCGTAGTATTAAATAGTGCATCTAGTGTTTATTTTAGTGCTTTGCTTCTTCACGGATTAGGCCATTCATGTCGAAGCCCTTCGGATTTTCCGTGATGGAGTACTTGTTGATGGTCATCCAGTGTGTCGGTGCGGTTCTCCAGGTTCAGTCGGTGTTGAACTTGATTCAAAACCGGGGCAATCTTCGGGCAGTTCCATGATTATTCGCAACAAAGGTAAAATTAGCTGAGGTACACCACATCTCCACAGGACACCACAAGCGTACTTCAAAAATCAGTAGATCAGTAGACCGAAGCGGTCAAACAAGGGGTTAGCCAGGCAGGAAAGGATCTCTAGGAAGATATCCAGGAGCATCTCGGTCGGAACATGCGCCACCTGTAGATCTTGGATGCGGGGAAGCAACTCCTGGTGATGCTAAGTTGGAGGGGGTGGTTGCTCATGTGCTGCAAAGGTGGCCGAGGGCGGCGTGAAGCGGACCTGGCCGGGCTTGAGGAAGGGTGTCGGCTGGTGGCGCTCGGCACGGCAGAGCAGAGGAGATGGCGGGAGGCGAGGTCGACAAAGGGCGCGCGCTGACGTTTGGAAGAGGTGGCACGCGAGCAGCTATCAAGGCAGGCAACACCATGGCGCCAGGAGGAGCTTGGGGAAGAGTGTTGGAGGACGACTCGCGGGGCGGAGGCCACGGCGTGCACGAACAGACTGCGACGGCGAGGTCGACGCGCAAAGGGCGGCCGGAGGAGACTCTAGCGGCGACATGCTCGGTCAAGGTCATGGTGGCGCTGGCTTGGTCACTGAAGAGGCCAGGAAGGCGGGGAGGAGAGGGCGTGGGAAGGAAGGCCTCTAGCACCGGCGAGCCTAAGAGGGAGGAGCATAGAGGGTGGGGCGAGCAGGGAGCGATGGCAGGGAGCGGGTTCGTTACCAGAGAAGGGCGGGGAGGGGACCTGACAGGGGAGCAAGGGGAGAGAGGGGTTGGGGAAACGGGGTCACGCTCGGGTCACGAGGTGGCCGGGGATTGAGGGGAGAGGTGGTACTAGTACCCAAACCTGGCCAACGGGCCGTGCCTGGGCATGCCGGCCCGTGGCACGCGGGCTTAGGCCCGCCAAAAGCCCGGCACAACACGTGTCAGACGGGCCGGTGCCAGCCCGTGGCCAAGCTGGGGCCATGCCTGTGCTGAGGCCTCAGGCACGCGGGCCGGCTCGGCACGGCCCGTGAAGCCTGCTAGCGGCGGGAAATATGCATATATTAGCGCAATAAGGTTGACGGGCGGGTCGAACTCGTGACCTACCGCTCGCGTCCCCTCCGCTTGACCAACAGGCCGAGCAAACGTTGTTGTTTTAAAAGGTAATCAACGCTTATTATAGGATAAGTTGACGGGCCAGCAGAAAACATCTATCAGGCCGACGTGCTTCACGTGCCACGGGCCGGCCCGCCAAGCATATGTGCCATGCCCGGGCCTGGGAGGCAGGCCCCCGTGCCGGCACGGCCCGGCACGTGACCTTCACGGGCCACCACGTGCCGTGTCTGGCCAGGCACGCAAAGCCTCTGTCGGGCCTGTGCCTGGCTGGGCCAGCCCGTTGGCCATGTTTGCTGGTACTCGAGGTGGCGACATGGCCGTGAGGGGTCAGGGTGGCTCTATGAGGACTCGATCGGGAGGGGAGCATCGCGTCGATCTTGCGGGGTGGGTTCGATCACAGGAGCGAGGCGGTAGGCGGTGCTACGCGCGCCTGTACGCACTGGGTCTGGTTGGTGTGGTGTACCGCGAGTGGGTCGGTGGCTATGAGCTAGGGAGAATCTAGGGTGTGGCGGCGGGAGGGGTTTGGTGGGGCTAGGGTTTGGGTTTTGTAACACCCTCAAATCAGCCCTATGCAAGTTTTAGCCCTTTTCCGCCAAACCCGCATAGAAACGATTCAAGGACGCCCACCAGGCACTTACGTGCGGGTGGAAAACGAAGTAATACCATTACACAATAGTCCACGATGGAACCCACAGAACATATATATACAACAACGACTCTAGGAGTCAAGAATACAGATATACTATACAAAGATCCAAATCACCTTGAAAATGATAGAGCGTCCGACTACGGACAAGATGCAAATGGGGCTAATAGCCCTGAAGAATAACTAATGGCGTCCATAACCCTGCCCAGGCCAAGCCGGAAGGGTAAGCCTGCTAACGACGTCGATCTCAAACCTGCTGAAACAAAAGGGGTGCCGACCAAGGGAAAAGGAAAAACAGGAGCGTCAGTACTGAGGCCAGTACACGGTGAGGCTAGAATTCGGCGGCTCTTGCCTACATAGGTATGGTGGACTGAAGCGGTAGCGCGGCATGCACTAAACAACCTATAGAGACGCAGTACAACTGTCGGGTATTAGAGAGGGATAAGAAAGACCTATTCGGCTCCAACCTGATAATAACACCAAACATACCCATCCTGGCATTTCCTCCCCTCGATACCAAACGAGGAAGTCAAAAGTGAGGAACTCACACGGTTGGCAGTTTTATTCATTCCATTATAGTTGAAACACTTACTAGTCAGATATAGATAGCATGAGTCATCCTGATAGCATAAGTAGTGGGCAATTTTAGTTAACCATGCAGTTGTAGTTGCGGTACTTACTAGTTAAATACAATTAGCATGTGACATCCCAAACCCAGCAGTTGTTGGCACTTTATGTCATTCCATTGGAGTTGCGATACTTACTAGGCAGGTATAACATGACACGATACACCCCAGTTCCACCAGTTGTTGGCACTTTTAATATTCATTGCATTGTAGTGAAGCTGATTACTAGTCACATATTAAGTCAAATTTATAACACTACTTTAGTTATGCTTGTCTATGATCGAGATGGCGGCCTAGGGTTGGACGGGGTGAGGTGGAGGGTGGAGGAAAAGGCTGGGTAGGATTAGGGGTAGATAGGATTGGGTAGCTAGGGTTAGGACTAAATTTTTTTATCTGGAGGTGGCCGACCGGGCTTTCGGGCCTAGCGGGCTGCCTCCTAAAAACAAATTAAATATTTATTTATTTAAAACGGGGCTTTTGAAATCCGTTTGTAGACGAAACAAAATATTCCGGCCAAGCCCGAGGTTTTGTGTTTGAATAAAGACGGGGCTTATTTAGAAAAACAAAATAGGTTTCCGAAAATAGTTTTAGACAAAACCATGCATGATGATGACGATGCTCAAATGCAATGTGGCATGATGACATGAGCATGCGGTCATGATGATGCAATGCACAAAAAACACAACGATTTTCTAGTAGTGGTTTTAGCGGGATGCCACAATTCGACACCACTAACAATGGATCTCGCCCTCGAGATCCGCCTCATGGTACGGGGAAGAAGGACGACAATAAGAATCTACTCGCTTCAATTAGATCCTCGCGACACCACTAACAAGAGGTCGTTGTCCATGATCGTCGAGAGAACACTCCGGATAAACAAAGGAGGAAGGTAAAGGTATCAACAAATAAAGTCACCTCTAACTTCGATAGAAAGAGAGAACCAATGCATTCTCATCCACGTCAATGTACACGAGCAAATAGAGTGAGTAGTCGGCATGGGGTCCAATCCATCACGCACCCAAACTATTACTCCGCACAATCAGTAGAACAGCGTGCAACCATTCTTGGAATCAGACTGAAGATCTCGACAAGCGAAGTTTAGAAACAAGGAGGAATGCAGACTCTGCATCGGATCTAGCGTAGAGGATGTTGTCGTCGCGTTGAAAACATCGGAAGGCACAAACAAGGAACAAAGAGAAGTCCAATAGATGAAGGATTCCTCAGATAGCACGAAGACCGGATGTAGATGCATCGTTACCAAAGGAGGAAGCGAAACCCTTAAGGTATGACGGAAACCCAACCACGAGAAATCCTGGACTCGAAGAAAGAGGAGAGAGCAGATTCAAAACACGTGGAGGTAAGAGGAGAATAGCAGAGGGGTAAGGAGTAAAAGCAGACCTAATCAGATCTATCCAACCGATTTTGCAAAATAGTTTTGACACTCTACTTCGGCCGTTAGCTAGGTTATGCTACAGGCTGGACCAGTGGGGTATCGTAACTGCTGAGCTCTGATACCTCTCTGTAACACCCTGGAATCGGCCCTATGCAAGTTTTAGCCCTTTTCCGCCAAACCCGCATAAAAACGATTCTAGGACGCCCACCAGGCACTTGCGTGCGGGTGGAAAACGAAGTAATACCATTACACAATAGTCCACGATGGAACCCACAGAACATATATATACAACAACGACTCCGGGAGTCAAGAATACAGATATACTATACAAAGATCCAAATAACCTTGAAAACGATAGAGCATCCGACTACAGACAAGATGCAAATGGGGCTAAGAGCCCTGAAGAATAACCAATGGCGTCCATAACCCTGCCCAGGCCAAGCCGGAAGGGTAACCCTGCTAACGACATCGATCTCAATCCTGCTGAAACAAAAGGGGTGCCGACAAAGGGAAAAGGAAAAATAGGGGCGTCAGTACTGAGGCCAGTACACGGCGAGGCTAGAATTCGGCGGCTCTCACCTACATAGGTATGGTGGACTAAAGCGGCAGCGCAGCATGCACTAAACAACATATAGAGACTCAGTACAACTGTCGGCTATTAGAGAGGGATAAGAAAGACCTATTCGGCTCCAACCTGATAATAACACCAAACATACCCATCCTGGCATTTCCCCCCTCGATACCATACGAGGAAGTCAAAACCGAGGAACTCACACGGTTGGCAGTTTTATTCATTCCATTATAGTTGAAACACTTACTAGTCAGATATAGATATGTGGCATCCCATCTGTGTAACATCTATAATGTTACATGGTCTAATAATAAAATGCTACTTCCTACATATAATTGTTGCATCATAATTATATCATGCTCATGTCATCATGCCTCATTGCATTTGAGCATCATATAAAACCCTTTTCATTTGGTTCTTATCTCATATTCACTATTAATTGTATTTGCCTCTTGATATATTGTATTTGGTTCTTGATAAATGCTTGATGCCCAAGTTGAGTTGGTGGCATATCTTTTATTAACTCCACCACCTTTCTTGTCACCACCCCATTATTCCACGATCCAACTATATGTGAGCCTTGCAATTTATTTGGTTTTTCCTCTAGCTCATGTGAGTTGGATGGGTCCTCTTACTATCCCATATGCTCCCATATAAACATCATGTTGTTTTCACATTATTAATATATGGAGAGCCACATGGCCACCTTTGCATGCTATGTGAGTAGTTTCCTTGTCTAGCTTCCATATGGTTTGTTTTGGAATATTTGACCATGTATGAATATAATTATGGCTATATACTTGCCTAGTGGAACACACACACTAGCAATTCCATTATATTCATTCATGCTTATTTCTTCCACTTTTGAACATATGGGTTTAATCCAAGCCAAGTGTTAATTCCTTGTGCATGTATCTTATGTGTGGGTTCCATTATTTCATGTCACATGGAGTATAAACCCCACATCCCCACCCAACTCTAGTTCGTCTATTTGTTGTTTTTATTTAACCTCTCCAAACCTTTTGCTTGGGCTTTATTCAAATTGGAGTACATGTGACTAAGTGGGGTCATTTGAGCTTGTATTTGTTTTCTCAAATATAGTGTGGCCTAGCTAAGGATCATGCATGAGCCATGCAAACCACCTCTCATCTTCCCTTTTATCTCTTGGAGTTCTTGCTTCAAGTTTTGCATGGGTTTGAATTCAAACAACCTTGTCCAAAACCCTAACCATCCTCCTTCCTAGCTTCTCTCCCTCTCTTCATCTATTTTGGAGCCATCATCAAACCCTAACCTCCCTATCTAACCCTAAGCCTACACAACACCAAACCTAGCTACACTCACCTCACCATTCCCCTCTCCCCAAACCGAGGCCACCACCAGCCTTGTGGCTTTGGTTCGGTCCCAACCCCATCACCCTAACCTAGCTGCTAAGCCGAGTCCCATTGCTCGACACCTCCTAGCCGAGACCTCCCCTCTCCTTTCCCTCTCTTTTCCTCGCTACCAAGATACCTCACCGAGCCCCTGCACCGTGCCACCCTGAGCCGCAGCCCCAGCCAGCCTCGACCCTCCCCTGGTCCATCGACCGAGAGAGAGAGGAGAAAAAGGTGCACACCACCTTTTCCCACCCGAGCCCCATGTGCATCTCTCCTCCCCTCTGTCCTTATCTACTCCCTCCCTTGCCTGGCTGCACTCTCTAGATCTCACCTAGGCGCTGCCCTTCACCATCCAGATCCCCACCTGCCTGCTACACTCTCTCTCTCCCATCCCCGACAACCCCACCGTCGGCATCAGCTCACCACCGAAGCTAGGAGGAGGCGGGCGTGGAGTTGGGTTGCCAAGGAAGAACCAGTGGAGCATGGAACCAGCCCTGTACCCAGAGACGAGGAGGAGGAGACGGCCATCCCCGCTGCACGCCGACGTGACCGAGAAGAAACCCTAGACGCGGATCATAAGCAACGCGGCCGATCCCCTACGCTCTTGGTCGAACCACCACCACCAACCACCCAGCGGTGAGCCTCTGCGCCTCCTTGACATCTCCTCTGGCATCTTCTCTTCCTGGACGCGTAGATCGCTCGGTCGAGCACTCTCTGTGCGGGGCGTCATTGCCGCCGTCCCGCCACGGTAGCCTCATCTGGCTGGGTCATCGTTAACCGGCATCAAACCCGAACCACAGCAGCGGTATCCGCCGCCGCGTGCGCGCTAGGTCACAAGATCGAAACCCCGCCGCGCTGGTGTCTGCGTCTTCAGTTTCGTCAGACAAACGTCGGGAAGAAAAACAGTACGGGGTGTTCTTTTCCGAATACACCCCTGATCTTTTATTTAACCTCTCCAAACCTTTTCCTTGGGCTTTATTCAAATTTGAGTACATGTGTCTAAGTGGGGTCATTTGAGCTTGTATTTTTTTTCCCATATATAGTGTGGCCTAGCTAAGGATCATGCATGAGCCATGCAAACCACCTCTCACCTTCCCTTTTATCTTTTGGAGTTCTTTCTTCAAGTTTTGCATGGGTTTGAATTCAAACAACCTTGCCCAAAACCCTAACCATCCTCCTTCCTAGCTTCTCTCCCTCTCTTCATCTATTTTGGAGCCATCATCAAACCCTACCCCTAACCTCCTATCTAACCCTAAGCCTACACAACACCAAACCTAGCTACACTCACCTCACCATTCCTCTGTCCCCAAACCGAGGCCACCACCAGCCTTGTGGCTTTGGTTCGGCCCCAACCCATCACCCTAACCTAGATGCTAGACCGAGCCCCCTTGCTCGACACATCCTAGCCGAGACCTCCCTTCTCCATTCCCTCTCTTTTCCTTGCTGCCAAGATACCCCACCGAGCCCCTGCACCGTGCCACCCTGAGCCGCAGCCCCAGCCAGCCTCGATGTTGGGGATATACTTTCCGGGAATCCTCACAGTTCCTCACTGACCAGGGTGGCCAACCTTGGTTTAGAGTTTGCTTCACGGGCGGCCCAGTCAGGGAGAGAATACAGAGTCCAATTCAGCTACGGGAAGGCCTAGAAGACTTACCGACTTAGGCCCATAATGTTACTTGTAGTTCAAGATGTACTCTGTAACCAACTCTTAGTCGTAGTCGGATTGACCTCTCCTATAAAACCTAGGCCGGATATCTATATAAGCCGTCCTAGGGAGAGCCTTTAGGGCATAACACAATAGTCTACAATCTCAACTCGCACAGGCGATACCCTTGTAACCCATATTCCGGCTCTCCGTATTACTAGATTGCTAGCAGGAGTAGGATCCGTCCAAAGCCGGCGGATTCGAACCTAGGTAAACTTGTGTTCTAACCATCCCGGAACACCGTACGTCTCACACCCCTCTCTTCCGTATGCCTCGAGGACCCCCTCATGGCGTACTTGTCCTCAATCCGACGACAGTTGGCGCCCACCGTGGGGCAGGTGAGCTTCAGATCTGCGTTCAGAGCGGAATCTGCAAGAATCGGAATCAGCGAGACCATCGCTGTCGGTCGCATCCTCTATGCCAGCGACGTCCCTCTCATCGTTCTCGATGAGACTTGGATTCCGGCTAGGGAGGCCGTGACTGCCTATACAATCATGTCTTTTGGCGAGATCGATGTTTACATCGGTTTCGCTAAACCTGCCCAACCCACCCCAGCGGTGATGATAGAGGCAGAAGAATCTTCTGGGTCCCCTTTGTCTGTGGAGGCGGCAGAGTTCCGGATCTCAGAAAAACCTAATCCCACCCAGCCCGCACTAGTTGTGGAGATAGTGGAGAAATCCGAGCTTGAAGAAGACCTCATGGTCCAAGTTTAATCTGGAGTGGATCTCCCTGGAGAAGCCGGATCCCACATCGACCCACCCATGGAAGTCGAAATCCAGGAGGAGCATATCAACGACTCTGACGATGCCGAGACAGACAGGCCTTTCCTCAGGTACACACTAAGATGTATGATACTGCAAGGCGCAAGCGCAAATACAATCCTCGATACCATTAAAAGTTTCGACATGGCTGATCGCGAAAGCTGCAGGTACCTCAGGAAGCACGCGTCACACTTCGTCGGATATGTTGAATCTGGGTCCGGCTCTGCCGATGCTGGAGAAAACACCGATTCGGTGCTGGAGGCAATTGGAACAAACACCGACGTTCCCGCATCCTTAGATGAGTCCATGACGTCAACAGATTTCCGAAAGTTCTCCGCGGAATATGAAGAGGAGTACAACTGTAAAGCTGCAGAAGAAGGAGAAGCCATGGATGAAGGATCCGGGGAACACTCTCCCAAAGCGCAGGATGACATGGACGTCAGAGATAATCCCAAAGTCCAGATGTCTGAAAGTACCGATCAGAGCTTGACTCCGAGAAACGGACCCAAAGCCGTCTTTGCTACCGGCGCTGCCAAGAAGGCAAAGAAGAAGAACAAGAAGAACAAGACCTCGGCAAAAGACCCTCTCACAGAGGAAGTGATTGCCGAGAAATATGAGGAAGACTCGGATGGAGCACTTATCCCAGACGAGCCGAAAAAAGAAGCATCGGTGGATGGACACGTGATCACAGAAGATGCACGTAAACTCATTAATGCCGCAGTAACCACACCTATCCCTACAGCTGCAAAACTTACTGGAGATGAACTGGACAAAAGGGCCCAAGCCCTAGAAGCGCGTCGTCAACAACTCCTCGATGAAGCCAAAAACATCGAGGTGGAGAAGAAACGCATGTCAACCAATGAATACATGTCTCGGTTGCATCAAAAGACACGGAACCGTCACACCAATGATGACCAATTCCCACGTGTCTATGCCGTCCTCTTTGGGGACGAGATGGGGATGCCACGGAAAGACAGCAACAGAGATTGGGTATACCCAACCCCAGTACAGAATACCGTGGCAGCCCGAGAAATTTTATCGGCTAATCCAGGACCAGAGGAGATCCGTTTGGGTATCAAGCTACTCAACAAGGGATTGAAGCAGCAGAAGGTCGCCTTGTCTGGAAGTCAAAAAATGGTCTCGGATTCTGACCAATGTCGCACAGATCCGGCATGGGCTGACGTAAGATCCCATTACGTTCGCGCGCAGTACCATCACCCCGAACGCAGGGAAGACAATTATTCAAGAACCGGATCGTCGGGACAGCATCGTAGAGCTACACATAACTGGAGCAATGTCGCCCCAGCGGCTGAGAAAGATGCGATCGCTGCACTGAATCCGAGGTATCCTCCCCGACGAGAGTTCAATGATCGAAAGGGAGAAGATAAGGAGAAACATCGGGAGGAGGATCGTCAGAGAATGCCACCTCCTAGATATGAAAGCCGTCCGGCTGAGCCTCCCCATGGTGGGAACAACGGACGAAGGAACGACAGAAACCATGCTGGAACAAGCCGGCAGGGGGCTCGTCGTAGTTAAGAACCTCCCCGGAACCGGAATAATGATGCTCCGGATGGAGATCGGTGATCAGCCGGAAACAATTCAGCTGCCCCACCCCCTCCACCAGGCAGTTATCACAATGGCCCCCAAGGAGGGCAAGGAGGATGACATGGCGGAGGAGGTGGTGGCAGAAGCCAAAGTCCGGCTCCAAGGCACCGCAGCCACAGCCGACATTCCGGACGATCTCTATCCCTGAACGACGCAAGGCACAGGATCAACTCCAACATAGAGGCTCGGCGCTATGAAAACGATGATGTGTACGTGGGCCCACAGTACTTCGGACCACGCATCAGAGCTACAAAATTCCTGGAAGGATTTGCTATCTCAAGACATATCCAAGCCTACGACGGCATTTCTCGGCCAGACACCTGGTTACAGGACTTCTTCCAAGCGTGCTGCATCGCTATAGGTGGAAACAGCCTGGTCGCAACCCGATATCTCCCACTTATTTTGCGGAAGACGGCACGATCATGGCTCAATGAACTTCCGGCAAACACCATCCATAACTGGTATGACTTGCAAAGTGCGTTCTTTTGGAATTTCGAAGGCACATATCGGAGGCCCTGTTCGGTCGGAGACCTACAACGTTGCACCCAGAAAGCCGGAGAAACTTGCCGGGACGTTCGCCAATCTATGAAAATACAACATCATGCTTAACCCGAAGAAATGCTTCTTTGGAATACCAGCCGGAAAATTGTTAGGTTTCATTGTGTCTCAAAGAGGCATAGAGGTGAACCGAGACAAAATTAAGGCTATACTCAATATTTCCAGGCCAACTCGGCTGAAGGATGTACAAAGACTAACTGGTTAAATTGCTGCAGTTTCGATTTGTAAGCCGGCTTGGTGAAAGAGCCGCACCATTGTATAAGCCGGCTTGGTGAAAGACCAAGGATTTTGTCTGGACCGACGAAGCTGAAGCTGGACTACGACGTTCGCCAATCCTTGAAGCGCCGGAACCTCAGGAACTGATGTTGCTTTACATTGCTGTGACAAATAAGGTTGTCAGTATTGTCATGGTGGTGGAGAGACCAGAGGAAAATCAGGAACACCTGGTGTAGCATCCGCCGTACTTTGTTAGCAAGGTCTTGACAGAGTCCAAACAGCGGTATTCGCATTATCAAAAGTTGGCTTACGGTGTTTTTCTAACATCTCGTAAGTTACGACACTAATTCCAGGAGCATCCAATTACCGTGGTGAGCAAAGCTCCCATGAGAGACATAATCAATAATAGGGACGCCACAGGACGCGTCGCCAAATGAGGAATAGAGCTCTCAGCTTTCGACATTGAGTATAAACCTCGGACAATAATCAAATCCCAGCTCCTTGCTGACTTTGTCGCTGATTGGATAGAGACGAAGGAGAACATGATCCTGCCTGACTCGGAATATTGGACCCTCTTTTTCGATGGGTCTAAGGCTCGAGGGGGCTCGGGGGCTGGTGTGGTGCTCAAATCACCCCAAGGAGATAAACTTTTATACGTGTTGCAGATCCACTTCACAGCGACAAACAACATTGCCGAGTATGAAGCACTGCTGCATGGAATCCGGATTGCTAAGGATATTGGCATCCGACGTTTGATGTGTTACGGAGATTCGGATCTTGTTGCTCAGCAAGTCTCGGATATCGTAAGGCAAATAAACACATGGAAGCATATAAAGTTATCGTGGATGATCTATCTAAATCGTTCGAAGGGTTTGAAGTTCAACACATCCCTCGAGCAGAAAATGAGGAAGCAGATGCACTGTCTCGAATAGGCTCTGCGCGGAAAGAGGTCCAGGATGGCGCTTTTTTAGAGCACCTTAAAGTCCCCTAGATAAAGGGAGTAGATGAGGAATATCCGACCAAATCTGAGTCACCTTTGATAGCAGTTCTGGCTATAATTCCCAGCTAGACTCAACCCTACCTCGATTATTTGGTAGATGGAAAATTATCCGAAGACGAGGTGCTGAGCCGGCAGATTATCCAACGATCAAAAGCCTACACTATTGTTAAAGGTGTGCTCCATAAACAGAGTGTTTCTGGGGTTTTTCAGCGTTGTGTATCTCCGGAAGAAGGAGTGGAAATTTTAAGGGAAATCCACGAAGGCGAGTGTGGTTACCACGCTGCAGCCAAGTGTCTAGTGGTAGAAGCTTTTAGACACGGATTTTTCTGGCTTACAGCTCAGGCAGATGCCGAACGATTAGTCAAGACATGCATAGGCTGCCAAAAATACACCAAGCAAGCTCATGTTCTGGCTGATCAGCTGCGAACAATACCTATAACATGGCCCTTTGCGGTTTGGGGGCATGATATGGTAGGACCATTTAAACGAGCTCCAAGTGGATTTACTCACCTCTTAGTTATGGTGGATAAATTCACCAAATGGATCGAGGCTAAACCTGTCACTAGTTGTGATGGAGCAACAACCAAAAGATTTGTCGAGGATGTTATAATCCGGTATGGTTACCCGCATAGCATTATCACGAACAACGGGGGTAACTTTTCCATGGGATAATTGGCTGAATTATGCGATGAGCAAAATATCCGGCTTGACATTGCGTCAGTCGCAAATCCACAGGCTAACGGACAAGTCGAAAGAGCTAATTGTTTAATCTTACCAGGCCTGAAACCGAGAGTCGAAGCACCACTACGACGTGCTGCGGGGGCTTGGGCCGAGGAATTACCCTATGTTATTTGGAGTTTACGAACAACTCCGAACAGGTCAGCAGGATACACACCTTTCTTCTTGGTCTATGGCACAGAAGCAGTTCTTCCTAGTGATTTAATTCATACTTCTCCTAGAGTGGCCGCGTATATCGAAGAGGATGCCGAGATTTCTCGACAAAATGATCTCGACTTAGTCGAAGAAGTTCCCGTCGTTGCTGAAATGAGATCTACAGCCTATCATCAGAAGTTATGCAAGTATCATAGCCAGAGAGTCCGAAACAGATATTTCAATAAAGGTGATTTGGTTCTCCGGCTTGTGCAACAAAGAAAGGACAAACTTTCCCCAGTATGGGAAGGGCCCTTTTTGGTTAGTCGAGTATTGCACAATGGATCGTACTACTTAACTGACATGAGGCCAGTCAAAGAAAGACCTGCTACTAAGAAGAGAAAGAGAGCTGGAGGCAGTACAAATCCGGATAAGTTAGACAGACAGTGGAATATTGCTCAGCTACGTCCCTTTTATTCTTAGTTTATCATTCTTTGTAATCATAAATATACACATGTTCTTTGAGAAATAAAAGTCTTGGTTGCCTCAAGTTTTTCTGAGAAGTGTTTACCATCATGTTATAGTCGAAAATCCCAGAATGCTTGAAAGTACTTTATGCTCATGTTCGTTCTGGTCTAGATTTCTGATTTTAAAACTGCTACCTTCGGGTATAACTCTAAAATTTCTAGTCTTTGCTTTGGTTATTTGTCTGATTGCTAGATGCGGGTATTTTCCGGGTAGTGAATTGTTGGTACTGGAAGCCGGCTTTGTTTCCGAGTTTAAACTGGTTTGGCAAGTGAGCTCCGTTGCTCGGCAAAGTTTCCGGCTGAGGTTTAGCCGGCTCACGAAAGGGACGAGGCGGAAAGCCAGATAAACGATAAGTAGAGACGAAAAAGTTTAAGTGCTTTTAAAAATATTTCAGGCACACACAAAAAAACAAAGCCAAAAGTGCTGAATATAAAAAAGCTTAGCACTAGCAAAATCAATAGTACTTAATATTTACAAGCGCATCCTGTTCTTTCCGGAATAATACATAGTTTTCTGGTCTATGATGCAGGAGGAGATGAAGGAGCTGTCGGCTTGCTGGTTACTCCACCTTGATATCGTTCCGAGATGTCCGGATCTGAGGTGGTCCGTTCATCGTCGGAAACTTCTTCGGCTTCTTCTGGAGGACGTGTCGGAGTAGCTACGTGGGTGAAGAAGGGGATCTCGTAGCTGGTCAGATCAGCTACGTGACACCCGTATCCGGCGCAGGAGTGCACGATTGCTTGAAGGTCCTGCTCTGGCCGTCTTCGTCTACCTTGCAGTACCCTCTGGTCACTTGCCATATCTCTATGTTTCCATGGTGGCTCATGACCATGGTGAGAGCGTTCTGCGCAGCAGTCCGCGCGTAGGACATGTTCCAGTCCCGAACAAGCTGCGGCATCTCCTTGGCCTTGTCCCGCACCTGAAAATCCGACATGCTTGGCATGTCCGGAATCCTGAGAGACTTGCCAATGTCCTCAAGGGACTGGCGGAAGTCATGCAGAAGATCACCGACTTAGGTAAGCCGGTGGGTGCGGGGCTCGGAGGAGGAAGAGTCCGTCAAGTTCAGAGGACCTATACACAAAACAAGTCAAGAAAAATACGACAATGATGAAAGTCGAAGAAATAATAAGTCAGACAGGTGGAACGTACCAAGAATGACATCGTCAATCTTGGTCTTCTCCTCCCGGAGACTCTGGAGTTCAGCCCGGAGCCCCTCGGAGATGTCCATTTCTCTGCCAAGCTCATTCTTCATGTCCGAGATAAATTTATCTTGAGCAGCGATCTTGCGATCACGCTCTTCAGTGGCCATGGAGGAGGATTCCAGGACTTGAGCTATGCTCCTTTCATGATCCGCCTTGAGCTTATCCAGCTCTTGGCGAAGTCCCTTGTTCTCCACCACCAGGGTCTTGAGGTTCTCGACCTCTTCAATCATAGCGATGGATTGTTTCACGAGCGCTGAAAGTCAAAAAAGAACAACAGTTCAGAAAAAAGTTTGACATTGAAAAAGCAAAAGACAAGGTTTGAATCTCGGAATGTTTACCTTCGGCTTCATCCTTGGCCACTTTAAGTTCAGCATTTTTAAGCCGGAGAGCCTTGATCTCTCTTCGCTTATTGCAGACATTGGTCAGTAATTCCTGGTTATAGGAACATACTTTCTGTAAGTCAGAATACCCAAAGTCAGAAAGCTACTTAAGACTCGGGCTAATATTTTTTGCTAAATATCAGCACGAGCCTTGGGGGCTACACTAGTTCGTTCTTTGGCATCCTAATGAAAGCATGAACCCAGATTCTGTATCCTACTTCATGCTTGGGGGCTAGAGGATATGATATAACATAATGTAAAAACAAGAGTTGGAATTCTGACTTACATATTGCTCGCGGGTGAGTTTGTCTAAACCCGCATTTACTTCAACTGCCACCTTCTCGGCAAGAGTAAGAGGGATCACTGGGGCTGTTGGAAGCTTGCCAGCCCTTGAGCGAGAAGGTCGGAGAACTTGACGTCCTCTGCTTCTTGCACTTCCTCTTTGGGGGATAAATGGATTTTGTCCAGGACTTGCCTGGCCAGTCCCGGATTGCTGATGAGGTTGTCGGCGAAGACTTCAACCGAGGGATCATTACCCGAAGAGGGTTCACCCTTATCTTGATCTGATGCACCCACGGTGACGTGAGGTTGCGACCCAAGGATCGCAGGCTCTATTGGAGGAGCCGGATCTTTTGCAACCACCGGAGAAGGAATGATCGCCGGAGTTGCAGAAGGTTGAGGGGCAGGAGTTGGAGGAGCCACGGCAGGGGAAGCTATGGTGAGCTTCGTCTGTCGCAGGAATCCCTTTCCCCTGACCCTTGATGAGAGGCTTTGCTCTAAGAATGTAGTAAAGTCGGAAACATTACATCTCAGAAAGAAATTCGAGAAAGGTACAAAGGCGGAAATTGTGAATGAAAGTTACCTCTTCACAACAGGCACTTCCTTTGTGCCAACGGCCACTGTCGGAGCTTTGCGCTTCTTGAGTGCAAGGTCCGTCAATGGGACCACTTCTATCTCCTGAGAAAACTTAGGAGGATATCCTTCGAGCGGAGAAAGCTCCGACTCGGGGAGGTCAGCAAGCTGAAAAAAAGAAAGCATATCAGTATTGTAGTATAACTTGAAAATTGAAACACATAAAAGGTGTATTGATGGAGGCTTACCGGCACCACGGGGTTTTCCGCCGTGTACATATCCAGAGAAATCTCCGGAATTCTCCTCTCGATCCGCTCCTTGATCAGCCACTTGATCTGGCTGATGTAGCCTTGAGTGGTGTAGGATTTGGGGCTGATGCGGAGGGAGTCTTTTTTGGAAGACATGATGGAGTGCATCACTCTATCCCCATGGTACTAAAGTGGCTGGATCCGACGTGAGACCTAGCACTGGACCAAGCCTGATCCCTTCAGACCCTTGTGCTTGATCAAATATTCGATCCGCCTCTTAGCGAGGATCAGATCATTGGTGAGAGATGGAGCAGCCTCGTCCCAGGAAGGCTGGGCCATGGCGGCTCCGTCGACAAAAGCCGGCAAAGCAGTAGCTTTGCCGGGAGCCGGAATATCCCTATGGTAGAAAAAGGTGGCTGGCCATTGTTTGATCGAGTCACTGGCAGAAATTTTGGGATATGCCTGGTCACGTCTAAGTGAAAAGCTAATAGTGTCTGTGATGTAAGGAACATCGGCAGTGATGGAATTTCTCCGAACATGAAAGTAGTACCGGAAGAGAAGAAAACTCGGCCTAATGCCGAGAAAGCCCTCGCAAAGCGATGCATACGCACTCATCTCTAAGAGAGAGTTGGGAGGAAGATTGTGGAGTTGAACTCCGTAATGATCTATCACCTCGGAGAAGAACTCCGAGGGAGGAAAAGATAGACCTCGGTCGAGATGGGTGCTGAAGTGGACCCGCTCGCCATCGTGCGGGTTGGGGATGGTTTCGCCGGAGCCGCTCCGCCAGTCGCCGGCGGCGAGAAGCCCCTCCTTCTCCACGTTCTTGAGGCTGTCCTCGTCGAGGGCGCAGGGGATCCAGATTCCTCGGAAGCTTTCTTTCTCCTCTGCTGCTTCCGCCGTCACCACCGTCACTGCTACCGCCAAACCGGAGGAAGAAGATGATGAAGCCATTTCTCCGGTGAGAAGATGACCTGAAAGTGGCGGCGCTGGGAGTTCTGTGGGGAAAGGACGAGGGAGCTCTGCACACAGGAGGATTGGGAGGAAAGGAACGGCAAAGGACTGGTGGAAAGGAGAAGGAGAAATCCAAACCCCTTATATCCACCTAACTGCGCCAAGATTCATGCAAATGCTACAGTGTAACCGCCCCGCGTCGTGGAAAGAACTGGGAAGGACCCACGCGATGATTAAGTCTCCTCGATCTCCATGCACGCATTGAAACGGCGCCTCGGTTCCGCGAACCACGGACCCACCAACGGTCGTGCCGACGGCACGCCTGTCAGATGACGTGACTTGACCATGCTTTTGTCAGGTGGCGTAGAAACCAAGTTCTGGCTTAGTTTAAAATCGAGCTAGAAAATCCGAGTAACTAGTTGATAGGTCTGACTTATTTTTAAGACCCAGATCGTATTTTTTATTGTGAAGTTTCAGGAACCCTTCAAGATTCTGCAAGCCGAAGATGAAGGTAGACGATGATAAAATCCGACTTTGGATCTTGGAGGCCTCCGGGGGCTGCTGTTAGGGATATAATTTCCGGGTATCCTCATAGTTCCTCACTAACCAGGGTGGCCCACTTCGGGTTAGAGCTTTGCTTCATGGGCGGCCCAGTCAGGGAGAGAAGACGGAGTCCAATCCGGCTACGGGAAGGCCTAAAAGACTTACCAACTTAGGCCCATAATGTTACTTGTAGTACAAGATGTACTCTATAACGAACTCTTAGTCGTAGCAGGATTGATCTCTCCTGTATACCCTAGGCCGGATATATATAAGTTATCCTAGGGAGAGCCTTTAGGGCATAACACAATAGTCTACAATCTCAACTCTCATAGGCGATACCCTTGTAACCCATATTCCGGCTCTGCCGTATTACTGGATTGCTAGCAGGAGTAGGATCCGTCCAAAGCCGGCGGATTTGAACCTGGGTAAACTTGTGTGCTCACCGTCCCAGCACACCGTATGTCTCACACCCCTCTCTTCCGCACGCCTCGAGGACCCCCTCATGGCGTACTTTTCCTCAATCCGACGACACTCGACCCTCCCTTGGTCCACCGAATGAGAGAGAGAGAGAGGAGAAAAAGATGCACACCACCTTTTCCCACCCGAGCCCCATGTGCATCTCTCCCTCCTCTTTGTCCTTATCTACTCCCTCCCCTGCCTGGCTGCACTCTCCAGATCTCACCTGGGCGCTGCCCTTCACCATCCAGATCCCCATCTGCCTACTACACACTCTCTCTCCCATCCCTGACAACCCCACCGTCGGCATCAGCTCACCACCGTAGCTAGAAGGAGGCGGGCATGGAGTTTGGTTGCCAAGGAAGAACCAGTGGAGCACGGGACCAGCCCTGTACCCAGAGACGAGGAGGAGGAGACGGCCAGCCCCGTTGCACGCCGACGTGACCGAGCAGAAACCCTAGACGCGGATCATCAGCAACGCCGCCGATCCCCTGCGCTCCAGGCCGAACCACCACCACCAACCTCCCCGCAGTGAGCCTCTGTGCCTCCCGGACATCTCCTTGGCATCTTCTCTTCCTGGACGTGTAGATCGCTCCGTCGAGCACCCTCTGTGCGTGGCATTGTTGCCGCCGTCCCGCCACGGTAGCCTCATCTGGCCGCGTCATCGCTAACCGGCATCAAACCCGAACCACCGCAGCGGTATCCGCCACCACACGCGCGCTAGGTCGCAAGATCAAACCCCTGCCGCGCCGGTGTCCGCGTCTTCAGTTTCGTCAGACAACCGCCGGGAAGAAAAACAGTACGGGGTGTTCTTTTCCGAATACACCCCTAATCTTTTGTTTTCGCAACCCGCACTCCGCCCGGGCCCGCATGTCATCCGCGGTGGCACTTTTACAAAAAGGCACCGGGGGTTTCACAACCTCAACCCGCAGTCCCCGTCTGCGTCGCGTGTCACCCGCCCGTTCACCCGCTAGCGCGTGGGCCCGTTTGAGCGCCGGGTCCACCGATCAGCCGCTGTGGCTCACTTCTGTGGCGGTGATAAAAGCTCTGCCGTGTTGGTTTCCACCAGCTCAGCGCGGTCCCACCCGTCAGCTGCAGTGGCTAGCTTCTGCCTGTGTACAAAAAGTCTACATCCTTTTCTGTTTATTAAAAATGATTTTCAGAAATGTCTAATATGTTTTTAAATCCAGTTCTAAATAACTTTCCATTGGCAAACCCAAATAATACAAATAATATGTGTTTCTGAATCAGAAAAATGTGAGGAATTCAAATATGCCATCCAAAATAATATTTGACTAATTTAAATTTTCGGAATTGTTTAATTGCAATAAAAATGCCTCTTTTTAATTAATTAATAACTTTAATTCTATAACTCCAAATTTGACAAATAAGATGTCTAAATCGATCAGCGCGACGAGCCCGTTCTGATTATGCATTCCATGATATGAATTGAAGCATGCATCATATAAATATTAAATAATCAGAACTGTTTATGGTAATTAAACTTGGCCAAATAATTAATAAAATGATTTATTCTTGTCCCCACACCTCACCCTTGCCATGATACATTATTTCCATGTAAATTGTGCATCATTCATCATGGCATGCTTGGTTGCTTGGCGCATTTTATTTATATGCTTGTGTACTTTATTTATGTTGGCCCTTGTTTGTTTGGTTCTTCTTTCGAATAGACGCTGAGCAGGGGAATTATCAGGCATCCCAGGAGTACTACCCAGATCCATCCCTCGCTTCAACTGAGCTTCCAGGCAAGCACTACCACATGCTTGCATACATATAGTACCTATTGCTTCTATCTTATTCTTGCATCATGGAGTCGCGATTGCATTAAACTAAATCCCAAGTATTGCATGGCCTTTACTTTTAAACCTCACCGAAGCTTGTTCCTCCATCCTATGAACCATTACTACAGGAGTTTCTTGAGCCTTGCGAGTCGTAGAATTGCATGTGTAGGGTTTGTGAGTGTCAGATGCATAACGAGGTACCTAAACAACTTAACCTGAGTAGTAATGGGATAACTAATGAAAGAGGCACCGGTGGGTAGTATCTGTTATTTGGTTTTTCATGTTCGCTTGTGTCCCGTAGGACCCTGAATACTTGATACATGTTCCTTGACTATTCGCACTATCCACATACGGGCGACTCTATGAATCCCCCTTTGCATGAGCTTGATTTGCACTTTATTTCTTGGGGCCACAAAGTAGTTTGGGGCTTTATTACTATCCTGTACCTATGCCATGCTTTACTGCTTTATTTAAGAATGTGCGTGGAGCACATGTACTGTTTTGGATCGTGGAATGTTTTCGCGGTATCGACAAGCCCAGTCACACTTTCGGGTTCCCAGTCGTTTACAACCATTGACACAAACCTTGGGTCCGTCTCAGAGCCGGCCAACTTCGTTGCGGGTAGCTTAATGGGGTGGCCCCCTGAAATGTTTTATGAATCCTGTGATTGCTCTGTCGTGAAAGCCTCATTGGGTTTTGATTTGGTTTTTTCGAGGTCGATTGTGTGTATGTTGCTATTTGTGCAACCCTGTAGGGTAAATCTTTTTAAAAGCCGTGTCCGCAGTTATGGACGACTTGGAGCACAGTTTCTCTATCATAGACAAGCATAAATAAAGTACCGTCTTTAATTTGACTAAAGATCTGACTAGTAACTAGTGCAATACTCATGGAATGATTAATCAAACTGCCAACGGATGGGTTGTTCGTCCGCTTTCTCGTTGGTAAGCGAGAAGGAGGATGGATCTATTACTTTATACTGTTATAACTGTTGTTTCTAATTAACGGACACCCGCCTATCTTTGGTTAGGAAGATGGTTAGCGAGTATCTATAGACTTGTTAGTTATTATCTTTTGCTGCAATTGCGTCACCCCAGGTATATGTCCCCTTTAGAGGCATAACGACTTGCTGAGTACCCCTAGGGTCTCACACGATAAATTGTTTGATTCAGATGAATAGGTATACTCGCAAGATGGATACTAGGTGGAAGAAACAGATGATGTTGGCAACGATCACTCGGTGTAGAGATTCCGAGGATAGGGATCCGGGAGATCTGTGGGCGGGATGTGCTTATTTATGTGGCATCTTTGCCGATTTGCTTCATATCCGTACTCGGATCTTGTTTCCCGCTTCCGCTTGAAACTCTGTTGATTGATGTATGAGGGGCTATCCTACACTATTATTTCTATCTAGGATATTTGGATCTTGCCGTATGGCATTGCAATATTTCTATTTCTTTTAGATGGTATGGCTCTGAGAACTATTGTAAGGTAGCTTGCATACATACTCACTTGTGTATGTATTTGATCTCTTCGCCTGTTGCCTACGCCGCTCGCTCTAGTCCCGATGTTCTTGGAAGTGGTTAGGGCGGTCGATGGGCCTACACGTGGGTGGCCCTGGGCCCCGGCTGTAAAACCCTTAACCACTTTTGGTTCATCCAGGCTTGAACTTAGAGCGTAGGGCCCGAGGTTGTTACAATTGGTATCAGAGCCATTCTGCCCTTCAGGATCTCAGCCAAAATGGTCGTTGTCAGTCAAGCAAATATTTTGGTAGTTATGTATACTAGGGAAAAACAAAACACGAGAGTAGGACTGCTTCCATTTTTCTTCCTACCCACCCACCCACCCTTTTCTGGTAAGGAAGTGTAACGTTTTCAATCCTCTTCTAAAAATTCAAACTAGGATTCACGTGTTCTGGGTTTCTGTAGTACCATATAAAGTGTGTGTGTGTGTGTGTGTAATTCCTTGTCTATCTGTTGCATCCAACTTGTTGTCGCTGTCTGCCTTTTGGTTATCAATTGTTGGTACATTCCATACCGACAGGCTTTTCTAAAGAGACGCGATCTATCTGATTCGTTGTAAACCAACGCGATCTGTCTTACTCTTTCTTATTCGATGCTATCTTATTAGGGGTGT
This sequence comes from Avena eriantha, assembly GCA_910589775.1. Lineage (NCBI taxonomy): Eukaryota > Viridiplantae > Streptophyta > Magnoliopsida > Poales > Poaceae > Avena > Avena eriantha. Next base: position 16,925,321 of record OU342746.1, read on the forward strand.
TTGTTTTCTATAGTTGCTAATCTTTAGGTTCATCTTAGGAAGGAAGAGAGTTGGGATATGTGTTTCACTTATTCATGTGCGGAGTAATGCTTTGAGTGCGGGATGGAGTCACGACCATACCACTACTTTTATCATTCACTCTTGTATATTGAATTGGTAGAGTGCTAATCTTGATTTCGGTAAGTGGTTTTGCGCAGATAGTGGTATTTTAATGCCGAAATTTGCGATTTTTTTTTCTTTGATAGCTTTGTGTACCACACTCCTTGTTCAGTCGTGTGCGATATGCTTACTATCTTCTAGGTGCTTTGAACTTTGTTGATATTTTAATGTCATCTTAGTAATTTGTATCCTTAATTTTGGTTAATTACATTTTGGTACTATTTTGGATTATTATTATTCTCCATTATGGTACTGACTTGAGTTTTATATCAATCCCAGGATGGCACCACCACGCCGCACTGAGGAGGACATACCACCTAAACTGGGGGCTGCGTTGGCATGTATTGCTAATGCCTTGGGAACAATGCAACAGAACCAGCAACCCTTTGAAGAAAGTGTCGGGAGGAATGAGTTTGTCCCGCTACCTCCACCTCCCAAGCGAGGAGACATCAAGGGCTTTCTGAAGTTTAACGTACGCCACTTTGAGGTGTCTGATCAGCCGCTGGATGCTGATGATTGGCTTCGTGAGATGTCAAGGTTGCTGATGACTGCTGATGTTCCTGAGCAAGAATGGGTAAAATGCGCCACACACCTTCTGAAGAGAGACGCGGCTCTATGGTGGGAGAATTACCTGAGGGAAAACCACTCTAGTTTTTAGCCTACTTGGGAGCAGTTTGCTGGGGCTTTCAAAGAGCAATACCTATCAGAAATTGTCATGGAAAGGATGAAGGAAGTGTTTCTCAACCTCAAGCAAGGCAATGACAATGTCAACACCTATATGAGAAACTTCATGAATCTTTCTCGGTATGGTGGCGATGAGATCTCTGATGACAAGAAGAAACAAAAGAGGTTCAGGCAAGGGCTCAATGCATCTATCAAATATGCAATCATTCATGCAAGGCCAGGGTATTTTCTAGAACTCCAACATACAGCTCTATAGGAAGAAGCCAGTAGGCAAGTGCTCGAGGAGTCCAAGAAACACATCCGTGACGCAGAAGCTCTTCAGCTATGACAGCTCCTTCTAAGCGCCGTGTGTGGGTTCCTAATACCGCACCGCTGCTCCCAGCTCCACCGAGACCTTCAAGCTACGCGGCAAGGCCACCAAACTCCTTCAATGCTTCTTCTAGGGGCTACAGCCATAACTAGCCTGGAGCGCCTGGTGGAGTCCCTGGCTACACTGCTCCACGTCCACCTGGTGCTTGTTACACTTGAGGGAACACTGGGCATCAACACTAGAGTTGTCCCATGAACAACAAAGCTCTTCCTCCACCACCTCCAAAACCTGCATCAAGTCCTTCTATGGTTCGTCCACCTCCACCTCGGGCTCTCAACATCAACACCAAGCCCGGGTCCACTGTTGCTCGTGCCAACTGTGTCAACGTCGCTTAAGCTGAACATGCATATGGAGTTGTGATGGGTACGCTACCCGTTAACTTAGTCCCTGCATGAGGTTTGTTTGATTCTGGTGCATCGCATTCATTTGTGTCTCACAAGTTTGCAAATGAGCATGAACTAACTATAGACCCACTGGATAAAAAGTCAATGGTTCTTTCTCCTGGGGCAAGAATGCTATCTACCAAGATCAGTCATGGCAATCAAATTCTAATTGGTGGTTCTTCATTTCTGGCTTCCTTAATCATTCTCGGCAACTCTGACATTGATGTCATCTTGGGCATGGATGCAGTTGTGATTGATTGTGCTGAACGCTCGGTTTCTCTGAAAATTCCCGAAGGCCATACAGTCTATTCTCCAAGTCTGACTCCTGCAATTCAGCTCTTCTCTTTGTGAAGAAGCAAGATCGGACTGATCGACTTTGTGTTGACTACCGAGCTCTTAATGCAAAAACCATCAAGAATAAATATTCCCTTCTGCGGATTAATGATCTCTTCGATCAGCTAGCTGGAGCTGTGGTATTCTCTAAGCTTGACTTGAGAAGTGGATATCATCAAATCAAGATTCACAAGCAAGATGTTCCCAAAACAGCTTTCACCACCACTATGGCCTGTACGAGTACACGGTCATGTCCTTTGGTCTCACCAATGCACCTGCCACCTTCTCGAGGCTTATGAACTCGGTTTTCATGGAGTATCTTGATAAGTTCGTCTTGGTCTATCTGGATGACATTCTAGTCTATTCTAAGTCAAAGGAAGAACATGAAGAACACCTTCGGTGTGTCCTAAACAAGCTTCGTGATAATTGCCTTTATGCAAAGTTCTCAAAGTGTGAGTTTTGGCTTCCCGAAGTCACCTATCTTGGTCACGTCATCTCTGCTAAGGGCATTGCCGTCAACCTAGAAACTGTTCGGACAATTGTTGAGTGGCTTCCACCCAAAAATGTCAAAGAAGTCCGGAGTTTCCTTGGTTTGGCTAGTTATTGCCGTCACGTCGTTCAGAAGTTCTCGAAGATTGCGAAGCGTCTTACCGATCTCCTCAAGAAAGGCAAGAAATACCTTTGGTCTCCTGCGTGTCAAGCTAGCTTTGAAACACTCAAAGATAAGCTCACTTCCACACCAGTCTTGATTCCTCCAGATACATCAAAGCCTTTCCAGATATTTTGTGACGTCTCCTTGCAAGGATTGGGTGCGGTCCTCATGCAAGAAAAGCAAGTCGTTGCTTATGCTTCCCGTCAGTTGAAAACTCATGAGCTCAACTATCCAACACATGATCTTGAACTTCCAGCGGTTGTCTTCGCCTTGAAAGTATGGAGGCACTACTTGCTTGGAAACCGTTGTGAGATCTTCTCTGACCACAAAAGCTTGAAGTATGTCTTCACTCAGCAGGACCTCAACCTTCACCAAAGGAGATGGATTGAAACCATCAACGACTTTGATCTTTCCATCAACTACACTCCTGGCAAAGCAAATGTGATGGCCGATGCTCTCAGCCGAAAAGCTTATGTCAATTACCTCATGGTGGAAGAACAACAACCTCTCTTGTGCGAGGAATTCCGCCAACTCAACCTTGAGATTGTGCATCAAGGGTATCTTCTGAATCTTCTAGCAACCCCTCTCTTGGAAGAAAAAGTTCGCTCTATTGAACTTGGTGATCCTTACACTAAAAATATCATCTCCAAGATTCAGCTTCCGAAGTATGAACCTTTCCACCTTGACGACCAAGGCACTCTATTCTTTAAGCACCGGATGTTCGTTCCGAAGTATCCGGGTTTGAGAGAGCATGTTCTTAAAGAAGCTCATGATTCTGTTCTTTCTATCCACCCTGGCAGCACTAAGATGTACATGGACCTGAAAACACAATATTGGTGGTCTGGATTGAAATGATATTGTGCCAAGTATGTCTCCGAGTGTGATGTCTGCCGCAGAGTAAAAGCTATCCATCAGAAACCTTCTGGTCTTCTACAGCCATTGAAGCCTACGGAATGGAAATGGGAGAAAGTAGAGATGGACTTCATAACTGGGTTTCCAAGGTCGCAGAAAGGCAACAATGTAATCTTTGTTGTCATCGACAGGCTTTCTAAAGTGGCTCACTTCTTCCCCGTCGAGGAAACAATTTCTGCAATTCAGTTGGCTGAGCTCTATATCAACAGAATTGTCTCTCTGTATGGGGTTCCTCTTGAGATCAGTTCAGACCGTGGAAGCATCTTCACTTCCAAGTTTTGGGGAAGTTTCCAAAATGCTTTGGGAACAAAGTTGAACTTCAGCACTGCCTATCACCCTCAATTACAAGGACAAGTAGAAAGGATCAATCAGATTCTGGAAGATATGCTCCGTGCTTGCGTCATCTCTTTAGGCATGAAGTGGGAAGAATGCCTTCCTTATGCTGAATTCTCTTACAACAACAGCTTCCAGAAGAGTCTAAAGATGGCAGCATTTGAGGTTCTCTATGGCCGCAAATGCAGAACTCCGATTGGTTGGTCGGGGGCAGATGAAAGAACATTGTTTGGCCCCGACATTGTAACTCAAGCGGAGGAGAAGGTTCACATCATTCTTGAAAACCTGAAGGTTTCTCAAAGTCGCCAAAAGAGCAACTATGACAGAACGCACACGGACATGGAGTATGTCCCTGGTGATCGCGTTTATCTTCGTGTCACTCCCATGAGAGGCACGCACCAGTTTGGTATCAACGGGAAGCTGGCTCCTAGATACATCGGTCCTTTCAAAGTTCGTGGAAGAAGAGGAGAAGTCGCGTATGCTCTTGAGCTCCCTGAAAAACTCAAGGTCCATGATGTTTTCCATATCTCTCAACTCAAGAAGTGCTTCAAGGATCCCGGCAGGACCGTGGACCATGAGCTTATCAATCTCCAAGAAGACCTGTCTTATCAAGAACACCCCACAAAAATCCTAGAAGTCACAGAAAGAAAGACTCACAACAAGTCTATCAAGTTCTGCAAGGTGCAGTGGTCACACCATTTCGTTGATGAAGCCACTTGGGAACGCGAGGATGAACTCCGTGCCAAGTATCCTACCCTCTTCGTGTCTTCTTCTTCTTCCTAGAATCTCGGGGTGAGATTCCTGTTTAGTGGGGGAGAGTTGTAGCATCCCATCTGTCTAACATCTGTAATTTTACATGGTCTAATAATAAAATTCTACTTCCTACATATAATTGTTGCACCATAATTATATCATGCTCATGTCATCATGCCACAAAGTCGCCAAAAGAGCATCATAATTATCTCATATGCACTATTAATTGTATTTGCCTCTTTATATACTGTATTTGGTTCTTGATAAATGCTTGATGCCCAAGTTGAGTTGGTGGCATATCTTTTATTAACTCCACCACCTTTCTTGTCACCACCCCATTATTCCACGATCCAACTATATGTGAGCCTTGCAATTTATTTGGTTTTTCCTCTAGCTCATGTGAGTTGGATGGGTCCTCTTACTATCCCACATGCTCCCATATAAACATCATGTTGTTTTCACATTATTAATATATGGAGAGCCATATGGCCACCTTTGCATGCTATGTGAGTAGTTTCCTTGTTTAGCTTCCATATGGTTTGTTTTGGAATATTTGACCATGTATGAATATAATTATGGCTATATACTTGCCTAGTGGAACACACACACTAGCAATTCCATTATATTCGTTCATGCTTATTTCTTCCACTTTTGAACATATGGGTTTAATCCAAGCCATGTGTTAATTCCTTGTGCATGTATCTTATGTGTGGGTTCCATTATTTCATGTCACATGGAGTATAAACCCCACATCCACACCCAACTCTAGTTATTCTATTTGTTGTTTTTATTTAACCTCTCCAAACCTTTTGCTTGGGCTTTATTCAAATTGGAGTACATGTGACTAAGTGGGGTCATTTGAGCTTGTATTTGTTTTCTCAAATATAGTGTGGCCTAGCTAAGGATCATGCATGAGCCATGCAAACCACCTCTCATATTCCCATTTATCTCTTGGAGTTCTTGCTTCAAGTTTTGCATGGGTTTGAATTCAAACAACCTTGTCCAAAACCCTCACCATCCTCCTTCCTAGCTTCTCTCCCTCTCTTCATCTATTTTGGAGCCATCATCAAACCCTAACCTCCCTATCTAACCCTAAGCCTACACAACACCAAACCTAGCTACACTCACCTCACCATTCCCCTCTCCCCAAACCGAGGCCACCACCAGCTTTGTGGCTTTGGTTCGGTCCCAACCCCATCACCCTAACCTAGCTGCTAAGCCAAGTCCCATTGCTCGACACCTCCTAGCCGAGACCTCCCCTCTCCTTTCCCTACCTTTTCCTCGCTACCAAGATACCTCACCGAGCCCCTGCACCGTGCCACCCTGAGCCACAGCCCCAGCCAGCCTCGACCCTCCCCTGGTCCATCGACCGAGAGAGAGAGGAGAAAAAGGTGCACACCACCTTTTCCCACCCGAGCCCCATGTGCATCTCTCCTCCCCTCTGTCCTTATCTACTCCCTCCCCTGCCTGGCTGCACTCTCTAGATCTCACCTAGGCGCTGCCCTTCACCATCCAGATCCCCACCTGCCTGCTACACTCTCTCTCTCCCCCATCCCCGACAACCCCACCGTCGGCATCAGCTCACCACCGTAGCTAGGAGGAGGCGGGCGTGGAGTTGGGTTGCCAAGGAAGAACCAGTGGAGCATGGAACCAGCCCTGTACCCGGAGAGGAGGAGGAGGAGACGACCAGCCCCGCTGCACACTGACGTGACCGAGAAGAAACCCTAGACGCGGATCATCAGCAACGCGGCCGATCCCCTGCGCTCTAGGTCGAACCACCACCACCAACCACCCAGCGGTGAGCCTCTGCGCCTCCCTGACATCTCCTCTGGCATCTTCTCTTCCTGGACGCGTAGATCGCTCCGTCGAGCACTCTCTGTGCGTGGCGTCGTTGCCGCCGTCCCGCCACGGTAGCCTCATCTGGCCGGGTCATCGTTAACCAGCATCAAACCCGAACCACCACAGCGGTATCCGCCGCCGCGTGCGCGCTAGGTCACAAGATCGAAACCCTGCCGCGCTGGTGTCTGCGTCTTCAGTTTCGTCAGACAAACGTCGGGAAGAAAAACAGTACGGGGTGTTCTTTTTCGAATACACCCCTGATCTTTTGTTTTCGCAACCCGCACTCTGCTCGGGCCCGCATGTCATCTGCGGTGGAACTTCTACAAAAAGGCACCACGGGTTTCGCAACCTCAACCCGCAGTCCCCGTCTGCACAGCGTGTCACCCGCCCGTTCACCCGCTGGCGCGTGGGCCCGTTTGAGCGCCGGGTACACCGATCAGCCGCTGTGGCTCACTTCTGTGGTGGTGATAAAAGCTCTGCCGCGTTGGTTTCCGCCAGCTCAGCGCTGTCCCACCCATCAGCTGCAGTGGATAGCTTCTGCCTATGTACAAAAAGTATGCGTCTTTTTTCTGTTTATTAAAAATGATTTTTAGAAATGTTTAATATGTTTTTAAATCCAGTTATAAATAACTTTTAATTGGCAAACCCAAATAATACAAATAATATGTGTTTCTGAATCAGAAAAATGTGAGGAATTCAAATATGCCATCCAAAATAATGTTTGACTAATTTAAATTTTCGAAATTGTTTAATTGCAATAAAAATGCCTTTTCTCAATTAATTAATAAATTTAATTCTATAACTCCAAATTTGACAAATAAGATGTCTAAATCAATCAGCGCGACGAGCCCGTTCTGATTATGCATCCCATGATATGAATTTAGTTATGCTTGTCTATGATCGAGATACTGTGCTCCAAGTCGTCCAAAACCGCGGGCACGGCTTTCAGAAAGATTTACCCTACAGGGGTGCACAAATAGCAACACATACACGATCAACCTCGGAAAAACCAAATCAAAACCCAACGAGGCTTTCACGACAAAGCAATCACAGGATTCATAAAATATTTCAGGGGGCCACCCCACTAAGCTACCCGCAACGAAGTTGGCCGGCTCCGAGACAGACCCATGGTTTGCGAGAACGGCTGTAAACGACTGGGAACCTGAAAGTGTGACTGGGCTTGTCGATACCGCGAAATCGTGCCACGATCCAAAACAGTAGAGGTTCTCCACGCACAATCGTAAATAAAGCAGTAAAGCATGGCCTAAGTACAGGATAGTAATAAAGCCCCAAACTACTTTGTGGCCCCAAGAAATAAGAAATGAATCAAGCTCTGGCTAAGGGGGATTCATAGAGTCTCCCGTATGTGGATAGTGTGAATAGTCAAGGAACAGGTATCAAGTACTCGAGGTCCTACGGGACACAAGTGAGCATGGAAGAACAAAATAACAACTATTGCCCACCGATGCCTCTGCATTAGTTATAGCTATTTCTAGCATTTTAACACTTGCATTTAAATTCATGATCATCTCCACCATAAACATCTGCCAGCATTCCAACAACTGTGGTACTTGACAACACGAGATCGCACCTGAGCAAGCAACTACGACTCGCAAGGCCAGCTATCTACCAAACACAGGTAATAGGAGGTGTCCAAGGCAATATAGAGGCTGCACGGGATATAAGTGTTGTACGGAAAATGAAGCATCGCGACACAGATAGCATTAGATCAACAGGAGGAAATAAAGACTATAAATGCAAAATAGGTAGAAAGGGGGAGAATGCTCGCCTGGGAAACACTATCGAAGGTTCATATCCAGAGAACTTGTCGATACTCGCATCAACTCATCGGCCTAATCCGCGAAGAAGCAAACACTAGAAGAAACACCGGATGCAATATTTAATACTACGGCAGAAGATCCGGCATGATTATGATATGATGCAGATGCGGTGCAATTAGGCAGTATTAAGCGGAACCGGGGTCCCGACAATTAATTAATAGGTTCCAGTTATTTAGATACCCTGCAATTTAAATGTTGTCTTAACAAGGCAAAACATGGTATCGGTTCGCTACACAAATTTGAACGGAGTCTAAAATAAGAAAAAAATATCCCACATATTGACTCCATATTTAATTATGCGGTGAATCGACATAATGCCCCCAAACCACAAAAATGTATGCAAGCATGATCAGTTTATATGCAACATATTTTATATATAGCATTTATAAAATAGGGGCTCGGGAAAAGGCTCACACATCTGGGTCGGAAGATCTTGGATTCCGGGGTCCGGGGTTCGGTCTCAGGGTTTGACGGGGATCGGAGAGGTTCGGATACAAGATGGAGAACTTGTTGTCCGAGGGATCGATCTCGCACAACGGAAGGAGAGCTTGGCGTTCTGGGAAGAAGGACTTGGTTTGGCGACAGGGGGCGCATCGGATTCGCCCAGGTCGGTGTCGATCTTGTCGTCGCGAAGATCTTGTTGGGTCCACGTATCGTGTCGGTCTTGGCATCCGGGGTGAAGTACTTGTCGTTCAGGTGGCGATCTTGGCGGTCTTTAGGTTCGGGTCTTGGTGTCCGCGTAGGAGTTCTTGCCGATCTCCTCGGAATTCCGAGGATACATCTTCACGCGTCGATGGCCTTCGAGGTCTCGCCCGGTGGATCCGTGATGTAGATCTTGGCATCATTTGTCGAGGTTCTCGGGTGTCGGTGCCAGACTCGGGTGTGGCGTCGATGGTCTTGTGGTTCCATCTCGGCTTGTCGGTGAAGAACTCGGCCTTCGGGACTTGTTTGTCGGTGTCGTCCTCTGCTTATGAAACTACATGCACACACTTGCAGCAGGTGGAGTCAACAACCACATCGGCCAACAGGTAGCAGCGGTGACAGAGTGCAGCACCACCCGGTACAGAACACATGGCAAAAGAAACTTGTACACAGGTGACATGCCGATGAGGCACCGCACAGTCTTGGCCGTGGCGACAAAGCTACGGAGGGTGCCGGATGCGAGATGGGGGGGCGAGGCAGAGGTGGGGCCGGCCAGGGCGAGGACAGCGACGAAGGAGGACTCGCTGGCGGTGGCGGGTCCGGGCCGACGACGGGCCAGAACGGGGGCGCCAAGGAGAGCAGCGGAGACGCGCCCGCAGGATAGGGAGGGAGATGGAGTCGGGGCGCGAGCAGAGGCGAGACCACGGCGGAGGGAAGGCGAGGGCGGCCGCGCGAGGAGAGGGAGGCAACGGCGGCGAGGGGAGAGGACGGCTTGGAGGGAGGGTGGAGGAGCCCGGGAGAGGGGTAAACCCGGGGGAGAGCTCGGCTCAGTTGGAGGCGGGATGGTGGCGGTGGAGAGCGGGGCCGCGGAGGAGAGGAGCGGCGCGGGCGGAGGAGAAGGCCACGACGGCGGCGGCGCATGGAGGAGCTAGGGAGAGGAAGGCAGCGCACTGGGCTTGCCGGTGGAGACAAGGAAGGCACGGACGAGCTCGATGGCGCCGGAGGAGGTGAGGTTGAGCGGGGGTGACGGCAGTGTCGCGGTTCGCTGGCTCGCGGGCGGAGCGACGCGCGGAGGGGAGCCAGACAGGGGCTCCCTCGGTGCCTGGCAGCGGGGGAGGAGGAAGCGGGGAAGGTGGGGTCGGCAGCGGGGTTGGTGGGGAGAGAGAGGAGGGAGAAGGCCGACGCGGGCTGGGGTGGGGAAAGAGAGATGGCCAGGGTGGTGGGACCAGGGATGGGGCGGGATCCTGAGGTGGTCGCGTGCGTGTGTGTGTTAGGTGGGGGGATAAGGGGAGGCTGCGGGGTAGGGCCCAACAGCAGGTGTGGCAGGCGGTGGGTGCTGACGGGTCTCTGCTTTGCGTGGTGTGCATGTGTGCTAGGGAGCAGGTGGGGCCAGGAGGTGAGGTGGCGGCCTGGGGGTGGACGGGGTGAGGTGGAGGGTGGAGGAAAAGGCTGGGTAGGATTAGGGGTAGGTAGGATTGGGTAGCAAGGGTTAGGACTAGATTTTTTATCTGGAGGTGGCCGACCGGGCGTTCGGGCCAAGCGGGCTGCCTTCTAAAAACAATTTAAATATTTATTTATTTAAAACGGGGCTTTTGAAATCCGTTTGTAGACGAAACAAAATATTCCGGCCAAGCCCGGGTTTTGTGTTTGAATAAAGACGGGGCTTATTTAGAAAAAACAAAATAGGTTTCCGAAAATAGTTTTAGACAAAACCATGCATGATGATGACGATGCTCAAATGCAATGTGGCATGATGACATGAGAATGCGGTCATGAAGATGCAATGCACAAAAAACACAACGATTTTCTAGTAGTGGTTTTAGCGGGATGCCACAGGTTTGATCTAGGGTAGATCTAGGTTTAGGTTTTGGGGTGGGATTAGATTTAGGCTGTGGTTTTCGAGGTGGCTGGCTGGGCTTTTGGGCCTCGTTGGCTGCCTCCCAAAAATAATATAAGCTTTATTTATTCAATTATAAGACTAGTGTAATTAGCTTTTAGACAAACAAAATATCCAGGACAATCGAGTTTTTGTATTTGAATAAAGAGGGGTTATTTGGAAAACAAAGAGAGACTTCTATAAAATAGTTTTTGGCAAAAGATGCATGATGACATGACGATTCTCAAATGCAATGTGGCATGATGACATGAGCATGCGGTCATGATGATGGACAAACAAAAACACCAAGAGATTTTCTAGTAGTGGATTTACCCGGGGTGCTACAAAAACTAAATGTGAGACTAGGTATGCTTCCATTTTTCTTACGCACACATCCACCCTACAAAGGTAAGGATGTGTCAATCCTTTGTCAATTTGTTGCATCCAACTTGTCTTCGCAATCTGGCTTTTGTTATCAACAGTTCGTACATTCCATACCGACATGCTTATGTTTAAACCGACATGATCTATCCGACTCTTTGTTAACTGATGCAATCTTGTTAAGGGTGTTATTTATTTCTGCATGGTTTCACAAAAGGTGGAGTTGCTAATCTCAATCTGTTAAGTTATTTTTTGCATCTATTGGAATTTTAATGCCAAAAAATGTGGATTTTTTCTTTGATACATCTTTTTTTCCACACTCCTATTCAATCGTGTGCGATATTCTAACTATCTTCTTTTGTCGACATATTCATGCTAACTCCTTATTGTCACCGACGCATAAATCTGAAGTTTTTACTTCATCTGCAAAATATTTGGGCTAAATGCATAACTTGCGTCGATTCGATGCTTGCGATTGTATTTTGGTTTTCCATTTGCTATATGACCCTTATCATGCGTGAAATATGTGAAATGATGTCAATCCAATTCTCTAAATGATTGTTGTTATGTCTTGTGTATTTGAGTTATACCATGATTATATCTATGTCATATTCAAGTATATTTGGTAATCTGGAGATTTCTTAACGCATTATGATGGATTTTCATATGACGGTTGTGGTTTATACCTCTTTTGAACTCCATATCTACAAAGGTTCTCTTTGATATAGGACAACCTCATCCTTTCATATATGATAGCTTTGCTTAAATGTATGAGTTATCATCGATTATTTATCAATGATCTCTTTATCTTTGCAACCGGTGATCTGATCGACTATATGAACAAGTCAGCATCTCTTTTCTCATCCGAAAGGACAAATAATCATCAAAGTGTGAAATTTGGATTCCTGAATTCACCTATCTCGGCCACGTCCTTCTGCTAAAGACATCGGTACAATTCTAGAATCATCAAGTCAATTGTTAATTCCATCCTACATATTCCAATCAACTCCGAAGCTTTATCCTTGGTTAGCCTGCTTTGTTTAAGAATCCCTTAAGACGGCTAAATCTCTCTCATATCTTCTCAAGAAGGACAAGAAATTCTTTCGGTATTCCTCTCATCAAGAAACCTTTTGAACCCTCTCGCTTCATATTCTATCCTCACTCTACCAGATGCCATGAAGACTTTTCAGATCTTTCGATATCCTCCTATTCAAACTTGTGGGTGCTATCATTAATCTATCTATTGAATCTTTTATCTGTATTCGTGATCTTTGTTCATATCTTTTCTAATGGTCTAGGACTTCCAACACGACGACAACATCATCATCTTTATCTGCTTGGATCTGGAGAAGTGTGTGCAACACATCCCTGACTTCTTACAAAGTTTCATGAATTCTTCTGGTGAAGATCTTCAGTCTATTTTTGAGAATTGGATTGCTCGATTTTCCTATTCATGTATGGAGTAATGCTTTGGGTGCAGGATGGAGTAGCTACCATACCACTAATCTTATCATTCGCTCTAGTACATTGAATTGGTGGTCAATGCGATTTTACCCATTCCACGGAAGTTAGAAGTGGCCTTTATCTCTTGACACTTTTACGTCTGTCCTTGTTTATCCGGAATGTTTTATCAAGAACATAATCAATAATCTCTTGTTTGTGGTCTCGACTATTTCAAGATAGAACGAATCTTCAATGATCTAGTGGAAGCAAATGCAAAATCTTCTCCATCCTCTTCCTTCTACTGGTGCTCGACATTGTCAAACAAGATGGATGAAAGATATATCTGACTCCAATTATCAAATCCTTTTTCTCTTGGTAGAGCCAATTATGGTCAATGCCATCAATCCCAAAATCTATCACAATAACCTCATGGTTAAGGAAAGCAATGGGGATCTCTACAATAACCCCACGTCTACAATATTCAACATTCTTTCTCTTTTCAAGATTCCACCATAAACTGGCATCACCTCCTTCTCTTGAAGATATATCTGCGCACTTCAATTGCATGATCCTTTGATTCTTACCGGCGCCAAGAAGAAGCTAATCCGATAAGTCTTCAAGTCTAATGTTTTCCATTGATATCAAGAATCTCTATGTTTTGAAGGAGATATTGTTTTTCTGAACTTCATTTCTTAAATCTAAGGGAAGAAACAAGGCTATTTTCATAGTGCTAGATAACTTCTCCAAGTTGTTCTTTCCTTCCGGCGAAACAAAGGATCATTTGCACTTGCATCTTTTGAACTTGAACCCTAACAATTGTTTCTTTTCTACCTCTGCTTGATACATCGTATTTTCATATTCTTTCAAGAAGTGGTTCTATTCTTTTATCGTGTTTCTCGAGAGCACCAGATCTATGTTCATCCTATCTTTCTCGTTTCACAACAATCCTCTAGGTTCTTCAAGTCCTTTGTTTCGAAGAAGCAAAACGCAAGACTCGCAACAAGTCTATCAAGTTTTGTAAGGTGTAGTGGTCAAACCACTCCTGTTTCTAAATCAACTTGGGAACATGAGGATCACCTTCGTTCTGAACACTCGCCTCTCTTTGTGTCTTTACTTTTTCCTAGGAATCTCGGGGCGAGATTTACGTTTAGTGGGGGACAGTTATATCATCCAAAATGTCTAAAATTGTAATGCTACATGGTTTAATAAATATAATGATACTTCCTACATGTCATTATTTACATCATCATAATATCATGCTCATGTCACCATGTTACCTTGCATTTGAGCATCATATTAAAACCTATTCCATTTGGTTCTTCTCCTCATATTGCATTATCTTGCATATTATTAATTTGCGTCTTGATATATTGTATTAGCTTCTTACTAAATTGCTTGATGTCCAAGTTTAGTTGGGGGCATATCTATTATAATTCCACTACCTTTTTGCCACCTCCTTTTGTTTCTATCCACCATTCTTTTGTCGCATTTAGATATGAGAAAATGCATTTTCCTTTGATATTTAACTCTAACTCATATATTTCTAGGTGGATCCTTTTTCTATTCTACATTCTCCCATACATGTTGCTATATTGTTTTCGAAATATCAATTATGAAAGCACACATGGCCACATTTTCATGCCCTGTGAGTACAAATATTATATTTCACCCTGCCATGATTAGATTATATTTGTGGCTATGTGGGATATATAGTGGAAAATACACACTATCCATGGCTACCTTGTAATTCATGCATGACCATGCTTCAAAACTACACCATATGTGTTGGAGAGCTTCCACAATTTTTTGGTGGCTTTATGCTTGAATAGACTAATGGCCATGAGCATCCTAATTGCTTTCACACCTAACGGCCATGAATTTTTTTTGGTGGCTTTATGCTTGAATAGTCTAAATGTCCTAGTTAGTGCTTCTATCCCCTAGACAAGTGCATGCATCCCCCACCTGCCTCTCGCCGAAGATCCCTCTATTGAGGTCTTTGTGTGTGATGCCGGGTACACCACCGCATCCTCGCACCAACGACCACTACCGGCCTCCCCGCATTCTCACTAGTGTTTGTCAAGGCCCAAACCTGTTAAGGTACAGATCCCTGTGTTTATAGTGCTAGTCCCTGGATCGAATAGCTAGCACCCACATTTTAAGATGTAATATCAAGAAACAAAGGTCATATTACATCGCATATCCAGGAATAAAAATAGTTCATTACAACTTACATAGCTCATATGACTATCTTATTACAAAGCAGCAGATATAACTATAAAGCATGGAGTCCTTCATCTTCATGTGCCACAGGCAAACATGTTGGGTGCAGACTCGTAATCCCTACTCATCAAACTTCACTATCATCAAATAATACTACAACATGATACGTTAAAGCCACAAAGGGTCAATACGTTGAATGTATTGGCAAGTGAAACATAAACGACATAGCATATTCTGCTATAACACTAGCATTTCCCCAGTATACCTCCAACTTAACATAGCCACACTAGTACTTCCCCTAGTGTGCCTCTAACTTAATGGTAACACTAGTACATCCCTAGTGTACCGCTAACATAAAATGGCCATACTAGTACATCCCTAGTGTGCCTCTAATTCAATGGTAACACTAGTACATCCCTAGTGTACCGCTAACATAAAATGGCCACACTAGTACATCCCTAGTGTGCCTCTAATTCAATGGTAACACTAGTACATCCCTAGTGTACTGCTAACATAAAATGGCCACACTAGTACATCCCTAGTGTGCCTCTAATTCAATGGTACCACTAGTACATCCCTAGTGTACCGCTAACATAAAATGGCCACACTAGTACATCCCTAGTGTGCCTCTAATTCAATGGTACCACTAGTAATCCCTAGTGTACCGCTAACATAAAATGGCCACACTAGTACATCCCTAGTGTGCCTCTAGTTCAATGGTACCACTAGTACATCCCTAGTGTACCCTATACTGACATGGTCACACTAGTACTTCCCTAGTGTACCTTCTAAATCCTTGCTCCAAGACTACACATTCATTCATCGAGACAATCCATTTATAAAGCCATTTTCACCATATCATGCATAATACAAAAAATATCACTAACGAATAATAGAAACAATAAGAAATTTAATGAGACCAAAGTATCACTTGCCTTTTTGGATATAAGAAGTCCAATAATAACTCCTCAATAATTTATCCTCGAAGAATTATATATCCGCAAAGTCTACAACAATACAATCAAGCAAAAAGCACACTCTCAAAACTAGCATGACAAAACAACACATGAATACAACGAAATACATGGAAGCATACAACAAGATATTTTATTGAACAAGTTGTTACAGCAAGGTTCTGAACACTACAAACACCTACTGGTCCTTTTATAGAATTGAAATTCCAATTGGAACCATTTTAGTGCAATTTGGTTATTTAAAGAATTTTTTTACTAGGATAAGGCTTATTCAATGTGATATTTGCTACTGCCATAAAATTATAATTTTAATTTTTTTGTGTTTATGTTTATGGTCAGAGGGTTCAATACACAACTATTTGCAAAAGGTTTCACTCAAAAATATATTTTAGAACATGTTTTATAGCCAAAATACCCCCACAAATGGTTCTGTATAAAACGTGATTTTAACCGTCACAAAAGTACCGAATTCTTGCTCTAATGTGTTCTACTCATTTTTGTAAATTCATAGACATATTATTTGCTAAATTTGGACAAACAGAACTAAAGATATGATTTTTGCAAGTTCGTATGTTCATATGTCCCAAAAATCCGAAAATAGAAAAAGATAAGACAAGTGGTAGATTTCTATTGGCCTGTACCCCTTTGGTAAGTGATTTATTGGTAGCCCTTAGATGAAGATCAAATGGACCAGGTTATCTCACCGGAAAAGCTTGCCGGAAAGATTGCCGGAATAGCGGGAACGAGCTTGGCGTCGCCGTTCTCGTCACTAGGAACGTATCTGGAGTTGAAGAAGACGTGGACGGCGTAGAGGACGTCGAGGCGGTGCTTGGAGACGTGATGAATAGCTCGTTCCTCTCCAGTGTTCACGGAAATCCACGGCTAGAGTGACGTACGATGTCGGGCGGCGCAGTCAACTGCAACAAGAAGGTGAACCATAATGTCCTGGAGGTAGGGAACGATGAGTAGAGCATTCTAGTTCAAGGAATTGATAAGATTCTCACCGTGGACGACAAGATCTGACGATGAACTCGAATTTGGGGCTTAAGTTGGCATCGTTGGTATGTGATCTACAGACCTTCTCTGGAGAAAGTCTGAGAACGAAAATGATGGAGGAGAAAGAGGGGAAGATGATGCTCTCTTCGGTTTTTGCTAAGATGGTCTATGGAGGGAGATCGGAGGTTGTATGCCGACATATGGCATTCGGTTTATGATATTGGTTTGAGAGATTAAGGCACTAAAGTGAGAAACTAATGGCCTAAATGGAACCTCCACTTGATTATAAACGTTTTTCGTTTTGAAGTCAAAGTGAAACGGTCACTGGAATTAATGGGGGAGGAGAGGAGAAGATGTACTGACATGAACTTGACTCTTTGGTTCATGAACGTGAGCATGGGGTTCAGGAAGATCGATCGGTCTGAATGGGCCAGGTTGGGTCAGCCCACTCAGAAAGGAAGAAAGAAAAAAAACATATGAGAGAGAGGGCTTGCTAGACTGGGCCGAAATAGATAAGGTATACGTCTCCCCTTTTTTTAAACGTTTTTCTTTTTCTGTTTTCTTCAATAACTTTTGATTTAGAGCTCTAAATTGATCCATTCAAATTTACAAAAATTTGTAAATTCAACAAGATCATTTTAGGATATTATCTATCTTATTTATTATCCAATTCAAACAATATTATTTATAAATATTTACTTTGGCCTATATGGTTTTTTTCTTAGTTACTTTCCTCCATATCTTTTTATCTATGGCTCCAAATAGTGTGAAACCAATTTCTAGGGTTTTGTAATTTTGTTATTTACCATTATAGATTATTCAGGAATGCTCTTGCTCAATCTTTATATGGGACAAAGCCATAGTCTTGTATTAAACTTGAGGGTGATTTCTCTTATTAGTGTTTAGGTTTCGGGTCTATCCTTTTTCTTTAAAGGTTGACAAGATACATGTCATGGATGATTGAATTTTATCTTCGGATAATTTTTTTGTCACTTCCTCATTCAAAATTCTTTTTGTTTAAGTAAGGTTCCAATAGAGGAACAAAAAGTTTCTTTTCCCCCTAAATTTCATCCTTTATTTTCTTTATTTTCTTTATTTGTTCGATTTTTCACATTTCAAAATTTGGAAAATTTTGGGATGTGATAGGCTACCACCCTTAAAAGGAATCTCGTCCTGAGATTCGAGAAGGCTAGAAATATTAGGTTGGGTTTCCGAATAACTAGGGTGCTACCACCCTTAAAAGGAATTTGTCTAGCTTACATTTTGAAGGTTCTCTTAATGTCTTTCAAGTTTCCTCTCTTTGCACTTGTTGGCATAATGTCCAAGGTACTGACAGTTGAAACACATTACTTGGCTTAAATCCTTACGAGGCTTATTGTTGTTATTGTCGTTGGTTCTCCCATCCCTATTGGGGTTCTCAACATCACTATTATTCTCATAGGAGTCATTTGCATAGTGCCCCATCTCATGGCACTTGAAGCATTCTATCTGACTGAGATCCTTCTTGCCTGGTTGGTGGTAACGATGTTGTCCATTGTGACTGTTGTTATGGTGGTTACTTCCCTCATGCTTGTGAAAGCCTGAACTTTCACTATGTTTGCCATGCAAATGCACCTTGTGTGGTGGTCCCGATCCATGCTTGTCGAAGGTGTGCTTCCTCTTCTTGGTCTCAACTTGCTTCATCTTGCTCTCTAGAATTGTAGCTTTATCGCATAGTGATTGATAAGTTGGAACATAAGAAACTAATAATTGCATGGAAAGTTCATCATTCAATCCATCTAGGAACTTTTCCTTCCTCTTGGAATCAGTGTCAGTATCATCTGGAGCATAACGTGATAGATTGTTGAATTCCTCAATATATTCAGCAACACTACGCCGACGTTGTTTAAGGTTGTGAAACTCCTTCTTCTTCAGACTCATAATGCCTGAAGAGATATGGTTGGTGCGAATACCATCTTCAAATATTGGCCAAGTAACTTCTTCAATGGGGTGAGTGACTTGGAAGTTGTCCCACCATGTAGATGCAGGGCCTTCAAGCAATTGTGCTGCAAATCTCACTTTCTCAGAATCCGAGCATCCAACGGTCACTAGATCCTTGTTCACTGAGCGTAACCAATTATCAGCTACCATTGGATCAGAAGTACCAGAGAACTTTGCAGGTCTCAACCTTAGAAATCTAGTGAGCATATCCAGAGGTGGTGGATTGTTGTTCTGGTTGTTATTGTTATTATTGTTCTGATTGTGATTATTGATGGTTGCCATGAATTGTGTCATCGTCTGCATTAGCTGAGTCTGTGCAGCCATCATCTGTTGCATCCCATTTCCATTGTTGTTGTTTCAATTGTTGTTGCAGCGGTTGTTGACACGTCTCAGAGGCATCTGTTTGGGTTGGGTTGAGATTAGAATAGGCAAATGATTTCTAGGAAAAGAATTCTACTCATACACAACAAATCACACCAAGCAATATGCAAGCAATTTCAATCGTACGTTCAACAACAAATTTCAAACATCACTTATCCAAACAAAATATTATTGTCATACCATATATGTTGGTACGATCAATAAACGATCACGAAGCCGATTATTTAAACGACGCAACTAGTGTGGTGGTCCAACTATAGGGTTCTACTTGATATTATTCCCTTTGGGATTATTCCATCCTTCTCCATAGCTAATGAATTAGGAATGAGATCAAGGTGTCCTTATGTCATGTTGTCACAAGGTCCTCCTAAGTTGAGTTTCCTTAGTCTCCAGGTCTTGAGTATATTTCTTCTCTTCCTTGCAGTCCTTCCTAGTGTTATGTAGTCTATGCCTTAGTATTTCTCCAAGTTCTTCAATAGCTTTCCATGCAGCACTCCTTGTAGAGTCGAAGAATGGCATTTGAGGTTCTAAGTTGGTGATCATCCAAAGTCCCATTGTCTTGTTGTTGTCTTCCTTGATAGATTTCTTGAAGTTATCCAAATGAATCAAGATAGTTCCACGAGAACAAAAGCTAATATAACCTAGTAAAACCATAATAGATAAGTTTCTAATCCTAAGATCTTTCATGATTTCTCTCTCATCTTAGTTTCTACAAAACTTGAACTTCTCTTCTTTCTTGAAATCCTTGTATGATCCTTGAACTTCTCATCCATTGATCTTGACTTTTCTTCTTGATCCTAGAATGCCCTGTCCTTCCCATTGAGTTAGGCGTGTAGCTCATCATTTCCTAAGTAGTTGATTGCTCCTATTATCAACAAGATCCTATATAAAATTTCTAAGTCCTATAATTACTGAAGAATAAATCTTCTTTCTAAAACTTCTTCTCTTGGCTTCTTTTGGTGATGGAGATATGTTGATCTAGTATGTTGACGATGTTGAGAAGTCCAAATCCAAAGTAGGTGGTCTTGAAGTCCTCATTGATCCTGAAGGAAAAGTCCTTTGAGGTGTTGAGACTTAAGTCTTTAGTGATGTCGAAGCTGAAGTCCTTAGCGATGATGAGGTTGAAGCCCTTTGTTATGTTGATATTGAAGTCCTTGGAGATGTCGAAGTCCTTTGCGGTGATGATGTTGAAGTCCTTTGTCATCAAGTTGAAAAAGGGAGAGATGCAGAAACAAAACAGAATACTAAGGAGAGAGTTTACAAGATTGTTTGTAAATAACTTCGAGTAAATTCAACTCCTATTTTTCTAAAGGGTCTTTGTCCAAATCCTAGGGTTACGAACCTACAGTCAACACAGTGCTCTGATACCATCTGTCAAGGCCCGAACCTGTTAAGGTACAGATCCCTGTGTTTATAGTGCTAGTCCCTGGATCGAATAGCTAGCACCCACAATTTAAGATGTAATATCAAGAAACAAAGGTCATATTACATCACATATCCAGGAATAAAAATAGTTCATTACAACTTACATAGCTCATATGACTATCTTATTACAAAGCAGTAGATATAACTATAAAGCATGGAGTCCTTCATCTTCATGTGCCACAGGCAAACATGTTGGGTGCAGACTCGTAATCCCTACTCATCAAACTTCACTATCATCAAATAATCTTGCAACATGATACGTTACAGCCATAAAGGGTCAATACGTTGAATGTATTGGCAAGTGACACATAAACGACATAGCATATTCCGCTATAACACTATCATTTCGCCAGTATACCTCCAACTTAACATAGCCACACTAGTACTTCCCCTAGTGTGCCTCTAACTTAATGGTAACACTAGTACATCCCTAGTGTACCGCTAACACAAAATGGCCACACTAGTACATCCCTTGGTGTGCCTCTAATTCAATGGTAACACTAGTACATCCCTAGTGTACCGCTAACATAAAATAGCCACACTAGTATATCCCTAGTGTGCCTCTAATTCAACGGTAACACTAGTACATCCCTAGTGTACCGCTAACATAAAATGGCCACACTAGTACATCCCTAGTGTGCCTATAATTCAATGGTACCACTAGTACATCCCTAGTATACCGCTAACATAAAATGGCCACACTAGTACATCTCTAGTGTGCCTCTAATTCAATGGTACCACTAGTACATCCCTAGTGTACCGCTAACATAAAATGGCCACACTAGTACATCCCTAGTGTGCCTCTAGTTCAATGGTACCACTAGTACATCCCTAGTGTACCCTATACTGACATGGTCACACTAGTACTTCCCTAGTGTACCTTATAAATACTTGCTCCAATACTACACACTCATTCATCGAGACAATCCATTTATAAAGCCGTTTTCACCATATCATGCATAATACAAAAAATATCACTAACGCATAATAGAAACAATAAGAAATTTAATGAGACCAAAGTATCACTTGCCTTTTTGGATATAATAAGTCCAATAATAACTCCTCAATAATTTATCCTCGAAGAATTATATATCCTCAAAGTCTACAACAATACAACGAAATACATGGAACCATACAACAAGATATTTTATTGAACAAGTTGTTACATCAAGGTTCTGAACACTACAAACACCTACTGGTCCTTTTATAGAATTGAAATTCCAATTGGAACCATTTTAGTGTAAGTTGGTTATTTAAAGTATTTTTCTTTTACTAGGATAAGGCTTATTCAATGTGATATTTTCTACTGCCATAAAATTATATGTATAATTTTTTTGTGTTTATGTTTATGGTCAGAGCGTTCAATACACAACTATTTGCAAAAGGTTTCACTCAAAAATAATTTTTACAACATGTTTTATAGCCAAAATACCCCATAAATGGTTCTGTATAAAACGTGATTTTAACCGTCACAAAAGTACCGAATTGTTGCTCTAATGTGTCCTACTCATTTTTGTGAATTCATAGACATATTATTTGCTAAATTTGGACAAACATAACTAAAGATATGATTTTTGCAAATTCCTATGTTCGCATGTCCTAAAAATCCGAAAATAGAAAAAGATAAGACAAGTGGTAGATTTCTATTGGCCTGTACCCCTTCGGTAAGTGATTTATTGGTAGCCCTTAGATGAAGATCAAACGGACCAGGTTATCTCACCAGAAAAGCTCGCCGGAAAGATCGCCGGAATAGCGGGCACGAGCTTGGCGTCGCCGTTCTCGTCGCTAGGAACGTGTCCGGAGTTGAAGAAGACGTGGACGGCGTAGAGGACGTCAAGGTGGTGCTTGGAGACGTGATGAATAGCTCGTTCCTCTCCAGTGTTCGCGGAAATCCACGGCTGGAGTGACGTACGATGTCGGGCGGCGCAGTCAATTGCAACAAGAAGGTGAACCATAATGTCCTAGAGGTAGGTAACGATGAGTAGACTATTCCAGTTCAAGGAATTGATAAGATTCTCACCGTGGACGACAAGATCTGACGATGAACTCGAATTTGGGGCTTAAGTTGGCATCGTTGGTATGTGATCTACATACCTTCTCTAGAGAAAGTCTGAGAACGAAAATGATGGAGGAGAAAGAGGGGAAGATGATGCTCTCTTCAGTTTTTGCTAAGATGGGCTATGGAGGGAGATCGGAGGTTATATGCCGACATATGGCATTCGGTTCACGATATTGGTTTGAGAGATTAAGGCACTAAAGTGAGAAACTAATGGCCTAAATGGAACCTCCACTTGATTATAAATGTTTTTCGTTTTGAAGTCGAAGTGAAACGGTCACTAGAATTGATGGGGGAGGAGAGGAGAAGATGTACTGACATGAACTTGACTCTTTGGTTCATGAACGTGAGCACGGGGTTCAAGAAGATCGATCGGTCTGAATGGGCCAGGTTGGGTCAGCCCACTCGGAAAGGAAGAAAGAAAAAAAACATATGAGAGAGAGGGCTTGCTGGACTGGGCCGAAATAGATAAGGTATACGTCTCCCCTTTTTTTTAAACGTTTTTCTTTTTCTTTTTTCAAACAATATTATTTATAAATATTTACTTTGGCCTATATGGTTTTTTCTCTTAGTTACTTTCCTTCATATCTTTTTATCTATGGCTCCAAATAGTGTGAAACCAATTTCTAGGGTTTTGTAATTTTTTATTTACCATTATAGATTATTCAAGAATGCTCTTGCTCAATCTTTATATCGGACAAAGCCATAGTCTTGTATTAAACTTGATGGTGATTTCTCTTATTAGTGTTTAGGTTTCGGGTCTATCCTTTTTCTTCAGAGGTTGACAAGATACATGTCATGGATGATTGAATTCTATCTTTGGATAATTTCTTTGTCACTTCCTCATTCAAAATTCTTTTTGTTTAAGTAAGGTTCCAATAGAGGAACAAAAAGTTTCTTTTCCCCCTAAATTTCATCCTTTATTTTCTTTATTTGTTAGATTTTTCACATTTCAAAATTTCGAAAATTTTGGGATGTGACAGTGTTGGTGGAGCAGCGCAATGAACCACTTCACACTACCACACCTCTATAAATACCAAAGAGAGCCACATTGACGTCGCCGACAACTACCGCTGCGTGACAGAGCTCTACGCCATCGTGATTTTGCCAATTCTCCGTGCTTTCTCGCTATGCATGCGGACCAAGCCTACCGCCCTGTTCAACCTCCATCCTAGCATGTAGCTCCCTCTTCTAGTTGAGATAGGGCTGACTCGTTTTGGTCAAGTGGATCACCCGGAACCATCCCCGCAACTCGCCACCGATTGCTGGTCTATTGTCTAACATTCGTTAGTAAAACGAGACAACAATTTCGAAAGTAGCGGTGTTGGCGGGATGACCCCAGGTTGGGTCAAGCTGGGGTATAAAGGCAAAGTTAGTTGAGGTATGACAAGACCAAAGCAAGTGCTGACCGAGTTACCTAAAGCCTGGCCGAGTTACGGCCGACTCTGCCTTGTTTGTATTTACCCAATAAAGACATCAGCCAGCATAAGACGTAAGTCAGCACCATCATGTTACTTGTTTGTAGGTACCCTCAGCGCAGAGTTAATAAGGCAGCAACCGGGTTACCACTTGGCTTACAGAGGAAGGAAGGTATCATGTCATGGTTAGTGCTTTTCTCTCTCCACTCTAGAGAGAGCACATAAGACATAGAGGACCAGCGGCATGGGCCGACAAGGGTGACGTCGCATGACCGTTGCTGGTCGGTGACATGGCGCCACAGAGGATTACGCCAGGGGTTCAGAGAGGCTTACTCCATGAGCTCTGGGCGGCTTATGAAGGGAAAAAGGGAAGCACCACTTTCCATTTTTGGAGGAGTATATTCATAGAATATGTTCTCCATGTATGCCCTAAGTGTAACTTGGCCACCATTTATAAGGTGCGCCAAGACCTCCAAGGAGGGCATCTATCATTTTTCTAAGGGAAGAACCCTAGAGAGAGGTGAGAGCAGGGAAGAACTTCATATTCCTCCTCTCCCCAATACAACTCAAGGAGCAACTGTAAACCACCATTGATCTTGACAATAAAAACCATATGTGTGTGGAATCACGACACTATCCCTCCCTGGATACCTCTAGCACACTTTGGCTCCATCTTTAGCCTATCCATGGCATCTGCCATGACACCACCACGACACTTGGCGCCCACCGTGGGGCCAGCAGTGGTGCTAGCTGGAATCAAGGTCCAGACGGGAAACTTCATTGTCATCGGGGAGCGCATCGTCTTTGGGCTTGTTCATCGCTTTGGTGCACTGCACTACGTCAGCGACCATGTGCGTAGCTTTGGCAACCGTCCTCCTCCACGCAACAGGCTCTTCATCAGCTTCAGTGACCACAAGATCTATGTCGGCGTCGATGAGTCCTGCGTTGACCCGCAACGGTTGTCGAGGGAGGGGACCTCCACGCAGCAAGCTCTTCATCAGCTTCAGCGCCCACAAGATCTACGTAGGCATCGACGAGTCCTGCCTTCACCCACAACGCGTCGTCGAGGGAGGGAGCCACCCCATAGAATGGCTTGCAGTCCACGTATCACTTGACCTACCAGCTGTGCTAAGGTAATGATGACTGCGCCTGACATAGGAGCAAGAAAAGACCCGACAGAGGACCCGAAGACAACACCGAAGGTACCTAGGACTAGGGGTCCTCCACTAGAGAGGCCACAGAATGTGTTGCAGCATGAAATAGAGAGCCTATCCACTCCCAAAGCTCCCATAGCAGATCCGGCTTAGGCATAGGCCGGGCTAGAGG
Organism: Avena eriantha; assembly: GCA_910589775.1. Classification (NCBI taxonomy): domain Eukaryota; kingdom Viridiplantae; phylum Streptophyta; class Magnoliopsida; order Poales; family Poaceae; genus Avena; species Avena eriantha. The sequence continues at coordinate 16,950,698 of OU342746.1, forward strand.
AGACCCAGCTAAAAATGTTCGCAGGGGCAAAGAAGATAGTAGCACTTCAACAGTCATTGAACATCATGCTGCATGAGTATGCAAAGACAATCATGATTAGTCCCACCCGTATGGACGGTGTGAAGATTAGGGGTAGAAACCTCATTAGTGAGATAGACAAAGAATATCTGCCTAGGTGTTAGAGTACGTCATGGGCCTAGGATGGCAGTATAGCCCATTAGTCTTAGGGTTTCCAGGTTCGATCATGTCTAGCCTTCCACCGAGTTCTTCCCACCCGCCGCCGCCACACTAAAACGCCCCCTCTATTCTCTCCCCGACGGAGATGACCGCAGCCCTCCGCGATCTCGCCACCACGGTCCAGGAGATCCACCTCTACTTGGCCGGGCCCTACGGGCCGCCGCCGGCCGCTGCTCCTACCGTGGAAGCCACCGCATCTGGCGGTCTCCGCCGCGGTCGTCGCCACCACCCCGCCCTGGTTGTCGTGGCTGTGCCAGCCCCTCGCGGGCCCCGTCGCGGCTATGGCCCTGCTGCAGCAGCCACCTCTACCACTTTGCCCCGGGCCAGCTACAACCGCGCCAGCGGGAGTTCCGATGCAAGTCTGGTTCCCGCCCTTGCTGTCACCGCTTCTGTCTTGGATCGATATGCGCCACGTGTCGGCGGCGGTTAGGCTACAGGCTGCTGCGCGCGGCCTCCTAGCGCATCGGCATGTGCGGGAGATGCATGGTCTGCAGCTGCCGCTCCTCCAAGTTGTCGTCCGCTGCGCCAAGGACCTTGATCTCGTCTACTGCGTCGGGGCTCTTGGGCATGCGGTTTCCCCCACGAGCAGCGGGCATCCTGTTTTCCCCGTGTGTAGCAACCTCAAAGTCTACGACATCAGTGGTTGGGAGGGCACACCCCTTCTCGCCAGGAGCGCACCGCGTAACACCACTGCATTCTGCCATCGGCCGCCGCGAGGGCGCCTCCGCTCGTCGCTCTTGCGACCTCTTCCAGGTGGCCGTACACATGCACTCCATTTGTCCAGATGGTGTCCATGGGATCTAGGTGGCTGTACACGTGCACATACGTCATGCGGATGGTGTCCACTTTTTGTTAAGGGGTCCAAAATAGAGCGTCACAGCCCATTTCAGGTTGACAGTAATAAACCAAGCCGAGATGTAAAAGGCTTGTTTTTAAGTGTGAGGTTTGTGTCGTGTCGAGTCATCGTTATAAGTTGGTTAGGTTGCAGCTCGAGGACGAGCTTCATGTCCAGGTGGGGTGTAGTGTTAGAGTACGTCATGGGCCTAGGCTGGCAGTATAGCCAATTAGTCTTAGGGTTAATCAGAGATAAGCGTCACTTGCTTAGGGGTCAAGTAAGCCTTGCTTAGGAGTCAAGTTAACCCCTCTATATAAGGAGAGGAGATGTATCAATCTAATCAAGCAAGAATTAAGAAGAAAATCCCTTCCCTCTTGCCACCGGCCGTGGGCAAGGCCCCCGGCCGGCCCTCTTGCGCCGTCCCTCTAGCACCACCATAACACTAGGACAGGAGAATCAGGTAACCCCATGTTAGTGGGTCTGCCGAGGTATAGTACCTCGACAAAGAACCTCAGGGCTACAGATGCAGCAGCATCCGAGTTAGAGGGTCTGACCGGTGAAGCCCGACAAAGGCAGCAAGAAAGACTCATTGAGTTAGTAAAAATTGCTAACAAATAGAATAAGGAGTTGTTCAAGGCAAACCCGGCGAGGACAGGAGGCTCCGAAGTCGTTCATTCGGTAGGGAGTGCTCCGCAAAATCCGCCGGGGCAACATCATCACCACATTATGGCCCTAGGAGAGAAGAAGTGGTATCCTCGGGGAGAAAAAACAAACATATGGTCCCATATGACCCGATAAGGGCAGGGAAAGGAAAAGCAGTTCAGTGTGAAGAAGATCATCACAATGTTAGCCGAGGTGAAGGTGGAAAAGGTAACCACGACCAAGGCAATGCAGAGTAGGGAAACACTGGGTACGACAATGTCGGATAACATAACTCTATAGAAGCTGGACAAAATCCACCTCGGCAACATCAGTAACAATACATATCTCAGTAAGAGCAAAGTGTCGGCCTAGCTATGCAATAGCAAAATGTTAATCTGGGTCAAAATTGATACAATGATGGTTTTTCAACAATGGCCAATGTTAGGTTTCTGAGGCCGAATCATCAAGTGATAGGGTCGAGGTTGCGAAATAGGAACCTACAGCTAAATGATGCAAGGCTGAAACTGGATCGGATTGATAGGTCGGAGATAATGGAAGGACAGGGTCCTCCAGGTCCAGCATGCTTTGGACCTCGGATCACAAGAGAACCTCTTATGCCGAACTTCCAGTTGGCCAGATGAACAAAGACATATGATGGAAGTACCAAGCTAGAGGATTGGTTGATTGACTATGCCACCACGGTCAACATTTCCACGGGGAATTTGAGATGGGCAGTGCGGTACGTACCTCAGATGCTGGAAGGACCAGCGAGAATCTGGCTTAATAATCTGCAGGAAGGAAGCATCAACAACTAGATAGATTTCGAGGAGTTATTCATTTGTAATTTCACAAGCACATACAAGAGGTCAAACAGGCCATAGCAGCTGGCAATGTGTAAGCAGAGGCCGAATGAGACAGACCGGGAGTTCTTAACTTGCTAGTGCAACGTGCGCAATTCATGCGAGGGGATGATCGATTCACAGGCTATTGCTTGGTTTACACAAGGATGTAGATATGCAATTATGTTGTGGCAAAGGCTACAAAGATATATGCCAACTACGCTGGCTGAAACAATTAGATTTGCTGTCTCATATGCATTGGGTGATCCAACTCAACCTTGGCTTATGGCAAGCGAGTAAAATGAGTAATATTACCCTCGACACAGAGCTGGGTCATCCCGGAGAAATGATTTCCAGGGTAAGAGGAGAGGTGAAGGGCCGGATTAGATATATGGTTCGCACCAATTTGCACCAGTGGAGCCAGATCGACCCAGAGCTGGAAATAGCCAGCGAAAGTAGAGTGGAGGCCAATAGTGGCCCTAAGGAATGACGACAAGAAAACTTGGACACCAGAACAGAAGAAACAGTGTCAAGAAAGGAAGGACAGGTCGAGGTATACATATGAGGCTATGCTGGACCAACCATGCAAATTTCATATGACGAACCCAAGTAACCCGGTGAACCGCATGACTCGGCAGTGCGAGTGGATGAGGAAGATAGAGCAATGTAGCTCGGGGAATGCACAAGCACCTTGGCACGATGCACCTCAGCATGATGCACTTTAGCAGCAGCATCTCATGGGAGCAAATGTGCAGCAACTAATGTTGCCACTACCCCACCGAGGTATGAGAATCACGACATAAGGGATGCAGTGCATCAGGTGGAAAACTAGAACTAGCTGAATAAAAGGAACCTCGGCAATGATGAGATAAATGAGTACAGAACATCATCAAGCTTATTGAGTGTTTACCACGGAGGAAACTGATAGGCAGATTGTGCGGCGCCGACATATGGAGGTCAATGCGGTTATGCCGGCTATGCCGAAGTACATGCATTGGTCTGACCAGGAAATTACATGGAGCATAAAGGATCACCCCAGGCTCATGCCGAGTCATGGATCTTACGCATTTGTACTTGACCCAACCTTCATAGGGTCAAACATCAACATGAAGTTATCCAAGGTGTTGATTGACAAAGGTAGCATCATAAATATTATGTATAAGGACAACGTTCCACGGCATTGTGTCGGGTTTGTCGTGTGAGCCCATTGGGAGGGTCCGGATTGACGTCTTGTTCAGCACAAGAGATAATTGTCGGACGGAGAACTTGGAGTTTGAGGTAGTGGATTTGGATAGCGTTACCATGCATTACTCGGCAGACGAGCTCTTTCGAAGTTCATGGCAAGTGACCATATCAATTACTTAAAGTTGAAAATGATAGGGCCAAATGGGGTCATCACCATTTCTGGGTACTTTAGGCGCTCGATGGAGTGTGCCTTAGCTAGGTCAAAGTTGGCCGAGCCATTGGTGATCGCCCGAGAGAATAAAAGGATCCAAGAGGTCGCAATATCGGCTCAGTCCGTGCAGCTGAGTATGCCAGCTCTATGTAACCCACATGGAAGTGTGTCATTTCAGCCGACAAAAGATACCAAGAAGGTGCCAGTTGCTGATCAATTCCCAGAGTGCACCATAACTACTGGTGTGGGCCTTGGCGACAAATAGGAAAGCGAGCTCATCAGCTTCCTCTTTGTGAATCGGGATATCTTTGCTTGGTCCACATAGGATCTGCAACGTGTTCCGAGGGAGTTGGCCGAGCACTCTTTGCACGTCAGACCTGGTGCAAAGACGGTGAAGCAACCTCTCCGCCACTTTGCCAAAGATAGGAGAAAAGGCATTAGTGATGAGATTGCTCGGCTCCTTGCAGCCAGGTTTATCATGGAAGTGCTTTACCCGGATTGGCTGTCTAATCTAGTGTTGGTGGAAAAGAAGAATGATGATCCGAATGTAGCAGTGGTGTGGCATATGTGTATCGATTACACGAAGCTAAATAAGTCATGTTCGAAAGATCCATTTCCACTGCCGAGGATAAAGTTATTGACTCGCCGACTGGGTGTGAGCTATTGTCATTTTAGATGTGTATTCTGGTTTCCACCAGATACCCCTTAACCTAGATGATCAAATAAAAACAGCTTTCATTACCACGTATGAGGCTTATTGCTATCGCATCATTCCATTTGGCTTACGTAATGTAGGGGCATAGTATCAAAGATGCATGCAAAAATGCTTGCACGATCAAATTGGAAAAAATGTCCAAGTATATGTCGATGATGTTGTGATAAAAACAAAGGAACGTAAAACAGTCCTAGATGATGTCCGGTAAATATTTGCGAACCCAAGCAAGGTTCCGGATGAAGCTTAACCCAGAAAAATGCACCTTCGGTGTCCCGTTTGGAAAGTTGCTCAGTTTCCTTGTCTCTAGCCGAGGTATCGAGGATAACTACCTAAAATCCAAGCTATTGAGCGAATGGAGCTGCCAAAGTGTCTTAATGACGTGCATAACTTCACTGGTTGCCTGGCATCATTAAGTCGGTTTGTATGTCGGCTAGGAGAAAAGGCTTTGCCTCTCTATCAGCTAATCAAAAAATCAGATAAATTCATATGGACACCGCAAGCAGATAGCATGTTTCATGAACTAAAAAAGATGTAAGCCTCTACACCAGTGTTAGCTTCACCACTATCCAAAGAGCCGATGTTGCTCCACATAGCAGCTACCAACCAAGTCATGAGTGTCATGGTAGTGGTGGAGAGTGAAGAGGAGCGTAAGTCAGTGTAGAGGCCAGTATATTACCTAAGCGAGGTATTGTCCACTTCAAAGCAGAATTATCCCCATTATCAGAAGATGGCATATTGTGTCTATATGGCGGCCAAGAAGCTCAAGCACTATTTTGAGGAACACCCCATTAAGGTGATATGTGAAGCACCTATATCCGAGATAATGAGTAACACAAATGCAAGTGGCCGGATCACGAAATGGGCAATTGAGTTAGCCCCTTACGCTCCACAATATGATAGAAGAGACGCGATCAAGTCTCACACAGTTGCTGATTTTTTCGTGGATTGGGATGAAAGGCAGTACGAGCCACCTTTGCCGGACTCAAACTACTGGAGAATGCACTTTGATGGATCAAAATTGAAGGACGGGCTAGGGGCCGGGTAGTCCTTACCTCGCCCAAGAAAGATCAGTTGGGATATGTGCTTCAAATCCATTTTTGAGCATCAAACAATGCGACCAAGTATGAGGCACTATAGTGCATGGACTAAAAGTGGCAAAAGAGATTGGGATACATGGGATACAATTCTTCAATGATTCGAATCTAGTGGTGTGGCAAGTGTCTAGTCATTGGGATGCCTTAGATGCAAACATGGCCCTGTTTAGATTCCATGTCCAAAAGATATGTGGGTACTTTGAGGGATGTGAATTTCATCATGTACCTTGGGAAGAAAATGATGCAGCCGATGTGCTGTCTAAAGTAGGTTCATGTGGGCAAGCTATCCCACCAGGAGTTGCGTTAGAGCATCTAAGAAAGCCATATATCACCCCTTCACCAGAATTTGAGTCAATTTATATCCCAGCAAACCGCGGATCAGGAGCTGCCCCAATGGACATTGACTGGGGGAACACCTCGGCAATCCCAGGGACTACCTCGGCAAACCCGAGGACTGCCTCGGCAAACCCGGGGACTATTCAGCTTGATCCGCCCTAGGTTATGTCAGTCGATCCAATAGAAATTGATGAAGTACTTTTCCTAGCTCGTATTGTACCAACATGGGCGCAACCAATATTTGAGTTCTTGAAAAATGGAACTTTGCCAAGTGATGAAGTAATCTCTAGGGAAGTACAAAGAAGGGCAAAGGCATATACTATAATCAACGCCGAGCTATATAAGAGAAGTGTCACAAATCTCCTACAACGCTGTGTTGATCCGGAAAAAGGGCTAGACATCCTCCAAGATATCCATCAGGGGGAATGTGGGCATCACGCCTCATCTAGAGACCTAGTGGCAAAAGCTTTTCGGCATGGATTTTACTAGCCAACTGGTGTGCAGCAAGCCGAGGAACTTGTGAGGAAATGTAATGGGTGCTAGAAGTATGCTAGTAAAACACATCTACCAATGTCTGAACTCAAAACTATACCTATTACTTGGCCATTTGTTGTATGGTGCTTGGATATTGTTGGACCGTTTAAGCCGACCAAGGGAAACATGACCCACATCTTAGTCATGGTGGACAAGTTTACAAAGTGGATTGAGGTAAATCCAATAAGAAAGTGGGATGTTGATACTGCCATGACATTCCTCAAAGATATCATCCTGAGATACGGCTATCCACACAGTATCAAACAGATAATGGTACAAATTTCTCCAAAGGAGCATTTGAACTGTTCTGCCGAGATAAGAAAATCCGGCTAGGTGTCGCATCAATGGCCCACCCCGCATCGAACGGGCAAGTGGAAAGATCCAATAGACTAGTACTGTTTAGGATCAAACCTGGCTCATTGATCCGCTGCAAAGATCCGCGGGGTGCTGGATTGAGGAACTCCCAACGGTATTATGGAGCTTAAGAACAAGTCTGAATCGATCAATATGCTATACGCCATTCTTTCTGGTATATGGGGCAGATGCTATATTACCAGGCGACATGGAGCATGATTCGCTTAGGGTCACCTAGTACATTGAAGCCGAAGTGCAAGAAGCCCAGCAAAACGATGCTGATCTGCTGGAAGAAGCGAGACAATTGTCCTTGTCCAGGTCCGCCATATATCAAACTTACACTACAAGAAAAGTTTCCTTCCGCAATGAATTGGCCCGACGGTCATCGTAGAAGGTGTGTCTTCCGCGAAAAAATTCTCGGCTCGCTGTGGCTGATGGAAAACTTTTTTTATCCGGTTTCGCGGCCCTTTCCTACGACAGATCTGCTAAAAACATGGAGGAAGCTCGGCTGGCGCGTGGCAGAAGCAAGATTTTTGTCTCTTCGCGCGATGTTGACTCGCCAAAATCTTTTGAGGCGTGGGGGTCTCGGACGTTAGTGTCTCTAGCGGACCATACTTTTTTGTCGCGCCTCCCTGATTGGAACTCGATAATGGCTCGAGGCGTCTGCCGTTTAGTTAGGCTGCTAGGTCCCACATGTCAGCCTCTCATTAGAAGGATCGTGTGTATGATGGAATTGTTTTCCTTTGCCCGCGCTACCCTGTTCCGAAGTTGATAGCGCTGCTTGGTGCATCTACCGTCTAATCAACCTCATGGGACCAACATTTCATCCTCTCATTAGAAGAAACGTGTGAATGATGGAATTTTTTCCTTCGATGGCGCTACCCCATTCCGAGTTGATAGCGCTGCTCGACGCATCTACCGTTTAACCAACCTCCTGAGCCCCACATCTTATCCTCTCATTAGAAGAAACGTGTGTATATTGGACTTTTTCCTTCGCTCGCGCTACCCTATTCCAAACTCGATAGGATGTTTGATGCATCTACCGTTTAATCACGATGTTGGGCCCCACATCTCATCCTCTTACTAAAAGAAACATGTGTATGATGGATTTTTTACCCTCTGTAGCACCTTCGTGTTCCGAACATGATAGCTTTGCTTGCTGCATTAGCCGTTTATTCAGGCTGGTGGGTCCCTTATGTCAGCCTCACATTAGAAGAATTGTGGGTATGATGGAATGTTTTTCTTCTCTAGCGCTACCCTATTTTGAACTAGATAGCGTTGCTCGACGAATCTGTCGTTTGCTCACACTGCTGGGTCCCCCATTTCAGCCTCTTATTAAAAGAAACATGTACATGCTAAACTTTTTTCTCGCTCGCGCCTCCCTGTTTCGAACTGGCTACATTGCTCGATGTAGCATCTATATAAGGTCGCGCTGCTGGGTCCCACATACCAGCCTCTCTATAAATGAAACGTGCGTATGATGGACTTTTTTTTTGCCATGTCCACTATTTTCACCTTGGCAACTTGCTGGGTCCCAGATGTTAACCACCTCTCTGCAGAAAACGTGTTTGTGATGGGTCCCAGCTGACAACCTCTATTTGAAAGAAACGTGTGTATGTTGGACTATTTTTTCGGGTCCCAGATGTCAGCCTCAGAGTACAAAAATGCTCAGAAAGGCTGAACTAAAAAGATTCTGGGCTAACTCGGGGGGAAGGCCCTATTCGTCATGGCTTATATTCCATGGGCTCACTCCTAAATTGAATGGACTATGGTCGGTGGCCACAAGACCCCAAAAATACCGAATTAGAAGGTATTGGGCTATGCTTGGGGCTGATAGGCTAATTTCATGGGGTATACTTGGGCCTACTAGGTCCGACATGTCAGCTCCTCTATAAGTGCAACGTGTGTATAATGGACTTTTTTTCCTCCCGCGTCCGCGGTTTCCACCATGGCAGCCGTGTATGGTCTTACTGCTGGGGCCCTTATGTCAGCCTCTCTGGCATGTTCCGGTTTGTGGATCCCCGATGCAGCCTTTTATGTTCTGTCTGGTGGGTCCCCAATGCGAGCCTCTCTGTACAAGTATTTAAACTTTTTTTGAACCCACCCTCAAAACAAACTCTAGGGACGCTGCATGCTAGTGGGTCCATGATGTCAGCCTCTCCGTAATTGGATATTGCTAGAAGAAAAAATGTAAACCCAAGATAGACACACACACACAAAGGCGATTCGAACAAAAGACCTTCAAATCAAATAAATGTAAACTAAGTGATTTTCAAATACAACAAAGATATTTATAGAAAAAATATAATTAAACTTTTATTAGTACTACAATTTATGTATTAGTCTTCTTAAATATTTTGTGTGTCTATGTTTATCTCCTTTTAAAATATAAAAGGGCAACACTCATGGCATCTCAATTTATAAAATGCCAGATAATGGGGTATTTTCTTAAAAACATGGGTAGACAGAGTTTTTTCTATTACGAGAGGTGGGGGGCAATGAGGCCGGTTCCAATTGACGATGTTCGCGAAGGTTGGTACGAACCAAAGCGGATGCTTCACTGTTCCTGTCTATAAGCGAGGGTTACTAATTCCCTCAAGTATCACCATAGTCTTTACCACTAAGACTGAAGCGGCTTAATTCAGGCTACGCCTCTTTGGAAAGCCATGCTGAAGTTGGTAAAATGTAGACACCGTTGCTTCTCGTCAGATAACCTGAGGTAAGATCTGCACCACCTACTCGCATGATAATCGAATAGTTCACACTAAGGAAAAGAGAATACGATCCAAGGCCAGCAATCCTTTTCCCATGGATTAGCTTGATCAACCTTACAAGTGTTCATTGAAAACACCAAGAAGCCAAACCCGGAAGTATAAGTGGAGATACTGCGACCGCGGTGTACAACACGAGGATGAGCAGCACCAGTACGATGGCGGCAATGACAAGTAATACAGCTGGGATCATATGAAGCACCAAGCATATATATATGAAGAAGTCTAGAACCATCTGCAGATCTTGCTAGCCACCAAAAACCAAAAAAGTAGCCGTGCTCGTCTCTAGTAGCATTATGAAATAAATCCAGCAACTCGTCCCCGACAGCTGGTCATGCCAAGACCAGTGCAAGACCTTGAAAAGGTAGCAGAATATGTTAACTTATGATTCCGGCAGCATGATACGGTGAATCCTACTAAAAATTTTCCTTCCAATTGAACTACATGCAAAGTAGCTCGAACATAGGAAAAACAACTACGACCTAGAATCGTACAAAGCAAACAAAGCATTATATAATAGGGAAATTTCCTAGAGAATGGACTCATATTTTTTTTGAACAAGACAGGCAAATTTTGGCTTGTTTTGTCTAAAAAAGGCAAAGAGAATTGACCGGTTCATTTGCAGGGGAACTTGCTGAAAACCCATGCAAATGCAGAAAACATAGGATAGGAAAGACACATGATTTTACATTTGCATGTCCATTTATACTCCTACAGGAATGCGGTTGTCTCCACTATGATTCGTACAGTTCATAGAGTCTAAAATAGCTACTCGTATTTTTATTTAAACGAAACACTCCCTATCTCAATTCAGTACAATAGCTTGGGCACATGAGTAATTCAACCAGTACACTACATATGAAGGAATAATTACCAAGATGCAGGGGATCCCAAACATGAACGTTGCCATACAGAGATGTGGCGAACACCAGTACTTCGTGGGTAATTACATCATTGTAACTGTAAGGGCTCAGGGTGCGGTTAAGAGGAAGTGGAAGAACTATCCATCAAACATCACCGCCCTGAAGGATGGCAATTCTGACATTGAAGACTGCAACAAGCGAGAAATCTTTATATCTCCTAATAGTTGTGGGAACTTGGTAAATAGCAATCTTCAGCATTACAGCTAAAAGATCATTATCCAACAAGAACGTGGTTTGCTGGTCGATTTCTTGGAACGACAATGGTGGGAGAGGAATCTTGCAACGAGTGTACATGTTGCAAAGCTCCAACTTGCCTCTGAAGCTAGCCATGGCAATCCAATCTCCATTGGCGCCTACCCACTGTCCAGAAGTATAGTTGGTACCATAGCATCGGAGGAGAACCTGTCCAGCGGCGACAGCTTGCACGGGAGGCTATCAATTTTGACGTAATGCAAGAAATCTAGCGGTCCCTTCGTCAGGGGGAATGAGGAACACATGGGAGGCCAAATGGCATTGAAGCATCCGGATTTGCAATAGCTTTCACAGATTCAAGAAAAAGTTTGGACGAACGGATTAGGCTGGCGGTGGTGATGACGTCGCATTGGGTTATGAGTTCTTTAAAGGGGCCTTCGGTAAGCATGTCGTGAAAAAGCTCAGAATCATGCTCACTGTTCTTGCTCACTAGCGCCATCGCAAGGCAGTTGTTGTATTTCATTGATTGGGGTTTCGGAAGAGAGGGGGAATCGAGGGTGGCAACTTGCTGAGCGAGACGAGGAAGAGAATCAGAAAGTGGCATATGGTGGCAGCGGCGACGCGTGGTGCGGAAGGGGAAGACGCCCTGGAGGGGGTGGGGGAATAGGCAAAGGGGGAAAAGTTGGATTAATCAACATGAGTGTGTGCTGCTTAGCTGCATTTCAACGAGACTGTGACCCGCTGACTCGCTACTCCCTAGTACTAGTAGATGTCTAGACGGTCGGAGTAGTTAATTTGGAGGAGACTCTAACCGGCCTGACTCTACTAGACGCCTAGGGTACGGGTTGTACTGGAGTACTAATTCAAAAATCTGAGCTCTTTAGTATTTTACTTGTATGGACAAGCTCTGTTTTCATTTTTTCACAGAACAACATCTGTATTAGGACATCCACTATGTTGTCCATAAGCAAAAAGTAGTCCTTATGGATGACCACATACATAGTAGAGCTTCACCTAAGCTTCTGGCTTGTCCATAAGCAATATAAAATTATTTACTCTCTCCTCTCTCTCTTTCATTTGTATACTCTTTGCAGACACATGGGTCTCAACTTATAGATAAATTGACTTTATCAGCCACAACATTGATGTTGCCAAATCTGACACACAAGACTATTTAGCATGGGAGTCAAATTTGGGATTAGCTCCATAGTGTTGGTCTTGCCAAATATCTGCATAGTGGGCCCTTACACAGAACAAAACAACATAGTAAAGGGTGTTCACTCTCCCCATCGCATGAGAGAGAGGCCGTGCTCTGCCACATGATCAGATATGCTATTAGTATTTTATTTAGACGGTGGAATTTGGCATCGGCGCAGGGAGTTGCTCCGATTCCCTATTTTCTCAGATTTGGAACTAACCCTGCAATGTATGGAACTATTTCCAAAAGCCAAACATCTATTTTAGAACTAGATTTGGCTATACATTGTGGGTACCCAGGGCATCCACTATGTTGTCCATAAGGATACCCACAAGCCAAAAAAGTAGTCCATAAGCCTATCCATATACATAGTAGAGGTTCACTTGAGTGGAATTTCCTTAAGGGTGACCTACAAGCTTATGGGTTGTCCATAAGCAATAAACGATTATTTTACTTTCTCATCTCTCTCTTGCTTGTGTGTATTTTTAACAAACATGTGGGTCCCAGCTTAACTCGACCTTATACATTGTAGCTATATCTATAAGCTGTGTGGGTCCCATCTTATGGCAAAAGTTCACCTTATACATAGGTGATGTGTTTCACAAGCTGTGTGGGACCCACCTTATGGCAAAAGTTCACCTTAGGGCATCCACTATGTTGTCCATAAGGGTGTCCACAAGCAAAAGGTAGTCCTTATGGATGACCACATATATATGTACATAGCAGAGCTTGACCTTAAGGAAATTTTCTTAAGGGTGACCCATAAGCATGTGGCTTGTCCAAGGGCACCCACAATGTTGCCATTACTAAATCTGACGTAAAGGTAAATTTGGCTTTGGTATAAAATATACCAAGAGCTCCACAATGTACTAGTTCCAAATATTTATAATGTGGGTCCCACCATCTAGCTAAAAAAACACATGAAGCAAATATGGAACTACCCTCATAATGTAGGGAACTAGTTCCGAAAGCCAAAAAGAAAATTTGGCATCGGAGTAACTATACTTGCTCCGGTTCCCAGTTTTCTCTCATTTGGAACCACCTCCATAGTGTAGGGAACTAGTTCCAAAATACAAAAAGAAAATATGGAACCACTTTTGGCTACACATTGTGGGTGTAAGCAATATAAAATTATTTACTCCCTCCTCTCTCTCTCTCTTGCATGTGTGTACTTTTTGCAGACATATGGGTCCCAGCTTATAGATATGTTGACTTTATACATTATAGCTACTTCCACAAGCTGTGTGGGATCCACCTTATGGCAAAAGTTCACCTTATACATAGGTGAGGTGATGCGCTAAGCTTATGGGTCACCTTTAAGATTTTTGGCTTGTGGACAAGCACCACTATGTATATGGATAGCTCTTAAGGTGTACTTTTTGGCTTATGGCGTGTTTTTTTCATACATAGTGGTAATGAAGCTATAGGTACATTTTACAAAAAGGACTAGTAGAAAACAAGGAGACACAACCAGGTCCCACAAAATTACAACAAGCACCATGCAAGGATTCGTCGAAACGCGGTCCAGTCCCTGTAAGAACGAGCTATGTATTCACTTTGTCAATTCTATGCCCATGGAAAGCTATTTTGGCAAGGAGCTACACTTTTAGTCCCGCTTCATACATCCAGGGTGCAAATTAGTCTCACATCTTGTAAATGGGAAAAACTAGCCCCACACCTTGCACCACGGGTGCAATTTAGTCTATTTCAAAAGGAATAAATGGAATTTGAATGAACTGAGTAAATTTGACCGGGTTGAGTTGTCCTTACCGGGAAGCTTTGCGGGTTAGTCCATACTAGTAAGTTGCACCTACCTTGCATGTCAGACTCAGATAATAGAAGCATGACATATCATCACTATAAAATTATAATACTCCCTCCGCCCCATATTATTGTTCTCAACTTTGTCTAGATTCGGATGTACCTAGTTAATAATTTTGACTAGATTCATCCGAATCTAGATAAAGTTGAGAATATTAATATGGACCAGAGGGAGTAGGTAAAGCTCGAAAAAATAATTATACTTCTGAGCCAGTATTGGGTGTATATCTGGTTCTTGTGCTTTATATAATTTAGATTTCAACCTTTATTAGCTACTTTTGTAACATGTATTCGAGGTTTGTGCATAAATTTCATTTTGCTAAACACTATCAATAGAATCTTCTAGATGTCATAATGGAAAAGAAGATACAACTGCTAGCAATGTTGGGATTTGACAATCTTGATTCAATGACCAGTGTTCAAAGTTCTCCATACACCATATAGTTGTATGATATAAGATAAGATAAGAAAAGCGAGGCGAGGGTAATTTATGGGCCCACGCAAGGCATCGTTGTTTACAGAAAAGCCCATGTGGTGAAGCTAAAATCTTGGGAATTTAACATGATATGCGAATAGCATGTGTCCATGACCTCATCCAATGTACTTCTCAATGCTCAAGTTGAATCGTCACATATAAAACAATTCATGCATATTGATTGTGAAGTGTATAAGAAAAGAATCAAATTTGGTTAGATTTCAGCTAACTTGAAACTAACAATGAAATATTGAGTGAAATGCACACATGTGTAGTTTTAGTTAACTTGAGCATTTGCAAAGGACAGTGTTCAACCAAGCTAAAATGACATCAATCTACGCAAAAATTCTGCATAAACTTTCAAAAGCAATAGAAGTTGTGGAAGGACACCACTTGCAGGCCGGTACTATTTTGCTATCTCAATCACAAAAAGGCATATTCAGGACAGCTAAACCTGTATGAATTTGGTCAACTACGCTCAAATTTGTTTGAAATGGGCTGATTTGCGCAGGGATGCATGCTTTGGGATTGATTTTGTCCACTCTTTCCTTCTTCCAAACAATACAATATTAAGGCCTAAATGTCGTAAAATTAATTTGTACCCTGGGTGCGAGAAGTGGGACCAAAACTATATTTTCCACGATCTTTGGCAAGAAACAAGTTATACAGATCCTCTAACTTATACTATAAAAGAAAAGCTAGAGAAGTCGTAGGACCCTAACTTTCCTTCTTCCAAACAATACAATATTAATGCCTAAATGTCGTAAAATTAATTTGTACTACCTCCATCCTAGAGCTTATTAATTAAGGCTTATATTTTTGTACATGTGTTTTTTCATGTCTACATGTGTGGCCATGTGTATATGTATTTGTACGTGTCTATGTACGTGTGTGTGGTGTGCGGCCATGTACATGTATACGTGTAGCGGTTTGCGCGTGTGTGTGACGTGTGAGTGGCTAAGTATCTGCATGGGTGTACATATACATTTCCATATGCATGACATGTTTTAGTATGAGTATATATATGAGAGCGAGCTGTGCTACAAACATATAATCCTTCTGACCCATATTTGTTGGTTTAGATTCATCAAGATACGGATGTATCTAGTCAAGTTTTAGTGCTAGATACATCCGTATATATCTAGAGTATGTGCTATTGCTTTGTATGTATGACATACTCGCCCCACCCGTTAGCACACACACAAAAAAATATTACAATTGCTATATCTTATCTTATCTTACCACTATATAGTGTACAAATAACTTTGAATATTGACCATTGGATCAAGACTCACGAATCCCAACATTTCCAGCCATTGGATCCTCTTTTCCATTCTAGCATCTAGAAGGTTCGTTGCCAGTCTTCAGCATAATGAATGCTATGTACAAACTTTAAAACACACTTCTCCATAATACTAGAATCTTCTCCCTCGTAACTAATAATCGTTGACTTTTGCATGATCTTATCTTATCTTACCACTATATAGTGTACGAATAACTTTCAATGTTGACCGTTGGATCAGATTCGCGAATCTAGCATTTCTAGCCGTTGGATCTTCTATTCCATTCTAGCATCTAGAAGATTCTATTGATATATAGTCTTCATCATAATGAATGCTATGCACAAACCTCAAAACACACTTCTCCATCATACTAGAATCTTCTCCCTTGTTTCTCTAGACCATGTTATCAAAAATTGAATGTGTTCGGTAGCTAATAATCTTTGAATTCTATGTGACATACAAAGTACAAGGACCAAATATACACCCACGCTTCTTATATTAAAACACTTCTCTATTATTATAGAATCTTAAGAGATTTCAATAGACCGTGTTACCAAAATTGGAAGTATTAGGTATAGCTAACAAACATTTACTTCTATGTTGACTTCAACATGATACAAAGTATATGAACCAAATATACACCCATACTTTATAGATGTCCATCAAATTTAAAATTTTTTGAGCTTAACCTATTATATAATCATATCTTACCACTATATATATAGTGTACAAATAACTTTGAACTTTGACCGTTGGATCAAGACTGGCAAATCCCAACACTGCTAAATAGAATTATGTTGGATCTTCAATCCATTCTAGCATATGTAAGATTCCCTATTGATGTTCTTTAGTGCACTGAATGTTATGCACAAACTTCAAAACACACTTCTCGGTAATTCTAGAATCATCTTCGTCATTTCTCTAGAGCATGTCGAGTACTAGGTAAATATAGTAGGTTGATTTCTACATGATACAAAGTACAAAGAACCAAATACACACCTGCTACTTTATGGACGTAGCTCTTAATTATAATAGGTAAAGCACAAAAATTTATAAATTTGATTAACATATATATATAATTAGTAAATTACACGTGCCCTGCACGTGAGACTCAGATAATAGACGTCTGACATATATCATCACTATATAAAATTTTAATACAGATAAAGCGGAAAAATATAAATTTGATCAACATCTATAAAAAGTATGGGTGTATATTTGGTTCCTATACTTTGTACAATATATATATATATATCATGTAGAAGTCAGCGATTATTAGCTATCTAAAACTTGAAATTTTTGGTAACATGGTCCAGAGAAACGAAGGAGAAGATTCTAGAATGTTGGAGAAGTGTGTTTTGAGTTTTTTGCATACCATTCTTTGTGATGAAGACTATCAATAGAATCTACATCATAGTTCATGATAATGTTCCCATATTTGGTAGATGGGTGTGTCTTCCGATGGTATACAATAATGCTGGGGTGGTAGTTTTGAACTAGTATTAGGAAAAAACATGTTCAAATTTCCGAGTTGTATCGTTAGGGTCCGTGTTGTAAAAGTATAGGTCCCAGATGTATTTTGGTTTTCTCTTTGGACCACTATGTATTTTTATGCCCACCATTGGATTTTAACACGCACATTCTTGGTACTTCGAGACATATGCCTCATTAGAAAGAAGAAGAAAAAAGTTCCTAGTGACCGGAATTATTTTGCGCACGAATATTTTGGATCTGAATGCCCTAGACCTAATTTTCAGAAAAAAACTATTATGCAAAACTTGAGTAGTCTGTACTTCTACTGAACCAGGGGCATCAGAAAATTAACCCCAAAGCTGACAAAGAAAAAAAACAGAAGAAAAAAATGAAGAGCAAGAAGAGATTATTAACGGGAGGCCGCGCGCGAGCAGCGAAGGAGTTGAAGGCGGTGCGATGTCAGAGTAAAGATAGTTTGACGGCTTTCTAACACAAGGTACAGGTACCTACTACTAGTAGCACAGTACTACTAGTAGTACTACTATGTTTTCTCTCTCCTTTGTTGTCTCTCACCATCCATCCACTTTCCCCCCTCCAATGCACCGCCCCGCGCGCACCGGCCGGCTGATCTCTCCCTCATCCCACTGCGTCGCACTGCACATGTGTTCCTTGGTACGGTCGCGCTGTGTGTGTGGCCTGTTTTTTCCTTTTTTTTCTGGACAAGAGTCTCTAGCCTGTTGGTCAGCTGCCTTGGTGTAGTACTAGTAAACTGTAGGTGTTGCGCATGACTATTTTATTGCATGCACTCCAATAACTCACCTTATCAAAGCATAATAATATCCTGCATAATTTAGAACTTTGGTGCATGATACATTGCAAATGTATCTATAATTTTTGATGTTCCATGCTTGGTTTTATCTACTTTCTTGTGTTTTGTCCACACTTTGGAGTACTTTTCATATGATTTCTTGGACTAACCTATTAACAAGATGCCATAGTGCCAGTTGCTTGTTTTCTGCTGTTTTTGGTTCCAGGAAAGTCAGAAAATGAATATTCTTGGAATTGGAGTAGACAAAAGTCAAAGTTATTATTTTCCTGGAGGACTCATGGAGCCAGAAGGAGAGTCGGAGATGGACCATAGGGTGGCCACACCACCCCTAGGTGCGGGTCCCACTTGGCCACGCCAGGGCATGCTGTGGGCCCCCAGCCTGGCCACCAACCTTGCCCCTTCGCCTATATATTCCTCCCGATACATAAACCCTAAATCATCAAGCCTCTAGCCAGGAAAAGTTCGGCAGCGCCGCTGCCGCCGAAGGGGAGATTCGGGGGACATACAGTCTCTGTTCCGGCACCCTGCCGGGACGGGGAAGTGCCCCCGGAGCCATCTCCATCAATCTCCACCACCATCTCCATCACCGTTGCTGATTCCCATGATGAGGAGGGAGTAGTTCTCTCTCAAGGCTAAGGGTTCTACCAGTAGCTATGTGTTCATCTCTCTCTCTAGGCGTGATCATATTGTCATCATGAGCTTTGTAATCAAGTAGATCTACCATGCTACTCAAGTGCTTTATTAGATCTCTGCTCTCCCCATGTGTGTGAAAGTGACAACATGCACACCATGGTGGCACTTAGGCTAGAGATTTCAAATACTTGTTATGAGTTATATTTGGAGTTGGATATCTTTATGAAATTGTGGTGTTTGTTTGAACCATCTAGTGCTCAAGGTGACAGTGTGGGGTTATCTAGATGGGGAAAGCGGACTTTGAGGTGTGTTGTTATAGCCCTATCATCGATTAGAGTGTCCAACCGGAGAGTAGTTAAGAGTAGTATAATAAAGAGAAGATATTTATATGAGAGTGTTCACTAGTGAAAGTATGATCCATAGGCCTTGCTTCTAAGAATTGATACACCGTTTGCAATTAGATTTGTTACATGTTTGCTTGCTTCCATCTTTATTTCAGATTGCCTTTAGTCTTTTCCACGCCATCAAGTTATTTTCTAACACTACTACCACTTATAATTATCCATAACACTTGTATTTCACTATCTCTTCGCTGAACGAGTGCAACTATACACCTGACAAGTGTATTGGGTGTGTTGGGAATACAAGAGACTTCTTGTATCTTGATTGCAGGATTGCTTGAGAGCGGATATGTTTGACCACTTCCTCCCTGAGTTCGATAAACCTTGGGTGATCCACTTAAGGGAAAACTTGCTGCTGTTCTAAAAACCTCTGCACTTGGAGGCCCAACTACTGTCTACAAGAATAGAAGTGCGTAGACATCAAGCTATTTTCTGGCGCCATTGCCGGGGAGGTAAGGTAAAAGGTACTCACATCCTCCGGTGTGAGTGCTCGAAGTTATTTCCTTTAGATTCTGCAATTTTTTATTTTTGTTTCTTATTTTCACTAGTTAGGCTTGATGGAAAACAACAACAAAATTAGAGAGCTTTATAGTATTTATCTTGAGTTAGGACATGAAGTGTTTGAAGAGAAAATCAAAAAACCTATGGAACTTTATTTGCATGCTAATAGCAATGTTTTTAGTATGAATTCTTTGGACACCATTATTTCTAATGCTATGGAAAAGTCTAAGCTTGGGGAAGCTAGTTTTGATGAGCATTATATTTTTAGTCCCCCAAGCATGGAGGAGAAAATTTACTTTGATGATACTATGCCTCCAATATATGATGATTACAATGATGAATATGATATTTTTAGTCCACCTACTATTGAGGAGAAAATTAGTTATGACTACAATATGCCTCATATATTTGATGAGTATGGTGATGAGAATAATAATGATAGATAATTTGTTGAATTTGCTCCCACTACAATTAATAAGAATGACTATGTTTATGTGGGGAGTATTAATTCTTTTAAGCATGTGGCTCATGATAAGAATGTTTTATGTGATAATTATATTGTTAATATTATTCATGATGCTACTTAAATTTATTATGAGAGAGGGAAGCGTGGTTTTATGTATCTCAACAATATTAAGTTTCCCCTCTTTATGTTGAAAGTCTTGAAGTTGCACTTGTTTTGCTTTACTATGCTTGTTGCTTTGTGCTTTCATGACTTGTTTCTTTACAAGATTCCTATGCATAGGAAGTGGGTTAGTCTTAAATGTGCTTTGAATTTTCTTCTTGATGCTCTCTTTTACTTCAATTCATATTTCTTATGTGAGCATCTTCTCAAACTATCATGCCTAACTTAAAGGCGTTAAAGACGAGTACTTATTGGGAGATAACCCAAACGTTTTAGATGAGTCTTGGAAGTTATTACTTCTGTAATAACCGCTCCTTATCCTTTTTATTTGCTTTTTGTGCCAAGAGTAACCTCTGATGAGAGAGAAATAATGCTTGGGCAAGTTGCTGTCCCGAAACAGATTTTTGTCCTTCACTGTAAAAATTCGTGTAAAATCTCTGTACGTCCGTTTGAGGCGTGAATTTTTGTGCTTCTGCCCCAGGTTGTTATCTAAGTTTCGTTCGTTCAACACGTTTTGATTTGAGCAACATAAGGTCTTCAAAAAAATTCGTCTTTACCTTCTGGTATGTTTTGACAGATTTCTGCCATTATTTGCATTTGCTTCTTGTTTGTTCCTTTTTGAGTTCTTTTGGGGAATTGAGCTTTTTGAGGGAAGTTCTACAGTAGCTAGTTTTTAACGGAAGTTTTATTGGTGTTAGAACTGAACATAAAGACTTATTATCTTGAGTGCACTAATGTTGCTAATAAAGATTGTGTGAAGTTTTGTATGAAGAAAAAATTTCAGGTGTATGGAGAGAATGATGTAATGAGATGAAGAATGGACAAAATCTCAAGCTTGGGGATGCCACCCGTGTCACCCTAAGAAATATCCAAGAAGTACAAGCGTCAAATCTTGGGGATGCCCAAGGCATCCCCTTCTTCCTCAATAAAAATCCCAGGTTTCTTCCAAACGCTTCATTTTTATTGTTTCATGCACAGTTGTGTTGTTTTGGAGCATCTTCTTTTTTGTTTTTGTTTTGGTTTTTCGTTTGCTTGGTTTGCTTAGTTTTCTGAATAAGTTGGTTGGATCCCAACACACTTCTTTTGGAGAGAGACACGCCCTGTTTTCATTGCCTAGAACACTCTAGTTTTCATTCTTATTGTTCTGTGAGTGTTCTCTTTTGCTAGCACTGTGTTTAGCCTTAGTTTTCTTGTGCTGCTTAGAACTTTTTAGTTCTTCTTTGTGGATTTGTGAGACAAGTTCACTGATCTTTATTGATTATTATCTTTGTGAGTTGTTTCAAATAGTTTGGTTTGGATTAGAAAAGAGTAGGAAAGTTCAGGCTTAAGTGGTAAAGAGAGCTTGTTTTTGACTGTGGCCTATGCTTTGTCATGCCATGCTCGATATTATTTTGGCTTTATGCTTAGTATTCTTTGCTGTAGCATGACTTGTTATAAATGTTGGGTTCTCAGCATAGAAAAAAAAATTTCCTATGATGAGAACTATACACCAAGATCTATCTACTAGATACAGAGCAACGGGTGGATATACATCCACGAAGAACTTATCCTCGAAGACAACAGAGTTTTGTTACGAGTTGGAACTCGTGGATGATGTAGTCGTACGCTTGTCGATCCAAAGATCGTGTGGAAGTCTGAGCACCGCAAATGAGCAGCGCATCCATCCTCGCACACACGTTCAAGCCACCGGACAATCTCCACCTCCTCGCTCAAGCGAATCAGCCGAAGCAGCAACTCCTTCCAGACGTAAGGCCACCGGGAACATGTATCATGATAATCCGAGACCATGGGGGAATATCTAGAGGGGGAGAGAGATCCTTCACGAGGAGGTGTGCTTTGTGAGGGAGGAGAGGGGGCCTTTTATAGGAGAGTGGGAGCTCCTACCCTACCATGGCCAGTGGCCAAGGAGGGTGCCCCCACCTCTTCCTCATTCATGTGGTGGAAGCTCCACTCACATCAATTTTGACTCCACCCAAAATTCCACTCACATGCATTAAATTTCCACCAAATTTAATGCAACTCTCAATTAATAAAACTCTTTTATTTATTTTATTCAGAATTTTGTTAATTACTTTAATTAACAAACATTCACATAAAACCCCTTGCAACATTTCAATATCACATGCAGAACCACTTTCTGCAATTTCACCCGAAACAATTCCGGTTTCTATCGAAACAATTCCTGTGCTTTGCAATCCTTTGTCTGAAACATATGTGCTCCAAAATGGTGTCCGGCAACCCTTAAGTGTGTAACCCTACGGTTCATGAATAATTTAGACATGATTGAGACTCCTCTCAGATCAATAATCAGAAGTGGGACTTGGAGATCCATACTGACTCCTACACATTCAACGATGACTTCTATGATCGTGAGAACCTTTAACGCTAGTAACTTAATCCCTTTGTCTCATGATATAATACATGTCCGAGATTCAATCATCGGTATCCAAATACCTAGTTTGATCTCGTTACCAACATGCACTCTTTTCTCATTCCTGTGGTATAACATTCTAGTGATCACATCACTTCTTGCAAGCTATCTTAATGTGATATCACCGAGAGGGCCCAGAGTATATCTATCCGTCATCGAGAGTAAAAAATCCCACTCTTGATCCATGAGCCTCAACATAACACCTTCGTAGCACTGAACCCACCTTTATAATCACCTTATTATGGTGTGACGTTTGATGTCATCAGGATATTCTTCCGGTGTTAGCAATTAACATGATATCATGGTCTAAGGACTAAGATTACTTCATATGATGTTTATAGCAATGTAAACATAATGACTTGATCGTAATGCTATACTTCGGATGAATGTTCATCACATCATTTCACAAATGTTGTGACCTCATTATTAACAACATCCAATGTCTATGATCAGGAAACCTTGATCATTTTGTTAATCAACAAGCTAGTCTTAAAGAGAGGCATAACTAGGAACCCTTTTTGTTTATTAAACACACATGTATTGACGTTTCCTTTCAATACAATTATAGCATGCAAAATAAATATCTATCATATACAAGGAGTACATAATAACAACTTTATTATTGCCTCTCAGGGGATATTTCCTTCAGTCTCCGACTTGCACTAGAGACAATAATCTAGTTTACCTAGTGATAAATCTAAGACCCATGGAGTTCTGGTGTTGATCATGTTTTTCCCTAGGCAAAACTTTAGTCAATGGATCTGCTACATTTAGGTTCGTGTGTACTTTACAAATCTTTATATCTCCATCCTTGACATGCTCGCGGATGGAGTGAAACTGGCGATTAATATGCTTGGAATTCTTGTGAGACCTTGGTTCCTTGGCATTGGCTATGGCTCCATTGTTGTCACAATAGGTCACCATTGGGTCCAATGCACTAGGAACCACAACTAGTTCCGTTATGAACTCCTTCATCCAAACCGCTTCCTGCGCCGCTTCAGAAGTAGCAACATATTCCGCCTCCATCGTTGATCCAGCCACCACAGGTTGTTTGGAACTCCTCCAACTAACTGCCGCTCCGTTCAAGAGAAATACGTATCCGGATTGAGACTTAGAGTCATCCGGATCGGTGTCAAAGCTAGCATCGACATAACACTTTGCGACTAGCTCTTCTTCACCTCCGTATACAAGAAACATATCCTTAGTTCTTCTTAAGTACTTAAGGATATTCTTGACCGCTATCCAGTGTTCCGAACCTGGATCAGATTGGTACCTACTAGTCAAACAAATAGCATGTGCCACATCCGGTCTTGTACATAGCATGACGTACATTATAGAGCCTATGGCTAAGGCATAGGGGATCTTATCCATTATCTCTCTTTCTTCCGCCGTAGCTGGACTTTGGGTCTTACTCAATGTCTTGCCTTGCAACATAGGTAAGAACCCCTTCTTACTTCCGTGCATATTAAACTTCTTTAATATCTTATCAAGGTATGTACTCTGCGATAGCCCAATTAGGCGTCTTGATCTATCTCTATAGATTTTAATGCCTAATATATATGAAGCTTCACCAAGGTCTTTCATCGAAAATTTGCTGTTTAGATAACTTTTAACACTATTTAAAAGATCTATATCATTTCCAATCAATAATATGTCATCCACATATAATATTAGAAATTCCACATTGCTCCCACTCACTTTCTTATAAATACAAGCCTCTCCATAAGTTTGGACAAATCCAAACTCTTTGATCACCTCATCAAAGCGGAGATTCCAACTCCGGGATGCTTGCTTCAGTCCATAGATGGATCGCTGAAGTTTGCATACCTTATCAGCATCCTTAGGATCGACAAAACCCTTAGGTTGTATCATATACAACTCTTCTTCAATATTACCATTGAGGAACGCAGTATTGACATCCATCTGCCATATTTCATAATCGAAATATGCAGCAATTGCTAACATAATCCTAACCGACTTAAGCATCGCTACGGGAGAGAATGTCTCATCGTAGTCAACTCCTTGAATTTGTCGAAACCCCTTCGTGACAAGTCGAGCTTTATAGATGGTCACATTACCATCAGCATTAGTTTTTCTTTTGAAAATCCATTTATTCTCAACGGCCTTTCGATCGTGAGGTAAGTCCACCAAGGTCCAAACCTGGTTTTCGTACATGGATTCCATCTCGGATTTCATGGCTTCTAGCCATTTGTTGGAATCCGGCCTCATCATCGCTTCTTCATATGTTGTAGGGTCATCTATTTCATCAATCCTGAAATTCATAAAAGGATTGCAGTACAGTTCAGGAGCTGCACGTGTCCTGCTTGACCTGCGAGGTTCGATAGTGTCCTATTTCTGAGTTTCATGATCAATGTCATTAGCTCTCTCTTCATTAGGTGAAGTCAACTCCGAAACAACTTATGGTGCTGCGCTACTCGCCATTTCATGAAAAGAAGGTTCAATAACCTCTTCGAGTTCTACCTTCCGACAACTCACACCTTTCGCGAGAAACTCCTTCTCAAGAAAGGATCCATTCTTGGCAGCAAAAACCTTGCGCTGGGATCTGTGATAGAAGGTATACCCAATCGTTTCCTTAGGGTATCCTATGAAGACACATTTTTCCGCTTTGGGTTCGAGTTTATCCGGCTGAAGTTTCTTCACATAAACATCGCATCCCCAAACTTTAAGAAATGACAGCTTAGGTTTGTTTCTAAACCATAATTCATACGGTGTCGGATTTAGATGGTGCCCGATTTAAAGTGAATGCAGCTATTTCCAGTGCATAACCCCAAAATGACAGTGGCAAGTCAGTCAGAGACATCATAGATCGAACCATATCCAATAAAGTACGATTACGATGTTCCGACACACCATTACGTTGTGGTGTTCTGGCAGGCATGAGTTGTGAAACTATTCCACACTCTTTCATGTGTGTGCTAAACTCGTAACTTAGATACTCACCTCCACGGTCAGACCGAAGAAATTTGATCTTTCTATTACGATGATTTTCCACTTCATTCTGAAATTCCTTGAACTTTTCAAAGGTTTCAGACTTGTGTTTCATCAAATAGATATACCCGTATCTACTCAAATCATCCGTGAAAGTAACAAAATAACGATATCCACCTCGCGCCGACACACTCATTGGTCCACATACATCAGTATGTATGATTTTCCAATATATCTGTCGCCCCTTCAATTGAACCGGAAAATGGCGTTCTAGTCATCTTGCCCATAAGGCATGGCTCACATGTATCAAATGATTCAAAATCAAGTGATTCCAAAAGTCCATCAGAATGGAGTTTCTTCATGTGTTTAACACCAATATGACCTAGACTGTAGTGCCACATATATGTAGATATATCATTATCAAGTTTAACCCTTTTAGCATCAACATAATGAATATGCATAATACTACTATCGAGATCCAACATAAATAAACCATTCAACACAGGTGCATGACCATAAAAGATATTATCCATATAAATCAAACAACCATTGTTTTCTGATTTAAAGGAATAACCACTTCGCATCAAACACGATCCGGATACAATTTTCATGCTCAATGCAGGCACAAAATAACAATTATTAAGATTTATCACTAATCCCGATGGCATATGGAGAGGCAGCGCTCCGATGGCGATCACATCAACTCTTGATCCATTGCCGACCCGCATCGTGACCTCATCCCTTGCTAGTTGTCTCTTGTTCCGCAGCCCCTGAATCGAGTTACATATATTAGCAACCGATCCCGTATCAAATACCGAGGTGCTACTGCGAGTACTAGTCAAGTACACATCAATAACATGTATATCACATATACCTTTGTTTGCCTTGCCGGACTTCTTGTCCGCCAAATACTTGGGGCAGTTGCGCTTCCAATGGCCAGTCCACTTACAATAGTAGCACTCGGCGTCAGACTTATGGCCAGCTCGGGGTTTCTTTTCAGGCGTGGCAACAGACTTGCCACCCTTCTTTCCCTTGTGCTTGCCTTTCTTGTCTTTCTTGAAACCGATGGTCCTATTGATCATCAACACTTGATGTTCTTTCCTAATCTCCACTTCTGCGGTCTTAAGCATTGATAGAAGCTCGGGAAGAGACTTCTTCATGCCCTGGATATTATAGTTCATCACGAAGCTCTTGTAGTTAGGTGGCAGAGATTGGAGAACACGATGTATGCCTAAGTCAATGGGAAACATTATTCCCAAGGACACAAGCTTATCGGCTTACCTAGACAATTTGAGTACGTGCTCACTAACGGAGCTGTTCTCCTCCATCATGCAGCTAAAGAACTTTTCAGAAGCATTATAACTCTCTAGGGAAGCATGGGTATCGAAAATCATTTTCAATTCTCCCATGGTATCAAAGGCATTGCCATTTTCGAAACGCTTTTGAAGTTCTAGCTCTAGCCCATACAGTATGCCACAATGAACTAAGTTGTGGTCCTCCTGACGAGTTATATAGACATTCTTTTCCTTGTCAGGGGCATCAGGAGCTGGTGGGGGGCCTAGCGGCGCCTCTAGCACATATTGCTTTTGTGCAGCAGTGAGGAGAATCCTCAAATTCATAGCCCAGTTGGTGAAGTTGCTACCATTCGCAGCAAGTTTCTCTTTCTCCATGAACACATTGAAATTAAAAGCAGGTGGTGCCATCTACAAGAGAATTTGTAAAGTTTATTTAGAATAATTTTATGATAGATTGAGTTCAACTAATCCAAATTACTAATGAACTCCCACTCAAAAACGACATCCCTCATGTCCTTTTGGTGATTACATGAACCAAATCCACTACACCAAGTCCGATCATCACGTCAGTCGGTGTAGCTTCAAAGGAGAGCATCTATATGGGAATCATATCAACTATATGACTCATGCTTAACCTTTCGGTCCGTGTTCCGAAGCTATGTCTGTACATGCTAGGCTCGTCAAGTAAGAACCTTAGTATTCCGCGTGTGTAAAACCGTCTTACACCCGTTGTATGAAAGCGCGGAGTCGAGTACACCCGATCATCACGTGATGTATCGAAACACGATCCATAGAACGGTGCATACTGAAGGAAGAGCACATTTTATCTTGATATCTAAATGAGGGATCATCTTACAATGCTACCAAAAGCGCCAAACTAGCAGTATAAGATGCTAACATCTAATGTGTAAAGTGAGATGATATGGTGCATGCATTTGATCTCTATTAGTTGCATCGTGGTATGATCTCTATCATTCCTCTGTGTGTAAGGCCAAGGTCTATGGAACTTACACGTTAAGTGTGTTGTAAGAGTATCTACCATACATCTACTTACAACATTACCATATCAATACACTAGCCCAACAACGATCTAAACTAGAAGCCTCTAATTTATCAATTACAAGTTTTACGTGGCTTAGGGCTTTCGGAGATAGAACCAGTCTTATCTACGAACATGAACCACAACGAAGATATCCAAGTTATTAGCAACTCGTTGTAAATCAGATATTGACTATAGTAGGAGAGATAGACACCCACTAGCCACTTATGCAAAACTAGTTGCATGTCAGTCATGGAACCGGTCTCATGTACGATGACATGTAAGGTTGGTCCAAGCCGCTTCATCCCACTATGCCACCAATATCCAAAATACATGAAAGATGCAATAACATGATCATCATCGGCCACGTATAAACATATGTGTACTACCCGTGCAAAGCACCTACGCATAGATCAGGCTCTGATACCATTGTTAGGTTCGCAGCATAGAAAACAAAAAAATTCCTATAATGAGAACAATACGCAAATATCTATCTACTAGATACAGAGCAACGGGTTGATATACATCCACGGAGAACTTACCCTCGAAGACAACAAAGTTTTGTTAATGATTTGGAACTCGTGGATGATGTAGTCGTACGCTTGTTGATCTCAAGATCGTGTGGATGTCCGAGCGCTGCAAATCAGCAGCGCATCCATCCTTGCACACACGTTCAAGCCACTGGATAACCACCACTTCCTCGCTCTAGTGAATGAGCGGAAGCAGCAACTACTTCCAGACGCAAGGCAACCGGGAACATGTATCTCACTAATCCGCGACCATAGGGGAATATCTAGAGGGGGGAGAGATCCTTCACGAGGAGGTGTGCTTTGTGAGGGAGGAGAGGGCGGCTCCTACCCTACCATGGATGGCGGCCAAGGAGGGTGCCCCCACCTCTTCCTCATTCATGTGGTGGAAGCTCCACTCACATCAATTTTGACTCCACCCAAAATTCCACTCACATGCATTAAATTTCCACCAAATTTAATGCAACTCTCAATTAATAAAACTATTTTATTTATTTTATTCAGAATTTTGTTAATTACTTTAATTAACAAACATTCACATAAAACCCCTTGCAACATTTCAATATCACATGCAGAACCACTTTCTGCAATCTCACCCGAAACAATCCGGTTTCTATAGAAACAATTCCTGGTTCTATCGAAACAATTCCTGTGCTTTGCTATCCTTTTGTATGAAACATATCTTCTCCAAAATGGTGTCTGGCAACCCTTAAGTGTGTCACCCTATGGTTCACGAATAATGCAGACATGATTGAGACTCCTCTTAGATCAATAATCAGAAGCGGGACGTGGAGATCCATACTGAGTCCTGCAATTCAACAATGACTTCTGTGATCGTGAGAACCTTTAATGCTAGTAACTTAATCCCTTTGTCTCATGATATAATACATGTCCGAGATTCGATCATCGATATCCAAATACCTAGTTTGATCTCGTTACCGACATGCACTGTTTTCTCATTCCTGTGATATAACATTCTATTGATCACATCACTTGCTTGCAAGCTATCTTAATGTGATATCACCGAGAAGGCCCAAAGTATATCTATCTATCATCAGGATTGACAAATCCCACTCTTGATCCATGAGCCACAACATAACACCTTCGTAGCACTGAACCCACCTTTATAATCACCCTGTTATGGTGTGATGTTTGATGTTATCAATATACTCTTCCGGTGTTAGCAATTAACATGATCTCATGGTCTAAGGACTAAGATTACTTCGTATGATGTTTATAGTAATGTAAACATAATGACTTGATCGTAATGATATACTTCGGATGAATGTTCATCACATCATTTCACAAATGTTGTGACCTCGTTATTAACAACATCCAATGTCCATGATCAGGAACCCTTGATGATCTTGTTATTCAACGAGCTAATATTAAAGAGAGGCATAACTAGGAACCCTTTTTGTTTATTAAACACACATGTATTGACGTTTCCTTTCAATACAATTATAGCATGATAAATAAACATCTATCATATACAAGGAATACATAATAACAACTTTATTATTACCTCTCAGGGCATATTTCCTTCAATAAACAATTGAGATTGCTTAATGTGCCTTGGAAGGATCATGAGTTGTTTTAGCATATTAAAGCATAATATTGTGGTATTCTCCTTTGATGCTTTATTTGGGTTGACTTGGCACATGCTCACACCATGTTATGACTATCCCAAGTCACTATAGCCTTTATGATCCTTTAGTTTTCAACTTGTAGTATCACTTTATGCTTTAATCAATGATGTTTTGTCGCTCTGCATGATTATGGCCATTATTGCTCTCTTAGTTGGTCGGTCCCAGTCTTTTGCTAGCCT
The DNA here is from genome assembly GCA_910589775.1 of Avena eriantha. NCBI lineage: Eukaryota > Viridiplantae > Streptophyta > Magnoliopsida > Poales > Poaceae > Avena > Avena eriantha. The sequence goes on from OU342746.1 coordinate 16,980,874, forward strand.
ATGTAATCAAGTATGAGTTCCACTCATGCATCCAACTCCTAAAACCAAGTTATTCCAAAGAGTCAACCATACATACCTATTAGTATATGCTATTCCAAGTATATTCATGCTTTTGTTTACCTTCCAAATTAAACTTGTTATGAGAAAATTAGTGATTAAAGCTCTCACGAACTTGATGGCACACTTTATTTTTCTTGCATTTAATAAACTTGAACCATTGGGTCCTTCTTTGTTGCGTATATGCTTGTGTTTTATAAGTTGAAATTAGCCGAACCATGTATCATGGGGAACGCTTTCAACATTGCACGTGTACTTTGTACCCCGTTGATATTATGATCTTTTGCTTATGGATCCCGGCGGTGTGAAATAAAAGTGGAACTTGTAAGATCATGGAGTTTGTATGTGTGTTAGAGAAATGCCTGGGCCGCTAGCCTAAGCCATGCCTAATCATGGTGGGAACTTGCAGCATCACCATAATGAGCACTCTATGAAGCATCCTCAATAAAAACCTATGCAAATAGCAAATAAAAAGATAGCTGAAATGCTCATTGTCTGCTTGCCTTGTCATTTTGATTATGGGATAGCTCCTGTATCATGTGCAAGGGGTACCCCGTTGGCGGTTCTTAATGATACATATGTACTTACAATGACAAGAGCTTACTTGTGACTAAAGTTTAGTAGCATGAGGTTCGGTCTTCGTAAGTAAGGGGCATGAGATTTCGGTTTATAACTTGTCAACCATATCCTCTTAGTTGTGTCACTTTAACCTTAATCACCTTCAAGATGCTTATGATAGGGGCAATGAGAGCTGAAAGCTATTAAGTACCATAATTTTTGGAAGCTCTTTATGAAACTTGAATCCCTACTTCATTCTATGAAGGCCTTTCTTCCACTTTTATATTGAGTCTCCACCTTCTATCTTCATGCACCTACTTTGAGAGCATAGTGGCCATTCTTAGTTCTATATGCATTGTCCCAAGATTTGTTGATTGATGCATAACTCTGATATTGCTTGTTTTAAACTATTTGTATCTAGTCACTCTGATGAACTTTGAAGGTGTCCTATGCATTTATATTTGCTACTCTATGAGGGACAAGCCGAATGCTACTATGATATGTTTTCTTTAAGTGAAACAAACAAACGTCTTACAAAGCATTGTTATTCATGAATCTTTTGTTTGTGTCTTTTCATGTTGCAACATAGTTGCTTTGCCTTATTGTTAGAACTTTATCTTTCATGTTATGTTGAATTACTATGATCCCAGCTATCCATGTTTTACAAATACTTTGATCAATTTTATGATGGTGCATGTCACCTCAAAAATTATTCTTTGTTTTTATCACTTACCTACTCGAGGACGAGCAGGAGTTAAGCTTGGGGATGTTGATACATTGCAAATGTATCTATAATTTTTGATGTTCCATGCTTGGTTTTATCTACTTTCTTGTGTTTTTTACACACTTTGGAGTACTTTTCATATGATTTCTTGGACTAACCTATTAACAAGATGACACAGTGCCAGTTGCCTGTTTTCTGCTGTTTTTGGTTCCAGGAAAGTCAGAAAATGAATATTCTCAGAATTGGACCGGACAAAAGCCAAAGTTTTTATTTTCTCGGAAGACTCATGAAGCCAGAAGGAGAGTCGAAGAGGGGCCACAGGGTGGCCACACCACCCCTAGGCACGGGTCCCCCTTGGCCGCGCCACGGCATGGTGTGGCCCCCCTGGCTGGCCACCGACCTCGCCCCGCCTATATATTACTCCTGCTGCAGAAACCCTAAATCATCAAGCCTCTAGCCACGAAAAGTTCCGCAGCACCGCCGCCGCCGAAGGGGAGATTTGAGGGACAGAAAGTCTCTGTTCCGGCACCCTTCCAGGACGAGGAAGTGCCCCCCGAGCCATCTCCATCGATCTCCACCACCATCTCCATCACCGTTGCTGATTCCCATGATGAAGAGGGAGTAGTTCTCTCTCAAGGCTAAGGGTTCTACCGGTAGCTATGTGTTCTTCTCTCTCTATGCATGATCATATTGTGACCATGAGCTTTGTAATCAAGTAGATCTACCTTGCTACTCATGTGCTTTATTAGATCTCTACTCTCCCCATGTGTGTGAAAGTGACAGCGTGCACACCATGGTGGCACTTAGGCTAGAGATTACAAATACTTGTTATGAGTTATATTTGGAGTTGGATATCTTTATGAAATTGTGGTGTTTGTTTGAACAATCTAGTGCTCAAGGTGACAGTGTGGGGTTATCTAGATGGGGAAAGCGGACTTTGAGGTGTGCTGTTATAGCCCTATCATCGATTAGAGTGTCCAACCGGAGAGTAGTTAAGAGTAGTATAATAAAGAGAAGATATTTATATGAGAGTGTTCACTAGTGAAAGTATGATCCCTAGGCCTTGTTTCTAAGAATTGATACACCGTTTGCAATTAGATCTGTTACATGTTTTCTTGCTTCCATCTTTATTTTAGTTTGCCTTTAGTCTCTTCCATGCCATCAAGTTATTTTCTATCATCGTTACCACTTATAATTATCCATACCACTTGTATTTCACTATCTCTTCGCCGAACTAGTGCACCTATACACCTGACAAGTGTATTGGGTGTGTTGGGGACACAAGAGACTTCTTGTATCTTGATTGCAGGATTGCTTGAGAGGGAATACCTTTGAACACTTCCTCCCTGAGTTCGATAAACCTTGGGTGATCCACTTAAGGGAAAACTTGCTGCTGTTCTACAAACCTCTGCACTTGGAGGCCCAACAACTGTCTACAAGAATAGAAGTGCGTAGACATCAGTGCAATACTTGGTCGACTTAGAACTAAACATCTCCCATCATGTCACACCCCACCCTCAAAAATTTCCATAGCACCGTAGGCTATATTCTCAATATGTGTGTATATAGTTATTATTAATAGACTTAATGTATGGATTTTTTCTCGATGAAGACTGTTGGTTAATAAAAACATAAGTATTGTTAAACCCACATGTGATCTGTCCATATAAATGACATAGTGACAGTAACCACGGAGAATCATCATACGTCTTCCCTTCTCGTTTTTTCTGCGAAAAGGATCCTGGCATTAAAAGAAACATCGAATTGTACAAAGCACCTCAACAAAAACTAAAATTACATCGAAATCCTTGAGATGCCCTTCATCTTCAACCTCAGTTGCCCGTCCACGAGGAGAAATGGTACCTGCCAGATTGACATGTTTTTTTGCAAAGTTGTTGAGGATATCCCTGCGACGGAGGCTAGCGGCCGTGCGGGCGTTGTTCACGCCTGACGTGCCCTGGAATACACACTGGTCAAGGAGGCTGATGAAGAGTTCCATATCGTCGTGCTGGGCAAGATGCTGCGTGATAATAGCTATCTCCTTGTAGACGTCTGCCGGCGAGGGGGGCAAAGCCTCGGAAAGCTGCAGGGCCATCAGTGCGCGGAACAGATCGTCTCCAGAAAGACCATCCAGGGAAGTGGTGAGCGCGACAACAACCTGTGGAGGTACATCTGGACCAAAATTTGGGGCTAAAAGTCAGTTATAGATAGGCTAGATGAATGTAGTCCATAGAAGAAAATGATATCGCTGCCGATAGCATGCATTGTGGCAAACATACCTGTTGGGTATGCGTCACGACGCATGGCCTGAAGGCGGGCAGTGAGGTCGTCCACCATGCATGTGATGATGCTGGAGCTGGTGAGGAAAGATTCCATCGTCTTCTTGAGCCATGCTACGAAGATGGCGTTAGAATGGGTGTGTACCACGACGCCGGCCAGCACGACACGGAGGCACTGCAAAGAGTCGACCTGGGGGTGGGCGTCCCTCGCTTTCTCTATCAGAGGGATGGCGCTCGCCCAGACGACCTCCATATTTCCTTCTCTCTCACTCTCTCTCTCTCTCTCTGGATATCGCTCTGCAGCAGACTCCACCACTGCCCAATCTAGGTACTTTTGTACTCTTGCTTTTGGAAGTGTAGTACATATATATATATACTATGGAGTAGTAGTAGTACTTGTACAAGCAATGAATGGTAGAAAGCTACTACCACTGGTACAGTGGACCTTCAAGTATTAAGTGCCTACCTAACCAAGCATGCATGCTTATCTTGGTAATTGCGCGGCCTCTCGCATAGCCAAATCCCCACTTAGGGTGGTCATAGTGTGAAGTACGTATTAGTAACATGCATATGTTACTAGTCTAAGTTACTACCTCCATAGTGGAACATAAGATAGGTGTGGCATCATGCACAATCTCATTTATTGCAATGTAGACTCATTTTGTCTAGAAATGTGTGATGTTATGGTAACATAGCTAGTTGGCACAAGGATCTCTCTAATCATTTAATTGGATGCTAAATCATCTAAATGCTTAGTTGGCAATACAAGTAGGACTAGGTTACTTCCACTATGAGTAGCCTTAACATGGAGTACTAGTACCACCTGTTCAAAAAAACATGTACTCCCTCCATTTTAAAATACAAGATGTTTTAGTTTTGTGAAAAGAGTATATCTAGACCGCTTTTAGTGTATATGTACAATCTAAATGAACATATACACCAAAAGCGGTCTAGATGCACTCTTTTCACAAAACTAAAACATTTTATATTTTGGAACGGAGGGAGTACTAGCTAGTACCACTGTTTTGTTGGTACCTACACGTGGGATAGAAAATTGGTGAGAAAAGGGAACGTTCTTAGAGCTAGCCTCTTAAATGCACCATAATTCTCTCCCCATTAGTTTATTTTTTCCTTCACGCTCTGCCGCATGCAGAGAGAAATGCTAGATGCTAGAAAGTATGGGCTGCAATAACTAGGGCTCTAGAAATTACTTCCCCCATCTCATTGCATTTTACTACTCCCCGTATTCTGTACCTCGTGTCAGGAACCCATCGTAACTTTGCTCTTGAAGTTATACTATGAAACTATTTTGAAGGTGTACACTATGGGTGCAATATCTTGAAAATCACCGATATTTCTGAATGACTCAATATCTTGATATATATGAATTTGCACGCTGGCAAATCTTACACAGATTAAAAAGGGATATAAAGGAAAATGAATAAACGAAACGGGTCCACATGGCATCCTCTCGTTTGCAGTACCAGCCATGAAAAATGGTAAACATGAGATTTGAACCATTCAAAGTTGTAGTCACATTAGTTATGGCTTGAACACTCGAGGGTTTCTCAAGCGGAACGACCGATTAGGTCATGGCCATATCTACATCATAGTCCATGATAATGTTCCCATATTTTGTAGATGGGTGTGTCTTGCCATGGTATACAATAATGCTGGGGTGGTAGCTTCCAACTAGTATTTGGAAAAATATGTTCAAATTTCTGAGTTGTATCTTTAGGGTCCGTGTTGTAAAAGTATAGGTCCCAGATGTATTTCAGTTTTCTCTTTGGGACACTATGTAATTTTTATGTCCACCATTGTCTTTTAACGCGCACGTCTTGGTACTACGGGGCTGATTCCTCGTTAGCAAGAAGAAGAAAATGTTCCTACTGACTGAAATTATTTTGCACATGAATATCTTGGATTTGAATGCCCAAGACCCAATTTTCAGAAAAAAGGACTATTTGTCAAAACTTGACTAGTCGATACTTCTACTGAACCAGGGGCACCGGAAAATTAACCCCAAAGATGACAAAGAAAAAAACGGAAGAAAAAACGAAGAGCGAGAAGAGATTATTAACGGGAGGCAGCGTGAGAGCAGCGAAGGAGTTGAAGGTGGTGCGATGTTAGAGTAACGCTAGTTTGACGGGTTTCTGACACGAGGTACAGGTACCTACTATTAGTAGCACAGTACTACTAGTACTACTATGTTTTCTCTCTCCTTCGCTGTCTCTCACCATCCATCCTCTCCCCCCCTCCTATGCAGCGCCCCGCACGCACCGGCTGGCTGATCTCTCCCTCGTCCCGCTGCGTCGCGCCGCACACGTGTGCCTTGGTACAGCCGCGCTGTGTATGTGTGTGCCCTGTTTTCTTCCTTTTTTTCTTGACAAGAGTCTTTAGCGTGTTTTGAATTGGATACATAAAACCAATCCTGACCGTTGGGCTATAAGATCCAATGGTTAAGAGCTGCTGGATTCGTGTTGAATAGTACCTAGAGAAAACTCCACCATGTTCTAGAACCATCATACTTTAAGTCTTGTTAGAGAAAAATGCATACATTCAGTCTATTAATAATAAATATCTTCTTTTCCATTCTAGCATCTAGAAGATTTGATCGATAGTCTTCATCACAATGAATGCTATGTAGAAAACTCAAAACACACTTCTCCATCATTCTAGAATATTCTCCCTGGTTTCTGTAGACCATGTTACCAAAATTTTAATGTTTTTGATAGCTAATAATCGTTGACTTCTACATGATATACAAAGTACAAGAACCAAATATATACACCCATACTTTATAGATGTTGATCTAATTTATATTTTTCTGCTTTACCTATTACTAGTAAGTTACATGTGCCTTGCACGTGAGACTCAGATAGTAGACGTATGCCATATCATCACGATATAAAATTATAATTTCTAAATAAAAATAAATTATAAATTTGATCAACATCTATAAAGTATGGGTGTATATTTGGTCCTTGTACTTTGCATGTCATTATGCTGAAGACTATCAATAGAATCTTCTATATACTAGAATGGAAAAGAAGATCCAACGGCTAGAAATGTTGGGATTCGCGAGTCTTGATCCAAAGGTCAATATTCAAAGTTATTCTTACACTATATAGTGGTAAGAGGTAAGATAATATATCTCTATCTATACTACTATAATGGAGCAGTTTTGAATTGGATCCATAGCACCAATAATCATGATCGTTAGGCTCTTAGATCCAATGGTTTAGAGAAGTTGGATCCATTTTGAATAGTACCTAGAGCAAACTCCACCATGCACGTTCTAGAACCATCATGCCACCACCCCCAAAATTTCTTAGCACAGTAGGTTGTAAATAGTATAGACCTAGAGCAAACTCCACCATGTTCTAGAACCATCATGTTACCACCCCCAAAATGCATAAATTAAGTATATTAATAATAACTATCTACACATATTGAGAATACAACCTACTGTGCTAATAAATTTTAGGGGTGGTGACATGCATGATGGTTATAGAACATGGAGGAGTTTGCTCTAGGTACTATTCAACACAAATCCAACTGCTCTGATCCATTGGATCTAACAGCCCAACGGTCAGGATTGGTGCTATGGATCCAATTCAAAACAGATCTATTCCTATCTTATCTTATCTTACCACTACATAGTGTACAAACAACTTTGAATATTGACCGTTGGATTAAGACTCGCGAATCCCAACATTTCTAGCCGTTGGATCTTCTTTTCCATTCTAGCATCTAGAAGATTCTATTTTTTTGAATGATCTAGAAGATTCTATTGATAGTCTTCATCAGAATGAATGCAATGCACAAAAATCAAAACACACGTCTCCATCATTCTATAATCTTCTCCCTCATTTCTCTGGACCATGTTACCAAAAATTTCATGTTTTTGATCTCCACTACTATAATGGAGCAGTTTTGATTGGATCCATATAACCAATCCTGACTGTTGGGCTGTTAGATCTAATGATTCAGAGCAGCTGGATTCGTGTTGAATAGTACCTAACCTAGAGAAAACTCCACCCCATTCTCTAGAACCATCATGTCATCACCCCCAAAATTTCATAGCATAGTAGGCTATATTCTCAATATGTGTATATAGTTATTATTAATAGACTTAATTTATGCATTTTTTCTCTAATGTATGAAATGTGATTTAACAAAAATTAAGTTGTTATTAACCAATAGTCTTGGTAGAGAAAAAAATCATACATTAATTATATTAATAATAACTATCTACCCATATTGAGAATACAACCTACTATGCTATGAATCTTGGTGGTGGTGACATGGGGATGGTTCTAGAACATGGTGGAGTTTGCTCTATGATGGCTCCATGCACGGCGCCCAGAAAATTGCTTGATGGCGGTGTTGATGTAGAGCTCGTTGGGAACCCCAAGAGGAAGGTATGATGAGGACAGCAGCAAGTTTCCCTCAGTTATGAAACCAAGGTTTAATCAAACCAGTAGGAGCAAGGAAACACCTCAAAGGTGTTACTAGCTGAGATTTGGCAGGGCGCACTACCGGTGCTAGTAGCAACGTGGAGACCTGCACAATACAACCACAAAATTTTCTCCCCAACTTGCGATGAGGTTGTCAATCTCACCGTGTTTTGCGGAAAATAATGGATTAAACGTATCGAATGGAAAGAAGTAAAAGTTTGCAGAAAGTAAACACAAAGCAGTAAACAGTTGTAGATTGTATGTAAAGAAAAAGGACCAAGATCCATAGTTCACTAGAGGTGGCTCTCCTTAAGATAGATAACATGCTGGGTGAACAAATTACAGCGGGGCAATTGACAAACACAGAGAAACAATACATGCATATACTAATCATCTTGACTCCTCTGAGACTTGATTGGGCATTACAACATAATACATAGACCGCCATCCAACTGCATCTATGACTAATAATCCACCTTCAGGTTATCATCCGAACCCCCTTCAGTATTAAGTTGCAAGCAACAGATTATTGCTTTACGAACTACGTGTAAAGTAAACAATACGATTGTTCTATGAACAAAGGATTGTTGTTTTCTCCCTAGTAGCAACAACACATCTAGTACCTTAGAGATTTCTGTCACTTCCCCAGATTACCAGAGGCATGAACCCACTATCGAGCATAAATACTAACTCTTGGAGTTGCTAGCATCTACTTGGCCAAGATAGCTACTAACAACAGAAAGCATGCAAGATCTCAAATAATAAAGACATGATAGAATCAATAAGCAATCTGAAATAGCATCTCAATATCCATTGGATCCCCGCAAACACCACATGCAGAATTACAAATAGATGATCTTGATGATGAATGGAGCTCACAAGATCTAAACATGAAAGCACAAAGGAGGAGAACCAGCCATCTAGCTACTACATGGATCCGTAGTCCAAGGATGAACTACTCATGCATCACACCGGAGGCTTGCATGGTGATGAAGAAGGCCTCTAGGGTGAATTCCCATTTCCGGCAGGGTGCTAGGAAGAGCTTCAGATCCGTCCCGATCTAGGGATGGAGATGACAGCGGCTACAGACTCTTTCGTGGAGTTTTGATCGTGTACTTAGGGTTTTCTTCCCGAGGGCAATAAATAGGCGGAAGGAGAGGCCGAGGGGGTGCCGGGAGGGGCCACACCACCCCCTAGCGCGAGCCAGGCCTGGCCGTGCGGCTAGGTGGTGTGGTGGCTCCCTGGCCCTTCTCCGTCTCGTATTCTGGCACTTGATCACTTCCGGAAAAATAGGCACTTTGGCTTTTGTCCCGTCCAATTACGAGAATATTCATTTTCTGACTTTCCTAGAACCAAAAACAGCAGAAAACAGGCAGCTGGCATGGTGGCTCTTGTTAATAGGTTAGTCCAAGAAATCATATGAAAAGTACTCCAAAGTTGGAACAAAACACAAGAAAGTGGATAAAACCAAGCATGGAACATCAAAAATTATAGATAAATTTGCAATGTATCAACATCCCCAAGCTTAACTCTTGTTCGTCCTCGAGTAGGTAAGTGATAAAAAGAAAGAATAATTTTTCAGGTGACATGCACCATCAAAGACTTGATCAAATTATTTGCAAAACATCAAAGCTGGGATCATAGTACTTCAATCATAACATGAAAGACAAAGTTCTAGCAATAAGCAAAGAAACTATGATGCAGCATGAAAAGGCACAAACAAAACATTCATGAATAACAATGATTTGCAAGACGTTTGTTTGTTTCACATAAAGAAAACATAGCATAATAGTATTCAACTTGTCCCTCAATAGAGTAGCAAATATAAATGCATAGAACACCTTCAAAGTTCATCAGAGTGACTAGATACAATAGTTTAAAACAAGCAATAACAAGTTATGCATCAATAAACTAGTCTTGGGACAATGCACATAGAACTAAGAATGGCCAGTATGCTCTCAAAGTAGGTGCATAAAGATAGAAGGTGGAGACTCAATATAATGGTGGAAGAAAGGCCTTTTGTAAAGGGAAGTAGGGATTCAAGTCTCATAAAGAGCTTCCAAGAATTATGGTACTTATAGTTTTCAGCTCTCACTGCCCCTATCATAAGCATCTTGAAGTGATTAAGGTTAAAGTGAACAAACTATGGTGTACATGCTTGACAAAGTATAAGTCAGAAATCTCATGTCCCTTGTATACAAGGGTCGCTCCTCATGCTACTCAAGTTTAGTCACCAGTAAGTTCTTGTCATCGTAAGTACATGTGTATCATAGTGAACCGCCAACGGGGTACCCCTTGCCCGATGATACGAAAGAATCCCCATATCAAAATCACAAGGCAAGCAGACAACGAGCATCTCAGCATTCTTCTTATTTACCTTTGGAATATGGTGCTTTTTTCTCTCTTTACTCTTTTCATAGTGTCTCTTTCTTTTTCCTTTTTCTCCTTTTTTTCTCAATATAGGACTCTTCTCTTTTTTTATAAGAAGAATGCTTCATAGACAGCTCATTATGGTTACGCTGCATGTTTCTGCCATGTCAGCATGGATTAGACCAGCGGCCCAGGCGTTTCTCTAACACATATACATAACTCCATGGACTTACAAGCTCCCCTTTCATTTCACACTAACGACATCCATATACAAAAGAGGACGATATCAACTAGGTACAAGTACCAAGTGCAATGTTGAAAGCGTTCCCCATGAAAGCATGGTTCTGCTAATTCCCGACAAATAAGTGCAAGCATATACAACATAGAAGATACAATGGTTCAAGTTTATTAAGGGCAAGTAAAGTAAAGTGTGCCATCAAGTTCGTGAGAGCTTTAATCACTAGTTTTCTCATAACAAGTGGAAGGTAAACAAAAGCATGAATATACTTGGAATAGCATAAGCTAGTAGGTAGGTATGGTGGAATCTTTGGAATAACTCGGTTTAGGGAGTTGGATGCATGAGTGGAACTCATACTTTGTTGTGGAGGCTAGCAAAAGACTGGGAGCGACAAACTAAGAGAGCAATAATGGCCATAATCATGCAGAGCGACGAAACATCATTGATCAAAGCATAAAGTGATACTACAAGTTGAAAACTAAAGGATCGTACAGGCTATGGTGACTTGAGATAGTCATAACATGGTGTGAGCATGTGCCAAGTCAACCCAAATAAAGCATCAAAAGAGAATACGACTATACTATGCTTTAATATGCTAAAACAACGCATGATTCATCCAAGGCACATTAAGAAATCTCAATTGTTTATAACAAGTCATGCTACAACAAGGAATACTAAGCATCAAGCCAAAACAATATCAAGCATAGCATGACAAAGCATAGGCCACAGTCAAAAACAAGCTCTTTTTACTACATAAGTATGAACTTTCCTACTCTTTTCCAAACCAAACCAAACTATTTGAAAGCCAAATGCATGAAAGAGGGGGTCCAACCAATTTATTCAGAAAACTAAGCAAACCAAGCAAACTAAAAACCAAAACGAAAATGAAAAAGAAGACGCTCCAAGAAAAACACAACTATGCATGAAACAATAAAAATGAAGCGTTTGGAAGAAACGTGGGATTTTTATTGATGAAGAAGGGGATGCCTTGGGCATCCCCAAGCTTTGACGCTTGTACTTCTTGGATATTTCTTGGGGTGACATGCGTGACATCCCCAATCTTGAGCTTTAGTCCATCCCTCATCTCATTACTCATTCCTTCCATACAGCTGAAATTTTTCCTTCATACAAAACTTCACACAATCTCATTAGCAACATTAGTGCACTTAAGATAAATAAGTCTCAAGTTTCAGTTCTAGCACCAAATAAACTTCCATTAGAACACTAGCTACTGTATCACTTCCCTCAAAAAGCTCAATTTCCCAAAAGAACTCAAGAAGGAACTAACAAGAAGCAAATGCAGAAAATGGCAGAAATCTGTCAAAACACACCAGCAGGTAAAGACGAATTTGTTCAAAGACATTCTATTGCTCAAATAAAAAAAGTGTTGAGCTAACAAAAGTTAGATAACAACCTAGGGTAGAATCACAAAAAATCACAGCTCAAGCCGACATATAGAGCTCTCTCACGATTTTTTACGGTGAACCACAAAAATCTGTTTCGGGACAGCAACTTTCCCAATCATTACTTCTCTCTCATTAGAGGTTACTCTTGGCACAAAAGGCAAATAAAAATGATAAGGAGAGGTTATTACAGAGGTAATAACTTCGAAGACTCATCTAAAACTTTTGGGTTATCTCCCAATAAGTACTTTTCTTTAACACCTTTAAGTTAGGCATAAGAAGCAAAGAAAGAATCAAGTGTTCTCAAATGAAGAAACATTAAGATCAATACCAGAAATATTTTCAACAAGGCAAGGTATATCATCCAAATAAATTCTAGAGGATCCTCTCTCAATGCTCTTAGGTTTACTACTCTCATCAAAAGGGTTTGCAGGAACTCGAATCAAGATTCTTTTCTACGGCATCATGTATTGCTACTAGTTTAAAGGGTATTGGTATCTTAGGTTCCTCCCCATTAGGTTCGGTTTTGTTCATCTTTTCTCGTGTACCAACAACATCTACACATGAGCCTAGAATATTGAAATGTTCAATTCCTAGCTTCTTTGGCAAGATCATAGAACTCTTTAAACAAAGTTTCTAGTATAAAATCCCTCTTTTCAGGGTATTCAATTTCCTTAAGCTTAAGAAACATTACTTACATTAAGGGGTTGAGATTAACAAACCTAGATTCTAACATGTGAATTAAAAAAGCTGCAGCAATCTCATAGTTTGGAGCAAGTTCTACAAGGGACCTATCCTTAGTATCTTCATGCTTACTAACATGATTAAAGAATTCTTCAATGTTATCTTTCGCAATTATAGAACCACTGCCAATTGGAAGGTCTTTCAGGATGAATTTGGGGATCAACATGGTGAGCTAAGGAAGAGGTGACAACTAAAGAAGACTTAATTTTTTTGTGTTTTCCAAATAAGAAAGCAAACAAGTAAAACTATTTTTTTTGTTTTTGAAGAACAAAACAAGCAAACAAAAGCAAAAAGAAACTAAGCAAAACAAAAATAACAAAGTAAAGAGATTGGTTATGAGGGAATCCCCTTGTGAAGATGTCCCCGGCAACGGCACCAAAAAAATGCTTGATGGCTCAATGCACGGCGCCTAGAAAATTGCTTGATGGCGGCGGCATTGATGTAGAGCTCGTTGGGAACCCCAAGAGGAAGGTATGATGAGCACATCAGCAAGTTTCCCTCTATTATGAAACCAAGGTTTAATCGATCCAGTAGGAGCAAGGAAACACCTCAAAGATGTTACTAGCTAAGCTTTGGTAGGGCACACTACCGGTGCTAGTAGCAACATGGAGACCTACAGAACACAACCACAAAACTTTGTCCCCAACTTGCGATGAGGTTGTCAATCTCATCGTGTTTTGCAGAAAACAAAGGATTAAACGTATCGAATTGAAAGAAGTAAAAGTTTGCAGAAATTAAACACAAAGCAGTAAACAGTTGTAGATTGTATGTAAAGAAAAAGGACCGGGATCCATAGTTCACTAGAGGTGGCTCTCCATAAGATAGATAACATGCTGGGTGAACAAATTACAGCGGGGCAATTGACAAGCACTGAGATAGCAATACATGCATATACTAATCATCTTGACTGCTCTGAGACTTGATTGGGAATTACAACATAATACATAGACCACCATCCAACTGCATCTATGACTAATAATCCACCTTCAGGTTATCATCCGAACCCCCTTCAGTATTAAGTTGCAAGCAACAGATTATTGCTTTACGAACTGCGTGTAAATTAAACAATACGATTGTTCTATGAACAAAGGATTGTTGTTTTCTCCCTAGTAGCAACAGCACATCTATTACCTTAGAGATTTCTATCACCTCCCCAGATTACCATAGGCATGAACCCACTATCGAGCATAAATACTAACTCTTGGAGTTGCTAGCATCTACTTGGCCAAGATAGCTACCAACAATGGAAAGCATGCAAGATCTCAAATAACAAAGACATGATAGAATCAATAATCAATCTGAAATAGCATCTCAATATCCATTGGATCAACGCAAATACAACATGCAGAATTACAAATAGATGATCTTGATCATGAACGGAGCTCAAAAAATCTAAACATGAAAGCACAAAGGAGGAGAACCAGCCATCTAGCTACTACATGGATCCGTAGTCCAAGGATGAACTACTCATGCATCACACCGGAGGCTTGCATGGTGATGAAGAAGGCCTCCAGGGTGAATTCCCCTCTCCGGCAAGGTGCCAGGAAGAGCTTCAGATCCCTCCCGGTCTAGGGATGGAGATGACGGCGGCTACAGACTCTTTCGTGGATTTTTGATCGGGTACTTAGGGTTTTCGTCCCGAGGGAAATAAATAGGCGGAAGGAGAGGCCGAGGGGTGCCGGGAGCGGCCACACCACCCCCTGGCACGGGCCAGGCCTGGTCGTGCGGCCAGGTGGTGTGGTGGCTCCCTAGCCCTTGTCCGTCTCGTATTCTGGCACTTGATCACTTCTGGAAAAATAGGCACTTTGGCTTTTGTCCCGTCCAATTCCGAGAATATTCATTTTCTGACTTTCCTGGAAACAAAAATAGCAGAAAACAGGCAGCTAGTACTGTGGCTCTTGTTAATAGGTTAGTCCAAGAAATCATATGAAAATTACTCCAAAGTTGGAACAAAACACAAGAAAGTGCATAAAACCAAGCATGGAACATCAAAAATTATAGATACATTTGCAATGTATCACTCTATAGGTACTATTCAACATGAATCTAGCTGCTCGGAACCATTGGATCTAACATCCCAATGGTCAGGATTGGTGTTATGGATCCAATTCAAAACTACTCTATTCTTATGTTATCTTATCTTACCACTATATGGTGTACGAATAACTTTGAATATTGACCTTTGAATCAAGACTCCCTAATCCCAACATTTCTAGCCGTTGGATCTTCTTTTCCATTCTAGCATCTAGAAGATTCTATTTTTTGAACGGTCTATAATATTCTATTGATAGTTTTCATCACAATGAATGCTATGCACAAAACTCAAAACACACTTCTCCATCATTCTATAGTCTTCTCCGTAGCTCGTTTCTCTAGACCATGTGTTACCAAAAATTTCATGTTTTAGGAGGTAGCTAATAATCATTGACTTCTACATGATCTTGCCACTATATAGTGTACAAACAACTTTGAATATTGACCATTGGATCAAGACTAGCAAATCCCAACATTTCCAGACATTGGATATTCTTTTCCATTCTAGCATCTACAAGATTTTGTTGATAGTCTTGATCACAATGAATGCTATGCACAAAACTCAAAACACACTTCTGCATCATTCTAGAATCTTATCCCTCGTTTCTCTAGACCATGTTACCAAAATTTTAAAGTTTTAGATAGCTAATAATCATTGACTTCTACATGATATGCAAAGTACAAGAATGAAATATACACCTGAGAAGATTATTCTACTCCCTCTGATTCAAATTACTGTTCTCAGATTTGTCTAGATTCGGTTGTATCTAGTCATGTTTTAGTGCTAGATACATCCGAATCTAGACAATTCTGAGAACAATAATTTGGATCAAAGGGAGTAGAATGATGGAGTAGTGTTTTTCGAGTTTTGTGCATTGCATTCATAGTGCTAAAGACGTACTATCCATAATATATTCTAGTAGAGATGCTAGCTAGTAGAATTTTAAAGAAGATCCAACGACTATCAATGTTTGGATTCATGAGTCTTGTCCAACGGTCAATATATTCGAAGTTATTCGTACACTATATAGTGGTAAGATAAGATAAGATAAATAATAGTATTTTCTAGAGATGATGCTACAATGGAATAGTAGATCCAATGGCTGGCAATGTTGGGATTCACGAGTTTTGATCCAACCGATCAATATTAAAAGTTATTCGCAAAAAATATAGTGGTAAGATACGATAAGAAAGACTATCAATTGTATCTACTAGATGCCAGAATGGAAAAGAAGATCCAAACGGTTGGCAATGTTGGGATTTGCGAGTCTTGATCCAACGGTCAAAATTCTAAGTTATTCGTACACTATAGTGAGAAAATAATGTACTATCCATAGTGTATCTTCTGTTTAGATGTTAGCTAGAATGGACTAGTAAAATGCACGTGACACACACGTATATATTGTATGAAATGTGATTTAGCAAACAATAAGTTGTTATTATTAACCAATAGTCTTGTTAGAGAAAAAAGGGCATACATTAATTCTAATAGTAAAAGGCATGATCCACACACGTATATACTGTATGAAATGTGATTTAGCAAACATCAAGTTGTTATTATTAACCAATAGTCTTGTTAGAGAAAAAAGCCATACATTAAGTCTATTAGTAAAAGACATGAGCCGCACATGTATATGCTGTATGAAATATGATTTAGCAAACATTAAGTTGTTATTATTAACCAATAGTCCTGTTAGAGAGAAAAGGCATACATCAATTCTATTAATAATAACTATCTACACACATTGAGAATACAGCCTACTATGCTATGAATTTTTTTGGGGGGTTACATGGTGGAGTATGGTCTATGGGTACTGTTAAACACGAATCCAGCTTCTCTGAACCATTGGATCTAATAGCCCAATCATTAGGATTAGTGCTATTAATAATAACTATTTACATATATTCAGAATATAGCCTACTCTACTATGAAATTTAGGAGGGGGTGGGGTGTTGACATGATGGTTCTAAAACATGGTGGAGTTTGCTCTAGGTACGTACTAATTGTCCAACACGAATCCAGCTACTCTAAACCATTGAATCTAACATCCCAATGGTCAAGATTTGTGTTATGGATCCAATTCAAAACTGCTCTATTATAGTAGTAGAAAGAAAGAAGATAACATTGTATATTGTACGATACATATAACTTTGAACTTTGACCGTTGGATCTAGACTCGTGAATCCCAACATTGCTAATTAACCATTAGATCTTCTATCCATTCTACTCCCTTTGTCTAGAAATATAAGACATTTTAGCTTTATGAAACGAATGTATCTAGATGTATTTTAGTCTATAGGCCGACATCTAGATACATTCGTTTCACAAAGGTAAAATGTCTTATATTTGTGAACAAGGGAGTAGCATCTATAAGATTATATTGTTAGTCTTCAGCACAATGCACGCTATGCACATATCTCAAAATACACTTTTCAATAATTCTAGAATCTTCTCTAGAGCACGTGTAGTATTAGGTAGGAGTAGCTAGGCTGATTTCTACATGATACAGTACAGAGTAAGAAAAAAATATACACCTGATACTTTATGGACGTGGCTCGAAATTAAAATTATTTTTTTAGCTTCACCCATTATGGTCCCGTGCAAGGAACGTTCAACTTTATAGTGGATGTCCAGACCATGCTGGGCGTGACAACTGCTTAAGGCCGTCTCTTTGATTTCTGCATCAAGTACTGTATCTGAATGGAAATGGTTTTTTACTCGTGTGGAGACCAGGAGGCCACCTCTCACGGACTTGACCTTCTTCCTCCTCCTCTTCGGGACTG
Source organism: Avena eriantha (assembly GCA_910589775.1). Lineage (NCBI taxonomy): Eukaryota > Viridiplantae > Streptophyta > Magnoliopsida > Poales > Poaceae > Avena > Avena eriantha. The sequence continues at coordinate 16,998,525 of OU342746.1, forward strand.
TAGCTCTTCTCTGCCAGATTGCTTTGCCCGTTTCCATTCCTTTTTGATATACTATTTCACCCGCATGACCGGGAACAAGTCCCGCCACAGAAGGGCTTGTGCCACGACGGCGAAGCTGGCAGAAGAGAAGAAGTCGGCTTGCCATTCTGCCATTATGTTTTTATCGGTACCAGGCGATGCAAGAATCAAAGGGTCCCAGTCGAATCCCTCGGCTGTAGGCGAGAGGTCTTCAACTCAAGGTTCTTCAAAGCCGCTGCAACCAGGGACATATACCTTCAGGTAAATCTCCATTCTTGCGCAACTTTCCTTGTCTTTGACAAAATAAATCATGGGCCATGCACAATTCTTCACCACCTTTTTACTCCATTGGTTTTTCTTTGGTTTGAGGGATCCTATCTTGGGAAACCATCTACCACCATTACACCATCCTCATAGTCTCCTCCATCTCATTTTCCTCTTATTTTTGTTTCTCCATGCATGAACCATATGAGGCCTAATCCATCATTCCTTTCTTTTTCTTTTCTTGGATTTCCCTTTCACCTTCCTCCCATGTTAATCCAAACACTCATCATGCTCCACTTGGGTTGGCCTTTTGCACAAGTGTTAACAATCAAAAACCTAACAAAAATCAAACCTAGCTACTCTCTTATTCGTTTACACCTAATTTACAGTAAACCCTAAGCCTCTCTCTATCTCTCTCTCTCTCCCATGGGCACCACCTGACCTCCCTCTCTCTCCTTGGCCCACCTCAGATAACCCTAACCCTCTCCCTAACCCTAGCAAGCCCTAACCCGAGTTCCATATAGACCTAGCCCGAGCTAACCACCCTCTCCCTTCTCTCTTTTCTCTACCGCGTTCTAGCCCCACCCTGCAGCCACCACGCCGTTCTGGTCCACCCTGCAGCCACCCTGCCGTGCCTACGAGCCCCAGGTCGAGCCCCAGCTCGAGCCAGCATGTGAGAGAGAAGAAAAGGTGGCACCGAGGCCACCTTTATCTACCCTGCCACGGCTCCCTCTCCTCTCTCTCTCCCTCTCACTTTTACCTCCTCCCCACGGCTCTCCTGGCTCGCTAGATCTGCCCCGAGCTGCCCTCCTCTTCTCCTTCTGCCTCCCCGACAACAGCTCCTGCCGCCGGTCGCCGCCAGCACCCACCTCGCCCCCGTCGTTCCAGCCGAGCAGCTCGACCTGGAGGTGGCCTGGAGGCTCGAGGAGGTTCCTCTACGACGCCCCGTCCATGCGGACGTGAAGGAGAAGCTCCCAGGGCCGCCATATCCTCGCCGACCTGACGAAACCCTAGCCGCCGGAGCGCCAGCGATCTCGCCGCTCCGCCGCTCCTCGCCACGATCCGCGCCCGCCGTCGAGCCCGCGGTGAGCCCCTCTTTTCCCCTGACACGATCTGCCTCGCCGTACCGCCCTAGCCCCGCCGTTCGTTTCGTCGAACGCCCGCCGCGCGCCAAAGCTCGCCGTCGTCTGCAGCCTCCCCGCGCCGCGCAGCACCCTATCTAGGCCCCAGCCCCTCACCTGTCAACTCCCCTCACCCTACCGCACTGGTTAGCCACCTCAGCGCGCACGCCCGCATCCCAGGATCGATCCCCCACCCCGCGCCGCGCACCGAATTTGCGTTAGGCAGAGAAGAAGAGAAACAGTACCAGGCCCGTGGAAATTTACATTAAGCCCCCCACCTTTTTGACTCCTGCAACCCGCGCTCCTGGAGGACCCACCTGGCAGCCACCCTAGTAATTTTGTAGGAAGGTCCCCCTGCTTTCTCAGGCTCAACCCGCGCTCTAGCCCCAGCCCCACCTGTCGGCCTCTGGGCGCATCCCCACTGTCGCGTGGACCCGAAGCCACTGGCCCCGCCTGTCAGCCTCAGTGGGTTAGCCGAGACGCGGTGAAAAAAGTACTTTCCGCGCGCGTGGCCCAGTCAGCGCAAGGCCCACCCATCAGTGGCTGTGGCTGAATCTGACTGAGTAAGAAAAGTATCTCTGGCTATCTGTTTTTAATTAAATCTTTTTCAAATTGATTTAAATTCAAATTCAATTCAGATTCAAATAATTTTTAAAATACAAATCCAAATAATACAAGTAATATATGTTTTGGAATCAGAAAAGTGTGAGGAATTCAAATATGCAATTAAAAATATTAATTGAGCACTTTAAAATTTCGAGATGATTAAAATTACAATAAGATGCCCTTTTCCTTAATTAATTAATAACTTTTGTTTTACAACTCCAAATTTGACAAATAATATGTCTAAATCGATCAGCGCGACGAGCCCGTTCTATCTATGCAGTCCTTGTTCTGAATTGAAGCATGCATCATGTTGTTATTAAAAATATGAACTGTTTATGACAATAAAACTTGGTTAAATAAATATTAAAATGCTTTATTTCTTGCATCCACACCTCACCTTTGCCATGCTACTTTAATGCCATACAAATTGTGCATCATTCATCATGGCATGCTTGATTGATTGTCGCATTTTAATTCCTATGCTTGTGCACTTTATTTATGTTGGCCCTTGTTTGTTTGGTTCTTCTTCGAATAGACGCCCAGCAGGAGAATTATCAGGAATCACAGGAGTACTACCCAGATCCATCTCTCGCTTCAACTGAGCTGCCAGGAAAGCACTACCACATGCTTTCATACATACAGTACCTATTGCCTCTCTCTTATTCTTGCATCATTGAGTCGTGACTGCATTAAATTGAATCCCAAGTACTGCATAGCCTTTACTTTTAAACCCCAACGAAGCTTGTTCCTCCATCCCATGAGCCATTACTACAGGAGTTGTTTGAGCCATGCAAGTCGTAGAAAAGCATGTGTAGGGTATGTGAGTGTCTGATGGAGAATGAGGTACCTAAACAACATAACCTGAGTAGTAATGGGATAACTAATGAAAGAGGCACCGGCGAGCAATATCTTCTATTTGGTTTTTCATGCTCACTTGTGTCCCGTAGGACCCCGAGTACTTGATTCCTGTTCCTTGACTATTCGCACTATCCACATCCGGGAGGCCTTATGGACCCCCCTAAGCCAGAGCTTGATTCATACTTATTTCTTGGGGTCACAAAGTAGTTTGGGGCTTTGTTACTATTCTGTACTTATGCCATGCTTTACTGTTTTATTAAGATTGTGCGTGGAGCACCTGTACTGTTTTGGATGCGGAGTGTTTTCGCGGTATCGACAAGCCCAGTCACACTTTCGGGTTCCCAGTCGTTTACAGCCATTGACGCAAACCTTGGGTCCGTCTCGGAGCCGGCCAACTTCATTGCGGATAGCTTAATGGGGTGGCCCCCTGAAATATTTCTGAATCCTGTGATTGCTTTGTCGGGAATGCCTCGTTGGGTTTTGATTTGGTTTTTCCGAGGTTGATCGAGTGTGTGTTGCTATTCGTGCAACCCTGTAGGGTAAATCTTTCTGAAAGCCGTGTCCACGGTTATGGACGACTTGGAGCACAGTTTCTCGATCATAGACAAGTATAACTAAAGTACAGCTTTAATTTGTCTAAGTACTTGACTAGTAAATAGTGCAATACTCATGGAATGGATAATAAAACTGCCAACGGATGATGGGGGTTGTTCGTCCGCTTCCTCGTTGGTAAGCGAGGAGGAGGATGGATATGTTAATTATACTGTTATAACTGTTGTGCTTAATTCACGTACTTCCGTCTATCATTGGTTAGGCGGAAGGTTAGCGAGTATCTGTAGAATTGTTAGGTATTAACTTTTGCTGCAATTGCGTCACCCCAGGTTGTGTCCCCTTTAGCGGCATAAAGACTTGCTGAGTACCCCTAGGGTCTCACACGATAAATTGTTTGATTCAGATGAACAGGTGTACCCGCAAGATGGATACTGGGTGGAAGAGACAAATGATGTTGGCAACGATCATTCGGTGTAGAGATTCCGGGAACGGGGATCCGTGAGATCTGTGGGCGGGATGTGTTTATTTATGGGGCATCTTATGCCAATTTGCTTCTTATCCGTACTCGGATCTTGTTTACTACTTCCGCGTGATACTCTGATGTGTGATGTATGAGGAGCTATCCTAACTTATTATATCTATCTAGGACATTTGGATCTTGCCGTATGGCGTTGCTATATTTCTATTTCTTTTAGATGGAATGGCTCTGAGGACTGTTGTATGTGGCTTGCATACATACTCATTTGTGTATGTAGTTGATCCCTTCTCCTGCCGATTATGCCGCTCGTTCTTGTCCTGTTGTCTGAAAGTGGTTAGGACGGCCGAAAGGTCTACCGTGAGTGGCCCTGGGCCCCACCGTACTATTTTAACCACTTTCGTTCATCCAGGCAGTAACTAAGAGCGTAATTCACCGAGGTAGTTACAATTGGTATCAGAGCCATCCCGCCCTTCAGGGTCTCAACCAAAATGGTCGTCGTCAGTCTAGCAAATATTTTGGTAGTTATGGATACTAGGGAAAAACAAAGCGTGAGAGTAGGACTGCTTCCATTTTTCTTCTTACCCACCCACCCACCCTTTTCTGGTAAGGAAATGTAACGTTTTCAATCCTCTTCTTAAAATTCAAACTAGGATTCACGTGTTCTGGGTTCCGTAGTACCATAGGTTGTGTTTGTGTTGTGTGTGTGTGTGTGTGTGAATTCTTTGTCTATCTGTTGCATCCAAATGTTATCACTATCTGCCTTTTGGTTATCACCTGTTGGTACATTCCATACCGACAGGCCTTTGTAAACCGACGCGATCTATTCTGATTCGTTGTACACCGATGCGATCTATCTTACTCTTTGTTATCTGACGTTATCTTGTTTGGGGTGTTCGTTTTCGTAGTTACCAATCTCTAGGTTCATCTTAAGAAGAAGGTGTTGGGATATGTGTTTTACTGATTCATGTGCGGAGTAATGATTTGAGTGCGGGATGGAGTCGCGACCATACCACTACTTTTATCATTTGCTTTTGTATATTGAACTAGTAGAGTTACTAATCTTGATTCGTTAAGTGGTTTTGCGCATATAGTGGTATTTTAATGCCAAAATTTGCGGAAATTTTTTCTTTGTTAGCTTGTGTACCACACTCCTTGTTCAGTGTGTGTTATGCTTAGTATCTTCTAATTGCCTTGAACTTTGTTGATATTTTAATATCATCTCAGTGAATTGCATTCCTTTAATCTTGATTAATTCCATTTTGGTACTATTTTGGATTATAATCATTCTCCATTATAGTACTGACTTGTGTTTTATATCAATCACAGGATGGCACCACCACGCCGTTCTGAGGAGGATATACCACCTGAACTTGGGGCTGCCCCAAGCGAGGAGACATCAAGAGTTTTCTCAAGTTCAACCCACGCCAATTTGACGTGTCTGATCAGCCACTTGATGCGGATGATTGGCTTCGTGAAGTGTGAAGGTTGCTGATGACTGCGGATGTTCCCGAGCAAGAATGGGTCAAGTGTGCTACTCACCTTCTGAAGGGAGATGTAGCTCTCTGGTGGGAAAATTACCTCAAGGCAGATCTTTCTGGTTTTCAGCCTACTTGGGAGCAGTTCACTGCTGCTTTCAAAGAGCAATATCTGTCAGAAATTGTCATGGAAAGGATGAAGGAAGTGTTTCTCAACCTCAAGCAGGGCACCGACAATGTCAACACCTACATCAGAAACTTCATGAACCTGTCTCGTTATGGTGGAGATGAGATCTCTGATGACAAGAAGAAGCAAAAGAGGTTTCGGCAAGGCCTCAATGCTTCCATCAAATATGCAATCACTCATGCAAGGCCGGCATCTTTTCTAGAACTTCAACACACAGCTCTGCAGGAAGAAGCAAGTAGGCAAGTGTTTGAGGAGTCAAAGAAACACAACCGTGATACATCAAGCTCTTCTACTATGACAGCTCCTTCTAACGTCGTGTCTGGGTTCCTAACACCCCACCGTCGCTCCCTGCTCCACCAAGACCGTCAAGCTACGCACCAAGGCCACCAAACTCCTTCACTGCGGCTCCCAGGGGCTACAACCACAACTACCCTGGAGCGCCTGGCGGACTCCCTGGCTACGTTGCTCCACGTCCACCTGGTGCTTGCTATACTTGTGGAAACACTAGGCATCAGCACTGGAATTGTCCAATGAACAACAAAGCTCTTCCTCCACCACCTCCAAGACCTGCGGCAAGTGCTCCTATGATTCGTGCACCTCCACCTCGGGCTCTCAACATCAACACTAAGCCGGGGTCTACGGTTGCTCGGGCCAACTATGTCAACGCCGCTCAAGCTGACCATGCACCTGGAGTTGTCATGGGTATGCTTCCTGTTAACTCAATTCCTGCATGAGTTTTGTTTGATTCTGGTGCTTCGCATTCTTTTGTTTCTCACAAGTTTGCAAATGAGAATGAGTTAGCAATGGATCCTCTCCCCAAGCGTTTAATGGTTCTTTCTCCTGGAGCAACAATGGCATCTTCTAAAATCAGCCATAACAATCAAATTGAGATTGGTGGTTCTTCATTTTCGGCTTCCTTAATTATTCTGGGCAATTCTGACATTGATGTTATCTTGGGCATGGATTGGTTAACAGAAAATGCAGCTGTGATTGATTGTGCTGAACGTTCGGTTTCTCTGAAAATTCCTGAAGGCCATATAGTCTATTCTCCAAGTCTGACTCCTGCAATTCAGCTTTATTCTTTGGCGGCTCTGAATGATGATGCTATGGAGGGTATTCAGAGTGTTCCTGTAGTCTGTGAGTTTCCAGATGTTTTCCCTGAAGAGTTGCCAGGTATGCCTCCGGATCGTGAGCTTGAGTTTGTCATTGAACTTGAACCTGGTACCGCTCCTATTTCCAAGCGGCCTTATAAAATGGGTCCTGCTGAGTTGGCTGAACTTAAACGTCAGTTGGATGAACAAGAGAAGTTGGGTTTCATTCAGCACAATACTTCTTCTTGGGGTAGTCCAACCATCTTTGTGAAGAAGCGAGACAAGACTGATAGACTTTGTGTTGACTATCGGGCACTCAATGCTAAAACAATCAAAAATAAATATCCCCTTCCACGGATTAATGATCTCTTCGATCAGCTAGCTGGAGATGTGGTATTCTCTAAGCTTGATTTGAGAAGTGGTTACCATCAAATCAAAATTCGCAAGGAAGATGTTCCTAAAACAGCTTTCACCACCCGCTATGGCCTGTATGAGTACACGGGCATGTCTTTCGGTCTCACCAATGCACCTGCCACCTTCTCGAGGCTTATGAACTCGGTTTTCATGGAGTATCTTGATAAGTTCATTGTGGTTTATGTGGATGACATTCTAGTCTATTCTAAGTCAAAAGAAGAACATGAAGAACACGTTCGGTGTGTCCTAAACAAGCTTCGTGAGAACCTCCTGTATGCAAAGTTCTCCAAGTGTGAGTTTTGGCTGCCTCAAGTCACCTACCTTGGTCACGTCATCTCTGCCAAGGGCATTGCCGTCAACCCAGAAACTATTAAGACAATTATGGACTGGCTTCCACCCATAAATGTCAAAGAAGTCCGGAGTTTCCTTGGCTTGGCCAGTTACTGTCGTCGCTTCATTCAAAACTTCTCAAAGATTGCGAAGCCTCTTACCGATCTCCTCAAGAAAGGCAAGAAATACCTTTGGGCTCCTGCATGTCAAGCAAGCTTTGAAACACTCAAAGAGAAGCTCACTTCCACACCAGTCTTAGTTCCTCCAGATACATCAAAGCCTTTCCAAATATTCTGTGATGCTTCATTGCAAGGATTGGGTGCGGTTCTTATGCAAGAAAAGCAAGTTGTTGCTTATGCATCTCGTCAGTTGAAGACGCATGAGATCAACTATCCTACAGATGACCTCGAACTCACAGCAGTTGTCTTTGCTTTGAAAGTATGGAGGCATTACTTCCTTGGCAACCGTTGTGAGATCTTTTCTGATGACAAGAGTCTGAAGTATATCTTCACACAGCCTGATCTCAACCTTCGTCAGAGGAGGTGGATTGAAACAATCAATGATTTCGATTTGACCATCAACTACACTCCGGGCAAAGCAAATGTCATGGCAGATGCTCTCAGCCGAAAAGTTATGTCAACAACCTCATGGTGGAAGAACAACAGCCTCTCTTGTGCGAGGAATTCCGCAAGCTCAACCTTGAAATTGTGGATCAAGGGTATCTCCTGAACCTTCTAGCAACACCTCTCTTGGAAGAAAAGGTCCGTTCCATTCAGCTTGGTGATCCTTACACTAAAAAGATCATTTCCAACATTCAGCTTCTGAAGTATGAGTCTTTCCACGTAGATGACCAAGGCACTCTTTTCTTTGAACACCGGATGTTTGTTCCGAACTACCCGGGTTTAAGAGAGCAAGTTCTCAAGGAGGCGCATGATTCTGTTCTTTCTATCCATCCTGGAAGCACTAAGATGTACATGGACTTGAAAACACAATATTGGTGGCCTGGTTTGAAACGATATTGTGCCAAGTATGTCTCAGAGTGTGATGTTTGTCGCAGAGTTAAAGCTGTCCATCAGAAACCTTCCGGTCTTCTAAAGCCATTGAAGCCTCCGGAATGGAAATGGGAGAAAGTAGAGATGGACTTCATCACTGGTTTTCCAAGGTCGCAGAAGGGCAACAATGCAATATTTGTTGTCATTGACAGGCTTTCCAAAGTAGCTCACTTCTTTCCAGTCAAGGAAACAATTTTTGCAATTCAGTTGGCTGAGCTCTATATCAACAGAATTGTCTCTATGTATGGAGTTCCTCTTGAGATCAGTTCAGACCGTGGAAGCATCTTCACTTCCAAGTTCTGGGGAAGTTTCCAAAATGCTTTGGGAACAAAACAAAACTTCAGCACAGCTTACCACCCTCAGTCGCAAGGACAAGTTGAAAGGATCAATCAGATTCTGGAAGATATGCTCCGTGCTTGCGTGATTTCTTTCGGCATGAAGTGGGAAGAATGTCTTCCTTATGCTGAATTCTCTTACAACAACAACTTCCAGAAAAGTCTAAAGATGGCACCATTTGAGGCCCTCTATGGTCGGAAATGCAGAACTCCGATTGGTTGGTCGAGCGCAGGTGAAAGAATATTGTTTGGCCCCGACATTGTAACGCAAGAGGAGGAGAAAGTTCACATCATTCTTGAAAATCTGAAGATTGCTCAAAGTCGCCAGAAGAGCAATTATGACAGAAAGCACACGGACATGGAGTATGTCCCTGGTGATCTCGTTTACCTTCGTGTCACTCCCATGAGAGGCACGCACCGCTTTGGTATCAAAGGAAAGCTGGCTCCTAGATACATCGGTCCTTTCAAAATTCGTGGAAGAAGAGGAGAAGTTGCTTATGCTCTTGAGCTCCCTGAACAACTCAAAGTCCATGATGTTTTCTAGATCTCTCAACTCAAGAAGTGCTTCAAGGATCCCGGCAGGACCGTGGACCATGAACTCATTAATCTCCAAGAAGATCTGTCTTATCAAGAACACCCCACCAAAATTCTTGAAGTCGCAGAAAGAAGGACTCGCAACAAGTCCATCAAGTTCTGCAAGGTGCAGTGGTCGCACCATTCCGTCGATGAAGCCACCTGGGAACGTGAAGATGAGCTCCGTGCCAAGTATCCTACCCTCTTTGAGTCTTCTTCTTCCTAGAATCTCGGGGCGAGATTCCTGTTTAGTGGGGGAGAGTTGTAGCATCCCAATTATCTAACAATTGTAATGCTACTTGTCCTAGTAGGATATTGGCTACTTCATATATATTATTATTGCATCATAATTATATCATGCTCATGTCATCATGCCACCTTGCATTTGAGCATCATATAAAATCCCTCTTTCTTTTGGTTTTTCTCTCATATGCATTATTAATTGTATTTGCCTCTTGATATTGTATTTGGTTATTGATATATTGTTCAAATGCCCAAGTTGAGTTGGGGGCATATCTTTTATTTACATTCCACCACCTTTCTCTTCCACCACTTTATAATTCCACCATCCCTATAATCATGAGCTTGTATTCTTTTCTTTTGATATTATTATTCTAGCTCATGTGGTTTGGGGTGGATCTAATCCTCTAAATTCTTTTGCTTGGCTTTATTCCATTTCTTGGAAATGCATGAGAATAGTGCCATAATATTATTATTGTTTTCACAAAATAAATCATGGCATTATTATTTTGCATGGGCCATGCACAATTCTTCACCACCTTTTTACTCCATTGGTTTTTCTTTGGTTTGAGGGATCCTATCTTGGGAAACCATCTACCACCATTACACCATCCTCATAGTCTCCTCCATCTCATTTTCCTCTTATTTTTGTTTCTCCATGCATGAACCATATGAGGCCTAATCCATCATTCCTTTCTTTTTCTTTTCTTGGATTTCCCTTTCACCTTCCTCCCATGTTAATCCAAACACTCATCATGCTCCACTTGGGTTGGCCTTTTGCACAAGTGTTAACAATCTAAAACCTAACAAAAATCAAACCTAGCTACTCTCTTATTCTTTTACACCTAATTTACACTAAACCCTAAGCCTCTCTCTATCTCTATCTCTCTCTCTCCCATGGGCACCACCTGACCTCCCTCTCTCTCCCTGGCCCACCTCAGATAACCTTAACCCTCTCCCTAACCCTAGCAAGCCCTAACCCGAGTTCCATCTAGACCTAGCCCGAGCTAACCACCCTCTCCCTTCTCTCTTTTCTCCACCGCGTTCTAGCCCCACCCTGCAGCCACCACGCCGTCCTGGTCCACCCTGTAGCCACCCTGCCGTGCCTACCAGCCCCAGGTCGAGCCCCAGCTCGAGCCAGCACGTGAGAGAGAAGAAAAGGTGGCACCGAGGCCACCTTTATCTACCCTGCCATGGCTCCCTCTCCTCTCTCTCCCTCTCACTTTTCCCTCCTCCCAACGGCTCTCCTGGCTCGCCACATCTGCCCCGAGCTGCCCCTCCTCTTGTCCTTCTGCCTCCCCGACAACAGCTCCTGCCACCGGTCGCCGCCAGCACCCACCTCGCCCCCGTCGTTCCAGCCGAGCAGCTCGACCTGGAGGTGGCCTGGAGGCTCGACGAGGTTCCTCTACGACGCCCCGTCCATGCTAACACGAAGGAGAAGCTCCCAGGGCCGCCAGATCCTCGCCGACCTAACGAAACCCTAGCGGCCGTAGCGCCAGCGATCTCGCCGCTCCGCCGCTCCTCGCCATGATCCGCGCCCGCCGTCAAGCCCGCGGTGAGCCCCTCCTTTCCCCTGACACGATCCGCCTCGCCGTACCGCCCTAGCCCCGCCATTCGTTTCGTCGAACGCCCACCGTGCACCAGAGCTCGCCGTCGTCTGCAGCCTCCCCGCGCCGCGCAGCACCCAATCTAGGCCCCAACCCCTCACCTGTCAACTCCCCTCGCCCTACCACACTGGTTAGCCACCTCAACGTGCACGCCCGCGTCCTGGGATCGATCCCCCGCCCCGCGCCACGCGCCGAATTCGCGTCAGACAGAGATGAAGAAAAACAGTACCGGGCCCGTGGAAATTTACATTAAGCCCCCACCTTTTTGACTCCTGCAACCCGCGCTCCTGGAGGACCCTCCTGGCAGCCGCCCTAGTAGTTTTGCAGGAAGGTCCCCCTGCTTTCTCAGGCTTAACCCGCGCTCTAGCCCTAGCCCCACCTGTCGGCCTCTGGGTGCATCCCCACTGTCGCGTGGACCCGAAGCCGCTGGCCCCGCCTGTCAGCCTCAGTGGGTTAGCCGAGACGCGGTGACAAAAGTATTTTCCGCGCGCGTGGCCCAGTCAGCGCAAGGCCCACCCGTCAGTGGCTGTTGCTGAATCTGACTAAGAAAAGTATCTCTGACTGTCTGTTTTTAATTAAATCTTTTTCAAATTGATTTAAATTCAAAATCAATTTAGATTCAAATAATTTTTAAAATACAAATCCAAATAATACAAGTAATATATGTTTTGGAATCAGAAAAATGTGAGGAATTCAAATATGCAATTAAAAATATTAATTGAGCACTTTAAAATTTCGAGATGATTAAAATTACAATAAAATGCCCTTTTCCTTAATTAATTAATAACTTTTGTTTTACAACTCCAAATTTGACAAATAATATGTCTAAATCGATCAGGGCGACGAGCACGTTCTATCTATGCAGTACTTGTTCTGAATTGAAGCATGCATCATGTTGTTATTAAAAATCTGAACTATTTATGACAATAAAACTTGGTTAAATAAATATTAAAATGCTTTATTTCTTGCATCCACACCTCACCTTTGCCATGCTACTTTAATGCCATACAAATTGTGCATCATTCATCATGGCATGCTTGATTGGTTGTCGCATTTTAATTCCTATGCTTGTGCACTTTATTTATGTTGGCCCTTGTTTGTTTGGTTCTTCTTCGAATAGACGCCCAACAGGAGAATTATCAGGAATCACAGGAGTACTACCCAGATCCATCTCTCGCTTCAACTGAGCTGCCAGGAAAGCACTACCACATGCTTGCATACATACAGTACCTATTGCCTCTCTCTTATTCTTGCATCATTGAGTCGCGACTGCATTAAATTGAATCCCAAGTACTGCATAGCCTTTACTTTTAAACCCCACCGAAGCTTGTTCCTCCATCCCATGAGCCATTACTACAGGAGTTGTTTGAGCCATGCGAGTCGTAGAAAAGCATGTGTAGGGTATGTGAGTGTCTGATGGAGAATGAGGTACCTAAACAACATAACCTGAGTAGTAATGGGATAACTAATGAAAGAGGCACCGGTGAGCAATATCTGCTATTTGGTTTTTCATGCTCACTTGTGTCCCGTAGGACCCTGAGTACTTGATTCCTGTTCCTTGACTATTCGCACTATCCACATCCGGGAGGCCTTATGGACCCCCCTGAGCCAGAGCTTGATTCATACTTATTTCTTGGGGCCACAAAGTAGTTTGGGGCTTTGTTACTATTCTGTACTTATGCCATGCTTTACTGTTTTATTAAGATTGTGCGTGGAGCACCTGTACTGTTTTGGATGCGGAGTGTTTTCGCGATATCGACAAGCCAAGTCAAACTTTCGGGTTCCCAGTCGTTTACAGCCATTGACGCAAACCATGGGTCTGTCTCGGAGCCGGCCAACTTCGTTGCGGGTAGCTTAATGGGGTGGCCCCCTGAAATATTTCTGAATCCTATGATTGCTTTGTTGGGAATGCCTCGTTGGGTTTTGATTTGGTTTTTCCGAGGTTGATCGAGTGTGTGTTGCTATTCGTGCACCCCTGGAGGGTAAATCTTTCTGAAAGCCGTGTCCATAGTTATGGACGACTTGGAGCACAGTTTCTCGATCATAGACAAGTATAACTAAAGTACCGCTTTTAATTTGACTAAGTACTTGACTAGTAAATAGTGCAATACTCATGGAATGGATAATAAAACTGCCAACGGATGATGGGGGTTGTTCGTCCGCTTCCTCGTTGGTAAGCGAGGAGGAGGATGGATCTGTTAATTATACTGTTATAACTGTTGTGCTTAATTCACGTACTTCCGTCTATCATTGGTTAGGCGGAAGGTTAGCGAGTATCTGTAGAATTGTTAGGTATTAACTTTTGCTGCAATTGCGTCACCCCAGGTTGTGTCCCCTTTAGCGGCATAAAGACTTGCTGAGTACCCCTAGGGTCTCACACGATAAATTGTTTGATTCAGATGAACAGGTGTACCTGCAAGATGGATACTGGGTGGAAGAGACAGATGATGTTGGCAACGATCATTCGGTGTAGAGATTCCGGGAATGGGGATCCGTGAGATCTGTGGGCGGGATGTGTTTATTTATGGGGCATCTTATGCCAATTTGCTTCTTATCCGTACTCCGATCTTGTTTACTACTTCTGCCTGATACTCTGATGTGTGATGTATGAGGAGCTATCCTAACTTATTATATCTATCTAGGACATTTGGATCTTGCCGTATGGCGTTGCTATATTTCTATTTCTTTTAGATGGAATGGCTCTGAGGACTGTTGTATGTGGCTTGCATACATACACATTTGTGTATGTAGTTGATCCCTTTGCCTGCCGATTACGCCGCTCGTTCTTGTCCCGTTGTCTGAAAGTGGTTAGGAAGGCCGAAAGGTCTACCGTGAGTGGCCCTGGGCCCCACCGTACTATTTTAACCACTTTCGTTCATCCAGGCAGTAACTAAGAGCGTAATTCACCGAGGTAGTTACAACTTGCTAGTAAAATATTTGATTATTTGGTGAATGTGATATGCATCAGTATCACCAGCCACAATGTTGCCAAAGCCAATTTTGGGTGTGATTATCTTTCCTACTGTACAATAGTAGTAATTAGTAGTTATTATCGCTTCTTGCAGAGTGGTAGCTACCTTTTCGTTGTTGTCATGTTGCATCTCACAAAGTTCACTTGCTCAAAGCCTCCATTATTCTTTACTCCAAAAAAAGAGCATCCATTCTTCCGCCATCTTCGGTTTTGGTCCTACTGATGGCACTAGCAGTGGTATCCCATTGATGGTGACTTTAGATCAGGACCGAAACTTTGTCTCTGTACAACTATAGTGTAGTATAATCATTGCGCCAATGCTTACCGGGGAAGGAAGAGGTAACTGCTGGGGATCCCTCCTGAACATATGTCCAATCTCCACAATTTATACATTGAAGGGATAACCACTTTTATAGGCATTTAAAAGAGTTTCAGGTGATTTTGTCAAATTAATTCCACCCTTAACTTGATGTGTGCTATTTGGTCGACAATTAGAAAACACTATTTAGTTATTTAGTTGTAGTATATAGATTCTTCTAATTTTTGACTAACTTGGGACATCTATTTTGATACGAAGGGAGTAGGATTATGCATTAGCTACATACATGGTCTTTATTCTGCATAGTGTCAACCTGGTGGGATAATTCTCTCCTGAGGAGAGAGGCCTACACATTAAAAGGTGTCTAAATATATTCGTTTCACAAAATCTAAAACATCTTATATTTTGGAATAGAGGGAGTACATAGGATCTAATAAAGAGGGGAGAGAGGTACATATACGAGTAAAAAAATGAGAGTTGCAAGAACAAGATGATGAATGAATATTCTATCAATGGTCTTCCCAACAATTTGTCACCTTGTTACAAAAAAATGCAACAAATCCATGAAAAAAAATAAAAAAACGCGTGTATTAGTTTTTATGTGACAACGACTGTGCCCCTTGTTCCCTAGCACACACCGACAAAATATGTGGAATTTCTTGGACCGACTCAACTGCAGCGACTCCGTCGCAACAAGAAAAAGGAAACTATAGAAAAAGGAAATGATGTCGTGAAACTAGGTCGAACTTTCTTATCTTATCTTAGTACTACTATATAGTGTACGAATAACTTTGAAGGTTGATCGCTGGATGAAGACTGGCAAATCACAACATAGCTAACCTCTGGATCTTTACCATTCTAGCATCTAGAAGATTCAATGGATAGTCTTTAGCACAATGAACGCTATGCTAAAACTTCAAAACACAATTCTCTGCCATTCTAGAATCTTCTCTGTCATTTCTCTAAGCATGTTACATTTTCTTTGAGTATTATTATGTACCAAGAACCAAGTATACAGCTAATAATTTATGGATATGATGTGGCTCAAAATTCTTTAATAGTCTTTTGAGCTTTACCTATTATAATTTTATAAGTGATGACATGTCTTACTTTCCATCTCATAGCTAGAGATGATATGATAGTGTTTTATTTGAGTCTTGCGTTTGTTTTTTTGAAATGGGGATACCACAACCTCTGCACTCAAAGGATGAACAAATTCCTTTTATTAAAAACCAAGTACCGAGTACAGTTTACGGATCAGATAAGGATGATAGAAAAACTAACCATGTGAACATAGTTAAAGGTCTCACAAGAGAATGCACACATCTCACGTGCAAATTATTATGCAAATACTTACTTCAAGGATATAGTTTGACCGTAAATCGTGTCAGGAATAAATAATTAAATTTAATAATTTTTAACCAATTTATTTATATTCGAAAGATGATTCCAATGGTACAATTTGTGTGACATACAATTCATAAATTGATGCCCAAATTTATGGTCAAATTATTTTCTTTGAGTACGTATTTGCCTAATGTTCCGGAATGGAGGTAGTATACTACATAGTAGTATTTTTTCCCTAAAAGGGGAGTGTACATGTTTGATTCGTAGGAGTAGAAAAAATGTGGATTGCAATATCATCCCACTCCAATCCTATAGGAATTCATATGAACCAAAGTGTGTTTGATTCCACCATATGTGTCCATTTGATTCAAAGGATTTCCCTAGGGATTTTGTCGTAGACCTCCAGCTGTCCATCATCCGGGTAGTCCTCCTCATAGTCTGGCCACGGGAATAGCCAGGGACAAATCCATGAGTACTCTTTAAGTACTCGCAAACTATCACTAACAAGTAAGGTAGGTCTAGTCGGAATCTTAAGCTCTAGGTTTATTTGCAAAAAGCGCTAGGTTTATCTAAACTGAGTTTAGAACTAAAGAAAACTAAGATAATGTTCTAAATCACTTAAGTGGGAACCTAGATTTCATATGCACAACCATGTGGTAGTCAAGTCATAATCATAGTTCACTTCACAAGTCATTTTGAAAACATCTGACGACGGAACAGTATGGCCACTCCAACTGTCCATGACTGCGGATGCGACTATTCGAATAGTTCGACACTCTGCAGAGGTAGTACACTTTCAACACAAAATTCGATACATCCGTCAGGGATAACCCTGAATCAATCATACATAGTATACGGATAATCAATCATAACCTTTCAATTACACACCCTAGTATAGGCACCTCCCATATGAGCTTGGCCACCAGCCATGGCCGTCTGCCATTTGGGAACTTCATAGGTGGACATCATCAAGAGGTAGCCTCAACTCAAACCTCCTTCACGTGGGAACCCATACTAATGCATATAAACTTCCGGCTAAGCCCTACCCAATTCAGGTATTGTGGTTGTACGGTAAACTTGGAATGGTATCGCATCCGAACTCAACCATCAGTTTTTGGTAAAGGGCTAAGGCTCATGCCTCAACATTTTCATCATCAAACCATTGTGTTTCTCAACACATTTCAAAACATCTCAATAGAATGAAGCATCATTCCAAGGTTTTGATAATCATTTTCACCAAGTATTCCCATCTAAAGTGATCAACTTTTATGCTTAGCACTAGCCACTAAGGTTAAGAGTGTTGACTAATCAGGGGTGCTAATCTTCAATCTCATGTCATAGAATGACATCTAGTATAGGCCTAGTTTTATACCCTTTATGCTATCTATACTATTTTTCCAATAATCACAAGGCACTAACTAAAGCAAAGAACTTTGGTAAAATAAAAAGAGTAAAGCTTGCAAGTAAAACTTGGGATTGGTATAATTAAAGTTGTATGACCAAAGCATGCATAATGCATCTTGCTTAGGTTATCTTGCAATTAATGATGGATTGCATAGTAAAGAAACGTGCAAGTGTTAGCTTGCCTTGAGTAGAGCAGTGGTTGAAGTTTTCTTCGTCTTCTGCTTGGTAGTACTCCTCCTCCTCGTATCCTTGGTCGGTACTATCGTCTATAAAGGAATACGGGGTACACAATCACCAAAAAATACTTAACTAATTCTAGTTAGCACACTAAGGTTCACACTTGATGATCTAGCATCATCACAAGGAAATAAAGACTAAGTCTTATTTATCTTATTTTAGAAAAGTAATTTCTACTCATTGAAATTAATTAAGATTTAATGTTCTCCAATTAAAATATGGGATCATGTGGACACATGTCATCACACATATTCTAATTCATGGGAATGTGATTTAAAGTGTTGGTCATATTTTATAAAGTTTAAGATTATCATTTAATAGAATTAAAGTGACTAGAAATGCCTATATAGCATTATTTTTGCACTAGTCCAAAGTCACTGCATGTAAACCTAAATGTTTTTACATAGTCAGATAGATCTTATCAGATGTGATTTTTGAGAGTTGGAATCAACTCAAAAGCATTTATGGTTGATTTTTGGAAAATGCTTGAAGTTGGAAAAGTCTCTGTCTTGTTATTTTTACTATAGATTATCTCTAACTCCAAATGACTTAAATCCAATGGGCTTAAATAGATAATTTAAATACCTTTCTAACAAAATTTGAATCATGCAATTTGGTTCAGTGAATCTCCCTGAATTCGTTTTTGAATCTAGGTACACAATAGGGTTTTAACTAAACTGGAAAATCAATATTTGAATCTCCAGGCCTGCGCGGGAAGCTAAATGGGCTGGCCCAACTGCACTGCACAACGAAGCAGGCTGCTGACAGACAGGGTCCACCAGTCAGCGAGACTATCTATGCGAAGCGGTATCTACAAATCTTAGCCGTGCGATCTAAATCTAATCTAACGGCCGAGAGTCATCGTCGACAATGAACTGCTTCTGCGAGGAATCAAACCTAGCGCTTCGGTGGGGGTCTGGCGGGTCTCACCTGGGCTCCAGCTAGGGTCGGTGATGGGGGCAAATGGGGTTGTTGACGATGGCGGTTCCAGCGGTGGTCACGACAGGTCTTGGGGTGGTCGCAATCAACGGTGCCCTTCTCCTCTAGCAGCGGCGGGCTCCGGCCAAATTCCGGTGAGGGATAGCTCGCCTTGCTCCTGGGAAGGGTGAGGGAGGATCAGTGAGGAGTGGTTAGGGTGTTGGTGTGCAGAATGGAGGCGGGGGAGGCCTCTGCTTATATTACGGCGAGGGGAACGAACAACGTGGGCTCAGGCTCGTCGATGACGACGCTATAGGGGGCTAGCGGTGCGGCTGAGGGTAGGGGGTGGTGCGTGGTTCCCTTGAAATCCTCTCTAGCTTAATGGCGCGGAGTGAGGCGGTGTGGATTGGTCGGGAGCGTGCGGCGCTCCGCGCATATGCAGAGGTGTTTGGAACAGCGTGCGGCAGCTACGGGTCACGTGGCGGTGAACGGGGGTGTCTGCGGGGTTGGGGTGATCAAGGCGAGCTAGTGCACGCAAGGCGGGGGTGAGGTGTGGTCTGTGCGAGGCGGTCGGCTATGGAAAGCTGGCGCGCTCTGGGCATGGCGCAGAGACGGTGGGCGCGGCGTAGCTAGGGTGGTCCAGGGCTTGGCAGTGGTCGTGGCTTGGACAGGGGGATGCTGTGGAGTGCGGCGTGTCTGGTGCGCGTCTTGGGTGAGGGCGGCGATGCTCCTGGCGTGCTGTCTACTATCGGTTGGCGACGACCAAAACTGGGCGGTGCTCCACTGTGCATAACGGCTCAGGGGGGATTGGTCTGGTGCTTGGCTAGGCTCAGGGGAGACAAGCGAGTGAAGAGGGGACACTGGGGTGGAGAATTATTGCTTAGACCAGTGAAGTTCGACACTAGATGAATTCTGTCTGCAAGGTGTTTGTTGTAATGGCCGCAGGAAAAATACTTTGGAATTTTCAAGTGAAACTTTGTGAGTGATTTTATCTTAAGCTTGAGTATCTATGTTTTCTTGGAGAGGTCAAGGGGAATTGGTTTGATGGGTTTTTGAAAAAGTGTGATCTTCACATATGAACTAGATTCAATTTTCAACTGTCCATTAAATTGATTTGGAAAATGTTTTTGTAAGTTTGTAAAGTGGGCCTTGATGCACTTTTACTTGGTCTAGCAAGGGGTGAAAAGAAGTGGAATTGTTTCTATTAGAATTTCTCTTATACAAACACTCAAAGTGGCTTAGTGGTTAACTTAGTGGTTAACTCAACAATATAACTATCACATAAAGCATGCTTTTCATGATTTACAAGCACTAGAGCTTTATCATAAACATCTTCAAAAGAATCCTCAGGAACATAACATTCATCCTTCTTTAGTAAGCATGGGGGACAATCAAATAATGTAAGGGATAAATAGTTACTCTCATTAGAAGGTAGTCATGGGTAGCTAATCTATTCTTCCTCCTTTTGTTCATCACTCTCCTCCTCTTTTTCATCTAATGAGATTTCAGGTTCATCAATTTCTTCTTCCATAGGATCCTGCAAGGCATTAGTCTCTTCTATTTGTGGAAAGCATCTATTAAAATATTCAAGAATATAGCCATTTTCATCCTTGTAATTATCAAAGAAAAATTTAAGTATACCATACACCTCATATTTGTAAGGTGAATCATCAATATCTTCAAGTAAACTAGCATGTTCAAAGGCACCCTTCCAAGCAATAAATTCTTCAATTTGTTCTGCATCATAAAAGTCATAAATTCCTTTAGCATAGGAAGATATGGTATCATTATCAGTATACTCACATTGAAAAGAGAGGTGTTTATACCTCTTTCTGCAACAAGACTCATCACAGCAATAAGTAACATTATAAGTAGAGCACACGTTCCTAGCAATGGTATACAATCTATCAATTTGTTCCCATAAGTGTTTCCCTTTTTGTGACAAGCGGTGTTCCTTATAATAATATTTTTGATCTTCCGTGAACCCACCTTGCCAATAAGCTTTAGTTTCAAAGAAACCAACCATTGCCAACAAGCATGATTAAGCAAGACAATAACAGACCAATGAAAATAACAACTAGAGTAGGAACCAATTTTTTTTGTATTTTTGATAAAGAAACAAGCAAACAAGGAGAAAATAAACTTAGCTGGAACAATAGTGAATCGAAGTGAACTTGATAAATAAAGCTATGCTCCCCGGCAATGGCGCCAGAAAATAGTCTTGATGACCCACAAGTATAGGGGGTGTATCGCAGTATTTTCGGGAAGTGAAACCCAATTTATTGATTCGACATAAGGGGAGCCAAATAATATTTATAAGCCTTAACAACTGAGTTGTCAATTCAGCTGCACCTGGAAACAATCTTGCTCATAGCAGTTTATCAATAGAAATAGTTTGGTAGTAGGAATACTAAAGTAACAGTAGTAGTAAAGCAAAGACAGTAGTAACAAAAGCAGTAAACAGTGGGATTCGAGTGCGGTAGGCATAGGGGTGGATGGACGGGCGTTGCATGGACAAGACAATTCACATAGCAAATAGAAGATAGGGCAATTGCAGATAAATAAGATAAAGTATCCAAGTACTAGATAATCCTATGCATGTGTTCCATATATAGTCATACGTGCTCGCAATGAGAACTTGCACAACATCTTTTGTCCTGCCAGCCCGTTTGCAGCGGGCCTCTAGGGAACTACTGGCAATTAAGGTGCTCCTTTTAATAGAGCACCGGAGCAAAGCATTAACACTCCTTGAACACATGTGATCCTCACATCAAAGCCATTCCCTTCCGGTTATCCCGATTTCTATCACTTCGGGGCCATAGGTTCCGGACAACAACGTGTGAATACAATTTGTAGATAATACCAAAAACAATACTATCATAATGAATCAATAACATGTTCAGATCTGAAATCATGGCACTCGGGCCCTAGTGACAAGCATTAAGCACAACAAGTTGCAACAAAGTCATAAAGCACTAATAAAAGATACTAGGCACCATGCCCTAACAATCTGATGCCATTACATGAACGATCTCATCCAATCCCTACCATCCCCATAGCCTACAGCGGGGGATTACTCACTCATAGATGGGGGAAACATGGATGGTCGATGCAGATGATGGTGACGATCGATGGAGATGGCTCCGGGGGCACTTCCCCATCCTGGCAGGGTGCCGGAGCAGAGACTTTTTCTCCCCCAAATCTCCCCTTTGGTGGCGGCAGCGCAGCGGAACTTTTCATGGAAAAACGTCGAACCCCTCGAAGTTTTTAGGTCAGAAGGCTTCTTATAGGCGAAGAGGGAGACCGAGGGGGTGCCTGGGGCCACCACACCATGCCCTGGCACGGCCAGGCCCAGCCCGCGCCTGGGGGGGGGGGTGGCCAGCCCCTGGCCCTCGTCCGTCTCGTATTCTGGCGCCTAGAGTCTTCTATAAAAATAGGCACTTTGGCTTTTGTCCCGTCCAATTCCGAGAATATTCATTTTCGGACTTTCCTGGAACCAAAAACATCAGAAAACAGGTAGCTGGCACTGTGGCTCTTGTCAATAGGTTAGTCCAAGAAATCATATGAAAAGTACTCCAAAGTGTGGACAAAATACAAGAAAGTGGACAAAACCAAGCATGGAGCATCAAAAATTATAGATACATTTGCAATGTATCAAGAACTGGAAGAATGCAGAATTCATCGACCCTCAAGATGATCTGCCGGAGAAGTTCGGACCAGCCGAGTTCAGCGCCCAGATGAACTCCGCTACCAAGGCTATTTCCTTAGCTAGCCGGATGATGGAGGTAACTCTTTTCCTCTGTTGTTGATATTTTGCATAACTGAGTACTTGTAGATATAGCCCCTAGTCCCCAATCCTCTGAGGGAATAACTTGTTATTCGGTCGGATGCTCCTTATCGAATCTAATTTTTGTTCATAACGACGTCAAATTTTGACATAGTTAGAGCCAGGTTAAGTTCCACTTGACACGGATCTTATATACTTCGAATATCCACTCACCTAGAGCCGGGTTAAGTTCCACTTGGCCCGGATCATGTAGACTTAGAATATCCACACACCTAGAGCCGGGATTCGTTCCACTTGGCCCGGATCTTGTAGAGTTCGAATATCCACACACCTAGAGCCGGGTTAAGTTCCACTTGGCCTAGATCTTGTATACTTCGAATATTCACACACCTAGAGCTGGGTTAAGTTCCACTTGGCCCGGATCTTGTAGACTTCGAATATCCACACACCTAGAGCCGGGTTAAGTTCCACTTGGCCCGGATCTTGTAGACTTCGAATATCCACACACCTAGAGCCGGGATTAGTTGCACTTGGCCCAGATCATGTAGACTTCGAATATCCACACACCTAGAGTCGGGTTAAGTTCCACTAGGCCCGGATCTTGTAGACTTCGAATATCCACACACCTAGAGCTGGGATTAATTCCACTTGGCCCGGATCTTGTAGACTTCGAATACCCACACACCTAGAGCCGAGTTAAGTTCCACTTGGCCCGGATCCTATAGACATCGAATTGATTTTACTCTGCCTTTGAACTTTGCCATTGCCTTGCTTATTTCTGATTATCACTAACCGCCGATCCGCTGAGTTCCAGCGCCTGCTGGACTCCTATAAAGACATTCAAGCCTGTTATGGTAAAGTCCTGGTGGAGTACCAGAAGAGGGGTAATTTTCCGTTCTTCCACTTCCGTATTCATTTATTCGAACTTCCTAGGATCCATATTAATTTGTTGTCCGAATCATGCAGCCGAGGTTGAAGCTGAAAACATAATTATGCGGAAAAACCTTGTTGAGATCAAAGGTAAATTTATCTCCGCCTCACGATCGTCGTATTTTCCTTCCTTTATCCGGTGGACACTTATACTTTGGGTCCTCCGGATCATTATGATGTTGTAGTTTCTCTCGAGGATAGCGTCACCATGCCTGAAATGATGACCCATTTCCTCGAACAAGCAAGGAAGCATGAGGCTGAGCTGAAGAAGAAGGATGAAGAGATAGCTCGGCTCCAACTCCAGGACTCAGAGATCACTCGGCTAAATGCCGAAATTCAGAGGCTTAAGGGCCTCCATGAGTCCGATTTGGAGAAGGCCGACCAGGAGTTCGCCGAGGAGAAAGAGCGTTTGACCACACAAATCTCCAAGGATAAGAGCCTATTGGAGGAAGCCGATGGCAAGCCTACGTCGGTGACCACCGAATACGAGAAACTCCAGACCCATAGCGCCGGTGTTCATTCCGAGCTTCAGCGACTCCTCTTCCAGACTGCGTGTGAGTTTTCTGCCCTGGCTTGATTTTCTTTCCTCCAGATTTGGTGCTTTTGTTCACTGTTTTTATTCCCATTCTTAGGCAAATTTCTAGAGAGTGACACGCTCGGTACAGCTCCCGTACGCCAATCCCGCGAACAACGTGGTATTCTTGCTACCCTGGTGCCGAGTCAATCCCGTATAATACGGAGGATCTACTGCGAGCCTCACCGCTCGTCTTGAGGTAGTGAAGAACCATGGCGCGTATATTATCCCGGCGGCAACGCGGATGTTCAGCTCCCTCTGGCCCAGTGAATCCATTACCAAGAAAGGCTTGGCTTTCATAGCCAAACTAATGGAGTGTGATACGCAGCTCCATCTGTGGCCCGAATCTGCCACACGGGCTGGGGCCGACATTGCCTTGAAATTTACTCTTTCATGGTATGAAGGAATTGATCTGGGGTTGCTCACTCGCATGCGCACCAGGTCTAAGTGGTGCGAGGATCCGGAGTGGATCGCACGCCGCAAAGCCTGTGCCAACAAGCTCATCCAGTACTCCTTCTGCCACGCTTGGATGTAGGGGCTGAGTTATCTCGATGCCATTGATGAAGAGGTTGTCTGTAAAGATGAAGAGGAAGGGAGTGGAAGTGAGGGCTCCGAACTTGGCGACGAGGCCGAAGACCCGGAGGATGGTGAGGTTAACCCTAAGGACGAAGCCAAGGCTAGCACCCTTGCCCCAGACTCCGAAGTAGCTCCTTCATCGACGGATGATTCGTCTACTGCTCCTTCTCCTTAGAAAACACTTTATCAGATCCCCGGAATGCTGGGCGTAAATGTATCTAAATACTTTAGTTTGGTTGCGAAGTCCTTGAGTTTCATTTTCTTTGTTCCCCCCAATTTTTCACTCGGCTCGCGTCTACCTTGATTCGGTTTTTCGACTTCTGAGTCTGAGATTCAAAAAATTGACTTAACAATACTTGAAAATTTGAGATTAGCTCAAAATGATGCGGCGTTTTAGTGACCAAAACAAACTAAGGGTATGTCAAAAAACCAATGTCGGCCCGCTTAAGTTCTTTCCCTTAGTCGTTTTTCATGTGCTTTGCCATTCCAAACTTGTTCTCTTGCTTGCCATGAAGCCAATTCTTATTGGACAGCAGCAAAGTAGAAGAGTTAGGTTTTTGGTGCTCACACATTACTAATCCAACTAAGATATAAGCAAGTTAACCCAGCCGACATAAAAATATGAAAACGAAAGACAATTATTATAACAATCCCCGAGTCTCTGCTCAGGGTGGCAAAGTTTTTATTGATAAGATCATCGCCGACTTACATACCGACATACGAGTAGTTAGGATACATTCACCTCTTAGCTAGGTGTAGAAAGGACGAAGCAGTGCTATGTTCCACGGTCGTTTGAATTCCTCTCCACACATGTCCGCCTTGTTCTTTTCCGGGGGCTGTGCATCAATAATATAGTTGGAGTCATTGCGCAAGGCTTTGCTTACAATGAAAGGTCCTTCCCATGGAGGGGATAACTTATGCATGCTGGCAGTGCGTTGTATTAGCCGGAGTACCAGATCACCTTCCCAGAAGACTCGGGGGTTTACTTTTCGGCTATGATAGCGTCGGAGATTTTGCTGATATACGGTGGATCTAGACAAGGCCAGTTCTCTCGCTTCTTCCAGCAGATCAACATCATTTTGCTGGGCTTCGCAGACTTCAGCTTCTGTGTATTGGGTGACTCTTAGCGAATCATGCTCTATGTCGGCTGGTAATACAGCTTATGCCCCATATACCAGAAAGAATGGCGTATAGCCCGTTGATCGATTTGGAGTTGTTCTTAAGCTCCACAGTACTGCTAGTAGTTCTTCTATCCAGCACCCCACTGATCTTTGCAGTGACTCTATGAGCCGTGGTTTTATCCCGAACAATACCAGTTTGTTGGATCTTTCCACTTGCCCGTTCGATGCGGGGTGAGCAACTCAGGCAACATCTAACCGAATCTTCTTTTCTCGGCAGAATCCCGCAAACGCTCCATCAGCAAAATTCGTTCCATTATCAGTTATGGTGCTATGGGGATAGCCATATCTTAGGATTATATCCTTAAGGAATCTTACTGTTGTTGCCCCATCACATTTTCGAATTGTTTTCACCTCTATCCATTTGGTGAACTTGTCAACCATGACTAGGATATGGGTCATCCCTCCTTTGGCCGGCTTAAATGGCCCTACCATATCTAGGCACCATACAACAAATGGCCAGGTAATGGGGATAGTTTCCAGCTCCGACATTGGTAGATGAGTTTTCGTGGCGGATCTTTGACAGCCATTGCATTTTCTCACCAAGTCCTCTGCTTGCTCCAAAGCACTGGGCCAATAAAATCCATGCCAGAAAGCTTTTGCCACTAACGCCCTTGAGGGGGCATGGTGGCCACATTCCCCTTGGTGAATATCCCGGATTATGTCAAGTCCTTCCTCCGGATCAACACACCGCTGCAGTACTGTTGTAACACTTCTTTTGTATAGTTCGGCGTTCATAATTGTATAGGCCTTTGCCCTTCATTGGATCTGCCTTGAGGTTATTTCATCATCTGGCAAGATTCCCTCTTCCAGGAAATCAAAAATTGGCTTGGCCCAAGTTGGTACAGTCCGGCCGGGAAAGGTTCCTCATCAATTTCCATCGCATCCACCGACATAACTTTTGTCGGATCAGGCTGATCAGTCCCCGGGTTTGCTGAAGCAGTCCCCGGGTTTCCTGAGGTGCTTCCCCACTATATCTCCATAGGCGTAGCTCCTGATCCGGATACTTCTAGGATATAAATTGAATCTGATTCGGGTGAAGGCGCGATAGATGGTTTTCTCAGGTGCTCTAGAGCAACATTTGGCGAGTTGGTTGCTGGGAAGAGCCCAATTTGGACAGCGTATCTGCCTCCTCGTTTTCAATCCGAGGTATGTGATGGAACTCACACCCCTCGAAAAATCCGCTTATCTTTTGAACATGGAACTTGTATAGGGCCATGTTAGCATCCAGGCCATCCCAATTTCCATACACTTGCTGCACCACCAAATCTGAATCTCAAAAGCATTGTATTCGACGTATCCCTACTTATTTCGCCACTTTGAGACCATGGACCAGTGCTTCGTACTCCGCCACTTTATTCGAGGCACTGAAGTGGATTTGAAGGACATATTTTAGTTGATCCTTCTTGGGTGAGGTAAGCACTACTCCGGCGCCCAACTCATCTTTCAGTTTTGATCCATCGAAGTGCATTTGCCAATAATTGTAGTTCGACAGTGGTGGCTCGTACTGCATTTCGGCCCAGTCCACAAAGAAATCCGCCACGGCTTGTGACTTGATAGCATCCTTCAGTCGAACTATGGTGCATAGGGAGCTAACTCGATTGCCCACTTTGCTATCCGGCCACTTGCATCTTTGTTACTCATAATTTTCGAAATGGGTGCCTCACCTATCACCTTGGTGGGGTGTTCCTCAAAATAGTGTTTGAGTTTCTTGGCCGACATATATACGCCGTACGCCATCTTCTGATAGTGAGGGTAGTTCTGTTTCGAGACTGATAATACCTTGCTTAGATACTACACCGGCCTTTGCACCGACTTTCCTTCCTCTTCACGCTCCACTACGATTACTGCACTGACGACTCAGTTGGTCGCGGCTACGTAGAGCAACATTGGCTCCTTAGGTAGTGCTGCTGCTAGGATTGGTGCGGTAGATAACATCTTTTTCAACTCTCGAAATGCAAGGTCTGCCTGCGGCGTCCATGTGAACTTTTCTGCCTTTTTCATTAGTTGGTAGAGGGGCAAGGACTTCTCTCCCAATCGACATACGAACCGACTTAACGATGCCAGGCAACTAGTGAACTTCTGCACATTGTTAAGGCATTTTGGCAGTTCCATTCTTTCTATGGATCGGATTATCGTCGGGTTAGCTTCAATGCCACGGCTAGATACCAAAAAACCGAGTAACTTTCCGACGAACACGCCAAATGTGCATTTCTCTAGGTTTAGCTTCATTTGGAACCTTCTCAAGTTCGCGAATGTCTGCCAGATATCATCAAGGAGCGTATTACTTTCCTTGGTTTTTATTACCACATCATCCACATAAACTTGCACGTTTCGACCTATCTGATCATGTAAGCATTTTTGCATGCATTATTGGTGCATTGCTCCTACATTACGTAATCCAAACGGCATAGTGAAATAGCAATAAGCCCCGTACGGGGTAATAAATGCATTATTTATTTGACCATCCGGATTCAGGGGTATCTGGTGGAAACCAGAATACGCTTCAATGAATGACAGTCGCTCACATCCGGCCGTTGAGTCTATGCCCTGATCTATCCTAGGGAGCGGAAATGGATCTTTAGGACACGCCTTATTCAGGTTCGTGTAATCAATACACATGCGCCATACCATAGCCACGTTCGGATCATCTTTCTTTTTCTCCACAAGCACCAGATTAGAGAGCCAATCCGGATAGAGTACTTCCATGATAATTCCAGCCACTAGGAGCCTAGCTATTTTGTCTCCAATGACTTTCCTCCTATCCTCGGCAAAATCCCGGAGAGGTTGCTTTACCGGCTTAGCCCCGGGTCTTACGTATAATGAGTGCTCATCCAACTCCCTCGGTACACCTTGCAGAACCTGAGTAGACCTAGAAAAGATATCCCGATTCTCATGGAGGAAATTGACGAGCTCGCTTTCCTATTTGCTACTTAACCCGGCACAAATGGTCACGGTGCGCTCTGGGAACTGATCATCGATTGGCACTTTCTTCGTCTACTTAGTTGCTTGGAATGATACGCTCATGTGTGGGTTGGTCAGAGCCAGCATATGTTGTTGCACGGACTGAGCCAGTGCCGCCACTTCCAGTATCCTCCTTTTTTCTTGAGCTATCACAAGTGACTCGGCTAAGTTAGATCCGGCTAAGGCGCACTCGATCGAACGCTGGAAGTCTCCTGATACAGTTATCACGCCCCTTGGCCCGAGCAACTTCATCTTAAGGTAACTGATGTGGGTAGGTACCATGAATTTGTTCAGCGCTGGCCTGCCGAGTAACGCGTGATAGGCACTCTCTAGATTCACCACTTCGAATTCCAAGTTTTCAGTCCGGCAATTGTCTCTCGTGCTGAATAACACGTCAACCCGGACTTTACCAATTGGCTCACAGCAAATACCTAGTACAATTCCATGAAAGATGGTCCTCATTGCTTGCAACATGTTCTCTGTTATTCCCAACTTGTGCGTTGTATCCTTGTACATAATGTTGATACTACTGCCATTGTCAATTAGTACCTTGGAAAACCTTACATTGAGATTCAGCCCGATGAGCGTCAGATCCAAGACCAGAGCATAGGATCCCGGGCTTGGCATGATCTTTGGGTGATCCTTGATACTCTATGTAATCTCTTGATCTGCCCAGGGCATATATCTCACTACTGTCGGCATTACCGCATTCACCTCCATATGCCGGCGCTGCAAGCTTTTCCGGTCATTTTCTTCTGTGTTAAACACACAGTAGCTTTGATGATGTTCCTTGTACTCGTTTCGTCCCTCATTCTCGTGGTAACCTTGACCTTGTTGCAGGTTATTGCCTACTTGATGTACTGCATCCCTTCTTTCCGGATTCTCATACCTCGGTAGAGGTGGTGGCTACATCAGTTTCTGTCCATTCCCCCTGTCAGTAACGGTGGCCGTGGTGCTTCATTTCAAGGTGCTTCGTTCCGAGGTGCCTAAGTATTCCCAGAGCTACCCTGTTCTAACTTCCTCATCCACTCACATTGTCGGGCTGTATGATTCGCTAGACTATTCGGGCTTGGCGTATGGAACTTGCAAGGTTGATCCAGCATGGACTCAAACGTATACCTCTGTGTATCCTTTCGTTCTTGCCATTGCTTCTTCTTCTACTGGGTCCAAGGCTTATTCCCTTCATTTTTCTGCTGCCAGTTTTACCCTCCAGTCTTTTGGAGTTGGCTGGCTCCGGCATTAGATTGATCCCGGTCTACCGCTGCTACTTGTTGCGAGTTATACCGGTAATCCGGCCGCTCATCCCTTCTCTTTCCTTGAAAATCATTCCTCCTTGATGATCCGGGGCCATCTTGGCCTTAATATTCCTCGTTTGCCTCATTCGACATTAACCGGGGATGTGTTGGATCTCCCAAGGCATACGAATCTGCGGTTCGAATTGTTTTAGCCAAGGTAGCTGGAATGTCTCGCTGTAACCTCTGCCACAACATATTTCCATATCTGCATCTTTGAGCGAACCACGCAATAGCTTGTGATTCAATTACCCCGTCGCACGAGTTTTGCACATTGCACCACCGAGTCAGCAAATCTCAGTCTGGCTCATTTGGTCTCTGTCGGCATAACGCAAGGGTATGTGGCATGTTGGGCCTCTTGTAAGTGCTCGAGAAGTTGCTAACGAACAGCTCCTCGAAATCCAACCAATAGTTGACACTCCCTGGTGGCAAATTGTTCAGCCAAACTCGCGCTGGTCCTTCCAGCATCTGTGGTACATATCTTACTGCCCATCTCAAATTTAATGTCGTGATCTTGACTGCTGTGGCGTAGTCAGTCAGCCAATCCTCTGGCCAGTTGAAAGTTCGGCACTGGTGGGTCGTTCATGATCCGGGGCCCAAAGCATGCTAGACCCGGTGAACCTTGAACTCAATTAGCTCCAACCTATATATCCTGTCCAATTTCAGCGTAGGATCATCTGGCTGCAAGTTCCTGCTTCCCAGTCTTGACCCAATTATGTGGTGATCCGGTCTGGGGTATCCGTCGTTGACCATGGCCGAATAACCATCATTGTATCTTTCCCGATCCATACGAGCATTTTGTTGTGCTGCTTGTCCTGCACTCCCCTCTTGCCGAGGTGCGCATTGTTGCTGCGTTCGAGGTAAATTTTGCCTCATTCCCACGAGATCACGCTTTCTGGCATTGCCGTTGGCAGCATTTCTCTGACCGGCATTGCCTTGGTCACGGTTACCTCGGCTGGCCACACCTCGACTGGTACTATGCCGATCTTCATCAACTTGCACTGCTTTGCCTTTTCCAGCCCTTACCGGATCATGGGGAACCATCTATTTGTCTCTTCTTCCAGAGTTTACAACTTCTTCTCTACTGGGATTGTGACCTGGAGATTACGCGGCTACTTCAGATCTCACTGGGTTATTCCTGGCCGAATGTACCACCTGTGAGGCTCCTGGTGGTGTTGGGTTTGCCTTGTTCAGTTCTTCATTTTGCTGGCAAGCAACTCTCAGCAAGTGATTTGCCCTCTTTTGTTGCCTTTGCCGGCCCTCTCTAGTTAAATCTTCTAACTCGGATGCGGCCGCATTTGCTGCCCTGAGGTTCTTTGCCAGAGTGTTGTACCGATATAGCCCTCCTATTACTAACATGGTTGTCTGACCCGGCCTAGGCTCGTATTCCTTGTCAATCTTAGTGATCAGGTTCCTACCTCGGATTTTCACTCCATCTATGCGGTTTTCCTTAGCATATTCTCTCAAGGTGATGTTCAAAGACTGATGCAGCTGTGCTACCTTCTTTGCCCCATCTAACAATTTCCGCCTAGTTTCCTCTAACTCAGCTTGTGCCTGAGCCGGATCTACCACCAGTGCTATTAGCCTCGCTATGCTATCTATTGCTTGCTGGAGCACATTCTCTGGACTTTCTAGCGGAGGAAACCTAGACCTGGCATGCTTTGGCGTTACCTCTGGCTCTAGCGCCGGTTTGGTTCCACATCAGGCGTGGTCATCAGGACCTCAACGCTGCTAGTGGGGCAAGTGATACACACTCCATGAGCTACGCTGACAGGTGGCTCGCCTCCCTCGATGATGTGCCGCGGATGAACAAAGGACTCATCCACGCCGACGTAGATCTTGTACGCGCCAAGCTTGATGCATATGTCGTTGCGTGGAGGAGGGTGCCTACTGAAGGTTCCTGCATTGTCGCTGACGTAGTCTAGCACTCCAAAGCGCTAAACCAAGCCGGAGACGACGCGTTCGCCAGTTTTGGAGAAGCTTCCCATCTGGATTTTCACCCCTGCTAGCACCGCTAGCCCCACGGTGGGCACCAACTGTCGTGGTGGTGGCACGTCAGATGTCATGGATAGGCTAAAGATGGGGCCAATGAGTGCTAGGGGAACCCATGGAGGGAGAACGTGGTGATTCCACGCACATAAGTTCTTGTATTTTCTCTATCAATGGTGTTTACAAACGCTCTTGAGGCTCTCGGCAAGGAGATAATGTCTCTTACTCCCTACCAACTAGCCCTAGAGTTCTACCTTAGACAGAGAGAATGATCGATCCCCTTCTATGGAGGCCCCGATGCTCCTTATATAGGGTAACCCGGGTTACAATTCTAGGGCACAGGTGGCAGCATATTCTACTAATATGCTCCTCGCCTAAAGCAGATGCTTCTTTATTCTCTTTAACGTATCGTCCGGGCTTTGGACATAACCCACAGCGTAATCCTTCTCTTTTGCCGTCACCAGACACGGGCTACATCATCCGGCTTTGCCTATGTCACCTTCGTCGCCCCTGACCTGCTAGTCCTCTTCTTTACTTGGCTTCACTCATGCTACAGCTAATAAAGCCACCTTTTGACAAGTGGGGATTCCTTCTCTTAGAAGCCACAAGGTAATCCGGCTAGCATATAGCTAATCCGGCTTACCAAGTTACCTGCAAAACACATAGATAAACATGGCCGGCATATAACTTATGCTGGCCGGACCATAGTAAATGAGATGCTCCATGGTCCGGGTCACACCGTGATTCGGCATGCCTTGAGGTGACCCGGTCAGCACTTGCTTTGACCGCGCCATACCCCGGCTAACTCGACCCTTATAGCCAGTATTACCCTACCTAGGGGTATCCCCCCAACAAATATATCTGGGGCTAGCTTTCCTTTCAGTTGAAAACATTGCATTCCCTTCAGGGGTGACACTTTGAGATACACAAAATCTCTGACATTGAAAGTCAGGTCTCGACGTCTCTTGTCAGCATAACTCTTCTGTCTGGATTGGGCGGTCTTGATGTGCTTATGGACTTTGTGAACCTTCTCTTCAGCCTCTCGTAGGATGTCTGGTCCGAAAATCTGACTCTTTCCTACTTGCGACCAATTCAAGGGAGTGCGACACTTCCTTCCATACTGAAATTCAAATGGGGCCATTTGCAAACTAGCTTGCTAACTGTTGTTGTATGAGAATTCTGCGAAAGGCACCATTTTGATCCATACTCTAGCACACAACCTTTCAACATATCTTCTAAGATTTGGTGGCTATTTTAGTTTGTCCATTGGTTTGCGGGTGATAAGTTGTGCTGCAGTTCAGCTTGGTTCCTAATCGTTCTTGGACTTTTTGCCAAAATTTTGAGGTAAACTGAGTTCCTCGATCCGATAATATGGTCTTAGGGGTTCCATGCAAACTGACGATTCTAGAAATGTACAGCTCTGCTAGCTTCGAACTCTGGTAGGTGGTCTTGATGGGTATAAAATGGGCTACCTTGGACAGTCTATCAACTATGACCCAAATAGAGTCATTTCCCCTACTAGATGTAGGCAAACCGGTGATAAAGTCCATTCCGACAGAATCCCATTTCCATTCGGGAATCTGTAATGGTTGCAAAAGTCTTGCGGGTCTCTAATATTCCTCTTTGACTCGCTGACAGATATCACACTTGGATATGTATCTTTCGATTTCTCTCTTCATCTTGTGCCACCAAAATTGCTCCTTCAAATCCTGATACATCTTTGTTCCTCCAGGGTGGATAGAATAAAGAGTATCATGAGCTTCATGCATGATAACTTGCTTTAGCTCGGAATCTGCTGGCACACAGATATGTCCTTTGTACCACAAAACTCCTTCACCTTTAGTAAATCCGAGTACCTTCCCTGTACCGATACGACGATTGATTCCATCGATACATGCATTTCCTTTCTAGGCTTCCTTGATCTGACTGATCAACATGGCTTGAAGTTCAATTCTAGCTAAGAATCCGTTGTTAACTAGCTCCATTCTAAACTGCTCCAACTCTTCATGCAAACTAGGCTAGGCTTCTTTGATCATGGTCTTTAATCTACACTACAATCTGCTAAGAGCATCTGCTACCACATTGTCTTTGCCGGGGTGATAGTGCATGTCAAGGTCATAATCCTTGATTAACTCTATCCATCTCCTTTGCCTCATATTTAGCTCCTTCTGAGTGAAAATATACTTCAGACTCCTGTGATCCGAATAAATCTCACAGCGGTTACCCATAAGGTAATGATGCCATGTCTTCAACGCTAAAACTACGACTGTGAGTTCAAGGTCATGGGTAGGGTAGTTTTTGTCATGTTGCTTCAGTTTTCGGGACAGATATGCTATGACTTTGCCTTCTTGCATCAACACACATCCGAGAACAATCTTGGATGCATCATAATACACATCAAAAGGCTTCTTGATATTCGGCATAATCAGAATTGGGGCTGAAATCAATCTCTTCTTGAGAACTTGAAAACTTGCTTGACATTTGTCCATTCATTCGAACTTATTATCTTTCTACAACAATTGGGTCATCGGTCTTGCCATGCTCGAAA
The DNA here is from genome assembly GCA_910589775.1 of Avena eriantha. Lineage (NCBI taxonomy): Eukaryota > Viridiplantae > Streptophyta > Magnoliopsida > Poales > Poaceae > Avena > Avena eriantha. The sequence continues at coordinate 17,032,760 of OU342746.1, forward strand.
ATCCTTCAACGAACTTGCGGTAGTATCCCGCTAATCCGAGAAATGCACGAACTTGAGTTTGAGTGGTTGGGGCTTCCTATTCTCCAACATCTTTGATCTTGGAGGGATCGACAACGACTCCTCCTGCTGACACAATATGTCTGAGGAATCCTACTTCCTTCAACCATAACTCACATTTGCTAAACTTGGCATACAACTGATGTTCTCTAAGGGTTTCAAGGATGGTTCTCAGGTGTAGCTCATAATCTTCTTCTGACTTGTAATACATCAGAATATTGTCAATAAAAACAACGACAAACTTATCTAGGAAGTTCATAAAAATATTATTCATGAGATTCATGATGTAAGCGGGGGCATTGGTTAATCCAAAAGACATGACCGTATACTCATAAAATCCGTATCTAGTGGTAAAGGTGGTCTTTAGAATATCCGTTGCACGAATCTTGAGTTGATGATAGCCAGTTCTAAGATCAATCTTAGGAAACACTCTGGCACCAGTCAACTGATCGAATAGATCCTCGATCTTGGGCAGTGGGTACTTGTTCTTGATGGTGACATCATTCAGCTTTCGGTAATCTGTGCACAAACGGTTACCTCCATCTTTCTTATCCACAAACAAAACAGGCGATCTCCATGGCGACACTCTTAGTTGAGTCAAACCTTTCGCCAGCATGGCATCAAGTTGCTTCTTCAGCTCCATTAATTCAGATGGTTCATACTATAAGGTCTCTAAGCTATGGGTCTGGTTCTAGGAATTAGTTCAATGATGAACTCGATATCCCGATTTGGGGGCATACCGGCCAATTCATCTGGTAACACGTCGGGGTATTCACAGACTACTCTGACTTGGTCTAGGGTTGGTTGTTCTAGACTCTTGTTGCATTTGAATTGACGGGGCAAGGTTTTAGATACATGCTCTACTGATACTCTAGAGCTACTTGTCATGGTTATGGCTTTCTTAGCATAGTCGATCAATCCTTTATGTTTCTACATCCAATCCATTCCTAGTACTCCTTCCAAACCTTTGCTTGCTTAATAGTTAAGTGTTTGCTTGTTGTTTGGATATGCTTATGCATATGTATGTGTATTAGATGACATACTCCCTTACCTTAACACCAGTTGACAAAAGGTACTTCCCAAAATAGTCCTGGCTCATTTTACATATTCTCAAATGATCTGGCATTTCAAAACCTGAGCCAAGAAGCCTTTGCAAACCAACTATTTTAGTAGCTTCTATTTATCAAACTATGGAGAGCTATATAACATAATCTCCTTATGTTTTCAAGACAGAACCTTCAACTATTCTTACCTCTAGATTCAACAAAACCCTAGAGATACCAAAGACTCTCATATTATTCAAACTCCAACCCTTTTGAAATAGCCCCACCCTTACCTCAAGCTAAGCTTGGTGGTAACCCAAGTAGTAGTTGATTTGTGTGTAAGATGAGCTACCGTGATCTGCTGCCTGATGAATCGTCTTGATATGCTGTTTAACTTGATTGCTTAGAATTAGTATGAGCTACTATAGGAGCTCATCCACTAGGATCAAGATACTTGAAATCACCACACCCACGAGGTTTTGAAGGCTAGTTGATAATCTTCTTTGGCAGGCTTATTTTATTCAAAGTTTGAAAGCCTGTCTTGGTGAGCTCAAGCAGGATCAAGCTCAAACCTCTGTACCATGTTGATGTACATCACTTGGTCTATCCATCCATCTACCCCATGCCCCAAGGGGAGATCGGAACCCCAAGATACAACCATGTTTTGATGGTATGAAATTAACATCACCATAGATCCTTAATCTAGGGTATTCCACCAAAATCAACTTGGATTCTCCAATCCCAAGGTTAAAAATGCTTTCTACACCTTGTATACCTCATCTACCTTGATTATCAAGATTTATCAACAATTATCCATATTTATTATGGACCAAAATTATTTAATTCTCTTAATAGGCAAAATCTCCAAAACTCCCCTCATAAAGAAAAGTTTGGTTTTTTCCAAAACACTCCCTCAAATTTTGACTCAATTGAGTCCTATATATCATACCCTAACTTCGAACTCCAAAAATAAATAATTTTGAAGAGATTTGTTATCTCTTTTTGCCCATTTTCTTAAATGGCTGAATTGGAATAATAATAGTTTTAAATACTTTTAAGCCCCAATAAATCTTGGGAAAATTCCCCTAAGTGTGTATTCCTATTTGGGACCATCAAACACTCTACTTGTCCAATGTAAATTTATCAAATGATCTTCTAGAAACTACTTCTGCAGTTTTTGAATAAATGGATTTAACTGGATTTTAAATGTTTAGAAAAATCACAAATAATTCTTGGATATCTACCTTGACCTCATCTATCTACCAGTACCTTTCACTCATCTTGCCAAGATCAATTCAAGTATTCTCCTTCATAATCATCAACTCTGCCAATATTGGGTTATGATCAAAAACCTACTTTAATACTAGATCAAACCTCATCAACCTTCACCAAAAAGCCTCCATAGCACCCAACATTCACCTCTGGTTGACCATCACTGTAGAAATTACTGTAGCCTCTTGTCCTCTAGTCCTTGAACACTAGTGCTTTGCCTCATATGAGTGTCTTGCCTTGCAAACTTCTTCTCCCCTTGCAACTGAGGCACACTACTCTCTCTGACCTGCTTCCAGGCCAAATACCACCTCCACCGCCCCCAGAAAACCCTCCCCTGGTTTCACTCCCTCCCTCTTGCTCTCACGGGCCTAGTCGACTCTACACCCCTCTTCCTTGGTTTATAAGCCAGCAGGCCACCCCCGCACTCCCCCTGCTGCTCATTCACCCCCTCTACTCCCAACTCATCTCCCCCGAACCCGCACTCCCTCTCCCTAGCTCTGTCTGGCCGGAAGGAAGAAGGAGAGCAAGCCTCGGCCTCCTCTCCAAAATCGAGCCTAGAGCTCTCCCCTCTGCCTCTCCTTCCATGCATGTCACCGTGCGGGTTCCCCTACCCTCTCTAACCCCTTCCCCTGGTGTTTTCCCTGCTAGGAACGAGCCCAACATGCAGCCCCGACGAGCACCGCAGCCGTCTACGCCGGCGCCATCGCCTCGATGTTGTTGGGAACAGAACCTCGTCACCCCACCCATCCCTGAGCTCGTCGTGAAGCGCCGCATTGCCCCCGCACCATCCCTGCCGCCAGCACCACCCAGGTGAGCCGCCCCACCCCTTTCCCGATCACCCCTAGGGTTTCCACCACCACGCTGCATTCAGAGAAGGACGACGACGCCCCCGTGTCGATCCTTTCTTAAGCGGACGGTGGGGATCTCCCCATACCGCTTCATCCACCGGCGCCCGCTGACGGGCGGGCCCCGCCTGCCAGGCCGTTTAAATCCTGCCCACGCGCAGCGCAGCCCGGCTGGGCCGAATTCCCCCGCTGCGGCCCAGTTCTCCTTCGGATCTGGCCCGCCAACCCCATGTCCTTTTAATCTTTTCTCAGAACCAGAAATTGGGGCTTTTGGTTTAAATATTATCAAAAATACAAATCAACCTCAAATTACCAGATCTAAATTTTTTACATGTTCTATGGAGTATTCCCTACCACCTAGAGCTAGTCTCATACCAATATCTATCTTAGTGTTTTGCTGGATTTAAATTTACTAAAATGGGTCAATTACACTAAATATTTTCCTCACTAAGCTACCCAACTCCAATTGGAGTGAAACCAACTGCCCTGGGTAGTTTTTGAACATACCTATGTTTGCACCTTGGTCCCATGCCAAGGTGAATAGTAGTTTGTCTTTAGTAAAAATAACAAAAACAGCTTTGATCTAACTTTAGGAATTTCTATAGGATAAAACAACAGAGGTATTGAACCATTTTCAACTCTCATGGATGAGCTACACCCATATCTACCAAACCCTAGGAGATCACTATTTTTGAGCTTCTATAGATTTATAAGTGAACTAAATACTTCTGCATTAGGTATTTTCACTAGATAAATCACCACAGTAGTCCCACTAATCCCAAAATGTGGATTCCAATTTCTATAGAAAGGTATCCTTAATACCCACCATATGTCTTTGAAATCAACTCAAAATCTGCTGTAGAGTAAATTTGGTGAAAAAGACAATTTTCTACAGAACTGCCTTTGGGAATTTCCTGAGGGCATTCTTAATTATATTGACTTGATTCCAACTCTCAGTGAACAAGTACATCAAGCCCTACCTAACCGTCAAAGGGAATAACTTTTGGAGCTCCAGAACTCTTCTGGTAAATTATTCCCTAAAACTAGAAGTTATTTCACTAGAAAAATCATAACTAAATAAAGTAAAGTGATAAAATAGTGAAACCACTTTTGTTGGTTTCATCTTATCAATACACATCTGTTGGTATCATGTTTTTACAATGGTACCATACAGAATATGGTCTTGCTCCAAAATCCATCTCTTAGGTATTTCTAGACTATAAATCCTAAGGGATTTTCATCCCGTTCTCCAAGGCCATCTCAAGCTACTAAATCCAATCCTCTCAAAACCTACTGATTTGAGTAATGAGTGGTATGTTGTCTGCTGTATTGTATTGATGCTTGCCTTGCTTTATGTTGATTGTGGACTTGTTTTCTTGCATGTGTTGTCTGGACGACGATAGTTGCGATGAAATCGGAGAGCAGGAGAAGTGCTAATTATTATTGGCATGGGTATTCTTGGTTATCTAAAGAAGAAGTCCAGGGACATTTACGCCATATTTCTGATCTTCAGGCAAGCCACCTTCTTGCTCATAAGACTTGTCCTACTATTTTACTTATGCATGTTTTATCAACTGCTTATTAAAACTGCATTGTTTTGCAATATATTGATGTATATATATAGGGTAGTGGTTTGGCTCCTCCAACCCTTACTCAATAGTAGTACTAAGTACAACCCTCTTGATGATACCTATTTGCCCGTAGTAGAATAGATGGTGTATTACACCATACCCCTTTGGAGACCCTAAATTAGCCAAAGCAAAGCTAGAGAATGGGAAGACCCCGGAACAAGTTTTACCAAATGTTTTATAAGAAAACCTTGGTGAGGTGGGACCTCCCAAGAGTTGTTGAGAAAGAAAAATGTTTTGTTTTACAAAATGCTGGAGGAAAACCAGAGGAACAACATTTACGAAAACGCACCTGGTTCTTTGCAGTCTAGCTATAACAACTTAACCCTGTGCAACCACATTACTCTGGTATGGGACAGGGCTGGGTTTGATGGTTGTCTATTCCGGTATAAGCTGCCTCGCAACAACTACAGGGGATCGGGGATCCCTGGAGGGTGGGCCTTCTCCGATAAAGGTGCCCCTCATTGAAAGCGCACACTCTAGAGGAGTGGAAAAAGCGCTCCGGTTGGTCCTCGCCCGACGTCCCGGTGTTGAGGGGATTAACACCCATAGGGTAGGCACTTATATTGGAGTGGGCATCCGGAGAGTCTTGATAAGTTACTCGACCCATGATCGGTGAAGATCAGGGTAGTGTACCCGGATGGTGTGGGTAAAGTATATAACCTCTACAGAGTGTAAATCTATTCGAATAGCCGTGTCCGCGGTTAAGGACGGGTTGGAAAAACTTCTGTAGAGCGGTGCTGGTTTTGATTTCAAAAAGGATTTCGGAAAAGAAATGGTTTTGAAAATGTTTTGACCATGGGATGGTCGGGAAGGATACCTACTCTGACCATGGGATGGTCAGAGAGGTATGGAAGAAGTTTGGTCGAGGGACGACCTGAAAACAGGAACAAATGGGTGACCCAGTCCTAATGTTTTCAAAACTTTTCAAAAAGGTTTCCAAAATGTTTTACCAAAGTTTTCAGCAAGGATATGTAGATTCTATATCTACAAGAGAAAATATTTGAGAAAAGAACCCCTCTTGGAGCCCTCCTACTACCAAAGCCATAATGCATATCCTCTTGTTATTACTTTTAAGTTCAGGTGGTTTGCGAGTAAATTCAATGTACTCACTGGCACTGTCCCTGGCTATTAACTTAGCCAGACTCTAAGAATAAGGTGGTGATGACGACTATGCGAGCTAGGGCGTTCTCCCAGTTAGTTGCCTGTAGGTTAAGGCATGGCTCGGGCTCTACGCTTAATGAAGTTCCACGGATGTTGATCGATGTAGCCATAATGGCAAATAAGGTATGACATATATTCGTCATGTTTTGGATGTTTACTTTGATACTTGTCGGTTATGTGCCACGACTAACTGATTATGGGATCGTGGTTGTATGCATAACAGGGATTCTCAGAGGATTAATCCGGGGGATCCCACAGTCGTTGTCATCACTAAGGTAAGAGTAAAGATCTCCCTGGATATCTTCACCTTCCTCCTCTTCCTTTGCTTCAAGCTATACTTCCTATTCACGGTCGGTCTTCTCGAGAGCTGCCACCTTCTCACGGAGATGATTGATGGTGTGATCCTTCTTGTCGCACTGACGACAAAGTGATTGGCGATCCTTGACGATCATGGCGATAGTCTGGTCCTTCTTGACGGAAATCGTAAGGTTGTGGTTGGCGTAGTTGCGAGTGTTGTCCAACTCCTTCTGCCTATCATACAACATGAAGTCAAGATTGTCCACCTGGTGCTTCAACTCCGGATATCCTGGCATCTCCAAAGGCATCCCCATAGAATCACGCCTTGCATAGTGAGCAAAGCGAGTTCCCTACATCAAGTTGATGTTTTGTCCACAAGACGGGCGAGAGCTTCATGCACTGCCCTGGCTAATCCATCTAGCCAGTTGCTCTCCCTCAAAGTGAATTGGATCTTGTCCAAAGTTGGTGCTTCCATCTTGCCTCTGAGATCTGCAACTATCAACCATTGTAGATCTCCTCCTATGTGTTCATTGAGTTGGGCCCTGAAGAATTCCGGGTGTGGGCACTCCAGATACTCTGATAGTGCATCTAGATCCCTCTCAAAGATCAGGTGGCCTCCGTTGCCCAGCTGGTAGAACTTGCAATACTGGACTTACATCTATAAGAATTTAGGCTGAGTAAGTTAGTGAGGTGATCAAGTGTGTCAAATTTTTATGTAGGTTTGAAAGAATTTTTGAAGAACATGCATCTTTTTGAAAGAATCTCAAGGATAAGAGTGGAAATAGATTTTTCATAAATACTCACTTCTTTTGTTTTGAAACTAAGTTTTTGTTTGCACGTCCATTCTAACTAGGGTCTCCTATGGTCAAGATAGCTCTGATACCAACTTGTCAACTCCCGGATTTTTAATCCCAGATGCCTGGTATACCATAGCTCACAATCCCAGGATTACCATTTTTGCGACACATAACAGATTGATACCACAGTACACACATCCATTACAAACCATAATAAGGTCTTACAAATAAATGATCTCATGATCCAGTCTTAATACAACCAAGCATCGGAATAATAAACGTAGTAGTGGGCTCCATCTTCAGGGTCACAAGCAATGCTGACGATGGGAGATGATCCTAGTTGTCGTAGACCTCCAGCTGTCAATCATCCTGGTAGTCCTCCTCATAGTCTGGCCACGGGAATAGCCAGGGACAAAGCCATGAATACTCTTTAAGTACTCGCAAACTATCACCTAACAAGTAAGGTAGTTCTAGTAGGAATCATAAGCTCTAGGTTTATTTTGCAAAAAGCTAGGTCTATCTAAACTCAGTTTAGAAGTAAGGAAAACTAAGTTAATGTTCTAAATCACTTAAGTGGGAACCTGGTTTTCATATGCACAACCCTGTTGTGGTCAAGTCAAAATCATAGTTCACTTCACAAGTCATTTTGAAAACATCTAACGACGGAATAGTATGGCCAATCCAACTGTCTATGACCGCGGACGCGACTATTCGAATAGTTTGACACTCTACAGAGGTGGTACACTTTCACCACAAAATTTCATACATCCATCAGGGATAACCCTGAATCAATCATACTTAGTATGCGGATAATCAATCATAACCTTTCAATTACACACCCTATTATAAGCACCTCCCCTATGAGATTGGCCTCCTAGCCATGGCCATGTTCCATCCTGGGCACTTCATAGGTTGACATCATCAAGAGGTAGCCTCAGCTCAAACCTCCACCGCGAGGGAACCCATACTAATGCATATAAACTTCCGGCTAAGCCCTGCCCAATTCAGGTAATTGTGGTTGTACGGTAAACTTGGAATGGTATCGCATCCGAACTCAACGAGCAGTTTTTGGTAAAGGGCTAAGGGTCACTCCTCAACATTTTCATCATCAAACCATTGTGTTTCTCAACACATGTCAAACCATCTCAATAGAATGAAGCATCATTCCAAGGTTTTCATAATCATTTTCACCAAGTATTCCCATCTAAAGTGATCAACATTTATGCTTAGAACTAGCCACTAAGGTTAAGAGTGTTGACTAATGAGGGGTGCTAATCTTCAATCTTATGCCATAGAATGACATCTAGTATAGGCCTAGTTTTATACTCTTTATGATATCTATACTATTTTTCTAGTAATCACAAGACACTAACAAAAGCAAAGAACTTTGGTAAAGCTTGCAAGTAAAACTTGGGATTGGTATAATTAAAGTTGTATGACCAAAGCATGCCTAATGCATCTTGCTTAGGTTATCTTGCAATTAGTGATGGCTTGCATAGTTAAGAAACTTGCAAGTGTTAGCTTACCTTGAGTAGAGCAGTGGTTGAAGTTTTCTTCGTCTTCTGCTTGGTAGTACTCCTCCTCCTCGTATGCTTGGTCGGTACTATCGTATATAAAGGAATAGATGGTACACAATCACCAAACAAAACTTAACTAATTCTATTTAGCACACTAAGGTTCACACTTTATGATCTAGCATCATCACAATCATCACAAGGAAATAAATACTAAGTCTCATTTATCTTATTTTAGAAAAGTAATTTCTACTCATTGAAATTAATTGAGATTTAATATTCTGCAATTAAAATATGGAATCATGTGGACACATGTCATCACCACATATTCCAATACATGGGAATGTTATTTAAAGTGTTGGTCATATTTTATAAAGTTTAAGATTATCATTTAATAGATTTAAAGTGACTAGAAATGCCTATATAGCATTATTTTTGCACTAGTCCAAAGTCACTGCTTGTAAACCTAAATGTTTTTACATATTCAGATAGATCTTATTAAATGTGATTTTTGAGAGTTGGAATCAACTCAACAGCATTTATGGTTGATTTTTGGAAAATGCTTGAAGTTGGAAAATTCTCCGCCTTGTTATTTTTACTATAGATTATCTCTTACTCCAAATGACTTTCCTACACCTCCTCTACTTCCTCCCAATACCACCCAGCCTCGCCGAAGCACACCAAAAAGGAGCAACGTCACCATGTCCGAGAGCATCAACAACAACTGGAGCCTAACCACTTCTCAAGATCTTCTCCATCCCAGCAAGTTGGGCTTGCTAGGCGATGTCCTAGTGAGCGCTTCTATCCCCTAGACAAGGAAGTGCATCCCCTACCTGCCTCTCACCGAAGATCCCTCTGTCGAGCACTTTGTGTGTGCCGCCGAGTACACCACCGCATCGTCACAGCAACCGTGCCGCCGGCCTCCCCACGTTCTCACTAGCGTTCATGGAGCAGCGCCACGAACCCCTACATGCTACCACACCTCTGCAAATACCTGAGCGATCCACATCGACGTTGTCGACGACTACTGCTGACAGATAGAGCTCTACGCCGTCGTGTTTTTTACCAATGTTTCAAACTTGCTCGCTATGCATGCTGAACAAGCCTACCGCCATGTTAAACCTCTACCATAGCCCGTAGCTCCCTCTTCAAATCGAGAGAGACCTTATTCGTTTTGGTCTAGTGGATCGCCCAGAATCATCCCTGCAACTCGCCCCCGATCGCCGGTCTAACGTTCGTTGGTAAAACGACATGATAGTTTCGATAGTAGCGGCTCACGTCCGCATCTGTTTGCCGCAAGCAGACGACCACCATAGCCCACCTCTAGTTGTTGTTTTTGCGTCTAGATGTTCTCCTATGTCCCTGCTTTCTACAAGCCCGACCTTGCTAGATTTGGCGTAGAATCATGCTCGTGGTGCTCGGTGAAAGTTTGCATCGGCGCGCACGCACATTCAGATTCGTCAGAGAAGATCCGAGAAGATTTCGTAAAAAATCCCCCTACCCCTTTTAAACCCTCAACCCACCATCCTCGCTCTGCCACTAGTCACACCCTGGCGCAACAACGCGCGCAGCTACCCCACTGGTCATACACCATGGCTAGGTCCCATCTGAGTAGAAAAAATCCCAGACCCTTTTCCTAATTAATAAAAATTCTAGGAAATAGTTTAATCTAATTCAATTCATATCTTTAAAAATAATTTCAATTTGGGAAACTTATAAAATGAAATATGAATCTTTTTTGAACATGAATTCAAACATATTTTCAAATATTTCTAGAGTTGACCCTAGCTAGTCAAACCTTTGACTTTTGACCCATTTTTGAATTGTTTTTCTTTTAATAATGATTTAGTTCATATTTGTAAATAATACAAATGATATATGTTTTGAGATCATAAAAATGCTAGGAATATGAATATTCTATCTAAAATAATTTTTTTGCATTTTAAAATTTTTGAATTAATAATTACCATTAAATGCCATTTTCTTAATAAATTCATAAATTTAATTCTATAATTTCAAATTTGAGAAATAATATGTCTAAATCGATCAACGCGATGAGCCCATTCACACTATATATTCCATGATGTCAATTGAAGCATGAATCATATAAATATTAAATAGGCATCAAGGTTTATGGCAGCAAAACATGACTAAATAATTAATTAAAATGCTTTATTATTGTTCCTACACCTCACCCATGCCATGCTATGCTATACCGTGCAAATGTGCATCATTCCATCATGGAATACCTTTTTTACCAGTGGTATATGATTCATATGATTGCGCACTTTATTTATCATGGCCCTTTGTGTGTTTGGTTCTTATTTCGGATAGATGCCGAGTGAGGGAGTTATTAGGAGACCCAGGAGTACTACCCGAATCTCCGTTATCATACTACTGAGCTTCCAGACAGGCCATTCCCCATGCTTGCATTACACATAGCACCGATGCTTCTATCTTTATTCTTGCATCGTTGTGTCACGATTCACATTAAATTGAAATCCCAAGTACTTCATAGCCTTTACTTTTAAACCCCACCGAATCTTGTACCCTCAATCCTACCAGCCATTACTAATAGAGTTGTTTGAGCCATGTGAGTCGTAGAATTGCATGTGTAGGGTTTGTGCGAGTCTGTTGTGGATAAAGAGGTACCAAAATAACTTAAACAGTATAGTAATGGGATAACTAAAGAAAGAGGCACCGGTGGGCAATAACTGTTACTCCGTATTTGGTTTTTAACCACTCACTTGTGTCCCGTAGGACCTAAGTACTTGATGCATGTTCCTTGACTATCGTACTACCACATGTGGGAGACTTTATGGATCTCCTTTTGTCTAAGCTTGATTCACATCTTATTTCTTGGGGCCCCGAAATAGTTTGGGGAAATATTACTATCCTATACTTATGTCGTGCTTTACTGCTTTATCTACTATTGAGCATGGATCGCCTATAGTATTTTGTAAAATGGTATATTTTCTCGGTATCGACAAGCGTAGTCACACTTTTGGGTTCCTAGTCATTTGCAGCCATTGACACAAACCCTGGGTCCATCTTGGAGCCAGCCGACTTTGTTGCGGGTAGCTTAGTGGGGTGGCCCCCTGAATCATTTTTGAATCTTGTGAGTGCTTTGTCGTGATGCCTCGTTGCTTTTTATTTGGTTCCTCCCGGGGTTGACCATGCGTGAGTTGCTATTTGTGCACCCGTGTATGGTAAATCTTTCTGAAAGTCGTGTCCATGATTATAGATGACATGGAGCACAGTTTCTCGATCATAGACAACTATAACTAAAGTACGATATTTCTTTTGACTGAAACATGACTAGTAAATAGTGCAACACTCATGGAATGGTTAATAAAATTGCCAATGGATGGGATGTTCATCCGTCTTCTTGTGTGGTAAGCGATAAGAAGGACGAGTGATGTTTACTTATGTTACTTATATAACTGTTCGTTCTAATTAACGAGCGTCCGTCCATGTCTGGTTGGGTGGATATTGTAGTGTACCTCTATAGAACTATTTAGCTAATTATCCTTCACTGCAATTGCGTCACCCCCAGGTTGTTCCATTTAGATGCATAAACACTTGCTGAGATCCCTAGGGTCTCACACCATAAATATTAATTAGATTGTCAGGTATACCCCTATGGAGGCTACTACGTTGATGAGACCGATGATAGAGGCAATGACCCTCTTGCGTAGAGATTCCGCGGATGGAGATCTCTGAAATCTGTGGGCGGGAATGTGCTTATTTTTGTGGCATCTTATGCCTATTTGACTCTTAATACATACTCGGATCTATGTTTCTGCTTCTGCTTGATGATTTGTTGAGTGATATATGAGGATACAATCCTAAAATATAATTACTACCATATATATAATTTGTATCTTGCCATAATAGTGTTGCAATATATTTCTGTTTCTTTTAGATGGAATAGCTCTGATGTACTCTTGTATGTCGCTGACGTACCTACTCACTTTTGTACGCTAGAATCGCAGCCAGCCAGACACGTTTCTCGCACTCAAAGCTATAACCATGAATTATGGGGTGGCTGGTTGGGGGGTACCGTGCCCTTCCATTACGGCCTGCTTATGGGTGGCTTCGCGACCTCCACGATAGTACGTCCTCCCCAGATTCGGGTTATACTAGCTTGTGATTTAGAAATGTAAGTTTTAGGGATCACATATGGTATCAGAGCCATTCTGCACTTTAGGTTCTCAACCAAGGTGGTCGTTGTCAATCTAGAAATATTTTGGTAGTTATATACTAGAGAAAAACTGTGGCATCCCGGGTAAAACCACTACTAGAAAATCGCTTGGTGTTTTTGTTTGTCCATCATCATGGCTGCATGCTCATGTCATCATGCCACATTACATTTGAGCATTGCCATGTCATCATGTATCTTTTGCCAAAAACTATTTTATAAAAGCCTCTCTTTGTTTTCCAAATAACCCCTCTTTATTCAAATAAAAGACCCGGTCGTCCTAGATATTTTGTTTATCTAAAAACTAATTACAATAGTCTTATAATTGAATAAATAAAGCTTATATTATTTTTGGGAGGAAGCCAGCCAGGCCCAGAAGCCTAGCCGGCCACCTCCAAAACCCCAGCCTAAATCTAGTCCCATCCCAAAACCTAAACCTAGATCTACCCTAGATCAAACCCTAACCCTAGCCCCACTAAACCCCTCCCGCCGCCACACCCTAGCTTCTCCCTGGCTCACAACCACCGACCCACCCACGGTACATCACACCGACGCGACCCAGCGCGTACACGCATGCGTAGCGCCGCCTATCGGCTCGCTCCCGCGATCGACCCCACCTCGCAAGATCGACGCGATGCGCCCCTCCCGATCGAGTCCGCATAGAGCCACCCTGACCCCGCAGGGCCATGTCGCCACCCTGTGTACCGCCTCTCCCCGCAATCCCCTGCCACCTCATGACCCGCGCGCAACCCCGTTTCCCCAACCCCTCTCTCCCCTCGCTCCCTTGTCACCGCATGGCACCGCCACCGCGAGGTCCCCCCCTCGCCCTTCTCTGGCAGCGAACTCGCTCCCCGCCGCTGCTTCCTGCTCGCCCCACCCTCTCTGCTCCTCCCTCTCAGGATCGCCGGTGCTAGAGGCCCACCTCCCCATGCCCTCTCCTCGCCAACTTCCTGGCCTCTTCAGCGAACAAGCCAGCGCCGCCGCAACCTCGACCGAGCTCGCCGCCTGAAAGAACATTTAATGGTTCCCTGTGTTCTGCGTGTTAGATAACAATACCATGGATTTTTCTCATGTGTGCTAAGTGTGTAGGGAAGTGTTTTTAGTATTTGGGGTCCGGATTATCTGCCCCATCAAGGGCTGGATAATTTGGCATGTGCCTCTTGGCCAGGGCCGGCTATGTGCGAGTCTCTATATGGGGGCAGACTTTCCCCCGGATAGTCTGGCTCTCCCCTTGGGCCAGATAATCCGGCCCCCAGGAGAAGAGCAAAGACAGCCACGACGCGAGTCCGTGTCCTAAGGCGGATTTTCCCCCGAATAGTTAGGAGCAGGGTGGACTTTCTTCCCCAGGCCGGATAATCCGGCTCTTTCCTTGGGTCGGATAATTCGGCCCCCAGGAGAAGAGCAAAGGCAGGCATGGCGCGATTCTCTGTTCGGGGGCGGATTTCCCTTTGGTTAGTCCGCGGCAGGGGCGGAGTTTTCCCCGGGCTAGATAATCCGGCCCTCACTTCGGCCAGATAATCCGGCCCCAAAAGGATTCAAAGATGGGCAAATTGAGCCAACTCTTACTAAGAAGATTAAGGGGAGCTCTTCGTATGCCAACTATATGTAGACAACATTATCTTTGGCTCTACTAATAAAACTTTTAATGATGAATTTTCAAAGCTTATGACTGACGGGTTTGAGATGTCTATGATGGGGGAGTTACGGTTCTTTCTTGGATTTGAGATCAAACAACTTAGAGAAGGAACCTTCATAAATCAAGCTAAATACATCCAAGACATGCTCAAGAGATTCAAGATGATAGATCTTAAGGGCGTCGCTACTCCGATGCAAACAAAATGTCACCTTGAACTTAATCCCCATGGTAAAGATGTGGACCAAAAGGTATATCAGTCCATGATCGGCTCTCTTCTTTACCTCTGCCATCTAGACCCGATATTGTGTTGAGTGTAAGAGTGTGTGCAAGGTATCAAGCAGCTCCTAAAGAAAGCCACTTTGTGGCGGTCAAGAGGATCTTCTGATATTTGGTTCATTTTCCTAATTTCGATCAATGGTATCCCAAGGGCTCCAATTTCTCTCTATGTGGCTATAATGATTCAGATTGGACTGGTGATAAGGATGATCGGAAATCAACATCTGGAGCTTGTCAATTCTTGGGAAGGTCTCTAGTATGTTGGTCTTCTAAAAAGCAGAATTCTATATCTCTCTCCACCGCCAAAGCTGAATATGTGGCTGCTGCTAATGAAGGTACTAGCCTGTTTTATACGATAATGCAAGTGCTATCAAAATTGCATACAATCCAGTACAGCACACAAGGACGAAGAATATTGAGATTCGGAATCATTTTATTCGGGACCATGTAGCTCGAGGAGATATTGATCTATCTTTTGTGAGCATGAAGAACCAACTTGCTGGTATTTTCACAAAGCCACTTGATAAAGCAAGGTTTTGCTGCTTGAGGAATGAACTAAATATCGTTGATTCAAGGAGCTTATCTTGATTACCCATGCACTCATCCTTACATCTCATCCTTATTTGGTCTAGGTGCGGGCATGGATATCGGGGGAGTGTGGTCCTAATTGATTGGGCTAACACTCCCCCCATAATGCTGAAACCAAGTCAAATCATTTCTCTTAATATCATTTTGTGATATGTGAGCTTATTGATGAGCATTGGTCAAGAACCCAAGATATATCTTCGCGGTGTCATACCATGCACTCCATCAAGATGGCCTCGGCCACCGCCCTCTTCCAAGAGAAGAGTTGGATTTATGTGGATCTTTTTGGTTGTTTTTGCTCATCTCATGTTCTTATGGAAATCACACTCAATTTTGGCTTTTAGTTGATTTGATTCTTGCAATCTTGAGTCTGTAGTACCATCCCAGTTTGGTTCTCTCGTCCCAAGCCTATCCCTACCCCTAAAACCATCTACTCTAGCACACAAGTCCTTTGTTTACACTTGTGAGGGTTTTGTTTGGGGACGCGTGGGCCTGAATCTGTGTGTAACAGAAATTCAGATTTGAGGCTGGATAATCCGGCCCAAGTGTAAGCCGAACAATCCGGCCCTGGCGGCTGTAGTCTATTAAGGTCTGGGTGTCAGGGGGAAGGGCTCAAAACAAGTAGCACTTCTCCCCTGACCCCCTCCCTCTCCCCAGCCGTCGGGTGCTGCCCCCACCCTCCCCGGAGCTCCCCCGACCGCCGATTCTCCGGGCCTCCCCGGATCTTCTCCAAGGCTCTGGGTACCTTCCTCTCCGTGTTCTTCCTCCAATGTGTGAGGGTAACTCCCTCTCTCCTCATCCTTTAAGTTTATGCGTCACTTGTTGGTGGAACATGGTCTACATGGTTCCTATTTCATGTAGAGATTGTAGTCTTGCAGTTCCTCGGTATGATCTATAGTTTTGCACTCAATCTTGGCGGATCTGAAAAATTCTACCAGGGCAGGATTATCCGCCCCTGGCCAGGCCGGATAATCCGGCCTAATAGTGTCAACACTGCTTCAGTTTTGTATAAGTTTTGTGCATTGTGTATGATTGGACTATGGACTATTTTCCTACTATTTCTATGTTATATCTTGGGCTTGTCTGTGTGCTTATCCCCATGCTATCCATCTTGTTCGTTTCACAGGTGGTTCCGGTGCTCCCAATACCTACAAGCATCATCCTCGTGGTAAATACTTTTGGGACGATGATGAGGGTAACATTGTGGACGAGGTTGAGCTGAGGAGAAGGAAGAACGAGGCTGCACTCATGGCTGAACAAGCAAAGAGGGATAGGACCAGGAAGGGTGTGTCCAAGAGGAAGGGAAAAGATCCCAATATTGACTATAAGAAATGGATCCTGTTACTTTCTCTTCCATTCGTCATCGTGATCTGTTTGCTGAATTGGCACATGATACTGAGCTGGGTGACTCCCGTTTTTGGTGTGCTGAACAAAAGGGTATCTATGAATATGTGTATGCTCAACAGAAGATTCAACCTATGCATCCTCTGATTATTGCTGAGGCCATGGAAAAGCCTCAACTTGTTGATGCCATGTATGTGACTGACAGATGGGGCTGCACCATCTCATGGCCCTTCAATGCTCCTATGATTATGAGATTGTGAAGCAATTCTTCTCCACCTTGGTTATTTGTGGTGACGAGCACCGCTACATGAAGTGGATGACTTGTGACAGGCCTATGCAATCTGTTTTTCGTGTTTTTGCTGGGGTGCTTGGATATTCCTTCCGCAACAGGGATCGTGCTAGTGGCCACTGTATCATCACCCAACTCAAGCCCAATAAAGATCAAGTTCTCTCTCTGTGCACAGTTGACAATGATATTGTGGGCACCTTTGCTGGTCTTTCTCCTTTGCATGCTAGCTTGGTGGGACTCTTCAGTGATTCTATCACCCCGAGTGGAGGGAACAATAATAGTATTTGTGGTCACCTGGTTTAGCTTCTTGCGTTCTCTCATGAGGTTGCGTCTTGTGAGGATGAGTCAGTTAATTACAAGATGGATCTGATGGACTTTATTTACCATGAGTTGATTGACGCCATGATCAATAGGCTATCTTTCCCGTATGCTCCATACATTATGATGTCGATCAAGCACCTGCTTCCAACTAAAGAGTTTAACATTGATGTGGTACATAAGGCGAAGAAGATCTACAACAAGGTTAGGAAGACCTCACACCCATCTTCTTCTCCTGAGGGTCACATGAGGGATGATCGTCTCAGTGCTCGTAGGCCCCTAGTGCCTCCTATTGCTCGTGAGATCAAGCAGCTCAATTGGTTCTAGCGGAACATTCTTTGCATGGGGGTGGACACTCGCAAGGGACAGTATGAGGGGTACAAGCAACGCCACGAGATGGCCCACACTCAGCAGGTCATTCTCCACCATGTGTCCGGAGCATCAGACGACCCCCCTACTCCTACTTCTCCTACACCATATGCTCGGTGGAACTCTTCTTCTAGGCTCAACTATGGGGAGCTTGAGCATCACTTGTTTCCTTCTGCGGCCACTGCTGATGACGAGGAGGATGACACCGAGGAGCTTGAGGATGACACCGAGGAGCTTGAGGACGAGGACAGGGAAGAGGACGACGATGATGACTTCTAGTGATCCCTTGGGGTGCTAGCATCGCTCTTCTTCCTTTTTGGAGTTTTGATGCCATAGGGGGAGAAGTAGTTCTATTAGGTCTTCATGGATTTGCATGGGTCGGGCGCAAGCATTTGTACTTTATCTTTTCGGTCCTTTTTCTCGCTTGTGCCCATTTAGCATTGAACTTCTATTTGTGTTTTGCCGTGTGTGAGACTATGTTTATGTGTGGCTCTAGATTTATCTTATGGATTATCCTTGTGGATTCATCTATCATATTGGCTATTAGATATCTATATCGAGGAAGGCGCTCATTATGGCTATCATTGGATATTCTTATGATATATTGAGGACGCCTTTATCTCTCTCACGGTGGTATGAATATTTTTGCCAATGTTCCAATGAAATAGACTTGTATCTTCTTGTGTGTAGTAGTAATCAAATGAAAATTCTACTATGCACACGTTGAGGGGGAGTATTTTTCATCAGTGAAATATTGTTGTTATAAGAGCTATCTTGCAAATCCAGTATTGTCATCTACAACCAAAAAGAGGGAGATTGAAAGAACATTTAATGGTTCCATGTGTTTTGCATGTTAGATAACAATACCATGGAGTTTTCTCATGTGTGCTAAGTGTGCAGGGAAGTGTTTTTGGTATTTGGGGGCCGGATTATCCACCCCCATAAAGGGTCAGATAATCCGGCATGTTCCTCTTGGCCAGGGCCGGCTGTGCGCGAGCCTCTGTCTGGGGGCGGATTTTCCCCCGAACAGTCCGGCGCGGGGAGGATTTTCTTCCCCGGCCGGATAATCCTGCTCTCCCCTTGGGCCGGATAATCCGGCCCCCAGGAGAAGAGAAAAGGCAGCCACGGCGCGAGTCTCTACCCGGGGGCGGATTTTCCCCGGATAGTCTGGAGCAGGGCGAACTTTTTTCCCAGGGCCGGATGATCCGGTTCTTCCCTTGGGCCTGATAATCCGGCCCCCAGGAGAAGAGCAAAGGTAGGCACGGCGCGAGTCTCTATCCGAGGGCAGATTTTCCCCCGGATAGTCTGAGGCAGGGGCGGAGTTTTCCCTAGGCCGGATAATCTGGCCCTCACTTAGGCCAAATAATCCGGCCCCAAAAGGCTCCAACGGCTCCATCTGGACAGGGGGTATAGAAGACACCTCTTCCCCTCCTGTCAGATCTCTTGGTTCATTCAAAAAAGATCAGACCTGTTGAAAAAGCTCTCTCTGTCTAGATCTCCCACTTCAACCACCTGAAGGCTTCGATCTTTGGGGAAATTGAAGGAGGAGGCATCATACATCGTCATCACGAATCAAGCGCATCAACTCCTATCCATTCACTTGGAGAATCCACGATCTAGTATTCTCGTTAAAATCTAGATCTTGTGTTTTGTTATTGATAACTATTGTTCTTGTGGCAGCTTTTTGTCATTACGGGAGCCTCCAATTTGGTTGTGTAGTTGTGCCCCGCTAGTTGTGTAAAGGCGCTGGTTCCTGCCTCGAAGGGTTCCTATAGTGGAAAGGTGGATCAGGCCTTTGGTGGTGGGATCCATCGGAGAACAGGGTGAGGCCTATTATGGTGTGGAGGTCGTAGTACCGCCCACCCCTCCAACACATATGTACATCCCTTAACAAGGAAGGAATTGCGGTAAAACAAATCATGTGTCTCTGCGTGCTCCACTACGGTTTACTCGTTCCTCTATCTCACTCTCCTTTACTCGCTAGTAGTTAGGTTTGCATATAGGGAAATTCTTCATAGTAGTATATCTAGAGAATTTACCTTTCGTGTCAAGCCTAATATTGAAAAACCATTAAAATTTGAAGTAGCACCTATTCACCCCCCCTCTAGGTGCCCATACGATCCATTTCACCACCGCCAGTGTCTCCTCTAGCCGCCCTCTGCACGCCGACCTCGCCGTCACCATCCGTTCATCCTCGCCGTTGCTGTCCGTTCATCCTCGCCGCGGCCTCCGCCCCGCAAGTTGTCATCTAGCGCTCTGCCCCCGAGCTCCTCCTCATGCCAGGGCGTCGCCCACCTCGATAGCTGCTCGCGCGCCACCGCTTCCGGACATGAGTGCGCGCCCTTCATCGACCTCATCTCCGACCGGCTCCTTTGGTCTGCCGTGCCGAGCGCTGCTGGCCGACGCCCTTCCTTAAGCTCGTCCGCGTCCTCATCGCACCACCCTCGGTCGCCTCTGCAGCACGTGAGCAACCACCCCCCTCCAACTCACCATCGCTAGGAGCTGCTTCCCCGCGTCCATGATCTTCAGGTGACGCACGTTCCAACCGGGATGCTCCTGGATGTCTCTTGGAGATCCTCTGTTGCCTGGCTAACCCCTTGTTTGACCGCTTCGGTTTACAGATCTGCTGATTTTTGAAGTAGCGCCTCTGGTGTCCTGTGGAAATGTGGTGTACCTCAGCTAATTTGACCTTTGTTGCAAATAATCATGGCACTGCCCGAAGATCGCCCTGGTGTTGAATCAGGTTCAACGCCGACCGAACCCAGAAAACCGCACTGATACACTCGATGACCATCGGCAAGTACTCCGTCACGGAAAACCCCAATGGCTTCTACATGGACAAGATCTACCACCTGGAACCCGAAGATCCAATGGACCTAAAGGTTGAACCCATGCGCTTTCTCCTTCCTATCTGCAGACCGATCCCGCTGAACCTCGTTGAATCCTCGGAACGCCAAGATCGGCAAGTCCCCTATGTGTGACCCCGATCTAAAACCCCCTATTTTATAAATTGCCTCTATATATATCTTATTGCGTATTAAATTTTTATACTCGCATACATATTCATTGTTTGGGGTACTTTGTCGATTCACCTCATAATTAAATATGGAGATCATATGCGGGCTTTTCTAGTCTTATATTGGCCCCATTTAAAATTTGTGTTACGGACTGATGCCATGTTTTTCCTTGCTAATACAACATTTAAATTGCGGGGGACCTAAACAACATGAACAAGAAGGGTTCCATAGCAGAAAACAAAAAAATTCTATCTACTCGAACACTAATACCAGGATCTATACTATGTAGACATAAGTAATGGAAAAGGAATACAATATTCATACCTTTGCAGAGAGAGACACGCCTTACACAGGAAGGCGTATATTGATGAAGACGAACAGCACACCATTGTGGTGCCTCCGAAGTTCGTCACACGTCCGGTGTAGGGCACGTCAACCGGGC
Source organism: Avena eriantha (assembly GCA_910589775.1). Taxonomy (NCBI): domain Eukaryota; kingdom Viridiplantae; phylum Streptophyta; class Magnoliopsida; order Poales; family Poaceae; genus Avena; species Avena eriantha. The sequence continues at coordinate 17,053,854 of OU342746.1, forward strand.
TCCGATCCAGCCGAGCAGCAGAAGAAGTAGATGCCGGATCGCCGATCACACGACGGTAGTGTGAAGGTGGAGAACTCAACCACGAGGTCCTCCCCAATATTACAGGGAAGTCCTCAGCAGATGAGAGAGAGAGAATGAGAGGAATGGGTGTTCTCCAAGGGGAAGGGGGACCCCTTTATATAGTGGGAGGGGGGCGTACCACCCAGGGGCCAGGTGGGGTGGGACTAATCCCCACACCCGCCGGCCACCTTGGGGTAGCGGTCGGCCCTAGGTGGGCCCCACTAGGGCGGCCCACTAGCCCTAGGCCGGCAGGCCCCCACTCCCTAGGCGCCTTGCCCACTTGGGCCTCCCTTCAGGTGAGGTCCATTAGCAATATAGTGCCTTCAAAAATAAAATAAAATATATATTTAATATTAATTCTCCAATTAACATTCAAATATACATATTATATTATCTCTTCACTTCAGAACAACTTGCCGACCCCTTTCCGATCTCCATCGGATGTTACCGAAACTATTCCGGTCTCTCTCCCTATTTCCCATACGATGGCTCATCAATCCTAAGCGTCCCTACCCTTAAGCGTGACATCCTTGGTTCTAGACATCATAGAGACCACTCTCATATAATGATCAACAGAGGGACCTGGATGGCCATGTGACCCCCGTGCGTTTCACGAATACAATCGCTCGAACCGTGAGATAGTCGTTCCCCGTTCCCTTTGTCACTCGATACCTAATTCATCCAAGACTTGATCTTTGGTATCTGCATACCTTAGTTCGATCTTGTTACTGATGAACTTGTTTTATCGTTCTCATGTCATTGCATCCCGTGACCTAGTCACATGCTTGCAAGCTTCATTAATGCAATGTCACCGGGATGGCCACATGTATCTGTCCGTTACAGAGACTAGACAAATCTCGGTCTTGATATGTACTCCTCTACGCATCCCTTCATAAAACCTGAGTGGAACCTTTTGGTCACCCTGTTACGAGATGACTCTAGATAACCATCTAAGCTTCTTCCGGAATGGTGATTTGCATTACCTCACAGTCCAAGGATCGGGTTACGAGGTTCTCTGTGTTTTATCATCAATGGTGAACTTTGTAACTAGATATCATGAAGATATAACGGTCGGATGTTTGTCTATCATGTTATTCAGCTAATAACATGACCTCATTGTCAGTTGGCATAAATGCCCATGGTCTTGAAACATAGACCATTCTCATGACCAATGAACTAGTTCACTAGAGGTAACTAGAGACATTGTTTGTTTACATACCACACGTGTATTAACGGTTCGTATTAACACAGTTATAGCACAGTATGAAACGTATTATGAACACACAGGAGATATATCAAATAATACACTTTATTATTTGCCTCTAGGGCATAACTCCTTCAGAACCATCTAATTAATTGTCGGGACCCCAGTTCCGCTTAATATTGCCTAATTACACCGCATCTTTGCCATGCCATGCATCATATCATAATCATGCCGGATCTTCTTCCGTAGTATTAAATAGTGCATCTGGTGTTTCTTTTAGTTCTTTGCTTCTTCACGGATTAGGCCATTGAGTGGATGCGAGTATCGACAAGTTCTTCAGATAATGTCCCCTCGGCAACGTTTCCTCGGCGAGCATTCTCCCCCTTTCTACCTATTTCGCATTTATAGTCTTTACTTCCTCATGTTGATCTATATATATCCTTTTTGCGATGCTTTAGTTTCCGTGCACCATTTATATTCATAGTATCCTCTATATTGCCTTGGACATATCCTATTTCCTATTGTTTGGTAGACAGTTAGCCTTGTGAGTCATAGTAGCTTGCTCAGGTGCTACCTCGTGTCATCGATATTCCACAGTAGTTAGAGGTTGCCACATGCTTAATGGTGGAGGTGATCATGATTTTAATTTTAACTTGATAATTAAAATGCTGGAAATAGATATAACTAATGCAGAGGCACCGGTGCGCAATAGCTAATATTTGGTTATTCCATGCTCACTTGTGTCTCGTAGGCCCCGAGTACTTGATACCTGTTCCTTGACTATTCACACTATCCACATACGGGAGACCCTATGGATCTCCCGTTGCCTAAGCTTGATTCGCACTTTATTTCTTTGGGCCACAAAGTAGTTTGGGCTTTATTATTATCCTGTACTTATGCCATGCTTTACTACTTTATTTACGATTGCGCATGGAGCGCCTGTACTGTTTTGGAATGTAGAGTGTTTTCGCGGTATCGACAAGCCCAGTCATACTTTTGAGTTCCTAGTCGTTTACAGCCATTGACCCAAACCCTGGGTCCGTCTCGGAGGCGGCCAACTTCGTTGCGTGTAGTTTAGTGGGGTGACCCCCTGAAATAATTTACGAATCCTATGAATGCATTGTTGTGAGGCCTCGTTGCTTTTTTTTTGTTTCTTTCCGAGCTTGATCATGTGTGTGTTGCTATTTGTGCACCCCTATAGGGTAAATCTTTCTAAACCCATGTCCGCAGTTATGGATGACTTGGAGCACAATATCTCGATCATAGACAACTATAACTAAAGTAGTACTATAAATTTTACTTTGGAATGTCTAGTAGTGAGATTTACTACAACGGAATGAGTAAGTAAAAGTTCCAACAACTTCTAGATTTGGGCGGTCTCATGCTATTTGCATCTGACTAGTAAGTGTTGCAACTACAACGGAACGGTTAACTAAAACTACCCACTGCTTATGATATCAGGATGACTCATGCTATCTATATAGACTAGTAAGTGCTACAACTATAATGGAATGAATAAAACTACCAACTATGTGAGTTCCTCGATTTGACTTCATCGTTTGGTCTCGAGGGGGAAATGCCAGGATGGGTATGATTGGTGTTTGTATAAGGTTGGTTCCACACAAGTCTTTCTTATCTCTCTCCAATAGCTGACAGTTTTATCGAGTCTCTATTGGTTGATTAGTGCATGATGCGCTGCTCCTTCAGTCCACCATACCTATGTAGGTGAGAGCCACCGAATTCTAGACTCATCGTGTACTGGCCTTAGTACATACCGCTCTCTTTTTCCTCTGCCCTTTGTCGGCACCCCTTTTGTTTTAGCAGGTTTGAGATCGACGTCGTTAGCAGGGTTACCCTTCCGGCTTGGCCTGGGAAGGGTTATGGACGCCATTGGTTATTCTTCAGGGCTTTTAGCCCATTTTACATCTTATCCGTACTCATATGTTGTATCGTTTTCAAGGTGATTTGGATCTTTCTACTGTATATATGTATTCTTGACTAATGGAGTCGTTGTTGTATATATATGCTATGTGGGTTCCATCATGTACTATTGTGTAATGATATTACTTCGTTTTCCACCCACACGCGAGTGCCTCGTGGGCATCTTTGAATCGTTTCTATGCGAGTTTGGTGGGAATCGCTAAAACTTGCATAGGGCTGATTCGAGGGTGTTACAAAGGGGAGAATGCTCGCCTGGGAAACGCTGCCGAAGGGACATTATCCGAAGAACTTGTCGATACTCGCATCCACTCAATGGCCTAATTCGTGAAGAAGCAAAGCACTAAAAGAAACACCAGATGCACTATTTAATACTACGACGGAAGATCCGGCATGATTTTGATATGATGCATGGTATGGCAACGATGCGGTGCAATTAGGCAATATTAAGCGGAACCGGGGTCTCGACAATTAATTAGATGGTTCATGTTGTTTAGGTACCTTGCAATTTAAATGTTGTACTAGCAAGGAAAAACATGGCATCGGTCTATTACACAAATTTTAAATGGGGCCAATATAAGTATAAAATCCCACATATGGTCTCCATATTTAATTATGAGGTGAATCAACAAAGTACCCCAAACAGTGAATATGTATGCGAGTATGAACAATTTAATATGCAACAATATATATAGGAAATTTATAAAGTAGGGGGTTTCGGATCGCGGTCACACATAGGGAACTTGGCGATCTTGGTGTTCTGAGGGTTCGAAGAGGTTCCGCGGGATCGGTCTTCGGATAGGAAGGAGAAAGCGTCGGGGTTCAACCTTCTGGTCCGTTGGATCTTTGTGTTCCGGTTGGTAGATCTTGTCCATGTCGAAGCCCTTGGGATTTTCCGTGATGGAGTACTTGCTGATGGTCATCAAGTGTATCGGTGCGGTTCTCCAGGTTCAGTCGGTGTTGAACTTGATTCAAAACTGGGGCAATCTTCGGGCAGCGCCACGATTATTCGCAACAAAGGTCAAATTAGCTGAGGTACACCACATCTCCACAGGACACCACAAACGTACTTCGAAAATCAGCAGATCAGTAAACCGAAGAGGTCAAACAAGGGGTTAGCCAGGCAGCAATGGATCTCCAGGCAGATAACCAGGAGCATCTCGGTCGGAACATGCGCCACCTGTAGATCTTGGATGCAGGGAAGCAACTCCTGGTGATCCTAAGTTGGAGGGGGTGGTTGCTCATGTGCTGCAAAGGTGTCCGAGGGCGACGCGAAGCGGACGTGGCCGGGCTTGAGGAAGGGTGTCGGTTGGTGGCGCCCTGCACGGCAGAGCAGAGGAGACGACGGGAGGGGAGGTCGACAAAGGTCGCCCGCTGATGTTTGGAAGAGCCGGCGCGCGAGCAGCTATCAAGGCAGGCAACACCGTGGCGCGAGGAGGAGCTTGGGGGCGCTGGCTTGGTCACTGAAGATGCCAGGAAGGCGAGGAGGAGAGGGCGCAGGAAGGAAGGCCTCTAGCACCGGCGAGCCTAAGAGGGAGGAGCAGAGAGGGTGGGGCGAGCAGGGAGCTATGCCTTGGAGCGGGTTCGTTACCAGAGAAGGGCGGGGGGGCTGACAGGGGAGCAAGGGGAGAGAGGGGTTGGGGAAACGGGGTCACACGCGGGTCACGAGGTGGCCAGGGATTATGGGGAGAGGTGGTACTGGTACCCGAGGTGGCGACATGGCCGTGTGGGGTAAGGGTGGCTCTATGAGGACTCGATCGGTAGGGGCGCATCACGTCGATCTTGCGGGGTGGGGTCAATCGTGGGAGCGAGGCGGTAGGCGGTGCTACGCGCGCGTGTACGCACTGGGTCTGGTCGGTGTGGTGTACCACGGGTGGGTCGGTGGCTATGAGCCAGGGCGAATCTAGGGTGTGGCGGCGGGAGGGGTTTGGTGGGGATAGGGTTAGGGTTTTATCTAGGGTAGATCTAGGTTTATGTTTTGGGGTGGGATTAGATTTAGGCTGGGGTTTTGGAGGTGGCTGGCTGGGCTTTGGGGCCTCGCTGGCTGCCTCCCAAAAATAATATAAGGTTTATTTATTCAATTATAAGACTAGTGTAATTAGCTTTTAGACAAACAAAATATCCAGGACAACCGAGTTTGTGTATTTGAATAAAGAGGGGTTATTTGGAAAACAAAGAGAGGCTTCTATAAAATAGTTTTTGGCAAAAGATGCATGATGACATGACGATGCTCAAATGCAATGTGGCATGATGAAATGAGCATGCGGTCATGATGATGGACAAACAAAAACACCAAGAGATTTTCTAGTAGTGGTTTACCCGGGGTGATACAAAAACTAAATGTGAGACTAGGACTGCTTCTATTTTTCTTACGCACCCATCCACCCTACACTGGTAAGGAGGTGTAATGTTTATCTATCCTCTTCTAAAAAATTCAAACTAGGATTCACGTGTTTGCTGTATCTGTAGTACCATAGGATGTGTCAATCCTTTGTCAAACTGTTGCATCCAACTTGGCTTCGCAATCTGGCTTTTGTTATCAATAGTTGGTACATTCCATACCGACATGCTTATGTTTAAACCGACATGATCTATCCGACTCTTTGTTAACTGATGCAATCTTGTTAAGGGTGTTCTTTCTTTCTGCATGGTTTCACAAAAGGTGGAGTTGCTAATCTCTATCTGTTAAGTTATTTTTTCCATCTATTGGAATTTTAATGCCAAAAAATGCGGATTTTTTCTTTGATACATCTTTGTTTCCACACTCCTATTCAATCGTGTGCGATATGCTAACTATCTTCTTTTGTTGACATATTCATGCTAACTCCTTATTGTCACCGACACATAAATCTGAAGTTTTTACTTCATCTGCAAATTATTTGGGCTAAATGCATAACTTGCGTCGATTCGATGCTTACGATTGTATTTTGGTTTTCCATTTGCTATATGACACTTATCATGCGTGAAATATGTGAAATGATGTCAATCCAATTCTCTAAATGATTGTGGTTATGTCTTGTGTATTTGAATTGTACCATGATTATATCTATGTCATATTCAGGTATATTTGGTAATCTGGAGATTTATTAACGGATTATGATGGATTTTCATATGACGGTTGTGCTTTATACCTCTTTTGAACTCCATATCTACAAAGGTTCTCATTGAGAGAACCTCATCCTTTCATCTCTGATAGCTTTGCTTAAATGTATGAGTTATCATTGATTATTTATCAATGATGACTTTATCTTTGCAACCAGTGATCTGATCAAGTATATGAACAAGTCAGCATCTCTTTTCTCATCCGAAGGGACAAATAATCATCAATGTGTGAAATCTAGATTCCTGAAGTCACCTATCTCGGCCACATCCTTCTGCTAAAGACATCGGTACAATTCTAGAATCATCAAGTCAATTGTTAATTCCATCCTACATATTCCAATCAACTCCGAAGCTTTATCCTTGGTTAGCCTGCTTTGTTTAAAAATCCCTTAAGACAGCTAAATCTCTCTCATATCTTCTCAAGAAGGACAAGAAATTCTTTCGGTATTCCTCTCATCAAGAAACCTTTTGAACCCTCTCGCTTCATATTCTATCCTCACTCCGCCGAATGCCATGATGACTTTTCAGATCTTTCGATATCCTCCTATTCAAACTTTTGGGTGCTATACTTAATCTATCTATTGAATATTTTATCTGTATTCGTGATCATTGTTCATATCTTTTCTAATGGTCTAGGACTTCCAACACGACGACAACATCATCATCTTTATCTGCTTGGATCTGAAGAAGTGTGTGCAACACATCCTTGACTTCTTGCAAAGTTTCATGAATTCTTATTGTGAAGATCTTCAGTCTATTTTTGAGAATTGGATTGCATGATTTTCCTATTCATGTATGGACTAATGCTTTGTGTGAAGGATGGAGTAGCTACCATACCACTAATCTTATCATTCGCTCTAGTACATTGAATTGGTGGTCAATGCGATTTTACCCATTCCACGGAAGTTAGAAGTGGGCTTTATCTCTTGAGACTTTTACTTCTGTCCTTGTTTGTCCGGAATGTTTTATCAAGAACATAATCAATAATCTCTTGTTTGTGGTCTCGACTATTTCAAGATAAACAAATCTTCAATGATCTAGTGGAAGCAAATGCAAAATCTTCTCCTTCCTCTTCCTTCTACTGGTGCTCGACATCGTCAAACAAGATGGATGAAAGATATATCTGACTTCAATTATCAAATCCTTTTTCTCTTGGTAGAGCCAATTATGGTCAATGCCATCAATCCCAAAATCTATCGCAATAACCTCATGGTTAAGGAAAGCAATGGGCATCTCTACAATAACCCCACGTCTACAATATTCAACATTCTTTCTCTTTTCAGGATTCCACCATAAACTGGCATCACCTCCTTCTCTTGAAGATATATCTGCGCACTTCAATTGCATGATCCTTTGATTCTTACCGGCGCCAAGAAGAAGCTAATCCGAGAAGTCTTCAAGTCTAATCTTTTCCATTGATATCAAGAATCTCTATGTTTTGAAGGAGATATTGTTTTTCCGAACTTCATTTCTTAAATATAAGGGAAGAAACAAGGCTATTTTCATAGTTCTTGATAACTTCTCCATGTTGTTCTTTCCTTCCGGGCACTTGCATCTTTTGAACTTGAACCCTAACAATTGTTTCTTTTCTTCCTCTGCTTGATACATCGTATTTTCAAATTCTTTCAAGAAGTGCTTCTATTCTTTTATCGTGTTTATCGAGAGCACCAGAGCTATGTTCATCCTATCTTTCTCGTCTCACAACAATCCTCCAGGTTCTTCAAGTCCTTTGTTTCGAAGAAGCAAAACGCAAGACTCGCAACAAGTCTATCAAGTTTTGTAAGGTGTAGTTGTCGAACCACTCCTGTTGCTAAATCAACTTGGGAACATGAGGATCACCTTCGTTCTGAACACCCGCCTCTCTTTGTGTCTTTTCTTTTTCCTAGGAATCTCGAGGCGAGATTCTCGTTTAGTGGGGGACAGTTATAGCATCCAAAATGTTTAACATTGTAATGCTACATGGTTTAATAAATATAATGATACTTCCTACATGTCATTATTTACATCATCATAATATCATGCTCATGTCACCATGTCACCTTGCATTTGAGCATCATATTAAAACCTATTCCATTTGGTTCTTCTCCTCATATTGCACTGTCTTGCATATTATTAATTTGCGTCTTGATATATTGTATTAGCTTCTTACTAAATTGCTTGATGTCCAAGTTTAGTTGGGGGCATAACTATTATAATTACACTACCTTCTTGCCACCTCCTTTTGTTTCTATCCACCAGTCTTTTGTCCCATTTAAATATGAGAAAATGAATTTTCCTTCGATATTTAACTCTAACTCATATATTTCTAGGTGGATCCTTTTTCTATTCTACATGCTCCCATACATGTTGCTGTATTGTTTTCAAAATATCAATTATGAAAGCACACATGGCCACCTTTGCATGCCATGTGAGTAGAAATATTATCTTTCACCCTTCCATGTTTGCATTATATTTGTGGCTATGTGGGATATATAGTGGAAAATACACATAGTGGAAAATACACACTATCCATGGCTTCCTTGTAATTCATGCATGACCATTCTTCAAAACTATACCATATGTGTTGGAGAGCTTCCACAATTTTTTGGTGGCTTTATGCTTGAATAGACTAATAACCATGAGCATCCTAATTGTTTTCACACCTAATGGCCATGAATTTTTTTTTGGTGGCTTTATGCTTCAATAGACTAAATGTCCTAGTTAGTGCTTCTATCCCCTAGACAAGTGTATGCATCCCCACCCGCCTCTTGCCGAAGATCCCTCTGTTGAGCTCTCTGTGTGTGATGCTGGGTACACCACCGCATCCTCGCATCAATGACCACTACCGGCCTCGCCGCATTCTCACTTGTGTTGGTGGAGCAGCGCCACGAACCACTGCACACTACCACACCTCTGTAAATACCAGAGAGAGCCACATTGATGTTGCCGACAACTACCGCTGCGAGATAGAGCTCTACACCATCGTGATTTTGCCAATTCTCCGTGCTTGCTCGCTATGCATGCGGACCAAGCCTACCGCCCCACTCAACCTCCATCCTAGCCCGTAGCTCCCTCTTCTAATTGAGATAGAGCTCACTCGTTTTGGTCAAGTGGATCACTCGGAATCATCCCTACAACTCGCCCCCGATCGCTGGTCTATTGTCTAACATTCGTTAGTAAAACGAGACAAGAATTTTGACAGTAGCGGTCTTGGCGGGATGACCCCAGGTAGGGTCGAGCCGGGGTATAAAGGCAATGTTAGTTGAGGTACGACAAGAACAAAGCAAGTGCTGACCGAGTTACCTAAAGCCCGACCGAGTTACGGTCGACTCTGCCTTGTTTGTCTTTACCCAATAAAGACGTCAGCCAGCATAAGACGTAAGTCGGCACCATCATGTCACTTGTTTGTAGGTACCATCAGGGCAGAGTTAATCAGGCAGCAGCCGGGTTACCACTTGGCTTATAGAGGAAGGAAGGTATCTTGTCATGGTCAGTGATTTTCTCTCTCCACTCTAGAGAGAGCACAGAAGGCAGAGAGGACCAGCGGCATGGGCCAACAAGGGTGACGTCGCCTGACCTTTGCTGGTCGGTGACACGGCACCAGAGAGGATTATGCCAGGGGTTCAGAGAGGCTTACTCCATGAGCTCTGGGTGGCTTATGAAGGGAAAAAGGGAAGCACCACTTTCCATTTTGGGAGGAGCATATTCATAGAATATGTTCTCCATGTATGCCCTAAGTGTAACTTGGCCACCCATTTATAAGGTGCGCCAGGACCTACAAGGAGGGCGTCTATCATTTTTCTAAGGGAAGAAACCTAGAGAGAGGTGATAGAAGGGGAGAACTTCTTATTCCTCCTCTCACCAATACAACTCAAGGAGCAACTGTAAACCACCATTGATCTTGAGAATAAAAACCATATGTGTGTGGAATCACGACACTATCCCTCCCTGGATACCTCTAGCACACTTTGGCCCCATCTTTAGCCTATCCATGGCATCTGCCGTGGCACCACCACGACAGTTGGCGCCTACCGTGGGGCCAGCAGTGGTGCTAGCTAGAGTCAAGGTCCAAACGGGAAACTTCGTTGTCAGTGGGGAGCGCATCGTCTTTGGGCTCGTTCATCGCTTTGGTGCACTAGACTACGTCAGCGACCATGTGCGTAGCTTTGGCGACCGTCCTCCTCCACGCAACAGGCTCTTCATCAGCTTCGGCGCCCACAAGATCTACGTCGGCATCGATGAGTCATGCGTTCACCCACAGCGTGTTGTCGAGGGAGGGGACGTCCACGCAACAGGCTCTTTATCAGCTTCGGCACCCACAAGATCTACGTCGGCATCGATGTGTCCTGCTTTCACCCACAGCGCGTCGTCAAGGGAGGGGATCCACCCCATAGCATGGCTTGCAGTCCACGTATCGCTTGATCTGCCAGCTGTGCTAAGGTAATGATGACTGCGCCTAACGTAGGAGCAAGCAAAGACCCGACAGAGGACCCGGAGACAACACCGAAGGTACCTAGGACTAGGGGTCCTCCACTAGAGAGGCCACAGATGTGTTGCAGCACGCAATATAGAGCCTATCCACTCCCATAGCACCCATAGCAGATCTGGCTTAGGCATAGGCCGGGCTAGACGAGACCCAGCTGAAAATGTTCGCAGGGGCAAAGAAAATAGCAGCACTTCAGCAGTCATTGAACATCATGCTGCATGACTATGCAAAGGCAACCATGATTAGTCCCACCCGTATGGATGGTGTGAAGATTAGGGGTAGAAACTTCATCAGTGAGATAGACAAAGAATATGTGCCTAGGACAGGAGAATCAGGTAACCCCATCTTAGTGGGTCTGCCGAGGTATAGTACCTCGACAAAGAACCTCAGGGCTGCAGATGCAGCAACATCCGAGTTTGAAGGTCTGACCGGTGAAGCCCGACAAAGGCAGTAAGAAAGACTCATTGAGTTAGTAAAAATTTCTAACAAATAGAATAAGGAGTTGTTCAAGGAAAACCCGGCGAGGACAGGAGGCTCCAAAGTCGTTCATTCGGTAGGGAGTGCTCCGCAAAATCCGCCGGGGCAGCATCATCGCCACATTATGGCCCTAGGAGAGAAGAAGTGGTATCCTCCGGGAGAAAAAACAAACACATGGTCCCATATGACCCGGTAAGGGCAGTGAAAGGAAAAGCAGTTTAGTGTAATGAAGATCGTCACAGTGTTAGCCGAGGTGAAGGTGGACAAGGTAACCACGGCCAAGGCAATGCAGAGTAGGGAAACACTGGGTACGACAATGCCGGACAGCATAACTCTATAGAAGCTGGACAAAATCCACCTCGACAACATTAGTAACAATACATATCTCAGTAAGAGCAAAGTGTTGGCCTAGCTATGCAATAGCAAAATGTTAATCCGAGTCAAAATAGATACAATGATGGTTTTTCAACAATGGCCAATGTTAGGTTTCTGAGGCCGGAAAATAGGAACCTACAGCCAAATGATGCAAGGCTGAAACTGGATCGGATTTATAGGTCGGAGATAATGGAAGGACAGGGTCCTCCGGGTCCAGCATGCTTTGGACCTCGGATCACAAGAGAACCTCTTGTGCCGAACTTCCAGTTGGCCAGATGAACAAAGACATATGATGGAAGTACCAAGCTAGAGGATTGGTTGATTGACTATGCCACCGCGGTCAACATTTCCATGAGCAATTTGAGATGGGTAGTGCGGTACGTACCACAGATGCTGGAAGGACCAGCGAGAATCTGGCTTAATAATCTGCAGGAAGGGAGCATCAACAGCTGGATAGATTTCGAGGAGTTATTCATTTGTAATATCACAAGCACATACAAGAGGTCAAATAGGCCATAGCAGCTGGCAATGTGTAAGCAGAGGCCGAATGAGATAGACCGGGAGTTCTTAACTTGCTAATGCAATGTGTATGTTGTGGCAAAGGCTACAAAGATATATGCCAACTACGCTGGCTGAAACAATCAGAATTGTTGTCTCATATGCATTGGGTGATCCAACTCAACCTCGGTTTATGGCAAGCGAGTAAAATGAGGAATATTACCCATGTCACAGAGCTGGGTCATCCCGGCGAAATGATTTCCAGGGTAAGAGGAGAGGTGAAGGGCCGGATTACATATATGGTTCGCACCAAGTTGCGGCAGTGGAGCCAGATCGACCCGGAGCTGGAAATAGCCAACAAAAGAAGAGTGGAGGCCAATAGTGGCCCTAAGGAATGACGATAAGAAAACTTGGACACCAGAATAGAAGAAACAGTGGAAAGGAAGGAAGGACAGGCCGACGTATACGTATGAGGCTATGCTAGACCAACCATGCAAATTTCATATGACGAACCTAAGTAACCCGGCGAACCACATGACTCGGCAGTGCGAGTGGATGAGGAAGATAGAGCAATGTAGCTCGGGGAATGCGCAAGCACCTCGGCACAATGCACCTCAACATGATGCACTTCAGCAGCAGCATCTCATGGGAGAAAATGTGCAGCAACTAATGTTGCCACTTCCCCACCGAGGTATGAGAATCACGACATAAGGGATGCAGTGCATTAGGTGGAAAACCAGAACCAACTGAATAAAAGGAACCTCAGCAATGACGGGAGAAATGAGTACAGAGAACATCATCAAGCTTATTGTGTGTTTACTACAGAGGAAACTGATAGGCAGAGTGTGCGGCTCCGGGATATGGAGGTCAACGCGGTTATGCCGACTATGCCGAAGTACATGCATTGGTCTGACCAGGAAATTACATGGAGCATAAAGGATCACCCCAGGCTCATGCCGAGTCATGGATCATATGCATTGGTACTTGACCCAACCTTCATAGGGTCAAACATCAACCTGAAGTTATCCAAGGTGTTGATTGACAATGGTAGCATCATCAATATTATGTATAAGGACAACGTTCCACGACATTGTGCCGGGTTTGTCGTGTGAGCCCATTGGGAGGGTCCGGATTGACGTCTTGTTCAGCACAAGAGATAATTGTCGGACGGAGAACTTGGAGTTCGAGGTAGTGGATTTGGATAGTGTTACCATGCATTACTCGGCAGACGAGCTCTTTCAAAGTTCATGGCAAGTGACCATATCAGTTATTTAAAGTTGAAAATGACAGTGCCAAATGGGGTCATCACCATTTCTGGGTACTTTAGGCGCTCGATGGAGTGTGCCTCAGCTGGGTCAAACTTGGCCGAGCCATTGGTGATTGCCCGAGAGAAGAAAAGTATCCAAGAGGTCGTAGTATCGGCTCAGTCCATGCAGCTGAGTATGCCAGCTCTATGTAACCCACATGGAAGTGTGTCATTTCAGATAGCAAAAGATACCAAGAAGGTGCATCTTGCTGATCAATTCCCAGAGTGCACCGTAACTACTGGTGTGGGCCTTTGTGACAAATAGGAAAGCGAGCTCGTCAGCTTCCTCTGCGCGAATCAGGATATCTTTGCTTGGTCCACATAGGATCTGCAAGGTGTTCCGAGGGAGTTAGCCGAGCACTCTTTGCACGTCAGACCCGGTGCAAAGCCGGTGAAGCAACCTCTCCGCCACTTTGCCAAAGATAGGAGAAAAATCATTAGTCATGAGATTGCTCGGCTCCTTGCAGCTAGGTTTATCATGGAAGTGCTTTACCCGGATTGGCTGTCTAATCTGGTGTTGGTGGAAAAGAAGAATGATGATCCGAATGTAACAGTGGTGTGGCATATGTGTATGGATTACACGAACCTAAATAAGTCATGTTCGAAAGATCTATTTCCACTACCGAGGATAAAGTCATTGACTTGCCGACTGGGTGTGAGCTATTGTCATTTTAGATGTGTATTCTGGTTTCCACCAGATACCCCTTAACCTGGATGATCAAATAAAAACAGCTTTCATTACCACGTATGGGGCTTATTGCTATCGCACCATTCCATTTGTCTTACGTCATGTAGGGGCGACGTATCAAAGATGCATGCAAAAATGCTTGCATGATCAAATTGGAAAAATGTCCATGTATATGTCGATGATGTTGTGATAAAAACAAAGGAACGTAAAACACTCCTAGATGATGTCCGGTAAACATTTGCGAACCCAAGGGAGGTTCCGGATGAAGCTTAACCCAGAAAAATGCACCTTCGCTGTCCCGTTTAGAAAGTTACTCAGTTTCCTCGTCTCCAGCCGAGGTATTGAGGATAACCAACTAAAATCCAAGCTATTGAGCGAATGGAGCTGTCAAAATGTCTTAATGACGTGCATAACTTCACTGGTTGCCTGGCATCATTAAGTCGGTTTAGTATGTCGGCTGGGAGAAAAGGCTTTGCCTCTCTATCAGCTAATGAAAAAATCAGATAAATTCATATGGACACCGGAAGCAGATAGCATGTTTCATGAACTAAAAAAGATGTTAGCCTCTGCACCAGTGTTAGCCTCACCACTATCCAAAGAGCCGATGTTGCTCTACATAGCAGCGACCAACCGAGACATGAGTGTCGTGGTAGTGGTGGAGAGTGAAGAGGAGGGTAAGTCAGTGTAGAGGCCAGTATATTACCTAAGCGAGGTATTGTCCATTTCAAAGCAGAACTATCCCCATTATCAGAAGATGGCATATGGTGTCTATATGGCGGCCAAGAAGCTCAAGCACCATTTTGAGGAACACCCCATTAAGGTGATATGTGAAGAACCTATATTCGAGATAATGAGTAACACAGATGCAAGTGGCCGGATCACGAAATGGGCAATTGAGTTAGCCCCTTACGCTCCACAATATTATAGAAGAGACGCAGTACCTATATTCGAGATAATGAGTAACACAGATGCAAGTCTCATGCAGTAGCTGATCTTTTCGTGGATTGGGATGAAACGCAGTACGAGCCACCTTTGCCGGACTGAAACTACTGGAGAATGCACTTTGATGGATCAAAATTGAAGGACGGGCTAGGGGCCAGGTAGTCCTTACCTCGCCCAAGAAAGATCAGTTGCGATATGTGCTTCAAATCCATTTTCGAGCATCAAACAATGCGACCGAGTATGAGGCACTATAGTGCATGGACTAAAAGTGGCAAAAGAGATTGGGATACGTCGTATACAATTCTTCAATGATTCGAATCTAGTGGTGTGGCAAGTGTCTAGTCATTGGGATGCCTTAGATGCAAACATGGCCCTGTATAGATTGCATGTCCAAAAGATATGTGGGTACTTTGAGGGATGTGAATTTCATCATGTACCTTGGGAAGAAAATGATGCAGCCGACGTGCTGTCTAAACTAGGTTCATGTCGGCAAACTATCACACCAGGAGTTGCATTAGAGCATCTAAGAAAGCCATATATCACCCCTTCACTAGAATCTGAGTCAATTTATATCCCGGCAAACCCCAGATCAGGAGCTGCCCCAATGGACATTGAATGGGGGAACACCTCGGCAATCCCAGGGACTACCTCGGCAAACCCGAGGACTGCCTCGGCAAACCCGGGGACTATTCAGCTTGATCCGCCATAGGTTATGTCGGTTGATCCAATGGAAATTGATGAAGTACTTTTCCTAGCTCGTAATGCACCAACATGGGCGCAACCAATATTTGAGTTCTTGAAAAATGGAACTTTGCCAAGTGATGAAGTAATCTCTAGGCAAGTACAAAGAAGGTCAAAGGCATATACTATAATCAACACCGAGCTATATAAGAGAAGTGTCACAAATCTCCTGCAACGTTGTGTTGATCTGGAAAAAGGGCTAGACATCCTCCAAGATATCCATCAGGGGGAATGTGGGCATCATGCCTCATCTAGAGCCCTAGTGACAAAAGCTTTTCGGCATGGATTTTACTGGCCAACTGTGGTGCAGCAAGCCGAGGAACTTGTGAGGAAATGTAATGGGTGTCAGAGGTATGCTAGTAAAACACATCTACCAATGTATGAACTCAAACTATACCTATCACTTGGACATTTGTTGTATGGTGCTTGGATATTGTTGGACCGTTTAAGCCGACCAAGGGAAACATGACCCACATCTTAGTAATGGTGGACAAGTTTACAAAGTGGATTGAGGTAAATCCAATAAGAAAGTGGGATGTTGATACTGCCATGACATTCCTCAAAGATATCATCCTGAGATACGGCTATCCACCCAGTATCAAACAGATAATGGTACAAATTTCTCCGAAGGAGCATTTGAACTGTTCTGCCAAGATAAGAAAATCCGGCTAGGTGTCGCATCAATGGCCCACCCCGCATCGAACTGGCAAGTGGAAAGATCCAACAGACTAGTACTGTTCAGGATAAAACCCGGCTCATTGAGCCGCTGCAAAGATCAGCGGGGTGCTGGATTGAGGAACTCCCAGCGGTATTATGGAGCTTAAGAACAAGTCTGAATCGATCAATATGCTATACGCCATTCTTTCTGGTATATGGGGCAGATGCTATATTACCAGCCGACATAGAGCATGGTTCGCCTAGGGTCACCCAGTACATGGAAGCCCAAGTGCAAGAAGCCTAGCAAAACGATGCTGATCTGTTGGAAGAAGCGAGACAATTGGCCTTGTCCAGGTCCGCCATATATCAAACTTACACTACAAGAAATGTTTCCTTCCGCAACGACTTGGCCCGACGGTCATCGTAGAAGGCGCGTCTTCCGCGACAAAATTCTCGGCTCAGCCGTGGCTGATGGAAAATATTTATTCTGGTTTCGCGGCCCTCTACTACGACGGATCTGCTAAAAATGTGGATGAAGCTTGACTGGCGCATGGCAGAAGCATGATTTTTGTTTCTTCGTGCGATGTTGACTCGCCAAAATCTTTAGAGGTGTGTGGGTCCCGGACATCAGTGTCTCTAGCGGACCATACTTTTCGGTCGCGCCACCCTAATTCAAACTCGATAACGGCTCGAGGCATCTTCCATTTAGTCAGGCTGCTAGGTCCCACATGTCAGCCTCTCATTAGAAGGATTGTGTGTATGATGGAATTGTTTTCCTTTGCCCGTGCTACCCTGTTTCGATGTTGATAGCGCTGCTTGGTGCATCTACCGTCTAATCAACCTCCTGGGACCGACATGTCATTCTCTCATTAGAAGAAATGTGTGTATGATGAAATTTTTCCTTTACTGGCGCTACCCCATTCTGAGTTGATAGCGCTGCTCGACACATCTACCGTTTAACCAACCTCCTGAGCCCCACATGTCATCCTCTCATTAGAAGAAACGTGTGTATATTGGATTTTTTTCCTTCCCTCGCGCTACCCTATTCCAAACTCGATAGGTTGTTCGATGCATCTACCGTTTAATCACGATGCTGGGCCCCACATGTCATCCTCTCATTAAAAGAAACGTGTGTATGATGGACTTTTTACCCTCTATAGCACCTTCATGTTCCGAACTTGATAGCTTTGCCTGATGAATCAGCCATTTATTCAGGCTGGTGGGTCCCTTATGTCAGCCTCACATTAGAAGAATTGTGGGTATAATGGAATGTTTTTATTCTCTAGCGCTAGCCTGTTTTGAACTAGATAGCGTTGCTCGACGAATCTGTCGTTTGCTCACGCTGCTGGGTCCCCCATTTCAGCTTCTCATTAAAAGAAACATGTACATGTTAAACTTGTTTCTCGCTCGTGCCTTCCTCTTTCGAACTGGCTACATTGCTCGATGTAGCATCTATACAAGGTTGCATTGTTGGGTCCCACATACCAGCCTCTCTATAAATGAAACGTGCGTATGATGGACTTTTTTTTGGCAATGTTCACTATTTTAACCTTGGCAACTTGCTGGGTCCCAAATGTCAACCACCTCTCTGCAGAAAACGTGTCTATGATAGGTCCCAGCTGACAACCTCTATTTGAAAGAAACGTTGTATGTTGGACTATTTTTCCGAGTCCCAGATGTCAGCCTTAGAGTACAAAAATGCTCAGAAAGGCCGAACTAAAAAGATTCTGGGCTAAGTCGGGGCGGAGGCCCTATTCGTCATGGCTTATATTCCATGGGCTCACTCCTAAATTGAATGGACTATGGTCGGTGGCCAAAAGACCACAAAAATGCTGAATTAGAAGATATTGGGCTATGCTTGGTGCTGATAGGCTAATTTCATGGGCTATACTTGGGCCTACTGGGTCCGACATGTCAGCTCCTCTATAAGTGCAACATGTGTATGATGGACTTTTTTTCCGGCCGCGTCCGCAGTTTTCACAATGGCAGCCGTGTATGGTCTTATTGCTGGGACCCTTATGTCAGCCTCTCTGGCGTGTTCTGGCTTGTGGGTCCCCGATGCAGCCTTTTATGTTCTGTCTGGTGGGTCCCCAATGCGAGCCTCTCTGTACAAGTATTTAAACATTTTTTGAACCCACCCTCAAAACAAACTCTAGGGACGCTGCATGCTAGTGGGTCCATGATGTCAGCCTCTCCGTAATGCGATATTGCTAGAAGAAAAAAATGTAAAGCAAAGATAGACACACACAAACAAAGGCGATTCGAACAAAAGACTTTCAAATCAAATAAATTTAAACTAAGTGAGTTTCAAATACAAAAAAAGATATTTATAGAAAAAAATATCATTAAACTTTTATTAGTACTACAATTTCTGTATTAGTCTTCTTAAATATTTTGTGTGTCTATGTTTATCTCTTTTTAAAATATAAAAGGGCAGCACTCCTGGCATCTCAATTTATAAAATGCCAGATAATGGGGTATTTCCTTAAAACATGGGTAGACAGAGTTTTTTCTATTACGAGAGGTGGGGGCAATGCCCAAAAGGCCGAATTAAAAAGAGTTTTGCTAGTGCTCTACGTGGGTTGTAATCCATAGGCTATGCTCCTTGGGCTTCATTCGCAAATTTCACTAGGCTATGCTCAGCAGTCCGCTGACCCGTAAAAGGCCGAACTAATATGTTCTCGGCTATGCTCCATGGGGTCCTTTCTAAAATTTCACTGGTCTGTGGTTAGCAGTACCTGACCCTGAAAGACTGAATTAAAATGTTCTGGGCTAAAGAGGAGCCGAATGAGCTACTACCTCCGATCCAAATTAATGTTCTCGGATTTGGCTAGATTCGGACGTATCTGGCACTAAAACATGACTAGATATGTCAGAATCTAGACAAATATGAGAACATTAATTTGGATCAGAGGGAGTACTAGATTTCTTCTCTCGGTTAATAAAAATGGCATTGTGATGTGCTCTGCCAGATTCGAAACAAAGACCTCAGCGAGGGTGGGGGAAAGCGATAATTATTTTTGGCATATATTCATGTCAAAATTTAGCAGTACAGAATAAGGTAGAAAAATTATCAACAAATACGAAGTTAATATTCCGGAGCACTTGACCAAATCAGCAACATTTCAAAAGTGACCAATGCAGCAATACATACAATAAAATACAATACCAGTACATCAGTATTAGTTGCACAAATGCTTTAGTAATAGCAACGACAGAACATTTGAGAGATTCAGTAGCTTTCCTTCTTGAAGTTCAATAGTAGTACAGAGAGAATCGGTTCTTGTTCCAGCTAAAAAAACCTTGGTCCACAATCAGTTTGGCCTATTCTCCTAATAGAGTCAATCATTGGAGCGAGCAAAACTCATGATCAACTCTTCTTCTATGTGAGTACCTCCTCCTTACGTCAATGCCTGTGTGACCTCCCATAGCAACCCCAAATGCCCAAGACTCATCTAGATAATTGTAACAATGCTAAGTTTCAGAAGAAAAGCAAGACAATCTGATGCACTTCATCTAACCAAGTACTAGTAGATCACAGTTCTTTCTACAAAATATTGTACTAATAGTAATGACAAAACATTTGACAGATTCAGTAGCATTTGGAAGATTCAACAGTATATAATAGACCGTAAAAATATCCAATAGATTCCCGGTTCATATTCAGCAGCACTTGATAGAGTCTGGAGAACATTTCAAAGTGACCGGTTGTGGCAGTACACAGACTATGACCAAAATAATTGACATATTCAGCAATGCGGACATTGAAATTCAATAGATGTAGCAAGGACTAATTCAAAAGGAAAGTGAGACCATATTCTGCACTCGACCGGTCAATCTGAACAAGTACCTAACAAAGCTTTTGATAGGTTTAGTAGCATTTGAATGACGCAGTAGTAGATAATAAGAAAGAAAAATATCGACAGATTCACAGTTCACATTCAGCGTCACTTGGACATATTAAGAACCATTTCAAAGAGGCTGATTCAGTTTGTCCTTTTCTCTGTACACTCGATCATTGGAGCAAGCAAAACAGGCGATTAAGTATGCTTTTCTGTGCATGCCTCCTTCTCACATCAATGCAAAGCCTCATCAAGATTGTGAGTTTATTAAAAGGCCAAGTTACAAAAGAAAAGCAAGACCATCTACTACACTTGATCTAAAAAGGTAGCAGTATATCAGTATTACTTCTATAAAATGCCAAGTTCCAAAAGAAAAGGAAGACCATGTACTTCACTTGGTCTAAACAAGTAGAAGTACATCAGTATTAGTTCTATAAAATGCCAAGTTTCAAAAGAAAAGCAAGACAATCTACTACACTTGATCTAAACAAGTACACATACATCACAGTTAGTTCTACCAAATATTGTATTGTACGTACTAATAGCAACAACAGAACATTTGATAAATTCAGTAGCATTTAAAAGATTTAGTAGTACAGAATATGACCGAAAAATATAGATAAATCCCAGTTCATATTCAGTAGCACTTGACAGATTTCCATATCATATTCAACAGCACTTGACAGATTCAACAACATTTCAAACTGACCGAATTAGCAGTACACAGACAATAATTGACAGATTCAGCAATGCACACATTGAAATTCAATAGATATAGCTAGGCCTAATTCAAAAGTAAAGCGAGACCATATTCTGCACTTCATCGGTCGATCTAAACAAGCACCAGTACATAGTTATTATTGAAAAATAGATTAGCAGAGGAAGAACTCCATAGAAAATACTCAGAACTAGCTTAAGCTAGGAACCACATCTCGCAAAATGATAAGTACCAGTACGTACAATAGGTATTACTACAAAATACATTAGAAGTAGTTGAACTCCATAAAAATACTCCTAAGAACAACTACTAAGAACATGTAGTAAGTCTTTCTAGCAGTTCAAATACTCCAACGAACATTAAGATGTGTTTATCTCACTCATGAATCCTATTAATCCGAAGATAGTATTCTAGGGTGACTAGGTGCGACACGGTAGCTCATCGAACGGGATGCCGTTGGGCGACACGGTGCTCTCCGGCACGCATAGCCAGAATTTTTTATCCCTCAATCACAGTCGATGACCAAAACTTCACGATGTACCGCGGCGACAAGCACGCCTCCGACCTGATGCAATCGATGGATACGACGTGTCGCGTTTGGCCTGTGTCAAATCGCACCGCGAACATAGTACCATCGTCCCCAGAACCGATGATATCTACTGTCCGCAGGCCTGTCGCCGGCAGAGGCTTATAGGAGTACCTGCGTGTTTTGCCGTAGTGGAAACTGCGCACCCTCATCGAGTGAGCTTCACAGAGGTGGGCGAGGAGCGCCACTAGCGAGACAGCAAAAATGTAGCCATCCTCCATGCAGTTGCAAGGGTCTCGTCGTTAGGGCATCTGCTACCTTTTCCGCTAGTGACTCGGAGGTTCAACTCCTTGGAGCATGCGGCCAGCCAGACGGCACTGGTAGTGTCCATACGCATAGCAATCTCGTCGAACACATCGGCACCGACGTTGCTCCATCCGCCGTACCACCGGTTGGGCCCCGAATCCGCCATCGTGTCCCAATGGTTTGGGGGCGAGGCAGATCAATCTATGACTGTTGGGAGGTTTTGGAGGAGAGGGGTGGTGGCCTAGAAGGACCAATACTACGGGCGACATGGCGAGGAAAATGAGTGATGCACGCGTTGGATACGATACCAAATACTGCCGGAGATGGGGAAGACGGTATGGCTCTTTGAACGAGGAGTTCTTTGCGTGTTCCTTCGTCGGTCTTCTGCTGTAGGGCACGGCTGCATCGAGGAGACTTTAATTATTAGCTAGCTAGTGTAGCACGCCAACACTGTCTAGTAGAATTCCATATCATCACAATATAAAATTGTACTACTCCATAAAGTAGTAATAGCTAAATCTGAGAAAATAATTATATTTCGAGCTGCTTCCGTAAAGTATCGGGTGTATATTTGGTTCTTTTACTTGTGTATAGGGTTCATGGTGCTAAAGTCTAGTATCAATAGAATCTCCTACTTCCTCCGTTTCATAATATAAGATGGTTTAGATTTTGTGAAAAAATGTATCTAGACATCTTTTACTACACAATAAAAGTAGTGTGTAGGTTCGGAGTGAACCACACACTAAAAGTCGTCTAGCTACATTCGTTTAGCAAAAGTTAAAACATCTTATATTATGGAACAGAGTGAGTAGATGCTAGAATGGAAAAAAAGATTCGAGGGTTACCAATGTTGGAATTTGTTAGTCTTGATAAAATGGTTAATGTTAAAAGTTAACCGTACACTATATAGTGGTAAGATAAGATAAGATAAATCTCTAAGAAATGGGCTCGCCATATCAGCTTAACCAAAGACTAGTGCATGAGGATATATCGTTCAAGCCAAGGTTGTTTTCATAGAGTATGACCCTTACACAAGCATTGAGGTGAATGTTCAAGTGTATGGCATGTGGTCCGTAACATCCTGTTGATGCTAAAATTTCCATAATTTCTAAAAGAACTCTAGAATAGGCGGACTAAAGTGCATTATGCTAAAGGTCCAAAGAAATATAGTCAAGTTCATACGAGTAAATAAACATAGTACCAATACAAGGACATGTTTCAAAAGAGAGGAGACCAACAAGTTGAAAGCCGATGACTTCAGACAACCAAACATAATAAATAGTTCAACATGGTCCAGAACTATTTCTCTACTTTTAGTACCAACTATTACATATGGATTACATCAGTATGTACTGTGGCAACATGTCTTGTTTCTTAGTTAAGCATGAGGCCAGTTCCAATCGACGGCGTTCGTGAAGGTTGGTACGAACCAAAGCGGATGCTTCACCGTTCCTGTCTAGAAGCGAGGGTTACTAATTCCCTCAAGGAAATTGATTTCAGAAGTATCATCGTAGTCTTGACCACTAAGACTGAAGCGGCTTAATTCAGGCTACGCCTCTTTGGAAAGCCATGGTGAAGTTGGTAAAATGTAGACACCGTTGCTTCTCGTCAGATAACCTGAGGGAAGATCTGCACCGCCTACTCGCATGATAATCGGATAGTTCACACGAAGGAAAAGAGAATACGATCCAAGGTCAGCAATCCTTTTCCCATGGATTAGCTTGATCAACCTTACCAGTGTTCATTGAGAACACCAAGCAGCCAAACACGAGGATGAGCAGCACCAGTACGATGGCGGCAATGACAAGTAAGACAGCTGGGATCATAAGAAGCGCCAAGCATATATATATGAAGAAGTCTAGAACCATCTGCAGATCTTGCTAGCCACCAAAAACCAAAAAAGTAGTCATGCTTGTCTCTAGTAGCATTATGAAATGAATCCAGCAACTCGTCTGCAGCAGCTGGTCATGCCAAGACCAACGCAAGACCTTGAAATGGTAGCAGAATACGTTAACTTATGATTCCGGCAGCATGATACGGTGAATCCTACTAAAAAATTTCCTTCCAATTGAACTGCATGCAAAGTAGTTCAAACATAGGAAAAACAACTATGACCTAGAATCTTACAAAGCAAACAAAGCATTATATAATAGGGAAATTTCCTAGATAATGGTCTCATCTTTTTTTTGAACAAGACAAGCAATTTTTGGCTTGTTTTGTCTAAAAAAGGCAAAGTGAATTGACCGGTTCATTTGCAGGGGAACTTGCTGAAAACCCATGCAAATGCAAAAAACATAGGATAGGAAAGACACATGATTTTACATTTGCATGCCCATTTATACTCCTGCAGGATTGCGGTTGTCTCCACTATGATTCGTACAGTTCATAGAGTCTAAAATAACTAATCGTATTTACATTTAAATGAAACACTCCATATGTCCATTCAGTACAATAGCTTGGGCACATGAGTAATTCAGCCAGTACACTACATATGAAGGAATAATTACCAGGATCCAGAGGATCCCAAACATGAACGTTGCCATACAGAGCTATGGCGAACACCCGTACTTCATGGGTAATTACATCATTGTAACTGTAAGGGCTCAGGGTGTGGTTAAGAGGAAGTGGAAGAACTGTCCATCCAACATCACCGCCCGGAAGGATGGCAATTCTGACATTGAAGACTGCAACAAGCGAGAAATCTTTATATCTCCTAGTAGTTGTGGGAACTTGGCAAATAGCAATCTTCTGCATTACAGCTAAAAGATCATTATCCAACAAGAACGTGGTTGGCTGGTCAGTTTCTTGGAATGACAATGCTGGGAGAGGAATCTTGCAACGAGTGTACATGTTGCAAAGCTCCAACTTGTCTCTAAAGCTAGCCGTGGCAATCCAATCTCCATTGGCGCCTACCCACTGTCTAGAAGTATAGCTGGTACCATAGCATCGGAGGAGAACCTATCCAGCGGCGACATCTTGCACGGGAGGCTATCAATTTTGACGTAATGCAAGAAATCTAGCGGTCCCTTCGTCAGGGGGGAATGAGGAACACATGGGAGGCCAAATGGCATTGAAGCATCTGAATTTGCACTAGCTTTCGCAGATTCAAGAAAAAGTTTGGACGAACTGATTAGGCTGACGGTGGTGATGACATCGTATCGGGTTATGAGGTCTTTAAAGGGGCCTTCGGTAAACATGTCGTGAAAAAGCTCAGAATCATGTTCACTGTTTTTGCTTGCTGGCGCCATCGCAAGGCAGCTGTTGTATTTCATTGATTGGGGTTTCGGAAGAGAGGGGGAATCGAGGGTGGCAACTTGCTGAGGGAGACGAGGAAGAGAATCCGAAAGGGGCATATGGTGGGAGCGGCGGCGCGTGGTGCGGAAGGGGAAGACGCCCTGGAGGGGGTGGGGGAATATGCAAAGGGGAAGAGTTGGATTAATCAACATGAGTGTGCGCTGCTTAGCTGCATTTCGACGAGACAGTGACCTGCCGACTCCCTACTCCCTAGTACCAGTAGATGTCTAGACAGTCGGAGTAGTTAATGTGGAGGAGACTCTGACCGGCCTAACTCTACTATACGCCTAGGGTACAGGTTGTACTGGAGTACTAATTCAAAAATCTAAGCTATGTAGTATTTTACTTGCATGGACAAGCTCTGTTTTCATTTTTTCATAGAACAAGATCTGTATTAGGGCATCCACTATGTTGTCCATAAGCAAAAAGTAGTCCTTATGGATGACCACGTACATAGTAGAGCTTCACCTAAGCTTCTGAGTTGTCCATAAGCAATATAAAGTTATTTACTATATCCTCTCTCTCTTTCATCTGTAAACTTTTTGCAGAAATATGGGTCCTAGCTTATAGATAAGTTGACTTTATCAGCCACAACATTGATGTTGCCAAATCTGACACACAACACTATTTAGCATGGGAGGCAAATTTGGCATTAGCTCCATAGTGTTGGTCTTGCCAAGTATCTGCATAGTGGGCCCTTACACAGAATAAAAAAACATAGTAAAGGGTGTTCACTCTCCCCATCGCATTAGAGAGAAACTGTGCTCTACCACATGATTAGATAGGGTAGTCGTATTTTATTTAGACGGTGGAATTTGGCTTCGGCATAGGGAGTTGCTCCGATTCCCTAGTTTCTCAGATTTGGAACTAACCCTGGAATGTATGGAACTATTTCCAAAAGCCAAACATCTATTTTACAACTAGATTTGGCTATACATTGTGGGTACCCAGGGCATCCACTATGTTGTCCATAAGGCTACCCACAAGCCAAAAAGTAGTCCATAAGCCTATCCATATACATAGTAGAGGTTCACTTTAGTGGAATTTCCTTAAGGGTGACCTACAAGCTTATGGGTTGTCCATAAGCAATAAACAATTATTTTACTTTCTCCTCTCTCTTGCTTGTGTGTATTTTTAACAAACATGTGGGTCCCAGCTTAAGGTGAACTCGACCTTATACATTGTAGCTATGTCTATAAGCTGTATGGGTCCCATCTTATGGCAAAAGTTCACCTTATACAAAGGTGATGTCTTTCACAAGCTATGTGGGACCCACCTTATGGCAAAAGTTCACCTTAGGGCATCCACTATGTTGTCCATAAGGGTGTCCACGAGCAAAAAGTAGTCCTTATGGATGACCACATATATATATACATATCAGAGCTTCACCTTAAGTAAATTTTCTTAAGGGTGACCCATAAGCATGTGGCTTGTCCAAGGGCACCCACAATGTTGCCATTGCTAAATCTGACGTAAAGGTAAATTTGGCTTTGGTATAAAATATACCAAGAGCTCCACAATGTACTAGTTCCAAATATTTATAATGTGGGTCCCACCATCTAGCTAAAACAACACATGAAGCAAATATGGAACTACCCTCATAATGTAGGGAACTAGTTCCGAAAGCCAAAAAGAAAATTTGGCATCAGAGCAACTATACTTGCTCCGGTTCCCAGTTTTCTCTCATTTGGAACCACCTCCATAGTGTAGGGAACTAGTTCCAAAAGCCAAAAAGAAAATATGGAACCACTTTTGGCTACACATTGTGGGTGTAAGCAATATAAAATTATTTACTCCCTCCTCTCTCTCTCTCTCTCTTGCATGTGTGTACTTTTTGCAGACATATGGGTCCCAACTTATAGATAAGTTGACTTTATACATTATAGCTACTTCCACAAGCTGTGTGGGATCCACCTTATGGCAAAAGTTCACCTTATACATAGGTGAGGTGATGCCCTAACCTGATGGGTCACCTTTAAGATTTTTGGCTTGTGGACAAGCTCCACTATGTATATGGATAGCTCTTAAGGTATACTTTTTTGGCTTATGGCGTGTTTTTTCATCCATAGTGGTAATGAAGCTATAGGTACATTTTACAGAAAGGACCAATAGAAAACAAGGAGACACAACTAGGTCCCACAAAATTACAACAAGCACCATGCAAGGATTCGTCGAAACGCGGTCCAGTCCCAGTAAGAACGAGATATGTATTCACTTTGTCAATTCTATGCCCATGGAAAGCTAGTTTGGCAAGGAGCTACACTTTTAGTCCTGCTTCATACATCCAGGGTGCAAATTAGTCTCACATCTTGTAAATGGGAAAACTAGCCCCACACCCTGCACCACGGGTGCAATTTAGTCTTTTTCAAAAGGATTGAATGGAATTTGAATGAACTGAGTAAATTTGACCGTGTTGAGTTGTCCTTACCGGGAAGCTTTGCCGGTTAGTCCATACTAGTAAGTTGCACCTGCCTTGCATGTCAGACTCAAATAATAGAAGCATGACATATCATCACTATAAAATTATAATGCTCCCTCCGGCCCATATTATTGTTCTCAACTTTGTCTAGATTCGGATGTACCTAGTTAATAATTTTCACTAGATTCATCCAAATCTAGACAAAGTTGAGAACATTAATATGGACCGGAGGGAGTAGGTAAAGCTCGAAAAAATAATTCTACTTCTGAGCCAGTATTGGGTGTATATCTGGTTCTTGTGCTTTATATAATTTAGATTTCAACCTTTATTAGCTACTTTTGTAACATGTATTTGAGGTTTGTGCATAAATTTCATTGTGCTAAACACTATCAATAGAATCTTCTAGATGTCATAATGGAAAAGAAGATACAACCGCTAGCAATGTTGGGATTTTACAATCTTGATTCAATGACTAGTGTTCAAAGTTCTCCATACACCATATAGTTGTATGATGTAAGATAAGATAAGACAAGCGAGGCGAGGGTAATTTATGGGCCCATGCAAGGCATCGTTGTTTATAGAAAAGCCCAAGTGGTGAAGCTAAAATCTTGGGAATTTGACATGATATGCGAATAGCATGTGTCCATGTGCTCATCCAACGTACTTCTCAATGCTCAAGTTGAATCGTCACATATAAAACAATTCATGCATATGGATTGTGAAGTGTATAAGAAAAGAATCAAATTTGGTTAGATTTCAGCTAACTTGAAACTAACAATGAAATATTGAAGGAAATGCACACATGTGTAGTTTTAGTTAATTTGAGCATTTGCAAAGGACAGTGTTCAACCAAGCTAAAATGACATCAATCTACGCAAAAATTCTACATAAACTTTCAAAAGCAATAGAAGTCGTGGAAGGACATCACTTGCAGGCCGGTACTATTTTACTATCTCAATCGCAAAAAGGCACGTTCAGGACAGCTAAACCTATACGAATTTGGTCAAATACGCTCAAATTTGTTTGAAATGGGCTGATTTGCACAGGGATGCATGCTTTGGGATTGATTTTGTCGACTCTTTCCTTCTGCCAAAAAATACAATATTAAGGCCTAAATGTCGTAAAATTAATTTGTACCTTGGGTGCGAGAAGTGAGACTAAAACTATATTTTACACGATCTTTGGCAAGAAACAAGTTATACAGATCCTCTAAATTATACTGTAAAATAAAGGCTAGAGAAGTCGTAGGACCCTACCTGTCCTTCTTCCAAACAATACAATATTAAGGCCTAAATGTCATAAAATTAATTTGTACTACCTCCATCCTAGAGATTATTAATTAAGGCTTATATTTTTGTACATGTGTTTTTCCATGTCTACATGTGTGGCCATGTGTATATGTATTTGTACGTGTCTATGTACGTGTGTGTGGTGTGCGGCCATGTACATATATACGTGTAGTTCTTTGCGCGTGTGTGTGACATGTGAGTGGCCAAGTATCTACATCGGTGTACATATTCATTTCCATATGCATGACATGTTTTAGTATGAGTATATATATGAGAGCAAGTTGTGCTACAAACATATAATCCCTCTGACCCATATTTGTTGGTTTACATTCATCAAGATACGGATGTATCTAGTCAAGTTTTAGTGCTAGATACATCCGTATATATCTAGAGTATGTGCTATTGTGTTGTATGTATGACATACTCGCACCACCCGTTAGCACACACACAAAAATATATTACAATTGCTATATCTTATCTTACCACTGTATAGTGTATAAATAACTTTGAATATTGACCGTTGCATCGAGACTCACGAATCCCAACATTTCCAGCCATTGGATCCTCTTTTCCATTCTAGCATCTGGAAGGCTCATTGACAGTCTTCAGCATAACGAATGCTATGCACAAACCTCAAAACACACTTCTCCATAATACTAGAATCTTCTCCCTCGTAACTAATAATCATTCACTTTTGAATGATCGTATCTTATCTTACCACTATATAGTGTACGGATAACTTTCAATGTTGACCGTTGGTTCAGATTCACGAATCTACAATTTCTAGCCGTTGGATCTTCTTTTCCATTCTAGCATATAGAAGATTCTATTGATATATAGTCTTCATCATAATGAATGCTATGCACAAACCTCAAAACACACTTCTCTATCATACTAGAATCTTCTCGCTTGTTTCTCTAGACCATGTTATCAAAAATTGAATGTGTTCGGTAGCTAATAATCTTTGACTTCTATGTGACATACAGAGTACAAGGACCAAATATACACCCACACTTCTTATATTAAAACACTTCTCTATCATTTTAGAATCCTAAGACATTTCAATAGACCATGTTACCAAAATTGGAAGTATTAGGTATAGCTAACATACATTTACTTCTACGTTGACTTCAACATTATACAGAGTACAAGAACGAAATATACACCCATACTTTATAGATGTCCATCAAATTTAAAACTTTTTGAGCTTAACCTATTATATAATCATATCTTACCACTATATATATAGTGTACAAATAACTTTGAACTTTGACCGTTGGATCAAGACTGGCAAATCCCAACACTGCTAAATAGAATTAAGTTGGATCTTCAATCCATTCTAGCATATGTAAGATTCTCTATTGATGTTCTTTAGTGCACTAAATGTTATGCACAAACTTCAAAACACACTTCTCGGTAATTCTAGAATCATCTTCGTCATTTCTCTAGAGCATGTCGAGTACTAGGTAACTAATAGTAGGTTGATTTCTACATGATACAAAGTACAAAGAACCAAATACACACCTGCTACTTTATGGACGTAGCTCTTAATTATAATAGGTAAAGCACAAAAATTTATAAATTTGATTAACATATATATAACTAGTAAATTACACGTGCCCTGCACGTGAGACTCAGATAATAGACGTCTGACACATATCATCACTATATAAAATTATAATACAGGTAAAGAGGAAAAATATAAATTTGATCAACATCTAAAAAAGTATGGGTGTATATTTGGTTCTTATACTTTGTACAATATATATATCATGTAGAAGTCAGTGATTATTAGCTATCTAAAACTTGAAATTTTTGGTAACATGGTCCAGAGAAACAAGGGAGAAGATTCTAGAATGTTGGAGAAATGTGTTCTGAGTTTTTTATCATAGCATTCTTTGTGATGAAGACTATCAATAGAATCTACATCATAGTTCATGATAATGTCCCATATTTGGTAGATGGGTGTGTCTTCCCATGGTATACAATAATGCTGGGGTGGTAGTTTTGAACTAGTATTAGGAAAAACATGTTCAAATTTCCGAGTTGTATCTTTAGGGTCCGTGTTGTAAAAGTATAGGTCCCAGATGTATTTTGGTTTCCTCTTTGGACCACTATGTAATTTTTTTATGCCAACCATTGGATTTTAACGCGCACATTCTTGGTACTTCGGGACATATTCATCATTAGAAAGAAGAAGAAAAAGTTCCCAGTGACCGGAATTATTTTGTGCACGAATATTTTGGATCTGAATGCCCTAGACCCAATTTTCAGAAAAAAAATACTATTATGAAAAACTTGAGGTGTCTGTACTTGTACTTAACCAGGGGCATTAGAAAATTAACCCCAACGCTGACAAAGAAAAAAAACAGAAGAAAAAATGAAGAGCAAGAACAGATTATTAACGGGAGGCAGCCCCGTGAGCAGTGAAGGAGTTGAAAGCTAGTTTGACGGGTTTCTGACACAAGGTACAGGTACCTACTACTAGTAGGACAGTACTACTAGTAGTACTACTATGTTTTCTCTCTCATTTTCTATCTCTCACCATCCATCCTCTCGCCCCCCTCCTATGCACCGCCCCGCGCGCAGCGGCCGGCTGATCTCTCCCTCATCCCAGTACATCGCGCCGCACATGTGTGCCTTGGTACGGTCGCGCTGTGTGTGTGGCCTGTTTTTTCCTTTTTTTCTAGACAAGAGTCTGTAGCCTGTTGGTCAGCTGCCTTGGTGTAGTACTAGTAAACTATAGGTGCTGCACACGACTATTTTATTGCATGCACTCCAATAACTCACCTTATCAAAGCATAATAATATCCTGCATAATTTAGAACTTTGGTGCATGATACATTGCAAATATATCTATAATTTTTGATGTTCCATGCTTGGTTTTATCTACTTTCTTGTGTTTTGTCCATACTTTGGAGTACTTTTCATATGATTTCTTGGACTAACCTATTCACAAGATGCCACAGTGCCAGTTGCCTATTTTCTGCTGTTTTTGGTTCCAGGAAAGTCAGAAAATGAATATTCTCGGAATTGGACCGGACAAAAGTCAAAGTTGTTATTTTCCCGGAAGACTCACGGGGCCAGAAAGAGAGTCGGAGATGGGCCATATGGTGGCCACACCACCCCTAGGCGCGGTACCACTTGGCCGCGCCAGGGCATGTTGTGGGCCCCATGGCTGGCCACCGACCTCGCCCCTTCGCCTATATATTCCTCCCGATACAGAAACCCTAAATCATCAGTCCTCCAGCCACGAAAAGTTCCACAGCACTGCCGCCGCCGAAGGGGAGATTCGGAGGACATAAAGTCTCTGTTTCGGCACCTTGTCGGTACGGGGAAGTGCCCTCGGAGCCATCTCCGTCGATTTCCACCACCATCTTCATCACCGTTGTTGATTCCCATGATGAGGAGGGAGTACTTGTCTCTCAAGGCTAAGGGTTCTACCGGTAGCTATGTGTTCATCTCTCTCTCTATGCGTGATCATATTGTGATCATGAGCTTTGTAATCAAGTAGATCTACCTTGCTACTCAAGTGCTTTATTAGATCTCTGCTCTCCCCATGTGTGTGAAAGTGACAACGTGCACACCATGGTGGCACTTAGGCTAGAGATTTCAAATACTTGTTATGAGTTATATTTGGAGTTGGATATCTTTATGAAATTGTGGTGTTTGTTTTAACCATCTAGTACTCAAGGTGACAGTGTGGGGTTATCTAGATGGGGAAAGCAGACTTTGAGGTGTGTTGTTATAGCCCTACCATCGATTAGAGTGTCCAACCGGAGAGTAGTTAAGAGTAGTATAATAAAGAGAAGATATTTATATGAGAGTATTCACTAGTGAAAGTATGATCCCTAGGCCTTGTTTCTAAGCATTGATACACCGATTGCAATTAGATCTGTTACATGGTTGCTTTCTTCCATCTTTATTTCAGTTTGCCTTTAGTCTTTTCCACGCCATCAAGTTATTTTCTATCACCGTTACCACTTATAATTATCCATATAACTTGTATTTCACTATCTCTTCGCTGAACTAGTGCACCTATACACCTGACAAGTGTATTGGGTGTGTTGGGGACACAAGACACTTGTTGTATCTTGATTGCAGGATTGCTTGAGAGGGGATACCTTTGACCACTTCCTCCCTGAGTTCGATAAACCTTGGGTGATCCACTTAAGGGAAAACTTGCTGCTGTTCTACAAACCTCTGCACTTGGAGGCCCAACAACTTTCTATAAGAATAGAAGTGCGTAGACATCAGTGCAATACTTGGTCGACTTAGAACTAAACATCTCCCATCATGTCACACCCCACTCCCAAAAATTTCCATATCTCCATAGGCTATATTCTCAATATATGTATATATAGTTATTAGTAATAGACTTAATGTATGGCTTTTTTATCGATGAAGACTGTTGGTTAATAAAAACGTAAGTATTGTTAAACCCACATGTGATATGTCCATATACATGACATAGTGACAGTAACCATGGAGACTCATCATACGTCTTCCCTTCTCCTTTTTTCCGCGAAAAGTATCCTGGCATTAAAAGAAACGTCGAACTGTACAAAGCACCTCAACAAAAACTAAAATTACATCGAAATCCTTGAGATGCCCTTCGTCTTCAACCTCAGTTGCCCATGCCACGAGGAGCAATGGTACCTGCCAGATTGACATGTTCTTTTGCAAAGTTGTCGAGGATATCCCTACGACGGAGGCTAGCAGCCGTGCGGGCGTTGTTCACGCCTGACGTGCCCTAGAATACACACTGCTCAAGGAGGCTGATGAAGAGGTCCATCTCGTCGTGCTGGGCAAGATGCTACGTGATAACAGCTATCTCCATTTAGACGTCCGCCGGTGATGTGGGCAAAGCCTTGTAAAACTACAGGGCCATCAGTGCACGGAACAGATCGTCTCCAGAGACACCAGCCAGGGAAGTGGTGAGCGCGGCAACAACCTAGGGAGGTACATTTGGACCAAAATTTGGGGCTAAAAGTTAGTTATAGATAGGTTAGATGAATGTAGTCCATAGAACAAAATGATATCACTGCCGGTAGCATGCATTGTGGCAAACATACCTGTTGGGTATGCGTCACGGCGCATGGCCTGAAGGCGGGCAGTGAGGTCGTCCACCATGCCTGTGATGATGCTAGATCTGGTGAGGTCTTCTTTAGCCATGCGACGAACATGGCGTGAGAATGGGTGTGTACCACGACGCGTGCCAGCACGACACGGAGGCGCTGCAAAGAGTCGACCTGGGGGTGGGCGTCCCTGGCTTGCTCTATCAGACGGATGGTGCTCGCCCACACAACCTCCATATTTCCTTCTCTCTCACTCTCTCTCTCTCTCTGGATATCGCTCTGCGGCAGACTCCACCACTGTTCAATCTAGTTACTTTTGTACTCTTGCTTTTGGAAGTGTAGTACATATATATATACTACGGAGTACTAGTAGTAGTACGTGTACAAGCAATCAACGGTAGAAAGCTACTACCACTAGTATAGTTGACCTTCAAGTATTAAGTGCCTACCTAACTAAGTCTGCATGTTTATCTTGGTAATTGTGCGGCCTCTCGCATAGCAAAATCCCCACTTAGGCTGGTCATAGTGTGAAGTACGTATTAGTAACATGCATATGTTACTAGTCTAAGTTACTACCTCCATAGTGGAAATAACATAGGTGTGGTATCATGCACAGTCTCATTTATTGCAATGTAGACTCATTTTGTCTAGAAATGTGTGATGTTATGGTAACATACCTAGTTACCACAAGGATCTCTCTAATCATTTGATTGCATGCTATATCATCTAAATGCTTAGTTGGCAATATAAGTAGGACTAGGTTACTCCCACTATGACTAGCCTTAACATGGAGTACTAGTACTACCTGTTCAAACAAACATGTACTCCCTCCATTTCAAAATACAAGATGTTTTAGTTTTGTGAAAAGAGTGTATCTAGACCGCTTATAGTGTATATGTTCAATAAAATGAACATATACACCAAAAGCGGTCTAGATGCACTCTTTGCACAAAACTAAAACATTTTATATTTTGGAACGGAGGGAGTACTAGCTAGTACCATTGTTTTGTTGGTACCAAGACATGGGCTAGAAAATTGGTGAGAAAAGGGAACGTTATTAGAGCTAGCCTCTTAACTGCATCGTAATTCTCTCCCCATTAGTTTATTTTTCCTTCACGCTCTGCCGCATGCAGAGAGAAATGGTAGATGCCAGAAATTAGGGGTTGCAATAATTAGGGCTCTAGAAATTACTTCTTCCATCTCATTGCATTTTACTACTCCCCGTATTCTGTACCTCGTGTCAGGAACCCATCGTAGCTTTGCTCTTGAAGTTATACTATGAAACGATTTTGAAGGTGTACACTGTGGGTCAATATCTTGAAAATCACCGATATTTCTGAATGACTCAATATCTTGATATATATGAATTTGCATGCTGGCAAATCTTACACAGATTAAAAAAGGATATAAAAGAAAATGAATAAACGAAAAGGGTCCGCATGATATCCTCTCGTTTGCAGTACCAGCCATGAAAAATGGTAAACATAAGATTTGAAACATTCGAAAAAGTTGTAGTCACATTAGTTATGGCTTGAACACTCGAGGGTTTCTCGAGCGGAACGACCGATTAGGTCATGGCCATATCTACATCATAGTCCATGATAATGTTCCCATATTTTGTAGATGGGTGTGTCTTGCCATGGTATACAATAATGCTGGGGTGGTAGCTTCGAACTAGTGTTTGCAAAAAACATGTTCAAATTTCTGAGTTGTATCTTTAGGGTCCGTGTTGTAAAAGTATAGGTCCTAGATGTATTTCAGTTTTCTCTTGGGACCACTATGTAATTTTTATGTTCACCATTGGATTTTAACGCGCACGTCTTGGTACTTCGGGGCTGATTTCTAGTTAGAAAGAAGAAGAAAATGTTCCCAGTGACTGAAATTATTTTGCACATGAATATTTCGGATCTGAATGCCCTAGACCCAATTTTTAGAAAAAAGGACTATTTGTCAGAACTTGACTAGTCCGTACTTCTACTGAACCAGACGCACCAGAAAATTAACCCCAAAGCTGACAAAGAAAAAAAACGGAAGAAAAAAAAATAGCAAGAAGAGATTATTAACAGGAGGCAGCGGGAGAGCAGCGAAGGAGTTGAAGGCGATGCGATGTCAGAGTAAAGCTAGTTTGACGGGTTTCTGACACGAGGTACAAGTACCTACTATTAGTAGCACATTACTACTAGTAGTACTACTATGTTTTCTCTCTCCTTTGCTGTCTCTCACCATCCATCCTCTCTCCCCCTCCTATGCAGCGCCCCGCACGCACAGGCTAGCTGATCTCTCCCTCGTCCCGCTACGTCACGCCGCACACGTGTGCCTTGGTACGGCCGCGCTGTGTATGTGTGTGGCATGTTTTCTTCCTTTTTTTTCTTGACAAGAGTCTTTAGCGTGTTTTGAATTGGATACATAGCACCAATCCTGACCGTTGGGCTATAAGATCCAATGGTTTAGAGTAGCTGGATTTGTGTTGAATAGTACCTAGAGAAAACTCCACCATGTTCTAGAACCATCATACTTTAAGTCTTGTTAGATAAAATGCATACATTCAGTCTATTAATAATAAATATCTTCTTTTCCATTCTAGCATCTAGAAGATTTGATCGATAATCTTCATCACAATGAATGCTATGAAGAAAACTCAAAACACACTTCTCCATCATTCTAAAATATTCTCCCTGGTTTTTGTAGACCATGTTACCAAAATTTTAAAGTTTTTGATAGCTAATAATCATTGACTTCTACATGATATACAAAGTACAAGAACCAAATATATACACCCATACTTTATAGATGTTGATCTAATTTATATTTTTTCTTCTTTACCTATTACTAGTAAGTTACACGTGCCTTGCACGTGAGACTCAGATAGTAGACGTATGACATATCATCATGATATAAAATTATAATTGCTAAAGCACAATAAATTATAAATTTGATCAACATCTATAAAGTATGGGTGTATATTTGGTCCTTGTACTTTGCATGTCATTATGCTGAAGACTATCAATACAATCTTCTATATGCTAGAATGGAAAAGAAGATCCAACGTCTAGAAATGTTGGGATTCACGAGTCTTGATCCAACGGTCAATATTTAAAGTTATTCTTACACTATATAGTGGTAAGAGGTAAGATAATATATCTCTATCTCTACTACTATAATGGAGCAGTTTTGAATTGGATCCATAGCACCAATAATCCTGATCGTTGGGCTCTTAGATCCAATGGTTTAGAGAAGCTCGATTCATTTTGAATAGTACCTAGAGCAAACTCCACCATGCACGTTCTAGAACCATCATGCCACCACCCCAAAATTTGTTAGCAGAGTAGGTTGGAAATAGTACAGACCTAGAGCAAACTCCATCATGTTCTAGATACATCATGTCACCACCCCCAAAATGCATAAATTAAGTATATTAATAATAACTATCTACACATATTGAGAATACAACCTACTGTGCTAATAAATTTTAGGGGTGGTGACATGCATGATGGTTATAGAACACGGAGGAGTTTGCTCTAGGTACTATTCAACTCGAATCCAGCTGCTCTGATCCATTGGATCTAACAGCCCAACGGTCAGGATTGGTGCTATGGATCCAATTCAAAACAGATCTATTCTTATCTTATCTTATCTTACCACTACATAGTGTACAAACAACTTTGAATATTGACCGTTGGATTAAGACTCACAAATCCCAACATTTCTAGCCGTTGGATCTTCTTTTCCATTCTAGCATCTAGAAGATTCTATTTTTTTGAATGGTCTAGAAGATTCTATTGATAGTCTTCATCACAATGAATGCGATGCACAAAACTCAAAACACACTTCTCCATCATTATATAATCTTCTCCCTCGTTTCTCTAAAACATGTTACCAAAAATTTCATGTTTTTGATCTCCACTACTATAATGGAGTAGTTTTGATTGGATCCATATAACCAATCCTGACTGTTGGGCTGTTAGATCCAATGATTCAGAGCAGCTGGATTCGTGTTGAATAGTACCTAACCTAGAGCAAACTCCACCCTGTTCTCTAGAACCATCATGTCATCACCCCCAAAATTTCACAGCACAGTAGGCTATATTCTCAATATGTGTATATAGTTATTATTAATAGACTTAATTTATGCATTTTTTCTCTAATGTATGAAATGTGATTTAACAAACATTAAGTTGTTATTAACCAATAGTCTGATTAGAGAAAAAATTCATACACTAAGTATATTAATAATAACTATCTACACATATTGAGAATACAACCTACTATGCTCTGAAATTTTGGTGGTGGTGACATGGTGATGGTTCTAGAACATGGTGGAGTTTGCTCTATAGGTACTATTCAACATGAATCTAGCTGCTCAGAACCATTGGATCTAACATCCCAATGGTCAGGATTGGTGCTATGGATCCAATTCAAAACTGCTATATTCTTATCTTATCTTATCTTTTTGTGGCCTTGCTCTGATTGGCTGTTTTGGCCGCATACACGCCCGCTGCACGCGCGTGGCCACCGCAAAAGATCCCATGATGCGGGTGCAGCGCCGTTAAGTATAGGGCCTGGGGCGTTCTCATGGGAAGTTCCTCAATTTTCCCCGCACCTCCCAGCCTCTCTCTCTCACCACAACCTTGCTACCGCCGCCAGTTTCTTGTTGCTCCAACGCCGCCACGATCATGCTCAAGCAGCATCTCGCGCCAGCGCCGCTGTTTCCTCTCCAGATATCCAGCACGAGGCCTTGCGCTTCCCGTTTACCCTCTTCCGGTTATTCGTACAACGATTTCACTCTTGAAGACCTCGAATCCACCATGACAGAAGAGGAGGCAGCGGTGGTGGCGCAACAGGAGGAAGGAGCAGAGGGACATGAGGGCGGCTGCTAGGACGGCTCCATCGTCTACGAGGAGGACCTGGACTAGCTCTGTGCCACGCGCCGCGTCCCCGCCAGCGTCTACTGCCGCCTCGCCTCCGGTGAGATCTCTCCTTCCCCCAGTTCTGGGGAATACGTTGTCTTTCTTTCGCATTTCTAGCACGGCTTCGGCCTCCCCACTTCCGATTTCTTTTTCGATTTCATTTCCACCTACACGCTGCAACCGCATCACCTCCCTGCCAATGCTATCACCTCTTTGTCCTCCTTTGCTTCTGGCATTGAGGGGTACATCGGCCTCTGGTCAACCAAAGAACTTTGGATCAAGTTCTTTGGTCTCCGGAGGAACGTAGTTCTGGACAAGGAGCTTGCCCCGGAGGACAAACGCTTGACCCAGTGTGGCACTGCCTCCATTTCTCCCCAGAAGAACTCCGTATTCCCCCGAGTCACCGGACTCAAGTCCTGCAAGGGCTGGGCCCAGACTTTCTTCTATGTCCGGAACACCACCAAGGAGGAATTTATCTGGCTCCTCCCCTTCAAACTTGGCCCTCCTGACACCTCGCGTTGGGAGATCATTCCGAAGCGACCCACGGCCCTGGAGAATCAAGTGGAGCGCCGGATCAAGGAGCTACTAAAGGAGTATCTCCGGGGGGAGGACATTATGATTCCTTTTCTCCGCAGCCCGATCTCCCCACTTCAGAAGCGAGCCCACAAGATCTGCTACTTAAGCGTCCCTCTCGAACCCCACCAGACTTCTTCCATTGAGCTGGATAATTCGGCGGTTTACTGCCGGGTTAACTCCATATTCAATATGGAGAAGGATTTCTCCGAGGATTGGGAGTGGGGGCTTGAGCCCTTCACCCAGGAAAACCCTCCTCCAAAGGTGAATTTTCTTTTTCCTGTTCTCCGAATCTTCTCTGTGTGTTGGTTCACTTTTGTACCTTGTCAATTGTTGCCTTGTTCTGAGCGATTCCTCCAGCAGCCACTAGAGGATGGCGAGGTGCTGGCGAGC
Organism: Avena eriantha; assembly: GCA_910589775.1. Lineage (NCBI taxonomy): Eukaryota > Viridiplantae > Streptophyta > Magnoliopsida > Poales > Poaceae > Avena > Avena eriantha. The sequence goes on from OU342746.1 coordinate 17,093,652, forward strand.
AAGTGGCTGCCCGACCACACCGAGGAGGATGAGGATGAGCCTGATTTGGAGGCCTTCCTGCCTACCCCGGACATCGTCAAACGCAGCGCTGGTAAGGACTCTTCTCTAAGGGATTGGCTAGACAACGATGACTCAAACGTTGAGGTCCTGGAGGTATTTGATCCGGTTCCCATCTCTTACGCGCATCTGGTTATGTCTGAATGTTCAACTAACCCAGACGGTCAGGTCCACAAGGTTCCCCCTCTCGCCGCAGATGGCCGTCCCCTGCTTCTTCCCTTAAGCAAGCGGCTGCCTCGGCCGGATCTCCCCAGTTCCTCGGCCTCAGCGCTAAGTCTTAAGGTGCCAGTTTCATCGGCGCCGCCCCCAACAAGTCCTGTTGTCCTAGTGTTCCCAGCATTACCAGCACCAGTAGCAGCACCAGCACCAGCAGCAGTAGCACCAACAGCCGCAGCTAAAGCCTCCACCAAGCCTCCCAAGAGGAAAGCTCCATCGGCTCCCTCCGGGTCTACCCCTTCAATTGCAGATATCTTAAAAACAGCTCCTCCACCTTCATCCGGCAAAGTCAAGAAAGCTTCCAGGTAAGCAAAGGGAACTTCATCTGGGTCTACCGCCTCTAGATCAGAGGGCAGCAAGGAGCTGGTTCTGCATACCAGCCCCGCTGCAGCTCAGTCTGTCAGGCGAGAGGCCCACGTGAAGGGCCATGTGGCGAACTATTCTCCAAGCGGTGAAAGCTACAGTCCCCTACTCCTTGAGTATGTGAAGAACTGGAACAATGCAGAATTCATTGACCCTCAAGATGATCTATCGGAGAAGTTCGGCCAGCCGAGTTCAGCGCCCAGATGAACTCCGCTACCAAGGCTATTTCCTAAGCTGGCCGGATGATGGAGGTAACTCTTTTCCTCTATTGTTGATGTTTTGCATAACTGAGCACATGTAGATATATCCCCTAGTCCCCGAGCCTCTGAGCGAATAACTTGTTATTCTGTCGGATGCTCCTTATAGAATCTAATTTTTGTTCATAACGACGTCAAATTTTGACATAGTTAGAGCCAGGTTAAGTTCCACTTGGCCTGGATCTTATACACTTCGAATATCCAGACACCTAGAGTCGGGTTAAGTTCCACTTGGCCCGGATCTTGTAGACTTCGAATATCCACACACCTAGAGCCAGGATTAGTTCCACTTGGCCCGGATCTTATAGAGTTCGAATATCCACACACCTAGAGTCGGGTTAAGTTCCACTTGGCCTAGATCTTGTAGACTTCGAATATCCACACACCTAGAGCTGGGTTAAGTTCTACTTAGCCCGGATCTTGTAGACTTCGAATATCCACACACCTAGAGCCGGGTTAAGTTCCACTTTACCGGATCTTGTAGACTTCGAATATCCACACACCTAGAGCCGGGATTAGTTCCACTTGGCCCGGATTTTGTAGACTTCGAATATCCACACACCTAGAGTCGGGTTAAATTCCACTAGGCCCGGATCTTGTAGACTTCGAATATCCACACACCTAGAGCCGGGATTAATTCCACTTGGCCCAGATCTTGTAGACTTCGAATATCCACACACCTAGAGCCGGGTTAAGTTCCACTTGGCCCGGATCTTGTAGATATCGAATTGTTTTTACTCTGCCTTTGAACTTTTCCATTGCCTTGCTTATTTCAGATTATCACTAACCGCCGATCCACTAAGTTCCAGCGCCTGCTGGACTCCTATAAAGACATTCGAGCGTGTTATGGTAAAGTCCTGGAGGAGTACCAGAAGAGGGGTAATTTTCCATTCTTCCTCTTCCGTATTCATTTATTCGAACTTCCTAGGATACAAATTAATTTGTTGTCCGAATCATGCAGCCGAGGTTGAAGCTAAAAACATAATCATGTAGAAAAACGTTGCTGAGATCAAAGGTAAATTTATCCCCGCCTCACGGTTGTCGTATTTTCCTTCCTTTATCCGGTGGACACTTATACTTTGGGTCCTCCGGATCATTATAATGTTGCAGTTGCTCTCGAGGATAGTGTCACCATGCCTGAAATGATGACCCATTTCCTTGAATAAGCAAGGAAGCATGAGGCTGAGCTGAAGAAGAAGGATGAAGAGATAGCTCGGCCCAACTCCAGGACTCGGAGATCACTCGGGTGAATGCCAAAATTCAGAGGCTTAAGGGCCTCCATGAGTCCGAGTTGGAGAAGGCCGACTAGGAGTTCGCCGAGGAGAAAGAGCATTTGACCACACAAATGTCCAAGAATAAGAGCCTATTGGAGGAAGCCAACGGCAAGCTTACGTCGGTGACCACCGAATACGAGAAACTCCAGGTCCATAGCACCGGCGTTCATTCCGAGCTTCCGCGACTCCTCTTCCAGATTGCGCGTGAGTTTTCTGCCGTGGCTTGATTTTCTTTCCTCTAGATTTGCTGCTTTTGTTCACTGTTTTTCTGCCATTCTTAGGCAAATTTCCAGAGAGTGACACGCTCGGTGCCGCTACCGTACGCCAATCCCGCGAACAACGTGGTATTCTTGCTGCCCCTGGTGCGGAGTCAATCCCGTATAATACGGAGGATCTACTGCGAGCCTCACCACTCGTCTTGAAGTAGTGAAGAACCATGGCGCGGATATTATCCCGGCGGCAACGCGGATGTTCAGCTCCCTCTGTCCCAGTGAATCCATTCCCAAGAAAGGCTCGGCTGTGATAGCCAAACTAATGGAGTGTGATACGTAGCTCCATCTGTGGCACGAATCTGCCGCACGGGCTGGGGCCGACATTGCCTTGAAATTTACTCTTTCATGGTATGAAGGAATTGATCTGGGATTGCTCACTCGCATGCGCACCAGGTCTAAGTGGTGAGAGGATCCGGAGTGGATCGTGCACCGCAAAGCCTGTGCCAACAAGCTATCCAGTACTCCTTCTGCCACGCTTGGAATGAGGGGCTGAGTGATCTCGATGCCGTTGATGAAGAGGCCGTCGGTAAAGATGAAGAGGAAGGGAGTGGAAGTGAGGGCTCTGAACTTGGCCATGAGGCCGAAGACCCAGAGGATGGCGAGGTTAACCCTAAGGACGAAGCCGAGGCTAGCACCCTTTACCCACACTTCGAAGTAGATCCTTCATCGACGGATGATTCGTCTACTGCTCCTGCTCCTTAGAAAACACTGGTCATATTTATCAGATCCCGGGAATGCCAGGCGTAAATGTATCTAAATACTTTAGTTTGATTGTGCTACAATTTTATGTTCTGAACTAAGTTTTATTGTTGGATTATCGTAGGCGAAGTCCTTGAGTTTCGTTTTCTTGTTCCCCCAATTTTTGACTCGGCTCGCGTCTATCTTGATTCGGTTTTTTGACTTTCGAGTGTGAGGTTCAAAAAATTTACTTAACAATACTTGAAACTTTGAGATTATCTCAAAATGATCTGGCGTTTTAGTGACCAAAACAAACTAAGGGTTAATCAAAAAACCAATGTCGGCCCGCTTAAGTTCTTTCCCTTAGTCATTTTTCATGTGCTTTGCCATTCCAAACTTGTTCTCTTGCTTGCCACGAAGCCAATTCTTGTTGGACAGCAGCAAAGTAGAAGAATTAGGTTTTTGGTTCGCACACATTACTAATCCAACTAAGATATAAGTGACTTAACCCAGCCGACATAAAAATACGAAAACGAAAGACAATTATTATAGCATTCCCCGAGTCTCTGCTCAGGGTGGCAAAGTTTTTATTGATAAGATCATCGCCGACTTACATACCGACATACGAGTAGTTCGGATACATTCACCTCTTAGTTAGGTGTAGAAAGGACGAAGCAGTGCTATGTTCCACGGTCGTTTGGATTCCTCTCCGGACCTGTCCGCCTTGTTCTTTTCCGGGGGTTGTGCATCAATAATATAGTAGGACTCATTACGCAAGGCTTTGCTTACAATGAAAGGTCCTTCCCATGGAGGGGATAACTTATGCACGCCAGCAGTGCGCTGTATTAGCCAGAATACCAAATCACCTTCCCGGAAGACTCGATGGTTTACTTTCTGGCTATGATAGCGTCGGAGATTTTGCTGATATATGGCGGATCTGGACAAGGCCAGTTCTCTCGCTTCTTCTAGTAGATCAACATCATTTTTCCGGGCTTCGTGCACTTCGGTTCTATGTATTGGGTGACTCTTGGCGGATCATGCTCTATGTCGGCTGGTAATACAGCTTGTGCCCCATATACCAGAAAGAATGGCGTATAGCCCATTGATCGATTTGGAGTTGTTCTTAAGCTCCACGGTACTAGTGGTAGTTCTTCTATCCAGCACCCTGCTAATCTTTGAAGTGGCTCTATGAGCCGGCGTTTTATCCCGGACAATACGAGTTTGTTGGATCTTTCCACTTGCCCGTTCGATGTGGGGTGGGCGACTAAGGAAACATCTAACCGGATCTTCTTTTCTTGGCAGAATCCCGCAAACGCTCCTTCAGCAAAATTCGTTCCATTATCAGTTATGGTGCTATGGGGATAGCCATATCCTAGGATTATATCCTTGAGGAATCTTACTGTTGTTGCCCCATCACATTTCTGAATTAGTTTCACCTCTATCCATTTGGTGAACTTGTCAACCATTACTAGGATATGGGTCATCCCTCCTTTGGCCGGCTTAAATGGCCCTACCATATCTAGGCACCATACAACAAATGGCCAGGTAATGGGGATAGTTTTCAGCTCCGACATTGGTAGATGAGTTTTTGTAGCCTATCTTTGACAGCCATTGCATTTTCTCACCAAGTCCTCTGCTTGCTCCAAAGCACTGGGCCAATAAAATCCATGTCGGAAAGCTTTTGCCACTAACGCCCTTGAGGGGGCATGGTGGCCACATTCCCCTTGGTGAATATCCCAGATTATGTCAAGTCCTTCCTCCGGATCAACACACCGTTGCAGTACTATTGTCACACTTCTTTTGTATAGTTCGGCGTTGATAATTGTATAGGCCTTTGCCCTTCTCTGGATCTTCCTTGAGCTTATTTCATCATCTGGCAAGATTCCCTCTTTCGAGAGATCAAAAATTGGCTTGGCCCAAGTTGGTACAGTCCGGCCAGGAAAGGTTCCTCTTCAATTTCCATCGCATCCACCGACAAAACTTATGCCAGATCAGGCTGATCAGTCCCGGGTTTGCTGAGGCAGTCCCCGGGTTTGCTGAAGCAGTCCCTAGGTTTTCTGAGGTGCTTCCCCACTCTATCTCCATTGACGCAACTCCTGATCTGGAGAGTTCTAGGATATAAATTGAATCTGATTCGGGTGAAGGCGTGATAAATGGTTTTCTCAGGTGCTCTAGAGCAACATTTGGCGGGATTGGCTGCTGGGACGAGCCCAATTTGGACAGCATATCTGCCTCCTCGTTTTCAATCCGAGGTATGTGATGGAACTCATACCCCTCGAAAAATCCGCTTATCTTTTGAACATGGAACCTGTATAGGGCCATGTTAGCATCTAGGGCATCCCAATTTCCATACACTTGCTACACCACCAAATTAGAATCTCCAAAGCATTGTATCCGACGTATCCCTACTTCTTTCGCCACTTTGAGACCATGCACCAGTGCTTCGTACTCTGCCACATTATTCGAGGCACTGAAGTGGATTTGAAGGACATAATTTAGTTGATCCTTCTTGGGCGAGGTAAGCACTACACCGGCACCCAACTCATCTTTCAGTTTTGATCCATGGAAGTGCATTTGCCAATAATTGTAGTTCGACAGTGGTGGCTCGTACTGCACTTCGACCCAGTCCACAAAGAAATCCGCCACGGCTTGTGACTTGATAGCATCCTTCTGTCAAACTATGGTGCATAGGGAGCTAACTCGATTGCCCACTTTGCTATCCGGCCACTTGCATCTTTGTTACTCATAATTTCCGAAATGGGTGCCTCACATATGACCTTGATGGGGTGTTCCTCAAAATAGTGTTTGTGTTTCTTGGCCAACATATATACGCCGTACGCCATCTTCTGACAGTGAGGGTAGTTCTGTTTCGAGACTGACAATACCTTGCTTAGATAGTACACTGGCCTTTGCACCGACTTTCCTTCCTCTTCATGCTCCACTACGATTACTGCACTTACAACTCGGTTGGTCGCGGCTACGTAGAGCAACATTGGCTCCTTAGGTAGTGCTGCTGCTAGGATTGGTGCGGTAGATAACATCTTTTTCAACTCTCGAAATGCAAGTTCCGCCTGCGGCGTCCATGTGAACTTGTCTGCCTTTTTCATTAGTTGGTAGAGGGGCAAGGCCATCTCTCCCAATCGACATACGAACTGACTTAACGATGCCAGGCAACCAGTGAACTTCTGCACATCGTTAAGGCATTTTGGCAGTTCCATTCTTTCTATGGCCCGAATTTTCGTCGGGTTAGCTTCAATGCCACGGCTAGATACCAAAAAACCGAGTAACTTTCCAGCGAGCACGCCAAAGGTGCATTTCTCCGGGTTCAGCTTCATTTGGAACCTTCTCAAGTTCGCGAATGTCTGCCGGATATCATCAAGGAGCGTATTGCTTTCCTTGGTTTTTATTACCACATCATCCACATATACTTGCATGTTTCGACCTATCTGATCATGTAAGCATTTTTGCATGCATCGTTGGTACGTTGCTCCTGCATTACGTAATCCAAATGGCATAGTGCAATAGAAATAAGCCCCGTACGGGGTAATAAATGCAGTCTTTATTTGATCATCCGGATTCAGGGGTATCTGGTGGAAACCAGAATACGCTTCAATGAATGACAGTAGCTCACATCCGGCCGTTGAGTCTATGACTTGATCTATCCTAGGGAGCGGAAATGGATCTTTAGGACACGCCTTATTCAGGTTCGTGTAATCAATACACATGCGCCATACCACATCCACGTTCGGATCATTTTCTTTTTCTCCAGAAGCACCGGATTAGAGAGCCAATCCGGATAGAGTACTTCCATGATAAACCCGGCTGCTAGGAGCCTAGCTATTTCGTCTCCAATGACTTTCCTCCTATCCTCGGCGAAACGCTGGAGAGGTTGCTTTACCGGCTTAGCCCCGGATCTTACGTTTAATGAGTGCTCAGCCAACTCCCTCGGTACACCTTGTAGATCCCGAGTAGAGCTAGAAAAGATACATCGATTCTCATGGAGGAAATTGACGAGCTTGCTTTCCTATTTGCTGCTTAACCCGGAACCAATGGTCACGATGCGCTCTGGGAACTGATCATCGATTGGCACTTTCTTCGTGTACTTAGTTGCTTGGAATGATATGCTCCCGTGTGGGTTGGTCAGAGCCTGCATATGTTGTTGCATGGACTGAGCCAGTGCCGCCACTTCCAGTATCCTCCTTTTTCTTGAGCTATCACAAGTGACTCGGCTAAGTTAGAGCCGGCTGAGGCGCACTCGATCGAACGGCGGAAGTCTCCTGATACAGTTATCACGCCCCTTGGCCTGAGAAACTTCACCTTAAGGTAACTGATGTGGTTAGTTGCCATGAATTTGTTCAGCGCTGGCCTACCGAGTAACGCGTGATAGGAGCTCTCCAGATTCACCACTTCGAATTCCAAGTTTTCTGTCCGGCAGTTGTCTCTCGTGCCGAATAACACTTCAACCCATACCTTACCAATTGGCTCACAGGAAATACCCAGTACAATGGCATGAAAGATGGTCCTCGTTTCTTGCAACATGTTCTCTGTTATTCCCAAATTGTGCATTGTATCCTTGTACATAATGTTGATACTACTGCAGTTGTCAATTAGTACCTTGGAAAACCTTACATTGAGATTCGGCCCGATGAACGTCGGATCCAGGACCAGAGCATAGGTTCCCGGGCTTGGCATGATCTTTGGGTGATCCTTGATACTCCATGTAATCTCTTGATCCGCCTAGGGCATATATCTCACTGCTGCCGGTATTACCGCATTCACCTCCATATGCCGGCGCTGCAAGCTTTTCCGGTCATTTTCTTCTGTGGTAAACACATAGTAGCTTTGATGATGTTCCCTGTACTCGTGTCGTCCCTCATTCTCATAGTAACCTTGACCTTGTTGCTGGTTATTGCCTACTTGATGTACCGCATCCCTTCTTTCCGGATTCTCATACCTCAGCAGAGGTGGTGGCCGCATCAGTTGCTATCCATTCCCCCTGTCAGTAACGGTGGCTGTGGTGCTTCATTTCTAGGTGCTTCATTCCGAGGTGCCTGAGCATTCCCCGAGCTACCCTGTTCTAACTTCCTCATCCACTCAAATTGCCGGGATGTATGATTTGCTGGACTATTCAGGCTTGACGTATGGAACTTGCAAGGTTGATCGAGCATGGACTCAAACGTATACCTCGGTCTATCCTTTCGTTCTTGCCATTGCTTCTTCTTCTACGGGGTCCAAGGCTTTTTCCCTTCATTTTTCTGCTGCCAGTTTTACCCTCCAGTTTTTTGGCGTTGGCTGGCTCCGGCATTAGATTGATCCCGATCTACCGCTGCTACTTGTTGCAAGTTATACGGTAATCCGGGCACTCATCCCTTCTGTTTCCTCGAAAATCATTCCTCCTTGATGATCCAGGGCCATCTCGGCCTTAATATTCCTCGTTTGCCTCATTCGACATTAATCGGGGATGTGTTGGATCTCCTAAGGCATACGAATCTGCGATTCGGATTGTTTCAGCCAAGGTAGTTGGCATGTCTCGCTGTAACCTCTACCACAACATACTTCCATATCTGCATCTTTGAGCGAACCACGCAATAGCTTGTGATTCAATTACCCCCTCGCATGAGTTTTCGCACATTGCACCATCGAGTCAGGAAATCTCGGTCTAGCTCATTTGTTCTCTGTCGGCACAATGCAAGGGTCTAATCTGCGGTTCGGATTGTTTCAGCCAAGGTAGTTGGCATGTCTCGCTGTAACCTCTACCACAACATACTTCCATATCTGCATCTTTGAGCGAACCACGCAATAGCTTGTGATTCAATTACCCCCTCGCACGAGTTTTCGCACATTGCACCATCGAGTCAGGAAATCTCGGTCTGGCTGTTCTCTGTCGGCACAATGCAAGGGTCTGTGGCCTATTGGGCCTCTTGTAAGTGCTTGAGAATTTGCTAACGAACAGCTCCTCGAAATCCAACCAATAGTTGACACTCCCTGGTGGCAAATTGTTCAGCCAAACTCGCGCTGGTCCTTCCAGCATCTGTGGTACATATCTTACTGCCCATCTCAAATTTAATGTCGTGATCTTGACTGTTGTGGCGTAGTCAATCAGCCAATCCTCTAGCCTAGTACTACCATCATAAGTTCGGGTTCCTCTGGCCAGCTGAAAGTTCAGCACTGGTGGCTCGTTCATGATTCGGGGCCCAAAGCATGATGTACCCGGTGGAACTTGTACCTCAATTAGCTCCAACCTATATGTCCTGTCCAATTTCAGCCTAGGATCATCTGGCTGCAAGTTACTGCTTCCCAGTCTTGACCCAATTATGTGGTGATCCGGTCTGGGGTATCCGTCGTTGTCCATGGCCGAATAACCATCATTGTATCTTTCCCGATCCGTACGAGCATTTTGTTTTGCTGCTTGTCCTGCACTCCCCTCTTGCCGAGGTGCGCGTTGTTGCTACGCCCGAGGTAAATTTTGCCCCATTCCCACGGGATCACGCTATCTGGTATTGCCGTTGGCAGCATTTCTCTGACCGGCATTTCCTTTGTCACAGTTACCTCGGCTGGTACTGTGCCGATCTTCATCAACTTGCACTACTTTGCCTTTTCTAGCCCTTACCGGATCATGGGGAACCATCTGTTTGTCTCTTCTTCCGGAGTTTACAACTTCTTCTCTCCTGGGATTGTGACCTGGAGATTACGCGGCTCCTCCGGATCTCGCCGGGTTATTCCTGGCCAAATGTACCACCTGTGAGGCTCCTGGTGGCGCTAGGTTTGCCTTGTTCAGTTCTTCATTTTGCTAGCAAGCAACTCTCAGCAAGTGATGGACCCTCTCTTGTTGCCTTTGCCGACCCTCTCTAGTTAAACCTTCTAGCTCGGATGCGGCCGCATTTGCTACCCTGAGGTTCTTTGCTAGAGCGCTGTACCAATCTAGCCCTCCTGTTACTAACATGGATGTCTGACCCGTCCTACGCTCGTATTCCTTGTCAATCTCAGTGATCAGGTTCCTACCTTGGATTTTCACTACATCTATGCGGTTTTCCTTAGCATGTTCTCTCAAGGTGATGTTCAAAGACTGATGCATCTCTGCTACCTTCTTTGCCCCAGCTAACATTTTCCGCCTAGTTTCCTCTAACTCAGCTTGTGCCTGAGCTGGATCTACCACCGGCGCTATTGGCGTCGCTAGGCTATCTATTGCTTGCTGGAGCACATTCTCTAGCCTTTCTAAAGGAGGAAACCTAGACCTGGTCTGCTTTGGTGTTACCTCCGGCTCTAGCGCCGGTTCGGTTCCACATCAGGCGCGGTCATCAGGACCTCAACGCTGCTAGTGGGGCAAGTGATAGACACTCCACGAGATGCGCTGAGAGGTGGCTCGCCTCCCTCGATGATGTGCCGCGGATGAACGCAGGTCTCATCCACGCCGACGCAGATCTTGTGCGTGCCAAGCTTGATGAAGATGCAGTTGCACGGAGGAGGGTGCCTACCGAAGGTTCCCGCATTTTTGTTGACGTAGTCCAGCGCTCCAAAGCGCTGAACCAAGCCAGAGACGACGCGCTCGCCGGTGTTGGAGAAGCTTCCTGTCTGGATTTTCACCCCTGCTAGCACCGCTAGCCCCACGGTGGGCACCAACTGTCGTAGTGGTGGCACGTCAGATGCCATGGATAGGCTAAAGATGGGGCTAATGAGTGCTAGGGGAACCCAGGGAGGGAGAACGTGGTGATTGCACGCATATAAGTTCTTGTATTTTCTCTATAAATGGTGTTTACAAATGCTCTTGAGGCTCTCAAGAAGAAGGAGACAATGTCTCTTACTCCCTACCAACTAGCCCTAGAGTTCTACCTTAGACAGAGAGAATGATCGATCCCCTTCTATGGAGGCCCCGGTGCTCCTTATATAGGGTAGCCCGGGTTACAATTCTAGGGCACAGGTGGCAGCATATTCTACTAATATGCTCCTCGCCTAAAGCAGATGCTTCTTTATTCTCTTTAACGTCTCGTCTGGGCTTTGGACATAACCCACAGCATTATCCTTGTCTTTTGGCATCACCAGACACGGGCTACGTCATCCGGCTTTGACTGTGTCACCTTGGTCGCCCTGACCTGCTAGTCCTCTTCTTTACTTTGCTTCGCTCATGCTATAGCTAATAAAGCCACCTTTTGACCAGTGGGGGATTCCTTCTCTTGGAAGCCACAAGATAATCTGGCTAACATATAGCTATTCCGGATTACCAAGTTACCTGCAAAATAGATAGATAAACATGGCCGGCATATAACTTATGCTAGCCGGACCATAGTCAAGGAGATGCTCCATGGGCCGGGTCACACCGTGATTCGGCCTGCCTTGAGGTGACCCGGTCAGCACTTGCTTTGACCATGCCGTACCCCGGCTAACTCGGCGCTTATACCCCGGCATTACCTTCTCAAAAGTGGGTCGTTCGTAGGCAGCCCAGGATGAGCTATGAGAACAGTGACGGGCTGACTTGGGCTTTAACTGTATCGGGCTTACTTGACGCATCCTGTTAACAGGCTGCACAGTATTCGAAGAGTGTGGGATTTTGAAGGCCGAAACAGTAACAGGCCTGACATTCGTGGGTCGCTGCTGGCCACATCTTTGGGCCCATTTCAAACATTGTCGGACGAAACAGTAACGGGCCATAATCTTATTGGGCTCTCTTGATGGGCTGGCCCACTTAATTATGAGCAGGCCTTGGTTGGGCCTGTCTTCTACCATGGTTTATGTGGCCGTTAACAACGGTAACTGGTCATTAATGGTGTTTGCCACACGGCATTTTTCATGATGTCAATAGTCAACACGGCTAGCAAACAGATCTACGACGGAACAAGTTTTCGTGGCTGAAGGGTGCGATCTGCCACACTCAAAAAAAACATGGTAGATTCTTTTGTGACCGGGCTTTTACCATGATGGGAATCCGTCATAGAAGAATTTTTAGCCACGAAAAACGGGCCTTCAACAACGAAAATCGTCCGTTGTAAAATCCAACTTTTCTTGTAGTGATATCTCCGACGCTATCATACTCGAAAGTGAACCCCCGAGTCTTCCGGGAAGGAGATCTGGTACTTTGGCTAGTGCAGCGCATTGCCGGCATGGATAAGCTGTTCCCCCATGGGAAGGGCCATTTATTGTAGAAAAGCATTGCACAATGATGCGTATTACCTCATCGATGCACAACCACAGGAGAAGAACAAGGTGAACAAGGCAGGAGAAGAATCAAAGAGGCCACGGAATGTAGCACTACTTCGTACATTTTACACTTAGCTAAAAGTGTATGTATATCGAACTCTCATATGTCGGCATGTATGTCGGTAATGAGCTTATCAATGAAACCTCGACACCTAGAGCAGAAGCTCGGGGAATGCTTAATAATAATTGTCATTTCTGTATTTAATTTTTATACGTTGGCTCGCTTAAATTACTTACACCTTAGCCGAGTTAGTAATGTGTTGGCACCAAAAGCTAACTCTTTGACTCGCTGTTGTCCAAAAAGATTTGGCTTCATGGAAAGCAAGGGAACAAGTTTGGAATTGCTAGGCACATGAAAAACGACCAAGGAAAGGTATGTAATCGAGCCAATGTTTGTTTTTCGGACTAACCCCTATACTTAATTTATTCTTGTTATGTTGAGTTATCTTGAGCTAAACCTACAAGTTTCAAGTATTGTTAGATCAAATTTTTGAACCTCATACTCATAAGTCAAATGCCGAATAATGGTAGACGTGAGAGGAGTTATTAAATTAGGAGAACAAGAAAATGAAACTCGGGGACTTCACCCAAGTTAATCCGGCATAAAAACATAAGTTGTAGCAAAATAACACATTGTTTATTACACCTACACCCGGCATACCGGGGATTTAACGAATTTTAAAGTTTTGTTGCTTAAGGAGCCGCAGCGGCCGAACCATCCGCAGTAGGAGGAGGCAAGTTATCCTCGGTTTTGGGAGCCTCGGCTTCATCTTCATCATCTAGGTTTGCCTCGGCATCCTCGGCATAATCCGAATCTTCCTGGTCATCATCCGCGTCTCCTTCAACGTACTCATCGTCGATGGCCTCAAGGAAACTCGGTCCCTCATTCCATTCATGACAATGAGCATATTGGATAAGATCATAGGCGCGAGCTTGACGCTAGTGTCATTCGTCCATTTGGATCCGCTGCGCAGGAGACCAAGTACATTCCGGTCAATGCCTTCATACCAGGACATCACAAAGGATAAGGCAATGTCGGCTCCAACACGTGCAATAGATTCTCGCCACAAACTGAGTTGCGTGCTCCTATCCCGGAGTCCCTCGACCAGCAAGGAAACTTCCTTGGGATTAGTCTCACCCGGCCACAGAGTATGAAAAGTGTTGATGGCAGCGCCGAGTAGACCCACCCCATAGACCCTCATTGAAATGGATCGTATGGGCACCTGGAGGGGGGTGAATAGGTGCTACTTCAAATTTTAATGCTTTTTTACATTTTAGGCTTGACACGAAAGGTAAATTCTCTAGATATACTACTATGGAGAATTTCCCTATATGCAAACCTAACTACTAGTGAGTAAAGGCGAGTGATATAGAGGAACGAGAAAAACGTAGTGGAGCAGGCGGAGACACGTGATTTGGTTTACCGCAGTTCCTTCCTTGTGAAGGGAAGTACATCTGTGTTGGAGGGGTGGGAACCGGTACCTAAGACCACCACGCCACGATAGGCATCACCCTGTTCTCTGATGGATCCCGCTACCAAAGGCCTAATCCATCTTTCCACTATAGGAACCCTTCAAGGTGGGAACCGGCACCTTTACACGAGTAGCTGGGTACAACTCCACAACCAAATTGGAGGCTCCCATAATGAAAACAAGCTGCCACAAGAACAATAGTTATAAATAACAAAACACAAGATCTAGATATTAGCGAGAATACTAGATCGGGGATTATCCAAGTGAATGGAGAGGAGTTGATGCACTTGATTCGTGATGACGATGTATGATGTCTCCTCCTTCAATTCCCCCAAAGATCGAAGCCTAGAGAGAGAGCTTTTGCAACAGGTCTGATCTTTATCGAATGAACCAAGAGGTCTGATAGGAAGGGAAGACGTGGCTTTTATACCCCCTATCCAGATGGAGCCATTGGAGATTTTTTGGGCCGGATTATCCGGCCTAAGTGAGGGCCGGATTATCCGTCCTGGGGAAAACTCCGCCCTAGCCTCGGACTATCCGGGGGATAATTCGCCCCAGATAGAGCAATGCGTCGAGCTAGCCTTTGCTTGCCTCTTGGGGGCCGGATTATCCGGCCCAAGGTGAGGACCGGATTTTCCTGTCAGGGGAAGAAAGTCCGCCCCACTTCGGATTGTCCGGGGGAAAATCCGCCCCCAGTCAGAGCAACGCGCCATGCCAGCCCTTGTTCGTCTCCTGGGGTTCCGGAATATCCGGCCCTTGATGGGGGCGGATAATCTGACTCCCAAACACAATAAACATTTCCCTGCACACTTAGCACACATGATGAAACTCCACGGTATTGTTATCTAACACGCAAAACACAGGGGACCATGAAATAATCTTTCAATCTCCCCCCTTTTGGTGTTAGATGACAATACTAGGATATGCAAGATAGTTCTCAAGACAACAATATTTAATGAATGAAAAAGACTCCCCCTCAATGTGTGTATAAATTTTTTGCTTTTGATTACAAATACACACAAGAAGGTACAAGTCTATTTCATTGGAACACAGGGAAAATATTCATACCACCAAGAGAGAGATAAAGGCATCCTCAATATATTATAAGAATATCCAATGATAGCCATAATGAGCGCCTCCCTCGATATAGATATCCAATATAACCAATATGACAAATGAATCCGTAAGGATAAACCACAAGATAAATCCAGAGCCACACGAACATGGTGTCATACAGAACAAATCACAAATAGAAGTTCAACGCTAAATTGGCACAAGCGAGAGAAAGACCAAAAAGATAAAGTGCAAAAGCTTGTGCCTGACCCATGCAAATCCATGAAGACCTAATAGAACTACTTAGCCCCCTTTGGAATCGAAACGCCAAAAAGGAAGAAGAGTGATGCTAGCGCCCCAAGGGATCACTCATAGTCATCATAGTCGTCCCGAAAGTATTTAGCACGAGAATGACGCTTGTAGGTCTTGGGAGCACTAGAACCACCTGTGAAATGAACAAGATGGATAGCATGGGGATAAGCACACACACAAGTCCGAGAGAGAACATAGAAATTGTAGGCAAGTAGTCCATAGCCTAAACATAAACCATGCTCCAAATCCATAGAAATCTGAAGCAGTTTCGACTCTGTCAGGCCGGATTATCCCGCCTGGCAAGGGGAGGAAAATCCGGCCATGGCAGAAAATTTCAGATTTTCCTAGATTGGATGCAAAAACGTAGATCGGGCCTAGGTATAACAAGACTACAATCTCTATTTGAAACAACAACCTTCTAGACCATTTTACACCCAATAAGTGACACATCAAGCCAAAGATTGCGAGAGAGGGAGTTACCCTCACTCATTGGAGGAAGAACACGGAGGAGAAGGTACCTGGAGGTGTGGAGAAGAAGATCTAGGGTGGCCCAGAGAATCCGGCGGCCGGAGAGGCTCCGGGGAGGGTGGGGGCAGCAAGCGGCGGCAGGGGAGATGGAGGGGGTCGAGGAGAAGTGCTGCTCATTGTGAGCCCTTCCCCCCGACCCCAGTCCTTATAGAGTGGAACCGCCAGGGCCGGAATTTTTGGCCTGAAATCTGAAATCCTGTTACACACAGGTTCAGGTCCGCGCGTCCCAAAACAAAACCCCCACAAGTGTGAACAAAGGACTTGTGTGCTAGAGTAGATGGTTTAGGGGTAGAGAGAGGCTTGGGATGAGAGAACCAAATTGAGATGGTACTACACACTCAAGATTGCAAGAATCAAATCAACTAAAAGCCAAAATTGAGTGTGATTTCCATAAGAACATGAGATGAGCAACAATAACCAAAAAGATCCACAAAAGTCCAACTCTTCTCATGGAAGAGGGCGGTGGTCGAGGCAACCTTGTTGGAGTGCATGGTATGACACCGCGAAGATATATCTTGGGTTCATGACAAATACTCATCAATAAGCTCGCATATCACAAAATGATTTTAAGAGAAATGATTTGACTTTCTTTCGACATTACGAGGGGGCGGGGGGGGGGGGGGGGGGGGTAGCCCAATTAATTAGGATCGCACTCCCCCTATATCCATGCCCACACCTAGACCAAATAAGAATGAGATGTAAGAGAGAGTGCGTGGGTAATCAAGACAAGCTCCTTCAATCAACGATATTTAGCTCATTCCTCAAGTATCAAAACCTTGCTTCATCAAGTGGCTTCGTGAAAATATCAGCAAGTTGGTTCTTCGTGCTCACAAAAGATAGATCAATATCGCCTAAAGCTACATGATCCCGAATAAAATGATTCCGAATCTCAATATGCTTCATCTTTGTGTGCTATACCGAATTGTACGCAATTTTGATTGCACTTTCATTGTTGCATAAAAGAGGCACTTTGTCAGAATTGACACTGTATTCCTTTAAAGTTTGGCTCATCCATAATAATTGCGTACATGCACTAGCAGTAGCCACATATTAAGCTTCGAAAGTGGAGGGAGATATACAATTCTGCTTTTGAGAAGACCAATATACTACAGACCTTCCCAAGAATTGACAAGCTCGAGAAGTTGATTTACGGTCATCCTTATCACTAGCCCAATCTGAATCAATATAGCCACATAGAGAGACATTGGAGCCCTTGGGATACCATAGACCGAAATAAGGGGAATGAACCAAATATCGGAAGATCCTCTTGACCGCCACTAAGTGGATTTCTTTAGGAGCTGCTTGATACCTTCCACACGCCCCTACACTCAACACAATATTGGGTCTAGATGCGCAGAGGTAAAGAAGAGAGCCAATCATGGATCGGTATACCTTTTGGTCCACATCTTTACCATGGGGATTAAGTTCAAGGTGACATTTTGTTTGCATCGGAGTGGTAACGCCCTTAAGATCCATCATCTTGAATCTCTTGAGCATGTCTTGGATGTATTTTGCTTGATTTATTAAGGTTCCTTCTTTAAGTTGTTTGATCTCAAATCCAAGAAAGAACCATAACTCCCTCATCATAGACATCTCAAACCTGTCAGTCCTAAGCTTTGAAAATTCATCATTAAAAGCTTTATTAGTAGAGCCAAAGATAATGTCATCTACATATAGTTGGCATATGAAGAGATCCCCCTTAACCTTCTTATTAAAAAGAGTGGGATCGATTTTCCCAATTTCGAGCCACGGTCTAGCAAAATCTCTTTAAGGTGCTCATACTACGCATGTAGGGCTTGCTTAAGGCCATAGAGTTCCTTATCAAGTTTGTAGACATGGTTCGGAAAGTTAGGATCCTCAAATCCCGGGGGTTGCTTTACAAATAGCAATTCATGTAGAGGACAATTAAGAAAATAACTCTTAATGTCCATTTGCTATAATTTAAAATTGTCATGAGTAGCATAATCAAGAAGGATACGGATGGACTCAAGATGAGCCACTGAAGCATAAGTCTCACAGATGTCAATGCCCTCCACTTGGGAATAGCCTTGTGCCACGAGTCTTGCCTTGTTCCTTACAACAATGCCATTTTCATCTTGCTTTTTCTTGAAGATCCACTTTGTGTCGATAACATTGCGGCAATCCTTGGGCTTCTCTACTAATTTCCAGACCTTGTTGCGCTCAAAGTTATTCAGCTCTTCATGCACAGCAACAACCCAGTATGGATCTTCAAGAGATTTAAACACTTTCTTGGGTTCCACCATGGATATGTGAGCTTGGTGCTCACAAAAACTTGCTAGCTCCCTTCTTGTGGACACCCTGCATCAGAGATCACCTACAAATTTGTCAAGGGTGTGACCCCTTAATTCAAGGTTCCTATCTACACGAGCTTTGTTATGAAGTTCAATTAGCTTATTGTCTCTTAGGGGAATGACTTCATCATGAGAGTCTTTGTTGGAATCATTGGCTTGGACTTGATCTTCAGCTTGATTAGAAGGAATAGGAGACGATGACTCAAGCACTTGATGTTGATCAACAACTGTAACAGGAGGCTGCTAGTCTTCAGGATTTTCAGGGCTGGATAATCCGGCCGAATGAGGGGCCAGATAATCCGGCCTAGGAGAACTTGAATCACCATCAACGTAGTGGTCCTAGCACGAACTGGGGAGGGGCTGGATAATCCTGGGTCAGCCGGAAAATCTGTCGTAGGACTTGCAGTAGAATCTTCACCATTTTGATCATTTTTGCCAGTTGAAGGGGGTTGCCCGGATAATCTTGTGTCCATCGGATAATCTGGCCTGGAGCTTTCAGGAGCATATTGATCTTTCAGCCGTTTGTGGGGTTGGTGTAGAAGTTTCTCCATTGGTTGGAGCATGTTGAGCTTGTGACGATGAGGGCTCTACTTGAGTAGAGCATTGTCCTTTTCGATCCACCACAAGGGGTTCCTCAATGGGGTGGAAAATCCCACTCCCATTCTTCTTATGGCATCTTGGGGTATTTCAACATCTGCATCACAAACATCATCTTGCCCCGCACATGTGCCATCATTTTCCTCGAACACCACACTACAATATTCTACAATAGTTTCAGAGAGCTTATTGTAGACTCTATAAGTGTGGAATTTGGCACCATAACCAACAAAAATGCCTTCTAAAGCCTTTGACTCAAATTTAGATAAACGAACTCCTTTGATGAGAAAGAAACACTTACAACCAAATACCCGGAAGTAGGAGATGTTTGGCTTGTTACCAATTAGTATTTCATATGGAGTCTTGTCTAGGATTTTGCAGAGGTAGAGTCGGTTGGATGAATGGCACGCGGTTGAGATTGCTTCAGCCCAAAAGTTATAAGGAGACTTAAATTCATCTAGCATAGATCTGGCCATATCCATTAAGGTCCGGTTCTTCCTCTCGGCAACACCATTTTGTTGAGGGGTGTACGCAGCGGAATATTGATGTCTTATCCCCTCTTCACTTAGGAATTCATTCAGAGTGTAGTTCTTGAACTCGGAGCCGTTATCGCTTCTAATTGTAAAAATTGGGATATTGTGATGACGTTGAACCTCGTTGGAAAAATCAATGACCGTTTGTTGTGTCTCACTCTTCAACTTGAAGAAATAGACCCATGTATATCTTTAATAATCATCAACAATTACGAGGCAATTTTTCTTCCCACCGAGGCTTGCATGATATGGAGGACCAAAGAGGTCCACATGAAGGATCTCTGAAATCCTCGTTGATGAAATAATGGTCTTCTGTGGATGGGGAGAGTCATGCATTTTTCCTTCAACACAAGCCCTGTAAACACGATCTTTGGGAAAGGAAACATTTTATTTTAGTCCAAGGATGTGGCCACCATTGTGGAGACTTTGCAAAGTTCTCATATGGACGTGGGCTAGTCGGCGATGCCATATCCAGCCCGCGTCGGCCTTTCCAAAAAGACACATCAGGCCTATTGTGGTTTTCCCCGGAAAGTCCACCATATACAGGTCATTTTCTACATATCCCACGAAAGAGACTTTAGAGACTTGCTCCACAAGAGTACCACCAAATCAGCATCAATGAAAACTGCAAATCCCATCTTACCAAGGGAACAAACTGAAAGTAAATTGTCACCGAGGGTCTCCACAAGCATGACGTGCACGAGAGAGATATCGTGAGCAACCAGAACTTTGACAAGACCCAATACCTTAGATTTTGATTTGTCACCATAGGAGATGGTTATGTGATCATGGTTTGGCCGCATCTCCGACATGATCTCCTTGCTTCCGGTCATATAACTAGTGCACCCGCTATCGAGCACCCATTTGGACCCACCAGAAGCATAGCCTGCAAGAAAATTACTTCTTGGTTTTAGGTACCCATTTTTCAATGGGTCCTCTCATGTTAGTGATAAGGGTTTTAGGAACCCAAATAGACCAAGATATGTTACTATCAAAAGGACCTACATAGCTAGCATAGACATCACCATAATAATCACAAAATAATTCATAATTAGGATTATTAACCCTTGTAAAACCACCATAGTTAGTCTTGTCATTGGTGGTGGTGCTTGTCTTTGGTTGAGGAAATTTGCTCTTCTTTTTCTTGTTCTTCTTTTTCTTCTTCTTCTTCTTTGTCTTGGGAACATAACCAAGACCTTCTTTTCCATTGTTTTTCCATTGATTGCTAAGCACCTCATCTAGAACTTCTTTACCTTTATTTTGAGATCCCTTTACAAGTTGTTCTTGTCCACAAGATGGAGTGGAGGTGGTGCTGGGCATATCATACTTGTCCAATTGAGTTTGGAGCTGGTCACGAGACTCATTTAGAGTACAATGTTCACTCTCCAATGCCTTGTGAGCAATGTCAAGTTTCTCAAACTTCTCCAAGAGTCTAGCATGAGCAGCCCCAAATTCAATATTTTCCTTTTTTACTTTCTTTACCTTAGCAAGAGCGTTATCATGTTTTGTAATGAGCTGAGCGACAACCACTTCATGGGACTCCTCAATTGACTCGAGTTTCTCTTCCAAGGATAGTCGAGCTTCCTCTTCTTCCTCCAAGGCATTCTTCAAGGAGGCTACCTCTAAGGCATCTTCTCTTTCAATTCCACCCTTTTCTTCGAGAAGTTCTTAGGAATGAGAAAGTTGACTCATAAGAGCATCAAAATGAATTTTGTGCTCACCTTGCAAGTTAGTGAAAAAATTGTCCAAAGTAATAACTTCTACTTTTATCTTAAGACTAGTGTGATCATCCATATCCATATTTATATTAGTCTTAGGAAATGAAGAAATAGAAGATGATACCTCGGAACCTCTTGCCATAAGGCAAGTGATGTTGTTGTTAATGATATTTTAGTTAGGAGAGTCGAAGAGAGATGATGGGGTAGATGTGGTGGCTATAGCAGCCACCTCTCGAGAACTATCTTCATCCTCGTCGTCTTCACTTGTAGAGGAATATTCTTCTTGTGCCACCAAGACAATCTTGGGTTGCTTCTTGTAAGGACCATTCTTTTTGATAAATCGCTTATTTCGAGGTGCTTTGGACTTTTATTTAAGGATGAGCCTACCACCATTGTCTTCTCTACTTTGATATGGACATTCAGCCACAAAGTGCACCCTATCTCCACAACTGTAGCATGTCCTCAGTTTTGGGCCATTCTCTCATCTTCCACTTGACCCATTCTTGCGTTCAAGTTTAGACTTGGCCTTGGCTGGATCCTTCCAAAAATTCCTTGCATAAAAAGCCATGTACTCACCATGAGCACGCTTGAATTCCTCCGAAAAGCCCATGGAGACAACATCGTAACCTCTTTCATCCTCATCTTGCTCAATAACATTGGCTTTTAGAGCCACATTGACTCCTTTTTGCATTCCAATAATAGCCTGAGCACGGGCATCTTCGGCGTTCTTGGCGACAACCTTGAAGGCCGCCATTTCTTGCATGACTTTATTGGAAGTCATTTTGTGGTAGTTGTGTCTACCTTGCAAACTCTTCAAGTCCGTTGGCTCAAATAGCATGAGGGCACTCACATATTTCCTTTTGATCCAGGCATCATCAATGTGAGTGGCTCCATACTTTCTAAATGTTGTTGCAATGCTCTTGAGCCTTCTATACATGTCTTCATGGTCCTCACCATCCAACATGTAAAAACCTTCATCTTCATTACTAAGAGCATCGTACGTATTCCTTCTCATGCTTTCATTTCCAATGAATAGATCGGTGAGAGCATCCCAAGCTTCTTTAGCAGTGTTGAAATGCTCAATGTGGGCATGTCCTTGGGACCCACTCTGAGCTAAATCATGTGGAGAGCCGTTGCATTCAATTGACTATCCACAACTTCTCTTCTAGTAAAGTTGGTAGGGTCTCCAATATGAAGACCATCTTCAATAATCCTCCAAAGTTCAATTGATGAACTACATACATGAGATTTAATTAAGAATTGCCATTGATTAAATGTAGATGCAGTAAGCTTGGGTGGATCACCCCTATTGTTTATATGAGGATGGGGGATGTAACATCCCAATTTCAGCAACCCTGACTTGTTATCCAGAATGCAAAAATCAGGGGGAACAAAAAACTTTTTCTTGTGCCTTGGTGCAATGATTGCTTGTTGTTTGTTTGCAGCTGTGCTTATGAAAGTGTATCTTAGGATACTCCTTACCTCACCACCAGTTGACAAAAGCTATTTACCAAAACTATCTTGGCTCATCTTACATATTCTCAAACGTTCTGGCATTTCAAAACATGAGCCAAGATGCCTATTCAACCAAAACTATTTTGTTAGCTCCCATTGACAAAACTATGGAGAGATATTCAATACAATCTCCTTATGTTTTCAAGACAGAACACTCAACTAACCTTATCTCTAGTTTTTCCCAAGTCCTCTTTTCAAAGCATTTGAATTCTACTCTTGGTAGAGATAACAAGGATTCTCATCTTATTCAAAACTCAACCTCTTCAAAATGCCCCAACCCTACCTCAAGCTAAGCTTGATGGTAACTCTAGTAGTAGTTGAATAATTATAAGATGAGTTGCCTTGATCTGCTGTTTGATGAATTGTTTTGGTCTGCTGATTGGCTTGTTTGCTTAGGAAGTAGTATGAGTTACTTTAGGGACTCATCACTAGGATCAAGATGTTCCCAAATCATCAATCACTAAGCAAGAATGCAAACCTAGATATGATCCCTAACCACTAGGTGATCATCTACAACCCTTAACCAGATCAATTCTGAGGATTTCTATTCCAGAAGTTTCCAACCCCATGGAGACCAATATCAAGCACGGATATCTTCTACTCACTCTACAATTCAAAATCATTCATTTGATAATGCTCTAATACCTTGCAACTCCTCCAAGAACATTCCCTCTCCTACTCTAGTCAAAATCCTCAAAACAACCAATTTTGACGAAGTCTGGAAACAGTTTCAACATCACCTTTTTGAATGCCTCCTTTTCTCAAATCATGTGCATTTTTGGAAATGCACCTGAACCATCTTCTTAACCATCCTAAGGAATACCAAGGCCCACATTGGACCCTGGTTAGATCCTCCTCCAACCCACTTGTCCATGATGATTTTGTAGACAAGAAAATAACATTTCCTGCCAAACTAGTCATCATGCCTACTTTGGTAGAAGCTTACACCCTCATACAACCTCCTATGGACCAACTCTCTGCATGGTTGTGATCTACTCAGTAATTTCTATCAAAACCTACTCCACTTGCCCCATGTGGATCTCTGTGATGATTAAACCCACATGGTTTATAAGGCATCATGACTCTTATTGCATGGCAGTCTTAATTTCAACAAAGTTTGCCATCACTTCTAGAGCACCTCAAATGCTGTTAATTCAAACCCCTCCTTCCATGATCATCTATATGACCTGGTCTACCCACCCATCTATCCCTTGCACCAAGGTGAGCTCTAAGCTCCAAGATGCAAGCATGTTTTGGTGGTATAAAAATAACCTCACCC
Source organism: Avena eriantha (assembly GCA_910589775.1). Lineage (NCBI taxonomy): Eukaryota > Viridiplantae > Streptophyta > Magnoliopsida > Poales > Poaceae > Avena > Avena eriantha. Next base: position 17,117,280 of record OU342746.1, read on the forward strand.
TAGATCCTCAATTCCATATAGCTCCACCTAATGCAAGTTGGAATTCCTTTCCACAAGGTTGCAAATGATTTCCACACCTTGTCTACATCATCTATCTTAATAATATTGATTTATCAAATATTATCCATAATCATTATGGCCCCAAAACTATTTAATTCCTTAAATAGTCAAAATCTCCAAAACTCCCTCCATAAAGGAAAGTTTGGTTTTTGCCAAAAAATTTCCCTAACTTTTGGCTCAAGTAAGTTCCATATGTCATACTCTATCTTCCCATCTCAAAAAAATATTTTTGAGAAGCTTTATTATTTCTTTTTGCCCATTTCCTTAAATGGCTGAATTGGAATAATAATTGTTTTAATTACTTTTATGCCTCAATAAATCTTGGGAAAATTCCCCTAGGTGTGTATTCACATTTGGGACCCTTCCACATCAAAATCCACCCTTGTCCAATGCAAATCTATCAAATTATCTTCTAAAATTCACTTCTGCCCTTTTTGAGTAAATGGATTTAAGAGGATTAAAACTCCTCTGAAAAATCTCAACTAAATCATAGGAGTCTACCTTTACCTCATCTACCCACCAGTACCATTTCCTCCCCTGGTCCAATGCAAGTTTTTGGACTTACTTCATAACCCTCTAGTTTGATCAAATTTGTCAAGTAACCAAAACCACTACTCTAACCACTTCCAAATTCCATCAAAAATTAATCAAAGCTCATCCTCAGCACCATGACACACCACTGGTCGACCAGCATTGTATCTCCACCCCAAAAAATCCCCATTTTGTCCTTGTACTAATAAAGAGAGAGAGATATCCCCAAGTCTTACAAGGATTTGCAAAAATAAATTACCACCGCAGCCCTCGCACTCTCTCTGAGCTCCAGCCCGAGCAAATACCAAGACTACCCCTCCCCACCTCCCTTTGGACCAATCCCTGACCAACATTCCTCTCCCCCTTGTCCAAAAGAGACTTTTACACCATCTACTCCTCCCTCTTGGTATATATGGCCAGAGGACACCACAGCACTTCCCTGCCCCTCATTTCCTCCCTCACACCTCCCACTTACCTCCCCAGCTCCACTCTCCCTCCCCATCTCTGTGTTGTCCGAAGGAAGGAGAAGGAGTAGCTTCGGCCTCCTCAAGAAAATCGAGCAAGGCTCTCTCCCCTCTGCTCCCCTTCGTCTGCATGTTGGCCCTAGAGTTCCCCTAGCTCTCCTGCATCTAACCCTAGTCTTGATTTCGCCCAGGACCAGCTCCTTCACCGTCGTCGCTAAGCACCGACGAGGTCGCTCTTGGCCGCCGCTGCTTGAGCTGCTTCCAGTGGATCTCCGCCGTCGTGCTGCACATCGATCTACCCGCCGTCGTCTACAGCGTCGCCTTGCCGCCTCCACGAGCTCCCTCGAGCGCCAGGTGAGCCTCCCGGCCAAGCTCCGCCGCTCACTAGGGTTCTATCGTCGGCGCTCTGTCTCTGCGAAGACAACGTCGGCGAGCTGTTCGTTGCGACTTGATCCAACGGCCGACAGCGCCCTATACCGCTCCGGCGCCCTCCTCTGCTAACCGCCGGGCCCCGCTTGCCATGATCGAGCGCTAGCTCCCTCGCGCCGCGTCGCCTCGCCGTGGGTCGAATCTCCCCAGCGCGGCCCAGTTCACCCCAGATCCCGCCCACTTCATCTCTTTTTCTTTTCCTTTTTAGCTAACCTATTATTCTAGAAAAGCTCCTGCTAGGATTAAATCCAATTAAAAAAGTAAATCAAGTCCAAATGCTAAGACTCAAATTTCTGGTGGTTCTCTGATGTTTTCTCAAACATGCAGAGGCAACCCCAAGCTCAAATTAAGTTTCATTAATTTCTGGTATTTATTCTGCTGCAGAGTGTACTTTGCACTAAATAAATTCCTCATAGAGTTTTACAACTCCATTTGGATTGAAACAAAGTCCTACTGAGAGGTATTTGAAATACCTATACTCCAGCACAGGTCCTATGCCAAGGTGAACAGTATGTTGCCTTTACCAAAAATAACAGAATCAGCCTTTATCTTCCTTAGATAAAATCTCTAGGTCAAACCAAATGGGTTAATCTACCAAATCCTAGCAGATCAGAATTTATTGAGCTATGGTTGAATTTTAGTGATTTAACTTCTGTAAGGGGTATTTTCACTAAATAAATCACTCCAGGATTGTGGCTACTACAAAAAGAGTGAATCCAAATTCTACAGAGAGGTATTTTAAATACCTATCACATGCCCTTGTAACCAACTCAATAGCTCCTCTAGAATTAATCTGGTGTAAAAGAGAAAAAACAGACATAACTGCCTTTGGGAATTTCCTGAGGGCATTCTGCTAATTCCTTTGACTTGATTCCAACTCTAGGTGGTTCAGTACATCAAATACCACCTAACCATCCAAGGAAATAATTTTTGGATCCCTAGAACCCTTCTGGTGCATTATTTCCTCAAACTAGAGTTAATTCCACTTTGAAAAGCATAACTAAATCTAGGAAATTGATAATCAAGTGAAACCACTTGTGATGGGTTTGTATTGACAAGACCTATCTGGGGATATCACCTTTGCACATTGGTATCCTACTGACCACAGAACCCTGACCCAAGATCATTGTATCTAGCCTTGACAACCACCTTCCAAGAGAAAACACTATAGTGGCAATTTAGTAAATTCACACCAATCAAACTCAACATCTCCAAAACCTCCCAAGTTCAGTAGTAATACTTATGTTTGTTTGCTGTATGGTTGGATTCTTGTTCTCCTTGTATTGATTGTGGTATTGTCTACTTGCATGTATACCTGATGAAGACGATAGTGTGAGTGTCTGACGACAAGAAGGAAGGGACTTCTTATTATTATATTGGGTGTTCTTGGTTATCTAAAGAAGCCCAAGGACTTATTGCTAACCAGAGGCAAGCCACCATTCCTGAACTCGGTTATATGTCCTATTCTCTTTTACCTGTTTTATATCTTCTTTGCAAATTGCATAATCTACCTGCATGTTTTGTTTTACAAATACCGCAATAGTAACTTGGCTCCCCCAAGTTACCACCTCGTGTCCCTCGAGGCACCACCCCGATGTACCTACCATTTTATCCCTTAGATCGGGAGTATGATGGATAGCATCCTACCCCGTTGGAAAAACTCTAGTTTTGAGAAAATAAACTGTTTTGGGATTTACCCCACCACAAATGTTTCAAAACCCTTTTGTAAAACCCTTGGAAAAAGGCATCGTTCCAAGCGGATGTTTTAGCAAAAGAAATGGTGAGATGAGAAGTGAGAAGGTGATGGTATGTTCTATGCCTTTACTGGAACAATTTTTATCCGCGCAACCACATTCCCCAGGTGCTGGGGCTTAACTCGTAGTTTGTCCGCATTAGCCGAGGCAACTTCTACCATGCTTATAGGGAGAGATCCCTGGAATTCCGGGCAGGCGCCACCAGATCAAGGATCTGAAGCATGTTGCTTGTTTCGGCAAGACTGAGCCTCAACTGGCAGGAGGCCGGTGCAACAATTGGGTCTCCCTCAGACGGTATGACTTGGATTACGGAAGGAAGTGGAGTCACCAGATTTAAGGTATACGCCAAGTTGTGGCTTGGGTATGTGCGTTTACGGAAGGCAGGACTATGGCTGGGAGCCACATACTCATTGCCGAGGAGAACAAACCCAAAAGGAAAAGCATGCCTTTGCTAGGTTTGACAAGCGAAAGGTTAGGTTTGATTATCCGGACCCCCATCTACAGTGGTAGTGGGCCGTGGTTGTATCCCGACGGATGTATTGATTCTTGTGGGGAAAGTGCACAAACTCTGCAGAGTATAACCTATTCGAATAGCCGTGTCCACGATCAAGGATGGTTGTAAAGGTGTTGGCTAGGAGTACCCAAACTGTGCTTGTGTGGGACACAAGGACGCAGAGGACGAAGGTTCCAGGGGAACCCGAGTTCGAAAGCTTTGTTTTGACCCAAGAGGTCGAAGATGTTTAAAAAGGGTTTCTACTACAAAACTATTTCTAAAACGTTTTTTCAACAAAGATATGGAGATGTCTTGATTTATAAAACTTAAGCATGTTTTCAAAACTCTTTTTCAACAAAGATATGGAGATGCCATAACCTCAAAAGTTAGTGTAAGCTTTTCAAAAGCAACTCCAGATAGAGCCATCTCGCCACTGCCACAATTGCTTTTCCTTGTTTCACTTATCTTGGTGGTTTGCGAGTACATTCAAAAGTACTCACGGCTGTGTCCCTGGCTATTTACTTGGCTAGACTTTCAGGAGTTTAAGGTGACGTCCAATGAGCTAGGCCGTCTTCCTAGTCAGTTGCCTGTAGGTTGAGGCACGATTGGGCTCTACGCTTGGTGATAATCCGTTGCTAAGGATGGTGTAGCCATAATGGCATTTATGTAAGACTTGTAAATTTGTTATGTTTTGGATGGTGTAATGATACCTGTCGGTTATATTCCACGGCTCACTGATCATGGGAACGTGGATGTATGCATAACACGGATTTCTCGGATGAATAATCCGGGGAGGCCCACAAGGCATAGGTGGGTTGGGAGAATATAGATGAGGAACCTCACTATAGTCCTCCTTACCACTTCCCTTCTTGGAGGCAGAACCATTATGTTTTTCACTTACCACTTCATCTTCCTTAGATCCGGAGTGAGCCTTATCCTTGGATATAGGAGTGGTGGCCTCAGAGGAAGATGAAGATGGGGCTGTAGATGATGTGAGGCGAGCAATCATTTGCTGCATCTCCTCCATCTCGGTCTCAAAGGATTTCAACAAGGTTGTTTACAACGTCTTGAGGTCATCCATTGTGACCTTGTCAATAGCCTCATTCCCATTTTCCTTAGTACCCATACTTCTCTTAGGAAGTTAAGCCCGAATAAAGAGCCAGGGCTCTGATACCAATTGAAATGGATCATATGGGCACCTAGAGGGGGGTGAATAGGTGTTACTTCAAATTTTAATGCTTTTTCAATTTTAGGCTTGACACGAAAGGTAAATTCTCTAGATATAATACTATGGAGAATTTCCCTATATGCAAAACTAACTACTAGCGAGTAAAGGCGAGTGAGATAGAGGAACGAGTAAACCATAGTGGAGGACACAGAGACATGGGATTTGTTTTACTACAGTTCCTTCCTTGTTAAGGGAAGTACATCTGTGTTGGAGGGGTGCGCAATACTAAGACCACAACACCACGATTTTCCTCACCCTGTTCTCCGATGGATCCTGCCACCAAAGGCATGATGCACCTTTCCACTATAGGAACCCTTCGAGGCAGGAACCGACGCCTTTACACAACTAACGAGGCCCAACTCCACAACCAAGTTGGAGGCTACCGTAATGACAACAAGCTGCCACAAGAACAATAGTTATCCATAAGAAAACACATAATTGCATTAAGCAAAGTGTGTAAAGTAAACAATACAATTGCCCCAAGGACAAAAGATTGATGTTTTCTCCCTAGTAGCAACAACACATCTACAACCTTAGAGATTTGTGTCACTTCCCCAAATTACTAGAGGCCTGAACCAACTATCGAGCATAAATACACCCACTTGGAGTTGCAAGCATCGACTTGGCCAAGATAGTTACTAACAACGGAGAGCATGCAAGATCACAAATAACATACACATGATAGAATCAACACTCAATCTGAAAAAGAATCTCAATATCCATCGGATCCCGCAAACACAACATGTAAGATTACAAATAGATGATCTTGATCATGAACGGAGCTCACAAGATCGAAACATGATAGCACAAAGGAGGAGCACCAACCATCTAGCTACTACTTGGACCCGTAGTCCAAGGATGAACTACTCACGCATCACACCAGAGGCAGGCATGGTGATGAAGAAGGCCTCCAGGATGATCTATCCCCTCCGGCAGGGTGCCGGGAAGAGCTTCAGATCCCTCCCGATCTAGGGATGGAGATGGCGGCGGCTACAAACTCTTTCGTGGAATTTTGATTGGGTACTTGGAGTTTTTGTCCCGGGAGGCTCTTATAGGCGAAGGGGCAAGGTCGGTGTAGTACCAAGGGACCGACACCCACGGGTGGTGCGCCCTAGGGCTGGCCGCACCGCCACCAGGTGTGGGTGCCCTGGTGTGCCACTTCGTCTCCCCTTCGGACTCCGTGTTTCTTTGGGTAAAATATTGACTTCGGCTTTTGTCCCGTCCAATTCCGAGAATATTTCCTTACTAGATTTCTGAAACCAAAAACAACAGAAAATAGGCAATTGGCACTATGGCATCTTGTTAATAGGTTAGTTCTAGAAAATGTATAAAAATACCTCAAAGTGTGAACAAAACATAAGAAAGTAGATATAAAACATACATGGAATATCAAAATTTATAGATACATTTACAACATATCACCCCTTCTGTATGAAACCTGGTCCTGCGGTTGATAATTAAATAATGTACTGAACCGATGTATCTATTGCATGCCAAGTGAACCTATTCTACATATGTTTGCACTTGTCAAATTAAGCTTAATCCAATTTAGACAGGGAAAATAATTAGTCTAGGATTACAATCCAACAAGAAATTGGGATCATGTCCCATACACTTTACAAAGAGAAAAGCAATACGAATCACTGTTCATCATATCACTCCATAATATGAAACAACTATCTAATCATTGTCACCATCATCTCTTTTAGCACCGTCGCGTTCTAGATCCACATATTCCGAGTGGGTTGGATCTTCTTCCCCTTGCCATTCATCATACATGTCCTGAGATTCATCAGGTACTACTAGTTTATTCCTGTCTTTGTCGTCTACACTAACCTTGACAGAGAAATCTACTTGTCCATCATTCGCAGAGCTGCCTCTAGCAATCAAATTTTCATCGATGTTAGCCAGTTCAATTACCATACAACCACTGGGATCATCTTGGTGGCCAACATCTGGGGTGACTGGCTCTTCATACTCATTCACATTATAGGTGCTCCTTGCCTCATAATTTTGCACAAATTGCCAGTCCTTATTATCTCCGTTATCCTAGAATATTACCTTGGAAGCTTGAGTTACCAAAATATAAGGTTCCTCCTTGTACCACTTAGTAGTAGTACTGATCGATATGAAATTCCCATCATTTCTGGGACCTCTTTTCTTGTTCGGATCTGGGTCATACCAATAACACTTGAATAGAACCACAGATCGATCACCAGTCTTGTTGTCATAATTCAACTCAATAACCGATTTTATGCGACCATAATGATCATAGTCATCTACTTTCTTCATTTTCGCTGTCAAGTGCTCTCCACTGGTCATGATGCCACTGTTTTGTATATTCAGATGTTTCTCATGCTCATAAGTCCTGTAGTGGATACCATCGTCATTGCAAGCTGAAGCTATCTGCACCCTCTTTGTCGGACCACGTGATAGGGCATAGAGACCATCACTAACATCGCCCTAATTCTCTTTAGGCATCTTCGTGATGTGCGGTTATACAAAATAATCAAGAGGTCATCTCATATGCAAAATTCATTTGCAATTCAAAGTTCAATTAACCAACTTACATGATTCCTAAACCATTCCTGAAACCCACCCCCACATACTGGTTGAGCATCATCTTTTCCTTTGGTAACTTTAAATAACCTACAAAAACGATACTCAAGTAAGACATCTAAACATATCTTGCTACAAGTTTCATTTCATATATGTGAGGATATGTATGAATAGTACTCATGCAACAAAGTTTTCAGCCTTATCAGCATTATTCAGCACATACCAAGTAAGTTGGTCATATTCGTGCTGCATTAATGTTCCATGTTCCTTCTTTCCTACTAGGTGAACACCATGGTTAAAAATACATTTTTCAACTTCTTCAATTCTGCCACCCATTTTGGATCTCGTTTTACAATTATGAATATATCTTGAGGAAAATACAAATGCTTCAGCAGCAATGTATGCCTCTACAATGCAAGTCTCTGCTCTATCGTTGTTCCTAACAGTACCCTTGAAAGTGCAAAGTCGAGGTTCTATAGGATACATCCATCCGTACTCTACGTGACCTCTATAAAGTGCATCTTCAGTCAAATGAACAACCAAATGCACCATTGTCAACACCCGGATTTTTAATCCCAGATGCCTGTTATGTCATCCATCGCAATCTAGGATTACCATATAACCGATTGGATATCATAGTACATCATCCATTACAAACCATACATAAGGTCTTACACAAATAAGGATATCATGATCTAGTCTTAATACAACAAGTAGCGGAATAAAAGATAAGCGTAGCGGTGGGGTCCATCTTTAAGTACTCGTTATCATAGCCGTCCTGCTGGCCCTCATCTTGGTAGTATCCTTCATAGTCTGGCCATGAGAATAGCCAAGGATAAAAACCATGAGTACTCTTTAAGTACTCGAAAACTACCACTAACAAGTAGTATAGTCCTAATTAAAGTGCTAACTCTAAGTTTAACTATAAAATTAAGTTTGAAACCTAAGCTGAGTTCAGAAGCAAAGAAAGATAAAATAAGGTTCTAAAATCACTTAAGTTAGGAAGCTAGTGTCATCTTCACAACCCTGTTGTGGTCAAGTCAATATTCATCATTTCTTTTCATAAGTCATTTTGAAAACATCTGACAACGAAACAGTATGGCCATTCCAACTGTCAATAACCGTGGACGCGGATATTCGAATAGTTTGACACTCTGCAGAGGTGGTACACTTTCACCACAAGATTCGATACATATGTCAGGGATAGCCCTGAATCATCATACTTAGTATGCAGATAATCAAACGTAACCTTTCCTTTACACACCCTAGTATAAGCACCTCTCCTATGACCATGGCCTCCCAACCATGACCATCTGTCATGTTGGGCACTTCATAGGTGGACAACATTGAGAGGTAGCCTCAGCTCAGACCCCTCCCATGAGGGAACTAATACTAATGCATATAAACTTCTGGCTAAGCCTTACCCAATTCAGGTAATGTGGTTGTACGGTAAATTTGGAATGGTATCGCATCTGAATCCAACCATCAGTTTTATAAAAGGGTCAAGGCTCATGCCTCAACGTTTTCACCATCATAATCCATTTGTTTTTCTCAACACATGTTAAAACATCTCAATAGAATGACTCATCATTCCAAGGTTTTCACAATTCATTTTCACCAAGTGTTCCCATCTAAAGTGACTCAAGTTTTTGATCTACTCTAAACTACTAAGTTAAGAGTGTTCACTAAGGTGGAAATGACGGGATCAATCTCATGCCATAGAATGACATCTAAGGTTACCTAAATAGGTAAAGTTTTATACTCTTTATGCTACCTTCAAAACAAGTAAAGAACTTTGGGTAAAGTAAAGGAAGTAAAGCTTAAAAAAGACTTGGTGTAAATAATAGTCAAAGTGGTATAATCAAAGCATGCCTAAAGCATCTTTGCTTGGGATATCTAGATTGCAACGGTTGGCTTGCATTTATAAAAGGTGGCTTGCAAGTACAACTTGCAAGGGTTAACTTGGATAGTGCTATCTTGCCTTGGTTGGTGAAGTGGTTGAAGTTTTCTTCTTCTTCTTCTTGGTAGAACTCCTCCTCCTCGAAAGCTTGGTCGGTACTATCGTCTATAAATACATACGGAGTACACAATCACCAAACAATACTTAACTAGTCTAATTAGCACTCTAAGGCACACATTTGATGATCTATTATCATCACAGGCATCACAAGTTTTATTCAATAGTTTTATCCTTTTTATTTTAGAAAAGTAATTTCTACTCATTGAAAATTTAACTAAGATTTAATATTCACCACTTCAAATATGGGATCATGTGGACACATGTCATCACCACATATGCTAACATGTGGGAATGTGATTTAAAGGTTGGATCACAATTACTTCGGTTTAAGTTCATTATTTAATGATTTAAAGTGACTAGAAATGCCTATACATCATTATTTTGGTACTAGTCCAAAGTCACTGCATGTAACCCCTAAGATTATTACATATTCAGATAGGTATGGTGAAATGTGATTTTTGAGAGTTGGAATCAACTCAAAAGCTATCATGGTTGATTTCATAAAAATGTTGCAAGGTGCAAATGCTTCGGTCTTATTATTTTTACTAGGAGAGATCTCTAACTCTAATTGAATTAAATCCAACAGGCTTGGATAGATCTTTTCAGTAGCTTTCTAACAAAATTGGAATCACTCCATTTGGATTTGCAAATCTCTCTATATTGAATTTCAAACTAGGGGACAGAACTAGGTTTAAACTAAATAGAAAAATCCTAATTCAAACTAACTGGGTTGCACGGGAAAGCTAACGGGCTGGCCCAGTGACACTACGCGGCACGGGGCACAGCTGACAGGGGGTCCACCGGTTAGAGGCTCATAACACGCGAGGCGGTACGGGGCGATGTGGGCCGTTAGATTAGAACGGGGATCAACGGCTAGGGCTCATCATCGACGACGGACCTGTCGGCTACGAACTCTAACCCTAGCGGCTCAGTGGGGGTGCTCAAGGGGCGTACCAGGGCTCCCGCGACGACGGCGCTGGGGGCAAATGGACTGGTAGACGATAGCGAGCTCAGGGACGGTCGAGGCAGCTCTAGGGGTGGTCGGCATCAACGGGGCCCTTCTCCTCTAGAGGCGGCCAGCTCCGGTGCAATTCTGGCGACTGCAAGCTCGAGTGGCTCCGGGGAGAAGTGGGGACATATCAGTGAGGTGAGGGGAGGTGAGTGGTCTGCAGAGAATGGCTGGGGTGGCCTCTATTTATAGGAGGACGACGCGACCGAGAGGCATGGACGGGCGGCTCCGGCGAGGGCTGCACAGCGTGCTATCGGCGTGGCTCGAGGTAGGGGATGGTGGCTGGTCTCCTGGCGATGCTCTACGGATTAAATGTGGGCCTAGGGACAGTGGTATGCGGTCGGGTGGTGCACGCGCTCTGAGCGGCAGAGGCGGCGGTCTCAACGGCGAGCGGTGGTTGTGGTGCATTGGGCGGCGAACGGGCATGTCTGGCGTGTTCCTAGGGTCATGGCGGAGCTATGGACGCGGGCTGCGTCGAGGGGCGGCGTGTACACGTGTATCGGGTGCGGCGCTCTGGCGCGTGCTCGGCATGGTGCAAACGCACTAGGCGCGGCGCATTGCCGGTGGTCCATGCTCTGGCTTGGCTCGGGGAGAGAACAGAGAGTGGTGGTGAGGTGTGAGCTAGCTCGTAGACATGGTGAGAGGGAGGTGGACGGTCTGCTGCGGCGGTGGCATGATCGGCCGACAAGCATGTACTCGGCTTGGCATGGCCATGCTGCGAGGAGGTAGGGGAGGGGTTGCTAAGGGCCTGGTTTGATCAAAGGGGGACAAACGGATTAAATGGAGATCAAATAAGGGCAAAACCCTGTTCAAAACACTCAATCTAAAATAGAATCTCAATATCCATCAGATCCCCGCAAACACAACATGTAAGATTACAAATAAATAATCTTGATCATGAACGGAGCTCACAAGATCGAAACATGATAGCACAAAGGAGGAGAACCAATCATCTAGCTACTACTTGGACCCGTAGTCCAAGGATGAACTACTCACGCATCACACCGGAGGCAGGCATGGTGATGAAGAAGGCCTCCAGGATGATCTCTCCCCTCCTGTAGGGTGCCGGGAAGAGCTTCAGAACCCTCATGATCTAGGGATGGAGATGGCGGCGGCTACAGACTCTTTCGTGGAATTTTGATCGTTTACTTAGGATTTTTGTCGCGGGAGGCTTTTATAGGCGAGGGGGCAAGGTCGGAGGAGTACCAGGGGACCCACACCCCCGGGTGGTGCACCCTAGGGCTGGCCGCGCCGCCACCAGGTGTAGCTGCCCTGGTGTGCCACTTCGTCTCCCCTTCGGACTTCGTGTTGCTTTGGGTAAAATATTGACTTTGGCTTTTGTCCCGTCCTATTCCGAGAATATTTCCTTACTAGATTTCTGAAACCAAAAACAACAGAAAATAGGCAATTGGCACTATGGCATCTTGTTAATAGGTTAGTTCTAGAAAATGTATAAAAATACCTCAAAGTGTGAACAAAACATAAGAAAGTAGATATAAAACATACATGGAACATCAAAATTTATAGATACGTTTACGACGTATCACCCCTTCTGTATGAATCCTGGTCCTACGGTTGATAATTAAATAATGTACTCAACTGATGTATCTATTGCATGCCAAGTGAACCTATTCTACATATGTTTGCACATGTCAAATTAAGCTTAATCCAATTTAGACAGGGAAAATAATTAGTCTAGGATTACAATCCAACAAGAAATTCTCATCATGTCTCATACACTTTACAAAGAGAAAACCAATATGAATCACTGTTCATCATATCACTCCATAATATGAAACACCAGTCTAATCATCGTCACCATCATCTCTTTTAGCACCGTCGCGTTCTAGATCCACATATTCCGACTAGGTTGGATCTTCTTCCCCTTGCCATTCATCCTACATGTCCTGAGATTCATCAGGTAGAACCAGTTTATTCCTGTCTTTGTCAACTACACTAACCTTGATAGTGAAATCTACTTGTCCATCATGCGCAGAGCTGCCTCTAGCAATCAAATTTTCATCGATGTTAGCCAGTTCAGTTACCATATAACCACTGGGATCATCTTGGTGGCCAACATCTGTGGTGACTGGCTCTTCATACTCATTCACATCATAGGTGCTTCTTGCCTCATACTTTTACACAAATTGCCAGTCCTTATTATCTCTGTCATCCAAGAATATTACCTTGGAAGCTTGAGTTACCAAAATATAAGGTTTCTCCTTGTACCACTTAGTAGTAGGATTGATCGATATGAAATTCCCACCATTTCTGGGACCTCTTTTCTTGTTCGGATCTGGGTCATACCAATAACACTTGAATAGAACCACAGATCGATCACCAGTCTTGTTGTCATAATTCAACTCAATAACCGATTTTATGCGCCCATAATGATCATAGTCATCCGACTTCTTCATTTTGGTGATCAAGTGCTCTCCACTGGTCGTGATGCCACTGTTTTGTATCTTCAAATGTTTCTCATGCTCATAAGTTCTGTAGTGGATGCCATCATCATTGCAAGTTGAAGCTATATGCACCCTCTTTGTCGGACCACGTGATAGGGCATAGAGACCATCACTAACATCGCCCGAATTCTCTTCACGCATCTTCGTGATCTGCGGTTATACAAAATAATCAAGAGGCCATCTCATATGCACAATTCGTTTGCAATTCAAAGTTCAATTAACCAACTTACATGATTCCTAAACCATTCCTGAAACCCACCCCCACATACTTGTGCAGCATCATCTTTTCCTTTGGTAAATTTAAATAACCTACAAAAATGATACTCAAGTAAACATATCTTGCTACAAGTTTCATTTCATATATGTGATGATATGTATGAATATTACTCATGCAACAAAGTTTTCCGCCTTATCAGCATTATTCAGCACATACCAAGTAAGTTGGTCATATTCGTGCTGCATTAATGTTCTATGTTCCTTGTTTCCTACTAGGCGAACACCATGGTTAAAAACAAAAATTTCAACTTCTTCAATTCTGCCACCCAGATTGGATCTCGTTTTACAATTATGAATATATCTTGAGGAAAATGCAAATGCTTCAGCAGCAATGTATGCCTCTACAATGCAAGTCTCTTCTCTATCCTTGTTCCGAACAGTACCCTTGAAAGTGCAAAGTCGACATTCTATAGGGTACATCCATCCGTACTATACGGGACCTCTATAAAGTGCATCTTCAGTCAGATGAACAACCAAATGCACCATTGTCAACATCCGGATTTTTAATCCCAGATGCCTGTTATGTCATCCATCACAATCCCAGGATTACCATTTTTGCGAGACATAACATATTGGATATCACAGTACATCATCCATGACAAACCATACATAAGGGCTTACACAAATAAGGATCTCATGATCTAGTCTTAATACAACAAGCAGCAGAATAAAAGATAAGCGTAGCGGTGGGGTCCATCTTCAGGGGCACATGCAATGCTGACGAAGGAAGATAGTCCTAGTTATCATAGCCGTCCTGCTGGCCCTCATCTTGGTAGTCTCCTTCATAGTCTGGCCATGAGAATAGCCAGGGACAAAATCCATGAGTGCTCTTTAAGTACTCGCGAAATACCACTAACAAGTAGTATAGTGCTAAGTTAAAGCGCTAACTCTAAGTTTAACTATAAAATTAAGTTTGAAACCTAAGCTGAGTTCAGAAGCAAAGAAAGATAAAATAAAGTTCTAGAATCACTTAAGTTGGGAAGCTAATGTCATAGTCACAACCCTGTTGTGTTCAAGTCAATATTCACCATTTCTTTTCATAAGTCATTTTGAAAACATCTGACAACGAAACAGTATGGCCATTCCAACTTCCCATAACCGTGGACGCGGCTATTCGAATAGTTTGACACTCTGTAGAGGTGGTACACTTTCACCCCAAGATTCGATACATCTGTCAGGGATAGCCCTGAATCATCATACTTAGTATGCAGATAATCAAACATAACCTTTCCTTTACACACCCTAGTATAAGCACCTCTCCTATGAGCATGGCCTCCCAACCATGACCATCTGTCATCTTGGGCATTGCATAGGTGGACAACATTGAGAGGTAGCCTCAGCTCAGACCTCTCCCGCGAGGGAATTAATACTAATGCATATAAACTTATGGCTAAGCCTTACCCAATTCAGGTAATGTGGTTGTACGGTAAATTTGGAATGGTATCGCATCCGAATCCAACCATCAGTTTTATAAAAGGCTCAAGGCTCATGCCTTAACGTTTTCACCATCATAATCCATTTGTGTTTCTTAACACATGTCAAAACATTTCAATAGAATGACTCATCATTCCAAGGTTTTCACAATTCATTTTCACCAAGTGTTCTCATCTAAAGTGACTCAAGTTTTTGATCTACTCTAAACTACTAAGTTAAGAGTGTTCACTAAGGTGGAAATGATGGGATCAATCTCATGCCATAGAATGATATCTAAGGTTACCTAAATAGGTCAAGTTTCATACTCTTTATGCTACGTTCAAAACAAGTAAAGAACTTTGGGTAAAGTAAAGGAAGTAGAGCTTAAAAAAAGACTTGGGGTAAAGAATAGTCAAAGTGGTATAATCAAAGCATGCCTAAAGCATCTTTGTTTGGGTTATCTAGATTGCAAGGGTTGCCTTGCATTGATAAAAGGTGGCTTGCAAGTACAACTTGCAAGGGTTAACCTGGATAGTGCTAGCTTGCCTTGGTTTGTGCAGTGGTTGAAGTTTTCTTCTTCTTCTTCATGGTAGAACTCCTCCTCCTCGAAGCTTGGTCGGTACTATCGTCTATAAATACATACGAAGTACACAATCACCAAACAATACTTAACTAGTCTAATTAGCAATCTAAGGCACCCATTTGATGATCTATTATCATCATAAGCATCACAAGTTTTATTCAACAGTTTTATCCTTTTTATTTTAGAAAAGTAATTTCTACTCATTGAAATTTTAACTAAGATTTAATATTCACCACTTCAAATATGGGATCATGTGGACACATGTCATCACCACATATTCTAACATGTGGGAATGTGATTTAAAGGTTGGATCACAATTACTTTGGTTTAAGTTCATTATTTAATGATTTAAAGTGATTAGAAATGCCTATATAGCATTATTTTGGTGCTAGTCCAAAGTCACTGTGGGGAAACCCTAATATTATTACATATTCAGATAGGTCTGGTGAAATGTGATTTCTGAGAGTTGGAATGAACTCAAAAGCTACCATGGTTAATTTTATAAAAATGTTGCAAGGTGCAAATGCTTCTGTCTTATTATTTTTACTAGGAGAGATCTCTAACTCTAATTGAATTACATCCAACGGGCTTGGATAGATCTTTTCAGTAGCTTTCTAACAAAATTGGAATCACTCCATTTGTATTTCTAAATCTCTCTAAATTGAATTTCAAACTAGGGGACAGAACTAGGTTTAAACTAAATAGAAAAATCCTAATTCAAACTAACTGGGTTGCGCGGGCAAGCTAACGGGCCAGCCCAGTGACACTATGCGGCGTAGGGCACAGCTGACAGGGGGTCCACCGGTCAGAGGCTAATAACGAGCGAAGCGATACGGGGCGATGTGGGTCGTTAGATTAGAACGGGGATCAACGGCTAGGGCACATCATCGATGACGGACCTGTCGCCTGCGAAATCTAACCCTAGCGGCTCGGTGGGGGTGCTCAGGGGGCGTAGCGGGGATCCAGCGACGACGGCGATGGGGGCAACCGGACTGGTAGACGACGGCCAGCTCAGGGACGGTCGAGGAAGCTCTAGGGGTGGTCGGAATCAACGGGGCCCTTCTCGTCCAGGGGCAGCCAGCTTCGGTGCAATTAAGGCAACTGCGAGCTCGAGTGGCTCCGAGGAGAAGTGGGGACTGATCAGTGAGGTGCGGGGCGGTGAGTGGTGTGCAGAGAATGGCTGGGGTGGCCTCTATTTATAGGACGACGACGCGACCGAGAGGCATGGGCGGACGGCTCCGGCGAGGGCTGCACAGCATGCTAGATGCGTGGCTCGAGGTAGAGGACGGTGGCTGGTCTCCTGGCGATGCTCTACGGATTAAATGCGGGCCTAGGGACGGTGGTATGCGGTCGGGCGGTGCACGCGCTCTGAGCGGCAGAGGCGGCGGTCTCAACGGCGAGCGGTGGCTGTGGTGCATTGGACGGCGAACGGGCAATTCTGGCATGTTCCTAGGGTCGTGGCGGAGCGGTGGACGCGGGCTGCAGTCGAGGGGCGGCGTGTACACGCGTGTCGGGTGCGGCGCTCTGGCGCATGCTCAGCATGGTGCAGACACACTGGGCGTGGCGCATTGCCGGTGGTCCACGCTCTGGCTTGGCTCGGGGAGAGGACAGAGAGTGGCGGTGAGGTGTGAGCTAGCTCGTAGACATGGTGAGAGGGAGGTGGACGGTCTGCTGCGGCGGTGGCATGATCGGCCGACAAGCATGTGCTCGGCTTGGCATGGCCATGCTGCTAGGGGGTAGGGGAGGGGTTGCTAAGGGCCTGGTTTGATCAAAGGGGGACAAAGTGATTAAATGGAGATCAAATGGGGCAAAACCCTCTTCAAAACAGTGAGCTAGATATTAGGTGTAAACCCTGCCTGCCATGTGTTTGTAAAAATGGCCGCATGAAACTTACTTTTGAATTTTGAAAAGATTTTTGGTGGGTGTGCTACTACTAAGCTTGAGACTCTGTGGGTGCTTGGGTTTTGAATTTTGAATTCATTTGAATGGTTTTTGAAATAGTTGGATCCTCCCATATGAAATAGATTCAATTTTCATATGTCAATTAAATTTACTGTTTGAGTGTTTTTGGCAGATCACAAGGTGGGCCTTGGTACATCATTATGTGTACTTTCAAGGGGTGCAAAGATCCACAATTGTTTCTGTTAGGTTTTGAATTCTAGGAATAGCCAAAGTAGGCATGGTTGTTAATTTGGCACAAATGACCATTTGATTCTTTTGTCCATTTTGATTTGTTTTTCTTTGGGAATTGTTTGGGAATGATCTAGATGATGTTTATTTCACCTAAGAATCATTTTACAAGCAATGGATCACTTAATCATGGCAATTTAAACAACTCCTGTTTTAAATGCACACACATATGAAATGCTTTAATATTTTTAATTGGAAAAGTTTTTGTTAACTCTAATTTTGATGATTTGGATCTTAATAACCTTGGATTGAAGTTTTGGGATGTTACAACCATCACATCAAAGAAGGCTGGTGGATATATCAGCTAAATCTTGCACAGGATTTATGCTAGATCCATCTGAAGACGCGCTACGACTCTTCTATCCAGAGTTCTGCTACAGATTTCCCTAAAGAACTTTTCCAAATCTGCAAGCGCATAGTACAAATCCTTGTTCACTAAACCTTTAATGACAAGAGCTAAAATATTTTGTATTAGGATGTGGCAATCATGAGGTTTCAACCCTTGGAGCTTGTTCCCCTATGCATTGATACAATTTGCAATGTTGGAAGAAAATCCAGATGGGAACTTCAAACCTTGGAGGAAGTCACAAAATAGAACCCTTTATTCATCGGCAAGGTAAATTCTGCACCTCGAAATTTGTAATGTTTTTCACCACCCTTATCAACCTTATCTTAAGGATGCAGCTTCAAGTTGTTGTTAACGTTGAGTTTTTCGTGGTCAAGCCTAACATTATAGCTATCTTTTTTCTTGGATGGAATGTTGAGTAATGTGTGTATAATTTTGTCACATATATTTTTCTCTATGTGCATGACATCAATATTATGTCGAAGTGTCTTACCAGCCCAATACGGTAACTCCCATAGAGTAGATATGTGTTTATAAACTATTCTCGGATCCTTTTCCTTCCCTTGGACATCTACTACTACTTCTTCTAATATCTTCCTTTTGGATGCTTCTCCTACTGTTGGTGCATCTTATATATTCTTTCATTTACCTCGTCTGGCAGCTAGTTGTTTTCCAGGTTTGACATTTCTGACCTTTTGTAAATGCGCCTGCAACTCAGCTGCAGTGAACTTTTGTGGTGAAGTGCCATATGCAGCCCTCTTTCCATAGAACTGCAATTTTTTTAAGTTTTTTCGGAATTTGTGGCCTTGAGGAAGGAAAACCCGATGGCCAAGGAAACTAGTCTTATTTTGTAGCCTCACTATGACCAGTTTTTTCTCATAGCAAACACATGCATTATAACATGTTGTCACTCTGCCTAACATAGTACCAAGAGCTGGAAAATCAAGGGTGCAGAATAGCACAACATCACGCCTAGGGAACTTGGCATCTTCAAGTTTGTTGGCAAGGATATCAGCAGTCATGACACCCTTCCATAGTTCCTGCAAGTCTCGTATAAGAGATTGTATGAACAGATCAAAATCCTTCCTAGATGATTTGGGACCTGGGATGAGTAAAGCCAGCAAGTAGTTTGACTGATCAGTGCGTGCCTAGGGAGGCAGGTTGTAAATTGTACCAAGTACTAGACACATGATGTACAAGTTACTCATGTTGGTAAATGGGTTAAATCCATCTATAGCTAGGCCAAGTCTCAGGTTCCTTGGATCCTCTACAAATCCTGGACGAGCCTTGTCAAAGTTCTTCCATTCATCGCCATCACCTGGATGTGTGAGTTAGTAATCGTTTGGCTTGAGAATCTCTTCGTGCCATCTTGTTTCCTTAGATGTTTTTTCTGACTGAAACAATCTCTTTAATCTATCTATAATTGAAAAATATCTCAGAACCTTACAAGGATCTTTCTTCTTTTTATAACCATTTTTTCCATCTTGATTCGCTACATACTGAGCATTCATCGAGGTTTTCATAATCCTCCCAGAACAGTACAAAGTTATTTGGACAAAAATGGATCTTCTCGTATGATAGTCCAAGTACCTTGATGTACTGTTTCATCTCATAAAAGGATTTTTGCAGTCCTTCCCTAGGGACTGACATGATGTACACCTTAACCATTGAATCAAAAGCTTTCTTGGTAATCTTGTTGAACGACTTCTCCTTTAATAATTTCATTACCAGTTCGAATCTTGAGATACTAGTATCAGGGTCCACTAAACACTTGGCATCTTCTATCAGGTCAGAGAAAAGTGATCTTTTAAGAGAAGAAGTGCCTTTTTTGCTTGAAGTGGGGTACATGTCCCTTGACAAACTAGAATGGTCGTCATCCTCGATTTGATGAGCTTCGGGCAGATCAGCATCAGCTAGAGGATCAAGAACAGGCTCACCATATGGTTCACCATGTTTAGTCCACCTAATATATGTGCGTTGCATCCCATTAATGAATGTATGGTCTGTGATTGTGCTCTGACTCAGCTTTTTATAAGTAAGGCATTGTCAGCATGGGCAAAACACATCCGAGTCAACGTTATGCTGTCTAACAAACTTCATGAAGTTATTAACACCTTCCCAATATGAAGGTGTCACTTTTTTCCATTTAGTATCCAATATTTATCCATCCATTGAGGATAGATATGGTCAGAAGCTTTCAAGATATTTCACCAAATAGGTTGATTACATATCTAATTAAGCCAAGATATCTGAGCAACCTGATTGAATATAGAACTATAAATGCCACATAATTTTAGCTTATTTCAGAAATTGAATGTAGAACTATGTTACATATTTGAGAGGATAGATCGACCGAGCGCAAAATGCCAACGAATTCAAACAAACAGATCAAGTGCAGAACAATGTCAGACGAACAGATCGAGTACAAGTACTTCTAGGGAATGATTTGAGCGAACCAAGGATATTATAAGTGTACTGTCGAGATCAACCAGCTGACTGCTGGCCTGCATGCGTCTCAAAAAGAACGGCGCCGCCAGCAATGGTCTCAGGCTGCCCCAGCTAATAAACGGAGTGAGTGTGAATGTTTTGGTGCGTGGCCTGTGGATTTGACCGCCTGCGTGTATCCAGATGCGCAAAGAAACAGTAGCTGGCTACTGGAGTGAAGGCGCGATCTAGAAGGCACGAGTGGGAAAGTTTTGGCGCATGCGGGGTATGTGTCTTGGTTGTCAACAATTTTCATGCGAAATATCGGCCAAAATTTTCTCCCTCGTTTTTCTTCCTTGTTGAGGTCTGGAACTTCTATTACTGAGCCCATAAAATTAGCCTATCAGGCCCAAGCATAGCCCAAAACCTTCCAATTCGGCCTTTTCATTTCCTTGTGGCCATCGACCATAGAGCATTCGGTTTCGGAGTGAGCCCATGAAAAATAGGGCATCCGCCCCCAGTTAGCCCAAAATATTTTTAATTCGGCCTTGATGGGCATCCCCTTCCCCCGCCCCCAAAAAGTTCTGCCTACCTATGTTTTTTTGTAGAAACTACTGCATTACTAATAAGTTCCACATACCCTGTACGTGATACCTAGATAATAGACATATGACATATCATCACAATATAAAATTATAATAGATAATGCTCAAAAAATATAATTTGATCGACATCTATATAGTATGGGTGTATATTTGGTCCTTTACTTACCATGTATATTTATACCTAGCAATGGACCAATGTCAAAACAGCGGACGGGGCTAAAAAAGTCCATCATGTGCATGTTTCATTTACAGAGAGGCTGACACATGGGACCCAGCAGCATGACCTTATAGAGATGTTGCATCGAGCAACATTGACAAGTCCGAAACAGGGAGGCGCAAGCGAGAAAAAAGTCTAGCATTGTGAGAGGCTAACATGGAGGAACCAGCAATGTTATTAAGTTCGACCCGAAAAAACAGTCCAACATACACACGCCTTTTGGGGTCAGTGAACTGCTTAGCGTAGGGTCATAGAACGGTTGAGAATATGACAGTGAAATTTGAGAAAGGATCCCATAGAGCATAAGCAAGAACATTTTAATTCGGCCTTGTGAGGGTCAAGGGATTGCTTAGCATAGCCTAGTGAAATTTAAGAAAGGAGCCCATGGAGTATAGCGCATGTAGATGGACCAAGTAGAAGAGCCCAAAATATTTTGAATTCGACCTTTTTACATTGCTCCCCAGCTCTTAAAAAAACTCCGCCTGCACCTCTTAAAAAACTCGCCATATTTTTAAGAAACTAGTCCATTATATATGTGGCATTTTATAAATTGAAATATTAGGAGGCTGCCCTTTTATTTTTAGAAATATAACATGGACACACAACATCTTTTTAAAAACATTAAAACATAACTTGAAGGTTATAAGGAATGTTTAATAATATATTTTCTATAAATATCTTTGGCGTAGTGGCGACACACACAGTTTAAATCTATTGGAAGTCTTGAGTTTTTTCTTCTACTGTAGTAATATTGCATTACGGAGAGGCTGACACCACGGACCCACCATCCTGAAGCATCCCTCGAGTTTATTAGTCAGGTTTGAAAAAAAGTTAAATACTTGTACAGAGTGGCTGGGATCGGGGACCTAGCCGCCAAAACATACAAGGCTGCATCGGGGACCCACAAGCTAGAACATACTAGAAGGATGACATGGGGGGCCCAGCAGGAAGAACATACATGGCTTCCACATGGAGCAACGTTGCAAGCTCAAAACAGCGAACGCGGCCAAAAAAGGTCTATCATCCACAAACTTCATTTAAAGATAGACTGACATGTGGGTCCCACTAGTGCTGCCCTATACATGTGATGTATCGAGCAATCTTGCCAAGTTCAAAATAGGGAGGCACAAGCGAGAAAAAATTCCATCATGCACATGTTTGCTCAAATGAGAGGCTGACATGGGGGACCCAGCGGCCTGATAAAACGGCTAATGCAGTGAGCAACATTATCAAGTTCGAAACACGGAGGCGCAAGCAGAGAAAAAACTCAATCATACAACTGATTCTTCTAATGAGAGGCTGTCATGTGAGACCCAACTGCGTGACCAAACGGTAGATTCGTCAAGCAATGCTATCTAGTTAGGAACAGGGTAGCGCTAGAGTTGAAATAAAGTCCGTCATACCCACGATTCTTCTAATGTGAGACTGACATAAGGAACCCACCAGCACGGATGATGCAGCGAGAAACGCTATCAAGTTTGGAACACAGAGGCGCGGCCGAGGGGAAAAATTCCATCATACACACGTTTCTTCTAACGAGAGGATGACAAGTGGGTCCCATTAGCCTGATTAAACGGTAGATGCATTGAGTAACGCTATCAAGTTCCAAACTGGGTAGCGCGAGCGAAGAAAATCAATTCCATCATATACACGATTCTGCTAATGAGAGGATGACATGTTGGACCCAGCAGCCTGAATAAACGGTAGACGCATCGAGCAACGTTTTCGAGTTCAAATCAGGGAGGCATGACTGAAAAGTATGGTCCGCTAGAGACATTGACGTCTCGGACCCACACGCCTCAAAACACTTCGGTGAGTCAACATCGAGCGAGGAACAAAAAATCTTGCTTCTACCACACGTCGGCCGAGCTTCCTCCATGTTTTTAGCGGTCCCATCATAGTAGAGGGCCGTGAAACCGGGATAAAATTCCATCAGCCATGGTCGAGCCGAGAATTTCGTCACGGAAGACGCGCCTTCTATGACAACCATCGGGCCAAGTAGTTGTAGAAGGAAACTTTTCTTGTAGTGTGTACTACTGGAATCACTTGATTATGAATCATTTGAGACAAGTGAACCATGCCTTATGGGCAAGATGACTAGAACTCCATTTTCTGAAAAATGGAACGAGCAGACAACTTATTGGAAATAATACATACCGATGTATGTGGTCCAATGAGTGTGTCTGCACAAGGTCGATATCGTTATTGTGTAACCTCCAGAGATGATTTAAGTAGATATGGGTATATTTACTTAATGAAACACAAATCTAAAACCTTTGAAAAGTTCAAAGAATTTCAGCGTGAAGTAGAAAATCATCGGAACAGAAAGATCAAATTTCTTCGATCCGATCGTGGAGGTGAGTATGTTAGTTACGCGTTTGGCACGCACATGAGACAATGTGGAATTGTTTCACAACTCACTCCCACCAGAACACCATAAAGGAATGGTGTATCCGAACACCGTAATCAAAGTTTATTAGATATGGTGCGATCTATGATGTCCCTTACTAATTTGCCACTATAATTTTGGGGTCATGCATTTGATACGGCTGCATTCACTTTAAATAGGGCACCATCAAAATCCGTTGAAATATTACCATATGAATTATGGTTTCATCCCAATCCTAAGTTGTCATTTCTAAAAGTTTGGGGTTGTGATGCTTATGTGAAGAAACTTTAGCCTGATAAGCTTGAACCTAAAGCTGAAAAATGCGTCTTCATAGGATACCCAAAAGAAATAATTGGGTACACCTTCTATCACTAATCTAAATGCAAGGTTTTTGTTGCCAAGAATGGATCCTTTCTGGAGAAAGTGCTTCTCGCGAAAGCTGTGACTAGTAGGAAGGTAGAACTCGACAAGGTTATCGAACCTCATCTTCCTAAAATGGCGAGTAGCGCGACATCGGAAGCTATTTAAGTGGTGACTCAAAAGAATGAAGAGGGAAATAATGATGAGGATAGTGGGACTCATCATGAAACACCAGAAGAGACCACTACCTTACCTCGCAGGTCAAGCCGTACACATGTAGCTCTTGAACTATACGGTAATCGAGTCTTGAATTTCAAGGCAGATGGAAGTAATGACCCTGTGACATATGAGGAAGCAATGATGAGCACGTATTCCAACAAATGGCTTAAATCCATGCAATCGGAGACGGGATCCATGTACGAAAACCAAGTTTGAACTTTGGTAGACCTACCTCATGACCATAAGGCTGTTGAGAATAAATGGATTTTCAAAAAGAAAACAGATGCTGATGGTAATGTAAATATCTATAAAGCACGACTTGTCGTGAAAGGGTTCCGACAAATTCAAGGAGTTGACTACAATGAGACTTTCTCTCTTGTAGAAATGCTAAAGTCGATTAGGATTATGTTAGCAATTGCTCCATTTTCGATTATGAAATCTGGCATATGGAAGTCAAAACAACATTCCTAAATGGAAACATTGAGAAATAGTTGTATATGATGTAACCCAAAGGTTTTGTCGTTCCTAAGGATGCTGACAGGGTATGCAAACTTTAGCGTTCAATATATGGACTGAAGCAAGCATCCCGAAGTTGCAATCTCCGCTTTGATGAAATGATCAAAGGGTCCGGATTTGTCCAAACTATAGGAGAGGCTTCTATTTACAAGAAAGTGATCGGGATCTCTATAGCATTTCTAATATTATATGTGGATGACATATTGTTAATTGGAAATGATATAGATCTTCTGAATAGTGTAAAGAATTACTTAAATATTAAGTTTTTGATGAAGGACCTTGGTGAAGCTGCCAATATTTTAGGCATCAAGATCTATAGAGATAGATCAAGATGCTTAATTGGATTATCACAAATTACATACCTTGACAAGATTTTGAATAAGTTCAACATGCAATATTGTAAGAAAGGTCTCTTACCTATGGCGCGAGGTACGATTTTGAGTAAGACTCGAAGTCCAGCTTCAGCAAAAGATAGATAATTGATGGTCAATATCCCCTATGCCTCAGCTATAGGCTCTCTTATGTATGCTATGTTGTGTACAAGAACGGATGTGGCACATGCTATTAGTTTGACTAGCAGGTACCAATCTGATCCAGGTGTACAACACTAGAAAGCAGTAAAGAATGTCTTTAAGTACTTACGAAGAACTAAAGACATGTTTCTCATCTATAGCGGTGAAGAAGAGCTCGTCGCAAAGTATTACGTCTATGCTAGCTTCCACACCGATCCAGATGACTTTAAGTCATAATCCGGATATGTATTTCTTTGGAATAGAGCAGCGGTGAGTAGGAGGAGTACCAAGCAACCTATGGTGGCAAGATCTTCAATGGAGGCAGAATATATCTCTGCTTCTGAAGTAGTGGCGGAAGCAGTTTGGATGAAGGAGTTCATTTCTGAACTAGGTGTGGTTCTAAGTGCTTTGGATCCTATGGTTATCTATTGCAACAACAATGGTGCCATAGCCAATTCTTAGGAACCAATGTCTCACAAGAATTCGAAGCATATCAAGCGACGTTATCATTCCATCCGAGAACATGTCCAGGATGGTGATATAGAGATTTGCAAAGTAGACACGGATTTGAATATTGGCAGATCTGTTGACTAATGCTCTCCCAAAGGCAAAACATTATCAGCACCAGAACGCTATGGGTTTTAGATTCATAACTATGTAAAAGTAGATTATTGACTCTAGTGCAAGTGGGAGACTGAAAGGAATATGCTTGAAAGGCAATAATAAATGGTTATTATGTTATTCCATGTTTATAATAGATGTTTATTTCTCATGTTATAATTGTATTAAAAGGAAACATTAATACATGTGTGTTTAATAAACAAATAGAAGTTTCCTAGTGATGCCTCTCATTACACTAGCTTGTTGATTAATAGATAATCAAGGTTTCCTGATCATGACATTGGATGTTGTTAATAAGAAGGTCACAAGATTGGTGGAATGATGTGATGAACAAGCTCCCAAAAGTATAGTAATACGATCATGTCATTATGTTTACACTACTATAACATCACTCAAAGTAACCCTAATCCTTAGACCATGAGATCACATCAATCGCTGACACAGGAAGAGTACTTTGATTACATCAAACGTCACTTCGTAACTAGGTGATTATAAAGGTGTCATTGGATACTTGGAAAGCGTCAGTTGAGGCTCCTGGATTGAAAGTGGGATTTCGCCATCCATATGATAGAGAGATATACACTTGGGCCCTCTAGGTGATATCACATTAACATACTTGCAAGCAAGTGATAACGATCACTAAGAATGTTATATCACATGAACGAGAAAAGAGTACTTGTCAGTAATGAGATCGAACTAGGTATTGATGATACCAAATGATCGGATACCGAACAAGTAAAATATCGCGACACAAAAGGAATTGGTTACTACGAATAAAGGTTCACGCGATCACTAATTTATCATTTGAGCTTGTGGGACTTATTAAGGTTCTCCAGGTCCCGCTGATGATTATTGATCAGAGAGTGTCTCGATCATGTCCACTCAGCTCGTGAACTCGTAGGGACACACACTTAAGGGTAGTCGATGCATTTGAGTGCATAGAGAACAACGGAGAAAATACTAGACAGTGCTGGATTTTTTCTGATAAATCTGCCGGAATAGTTTTGGTGTTTCAGAATATTATTGGGGATTGGATTATCAATGTGTTCACTAAATAAAGTGTTCATTAAGTGAAATACTTATTAAATGAAGTGTTCATTGAATGAGTGGCATTAAATCAAGTGAATTAAAGGGAGTTATAATTGCATGACTCTTGATTTTGAGTGGAGATTAATCATGAGAAAGTGGAATTGAATTTGAGTGAGTGGAGCGTCCACCCATATGAATGAGGGAGAGGTGGGGGAACCCACCTTGGCTGCCGGCCATGGCAAGGGGTTGCCCCCTCCCCTTATAAAAGGTGAGGTGTACCTAGGGAACTTGCCGATCACAGCTTGAATATTGATCCTAATACCAAACCGGTGAAGCAACCTCTACGACGCTTTGGTGATGAAAGACGAAGGGCTATAGGCAAAGAAATATCTAGGTTAATTAAGGCTGGGTTTATCCGAGAAGTTATTCACACCTGATGGGTGACAAATCCTGTACTTGTCCCCAAAACTATTGATATTTTGCATAAGAGCTTGGGGATAGAGTGGGATACATTACAAATCAATAGAACTGAAGTTAAAAAGACTTACGATGGCAAGGACCCTAAAATTGTTGGCTAGATGGGCATAAGAATCATGGAAGGTGCGTGCATTGTTATAAATTGCGTTGGCCTGCAAGATGAGATAATCCAAGCACAACATCGGAGGAGTCGCAGCCAATGGAGAAGTTGAAGCTGGAGGCATGGATGATGCCCTAGCCATCTCTTGCGTCTTCAAGGCAAAGGATGGCTCAGAGGCTCCCGCCTAGATCACTGCTTCCACATCCACCTCCTCCACCACTTGCTTCCCTTTCTCGGTGGCATCCTTAGCCGGAGCTTCACCACTTTAGAGGAAGTGCTCTCATGTGTCGCCTGGCCACTGGGAGTAATGTCTGCCTCGATAGAACCTGAGATATCAAGAGTTGGATTGACATATATCTCCATGACGGAGATCTCAGGGATGAACGGGGATGACGGCCCAGCGGGGCCAGCAGAAGGCTTGACAGCAGGAGTAAGGGGAGAAATTGCGGGAGAGGGCTTGGTGGCCACTTCCTTGGTTAACATGTCATGAATGTTTTTTGAACCTCTAGTATCTCTGGAGGATCACTTCAAACTAACACCGGCTTTCCTCCTGAAATGTACGAAGTATAAGTACAACAGTTGAAAAAAGGTATGGGCTGAAAAATACAAGACGGAGAATGAAAGTACTTACTCCATGGCAGGAGCCTTGGTGAGGGGAATGTCGGTGGATATCTTCTTCTTCTTCTCCGCCTCTAAGGTGGCAGTGGAACGTTTGGAGACTCCACTCTCCGATATCTTCTTCTTAGCCTCGGCAGCAGCATTTGAGGTGGAGATCTTCCGCTTTTGCGCCACTGGAGTTGGTTGATCCTTGGGGGCGTCGTCATCGGACACCACCTGGATATCCTTCAGCTTTGGAACATAGAACTAGGCAGCCATTTGATCTGCCGCCAAAGTCATCAGCTAGGAAAGAAAGGGGTGTTAGATGGACAACTTCAAGTCGGAAACACCTTAGAGCATGTAACGAGCAACAAAGGAAACAAAAGCTACCTCTGGGCATGTGCCGCAATCAAACATATCATAGGTGATCTTGAAGTCGTGCTTCCTGTCTTTCATCCTGACGATATCTTTTAGCTAGACTTTGATGGAGTCAGTAGAGAAGTTATCCCGTGAAATTTGCATGGGATCCCTCCTATCTTGAGTGTACTTGCACATCAACTCGGCGCGGTGCTGCAGAGGCTGGATCCACCTAATGTACCAACACATGGCCAGATCCAAGCCCATCAGGCCTCCGTCTATAAGCCATTAGATCCGCCTTATGGCGTGATTGGCTTCATCGTCAGAGGGAAGGGATGCTGGGGTCCGCCATGTGGGCACCTTAGTGGCAGCCCCATCGACAATGTCGGGATAAGTTTCTAGGCGGTCAGGCAGAGGAACATCTGGGCCGTAGGAATACGTGCGCTTCTAGTTCTTGCAGGACTCATACCCTACAATGTCGGGGAAGCACCGTCTAGGCCGGATCTTGAAGCTAATAGTTCCGCAGAACCGCAATTTTTCGTTGGACTCTACGGACTCTCTCTTGACGGTAAAGAAATATACAAACATATCTAACCTAGGTTTTATGCCTAGGTATCCTTCGCACAAGGAAACGAAGTTTCTAAGGACTAGAATGATGTTAGGGGAGAGATTGTTGGGGAATACCCGGAAGTGTCGGAGGACATCCAAGAAGAAGTCAGAGAATGGCAGACTTACAACACGTACTAGCTGAGATTTGAGGTGCACCTTCTCTCTGGTTTGGGGAGAAGGGACCACATCGTCGGCCAGCGCCGCCTGCCAGACTAACTCCTCCGTCGCGGGGAGATACTCCTCGGCGACCAGCTCCTGCAAATCTTTGGCGTAGAGACTAGAGCCTCTCCATACCCCCTTATGGGAGTCGTTTTCTTCTTCTGCAACTCCAGGCGCCGCCCGTTCATGGTCACCACCGGTGGTCTCCACGATGGCGTTGACAAGGAATACCACCCCCTCCGGTAGGATGGTTACTCTTTGAGATGGCTCAGAGATAGCCTCGGGGGTCGCGGTGATGAAGGGATGGAGCTGATAGAGGCCATTATGACGAGGAGAAGGTGGAGGAAAGAAGGGCTTTGGTTAGGGTTTTCGTGGAAAAGCTCGAACGGTCATGCGGCTGGAGGAAGACGAAGACTGGAGAGTGAATGCGGGCAAAAGAGAAATAAATTGATCGTGGTGAAAATATATAGAACCCGCGTCAAGATTCGTGCAAAGAGATCTAATGGATGGAACGTTGCCGACGTGGAAGTGAACGTGCGCGGTAATTTCGCCATGTCCTCCGTCTTTTTCCGCTCCGCCGTTTTGGATTTCGCGCGCGTGAAAATAGCTAATGATTAATTTTCTCTTTCTGTGAGTTTCGAGGTAACGTAGGTTGTACCCTATGTCATCCTCCTGATAGTTGCAGTGAAGGGTCATGTCCGAAGATTCTATCGAAGACGGGGACTATCTGACTCTGGAAACAAAGACTCCAGGAATCTCCAACTACATTGCGAAGCTGAGAGGATTGCGGAGTTCTTTGGGAGACCTTTGAGATATTGCTTGATGAATTTCCGGCATCACTTATACGGGATATTCGGAGAGCAACGAGGAAGACGACGCAAGATTTTCAAAGTCCTCCGGGGGCTACTGTTGGGGATATGCTATATGGGTATCCTCATAGCATGTCACCAGTCCGCCTAACCCGGGTGGTCCATAGTTGGTAGCAAGGCCTATAGCCTGTTGGGCAGCCCAGTTGGACGGATCCTGAAGGGAGGCCCATGCCGGATAAAGGAAAGCTATGCAGGATTCACCGACATACTCAGAGCCTTAGAGTACAAGACATGGAAGACTAGTTCGTATTAGTGTAGGACTCTTTACCTTTCCGGCAAGGACCTTTCCCTGTAACCCTAGGTCTTGGCGCCTTTATAAGGCGACATGTGGTAGCCTTTAGGGCACAACCTCTTAGATTGTTGCGTACAATGTGCAACACCTCGCATGGCAAACCTATCTCTGTAACTCGGCATATTTCCATTATAGTGATTTATAGTAGGAGTAGAGTTCCACCACCGTTGTGGGACTCGAACCTGGGTAAGTTGTGTTACCTCATACCCACCAACTCTCTGCCTTACCCCATGTCTCTAAATACGCACTGTGAGGACCCCTCCATGGCGTACTCATCGGCAATACCACTACTAGAGAGAATGCCACAACCTAGAGATATTAAGGGTATACGAAGTTTCCTTGTTCATGTGGGTTTTTATAGAAGGTTCATTAGAAATTTCTTTGGAATATCTAAACCTTTAACTAACCTCCTGCAAAAGGGAGTAAGATTTAATTTTGATGATAAATGTCTTATAGCCTTTGATAAATTCAAGAATGCTTTATCCTATGCTCCTATTATTAAACCTCCTATCTGGGATATGACTTTTGACTTAATATGTGAAGCTAGTGATGATGTTGTAGGAGTAACTCTATGACAACACATTGGTCGCAAATTTAATATTATACATCATGCTAGTAGAACTCTTAATGGTGCTCAAATGATTTATCCTAGGGAAGAAAAGGAACTTTTTGCCGTATTTTTCTCTTGTGATAAATTTCGCTCTTATTAAGTTGATGCAAAACTAAGAGTTCATACGGATCGTGATGGCTTAAAAGAACTCCTTGAAACGAAAGACTATAAGCCAAGACTGATCTGTTGGATTCTTTCACTTCAAGAATTTCAGTTGCAGATTATGCAGAGGCAGGAAATAAAAATGTTGAATGAAGTATACATGTTTGCTCAGCAAGACACCAATCTTATTGAGATGAACTTTAGTCCTGGCGATTTTATTTTACGAGAATTATTCAACAAACTAAGATCAATTCTTTCAAAAGAGAATAACTCTTTTTTGTTAGAGGAGTTTTTCATCCCTGACTAAGTAAATGGTAAGATCAAGGTAAGTGTTATTACACCAATAAGTGATTTATTTTCACATATTTTACTCCTAAAAATTCTTCCTTTGAATTCCTTGTGTTTTTCTGAAGTTTTTGAGGGTTTTTACCAACTATACGGGCGGAACTATATGACCAAAGAGGAATCTCCCGTCGTATAGTTGGTCGTTAAACTCTCTATATCTTCTTTGCGAAATATGTTTGCGATGTCTCGAACTATACGAGCACAACTATACGACTGGATGAAATAATTATGTCCATATAGTTGGTCGTTGAACTCTCGGGCACTCTTATTTTTTGGTGTCTGTATCTATACGGTTGCAACTATACGACCGGAGTGGTCATATAGTTGGTCGTTGAACTCTCGGGCACTTTTAATTTTTGGTGTCTGTATCTATACGGTTGCAACTATATGACCAGAGAAAATATTCCAGCTATATCGTTGGTTGTTAAACTACCAGCCGTTTTTTGTTTGCCTTTTCGTTATTCATCTAAAAGCATTATCGTCGGTTCTAAGTCGTAACTTAACCGACCTAGACTCAAGATATTTGGAAGTATCTGCCCGGAACCAACTATACGACCGGAGATATATGGGTCGCGCCCGTATAGTTGGTCGTTACGCGGCAGGACTCCTCCATATTCATGATTTCTTTCCCTATTTCGTTAAGATTCTTTTCTTGGGAGACAATTTGGTGTTTCTCGCAAGTTTTACCGACCTCTAACCCCCCTTTATATAATGCCATTGTCTCTGGCTCTAATCATAATCTCCAAGAACCAATCTATCTCTGCTTCATACTCGAGAACACGCAAACCAAGGGACGGAAGTCAAGGAGACAAGCTCCTATGGAGATCGGGAGCAATAGCAAGCAAGGTAAGGAGATCAAGGCTATCCCTTTGGAGTTCCTCGATGCTGACCATGGGTGTTGGAAGAGGAATTTGAAGGCCCTCGAGCTGAATATTGAAGAGATGGACAGGGAGACACTAGGGACACCCAAACATCTTTGATTGTTGCGACTATATCTTGACAAACTTGATGAAGATATCAAGCAGATAGCCGAAGTAAGTTTCTCTATGAGTCTTAAGGTGCTAAAAACCCTTCGGGATAATAATGGGTTCATTAAAGAACAAGTGGAAGTGCTAGATAGGAATAATCTTTTCTATAAGTTGGGTGTTCAAGAATTAGAAGCAGTCAATCAATCCATACGTCTCAGGCTGGCCTGTGAAGAGAACATACCACGCGCCATGGCACCACAGTGATCTACAATAATCACGGTATCAAATAATCGTAAGGGATTATTTGATCCCGTCTGGCTTGATTCCAAGCTTGGGAGATCTTTAAGACCTTTTAATCTATCTTATAAGTTTTTATTACTATTTTTGCGATAGTTCAAAACTAGCAATAAAGTTTGCATCATTACAATTCCCTTCAGGAATAGTCGATCCCTTTTATGAAATTCCGAGTTTATTATTATATATGGAGCAATTTTGAGTTTGTGTTTGTCTTATTGGATATATGAATGGCTTGAGTATAACTTTACTTGCACTTGATGATAGCAATAGGAGTCTTCCACACCATTGGTATTAATGGAACATACAAAGATAATTTAGTCAATATGTTGTAAATACATGGTTTGATTTACAAAGAAAGAAAAATTGTCTAACCTGTTGAGTTGAAAAAGAAAACCGTGAACAAAGGAAAATAAAGAATGTTATCAAAAATAGAGTGAGAACAAGTCGAGGTAGAATATTCAAATCATGAAGATGCTTCATATACAATTGGAATTTGATAATTGAGATCATTAAACTTTGAATTCCTATATGAAGTGGAATGTATGGCTAGCTTCTTTGCACATCACTTAAACAAAAGTGTGAGCATATAAACAAAAGAAAAGAAAGAAGAAAAAGAGCGAATGTGCAAAGAGCATATAGGCATACACCACTATATTATAGTATGACAAAGAGACACTCTTGAGATTTTGAATTCCAAGTGAAGTGTTAAATCCGAAAACACTTGGGACTACCTTACTAACTCATTCGGTTGAACCGGGTACTTTTACATTATGTTGAGATTCATCTTTCGTGAACTATTGATCACTAAGGTGTGGAAGGCTGTTAATACTATTAAGATGGTTTGAGTAAGGTACTATTCATGAACTTATTCATATGTATCGTATATGATAAACACATGTTGCAACCGCCTCATTTATTTTATCGACTCAGCTTCATGAATATGAGGATCACATCCATTAAGCTAAACTTGCTCATGACAAGCAAGAGTCTAAGCTTGGGGAAGTTGATGAGTGCATATTTGCATCATGATTTATATTGTTATTTTGCATTGTAGATGTAGGATCTTGGTATTTTACGGTTCTCCCGCGCACATTTTATATCTGTTTTCACCAGGATCAGGATAGGTGATGGATACAATGGACACAATTCTTGAAGCTGATGTACTGAGGAGAAAAGGAGTCAAAAACAGCGTAAAACGCTTATTTGGGAAATATTAATAATACCAGAAGAAAACCCGAAGAAATCAAGGGAGATAGACGGTTTAACGACCAACTATACGGCAGGAATAAATTTTCTAGCCACATAGTTCCCGTCGTATAGTTGGCGCCGCCACCTCCTCCTCAAATAGTTTCACCACGTGCAACTGGATCAGAGAGATGACATACAGAACACCCAGAAATCGCAGAAACCTCACCTCCGGAAGGCATCTGGAGGGGGAACTCGTGCAGCAGGGATCCATCTTTGCCTTGCGTAGATCCGGGAGGCTAAGGCATCGATCTTCATCATCCACCGCTACATCACCACCATCTCCATCTATCCCATCTAAATCTTGTCTAGATCCTGTTGTAAATTCCATACTCATTGTGGATTTATACAAGTACTATTCATCTATGATATATTCCATTGTTATTGCCATGATGTTGATTCCCTCCATGTCTGATTAGATCATTAATTCTTGGGGAGATTGAGAAACCCTAGTATGAGATTGAAATAAGATAAAGTTGATTATGATATTCATCACTGTGACCATGTGTTAGATTGTCTTCATCTTGATGTTGAGAGAAGTCGACCTCTAAATATTTAAATATCATGGGGAATTGATTGAGGGAACTACTTGTTGGTAGATGGAGGTGTGTTAGCACTTACAGTGACTATAAAGCTGTTGGCACTCCTTACGTATCAACTTGGGAAACCGAGAAAACTCACGGAACACTATCCATGCAATGGGATACATCCTACGGGATTACATCCCTTAATAGCACAGTAATTCGATTGATGTCGATGGCTGATTGTTGTGGTTATGAGGATGATGTGAGTAGCGGTTGTTCCCTATTTGTCCAAATACGGAGTTCCTCCCACACATACATAGTTGAGAATGTTAATGATAATAATATTTACCTTAGCTCCTTATAATGCTAGTGGTGAATCCGCTACTCCCTGAGAATGCTTTTTCCCATATTGCAGTGCCAATCTCTCTTACATACGCGATACTTACTTTCTGTATTCAGTTATTTTACTTTAATTACAATTGCTCTTATACGAAAAACCCAAAAACACCTTTTTACACAATACTCGCATTTTATCTTGTCACTTAGAACTTTATTTAGAATTACTAGTGTAATATCTATTTCAAGAGTTATTAGACTTCAGACTCTTGCTCCCTGTGGGATCGATATCTTTATTTCGAAACTAGCTACAAATGATTTGTGCACTTGCAGTCATCAATGATCATGGATTTTATTATAACTTGTCAATTAAAATACTAGGAATAGATATAACTAATGCAGAGGCACCAGTGGGCAATAGATAATATTTGGATTTTAACCGCTCACTTGTGTCCCATAGGCCTCGAGTACTTGATACATGTTCCTTGACTATCGCATTATCTACATGTGGGACCATGAGTCCCCTTAGCCAGAGTTTGATTCATTTCTTATTTCTTGGGGACACAATCTAGTTTGGGGCTTTATTACTATCATGTACTTATGGCATGCTTTACTACTTCATTTACGATTGCGCATGAACCGCCTGTACTATTTAGGAACACCGTGCACGTTTATGTTGTATCAACAAGCCTAATCACACTTTCGGGTTCCTAGTTGTTTACCGCCATCGTCACAAACCCTAGGTCCGTCTCGGAGCTGACCAACTTCGTTGCGGGTAGCTTATTAGGGTACCCCCCTAAAATATTTTATGAATCTTGTGATTGCTTGTCGTGAAATCATCGTTGTGTTTTTATTTGGTTTTTCTGAGGTTGATCGTGCGTGTGTTGCTATTTGTGCACCCCTACAGGGTAAATCTTTCTGAAAGCCATGTCCGCGGTTATGGACGACTTGGGGCACAGTATCTTGATCATAGACAACTATAACTAAAGTAGTGTTATAAATTTGACTTTGACATGTCTAGTAATCAGTTTCACTACAACGGAATGAGTAAATAAAAGTGCCAACAACTACTGGGTTTGGGATACCTCTAGCTAATTGTATCTGACTAGTAAGTATTGCAACTACAACGGAATGGTTAACTAAAACTGCCCACTACTTATGATATCAGGATAACTCATTCTATCTATAACTAAAACTGCCCACTACTTATGATATCAGGATAACTCATTCTATCTATATTTGACTAGTAAGTGTTGCAACTATAATGGAATGAATAAAACTGCCAACTGTGTTCCTCGTTTGGTCTCGAGGGAGAAATACTAGGATGGGTATGTTTGGTGTTAGTCTCAGGTTGGTTCTGGCTAGGTGTTTCTTATCCCTCTCAGATAGCCGACAGTTGTATCAAGTCTCTGTAGGTTGTTTAGTGCATGCTTCGCTACCTCTTTAGTCCACCATACATATGTAGGCAAGAGCCTCCGAATTCTAGACTCGTCGTGTACCTCAGTACTGACTGCTCCCTTTTTCTTTTGCCTTTGGTCAGCACCCCTTTTGTTTAACAGGTATTAGTTTGATGCTGTTAGCAGGGTTACCCTTTTGGCTTGGACTGGGCAGGTTTATGGACGCCATTGGTTATTCTCCAGGTCTCTTAGCTCAATTTGCTTCTTATCCGTACTCGGATGCCAAATCATTTTCAAGGGGATTTGGATCTTTGTACTGTATATCTGTATTCTTGACTCCTTGAGTCGTTGTTGTATATATATGTTCTATGGGTTCCATCGTGAACTATTGTGTAATGATATTACTTTGTTCTCCATCCACACGCAAGTGCTTGGTGGGCATCTTTGAATAGTTTCTATGCGGGTTTGGCAGGAATCGCTGAAATCTGCATATGTCTTATTCAACGGTGTTACAAAGTGATATCAGAGCCCAGCAGTTGTGATACCCCACTGGTCCAGCCTGTAGGATAACCTAGCTAACGGCTGATGTAGAGTCTCAAAACTATTTTTGCAAAATCGGTTGGATAGATCTGATTAGGTCTGCTTTTACTCCTTACCCCTATGCTATTCTCCTCTTACCCCTACGTGTTTTGAATTTGATTTAACTTTCTTCAAGTCCAGTATTTCTCGTGGTTGGGTTTTCATCGTACCTTCAGGGTTTCGCTTCCTCCCTTTTTAGAATGGTGGAGCTACAATCATCAGATTTGCATCTCGTTTGTTGTACCCTTCATCCTATCTTTTGTCCTTGAACTCTTTATATATATGTGCCCCATGACGGATATCTATATCGTTAAAAAACATATGCGAAGGATGAGCATTGGTGAAGTTGGAGTATACCTTGAGCATGTGTTGTTCATGCCAATGGAACTATCGCGGAAACTAATCATGGTGTCTTTTCACATGTTTTCTTTTGTACCTTCCGGTGTTTCCAAGATGACGACATCATCTACACCAGATCTGATGAAGAGACTACATCAATCTTTTATTTCCGAACATCGCTTGAAAATATCTTCGGTCTGAATTCCGAGAGTGGTTGTATAATTCTCCTATTCATGTACTAAGTAATGCTTTGGGTGCGATATGGAGTAGCTACCATCTAACTACTCTTATCATTCGCTTGGTACATTGAATTAGTGGATCAATGCAATTTTTACTCCTTCCACGGAAGTTAGAGGTGGCTGAATCTTTTGATGCCTGTACCTTTGTCTTTCTTTCTCTAGAGTGTTCTCTCGATGAAATTGAACAACAACCTCTTGTTTGTGGTGTCGAATATTTCAAGACGGATAAAGAACATTTGCTAGTGGTGTCACAAGGATCTACACGAAGCCATAAGATTCAGATCGCTGGCCTTCTTCCCCGTACCATGAGGCGGATCTCGAGGGTGATATCCATTGTTAGTGGTGTAGAAATGTAGCACCCCAGTAAACCACTACTAGAAAATCGCTTGGTGTTTTTGTTTTGTGCATCGTCATGACTGCATGCTCATATCATCATGCCACATTGCATTTGAGCATCATCATGACATCATACATGTATTTGCCCCTTAAAACTATTTTTTCTAAAAAGTCTACTTTGTTTTCTAAATATCCCTGTCTTTACTTCAAATTAAAACTCCAGGCCTACTTGGATATTTTGTTTGTCTAAAAACTAAATACAATAGTCTTATAAATGAATAAATAAAACTTATATTATTTTTTGAAAGGCAGCCAGCCTGCCCCAAAAGCCCAGTCGACCACCTCCAAACTAATCCCTAACCCTAATTCTAAACCTAACCACCTACCCTACACCTACCGCCACTCCAAAGCCCCACCAACGCGGCACACCCAAATGGTCTGAAAGAACATTTCATGATTTCCCAGGTTTTGTGTGTTAGATAACAATACCATGGATTATTCTAATGTGCATTAAGTGTTGCAGGAAAGTTTTGAGAGTTTGGGGGCCGGATTATCCGCCCCCATCATGGGCCGGATTATTCGGCCAGACCACCTTGGCTAGGGTTGTTTGCGCAAGTCTTGGTCTGGGGGTAGATTTCCCCTGGAAAATTCCGGCTCTAGGGCGGATTTTCTCCCTGGACCGGATAATCCGGCCCTCATATTGGGGCGGATAATCCGGCCCCAAGGGAATCGCCCAAGTGAGCTCCCGCGCAAGCTTCTGTCTAGGGGCAGAATTTCCCTTGGATATTTCGTGGCTGGGGCGGATTTTCCCCCAGCCAGATAATCCGGACCTCCCCTAGGGCCG
This sequence comes from Avena eriantha, assembly GCA_910589775.1. NCBI lineage: Eukaryota > Viridiplantae > Streptophyta > Magnoliopsida > Poales > Poaceae > Avena > Avena eriantha. The sequence goes on from OU342746.1 coordinate 17,155,613, forward strand.
AATAATCCGGTCCCCAAGAGAAAGTGTGAAGGGCAAGTATGCGTGAGCTTCTGTCCATAGCCGGTTTTTCTGCCGGATAATCCGAGTCTAGGGCGGAGTTTTCCCCAGGCCGTATAATCCGGCCCTCACTTGGACTGGATAATCCGGCCCCCAAAGGCTCCAACGGCTTTGTTTTGGAAGGGGTATAAATATCCCTTCTTCCCCAACAAGCAGAACTCTTGATTCACTCCAAATTGTTCAGACCCTTTGCAAGAGATCCCATTCTAGATCTCCCACTTCAACCACCTGAAGGCTTCAAGCTTTGGAGGAATTGAAGGAGAAGAGAATCGTCATCGTCATCACGAATCAAGCGCATCAACTCCTCTCCATTCATTTGGAGAAATCCCTGATCTAGTATTCTTGTCAATATCTAGATCTTGTTCTTTGTTATTGATAACTTGTTCGTGTGGCCGCTTGTTGTCATTACGGGAGCCTCCAAGTTCATTGTGGAGTTGTGCGCCGCTAGTTTTGTAAAGGCACTGGTACCCGCCTCGATGGGTTCCTATAGTAGAAAGGTGGATCAGGCCTTTGGTGGCGGGATCCATCGGAGAACAGGGTGAGGCCTATTGTGGCATGGTGGTCTTAGTACCGCCAACCCCTCCAACGTAGACATACTTCCCTTAACAAGGAAGGAACTGCGGCAAAACAAATCCTGTGTCTCCGCGTGCTTCACCACGGTTCACCCGTTCCTCTAGATATAGGGAAATTCCACCTAATAGTTTATCTAGAGAATTTACCCTTTGTGTTAAGCCTAAAATTGAAAAGGCATTAAAATTTGAAGTAGCACCTATTTCAAGTGGTATCAGAGCCCCGACTCTTTATTCGGGCTTAACTGCCTAAGAGAAGTATGGGTAACAAGGGAGATGGGAATGAGGCTGTGGATAAGGTCACAATGGATGACATCAAGACGTTGGAAACAACCTTGTTGAAATCCTTTGAGGCCAAGATGGAGGAGATGAATCAAATGATTTCTCGTCTCACATCATCCATAGCCCCATCTCCATCATCCTCTGAGGCCGCCACACCATCATCCAAGGATAAGGCTAAGACCGGATCCAAGGATGATGAAGTGGTAGGTGAAAAACATAATGGTGCCACCTCCAAGAAGGAAAGTGGTAAGGAGGAATATAGTGAGGTTCGTCACGATATTCCCCCGACACACCTATCCCTCATCCTCATATAAACAATAGAGGTGATCCACCCAAGCTTACTACATCCTCGTTGTCTTTGACCTTACCACTTAGTATGTTCCCTCGACATAGAGACCCACCAGTGGGCCCTGGACCTCTGCCTCCTCTGAGTAGCACTCCGCCCACCCTCATCCATTGTCGCATGTTGCCCCTGAAGCTGCAAGTCAACATTGTCCAAGTCCAGCACAACTGCACGGTCCCAAGCTTACCCTCGAGGTGTTCGTCGTTTTGCCTATGCGGGTCCTTTTGATGTTGTTGTCATGGAGTTGTTGTTGCTGCTTCTCCACATCTATAGCATCCGGATGTGTTGCAGCATGGTGCAACTGCTATTGTTGTGGAGTATTGCGGTCTCTACTATGAACCTTCTGATGGATGAGGACGAGATATTGGACAAGGGCATCCGCGTCATCGAAAATATCTTCCGAAGACCAACGGTGCAAAACCAATGTCCACCGGAGTCGGAACATCAAGCTCTACTTAATGAATCTGCGACTCGCCACAGCCCAAGTACTCCATCATGGAACCACAAGGCCTTGTTCACTGATCCAGTTACCGAAGACCTTCCACAGGGAGCGCCGAGATCCTCTTCATAGAACCGAAGATCCTCCATCCCGGATTCGAAGGCCGAACCTGAACCCCTCCGGAACCCCAAGATCTCCAAACCCATATGTGTGAACCCTATCTGAGCCCCTATTTTATAAATGTCATATAAACTTGTTGCACATTAAAATTGTTCATGATCACATACATATTCATTGTTTGGGGGTATTTTGTGGATTCACCTCATAATTAAATATGGAGACCATATGCGGGCAAATCTAGTCTTATGTTGCCTCAATTTAAATCTGTGTAGCGAACCGATGCCATGTTTTGCCTTGTTAAGCCAACATTTAAATTGCAGGGTTTCTAAACAATATAAATCATCTATTTAATTGTCGGGACCCCAGTTCCGCTTAATATTTAATAATTGCATCGCATATTAGCCATGTCATGCATCATATCATGAACATGCCCGATCGTGTGTCGTAGTACTAAATAGTGCATTCGATGTTTCTTTTAGTGCTTTGGTTCTTTGTGGATTAGGATGTTGAGTTGATGCGAGTATTAACAAGTTCTTCTGATAATTTATCTTCGGTAGTGTTTCCCACGCGAGCATTCTCCCCTTGTCTACCTATTTTGTATTTATAGTGTTTACTTTCTCCTGTTGATCTATTGATATCCGTGTTGCAATGATTTAGTTTCCCTGCACCATTTATATTTCTTGCAGCCTCTATATTGCCTTGGACACATCCTATTGCCTGTTGTTTCATAGACAGTCTACCTTGCGAGTCGTATTTGCTTGTTTAGGTGCTTCTTTGTGTCGTCGATGTTCCACCATTGTTGGGGGTTGGCACATGCTTAATGGTGGATATGATCATGGCTTTCAATATAACTTGTCAATTAAAATGCTGGGAATAGATATAACTAATGCAGAGGCACCGGTGGGCAATAGCTAATATTTGGATTTTAACCGCTCACTTGTGTCCCGTAGGCCCCGAGTACTTGATACATGTTCCTTGACTATCGCACTATCCGCATGTGGGACCTTGAATCCCCTTAGCCAGAGCATGATGCATTTCTTATTTCTTGGGGACACAAACTAGTTTGGGGCTTTATTACTATCATGTACTTATGTCATGCTTTAATGCTTTATTTATGATTACATGTGGAGCGCCTGTACTATTTAGGAACCCCGTGCCACGATTATGTTGTATCGACAAGCCTAGTCACACTTTCGGGTTCCCAGTCATTTACCGCCATCGTCAACAACCCTAGGTCCATCTCGGAGTCGACAAACTTCGTCCCGGGTAGGTTATTAGGGTGGCCCCCTGAAATATTTTATGAATCTTATGATTGCATGTCGTGAAAGCCAAGTTGGGTTTTTATTTGGTTTTTCCGAGGTTGATCGTGCGTGTGTTGCTATTTGTGCACCCCTGCAGGGTTAATCTTTTTGAAAGCAGTGTCCGCGGTTATGGACGACTTGGAGCACAGTATCTCGATCATAGACAACCATAACTAAAGTAGTGCTATAAATTTGACTTTGACATGTCTATTAATCAGTTTCACTACAACGGAATGAGTAAATAAAAGTGCCCACAACTGCCGGGTTTGGGACACCTCTGGCTAATTATATTTGACTAGTAAGTATTGCAACTACAACCGAATGGTTAACTAAAACTTCCCACTGCTTCTGATATCAGGATAACTCATGTTATCTATATCTGACTAGTAAGTGTTGCAACTATAATGGAATGAACCAAACTACAAACTGTGTGAGTTCCTTGGTTTGACTTCCTCGTTCGGTCTCGAGGGGAAATACTAGGATGGGTATGTTTGGTGTTAGTCTCAGGTTGGTTCTGGATAGGTCTTTCTTATCCCTCTCTGATAGCCGAAAGTTGTATCGAGTCTCTATAGGTTGTTTAGTGCATGCTTCACTGCCGCTTCAGTCCAACATACCTATCTGGGTGAAAGCTGCCGAATTCTAGACTCGTCGTGTACTGGCCTCAGTACTGACTGCTCCCTTTTTCTTTTGCCCTTGGTCGGCACCCCTTTTTGTTTAACAAGTATAAGTTCGACATTGTTAGCAGGGTTAACCTTTCGGCTTCGCCTAGGCAGCGTTATGGACGCCGTTGGTAATTCTTCAGGGCTCTTAGCTCAATTTGCTTCTTATCCGTACTCTGATGTTGAATCATTTTCAAGGTGATTTGGAGCTTTGTACTGTATATCTGCATTCTTGACTCCTTGAGGCATTGTTGTATATATATGTTCGGTGGGTTCCATCGTGAACTATTGTGTAATGATATTACTTCATTCTCCACCCGCACTATAGTGCTTGGTGGGCATCTTTGAATCGTTTCTATGCGGGTTTGGCAGGAATCGCTAAAATCTGCATAGGGCCGATTCAAGGGTGTTACACTCCATAACTCGCTCTGCACCCACAAAGAAAACGAGAGGCGCTGGACCACTTGTTGAATTTGAGGTGAGAAGAAGTCCAAGGATAGTTGAACTTAATGGTAGTTTCAAAAATCACTCTGACTGCTCTGATAGTAACTGTTTAACCTGCAATGTTGCTCCACCTAGCCTTAATACAAAAGCGGTAAAAACTTGTTGTTACCTTTTGCAAGGTGGTTGATGATCTCATTGAGAAGAAGCTATAGAAAAAAAAGAAACACTGTGGACAAGGTGATAAAGCCACCTGGTGTTGGTACTGCTAAAAAGCAATCTAGGGTAACTCCAAGCTCCAACCAACAGGGTGAGAAAAAGAAAAAATATGTTGTTGGACCTGGTCAGCCAGCAAAGAAGAAGAAAAATAAATAAGTTTTCCAATGTGTCAAAAACTAATGTATTTTGTGGTCTCTCTAAGACATGATATTTTTCTGGGTCTGTATTTTGTCTCTGAACCTAAGTGTCGTGGATGTTATATGGATGACTTGCAACTATGATGCATGTTATATCTATCCAGATAAATTCTTTGAGGATTTCCTTTTATGTCCTGTGGAGGGTGTAACAATCTTTGTTTCACCCAAAAAATATTTTCCATGGATAAGAAAAGAATTTGGAAAATCTTAAATTGGAACCTAAGGGGTATCAATTCTAAGAAAAAATGGGTTGCTCTTTCACACAAGATTGATGAGTTAGGGTGTGACATCATTTGCCTGCAAGAAACTAAAGGAGAGCTATTTGATATGGAGTACTTTAAAATTTACGCCCAAATAAATTTAATAGAATTGAATTCCTCCCCTCTCTGGCAGCATCTGGTGGTGCTATCATTATTTGGAATGGAAGCCTTTTCAATGGGGAAATTGATTTTCAAATGTGTTCTCCATTTATGTAAAGTTCACTTCAAAACTGTCTAATGAGGCTTGGATCCTGACCAATGTTGATGGCCCCTATCAACCTAAGAAAAAAGCTCTATTTCATGAATGGTTCTCAAACATTGACATGCCTGATAACATGGCTTGGTTAATCATGGGAGATTTTAACTTCATTAGAAAGCCATCAGACATAAATATGGATGGTGGGGATGTCAATAATATGCTCTTTTTTAATGAGGCCATTAGTAATCTTGGCTTATTTGAGCTCCCTCTAAAAGGTAGAAAAATTACTTAGAGTAATATGCAGAAAGACCCTCTCCTAGAAAAATTGGATAGGTTCTTCTCCTCAACCTCTTGGAAAATATCTTACCCGTCCTCTTTTGTTTATCCTCTGTCCAACCCTACTTCTGATCATACTCCTTTTGTCATCTTAATTGGCACAAAATATTCCTAAGGCTCAAATCTTTATATTTTAAAACTATTGGCTACAACATAGTGACTTTAAGAAGATTGTTCAGAATGCTTGGAACATCCCTATTGGCCACAATGACAACGCAAAAAATATGAATGCCAAGTTGAAAAATGCAAGAAGAGGGTCAAAACTATGGGCTAGAAACCTCCATTGCCACAAAAATCATATTGCCAAGGTTAATGAGTCTATTGACATATTGGATTTAATTGAGGAATTAAGAACTCTTAGAATTTTTGAATGGAATCTAAGGGACATCTTGAGGAATCATATTATTACTCTTCTTCAAAACCATAAGGCTTACTAGAAACAAAGAGGCTAGATTAAATGGGTAAACCTTGGTGATGAAAATACAATTTTTTCCATGTTAAGGATACTGTCAGTTACAGGCATAACTATATATCCATGTTGAAGGATGAACCCCTTGCTGAAGTTTATGAACATGAGGGAAAAGAAAACATCCTTTGGGAAGCTTTTAAGGAGATGATGGGTTCTACAAATAAGCCTACAATGCATTTCAATCTCTCAAAATTTTACAGTAATGACCTGGACCTTGAAACCAAGGCTACCCTAAAAGTCCATTTTATAGACAAGGAAATTAAGGATGTCATCAATGACCTCCATAATGACAAATCTCCTGGCCCTGATGGATTTAGTAATGAGATCATCAAATCTCATTAGTCTATTATTGGATAGGATGTTAAACAATTGATTCATGACTTCTACCATGAAAGAATATCTCTAGAGAGCATTAATTCTTCTTACATTACCCTGTTCCCCAAAGTTGATTGCCCTATAACTCCTGCGTACTTCAGACCAATTTCTATTTTAAAAAGTGTTTTGAAGACCATCACCAAACTTCTAGCCAACAGAATTCAGAAGATCATCCTTAAGCTTGTTCATAAGAACCAATATGGTTTCCTGAAAAGAAGATCCATTCAAGATTGTCTTGGCTTTTGAGTACCTATTCCGATTCCATAAATCAAATGAGGATTGCGATCCTTAAGCTTGATTTTGAAAAAGCTTTTGATAAAATTGAGCACTCAACAATTCTGAATATTCTTGAAGCAAGAGGGTTTGGGGAAAAATGGATCGAATGGATTTTAATGATCTTCCAATCAGGCGCTTCTACTATTTTGATTAATGGGGTCCCTGGGAAAAAGTTCTACTGCGGAAGAGGGGTAAGACAGTGTGATCCCCTCTCCCCTCTTCTCTTTGTCCTGGCTGTTGACTTCCTACAATCCATCCTCAATAAGGCCATGAACAAGGGGATAGTTAAACCTACAATCCCTTGTAATGCTTGCCCTGATTTTCCTGTTATTCAGTATGTTGATGGTACCCTGGTGATCATGAAAGTAGACACAAATTAGTTACTTTTCATAAAATCTCTGTTGAACAACTTTGCACTGTCTACTAGCCTCAAGGTGAATTACCACAAATCCAACATGATCCCAATTAATTTTGACTCTGAAGGATTGTTGCACTTCTCCAACACTCTTGGTTGTAAGAAAGGTAGCCTACCTTTCACCTATCTTGGGTTACCTCTTTGCCTGACAAAACCTTCACTGGAATACTTCTTACCAATTATGCAAAGAGTTCAAAACAAGCATGGAGGGATTGCTAACTATCTTAATTATGGAGGTCAATGGTAGTTTGTCAAGTTTGTCCTATCATCCTTACCACTCTTTTACTTGAGTTGCCTGGATGGCCCTATCTCTATCAAGGAACAGTTGGTAAACTATATGAGACATTGAGATAGACGTTGGTAAATAGTCATCTAGGTCACTCAGACAAATGGAGTTATATTTGGGGGTCTGATCCGTTCACAGTTTTTTGGTCAATAGTCATCTGGGTCATGATACATTGCAAATGTATCTATAATTTTTGATGTTCCATGCTTGGTTTTATCTACTTTCTTATGTTTTGTCCACACTTTGGAGTACTTTTCATATGATTTCTTGGACTAACCTATTAATAAGAGCCACAGTGCAAGTTACCTGTTTTCTGCTGTTTTTGGTTCCAGGAAAGTCAGAAAATGAATATTCTCGGAATTGGACGGGACAAAAGCCAAAGTTCCTATTTTACCGGAAGACTCACGGAGCCAGAATACGAGACGGAGAGGGGCCACAGGGTGGCCACACCACCCCATGGCGCAGGTCCCCCCAGGCCGCGCCAAGGCATGGTGTGGGCCCCTGGCCGGCCACCTTCCTTGCCTCCTTCGCCTATAAGAGCCTCCCGATGCATAAACCCTAAATCATCTAGCCTCCAGCCATGAAAAGTTACACAGCGCCGCCGCCACCGAAGGGGAGATTCAGGGGACAGAAATTCTCTATTCTGGCACCCTACCGGGACGGGGAAGTGCCCCCGGAGCCATCTCCATCGATCTCCACCACCATCTCCATCACCATTGCTGATTCCCATGATGAGGAGGGAGTAGTTCTCTCTCGAGGTAAAGGGTTCTACCGGTAGCTATGTGTTCATCTCTCTCTATGCATGATCATATTGTGATCATGAGCTTGTACTCTATAGATCTACCTTGCTACTCAAGTGCTTTATTAGATCTCTGCTCTCCTCATGTGTGTGAAGTTGATAGTGTGAACCCCATGGTGGCAATTAGGCTAGAGATTACAAATACTTGTTATGAGTTATATTTGGAGTTGGATGTCCTTATGAAATTGTGGTGTTTGTTGGACTCATATAGTACTTAAGGTGATAGTGTGGGGTTTTCTAGATGGGAAATATGAACTTTGAGGTGTGCTGTTATAGCCCTACCATGGATTAGAGTGTCCAACCGGAGAGTAGTTCAGCGTAGTATCATGAAGATAATATATTTATATGAGAGTGTTCACTAGTGAAAGTATGATCCCTAGGCCTTGTTTCTAAGCATTGAAACACCGTTTGCATTTAGATCTGTTAAATGTTTGCTTGTTGCCATCTTTATTTCAGTTTGCCTTTAGTATCTTCCACGCCAGCAAGCTATTTTCTATCACTTTTACCACTTATAATTATCTATACCACTTGTATTTCACTATCTCTTCGCTGAACTAGTGCACCTATACACCTGACAAGTGTATTGGGTGTGTTGGGGACACAAGAGACTTCTTGTATCTTGATTGCAGGGTTGCTTGAGAGGGGATACCTTTGACCACTTCTTCCCTGAGTTCGATAAACCTTGGGTGATCCACTTAAGGGAAAACTTGCTGCTGTTCTACAAACCTCTGCACTTGGAGGCCCAACAACTATCTACAAGAATAGAAGTGCGTAGACATTAGGTCACTCAAACAAATGGAGTTATATTTGGGGGTCTGATCAGTTCACAGTTCAAAAAGCATATAAGGTGTTGGATGGTAGTAAACCTGCTCCACCTCACTTCACCTGGAATTGGAATTCTTCTTGTCAGTCTAAATACAAATTCTTGTTTTGTCTACTGCTTCTAGATAGGCTAAATACTAGAAACCTTCTTAAAGGGAAAAGGTGCTCACTTCAAGATTATAATCGTCCAATACTGAATTGCAACACTGAAGAAACACTGGTACACCTATTCTAGAATTTCCCCTTTGCCTCAAAATGCTATGAATATATATGCCCACAAAAAATAGAGGATTGTCAGTGCTAGAATTTTTTGAAGACATCAAAACTAAATTGAAGCTACCATTTGCAATGGAAATCATTATGCTGACATCTTGTAGAAATAATAAGATCTTTGATGAAAAGAGGCCATATTTTGCAACTTGGAAAGCCATCTTTCTCCATGAAATGAGATGGGTTAGTTTTAGAATGAAAAAAAAGTTTTCTCGAGAATTTAATGATTGGCTACATATGTATTACCTTTAGGATAATGCTCTTTTAAATAAATTGTAATCTTGTACATACTATTATATTAATAAGAAAAAAGTTGCCGTGGGGTTTTTCCCTCACAGTTTTACCCTCAAAAAAGGTCCATTAAGCTTATCTTTCTCTTGGATCATTCTCAATGCAAAACTGGATATTCGAGGGAGACTTCTAGGTTCCATTGATCTACAAAAGAAAATATGCAAAACACTTAAGACATGTACCCATAAAAGAGTAAGCATATTAAATATTTTAATACTTATGCTTCCACTAGAACCAACACCCCTCTGATGCTTACTAAGTGATTCGGGATCGTAAATAAGCAATAGGAGTAGTGAGATTTAGCATCACCGCTAGTCGTCAAGTGATCTAGGTAGGCAACTCCTTGCCAATCGCATCTCATGTGACTCTGGTTGGTAAGCTGGCATCAGATGCCCCAGATTGACCTCTCCCCGAGTCCCATAATTGTTGGCATAGACCCGTCAAGCTTATCAAGTGCTTCCATTATAATAGTCCGACTCAAAGCCACCTAGTCAAAAAGAATTGGCAGCACCTCAATTTTATGAGCCCACAACCAAGAATGTCCGACTTGTGATGGTGCAGCACCGGCGACAAAACCTACTAGACCTTGTTTGAGGGATTAAGTTCTACCAACTATCTAACAGAGGTAAAACTAGAGAAATAACAATAACACAAAATAAAGCAATTATAATGTGAAATGGTATGGCTCTCTTCAGGTGATCTCCATCTACATAAAACCTATGAGTCGAATCATGCCAACTCTTGTCACGTGCCGCCATACTCGATGTCGCCGACTTGTACATTGACTTGCATGCCGTCCGAGTTCTCCAAAAAGGTACACTAGCTTAGTTAAAGTAAATTACACAGAGAATCCGACACACGGGTTGTATACAATAAAATGACAACACCTAGGCTCCAGCCGGCTGACAAAAAATGTGATATGCATATCACATATGGATTACACACATAACATGCACATAAGCCATACCATTCGCAACATCATCCTACAAAAAAGAGTTATATATAGATACAATATCTACTAGCATTGTGAAAATCGCAATGACATCTAAGGCGCTACGATAGGGCGAAGCTGACGGTCCTGCTAGCCAGATAGCGGGTGGGGATCGAAGGGGCAACGCCCGGTGTTTTTTTTTCAGAAAACGCATATCTTATCTGCATTCCGAGCATGGATTTCTTCATCGGATAAAACAATTTTACCCAAATCTGATCCGTACTCCAATTCAATCAAACTCCTTTGATCTTCGATCACCGCATTTGGATTTATGTGTCACAACCTTCCCCGATGGCGGAACCTGACCGGTAGGGGTATGTTGTTCCATGACCTCAATAGTATGATCACGGAAAACAGATCATCTGTTCCCCGAGTATGATTGATCCAATCAACCTTATACAAGCCGATCTATCTCATAGATCGACCACCAAAATAGAAAATAGATCCAATCTAATGCCAACCGCATATCACATACGCGAGATCTCGAACCGAAAACCAGAAGCTATCGCTCTGATACCACTATTGGGAAACGCAGAGATAAACAAAACCTTTTCCCCTACTTGGTACTCCCAAGATCTAGCTCAGGTGATAGGCCACGAGATTTACCATTAGACGTGTAGGTGCGGATTATTGATGAAGTGCGTTAGTGGATGTCGTGCCGAATGATCCCTCATACATCACGTCCGGATCCCCACGAACACTTTTCTCTAGCGCCGCACTTGCAACGCCTCTACCGGTATCCACACGTACGGGGAGGGTCTCTGGCAGAGGACTGCTAGATCCTATCTAGCCCTTAATGAGAATGGAGAAGGTGACGGCTAGGTCAGGGAACTATCCCTTGTCACTCCACTTATATACACTCCTAGCTGGGCTCAACGCTTGAGGCCTATCTAGGCCGTACCCCATTATCCACATGGACCTAATCCAAATGGGCTCCTTTCCGTTAAGTTCGTAATCATGTAGCTTCATGTACACCTGGATACGACATGAGTGACCACTCTGAGTCGATAGCTGGTAGCGGCCTCTATCAAGACGTGCCTACTCCCAAGTGCCGTAAAGTTGGAAGACAAACCTTTCCAATGTGACTTTCTTGCAAGTCCTTTTGCCTCACGATAAACCTGTTGAGGTATAGGCGAGTAGTTGCCATCCCATTAATATCTCAACTCTCTTCTTGTTTCATGATATACGATTCACTAGACTAACACTTAGCCCAACTCCTTGGTTAACACTTAACCAAGTTACGCATGTCCATGCTTCCGAATTATATCACAGGAGAGGGCCTAGAGAATATATCCCCATTACGGAGGGGCAAATCCCATCTTGGTAATCCATGTCATGCATCTTGATTCACAACCAACCCGAACTCTACCTTTATAACTGCCCATTTATGGAACATCATTTGATAGAACCTAAGCTGGCGATCCACAACTCGGATCATGCAATCACCTTAGGTAATGGATACTGCAAATGACAAAATGATTGTTGCATCTTAACAGTGGGTCAGTTCGACTCACTAAACTCTTTAGCCGAGTCCAAGTAAGTCGGAATAGCATCTCCCAGCCCAAGACAAGTGGAACCTAGTCATTAGTCGACTTCCACATTAGTCTAAGTTGTGTGTCCAACACAACTTCAACAACCAAGATCATATAGTATGAACAACATGTATATATAGTTTCACAACTGAATCACATATTCAATGATACATATCTGATGTTCATACTAGGACATTCTAATAATTTATGAATATATTGGGAGTTACATCATACATGATTTCCTCTAGGGCATATTCCCAACACCTACAACGCCCATAAACAAACAGCCCATATTACAAACCAGCACTAGCATAGATCACATTTTCTTCAAGTCGATGTTGATTGATTGTGTGCTTCATCATACATAATTATTCTAAGATATGATAATGGCTGTCACAATTGCAGTTGTCAGTTCCTACACTATGGAGATGAAACCTTCTGCTCTGAATAGTGTCGATGCATCAGTGCTAACCATTTACAAGAGCCATGTGCCCAATTAGATCTAACACCCAGTTGCTAGATGAAGAAAGTGCAATAGCTTATTCAGGTAAATTGAAGATTCATGAAAAATAGAAGTCTTGAACTGGTTAGGCGGAAAATTACCTGTAGCCCAACTCGTTGTCGTATAAAGACACAAAATTCATGAAATAAGAACTTAGACCCGTACACGCATTGGCATCAAATATGCTCGACCTGCAGTATAGAGGAATTTAACAACTCTAGTTTTCCTACAGCTCGTGGCAAGTTCATGGGAACGGAGATGCACTTTAACATCCCAAAACTCTAATCAAAATCCAAATCATCAAAATTAGCGTTAACAAAAACTTTTCCAACTAATATTATTAAAGCATTCATATGTGTGTGCATTTAAAAAGGAGTTGTTTTAAATTGCCTTGTTTAAGTGATCCATTGCTTGTAAAATGATTATTAGGTGAAATAAACATCATCTAGATCATTCCCAAACAAATCCCAAAGAAAAACAAATCAAAATGAATAAAAGAAAGAAATGGTCATTTGTGCCATTTTAACTACCATGCCTACCTTGGCTATTCCTAGTACTCAATTCTTACCAGAAACAAATGTGGATCTTTGCACCCCTTTCTAGTACATGTAATGATGTACCCAGGCCCACTTTGTGATCTGCCAAAAACTTTCAAACACTAATGTTAAATGACATTTGAAAATTGAATCTAGTGTAGGTATCAAGATCACCCTATTTCAAAACCCCTCAAATGAGCTCCATTTTCAAAACCCAAGCAACCACAGAGGCTTAAGCATGTGTCTAGAACCAAAAGTCATCCAAAAATTCAAAACTTGAGTTATTTCGGCCATTTTTACAAACACTTGGTGGACAGAATTCAAACAAAACCAAAAACACTATTTGGAGCAGTGTTTGAACCAAATTAGTCTCCCATTTTGCAACCACATGCACCCAGTGCAATCCCCTACCCCTCTCTAGCCCGGCCACCCACTGTGCCACGACCAAATGGTCATGGCCATTAAGGTCGAGCACCATTTTGGGCACCCCACCGGTGACAGCACGCCACAGCCACCGCCAGCGTCGTCCACCATGTCCAGGGGGTCACTTGTGGTCCCCCTCCACCGCCCAACCAGCCCCAGCTGGAGGACATCGACCAGAGCAGCTAGGAACCACCGCACCCGGAGACTGTCGGCCATGCTGACGCTGCCCGCAGAGCATGCATGGTCCTCGCTCGACCAGACCTCGCCTCGCTCCAGCCGCCCGCCTACACGATCCCCACCGGCCTAGGAAGCTAACGGACACGCCCATTCCCCCGACCATGCCCCGTAGTCGCCGGCCGCCGGGAAACTCGCCATCGGCAGAGACTTAGTACGTGTCATGCCATTCACTTCCCTCGACCACAAACCACTGCACACTCACCACCGTGACACTGGCCAGGGCACCGCCCACCGTCCTAGCCCACCGCCCACGCCTCTAGCTCGTTGTGCCGTCGTCACCGGCGAGCACCACCCATACTCCTCTGCCGCTTAGCCGTGCCTATAAAAGGAGGCCACCCCAGCACCGTTTCCTCACACCACTCTCATCCCCACCCTCTCACAACACTCCCAGAGCCTCACCGGAGCAAGCCATCGTCCGCAGCGCCGGAATTTCACCGGAGTGTGCCACAGAGGGAGATGAAGGGGGCCGTTGATCAAGGGCACCTCTCGGGACGCTGCTGGTACTAGGAGAACCACCGTCCTCGACTTGTTCGTTTGCCCGCCTCGCCGACCCTCGCGGGAGCCCCGGTAAGCTGTCACAGACCCCCACCGAGTCGCTAGGGTTCCACCTCGCTGGCGACCTGTCCGTCGTCGACGATAAGCCACAACCGTAGATCTCACTTCTAATCTAACGGCCCACATTGCCCCGTACCGCTTCGTGTGTAAAGATACGCTGACATGTGGACCCCGCTATCAGTTGTTCTCGGTGCCATGGAATGCCACTAGGCCGACCCGTTTTCCTTCCCGCGCTAGCCCAGCAATTCAAATTTAGATTTTTCTATTTAGGTTTGAACTTAGTTCTGTCTCCTAGTTTGAAAATCAATTCAGAGAGATTTACAAATCCAAATGGAGTGATTCCAATTGTGTTGGAAAGCATCTAAAAAGATCTATCCAATCCAGTTGGATTTAATTCATTTAGAGTTAGAGATCTCTCCTAGTAAAAATAATAAGACATAAGCTTTTGCACATTCAAACATTTTTGTAAAATCAACCAAAATATCTTTTGAGTTGATTCCAACTCTCAAAAATCACATTTAACCATACCTATCTGAATATGTAATAATATTAAGGTTTACATGAAGTGAATTTGGACTAGTACCAAAATATTGCTATATAGGTTTCTAGTCACTTTAAATCATTAAATAATAAACTTAAAGCTAAGTAAATGTGATCCAACCCTTAAATCACATTCGCACATGTTAGAATATGTGGTGATGACATGTGTCCACATGATCCCATATTTTAAGTGGTGAATATTAAATCTTAGTTATTTTTAATGAGTAGAAATTACTTTTCTTAAATAAAAAGAACGAAAGTAGTTAATAAAACCTTGTGATGCTTGTGATGATAATATATCATCAAATGTCTGCCTTAGTATGCTAAGTAGACTAGTTAAGCATTGTTTGGTGATTGTGTATTCCGTATGTATTTATATATGATAGTACCGACCAAGCTTGCGAAGAGGAGGAGTGTTATCAAGAGGAGGAAGAAAACTTCAACCACTGCACTACACAACGCAAGCCATCATTAACAATGCAAGCTAACTCTTGCAAGTATAATGCTTAGCAAGCTAGAATTAAGCTAGATAAATTGAGCCAAGATACTTTAGGCAAGCTATAACACTTTGACTTTTCCCTACCCCAAGTTTTATTTCCAAGCTTTACTTTCCTTACTTTACCAAGCCCTTTACTTGTTTTGAAGGTAGCATAAAAAGTATAGAACTTGACCTTTATGGATAACTTTAGATGTCATTCTATGGCATGATATTGATCCCATCTTTCCACCTTAGTGGACACTCTTAACTTAGTAGTTTAGAGTTAGATAAAAACTTGAGTCACTTTAGATGGAAACACTTGGTGAAAATGAATTGTGAAAACCTTAGAATGATGAGTCGTTCTATTGAGATGTTTTGACATGTGTTTAGACACACAAATGGTTTATGTTGATGAAAATGTTGAGGCATGAGCCTTAATCCATTTTACAAAAACTGATGGTTGGATTCTGATGCGATATCATTCCAAATTTACCGTACAACCACAATACCTGAATTGGGTAAGACATAGCCGGAAGTTTATATGCATTAGTATTAGTTCCCTCGCGGGAGAGGTTTGAGCTGAGGCTACCTCTCAATGTTGTCGACCTATGATGTGCCCAAGATGATAGATGGTCATGGTTGGGAGGCCATGCTCATAGGAGAGGTGCTTATACTACGGTGTGTAAAGGAACGGTTATGTTTGATTATCTGCATACTAAGTATGATGATTCAGGGTTATCCTTGACAGATGTATCGAATCTTGTGGTGAAAGTGTACCTCCTCTACAGAGTGTGAATCTATTTGAATAGCCGCGTCCACGGTTGTGGACAGTTGGAGTGGCCATACTATTTCGTTGTCAGATGTTTTCAAAATGACTTATGAAATGAATGATGAATCTTGACTTGACCACCACAGTGTTGTGTTTATGACACTAGCTTCCCAACTTAAGTGATTCTAGAACTTTATTTTATCTTTCTTTGCTTCTGAACTTAGCTTAGGTTTCAAACTTAACTTTATAGCTGAACTTAGAGTTGGCACTTTACCCTTAGAACTATAGTACTTGTTAGTGGTAGTTTGCGAGTACTTAAAAGAGCACTCATGGCTTTTTTCCCTGGCTATTCTCATGGCCAGACTATGAAGGAGACTACCAAGATGGTGGCCAGCAGGACGACTATGATAACTAGGACTATCTGCCTTCGTCAGCATTGCCTGTGCCCCTGAAGATGGACCCCACCGCTACACTTATTATTTATTCCGCCGCTTGTTGTATTAAGACTGGATCATGAGATCCTTTATTTGTGTAAGACCTTATTATGGTTTGTAATGGATGATGTACTGTGATATCCAATCTGTTATGTCTCACAAAAATGGTAATCCTGGGATTGCGATGTATGACATAACAGGCATCTGGGTTTAAAAACCAGGTGTTGACATGCACTTACCTTGCGTCACCAACAAAATCATTTGAAGCAACATCCTTGTCTCTATAACCTAATATACCTTTTAGCGAACCTTCTGATGTTTCCCTAAAAGAATAAGGATAGAAAAAGATGTAAGCATGTTTTTTTAGATTTGGCTAAGAATATTGTTGGACTGAGAAAACTTCATATGCTTATATGAATACTAAGCTAAAGAAAATAGTGTTGTCAAATGTACACCCATTAATAGTAGGAAAAATATTAGTCTTCATGTCAAAATTCAACCAAAACGCACTTGCTCTATTTCTTTGTTATTGTAAGCTATGAGATCTAATTCTCCATTGCATGATCAAAGAATACTTATAGCATGTACATGAATTCGACTCGTACCAGGGCAGCACAACGACTCTATATTTTTTCTTGAGTGTTATTTCAATATTAACTTTAAACATCTTGATAACACTATTGTACATTATCACTTAATTATGGTCATAGAATAACAAGATCCAGGAGTAATCCTAGCCTCTTAGATACAACTACGGTTAAAAGATAGCATACTATAGCTCCACAAAAAGTTGGAATAGTAGTTGATAAGAAGTTGACTTGAACATAAATAATAGAGCAAGGTAGTGTTAAAAAGGGTATGTAATTAGAAATCAAGAGATAACATATTGTGAGAACTGTTAGATTGATATGCATAATTGATATTTTCTTTTAAAATCTATAAAGTTTATTATCATCGGTCATGTGGATTACAAAATTTTGACCACAATAGGTCTAGTCACTACAAGAAATGTCTCCATCCCCAATCGTTTGGTATGTCGATCATCGTATAAGGTGCGTCTTCCACGGCGATTTCCTTCGCTCGACCGTGGCCCATGAAATTTTTCATGTTTTCGTGACCCTCTACTATGACGAAATCGCTAAGAATGTGCATGAATCTTGACTGACACGTGGTAGAAGTAAGATTTTTGATTTCTCGTGCAATGTTGACTCACCAAAATCTTTTGAGTCATGTGGATCCGTATGTCAGTGTATCTAGTGGACCGTACTTTTCGGTCGCAGCTTCCTGATTTGAACTCGGTAACATTGATTGATGCATATGCCATCTACTTAGGCTGCTGGGTCCCCTATGTCAGCCTCTCATTTGAAAAATCGTGCGTATGATGGAAGTTTTTTCTTCGTTCACGCTTCCATGTTCCAAACTAGATAGCATTGCTCGATGCATCTAGCTTTTATTCAGGTTGATGGTTCCCCATTTCAGCCACTCAATTGAAGAAACATGCCTATGTTGGATTTTTTTCTCGTTCGCACCTGCCTGATTCGAAATTGATAACACTCCCCGACGCATCTGCCGTTTAGTAAGGCTGCTTGGTCCCACATGTCATACTCTCATTAGAATAATCGTGTGTATGATGGAATTTTTCTTCCCTCGCACCTCCCTATTTCGAACTTGATAGCATTGCTCGATGCATTAGCCATTTATTCAGGCTGGTGGGTCCCCCATATCAGCCTTAGAGGAAACATGTGTATGTTGGACATTTTTCTGGTCACATCCTCCATTTTGACCTTGATAACGTTTCTCGATGAGACATCTATGAATATATGTTCTTCCTGGTAGGGCCCCTAATGAAGCCTCTCTGGACAAGAAATGTGTATACCTTGGTCATTTTTTCTCCGGTCGCAACCATCGTTGTGCCCTTTCCAACATTGCTCGATGCAGTATCCATGTATGTTCTAACTAATGGCTCCCCTATGTCAGCCTCTCTGTACAGGAAACGTGTGTATGTTATACTTTTTGTTTCGACCGCGTCCGTTACTTTGACCTTCTTAACATATCTCGATATAGTCATGTATGTTCTAGCTGCGGGTCCCCAATGTAAGCCTCTTTGTATAACTACTTAACTTTTTTTCAAACCCTCCCATTAAACTCGAGGGATGCTACGGTAGATCCGCAATGTCAGCCTTACCGTAAAGTAATATTGGTATAAGAAAAAAATGTAAACCAATGATATGTACGCTTAGAGGATTCGAACTCAAGACTTTCAATAGATGTAAAATTAGTGTGTTGCCACTACGCCAAAGATATTTCTAGAAAAGTTATCATTAAAGTATTCTTAGTACCTATAACTTATGTATTAGTCTTCTTAAAAAGTTTTTTGTGTCCATTTTTATCTGTTCTAAAATAAAAAGGCAGCACTCCTGGCATCTCAACTTATAAAATTCCAAATAATGGAGTAGTTTCTTCATAACATATGTGGGCATAGTTTTTTTCAAGAGGTGCAGGGCAATGCCCAAAAGCCTGAATTAAAAATATTTTAGCTATTCTACACGGGCTACAATACATGGGCTATACTCCATGGGCTTCTTTCTCAAATTTCACGGGGTTGTGCTCAGTAGTCCCCTAACCCCGAAAAGGCTGAATTAAAATGTTTTGCGTATGATCCATGAGATCCTTTCTCAAATTTTACTAGGTTGTGGTCAGCAGTCCCCTGACACTGAAAATGCCGAAATAAAATGTTCTAGACTAAAGAGATGTTGAATGAACTAGATTTCTTCTGCTCATTAATAAAAACTGCATTGTACTGTTGCTCGGCCGGATTGAAATAAAGACCTCACAATGGGAGGGGGAAAAACAATAATTGTTTTGACAGATATTCATGTAAAAATTTAGCAGTAAAAAATAAGATAAAAAAATATCGATAGATTCACAGTTCACACTCAGCAGCACTTCACCGATTTAGCAGCATTTCAAAGTGACCGATTCAGCAATACAGACACAAAAATTCAACCTCAGTACATAGAGAACCAATTATTGTTTTAGCTTTAAAAACCTTATCACAGGATTAGTTTGCTCTTTTTTCCAAACACACTTGACCATTGGAGCAAGAAAGCTGACATCAAGTATGCTTTTGAGTATCTCCTTCTCATGTCAATACCTGTGTGACCCCCATATGCAACCCAAAATGCCCAAAACTCATCTAGATTATGACAAAGCCAAGTTTTAAAAGAAAAGCAAGACAATCTGCTACACTTTATCTAAAAAAGTACTAGTACATCACTATTAGTTCTACAAAATATTGACTAACGACAGAACATTTGACAGGTTCAAGAGCTTCGAAAGATTCAGCAGTATCGAATAAGACCAAAAAATATCGACAGAATCCCAGTTCATATTCAATAGCACTTGACAGATTCAGGAGCATTTCAAAGTGACCGATTAGCAGTACATAGACAATGACCAAAGGAATTGACAGAATCAATAATGCAGACATTGAAATTCAATAAATGTAACAATGCATGATTCAAAAGGAAAGCAAGACCATATTCTGCACTCGATAGGTCAATCTAAACAAGTACCAGACAAAACTTTTGACAGATTCAGTAGCATTTGAAATATTCAGCAGTACATAATAAGACAGAAAAATATCGATAGATTCTCAGTTCATATTAAGTGGCACTTGACAAATTCAACAAAATTTCAAAGTAATGCATACGATGAAATTCAATAGCGATAGGGAGAGAACCACTTTCTAATTCAGCTATATAAACCTTGGAGCATGATCAGTTTGCCATTTTCTCTAAACACACTCGATCATTGGAGCAAGAAAAACTGAGATCAAGTCTTCTTTTGTGTGTATACCTCCTTCTCACATCAATGCATGTGTGTGACCTCCATATGCAACTCAAAATTCCCAAGCCTCGTCTAGATTATGAGTTTCTGACAAGTCCAAGTTACAAAAGAAAAGCAAGAACTTGTACTGCACTTGATCTAAACAAGTACCAGTACATCACTATTAGTTTTATAAAATATTGTAGTAATAGCAACGCTAGAACAAAGGCAAAGCAAGGCCATCTTCTGCCCTTGATCTAAATAAGTACTACCAGTATATAATATAAAATACTCTGAAGTACAAGAGCTAGTACTCTACTAGTACTACTTTGCAGCCAAAATCCACCCTCCAACACACTGAAATCCCTCGTATCTATAGAGTGGGATATCTAAATTCTTGGGTAGCAGAAGCATCAATTGAGAATTCTCCCTCTCGATGGATACATATTGAGTAATGCGGGCCCTAGGTGATCTCAAGTATATCTAGGTACACCAGCATGAAATGCTCTTCCTTATGGATGATGCCCGACGTTGTCTTCTTCCTAGGCGAGAAGGAATTGTGCATTTAACCCTCCCAAAACTAAAACTCCATACCATGATTACAAGAAATGTTCGATCACAATGCAAGCCGTGCGCATTAACCGTGCACTGATTGATTTAGCTAGCGGTACAAACTAGACAAAAGAAATAGTTCAAAAGGGCCAATACCAAGTGAGATATCCTACATAGTATTACTAGTACATACGGTAGCTTGGTTCCAATCCCGGACATTAGCAAATCTCGGCATGAACCATAACGGAGTCTCTAGAATCTCGGGATGAACCATAAGGGAATCTTGGGATGAACAATAACGTTGGTTGAGAAACCAATAGCTGATTCTTTACTATTCAGAATGAAGCGACATATTTTAGGAAACGGCGAATATCTATGTCCTACTCCATGGTGGGAGGTGTAGACATAGTTTCTTCTCGTCAGATATCCTAGGCAACATTTGCACCGCCTACTACAATTTTAATCGAATAGTTCAATCCAAGGAAAAGAGAATATGCTCCTAGGTCATTAATTGATATATGTGGCTTAGGTGGATACAAGTAAACAGTGTCTTTTGAGTACACTTTGTAGCCAAACCCAGTAGAATCGGTACCAAACGTGCGACCGCAGTTATCAAAACTATGATCAGCAACATGATTCCCATGACCATGATAAGTACCGCTATAAAAATCCTCATTAGTAATTCCCTTGGTATGGATATGAAGAAGGTGAGATTCATCTACAGATATTTCTAAGAACCATAAACCAGGTCCGTAGTCATCGTGATCTGTCATCAAGGTTGCCCACCTCGATATGCGCGTCGGGTGGTCACGGGAGTAGAATAGGACCTTGAAAAAGAAATGACTGTCAAATCAGCCAAAACTAGTTTGCATCCATTAAAACTGAAACTAGTGTATACAATAGGAGTGGATTAAACTTATCGAAATACAGATGATTTTAGACATAAACATTGCCCCTCTCACTGGCTGTAAACACGAGACCCTGGTGGATTACTACATCGCTATATCTAAAATAGCACTGGAACTAGTTCTCAAGAACTGTCCAAGAATACTCATCACCATCAAGGGTATCAATATAGTAGTCGAAGATAGCGACAAGAGAGAAATCTAAATAATGCGCAGTAGTTATGGAAGCTCGAAAAATAACAATCTTTTTGAGGAGAATAGAGCGATCATTATGCATGAACTAGTAAACATGCCCGTGTGTTGCAACAGGAGCAAATATATTGATTTTATTAGGTATTTTTTAAAGCTATGTACAATTACCACATGTTCTGTTTATCCATAAATATCATTACACTTGTCTTAAATTTTATTTGGATGTTGGTTTCACTAATAAGATTATATTTCATTTCAATCTTAATGTCACATGCTACTTCACAAATCCAAACTTAGCTCGAATAACTATTTTACCTTGAACAATTGAATGAAGAAAAATGTGAGTCTCAAAATTCATCCATTAAACCACTTTATTTCTTGTCTCAAAACCATGTCAACACACTTCTTTTTCATTGCACTAGGAAGCATGCCCGTGCGTTGCAACGGGAGAGAATTTTTTTGCGCAGAGGCACCTAAACTACTCGGCACAATACTTATGTTGAGCTCTTTTTCCCCCATTCAGTTACTTTTCAATGTCATACTCGATACTTATTAATGTCACACCTGTCAATTAGTCCTCATAGTTAACTTGCATTGTGCAAATCCAATCTAAGAAACTGTCATGCATTTGAGAAACCAGATAAGTGAATGCGTTTTTTACTCCGTTTTGTCCAAAAATTGATACAGCTCAAGAAAAATGATGCTTCACACAAGCCCTCTTCCTTTTGAAGATTCGGGCTTCAACTATGCTAGATGGAAACTTAAATTCTTGAGCAAAAATAAAAAAAAGATGAGAACTAAAAAGTTTATATGCAATTGCACACGAGCATGCGCTCTTAGAGATGAACAAATTCCTTTTTTATAAAGGAGATATTATATTGATAAACAACGTTATTACAATTATATTAACTGAAACCGAATCGCAAGATAGATACTACCAAATATACAATCCTTACTTAGTCATCTCCTAGCATGTTGGTACAGTACATCGTCAACATTGTCGGCCTCACAAATGATCATTGACACTCATATTGTAGTCCCATTTTGGATGATGAAACAGAGATCAAAGAGATTGTCCAACAAAAACTTCATGTCAGCAAAAACTGATAAATAATTAGACTTTAAGATCTATCATTGGGATAATGCTCTCTAAACACCCGCAGCTGAAAGCATTATCTCTAAGAAAGAAAGACATTTCACAATTTATAATGGAGATTCACATAGAATACTTTCATAAATAAAATTTAAATCAATAGTGCTTCTGACTATTTAAACTATGTTATCCGCATGAAGCACTTACCGAGTTCAGTTCTACGTAATGCAAGTAAACCTGATCTAGCATAGCCTCGATGATCATATCTCTAGCAACCTTTTTTGACTCGACCACCACTGCAAGCTCATCTGCAACACACTTCTCTACTTGCTCTATAATAAACATCATACATACTAAAACCGTCTCCTCTTCTCAAATTATGTTCGCCAACTGAAGTTATCTCTTTAAAACAACTATAGTCTGAAGAATTGTAAAGAAAAAAAATGTGCTCCATGTGCATGGACCACTATATCACATGACTACACATAAGCTCAACAACCCATAAGCTTACATGGATATTCTCCTAGATTCTAGTTTAAGCATGAGAATTCATATGTAAATTTGAAACTGAATGTTTTTAGGAGTTTGGTGGATTAAAATAATTTGAGAAACCTCTAATTCCACAGGATGAATTGGTCATTTCTCTAAATAGTACACTGAATGTAGATACCAATTGTACATCAGGTTGGTGGCATGCTTGCTCTTTGGTTTACACAGATGATAATTCAACATGCTACTACCATAAGATGAAACAGTTAGATATATATTGCGGTTTACCACCAAAACAGCAGATAAACACGAAGTGAAAGGAATGGAAAATTCGAAGTAATATGAACCAAGGGAAGCATTGGCGTGCATCTTGACTAGAATTGGACACTGCAAGATCAAGAGACTAACTAACTTGAGTAGAATTGTGAATCTTTGAAACATAAAGGCGCGAACTACACACTTCATTAACTTGAAAAATGGTGGCATTGGAGAAAAGCAGAGTACATATATGGAGACATTCTACAATAGATCATATACATAAGACAAATAGAAGAGGCCATGCTCGTGACTGATCTAGGGACATTCTACGAGAACCTGGTGATAATTCACGCATACCTTATCATATCTCCGTGGAGACCACAATGTGATTTCATCTGGGTGTCTTAGAAGTGAGTTTGGAAAATCTGATAAACTCTCCATCTTATTGACTCTCAGACTACCTCAGTTTGTCCAACCATTCTATAGCTGAACAAAGCATGAGATTGTCATGTCCACAAATGTTTGTATATTTGTCAGAGTGTGAAGTGCATACGGTTGAAGCAATTGGTGTGCAAAACTTGTAAGTGTAGGTGATTGTGGTTTGTTCTAGGTGGAAGCGGATGATGTGCAAAACTTGTAAGAGTAGATAATCCTGGTGTGTTCTATGTTATTGTCAAAAAAATTATAATAACCTAAATGACGAGGGTGTGCATAATTCTGTTTACATTTGACTTACTTGCATGTTCATTTAGGACAGTACAATATTAAAGGTATTACAGTTATGTAGATAAGCAGGCTGTATTATATTCCATCACAACTTTTCTACTCCCTCTGACCCAAATTAGTTGACTTAGATTTATCTAGATTCGATGTATATAGACATGATTTAGTATTAGATACATCCGTATCTTGACAAATTTGCGTTAACTAATTTGCGTCGGAGGGAGTACAAGGAAGGTTGAAATTCACTGCGTATTTATTGCAAGGAACTTTTATGTTGGTGCACCTCGGATAAATTAAGCTATTGGCCTTTCAAGATATATTATAAAAATTAATTTTGTACCTTACTTAGCCTACTCCTTGATGCTTGCTTACTAATGATTCGTGTGTAGGAAGTGCGCCACCAAGGTCCAATTACTGACGATGGTTGACCAGATGCAACAATGGGCCGATGAAAATCTATCGCTTGCATGCAGACTAACTGAAATTGTTCTGTGTGGAATGAAATGAACTTTTTAGCTAAACTTTCACCTCGTGCTATATCCATTCCATGTTTCCACCACAAGAAAGATGGTTTCAAACTTTACCCGTCTATAAAAATCATATAGGAAAATTTATTCAGAGGGACAGCGGATAGGAAATTTAAGTATCAGTTGGCCCTTAAATTGAGATACTTAGTTCCTAAAAGTGATTGGCATCGGTAGACAAGAAATTGTTGAAGAATGGTCCATGGGTATACATGCACGGAGGAATCGACAACAATCATGGTTTGATAATAAGTTTGAATTTTTATAATATTAGAAATACCTAATTTATCAGGGCACGGAATCTATTTTTTAAGTCCATCATTTGGTCTTGACCCTTCTCCAATATTGCTGGGAACTGCAGCAATCTTAAATTATGCCCTGTAGCAACAGGGTAACCCATACTTTGAACTAACCGACAGTAAGAGAAAAGTTTAGACTCCGCTAGTTGCTGGAATTCAGAATTGAAAACTACACCGGAGGTTATAATTACTAAACTATTTCAGCAAATAGCCGAAATCATCATTTTTCATCTTGGAGTCAATTTCCTGAATAATAAGCATTGAAGCGAAGTCGACTAGGCACACGACCTTTTTTGGTAAAAGGAGTGAAGCTTTTATTTTACAAAGTCAGACTAATGAAAGTGGAATCCAAATGAGAAAATAATAGTTTTAAAATCTCACTACGAGATCTAACCAACAAAAGATTATACACTCTATTCGACATGATTTTGAGAAATTTCGGAGATTGGTGTGGGCAACTTAGAACCTAGGCATCAGAAGAAATAGAAACTGATTCTGTTGACCCTAGGGTATGTTAGCTTTGCGACAAGTAAATAACGAAGAACGAAAATAAAATCGCAGCAAGGGGACACAGATTTAACGTGGAAAACCCTCTCCAACAAAAAGAGGGGAAAAATCACGGGCGCCCGCCAGCGAAACTTCACTATAATGGAGAGTGTTCACACAACGCCGGAGATTTCACAGATGCAACTTATCCCAGCCGACAGCTTACAAGAGGTATATATAGCGGTGGTAACCTAGGTCATCAACAATCCGTACCGCGGGGAGAGCCTCCCGGCGATGGGCCTCGCTCCGCTCCGTCAGTAGTTAGCCTCCTTAATAGAATTTGGATCATACTTCAACAAACTCCACCTTGAGACAAATTCCTTCTTGTAGCATCAACAGCAATCATCTCCCTAAACAAACAAAAAAAGCACTTTCGGCGCCAACAGCCACTTGGTCTAAACAGTTATACCAACTAAGCTTCAGCATAGCTCAAACTTAGCAACAGAAACAGGCTTTGTCATCATATCAGCAGGATTATCATGAGTGCGTATCTTGCATACCTTCAGTGTACCTTGTGCAACAACATCACGAACATAATGGTACTTGATATCAATGTGCTTTGTTCTCTCATGGAGCCTCTGATCCCTAGTAAGGTAAATAACACTTTGACTGTCACAGAACAGGTTAATGCAAAAATCATCCTGACAAAGCTCAGCATACAAACCTTTCAACCAAACAGAATCTTTGCATGCTTCAGCAGCAGCCATATATTCTGCTTCGGTTGTAGATAGAGCAACAACTGGTTGCAGCGTTGCCTTCCAACTCACGACACATCCACCTACCGTGGACACATAACTAGTGAGCGACCTCCTCTTATCCAAGTCGGCAGCAAAATCTGAATCCACATAGCCTGCGAGTCCCTCATCAGTCTTGCCAAACTTCAAGCAAGCGTTGGATGTGCCACGGAGGTACCTGAAAATCCACTAGACAACTTCCCAATGTTCTTTACCAGGATTATCCATGTAACGACTCACCAAACTCATAGCATATGATAAATTAGGGTGAGAACAAACCATAGCATACATCAAGGAACCAACAATAGTAGAATAAGGAACTCGAGACATGTACTCAATATCTTCATCGGAACTAGGACATTGCAATGCTGAGAATTTAAAGTGAGGAGCAACATGAGTACTAACTGAATTTGCATCATGCATATGAAAATGTTGAAGAACTTTCTCAACGTAACTTTGCTGACTAAGAAACAACAACCTAGATTTTTTGTCCCGTTTAATTTCCATACCTAGGATTTTCTTAGCAGCACCAAGATCTTTCATCTCAAACTCACTACTTAGGTGTGTCTTCAAAGTAGTGATTTCTTTCATGCTCTTGGCAGCAATTAACATATCATCAACATATAACAACAAGTAAATAGGTGATCCATTAACAAACTTTATGTAAACACAAATATACAACTGAGACCTCTTAAAACCTTGTGAGATCATAAATGAATCAAATCTTTTGTACCACTGTCTTGGAGATTGCTTCAAACCATAAAGGGACCTCTTCAATTTACACACAAAATCCTCTTTTCCAGGAACTATGAACCCTTCAGGTTGGTCCATGTAAATCTCCTCTTCCAGTTCACCATGCAGAAAATCAGTCTTTACATCTAGCTGCTCAAGCTCAAGATCATGCATAGCAAGAATACCAAAGAAAGTACGAATAGAGCTATGCTTCACAACTAGAGAAAAAACATCATTATAGTCAATACCTGGAATCTGGCTAAAACCTTTTGTTTCTAATCTTGCCTTAAACCTTGGAGGCTCATTAGGATACAAACCTTCATTTCTCTTGTATATCCACTTACAGCGGACAGGCTTCTTCTGTTTAGGCAAGCGCACAACTTCCCATGTGCCATTCTTATCAAGCGATTGCATCTCTTCTTGCATAGCATAAACCCACTTCTCGCGGTCAACGGATGCAATAGCCTCATTGTATGTAGCAGGTTCAGTATCATGCTCCACCTGTTCAGCACAACTCAAAGCATAATGAGCAAGATTACACTCTTCAATTAAACAATGAGGTGGAACTATGTTACGCCTCGGTCTATCAGCAGCAAAAGATGCATGTGGCTGCTGCAAAATAGTAGGTGAGTGGTGAACAATATCATCATCAATATTTTCCTCATGGGTATCATCAACGACAACATTATTATCAACAGTTTTCTGTAGGTGCTCCACCTGCACACTAACTCCCTCCTCTCCAATAGCAACGAGAGAGGGATCTGATGGCAAGCTGTCATGATACATAATGGACTTATTGAAGACAATGTTCCTACTCAAAAAATCCTTTTAGTTTTAGGATTCCATAGTTTATATGCTTTAACTAATGAACCATAACCAAGGAATATGCAGTTGATAACTCTAGGCTCTAACTTCCCATTATCAACATGAGCATAAGCAGTGCAATCAAAAACTCTCAACTGTGAATAATCAGTAGGCGAACCTAACCATACCTCAATGGGAGTTTTCTTCTCAAGTGAAATAGAAGGTGACATGTTGATGAGGTAGCACGCTATGTTGGCTGCTTCAGCCCAGAAACGTCTATGCATACCTGCATTGGACAACATACAGCGAGCCCTCAAGATGATGGTTCTGTTCATGCGCTCAGCCATGCCATTCTGCTGAGGAGTGTAATGGATGGTGTGGTGCCCGATCATACCATCATTACTGCAAAACTCCTCAAACTCATTAGAATAGAATTCCATCCCATTGTCAATACGTAGTACCTTTACCTTCTTTTCAGATTTCTTTTCTACCATAACTTTCCACTTCTTAAAATCATCAAAAACATCAAATTTATGTTTCAGAAAATATGGCCACACTTTTCTTGAGTAGTCATCAATAATAGTAAGCATGTAATTAGCACCACCAATAGAAGTCTTACGGGAAGGCCCCCAAACATCAGCATGGACATAATCTAATATGCCTTTGGTGGTATGAATGGAAGCATTGAATTTAACTCTTTTATGCTTACCAAACATGCAGTGTTCACAGAACTCAAACTTACCCAAGTTGCAACCATCAATCAGCTCTCTCTTAACCAACTCTGCCATGCCATGTTCGCTCATATGCCCAAGACACATATGCCACAGATTTGTTTTACCACAACCATCAAAATCATTAGAAGTAATAGCAGCAGCAATACCAGACAAAGTGCTACCTCTAAGAACATATAACTTAGAAGAATTCATATTACCTATCATGTGAATAAGAGAACCTTTTGATACCTTTAACAACCTACACCCTCTGGCGTACTTAGGGACGGAGCCAAGGGGGGACGAGCGGGGGCGAGACCCCCCTGACGATCCGATTTTCTCTCGATAGCCATTGAGAACTCGCGCTAATCTCGCATCTGGTGATCACGTTTGCCCCCTGTCCGTGTGTATATGCACGTGTGAAGTCAGCCCTCCAAGGCCCTCAAACGGTCAAACCCATCTATTATGAGTCCAGGCCTACAACCAAGTAAAGGCCAGCTAGATGATTAGCACAATAGCAAACGTGGCATTTAAAAGTCCATCTTGAACCAGTAACACAAAGGGGCTAGGGTTGGGGACTAGCAGAAACTCAGTCAGCGGACGTAAGATCAGATCGCCATCAGAGTTTTTCTTAGTTCAAGATCGCCTTGAGATCGCCTAACTAACGGGTGCCAATTAACTAGGGTTCTAATCTAAATCAATCGACTGAATCAAAGATGGTTAGAACTGAGAAGAGCTAGACAATCCGTAGTCTGGCTGCACGGGACGCACGGCCAGCCTGCCCGCTAGCCGTGCAGTTGAGCATGAGCGGTGACGAGGCAAGTAATTTACTCGTTTCGCTATTTCCCATTACGTCTTAGTTATTTCTTCAATCATCTCTCACATTAGACTAGTTTATGACTTAATTAGTAATCAGGTGGAATTGTAATTGGTGCTTACTTGTGCTTATGTAGACATGAAAAGAGAGTTGGATCAATTTATAAATTACGAAATCTTCAATTTGCTTCCATGGCGAGTAATTAATTTTTTTTGCGGGTAATTGATTTATTAACTCTAGCATGTCTTTCATTCATTGAAGCTGACATACTAGATAATAACTAGTATTACCAGAAAATAAATTTGAACGACTGTCGCATGTGATGAGGTTATCGAATCTTTTGATAATCAGGCTAATTTAGAAATTAATCTTTTGTTTTGTATTGCCAAACCATATCGGGACATTTTGATATAAATGCTATAGTGAGACTTCGCATGCTGATGTTCTATTTCTACTTTTTTGGGAATGCAAAAAAGTCACGCATTTAGCTGCCCGTCAAGAAGAACATACAATCATTATCGTTTTCCCCCCAAAAAAGTCATTACCATCTCCGCCCCCCTCATGGTGAAATCCTGGCTACTTGTATCCATCAACTTCCATGATACTCAGGGAGATCAGATTTCTGGTCATGCTTGGTATGTGCTTCACCTTATTCAACGTACGCATCACGTCATCATGTGTCCTGATCTTAACAGATCCAACTCCAACAATATGGCACGGGTTGTCATTTCCCACACGTACAAAATCTCCAGTCTGCACAGACTCATATGAACTGAACCAATCTTTGTTACAGAAAATATGAAACAAACATGCAGTATCAAGTATGCATTAATCACCACGAGAAGCACAAGCAGCAAAAACGGCTAAACATTCACCGTCAGAACTATCACCAGAAACAACAGCAGCCTTACCATTACCTTGATCCTTATCTTTCGGTTGGTAAGTTCCGTTTCTTTTCTCCTTATTCTACAGCTTCCAACAATCATCAATAACATGATTAGATTTCTTAAAATACTTGTAGAACTTGTCCTTTCCCTTGGACTTCGAACGATTTTTGCCGTCTTTGCTTTTATCTCAGTTGCCTTGGTTGTTAAATCTCTGCTCGGTCCAGCCACGAACCTGCAGAGCTTCAGCCTTGGAAGACGCCCCATCTGCCTACACCATAGTTTTCATCTTTTCTCTCTGTTTGAGGGCATCTTGTACTTCATCAAGGGTTATTTTATCACGGCTCAACAAGATAGTATCATGAAAGTGTGTATAATAACTAGGCAGCGAGCATAAGAGTAATAGAGCTGGATCCTCATCAGCATATTTTACTTCCATAGATTGCAACTCAAAAATAATCTCTCTAAAAAGAGATAAGTGATTCATTACCGACCCACCTTCCTGCAATCTATGCGAGAACAACTTCATCTTCACATGCATCATACTGGTTAGATCCTTTGACATGCAGATCGATTCCAGTTTTTCCCAAAGAGCAGCAGCAGATTTCTCTGTCAAAACTTCCTACAAAATTTTATTGGACAGATGAAGTTGAATCATAGACAAAGCTTTATGGTCCTTCCGCTTCTCTTCATCAGACTAGCTCTTAGCATCCTTTTCCCTGAATCCATCCAGCGCTTCATCTAGATCTGAAGTTTGGGCGAGAATCACCCGCATCTTCACCTGCCACAAGCAGAATCTTCTGGAGTAGTCCAGCTGCGGTAGATCAAACTTCAATGACGACATGTCGCAAACCCTAGATTAGAACTTGGGGCTCTGATATCATTTGTTATATTTGCGACAAGTAAATAACGAAGAACGAAAATAAAATCGCAGCAATGGGGACATATATTTAACGTGGAAAACCCTCTCCAACAAAGAGAGGGGAAAAACCACGGGCGCCAGCCAGCGAAACTTCACTATAACGGGGAGTGTTTACACAACGCCGGGGATTTCGTAGATGCAACTTATCCCAGCCGGCGGCTTACAAGAGGTATATATAACGGTGGTAACCTAGGTCATCAACGATCTGTACCGTGGGGGGGCTGTCGCCC
Organism: Avena eriantha; assembly: GCA_910589775.1. NCBI lineage: Eukaryota > Viridiplantae > Streptophyta > Magnoliopsida > Poales > Poaceae > Avena > Avena eriantha. The sequence continues at coordinate 17,187,277 of OU342746.1, forward strand.
CCTGCACCCCTCGCTCCACTCCGTCAAAAGTTAGCCTCCTTAATAGAATTTGGATCATACTTCAACAAGGTATCATGTAAAAACATCTGAACAAATGACTCGAAAATGGGGTTACTTTCCTGTGTCCTGGTAAGGCAAGGAGTGACCGCCTAGAAACTTGAACGGTGTCAGGGATGTCAATCAGTGTGGCACCATTCTAGCGATGACGGAAGCTACCTGATCCTCTTCAAACTCCTGTTGGAAAATCTCTTCCTCCATTGCATGAACAAATGAATTTATTCGTTGATTGGGTGTGGTTCTGGATTGCACCATGGTCCGAATTTTGAAGCTAAAGAGAGATTTTTTCAGATAAAAGGCACCAAGTGTCCAACTTTAAATTAATAAAGCAACACAAATTCACAAGCATCCAACAACAGAACAAGCATGATAAGGCCTACAACTTAGCCAGAGGGACTACAAGTGCGAGGGGATGGCCACCCCAAAGACAGACCGAAACAAGAAAAAACATTACGAGGACAACACTTCTGTGTTCGCTAGCTCCATCGAGAGGTAAAGTGCCCTTAGCTTGCTTGCCATCCCTTCGTTCCCCTCCTTGTCCTTCGCCTTAGTGCTAAGCTTCCATAGTTGTAAATAGATAAGCATTTTGTAGAGCATATCAGCGAGATGGCGAATGACCTTCGATTCCATTGTAATTTTATTACGGATCAGCCATAACGACCAAGCCAAGGCTACAAAGAATATCCATAGAAGGCGTCTCGGTTGCCCCGAAAAACCCGACAAAATAGCAAAGAAGTGCGCAAAGGTATTAGGCTACCAGTTACAGCCCAGGATTTGGCAAAGCGCGCCACAGGCGAACTTTGCCACAAAACAGGAGAAGAAAATATGTGAGACGTCCTCCGCCGCCCTGCATAAGGCACAAAAGCCATTTGACGAACCGTGTCTAGACGCAATAAGAAGGTTCGTGGGGAGGCGATCAAGAGCCAACTGCCAGGAGAAGATTTTGTTCTTAAGACGGATTTTTGCCTCCTAGATGTCCTTGAAGTGGGCTACCTCCACCCCTTGGGAGAGCAGCCGGTACATGGACTTAACCGAAAAGTCTCTAGAGGGCTCCGGTGTAACACTCCGTCCACTCCTGGGCCCGGGGGGTGTCACTCCTGGCAGCTTAATAGGATATCTAACTGACCCCACAGACCAACACTAGTCTTTTCTGCGCACTTTGTCCTCACTCGTGCGCACCCGGTTACCCACTTCCCGGTCGGTCACCCATCCTAGAATTGCTCTAGGCCAAGCATGCTTAACCTTAGAGTTCTTTTCGAATGAGCTTCTAGAAAAGAAGTTGCAACTTGTTGGTATGAGTATTCTATCAATCCTATTAAGCCATGTGCCTGGTCTTACATACACCCACCCTTTAGAAGATCGATGCCCTCATCGATCAAGCACACCCCAGGAACGTTCCCTCTTGGCACGCGTCTGTGTGTCCAGTGCTGGCACATGTGCCATGTCGTGTCCACTCTGGGCCACACGCGCCATGCTCCACATGTCCCGCCACTGACCCGCACACACCCGTGTAATCGCAAGGGTCGGCTCTGATACCACTTGTAACACCCCGTCCACTCCTGGGCCTGGGGGTGTCACTCCTGGCAGCTTAATAGGATATCTAGACTGGCCCCACAGACTAACACTAGTCTTTTCTGCGCACTTTGTCCTCACTCGTGCGCACCCGGTTACCCACTTCCCGGTCGGTCACACATCCTAGAATTGCTCTAGGCCAAGCATGCTTAACCTTAGAGTTCTTTTCGAATGAGCTTCCAGAAAAGAAGTTGCAACTTGTTGGTATGAGTATTCTATCAATCCTATTAAGCCATGTGCCTGGTCTCACATCCGGGTGCTAGCTGATTTTGTCCAGGCCAGGGTGGAGGGTCACCACCTCCAGGTCATCCACCAACGCGAGCCAGGACTTTACACCCCTGTGATCCAGAGTCCAGCGAAAATGGAGGTTAATTCGCATGGGGAGACATACGTCCGCCACCATGGCCGTGGGGTTTTCACAAATGGCGAAGAGGTCAGGGAACTGATAGAAAAGTGGGCCCACCATAAACCACCAGTCCAGCTAGAACGAGGTCCGCGCCCCATCCGCCACGACATGCTTGGCCCCATCTTTAAAGTGATGCTTGATTTTATGAAGACTCTTTCAGAAGGGGGAATCCCCATGCCCCGAACCTGCGAAGATGTCGTTGGCCTCCCCATACTTGGTCCTAATGATGGAGGCCCAAATTGAGTCATCGTGTTGGTAGAGCTTCCAAATCCATTTCATGAGGAGCGCAATGTTCATCTTTTTGGTGTTGATTAACCCAAGGCCACCTTCCTCTTTGGGACGGCAGAATGCTGGCCAGTTCACTAGGTGGTATTTATGCTTGGGGCCCCCCTCCTAGAAAAATTACACCCTGCTAATCTTTCAGAATTACACCCTCCACTCCCTCCTAATCTTTCGGAATTAGCACTTGCATGCATTTATCTCTTTCCAAAATTCCTAAAGCCATTAAAGAGACTTGTGGTAGCATTTTCGGCAATCCCCAATTCCTTGTTTAGCTAAGAAACCTGACCCTAAAATCCCCTGTATCCCAACATGCTTCATGTGAGGCGATTCACTGAGGATATCTTCTAGCGAGGGGAGCCTGATATGCGGCCGACAAAGTGCCACATTGTTCTATCCTAGACCCAGGGCATGGCTGAGCTAGAGGAAATGTACCACGTCCATGCCCTTCTGGCGAGGGTAGAGTGTGAACGTCTGCCGTTGCCTTTGGTCACACTCGTTGCTGAGCTAGAGGAGTAGTGTGGCATTGCGTGTGTCCGTGTTGGCATGGAGGTGATGTTCCTGGCATATTTCTTCATCCTCTTCAAGTCGGACGATGACTACAAGCGTGTGCTCCACCAGTATTTCCATTTTCTCTATTGCAGCACCTAGATTTTGTTATGTTCTTGGAGTAGGTGCTTGGGTGCTAAGGAGGAGCTGAAGTACTACTACAAGGTGAGCATCGAGGGCCTGCCCGCAAGCACCTAGGAAACAGAGTTTGTGTCCGAGCTTGTGAGAACGCTGAAGGGTAAGCTTTTCTTGATTGAGCCTCAAAGGGACCGTTGGTGAATCACGTTCTATGATTGGCTCAAGGATCCTTGTGGTGTGTACAAGAAGTACAATGTTGAAATCCTAGAGCCGCTTCTTGTGCCAATGGTGTCATCTTTAGATTCTGATGATCCATACTCGCCACTGGTAGAAGTGTAGCACGCCGTGTGACGCACACTAATGTACAAATGCATTGTGCACGTCGAGGAGGTGCTCGAAAGGGACCATCTCCTCACTGGTGGCCTTCTAGTCCCTCCTATCGATGAATACGAGGACACGGTGACGAAGCATAAGTTCCCTGTTTGGCTCTGCCAAATCTATGGCACAGGCCTCGACAATGAAACAGAGAGAAGTGGCCATCTATTTAGGGGTCGTAGGAATGGTGGAATGGATGGCGGCTATGAAGATGACGCGACAGTGTAGTCTATGAATTCAGATACAGTTTTAGAACTGTCATTTGGTTCAAACGTTCTAATAAATTCAATCAAAGTGTTGTAATGAATTTAGTGTTTTTGTAATAGTTTGAGTATTATTCAAACTTCCTAGATTGAAATAGGAATTTTCAATATCAAACTAAGTTTTCTTAATTGAATTTTGGATATAGTTTCAGCATATTTACTACTTCACATGGTTGAGCTAGTATGGAACATCATTTCATATAGTTTGGATAGAATTTCAGCAAAATTTGGATAGAGTTTGAGTTCAGTTCAACGGACACTTGCTTTAACTAGTTCGCAACATCATCAGTGTTAATACATCACTATTCAAAAGAACTACATCACTTCCTTTAATTTAGTGCAACATTCACTTGGGATAGTGTTTTAAAAAACAACAATGCATGTTAGAACTACATTCCCACAAAAAATGTGCACTCTAGTTATCATCATCAGAAAATCAATCGACTCCAACCACATGGTTTATGAATTAAGGGAAACATCTAGTTTTGTTCTAGTGGCACATAGCTTCATAAAGGTACGACGCAATTATCTTGTCACAATTTCAATGAATTATTTGATAAAGATTTTTAGTTGTTCTCAAGGAATGACTTACCTCGGATGTAGTTTGCTTAATTTCGCACTTCGTTTGTTATGACCTGCAGTATTGCAAGCGTCGCACAGGTGCTCCTGCCTTGTTCATCGTATGCTAGCGGTCTGCCATTTTTAGTCAAAGGTGGATTATTACCCTTAGCTGGAACTTTTTTATTTTTCTTAGGAACGCATTTGGATTTAACTTTTAATGGATAAACAACTTTCGATATTTTTCCTTTGATGCTCTGTGCAACTACATCAAAGTAGATTACATGAATATTGGCAAGCCCCTTTTTCCTGGATAGTATGTGTTGCATGCATTCCGTGATCTCATCGTAAGACCCTTGATCATGGCATGCCACACAGAAAACTTCTACACCAAGTGCATGCAAGTCACGATACTTTTTCCTCTCGGATGCACTTGACTAGCCTTATCCGAACATATCAAAATCTTGCATTCTTTAAGAAGCGTTTAAGGACACAACACGTCAGTATATTACGTACTCCTAGGCAAGTCAATACATAAAGTATGTGCTTGCAAGGGAGCCCCTTCCTAGCCATCGTTCTGTAGGAGCACTTTATCATCTCCTCGCGGTTTTCAGGCGTTTAGATCACGTCAAACTGTCTCGTAATGTTATTTGACCATACCACATTGTACTTACCATTGTTATCACCTTTTATGCATTCACCAACCTCTTGTCCATCAATCATTTTCAGCTCTGCTTACAAGATATAGAAGTTTCCCGCTGTGAATACTTGTGCAGCAGCCATCTCAATATCCTTGTATTTAGTAATCGCCATAGTACTATTTGTGAGTCCATGAAATCCTATCATGCCTCTTCCTAATGAATACAGTTAATGGCATTCTTGTAGTCTACAATCAGATCTGTAGTCACGGGTTCAAACTCTGACTCCTCTAGTTGCTTTTCATTCTAAAAAAATCCATTGGCTAGATACTAGGAGGCCCCTGCTTCCTATATATTCTACTCAGCCACTCTTTGGTTTTCTTTGTTTTCCATTTCCGAACAAACTCAATCCATCTCTGCTCAAAGAGATCTTCTGAGGTGGCATAGTATAGCATTGTCCTAAATTCATTCAGAGAATCGTGATAGAGGTATTTTTGCATAGTTTTTTCAATGTGCCACATACTTACATGGTGCCACACATCCTGGAAGAAAATGCTAATAGATTTCATTATTGAACCGTCTACATTAGTGATAACCACTTTTGGCTTCTTCTAACACATAGCTTGCAGAAATGTTTCAAGCAGCTAAACATATGTATCTATTTTCTTGTTTGAGATGATAGAGAATGCGGAAATAGTAGTCATGTGGTGATGTTTCAACCCCATGAAAGGAATGAATGGCATTCCATACCGATTCATTCTGTACGTATTGATGAACACTAGCACATCGCCGAAGTCCTCATAGTCTAGACATGACTAAGAATCCGACCAAAAAAAGGTCTTATACATCCTTCTTTATCTCGCTGGTAATCAAAAAAGTAATCGGGGTCACTCTCCTTCGCTGGTAACCAAAACATGGCCTTATACACATGTTGTAAAGATCCTTGGTATGAACCCTACCTTGCTCCACCTACCACTTCTGATGATGAAGGTTTTCAAAATTTGGAACTTTCACAACCCAGTTGCTTCCTGACGAGGGGTAACCTTGGTAATGCCCATGGTGATGGACTTAGGGTTTTGCGGAAAAGAGAACGTTGGGGATTTCGTCGGATGTCAGGCAAACAAGGGAGTTTAAGTCATCTGATTACTTGATGAACAACACTAATACAGATTGCTTGGGAGTTTTTTCGGTACCTCCTCATAGGCTTCTCCCGTCCTATATATAATAGGTCGGGTCTCAAAGCTGTATACGGATAGGTTTCATATATCTGATTACAACTCCAACATAACGTCGATTCATATTTCCTTTCCTAATACAACTAAGTCTTCTATCAATTGCTTATTTGGGTCATCATCTTGATTCTTCATGGGCTGCGAGCCTTTATGCAGCCAGGGTAGCAAATCATAAGCACCTGAGTAATCGTACCTATGTCAGTAGCCCCCAAGACCCTACATGAACCATATATTCTGTTGGGAATATGCCCTGGAGGCAATCATGGTTGATGATATTTCCCAAAATATTCATAAAGTAAAGTTGTCCTTGTATGAACATCAGATATGTATCACTGAATACGTGATTCGGTTGTGGAACTATGTGTTCATGATTGTTCATACTAGACTGTCCTTGGTCATTGAGGTTGAGCTGGACACACAATTTAGACCAACGTGCAAGTCGTCTGATGACACGGTTCCACTTGTCATGGGCATGGTGATGCTATTCCGACTTACACTGATTCGGCTAAAGAGTTTAGCGAGTTGGACTTACCCACAGTTGACATGCAACGAGCATGTTGTCATTTGCAGTCTCAAGCAATGGAATCCTTCGACCTGAGGTGATTGCATGATATGAGTTGTGGATCGCCAACTTAGGTTCTATCAAACGTTGTTCCGTAAATAGGCAGTTATAAAGGTAGAGTTCGGGTTGGTTGTGAAGCAAGCTGCGTGACATGGATTACCAAGATGGGATTTTCCCCTGTGTAATGGAGATATATTCCCTGGGCCCTCTCGTGTGATATGATTCGGAAGCATGGCCATGCGCTACTCAATTAAGGGTTAACTGAGGAGTCAGACTAAGAGTTAGTCCAGAGAATCACATGTCATGGTACAAGAAGAGAGTTAACCTATTTAAGAGATAGAAACTACTCACCTATAGCTTAATAGGTATATCATGAGGCAAAGTGACTTGGACGAAAGTCACATTGAAGGTTTGTCTTCTTACTTTACAGCACTTGGGAGTTGGCACGTCTCGCTACAGACCACTGCCATCTATCGACTTGAGACCAAGTGTTCATGGGAGTGAGTTGGACTCAAAGCCGTGACGGGATACTTGGAGGCGTAGCTCATGTCATGTCCAGGTGTACGTGAACCTAGAGGGTCACACACTTAAGGATAAGGAGCCCATGTGGATTAGATCCATGTGGAGATTGGAGTACGGCCTAGATGGGCCTCAAGTGTTGAGCCCAACTAGGAGTGTATATAAATGGAGTGACAAGGGATAGTCCCTAACCTATCCGTCACGTTCTCCCCTTCCATTTTGGGCTAGATAGGATCTAACAATCCTCTATCTAAAGCTCCTTCCTGTACATGTGGATACCGGTAGAGGCGTTGCACGTGCGACACTAGAGGCAGGGAAGCTTGTGGGGTCTAGCAGAGGAGCTGGCCGCGGGATCTGGAGACTGTCTGTGGGATCATTCAGCACTACTTCGACGCACTACACCAACTTCTGCATCTGCGTGTCTAGCGGTAATCTTGTAGCCTATAACCTGAGCTAGATATTGGGTGCACCGCGTTAGGGAAATTTTTATTTATCTCTGCATGGCCCAACAGTGGTATCGGAGCGTAAGCTTCTAGTTTTAGGCTCTATATCTATGCATATGTGATATGCATGAGGTGGTGGATGAGATCCACTTAGGGTTTCAGTGGTTGATCTATGAGATAGATCGGTTTTGTGCAAGATTGATTGGATCAATCGCACTCGGGGGTTGTCAACACCCGGATTTTTAATCCCAGATGCCTGTTATGCCATACATCGCAATCCCAGGATTACCATGCGAGACATAACATATTGGATATGACAGTACATCATCCATTACAAACCATAATAATGTCTTACACGAATAAAGGATCTCATGATCCAGTCTTAATACAACAAGCAGCGGAATAAATAATAAGCGCAGCGCTGGGGTGCATCTTCAGGGGCACAGGCAATGCTGACGATGGAAGATAGTCCTAGTTATCATAGCCGTCCTGCTGTCCTTCATCTTGGTAGTCTCCTTCATAGTCTGGCCATGGGAATAGCCAGGGACAAAAGCCATGAGTACTCTTTAAGTACTCGCAAACTATCACTAACAAGTAAGATAGTTCTAGTAGGAACGCTAACTCTAAGTTCATTTGTAAAGTTAAGTTTGAAACCTAAGCTGAGTTCAGAAACAAAGAAAGATAAAATAAAGTTTGAAATCACCTAAGTGGGAACTTAATTGTCATAGTCACAACGCTGTTGTGGTCAAGTCATGTCACAATTCATTTCATAAGTTGTTTTGAAAACATCTGACAACGGAACAGTATGGCCACTCCAACTGTCCATAACAACGGACGCGGCTATTCGAATAGTTTGACAATCTATAGAGGTGGTACACTTTCACCACAAGATTTGATACATCTGTCAGGGATAACCCTGAATCATCATACTTAGTATGCAGATAATCCAACATAACCTTTCCTTTACACACCCTAGTATAAGCACCTCTCCTATGAGTATGGCCTCCCAACCATGACCATCTGTCATCTTGGGCACTGCATAGGTGGACAACATTGAGAGGTAGCCTCAGCTCAAACCTCTCCCGTGAGGGAACTAATACTAATGCATATAAACTTCCGGATAAGCCTTACCGAATTCAAGTATTGTGGTTGTATGGTAAAATTGGAATGGTATCGCATCCGAACCCAACCATCAGTTTTGTAAAAGGGCTAAGGCTCATGCCTCAACATTTTCATCATCATAAACCATTTGTGTTTCTCAACACATGTCAAACCATCTCAATAGAATGACTCATTATTCCAAGGTTTTCACAAGTCATTTTCACCAAGTACTCCGACCTAAAGTGAATCAAGTTTTGGTTTAACTCTAATCTACTAAGTTAAGAGTGTTCACTAATATGGGATGATAATGTCAATCTCATGCCATAGAATGACATCTAAGTATAATTAGATAGGTCAAGTTTTATACTTTTTATGCTACCTTTAAACAAGTAAAGGACTTTAGTAAAGTAAAGAAAGTAAAGCTTGTAAATAAAACTTGGGGTAGGTAATAGTTAAAGGGTATAACCAAAGCATGCCTAATGCCTTTGCTTAGGCTATCTAGCTTGCAAGGGTTAGCTTGCATTGTTAATGGTGGCTTGCTAGTATAATACTTGCAAGTGTTAGCTTGCTCAGTTTACTTGAAGTGCTAGGCTTGTAAGTAAACTTGCAAGGGTTAAATTGGATAGTGCTAGCTTACCTTGGGTAGTGAAGTGGTTGAAGTTTTCTTCCTCCTCCTCTTGGTAGAACTCCTCCTCCTTGAAAGCTTGTTCAGTACTATCATCTATAAATACATACGGGATACACAATCACCAAACAATGCTTAACTAGTATACTTAGCATATTAAGGCACACATTTGATGATCTATTATAATCACAAGCATCACAAGGTTTAATTAACTAGCTTCATTCTTTTTATTTGAGAAAAGTAATTTCTACTCATTGAAATTAACTAAGATTTAATATTCTCCAATTAAAATATGGGATCATGTGGACACATTTCATCACCACATATTCTAACATATGGGAATGTGATTTAAATGTTGGATCACATTTTAATAAGTTCAAGTTAAATAATTAATGATTTAAAGTGACTAGAAATGCCTATATAGCATTATTTTGGTACTAGTCTAAAGTAACTGCATGCAAACCGTACTATTATTACATATTACGATAGGTATGGTAAAATGTGATTTTTCAGAGTTGGAATCAACTCAAAAGCTATTATGGTTGATTTTATAAAAATATTTGAATGTGCAAATGCTTCTGTCTTGTTATTTTTACTAGGATAGATCTCTAACTCTAAATGATTTAAATCCAACGGGCTTGGATAGAGGTTTAAATTATCTTTCCAACAAAATTGGAATCACTCAATTTGGATTTGTAAAACTCTCTGATTTAATTTTTGAACTAAGGGACAGAATTGATTTTAAGTGTAAATAGAAAAATCCTAATTTGAATTACTAGGTCAGCGCGGGAAACTAAATGGGCCGGCCAAGTGACGCTCAGCGGCGCAGTGGGCAACTGACAAGGGGGGTCCACATGTCAGTGGCACTTAAAACACGAAGCGGTACGGGGCGATCAGGACCACACGATTAGAACAAGATCTACGGTCCATGGTCGTCGTCGACGACGGACTCCTCGCCGGCGAGACTGAACCCTAAGCCGAAGGTGGGGGTCTACTGGGGACGTACCAGGGCTCCAGCTAGTGCGGCGAGGCGGGCAAACAAATTAGACGACGAAGGCGGGCTCAGGCGAGGTCGCGGTAGGGGCTGAGGTGGATGAAATCGACGATCACGTCTCCTCCTCTACAGCGGCTACCTCTGGCGGAATTCCAGCGATGGGCTGTTCGAGCGGCTCCGGCGAGAGAGAGGAAACGGTCAGTGGAGAGAGGGGAGTGGAATGGTGTGGCGATTGAGGCTGGGCGTGGCCTCCTTATATAGGCTCGACGAGGGGATCGACGGGTGTGTGCGAAGCTCGTCGCTGACGGTGATACAGGCAGCTACCGGCATGGGCGAGGTAGGCGGTGTTGGATTCGCAGCATAGAAAACAAAAAATTTCCTACGATGAGAACTATACGCCAAGATCTATCTACTAGATACAGAGCAATGGGTGGATATACATCCATGGAGAACTTACCCTCGAAGACAACGAGTTTTTTTAACGAGTAGGAACTCGTGGATGATGTAGTCGTACGCTTACCGATCTCAAGATCATGATGAAGTCCAGCAGGTCCGGCTGCAGCACGTCCATCGGATCCAGCTCGAGCAAGTCCAAAACCACCAAGTCCAGCACCGCAAAGCAGCGGTGCATCCGTGATCACACACACGTCCGGTACCTCGACAACCTCCATCCCTCGCTCCAGAAAAGCAGCGGAAGCAGCAACTCCTTTCCAGATAAAGCCACCCGGAACATCTATCGCGCTAATCCGAGACCATGGGGGAATAATACTAGAGGGGGAGAGAGATCCTTCACGAGGAGGTGTGTGGAAGAAGGAGTGAGAGGGGGGCCTTTTATAGGAGGAAGGGAGGGTGTCCCTTCACCTCCCCCATTCATGTGGTGGTAACCCCCTCCACATTAAAATGCCCCTTCACATTCTCTTTTAAAGTCTCCACTTTAAATGCATTAAATTTCTCCAAATTTCATGCTCTCTCATTTAATAAAACTCTTTTATTAATTTTATTCAGAATTTTGATAATTACTTTAATTAACAAACATTCACATAAAACCCCTTGCAACATTTCAATATTACATGCAGAACCAAATTTCAGCAATTTCACCCGAAACAGTTTCGGTGTCTATTGAAATAATTCCAGCGCTTTCTTAAATCTTTATCTGAAACATATTTGCTCCAAATGGTGTCGGTATCCCTTAAGTGTGTCACCCTGCGGTTCGCGAATAATGCAGACATGATCGAGACCCCTCCGATCAATAATCAGCAGCGGGACCTGGAGATCCGTACTGACTCCCACATATTCAACGATGACTCTTGTGATCATGTGAACCTTTAACGTCGTAACTAAATCCCTTTGTCTCGCGATATATTACATGTTCGAGATTTGATCATTGGCATCCAAATACCTAGTTTGATCTCGTTACCGACATGCACTCTTTTCTTGTTCCCGTGATATAACATTCTAGTGATCAAATCACTTGCTTGCAAGATATTTCAACGTGATATCACCGAGAGGGCCCAGAGTATATCTATCCATCATCAGGATGGAAAAATCCCACTCTTGATCCATGAGCCTCAACATAACACCTTCATAGCACTGAACCCACCTTTATAGTCACTCTGTTACGGTGTGACATTTGATGTTATCAAGATACTCTTCCGGTGTTAGCAATTAACATGATCTCATGGTCTAAGGACTAAGATTACTTCGTATGATGTTATAGCAATATAAACATAATGACTTTGAGCGTAATGCTATACTTCGGATGAATGTTCATCACATCATTCAACCAATGTTGTGACCTCGTTATTAACAACATCCAATGTCCATGATGAGGAAACCTTGATCATCTTGTTAATCAACAAGCTAGTTTATATGAGAGGCAGTATTAGGAACTTTGTATTTTGTTTATTAAACACACATGTATTAACATTTCCAATTAATACAATTATAGCATGCAAAATAAACATTTATCATAAACATGGAATAAGATAATAACCACTTTATTATTGCCTCTCGGGCATATTCCCTTTAGTCTCCCACTTGCACTAGAGTCAATAATCTAGTTTGAAAAACTTTGCGTATTTAACACCTATGGCTTTCTGGTGTTGCATATACGCGATTTCTAGTGGTTAACATAATCTCCAGATCTGACAGTTTCAGGTCTGTATGTATTTGCATGTCTTTGCGTGTCTACGCATTACTCATTCTCAAATGAGATGGCATTGTATAAATTTGGTCCTTTGGTTAGACCTTTAGTTCCTTCGGTTTAAAATATGTTGATATTATTATCATACAATATATCTTCATAGTATTAGCCCACTTTGAACCACACCTAGTTTGATAAAAAACTACATAACACAAATGCCCTCCTTTGCTGCTACTATAGCAGTCATAAACTTACCCTTTTGTTGTAGTATCCGTCACAATGTTTCAACTTTGAAACTCATCCAGATCCATCATGGAACATCCTTTCCATTACATTGTGCCACCCATAGTCTAAATTGAGATAAATTTTTAATTTTGTATCTTGTGACAAAACTAGTACCAATGTAACACTTTATAATGAACTCTTTTTAACTATTTGTCACTTATACATGATATATTCTTAGTTCTTCCAAAGCTCATAAGAATATCTTTACTATCATCCAATGATCATATTATGAATCATTTGGGTATGTGCTCATAACATTTAGAGCATAGGACATTCTGGATATATACATATCACGGTATAATCGATCAAAATCTTCATGTGATTTTACTCACCAAGTGTTGAAACACTTGAATCTTGATACAATCCTTTCCATGCAGGAAGAACCTTTCTTGGTGTTTCCATATTAAACCCTTTCAATATCTCATATTTGTATGTCTGGCACAACCATATTAGCGCCTCAATCTATCCATATAGATATTGATGCCAAATATTACGGTTTTTCCCAAGTCTTTCATCGAAATCTTATTTTAAAGAAATTCTTAACTTGTGTCAATACAAGATACATCATTTACAATCAACAATATGTCCTCTACATAATGTATTAGAAATATGTCTCAGCGCTCCCACTTAATTTCTTGCAAATGCAAGCATCTTCATCATCTCCGATGAATTTAAACTCTTTTAACAGTTTCATCATGGTAAAGATTCCAACTCCGCTATGCTTACTTCAACTATTGAAGTTTGCATGCCCTTTTATCACCCTTTGAATTAACAAAACCCTTTGGACCATGTCATGTACACGTCCTAGGTAACCGTTCTATTAGAAGAACCTTGTTTTGTTTTTTCAACTAGCATATACCAAATTATATGTAGTGGTTGCTACATTAATCCGTCAAGACTATATATCGCTATGAAAGATCAAATCTTGTCATAGTAAACTCCTCGAACATTACCATAAACTTCTTTCTGACATGTCGACTATTTCATAGATGTTAAACATCCATGTCTATTTCTTTATAGATCCAAACATGACTGATAGGCTTTATGCCTTTTCAGAGGGTCTTCAAAGTTCAGAAACTTGATTCTCGTGTATGGATACTATCACGGATTCTATGACTTCTAGTCATTTTATGGAGTCATGGCCCATCATCGCTTCTTTCCATGCAGTCGGTTCATCATTGTCAAAACAATAATGACTTGTTTATCAAATATCACTATTTGATTCTTACCGACCCACACGGTTCAGTATGAACTCTAATCTCCGAGATTACAACCTTTGTAATCACTAGAGCCATGAGCATTGTGGCCGCCACCGGGACACTTTCCGGCGTTGCGCTACTTAGCACATATAGCTAAGGTTCAACAACCTTATCAAAGTTCTATTGCCCTCCCACTTAACTATTCGCGAAAAGTTCCTTCTCAAGAAACTTGACGTTCCAAGTAACAAACTCTTTTGTCCTCAGTGTTATGGAGAAATTCCCAACAAATTCTTTGGGATAACCTACAAAGACGTGCTTGTCCGACTTTGGTTTTAAACATTTTACTTATGCATAGCATACCAAAATTTAAGAAAAGACAATTCGGGTTTTATCCCAAACCATAACTTATATGGTGTCATTTCAACGGATCATGATGGTGCTCTATTCAGTGTAAAAGCGGCAGTCTCTAAAGCTTCAATCGTAAAAACATAATGGCAGTTCTATAAATGACACCTTTGATCTTACCATGGCAAACATGGTTTGATTTCATCTCTCGAATATGCCATACACCTATGGTTTACCGGGAAACACAAATCATGGAACAATTCCTCAAATCTTAAGTGTTTTGCTAAACAGTAACTCAAATATCTTCCTTTATGATCAAATCATAAACTCTTTTATTTTCATGTTACAATGATTTTTCACTTCATCTTGAAAGTCTTTGAACAATTTTCAAATGTTTCATACTTCTTCCTTATTAAGTAAATATATAGATATAGTCACTCAAATTTCTGGAGAAAGCATATAAAGCAAAAAGATCCATCGCATATGGCTACATATAATGGACTATATACATCAATATGTATAATATCCAATAAGTTAGTCATCCGTTCCTCTTTGGCCTATGGACAGAGTTTCAATTATCTCGAGGAAAGTCTCACAAGCGTCAATTGATCAAAATCAAAGATTCCAAAAATCCATCAACGTGGAGTTTCTTCATGTTTTCTTTCGAATATAATTTAAACAGTGATGTCACTTCATAAGTGATCTTTCAGTCATTTGTTTGCGACATTTTAGCAATAGTGTTTATGGATGTGATTTCTCCCACTAGACTTGTAAAAGTTCATCCATCCTTTATGGAATACGGTGATTATTTGAACAACCATTGTTCTCGTAATACCGGAACAAAATAACAATTATTAAAACAAATCTTGAAGGCTAGGTTTGACGACAACGAAAAACACAATAACACTTTATTTGTTTTCGATGAACATCATCACTTATTCTCTTGCTAGTTACTTCGGCCATTGCAGTTCATGAATTGCGTTGTCCTTTATGACACTTCATACCAACCAATTAGGTATCCAATACCTCAGAACCACATTGTTTAACAAGCAAGGAATACAACCATAACATGTATATCTTCTATATACCTAAGTTGGACATCTCCAACCTTTTCTTTTCTACCAAATATTTTATAGATTCTCTTTCAACAATTCCTTTTCTTTTAAAAGAATCTATCAACATCAATAGTGGTGTCATTCACATGACACATAGTACAAAGTGTATATAGTCAAATACTAATACCTTTGAACTTGCACTTTGAAGTGGATCACCATCATCAAATGTTTGGTGTTCTTTCAAAAATCCAGTCTTTAGTAATCTATTAGTGTAGTAAACATTTTACTTACATCTTATATTCATCCTTGTCATGACAACTTTCATGATCAAACTACTATAGCCTGTAAGGAAGAACCGTGAGTATAATGTTAGTTCCCAAAACCTTTTTGGGAGACCCGGATGCTTAGCATCTCCATCCTTCACAAATTCTCATACAATATGAGAACATGTATTTTGCTAAATTATACTCTATCATAATGCAACCAAAAACATTTTTTCAGATATCACAATATCTTTCACACATGATGGTTTCTGAAACAATTTTCAGCTCCTATATTATCTTGATATTAAAACAACTTTTGAATATCAATAGTCATGGAGGCAAACGTGATACTTTAGATACTAACATTGGAATTCTTACTCTTGATTTAATACTACTTATTAAACTTCATGGAGTAAATAGAGTTTGCTGAAAGTTTGGAATAGGACTTATAAACTTTAAATTGACATTCAAAACAATACGATACCAGTTCATAAAGTAAATATCCAGAATCCTATAGTTCTATTATCTCAATTAAAACTAAGCATAAGGTAGTGAACAGACGCCAATGACTACAACAAATTATGAAAATTCACTTATATTTAGTTTATGACAAATTGAGTTTGACTAATCCAAATTAGAAATGAACTCCCACTAAAAAACGACATCCCTCGTGCCTTTTTGCTGATTACATGAACCAAATCCACTACACCAAGTCCGATCATCACGTGAGTCGGTGTAGCTTCAATGGTGAGCATCAATATGGGCATCACATCAACTATATGACTCATGCTTAACCTTTCGGTCCGTGTTCCGAGGCCATGTCTATACATGCTAGGCTCGCCAAGTAAGAACCTTAGTATTCGCGTGTGTAAAACTGTCTTACACCCGTTTTATGAAAGCGTAGAGTCAAGTACACCCGAGCATCACGTGATGTCTCGAAACACGATCCATAGAACAGTGCATACTTAAGGAAGAACACATTTTATCTTTATATTTAAATGAGGGATCATCTTATAATGCTACTAAAACGCCAAACTAACAATATAAGATGTAAACATCTAATGTGTAAAGTGAGATGATATGGTCCATGCATTTGATCTCTATCATATGCATCATGGTATGATCTCTATCATTCCTTTGTGTGTAAGGGCAAGGTCTATGGAACTTACACGTTAGGTGTGTTGTAAGAGTATCTATCATACATCTACTTACAACATTACCATATCATGACACTAGCCCAGCAACGATCTAAACTAGACGCCTCTAATTTATCCATTGCAAGTTTTACGTGGCTTAGGGCTTTCGGAGATAGAACCGTTCTTACCTACGAACATGGAACCACAACGAGGATAACCAAGTTATTAGCAATTCGTTGTAAATCAGATATTGACTATAGTAGGAGAGAAAGACACCGCCAGCCACTTATGCAAAACTAGTTGCATGTCAGTCGTGGAACCGGTCTCATGTGCGATGACATGTAAGGTTGGTCCAGGCCGCTTCATCCCACTATGCCACCAATATCCAAAGTACATATAAGAAGCAATAACATGATCATCACCGCCCACATACTCTTATGTGTTCTACCCGTGCAAAGCACCTATGCATAGATCAGGCTCTGATACCACTGTTGGGTTCGCAGCATAGAAAACAAAAAATTTCCTACGATGATACGCCAAGATCTATCTACTAGATACAGAGCAACGGGTGGATATACATCCATGGAGAACTTACCCTTTAATACAACGAGTTTTGTTAACGAGTAGGAACTCATGGATGATGTAGTCGTACGCTTGTCGATCTCAAGATCGTGATGAAGTCTAGCAGGTCAGGCTCCAGCACGTCCATCAGATCCAGCTCCAGCAAGTGCAGCACCGCAAAGAAGCGGTGCATCCGTGATCGCACACACATCCGGTACCCCGACAGCCTCCGTCCCTCACTCCAGCAAAGCAGCGGAAGCAACAACTCCTTTCCAAATAGAGCCACCGGGAACATGTATCTCGCTAATCCGATACCATGGGGGAATAATACTAGAGGGGGAGAGAGATCCTTCACGAGGAGGTGTGTGGAAGAAAGAGTGAGAGGGGGGCCTTTTATAGGAGGAGGGGAGGGTGTCCCTTCACCTCCCCCCATTCATGTGGTGGTAACCCCCTCCACATTAAAATGCCCCTTCATATTCTCTTTTAAAGTCTCCACTTTAAATGCATTAAATTTCTCCAAATTTAATGCTCTCTCATTTAATAAAACTCTTTTATTAATTTTATTCAGAATTTTATTAATTACTTTAATTAAAAAACATTCACATAAAACCCCCTGCAACATTTCAATATTACATGCAGAACCAATTTCAGCAATTTCACCCGAAACAGTTTCGGTGTCTATTGAAATAATTCCAGCGCTTTCTTAAATCTTTATCTGAAACATATTTGCTCCAAATGGTGTCGGTATCCCTTAAGTGTGTCACCCTACGGTTCGAGAATAATGCAGACATGATCGAGACCCCTCTCCGATCAATAATCAGCAGCAGGACCTGGAGATCCGTACTGCCTCCCACATATTCAACGATGACTCTTGTGATCGTGTGAACCTTTAATGTCGTAACTAAATCCCTTTGTCTTGCGATATATTACATGTCCAAGATTCGATCATTGGCATCCAAATACCTAGTTTGATCTCGTTACCGACATGCACTCTTTTCTCGTTCCCGTGATATAACATTCTAGTGATCACATCACTTGCTTGCAAGCTATTTCAATGTGATATCACCGAGAGGGCCCAGAGTATATCTATCCTTCATCGGGATGGACAAATCCCACTCTTGATCCATGAGCCTCAACGTAACACCTTCATAGCACTGAACCCACCTTTATAGTCACCCTGTTACGGTGTGATGTTTGATGTTATCAAGATACTCTTCCGGTGTTAGCAATTAACATGATCTCATGGTCTAAGGACTAAGATTACTTTGTATGATGTTATAGCAATATAAACATAATGACTCTGATCGTAATGCTATACTTCGGATGAATGTTCATCACATCATTCCACCAATGTTGTGACCTCGTTATTAACAACATCCAATGTCCATGATCAGGAAACCTTGATCATCTTGTTAATCAACAAGCTAGTTTATATGAGAGGTAGTACTAGGAACTTTGTATTTTGTTTATTAAACACACATGTATTAACGTTTCCAATTAATACAATTATAGCATGCAAAATAAACATTTATCATAAACATGGAATAAGATAATAACCACTTTATTATTGCCTCTAGGGCATATTCCCTTCAGGTGGACGGTGGGCGGTCTGCTGGCGGTCATCTAGAGCTTAATGGCGTGGCTAGGGGTGGTGCCTGACGGTCGGGAGCTTCCCGCACTCTGGGAGACAGAGGCGGTGCTCGACGGTGCTCCTGGCGACTGCGGGTCACGCGGAGGTGCATGGCTGTGTCTGGCGGGTTGCTGGGTTCAAGGCGAAGCGGCGCACGCGATTTGGTGTAGAGGCATGGTATGTGGCGTGCTGGCGGGGATCGCGCTCTGGCGTGCTCTGGCTGCACGCAGAGAGGAAAGGGTGGCGTGGCTCTAGGATGGTCCAGGGGCTGGCAGTGATCGTGGGGTGGACAGGGAAAGGCGGTTGGGTTAGGCGGTGCTAGTGGGCATGATGGTTTTGTGCGGCGTGGTCTGCTGCGAGCTACGCATGCTCGGCCGGCGGCGACCACACTTGGGCGGCGCGCAACTGCTGCAAACAGCTAAGGGGTAGGCCGGTGAGGGTTTGGTTAGAGCTGGGGGAGACACGGGAACCAAATGGGGGTCAAAAACTCGACAAAACATTGATCATCAAACAACAAAAGTTAGGCAGAAAAATCTTGCCTGTCACCTGTTCGATCAAATGGCCGCAAGAACAAAATATTTGAATTTTGGGATGATTTTTGGTGGAGTGGTGTAACTTATGCTTAAGCATCTAGGTTTGCTTGGGATTTCAGAATGGAGTTCATTTGGTTGGTTTCTGAAATAGTGGGATCTTGATACATACATTAGATTCAATTTTCAAATGTCATTTAAAATTAGAGTTTGAATGTTTTTGGTAGATCACAAAGTGGGCCTTGGCACATCACTACTTTTACTAGCAAGGCGTGCTAAGAACCACAATTATCTTTGTTGGGAATTGAGTGCTAGGAATAGCCAAAGTAGGCTAGGTGATTAAAATGGCAAAAATGACCATTTGCCTTATTTATTGTTTTTGATTTATTTTTATTTGGGATTTGCTTGGAGATGATCTAGATGATGTGTAATTCACCTTAGAGTCATTTTACAATCAATATATCTCAAACATGGCAATTCCAAACAACTCCTATTTTAAATGCACACATATGAATGCTTAAAGATTTTTAAATGGAAAAGTTTTTGTTAACCCTCAATTTGATGATTTGGATCTTAATACTATTGGATTAAAGTTTTGGAATGTTACAAACCTTCCCCCCGTAAACAAAATCTCATCCCGAGATTTTAGAAGAAAACTAGGAACTAAAGAGATCTGGAAACTCTGTCCTAATGTAATCTTCTCGCTCCTAGGTGGCTTCTTCTTCGGTATGGTTGCTCCATTGAATCTTGAGAAATTTGATACTCCGGGTCCAGGTGGTTCTGTAGTCTTCCTCTAGGATACGGATGGGCACTTCACGATACGTCAGATCCTTGTTGATATCAACAGCTTGGTGATCGATGCTTTTTAACACTTCGGTCTTCTCCGGCACTTCTAGGCATTTGCGAAGTAACGAGATATGGAACACATTGTGGATGGCTAACATCTCCTCTCGCAGTTCCAGTTGATAAGATACTTCTCCTCGGCGATTCAGAATCTTGAAGGGCCCGATATATCTAGGGGCTAACTTTCCTTTCAGACTAAAATGTTGTGTTCCCTTCAATGGCGAAGCCTTGAGATACACAAATTCTCTGACATTGAAAGCCAGGTCTCTCCTTATCTTGTCATCATAACTCTTCTTCCTGGATTGGGTGGTCTTGAGGTGCTCACGGACTTTGTGAACCTTCTCTTCGGCTTCTCAGAGAATGTCGGATCCAAAGATCTGACTCTCTCCTACTTGCGATCAATTCAAAGGGGTACGACACTTTCTTCCATACAGGAACTCAAATGGTGCCATTTGCAAACTGGCTTGATAACTGTTGTTGTATGAGAATTCTGCGAAAGGCAGACAGTCTTCCCATTTTGATCCGTATTCTAACACACAAGCTCTCAACATATTTTCTAGGATTTGGTTGACTCTTTCAGTCTGTCCATCGGTTTGCGGGTGATAAGTTGTGCTGAAATTCAACTTGGTTCCTAATCCTTCTTGGACTTTCTGCCAAAATCCTGACGTAAATTGGGTTCCTCGATCTTGGGGGTTCCATGCATAGTAACAATTCTAGCAATGTACAAATATGCTAGCTTCGAACTCTGGTAGGTTGTCTTGACCGGTATAAAATGAGCTACCTTGGACAGTCTATCAATGATGACCCAGATTGAGTAATTTACCCTACTAGAAGTAGGCAAACCGGTGATAAAGTCCATTCCAATGGAATCCTATTTCCATTCTGGAATCTGCCATGGTTGCAACAGTCCTGCGGGTCTTTGATGTTCCGCTTTGACTCTCTGAAGGATATCACACTTGGCTATGTAGCTTCTGATTTCTCTCTTCATCTTGTGCCACCAAAATTGCTCTTTCAAATCTTGATACATCTTTGTTACTCCGGGGTGGATAGAATAAAGAGTATCATGAGCTTCCTGCATGATGACTTGCTTCAGTTCCGAATCTGCTGGCACACAGATATAGCCTTTGTACCACAGAACTCCTTCTTCGTCTTCGGTGAATCCAGGTACCTTTCCTGTACCAATACGACGTTTGATTCCGTCGATACTTTCATTTCCCTTATGGGCTTCCTTGATTTGGCTAATCAATGTGGGTTGTGTAACATCCCAATTTCAACAACCCTGATTGGTTGTCCAGAAGGCAAAAATCAGGGGGAACAAAAACTTTTTCTTGTTCATTGGTGCAGTGTTCGCTTGTTGTATGCTTGTACTTGTGCATGTGAGTGCATACATTATGATACTCCTTACCTCACCCTCAGTTGACAAAAGCTATTTAACAAAACTATCCTGGCTCATTTTGATATTCTCAAATGTTCTGGCATTTCAAAACCTAAGCCAATATGGTTGTATAACCAAAACTGATTTAGTAGCTTCCCCTAACAAATCTATGGAGAGCTATAACCTCCTTATGTTTTATAGACAGAACCTTGAACTATTCGTATCTCTAGGTTTCCCAAAACTTCCTTTCAAAGATTTTGAATTATACTCTTGGTAAAGATACCAAGGACACTTACCTTACTCAAACTCCAACCTTTCAAAATTGTCCATCCTGACCTCAAGCTAAGCTTGATGGTAACCCTAGTAGTAGTTGATTTGTTTGTAAGATTAATTGCCTTGATCTGCTGTTTGACTTGTTTGCTTACGAAGTAGTATGACCCACTCTAGGAGCTCATCAGTTGGATCAATATACTTTAAACTCACCAAACCCTAAGCAAGAATACAATCTAGATCTGATCCCTAGCTACTAAGTAATCATTTAAAACCCTTAACCAGATCCATTCTGCAGTGATCCTTTCCAGAAGCTTCCAAGTCATTGAAGTAAATATCAAGCATGGATCCCTTATACTCCCTCTACACTTCAACATCATCCACTTGATGATGCTTTGGTACCTTGCAACCCCTCCAAAAACATTCCCTCTCATACTATAGTCAAAATCCTCAAAACTGCCAAATTTGACTAAGTCTGGAAATTGTTTCAACATCACCTTTTTGAATGCCTCCATTTCTCAAACCATGTGCATTTTTGGAAATGCACCTACACCATCCTGTTAACCATCATAAGTACTGCCAAGGCCCACTCTTTACCTTGGGTAGATCATCCTCCAACCCACTTATTCTTGATGGTTTTGCAGGCAAGAAATTAACTTTTCCTGCAAATCTAGTCATCATGCCTACTTTGACAGAAGCTCACACCATCATCCAACCTTCTATGGACCAACTCCTTGCCTGGTTGTGTTCTACCCATATAGGTATATCAACCTCTACTTCAATTTTTCCAAGTGGACCTTTGTGCTTCTTAAACCCACATGGCTTATAAGGCATCATGACTCATCTGGTATGGCAGCCTTATTTCCAACAAAGTTTGCCATCACCTCCAGACCACCTCAATTGTAACCAAACCAAACTCCTTCTGCCATGATCATATATAGGACTTGTTCTAGATATTAATCTATCCCCTGCATCAAGGTGAGCTCTGAGCTCCAATATCCAACAAGGTTTTGGTGGTATAAAAATAACATCACCCTAGATCCACAACTCCTTGTTTTCCCATCTAATTCAAGTTGGACTTCCATTTCCCAAGGTTGCAAATGCTTGCCACACCTTTTCTACATCATATACCTTGATCATCAAGACTTATCAAATATTATCCATAATTAATATGGCTCCAAATCTATTTAATTCCTTTAATAGACAAAATCCCCAAAAACCCCTTTCCCAATGGAAAGTTTGGTTTTTGTCAAAGCACTTCCCCAGCTTCTAACTCATTTGAGATCCATATATCATACTCTATCTTCCCACCTCAAAAATAAATATATTTGAGATCCTTTATTATTTCTTTTTGCCCCTTTTCTCAAATAGCAGAAATGGAATAATAATAGATTTACATACTTTTAAACCCCCATAAATCTTGGGAAAATTCCCCTAAGTGTATATTCACCTTTGGGACCCTCTCACACCAAAAACCAACCTTGTCCAATTCAATAATATCAAATGATCTTTTAGAATCTACTTCTGCCCTTTTTGAATAAATGGATTCAAGAGGACTAAAACCCCTTATAAAAATCCCAAATAAATCCTAGGAAGGTACCTTAACCATACCCAGCTACTAGTGCTATCTCCCCATCTTTTCCAATGCAAATCTTTGAACTCCTTCACAAGCTCTCATGTGATTAAAGTTTGCAAAACAAACAAACTTGAATGAAACCATGACCAAACCATCACTAAAGCTGGTCAAACACTCCTCCCTAGCAATCAATACTCCCCTGGTCCTAAGCACTGTAGCTCTGCCCTAGCCCTTGCACCTTTTACCCTTGGATTAGTAGAGAGAGAGACAACCACATCATACAAATATATGCCCCATTTAATTACCACAACTGCCCCTCCCCTCTCTGCTCGACCAGAGCCCCACACTCCCTCTCTCCATCGCCCCTGGCAGCCAATGGCGTGCCCATGGACTTGCCCTTGCCTCCCTTGGACATGGTCCACCCTACACCCACCCCCTTCTGTTTATAAGGCAAGTGTAGCGCCTCTCTCCTACCTCATTTGCCTCCTCACACTCCCACTCTCCTCCCTCGAGCACCACTCCCTTCCCCTTGCTCTGTACTGCCCGAAGAAGAAGAAGGAGAAGCCTTGGCCTCTCTCAAAAATCGAGCAAGGCTCCCTCCTACCCCTCTTTCCCCCTCTGCATGTCACTCTACCGTGATCCCCTCTTCCTCGTCTGTCTAACCCTGTGCTTGTTTTGGCCTAGGACTGCCTCCTCCGACTTCCCCGGCGAAGCTTCGGCGAACTAAGTTCGGGCACCGACGCGCGAGCACCTTCCTAGGCGTGAACCCGACCATGCCACCCCTCGATCTGTTCGCCGTCAAGCACCGCTTCACCTCCGCCGCTCCTCGTCACCTCCTGAACCCCTAGTAAGCCCCCGCTGCCGCCTAGACGCCTCCTAGAGTTCCGGCAAGCTGGCTCCGAGTCGAGGGTTGAAGAAGCCCAAGGACCATCGGATCCTCCTTACCCCAACGGCCCAGATCTGTGGATACCCATTCAGGAGCCACCGTCACTGACCAGTGGGCCCCCTTGCCAGTGATTTGAACCCCGCTCCCACGCACTGCGTCGCCTGCCATGGGCCGAATTCACTCCACCCAGCCCATTTCCCCGCAGATCAAGCCCAGGCACCCTCCCTGTTGATCTTTTTCTTTTCCACCAGATCTGCTAGAGTTCATGTTTGGTTTAAATTCAAATAAAAATGTAGAATGATGAATTTAACCAGATCCCAAATCTTGGTGGTACATACATGTTTTGTCTAACAGAAAATACCTTTGGTTATCCTAGACTAGGTTTAGTTTAACTATGATAAATCATTTTCTAACAAGTACCTTGTCACCTAAATAAATGCCTCAGAGAGTTTTACTTATCCAATTGGGGAAAATCAAAGCGCTATTGGAAGGTAATTGATATACCTGTCATCTAGCATTTATCTCAGGTCAAGGTGAACTAAGGTTACCCTTTAGCAAAAATAACAAAAACAGCCATTATCTGACTTAGGTAATTTCTCTAGGTCAAACCAAATGAGGTATTAACCTATTTTCAACTCCCATGGTTGTGCCTTATCAAAAACTATCAAACCCCAGCAGATCAGATTTTATTGAGCTCTGGTTGAATTCTTGTGAATTAAACTATTTTGTGTATCCATTTTTCACTAGATAAATCCCTCTAGTGGTTCTAGATATACAAAATGGGTAATCCCAATTTCTACGGAAAGGTACTTCCAATACCTACCATGAAAAGTTCGAATCACACTAAAACCTTCTGTAAAAGAAATCTGGTGAAAAAGACAAAAACCATACAGAACTGCCTTTGATGATTTATTAAGGGCATTCTGGTAATTCATTTGACAAGATTCCACTTGTATGTGGTTCAGTACACCAAAAACTATCTAACCACACAAGGAAATAGTTTTTGGGCCTCCAGATAAATTCTGGTGAATTACTTCCTCAAACTTGAGTTTATTCCACCATAAAAAGCATATCTAAATCTAGGTAATTGATAATCTAGTGAAACCACTTGTGTTGGTCTTGTTTTGCCAAGACCTATCTGAGGATATCATTGTTGTACATTGGCATCCTACAGACCTCAGACACCCAATCCAAGTTCTTAGTAATTAGCCTTGATAACTATCCTCCAAGGGAAAAACACCTCTATGGCAATCTAGTAATTCCATCACTAGTACCCAACTTCTCCAAAACCTAATAAGTTGAGTAGTATTCATTATGTTTGTTTGCTGTATGGTTTCATGCATGTATGCCTTGTATTGATTGTGGTATTTCCTGCTTGCATGTATACTCGATGACGGCAATAGTGTGATTGTTTGACGAAGAGAAGAAAGGGACTTCTTATTATTAGTTATTGGGTATTCTTGGTTATATAAGGAAGTCCAGGGACTTATTGCTGATCAAGCAAGCCACCAACTCCCAAATCCCGATACTTGTCCTATTCCTTTTATTACCTGCTTTGTATCTCCTTTATAAATTGCATTATTTATCTGCATGTCTTGTTTTATAAATACTGCGCTAATGACTTGGCTCCTCCAAGTTATGACTTGGTGTCCCTCGTGGCACCACCCTAATGTACCTACCCTTTTATCCCTTTAGACCGAGAGTACGATGGTTAGCATCCTACCTCATTGGAAACCCCGGCTTTGAGAAAACAACTGTTTTGGGGATTTACCCACTACAACCATTCTAATAATGTTTTGGAAAAACCCTTGGAAAAGGCATCGCTCCAAGAGGATTTTTTAACTAAAGACGTGGTGATGACGGGAAATGGGAAGATGGACAAGAGAAAGAGAAAGGATGTTCTATGCCTTTACTAGAACAATTTTTATCCGTGCAACCACATTACCCCAGGTGCTGGGGCTTAGCTCATAGTTTGTCTTCTTTAGCCGAGGCAACTTGTACACTTCTTATGGGGAGAAATCCCCTGAATTCCGGGTAGGCGCTAACAGATCTACGGATCTGGAGCCTATAGCTTGCTTCGGCAAGAGTGAGCCTGTCTTGGCAGGAGTACCGGTGCAAAAATTGGGTCTCCCGCGGACGGTATGACTTAGGTGGTACGGAAGGAGGTGGAGTCACCAAGTTAAGGTATACGCCAAGCTGCGGTTTGGGGATACACGTGTACGGAAGGCAGGACTAAGGCTAGGAGCCACATACTCGTTGTCGGGGAGAACAAACCCAAGACGAAAAGCAGCCTTTGCTAGGGTCGACAAGCGAAAGGTTATGTTTGATTATCCAGACCCCCGTCTACTGTGTGTAACGGTATGTGGTTGTATCCCGGCGGATGTATTGATTCTTGTGGGGAAAGTGCACAAACTCTGCAGAGTATAATCTATTCGAATAGCCGTGTCCACGGTCAAGGACGGTTGGAAAAGTGTTGGCTAGGAGTACCCAAATGGTGGTGTTTTGGAAAAATGGATGAAAGTATGGAGGTTCCGAGGGAACCTGGGTTAGCCCTGTTTTGACCAGAGGTGGTCAAAGAGGATTAAAAAGGGGTTTTCTCCAAAACTGTTTTCAAAAAGGTTTTTCAACAAGGATATGGGGATATCTGGATTTATAAAACACAGGCATGTTTCAAAACTCTTTTTCAACAAAGATATGCAGATGTCGTACCTACAAGAGATAGTCTAGGCTTTTCAAAAACAACCCTAGATAGAGCTATCTCGCCATAGCCAGAATTGCATTTTCCTTACTTCACTTATCTTGGTGGTTTGCGAGTAAATTCAGAAGTACTCATGGCATTGTCCCTGGCTATTTACTTAGCCAGGCTTTCAGAGGTTCGACATCGGAAGATTAAGGTGGTGTCCAGCGAGCTAGGCCGTCTTCCCAGTCAGTTGCATGTAGGTTGAGGCATGATTGGGCCATGCGTGTGTTGAAGCTCTGCTACATGAAAGATTGTGTAGCCGTAATGGCAACTATGTTAGTCTTGTATTCATTATGTTTCGGATGTTGTAATGATACTTGTCGGTTTATGTTCCACGGCTCACTGATCATGGGAACGTGGATTTTTACATACAAGGGATTTCTCGGATGCTTAAATCCGAGGGACCCCACAGGTTAAAGTTCAATGCTAGCTAGAAATCCTTTGCTAACTAGCTCAGTCCTAAACTGCTCCAACTCCTCATACAAACTGGGCTGCTTCTCTTGATCATGGTGTTTAGCTTACACGGTAATCTGCTAAGAGCATCTGCTACAACATTGGCTTTACCGGGGTGATAGTGAATGTCATGGTCATAATCCTTGATTAACTCTATCCATCTCCTTTGCCTCATATTCAGCTCTTTCTGAGTGAAAATATACTTCAAGCTCTTGTGATCTGAGTGAATCTCACAGCGATTACCCATAAGATAATGACGCCATGTCTTCAATGCCAAAACTACGGCTGCTAACAAAAGACCATGGGTTGGATAGTTCTGCTCATGCTGCTTCAGTTGTCGAGACAGATAAGGATATCATCGATAAACACAATGACAAACTTGTCTAGAAAATTCATAAAGATCTTATTCATGAGGTTCATGAAATAAGCAGGGGCATTGATTAATCCAAAAGACATGACCGTATACTCGTATAAACCATAACGAGTAGTAAAGGAAGTCTTCGGAATATCCGTTGCACAAATCTTAAGTTGGTGATAACCAGTCCTAAGATCGATCTTAGAGAACACATTTGCTCCAGTCAACTGATCAAATAGATCCTCTATCTTTGGCAAAGGGTACTTGTTTTTGATTGTGACGTCATCTAGTTTTTTGTAATCTGTGCACAACCGGTTACCTCCATCTTTCTTGTCGATGAATAACACTGGCGATCTCCACGGCGATGTGCTTGGTTGAATCAAACATGTTGCCAACATAGCATCCAACTGCTTCTTCAATTCCACTAACTTTGAGGGGTTCATGCTATAGGGTCTCTGGGCTATGGGTCCGGTTCTGGGGATTAGTTCAATAATGAACACAATATCCCTATCCAGGGGCATGCCTGGCAATTCATCTAGGAATAAGTCGGGGTATTCACAGACTACTCTGACTTGGTCTATGGTGGGTAGGGCTAGACTCTTGTTGCACTTGAATTGACGGGGTAAGGTTTCAGATACATGCTCTACTGTTACTCCAGAACTACTGGTCATGGTGATGGCTTTCTTGGCACAGTCTATCAGTCCTTTATGCTTTCACATCCAATCCATCCTAGTACTACTTCCAAACCTTTGGTTCCAAGTATTATTAGATTGGCATAAAAATCTATCCCATGTATTCTGATAGGCACAGCTTTGCAATTTTTTCTAGCTTTTGTAGTTGAACCGGGAATTTGAACTATCATGAGATGCTTCAAGTTGGTTGGGTGAATCTTACTAGTGCATGCAAATTCTTCGGTGAAAAATGAGTGCGATGCTCCAGAATCAAACAACACTCTTGCTAAAACTGAGTTGACAGAAAACATACCCAGCACTACATCTTGTGCTTCTTGGGCTTCTTCGGCATTCATGTAGAAGAGACGGCCGTTGCGGTTGTGAGGGTTCCCTGGGGCGAATATTCTTCCTGGTTGAACATGACCCTGCTGTTGAGCTGGGGAATTCACATTGGCAGTGGCGGCAATCTTCTTGGGACTCTCATTGGAATAGTGACCCTTCTCTCAACATTCAAAACAAGTGATCTGAGATTTGTCTTTTGCCGCCATGGGCACAACATTGCTTCCAGTCATGGGTGCAGTATTGTTGTTCTTGTTGCTCTTGGGAGGTGCACGGTTGAAATTGCTGGTGTTGATGGGGTGATTGTTGTTTCCTCCGGACTTCACATTTCCTCCGCTACGGTTGGGGTACCTTGGGCGAGACATTGGGGGTCGGTTGTTCCTTGGTGCATATCCCACGGAAGGGTTGGGACGATACTTCTGGTGAGTGTTGGATCCAGCTTGGTGCATCATTAGACGCTTGTGGTTGTTGTTTGCCTAGTTGATCTCCCCTTCCATCTGAATGGCAAAGTCGACTAGTTCTTCGAGATCCTTGAAACGGATGTTGACGAGAACCGTATGCATCTCATCATGCAGTCCGTTCAGGAATCTCTCCTTCTTCTTGGCCTCCGTGTTGATCTCATCAGGTGCGTACCTGACGAGGGACAAGAACCTGTCATGATACTCCACTACAGTCACTTTGCCTTGTTTCAACTCTCTGAATTCATCCCTCATTTTGGTGACTAGACCCTGCGACACGTGGGTGCGGCTGAACTTGATTCTGAAGACTTCCCATGTCATCACTTGACCATGGTTCATTGTGCGGGTGTTGTTCCACCATGCTCTTGCATCTCCTGCCAGATAGTGGGTGGAAAAAAGAACTTTCTCATTGTCATCAACTCTGGCTACTTCTAAGTTGTTCTCCATTGTCTGCAACCAATCATCATCTAGTGGGTTCTCCGAAATGCTAAAGATTGGGGGATTGGTATTCTGGAAATTCTTTAGTTTGGATCCTTGATGATCCTGATTTCCATGGCCTGGGTTGTTTTGGGCCATCTGGGCGATCTGCTGCAGTGTTGCTAGTTTGGCTTGGCGCTCTGCCTTGCTAGCTTCACGGTCGGCAACTAACATCTGCATAATCTGCAGCATCGGGTCCTGCGATGAGCTGCTCCCACCAGATTTTTGATGTCTACGCACTTCTATTCTGGTAGACAGTTGTTGGGCCTCCAAGTGCAGATGTTTGTAGAACAGCAGCAAGTTTTTCCTTAAGTGGATCACCCAAGGTTTATCGAACTCAGGGAGGAAGTGTTCAAAGGTATTCCCTCTCAAGCAACCCTGCAACCAAGATACAAGAAGTCTCTTGTGTCCCCAACACACCCAATACACTTGTCAGGTGTATAGGTGCACTAGTTAGACGAAGAGATAGTGAAATACAAGTGGTATGGATAATTATAAGTGGTAAGGGTGATAGAAAAAAGCTTAGTGGTGTGGAAAAGACTAAAGGCAAACTGAAATAAAGATGGAAGCAAGCAAAATGTAACAGATCTAGTTGCAAACGGTGTATCAATGTTTAGAAACAAGGCCTAGGGATCATACTTTCACTAGTGAACACTCTCATATAAATATCTTCTCTTTATGATACTACTCTTAACTACTCTCCGGTTGGACACTCTAATCGTTGGTAGGGCTATAACAGCACACCTCAAAGTAAGCCTTTCCCATCTAGAAAACCCCACACTGTCACCTTGAGTCCAACAAACACCACAATTTCATAAAGACATCCAACTCCAAATATAACTCATAACAAGTATTTCTAATCTCTAGCCTAAGTGCCACCATGGTGAGCACACTGTCACTTTCACACACATAGGGAGAGCAGAGATCTAATAAAGCACTTGAGTAGCAAGGTAGATCTACTTGATTACATAGCTCATGACCACAACAAGATCATGCATAGATAGATAGATGAACACACAGCTACCGGTAGAACCGTTAGCCTCGAGAGAGAAGTGCTCCCTCCTCATCATGGGAATCAGCAACGGTGATGGAGATGGTGGTGGAGATCGATGGAGATGGCTCCGGGGGCACTTCCCCGTCCCGGCAGGGTGCCGGAACAGAGACTTTCTGTCCCCCCCAATCTCCCCTTCAGTGGCAGCGGCGCAATGGAACTTTTCATGGATTTCTGATTGACTCTCTAGGGTTTATGCCTCGCGAGGCTTCTTATAGGCCAGAGGGCAAGGTCGGTGGGCGGCCAGGGGGGCCACACCATGCCCTGGCGCGGCCTAGGTGGACCCGCGCCTTGGGGTGGTGTGGCCACCCTATGGCCCCTCTCTGACTCTCCTTCTGGCTCCGTGAGTCTTCCGGGAAAATGGTAACTTTGGCTTTTGTCCCGTCCAATTCTGAGAATATTCATTTTCTGACTTCCTGGAACCAAAAAGAGCAGAAAATAGGCAGCTAGCACTGTGCCTCTTGTTAATAGGTTAGTCCAAGAAATCATATGAAAAGTACTCCAAAGTGTGGACAAAACACAAGAAAGTAGATAAAACCAAGCATGGAACATCAAAAATTATAGATACATTTGCAATGTATGAGGTTTTCACGAGTCATATGAAGATTGAGATAGATAAAGGGGTAAGAGGGAAAGTTCTAAGGTTCATGGTTTTGATTTCAAAGCTAAAACTTTGAGTTTGACTCAGGTTTTGCAACTAACTTCGTTTCATTCATTCAAGCAAAGCACACTATACAAACACACACACACCACAACATCAAAGGAAAACAGATGGTTTTAAGAACCATTCTGTAAGCTACGATACAATGGGACCGATACTCCTCACTCTACGATAGTGCTCTAGTGCATCTACTCATCATCGATGAAGTCGGAGTCATCATCATTGGTGTAGAAGTCCACGGCATCCTCCTCCAGAAAGTCAACATCATTGCTGAGGTAAGAGTCCATATCTCCCAGGATGTCTTCACCTTCCTCTTCTTCGTCTTTTGCTGCGAGCTAAGATTCTTGCTCCTTGATGGTCTTCTCGAGGTCGGCCACCTTCTTGCAAAGACGGTCGATGGTGCGATCCTTCTTTGCGCATTGACGGCAAAGAGACTGACGATCCTTGACGAGGAGTGAGAAAGTCTGGGCTTTCTAGGCGGCGATGGCGAGGTTGTGGTTGGCAAACTCCCGAGCATTGTCCAACTACTTCTGTCTATTGTACAGCAGGAAGTCGAGGTTCTCCACTTGAAGCTTCAACTCCGGATGACTTGGCATCTCCATGGGCATTCCCATAAAATCACGCCTTGCATAGTGAGCAAAGCGGGTTCCTTGAATTTTGTTGGCACTCATGTTACACATACGTGCGAGAGCTTCATGCATTGCCCTGGCTAATCCATCTAGCCAGTTGTTCTCTCTCACGGAGAACTGGATCCTCCCGGACGTTGGTGCTTCTATCTTGCCTCGAAGATAAGTGGTGACTAGCCATTGTAAGTCTCCTCCTGGGGGTCCAGGAAGTTGAGCTCCCAGAAACTCCGGATGCGGGCATCCCAAGTACTCCGATAGTGCATCAAGATCCCTCTCGAAGATCAGCTGGCCTCCTTTGCCCAATTGGTAGAACTTGCTGAACTGAGTCTCCATCTATAAGAATTAAGGATGAGAAAGTTAGTGAAGTGATCAAGTGTGTCAAATTTTATGTGGAAATGTAAGAATTTGAAGGAACATGAATTTTTGAGAGAAAGAATTCACAAGGGTAAGAGACGAAATAGTTTTCATAAATACTCACTTTGGTTTTTGAAACTAAGTTTTTGTTCAGACGTCCATTCTAACTAGGGTCTCCTATGGTCAGGATGGCTCTGATACCAACTTGTCAACACCCGGATTTTAAATCCCAGATGCCTATTATGCCATACATCGCAATCCCAGTATTACCATTTTTGCGAGACATAACAGATTGGATATCATAGTACATCATCCATTACAAACCATAATAAGGTCTTACACGAATAAAGGATCTCATGATCCAGTCTTAATACAACAAGCAGCGGAATAAATAATAAGCATAGATGTGGGGTCCATCTTCAGGGGCACAGGCAATGCTAACGATGGAAGATAGTCCTAGTTATCATAGCCGTCCTGCTGTCCTTCATCTTGGTAGTCTCCTTCATAGTCTGGCCACAGGAATAGCTAGGGACAAAATCCATCAGTACTCTTTAAGTACACGCAAACTATCACTAACAAGTAAGATAGTTCTAGTAGGAACGCTAACTCTAAGTTCATTTGTAAAGTTAAGTTTGAAACCTAAGCTGAGTTCAAAAACAAAGAAAGATAAAATAAAGTTTGAAATCACCTAAGTGGGAACTTAATTGTCATAGTCACAACTCTGTTGTGGTCAAGTCATGTCACAATTCATTTCATAAGTTGTTTTGAAAACATCTAACAACGGAACAGTATGGCCACTCCAACTGTCCATAACCATGTAGATAATCAAACATAACCTTTCCTTTACACACCCTAGTATAAGCACCTCTCCTATGAGTATGGCCTCCCAACCATGACCATCTGTCATCTTGGGCACTTCATAGGTGGACAACATTGAGAGGTAGCCTCAGCTCAAACCTCTCCCGCGAGGGAACTAATACTAATGCATATAAACTTCCAGCCACCATCAGTTTTGTAAAAGGGCTAAGGCTCATGCCTCAACATTTTCATCATCATAAACCATTTGTGTTTCTCAACACATGTAAAAACATCTCAATAGAATGACTCATCATTCCAAGGTTTACACAAGTCATTTTCACCAAGTACTCCATCTAAAGTGAATCAAGTTTTGGTTTAACTCTAAACTACTAAGTTAAGAGTGTTCACTAATATGGGATGCTAATGTCAATCTCATGCCATAGAATGACATCTAAGTATAATTAGATAGGTCAAGTTTTATACTTTTTTGCTACCTTTAAACAAGTAAAGGACTTTGGTAAAGTCGAAAAAGTAAAGCTTGGAAATAAAACTTGGGGTAGGTAATAGTCAAAGGGTATAACCAAAGCATGCCTAATGCCTTTTCTTAGGTTATCTTGCTTGCAAGGGTTAGCTTGCATTGTTAATGATGGCTTGCTAGTACAATACTTGCAAGTGTTATCTTGCTCAGTTTACTTGAAGTGATAGGCTTGCAAGTAAACTTGAAAGGGTTAACTTGTATAGTGCTAGCTTGCCTTGGGTAGTGCAGTGGTTGAAGTGTTCTTCCCCCTCCTCTTGGTAGAACTCCTCCTCCTTGAAAGCTTGGTCGATACTATCGTCTATAAATACATACGGGATATACAATCACCAAATAATGCTTAACTAGTCTACTTAGCATACTAATGGACACATTGGATGATCTATTATCATCACAAGCATCACAAGGTTTAATTAACTAGCTTCATTCTTTTTATTTGAGAAAAGTAATTTCTACTCATTGAAATTAACTAAGATTTAATATTCTCCAATTAAAATATGGTATCATGTAGACACATGTCATCACCACATATTCTAACATATGGGAATGTGATTTAAATGTTGGATCACATTTTAATAAGTTCAAGTTAAATAATTAATGATTTAAAGTGACTAGAAATGCCTATATAGCATTATTTTGGTACTAGTCCAAAGTCACTACATGCAAACCTTAATATTATTACATATTCAGATAGGTATGGTAAAATGTGATTTTTGAGAGTTGGAATCAACTCAAAAGCTATTATGGTTGATTTTATAAAAATGTTTGAATGTGCAAATGCTTATGTCTTGTTATTTTTACTAGGAGAGATCTCTAACTCTAAATGATCTACATCCAACGTGCTTGGATAGAGGTTTAAATTATCTTTCCAACAAAATTGGAATCACTCATTTTGGATTTGTACAACTCTCTGAATTGAATTTTGAACTAAGGGACAGAATTGATTTTAAGTCGAAATAGAAAAATCCTAATTTGAATTACTGGGTCAGCGCGGGAAACTAAATGGGCCGGCCTAGTGACGCTCAGCGGCGCAGCGGGCAACTGACAAGGGGGGTCCACATGTCAGTGGCACTTAAAACCGGAAGCGGTATGGGGCGATCAGGACCAGACGATTAGAACAAGATCTACGGTCCACGGTCGTCGTCGATGACGGACTCGTCGCCGGTGAGACTGAACCCTAAGCAGTCGGTGGGGGTCTACTGGGGATGTACCAGGGCTCCAGGTAGTTCGTTGAGGCGGGCAAACAAACTGGACGGCGACGGCGGGCTCAGGCGAGGTCACGGCAGGAGCTGAGGTGGACGAAATCGACGACCACGTCTCCTCCTCTGCAGCAGCTACCCCCGGTGGAATTCCGGCGATGGGCTGCTCGAGCAGCTCCGACAAGAGAGGGGAAATGATCAGTAGATAGAGGGGAGTGGAATTGTGTGGCGATTGAGGCTGGGGGTGGCCTCCTTATATAGGCTCGACGAGGGGACCGACGGGTGTGGGCGGAGCTTGTCGGTGACGGTGATACATGCAGCTACCGGCGTGGGCGAGGTAGGCGGACGGTGGGCGGTCTGTTGGCGGTTTTCTGGTGGTCGTCTAGAGCTTAATGGTGTGGCTAGGGGTGGTGCCTCACGATCGGGAGCTTCCCGCGCTCTGGGAGATAGAGGCGATGCTCGACGGTGCTCCTGGTGACTGTGGGTCGCGCGGCGGTCCATGGCCGTGTTTGGGAGGTTCCTGGGTTCAAGGCGAAGCGGCGCACGCGATTTGGTGTCGAGGCATGGTTTGTGGCATGCTGGCGGCGATCGCGCTCTGGCGTTCTCTGGCTGCACGCAGAGAGGAAAGGGTGGCGCGGCTATAGGGTGGTCTAGGGGCTGGCGGTTATCGTGGGGTGGACAGGGAGTGGCGGTATGGTTAGGCGGTGCTAGTGGGCACGCTAGTTTGGCGCGGCGCGGTCTGCTGCGAGCTGCACATGCTCGGCCGGCGGTAACCACACTTGGGCGGCGCGCAACTTCTACAAACGGCTAAGGGGTAGGCCAGTAAGGGTTTGGTTAGAGATGGGGGAGACAGGGGAACCAAATGGGGGTCAAAAACTCAACAAAGCATTGATCATCAAACAACAAAAGTTAGGCAAAAAAATCTTGCCTGCCACCTGTTCGATGAAATGGCCACAAGAACAAAATATTTGAATTTTGGGATGATTTTTGGTGGAGTGGTGTAATTTATACTTAAGCATCTAGGTTTGCTTGGGATTTTAAAATGGAGTTCATTTGGTTGGTTTTTGAAATAGTGTAATATTGATACATACACTAGATTCAATTTTCAAATGTCATTTAAAATTAGAGTTTGAATGTTTTTGGTAGATCACAAAATGGGCCTTGGTACATCACTACTTGTACTAGCAAGGGGTGCAAAGAACCACAGTTGTCTCTGTTGGGAATTGAGTGCTAGGAATAGCCAAAGTAGGCTAGGTGATTAAAATGGCAAAAATGACCATTTGCCTTATTTATTGTTTTTGATTTCTTTTTCTTTGGGATTTGCTTGGGGATGATCTAGATGATGTGTAATTCACCTTAGAGTCATTTTACAATCAATAGATCACTCAAACATGGCAATTCCAAACAAATCCTATTTTAAATGCACACATATGAATGCTCAAAGATTTTTAAATGGAAAAGTTTTTGTTAACCCTTAATTTGATGATTTGGATCTTAATACTCTTGGATTAAAGTTATGGGATGTTAAAGGGGTGCATGGAATATCAGGTTCGAATGATCAATGAGATTGGTCAAATCTGCATAGGGATCAAATTTGGGTAATCCAATGAAGGAATCGATGGTTCGAAATGCAGATTAGATCTGCAATTTTGGAAAAAACATCGGGCGCTGCCCCTTTGATCCCCGCCCGCTATCCGGCAAGTGGGACCACCGGCTTTGCCCTGTCGTAACGCATTATATGTCGCTGCAAGGTTCACAATGCTGGTAGATATCGTATCTATGCATAACTTGTTTTTGTAGGAAGTTGTGAATGGTATGGCTTATGTGCATGAGATGTGTGTAATCCATATGTGATCTGCGTATCACGGGTTTGTTAGCCGGCTGGAGCCAAAATGCTGTCACTGTTATTGTATAATGACCTGCGTGTCGACATGAGATGCCATCTTTTTGTATATTCCTTAGTGCTAGTGTAGCATGTTTGGAGGACTTTAAGGACACTGCAGCCAAAGGCATGACAAACAGGTTCATGGAAATGGAGATCACCATGAAGGGAGCCATACAATTTCACATTATAATTGGATTATTTTGTGTTATTGTTATGTCTCTAGTTTTACCTCTATGAGATAGTGGTTAAACTTTAAATCCCTCAAAGAAGGTCTAGTCGGTCTCCCCACCGGTGCTGCACCATCACAAGTCGGACATTCTTAGTAGTGGGGTCATAGAATTGAGGTGCTACCAATTCTCTTCGACTAGATGGGTTCAAGTCGGACTCTTACAACGGAAGTACTTGTTAAGCTAGATGGGTCTATACAATGGTTGTGGGGCTCGGGGAGAGGTCGGTCGGGAGCCGAGGCATGAGATGCCACCCAATCAACATGAGTCGCATGATATGCGGTTGGCAAGGAGTTGCCTACCTAAATCACTTGACGACTAGCGGTGATGTTAAAGCTCACTAGTCGGCTTGCTTATTTAGGATCCTGAATCACTAAGTAACCATCGGAGGAGTGTTGGTTCTAGTGGGAGCATAAGTATTAAAAATTTTAATACGGTTGCCCTTCTACGGATACTTATATTAAGTGTTTTGCATATTTTTGTTGTAGATAATGGCACCTAGTAGCAGTTGATGTCTACGCACGCTTCTATTCTTGTAGATAGTGTTGGGCCTCCAAGTGCAGAGGTTTGTAGAACAGCAACAAGTTTCCCTTAAGTGGATCACCCAAGGTTTATCAAACTCAGGGAGGAATTGGCCAAAGGTATCCCTCTTAAGCAACCCTGCAATCAAGATACAAGACGTATCTTTTGTCCCCAACACACCCAATACACTTGTCAGGTGCATAGGTGCACTAGTTCGGTGAAGAGATAGTGAAATACAAGTAATATGGATGATTATAAGTGGTAATTGCAATCTGAAATAAGAGTGGCAGCAAGCAAACATGTAATAGGACTGATTGTAAATAGTGTGTCAATGCTTAGAAACAAGGCCTAGGGATCATACTTTCACCAGTGGACACTCTCATATAAATATCTTCTCTTCATGATGCTACCCTGAACTACTCTCCAGTTGGACGGTGTAGGGCTATAATAGCACACCTTAAAGTTTGCATTCCCCATCTAGATAACCCCTCATTGTCACCTTGAGCTCTAGATGGTTCCAACAAACACCACAAACTCATAGAGACATCCAACTCAAATTATACTCATGATAAGTATTTCTGTAACCTTAGCCAAAGTGCCACATGATGTGCACACTATCAACTTCACACATGTGGGGATAAGCAGAGATTAATTAAAGCACTTGAGTAGTAGAATATATCTATAGATTACAAAGCTCATGATCTCATAAGATCACGCATAGAGAGAGAGATGAACACATAGCTACCGGTAGAGCCCTTAGCCTCGAGAGAGAACTACTCCCTCCTCATCATGGGAGTTAGCAACAATGATGGAGATGGTGGTGGAGTCGATGGAGATGGCTCCGGGGGCAATTCCCCATCTCGGCAGGGTGCCGGAACAGAGACTTCAGTCCCCCGAATCTCCTCTTCGGTGGCGGCGGCGCTACAGAACTTTTCGTGGAATTCTGATCTTGTCTTTAGGGTTTTCATCCCGAGGTGAATATATAGGCGAAGGGGCAAGGTCGGTGGAGGCCCGAGGGGCCCACACCACCTGGTGGCGCGGCCAGGGGGATACCCGCGCCACCATAGGGTGTGGCCAGCCCCTGGCCCTCCTTCGGATGCCCATCGGACTACGTGTTCCTTCTGGTAAAATATTGACTTTGGCTTTTGTCCCATCCAATTTACTAGCTTTTCTGAAACCAAAAACAGCAGAAAACAGGCAACTAGCACTAT
This sequence comes from Avena eriantha, assembly GCA_910589775.1. Lineage (NCBI taxonomy): Eukaryota > Viridiplantae > Streptophyta > Magnoliopsida > Poales > Poaceae > Avena > Avena eriantha. Next base: position 17,226,187 of record OU342746.1, read on the forward strand.
GGTATCTTGTTAATAGGTTAGTTCCAGAGAATGTATAAAAATACCTCAAAGCATGGACAAAACATAAGAAAGTAGATACTAAACAAGCATGGAACATCAAAAAGTATAGATACATTTACGACGTATCAACATCCCCAAGCTTAACCCCTTCTCGTCCTCGAGTAGGTAAGTGATAAAAAAGAATAATTTTTGAGGTGACATGCACCATCACAATCTTGATTAAGGTATTTGTAAAACATCGATAGTTGGGGTCATAGTACTCTAACATAGATATGAAAGATATAGTTCTAACAATAAGACATATCAACTATGTTGTAACATGAAAAGGTACAAACAAAATATTCATGAATAACAATGCTTTGAAAGACGCTTGTTTGTTTCACATATAGAAAACATAATGAGAATGGTATTCAGCTTGTCCCTCATAGTGTAGCAAAACATAAATGCATAGGACACCTTCAAAGTTCATAAGGGTGACTAGATATAGATAGTTTAAGAACAAGTAATATCAAAGTTATGAATCAATCAATAAGCTTTGGGACAATGCACATTAAACTAAGAATGACCACTATGCTCTCTCAATAGGTGCATAAAGATAGAAGATGGAGACTCAACATAAAAGTAAAAGAAAGGCCCTTCATAGAAGGAAGCAGGGATTCAAGTCTCATAAAGAGTTTCCAAAAATTATGGTACTTATTAGCTTTCAGCTCTCATTGCCCCTATCATAAGCATATTTAGGTGATTAAGGTTAAAGTGAGAAAATATGAGGATATGCTTGACAAGATATAAGCTGAAAATCTAATGTCCCTTGCTTACGAGTACCGTTCCTCATGCTACTCAACTTTAGTCCCAAGTAAGTTCTTGTCATTGTAAGTACATGTGTATCATAGAGAACCGCCAATGGGGTACCCCTTGCCCGATGATACAGAAGCTTCCCCATATCAAAATGACAAGGAAAACAGACAATGAGCATCTCAACGATCTTTTTGTATGCTATTTGCATAGGGTTTTCCCTTTTTTCTTTCTTTTTTAGGATGCTTCACAGATTGCTCACTATGGTTATGCTGCACGTTTCCACCATGATTAGGCATGGCTTAGACTAGTTGCCTAGGCGTTTCTCTAACACATATAAGAACTCGATGAGCCTTACAAGCTCCCCTTTCATTTCACACCACCGTGATCCATAAGCAAAAGAACATAATATCAACTAAATAAAGTGCAATGTTGAAAGCATTCCCCATGATATATGGTTCTGCTAATTCACAACTTACAAAACGCAAGCATATACGCAACATAGATGGGCACAATGGTTCAAGTTTATTAAGTGCAAGAAAGTAAAGTGTGCCATCAAGTTCGTGAGAGCTTTAACCACTAATTTTCACATAACAAGTTTAATTCGGAAGTTAGATAAAAACATGAATATACATGGAATAGCAATAATGCTACAAGGTAGGTATGGTGGACTCTTTGGAATAACTTGGTTTTATTTGGAGTTGGATGCATGAGTGGAAATCATACTTGGTACATGTGGAGGCTAGCAAAAGACTGGGAGCGACCAACTTAGAGAGCAATAATGGCCATAATCATGCAAAGCGACAAAACATTATTAATTAAAGCATAAAGTGATATTACAAGTCGAAATCTAAATGATCATAGAGGCTATGGTGACTTGGTATAGTCTTAACATGGTGTGAGCATGCGCCAACTCAACCCAAATAAAGCATCGAAGGAGAATACCACAATATTATGCTTTTATATGCTAAAACAATGCATGATTCTTCAAGGCATGTTAAGCAATCTCAATTGTTTGGAACAAGTCATGCTACCGCAATAATTACTAAGCATAAATTCAAACCAATATCAAACATGACATGATAAAGTCTAGGCCACAGTCAAAACCAAAACTCCTTTTTTACCACTTATAAGCATGGAACTTCCTAATCTTTTCCAACACCAATCGAAAACTAAAGATAAACGCAGTGCTAGCAAAGGAGAACACTCACAGAACAATAAGAGTGAAAACTAGAGTGTTCTAGGCAATGGGGTGTGTATCTCTCCAAAAGAACTGTGTTGGGATCCAACCAACTTATTGCGATAAAGAAAACAAAAGAAAACTAAAAACAAAGATGAAGACGCTCCAAGAACAACACAATTGTGCATGAAATTATAAAAATGATGTGTTTGGAAGAAAACCTGAGATTTTTATTGATGAAGAAAGGGATGCCTTGGGCATCCCCAACCTTTGACGCTTGTACTTCTTGAATATTTCTTGGGGTGACACGGGTGGCATCCCCAATCTTGAGCTTTTGTCCATACTTCATCTCATCACATTATTCTTCCCTACACTTGAAATTTTCTTTCATACAAAACTTCACACAATCTTCATTAGAAACATTAGTGTATTCAAGATAATAAGTCTTTGGGTTTAGTTTCAACACAAGTAAAACTTTTATTAAAACACAATCTACTTTAGCAATTCCTTTTAAAAGTTCAAGTGATCAAAGAGAACTCAAAGAGAAAGAGATTAAGAGGCAAATGCAAATAATGGCAGAAATCTGTCAAAACAGACCAGCAGGTAAAAACCGATTTTTCCGAAGACCGTTTGTTGCTCAAATCGAAAAGTGATAATCTAACAAAAGTTAGATAACAACCTGGAGCAGAAGCACAAACAATTACAGCTCAATCCGACGTACATAGAGTTTTCACGATTTTTTACAGTGAAGCACAAAAATCTATTTCAGGACATCAACTTTCCCAAGTCTTACTTCCCTCTCATTAGAGGTTTGTTCTTGGCACAAAAACCACACAAAAATGATAAGGAGAGGTTATTACAGAGGTAATAACTTTCAAGACTCAACAAGAGAAAAACTTACTGAGTAGAAATTTGGGTTATCTCCCAATAGTGCTTTTCTTTAACGCCTTTGAGCTAGGCATGATAATTTTGATGATGCTCACATAAGAAATATAAATTGAAGTAAAAGAGAGCATCAAGAAGAAAATAAGGAATAAATTTAAGTCTAACCCACTTTCTATGAAAAATAATCTTGTAAAGAAACAAGTCATGAAAGCACAAAGCTACAAGCATAGGAAAGCAAAACAAGTGCAACTACAAAAAAATTCACATAAAGAGGGGAAACTTAATATTGTTGAGATACATAAAACCATGTTTCCCTCTCTCATAATAACTTAGAGTAGCATCATGAATAAAATTAACAATATAACTATCACATAAAACATTCTTATCATGAGCCATATGCATAAAAGAATTAATACTCCCCACATAAAGATAGTCATTCTTATTAATCATAGTGGGAGAAAATTCAACAAAATAGCTATCATTATCATTCTCATCACCATAATCATCAAATATAGGAGGCATATTGTAATAATAATTATTTTTCTCCTCAATAGTAAGTGGACTGAAAATATCATATTAATCATTGTAATCATCATATATTGGAGGTATAGTATCATCAAAGTAAATTTTCTCGTCCGTGCTTGGGGGACTAAAAATATCATACTCGTCAAAGACAGCTTCCCCAAGCTTAGAATTTTTCATAGCATTAGCAATAATGATGTTCAAAGAATTCATACTAATAACATTGCTATTAGCATGCAAATAAAGTTCCATAGGTTTTTTAATTTTCTCTTCAAACACTTCATGTCCTAACTCAACATAAATACAATAAAGCTCTCTAACTTTTTTTTGTTTTCCATTAAGCCTAATAAGTGAAAATAAAAACAAGAAACAAAAAGATATAATTGCAGAATCTAAAGGAAATAACTTCGAGCACTCACACACCAGCAATAGTACTAGAAGATAGCTTACTAGCCAGAGGATGTGAGTACCTTTTACCTACCTCCCCGGCAACGGTGCAAGAAAATAGCTTGATGTCTACGCACACTTCTATTCTTGTAGACAGTGTTGGGCCTCCAAGTGTAGAGGTTTGATGAACAGCAACAAGTTTCCCTTAAGTGGATCACCCAAGGTTTATCGAACTCAGGGAGGAAGTGGTCAAAGGTATTCCTCTAAAGCAACCATGTAATCAAGATACAAGAAGTATCTTGTGTTCCCAACACACCCAATACAATTGTCAGGTGTATAGGGGCACTAGTTCGGGGAAGAGATAGTGAAATACAAGTAACATGGCTGATTATAAGTGGTAATTGCAATCTGAAATAAGAGTGGCAGCAAGCAAACATGTAACATGACTGATTGTAAAAGGTGTTTCAATGCTTAGAAATAAGGCCTAGGGATCATACTTTCACTTGAGACTTCTATCCCCCGAATCTCCTCTTCGATGGCGGCGGCGCTGCGGAACTTTTCGTGGAATTCTGATCTTGTCTTTAGGGTTTTCGTCCTGGGGTGAATATATAGGCGAAGGGGCAAGGTCGGTGGAGGCCCTAGGGGCCCACACCACCTGGTGGCGTGACCAGGGGGTACCCGCGCCACCATAGGGTGTGGCCAGCCCTGGCCCTCCTTCGGCTGCCCTCCGGACTCCGTGTCCTTCTGGTAAAATGTTGAATTTGGCTTTTGTCCCAATTCCAAGAATATTTCCTTACTAGCTTTTGTAAAACCAAAAACAGCAGAAAACAGGAAACTAGCACTATGGCATCTTGTTAATAGGTTAGTTCCAGAAAATGTATAAAAATACCTCAAAGCATGGACAAAACATAAGGAAGTAGATACTAAACAAGCATGGAACATCAAAAATTATAGATACATTTATGACGTATCAGCAGTCTCCCTCAGTTATCCACTTTTGCTTTGAGGACCATCCTAGAGAAGATAAACTTAATGGAACAAACTTCACCAACTACTATCGTAACCTGAGAATTGTTCTCAAACAAGAAAAGAGGGACCATGTTCTAGACAACCCGCTTCCAGATGTGCCAGATGAGAATACGAGTGTTGTACCAACCAATTCCTACCGTAGAACATGTGATGAGTCTATGGAAATTAGTCGTTTTATGCTTGCTCACATGGAATCGGACTTCCAGCAGCAGTTCGAGAATGTTGAGGCCTACGATATGATCAAAAGACTCAAAAGTATGTTCCAGGCTTAGGCAAAGACTGAGAGGTATCAAGTCTCTCAAGCTTTGATGAGTTGCAAGCTTAAGGATGGTGATCCACTGAGTCCGCATGTAATCAAGATGGTTGGTTATGTGTAGTCTCTGGAAAGGCTAAGCTACCCCATTAGCAAAGAGTTCGCTACGGATATAATTCTGAACTCTCTTCCTAATGTGTATGGTTAGTTCATATCAAATTACCACATGCATGGTATGGATAAGAAGCTCACTGAATTACATGGGATGCTTAAGCAGGCAGAGGTTGATCTCAAGAAATGTACCAGCCAAGTGTGGATGGTGAAGAATAAGGCTAAGTTTAAGAAGAGTTCTTGGACTAAGAAGAAGAAGGCTAAGTCAGGAGGTAATGCTCAGGATGAGATCCAAGCATTTCCTCTAGGACTAAGTCGTCTCCTTCAGCCGGATCCGCTTGCTTCTATTGCAAGGCGGATGGCCACTAGAAGAGGAATTGCAGCAAGTATTTGGCGGATAAAGCCAAGAGTGGTGGTGTGACTTCCAACTCAGGTACACTTGGTTGCAATGTTATAGACCTTTATCTTGCTGATGCACCTGGTAGTTCTTGGGTATATGATACTGCATCAATGATTCATATCTGCAACTCGTTGTAGGGACTGGTAAGAACTAGGGGCGTAGCAAGAGGCGAGGTTAACATTCGGGTTGGTAACAAAGCAAGAGTTGTTGCGTTGGAAGTCGGCATGATGCAACTTCGTTTACCTTCAGGATTCTTAATGGAACTAAATAATTGTTATTATGTTCCAATGCTTAGTCGAAACATCATTTCTGCCTCATGCTTGATGAGACAAAGCTATGAGTCTAATATTAAGAACAATGGTTATTCTTTATATTTGAATGATATGTTTCACGGCTTTACACCCATTCAGAACAGGTTATTTATTTTGAATCTTGATGGTGGGTCGGTCTATAACATAAATGTAAAAAGGTTAAAACCAAATGATCTGAATATGACTTATTTTTGGCCTTGTCGACTTGGTCATATAAGTTGGAAACGCATGAAGAAGCTCCATGATGATGGACTCCTAACGTCGTTCAACTTGGAGTTGTTCGAGACATGTGAATCATGCCTTCTAGAAAAGATGACCAAGACACCTTTTGCAATGAGTTGTGAAAGGGTGTCTGACTTGTTGAGACTAGTACATAGTGATGTATGTGGTCCAATGAGCGTGATAGCTAGGGGTGGTTATGAGTACTTCATTACCTTCATTGATGATTTGAGTAGATATGGATATTTCTACTTGACGAAACAAAGTCGGAAGCTTTTGAAAAGTTCAAAGAATTCCAGGATGAAGTACATAATCAACTTGGCAAAAAACTAAAGTTCCTTCGGTCAGACCGAGGAGGCGAGTACATGAGCCATGAGTTTGCTAACCATCTGAAGAGTTGTGGAATAGTTCCTCAGCTCACTCCGCTGGGTACGCCGTAGAGGAATGGGGGAATCATACCTTGTTGACATGGTAAGATCAATGATGAGTCGGACAGATCTACCTTTATCATTTTGGGGTTATTGTCTAGAAGTGGCTGTGTTCACACTAAACAGAGTACCATCAAAATCGGTAGAGAAGACACCACATGAGATGTGGACTGGCAAGAAGCCGAGTTTGTATTTTCTTAAGATTTGGGGTTGTGAAGCATTTGTCAAGCGACTTCAGTCGGACAAGCTTACAGCCAAGTTAGATAAGTGCATTTTCATTGGGTATCCAAGGAAAACCTTGGGTTACTACTTCTACAACCGAAAAGAGGGTAAAGTGTTTGTCGCTCGGAATGGTGTCTTCCTTGAGAAAGAGTTTCTTAGTCAGGAAGTCAGTGGGAGTACGCTGTAGCTCGAAGAAGTTCGAGAGGAACCGGTCAGTAGAGATTTGGTGAATGCCTTGGAGGTTGAGCCAGTCGTGGTAGCTGAGCCGGTAGTTGCACCTACACTACGAAGATTGGCAACATTGTGAAGTATTTGTGATGTATTACTGTTGGACAGTGATGAGCCGGCAACTTATTCGGAAGCGATGGTGGGTTCTGATTCTGAGTCGGGGCTTGGACCCATGAGATCCAAATTAAAGTCTATGGATGATAATCAAGTTTGGAACTTGGTTGATCTTCCAGACGGTGCAAGACCCGTCGAGTGAAAATGGGTCTTTAAGAAGAAAACTGATATGGATGGGAAGGTTTCTATCTATAAAGCATGGCTTGTCGCGAAGGGGTTTCGAAGGTTCAAGGAGTTGACTACGATGAGACTTTCTCACCTATAGAGATGCTTAAATCAGTTCGGATCATGTTAGCTATAGCAGCCTATTCCGACTATGAGATATGGCAGATGGATGTCAAAATGGCTTTCCTTAATGCAAAATTAACCGAGGACGTGTATATGATACAACCCGAGGGTTTGTCGATCTGGCTAATGCTGACAAGGTATGAAAACTTCAGAAATCCATTTATGGGTTAAAGCAAGCATCTCGGAGTTGGAACATTCGCTTTTATGAGGTAGTCAAATCGTTTGGCTTCATCAAGAGTGATCATGATTCTTGTGTATACAAGAAGTTTACTGGGAGCAAAGTAAACTTTCTGATCTTATATGTGGATGACATATTATTGATTGGAAATGATGTCTAGATGTTGCAAGAAACCAAGGAGTCATTGGAAAGGAGTTTCTCAATGAAGTACTTGGGTGAGGCAACTTATATACTAGGAATCAGGATCTATAGAGATAGATCCAGGCGGCTCATTGGATTGAGTCAGAGTACATATTGGGACAAAGTGTTGAAGAAAATTCAACATGGAATCGTCTAAGAAGGGATTCTTAGTGATGTCCCATGGTATAAAACTTAGCAAGACTCAGTGTCCTTCGACAACTGATGAGCGTAGTAGGATGAGTGTGATTCCGTATGCTTCGGCAATCGGATCCATCATGTATGCCATGATTTGTACTAGGACAGATGTTTCCTATGATCTAAGTGTTGTGAGTGGATACTAGGCTGACCCTGGAAAATCCACTGGGCAGCGGTTAAGAACATTCTTAAGTACTTGAGAAGGACTAAGGATGTGTTCCTAGTTTATGGAGGTGAGGTTGAACTCAGTGTAAAGGGTTACATGGATGGGAGTTACCTTACTAAGTCAGATGATTCTCATTCGCAATCTAGGTACGTGTTCGTCATGAAAAGAGGGGCTATGAGTTGGAAGAGTTCCAAGCAAGAGACTGTGTTTGCATCTACAATAGAGGCTGAGTATATTGCTGCCTCGGAGGTGGCAAAGGGAGCTGTTTGGATAAGGAATTTCCTGATTGATCTTGGTGTTCTTCAGGGCTCGTCCAATACGTTAGACGTGTATTGTGACAACAATGGTGCTATTGCACAAGCCAAGGAACCTATACAACACCATAAGAACAAACACATACTCAGGCGATACCACATGATTCGCTAGTTCGTGGATCGAGGTCATATCAAGTTATGCAAGGCACACATGGATGCAAACGTTGCAGATCCATTGACAAAGCCACTTCCACAGCCTAAGTATGAGGCGCATGTAAGAGCAATGGGCATGAGATTCTTAGACATGTGATGTCTAGATGATTGACTCTAGTGCAAGTGGGAGACTATTGGGAATATTCCCTAGAGGCAATCATGGTTGATGATATTTCCAAAAGTATTCATAAAGTAAAGTTGTCCTTGTATGAACATCAGATATGTATCACTGAATATGTGATTCACTTGTGGAACTATGTATTCATGATTGTTCATACTAGATTATCCTTGGACATTGAGGTTGTGCTAGAAACACAACTTAGACAAATGTGCAAGTCGGCTGATGACACGGTTCCACTTGTCATGGGATGGTGATGCTATTCTGACTTACACTGATTCGTCTAAAGAGTTTAGCGACTCGGAATGACCCACAGTTGAGATGCAACGAGCATGTTGTCATTTGCAGTCTCAAGCAATGGAATCCTTTGACCTAAGGTGAATGCATGATCCGAGTTGTGGATCGCCAACTTAGGTTCTATCAAACGTTGTTCCGTAAATGGGCAGTTATAAAGGTAGAGTTCGGGTTGGTTGTGAAGCAATGACATGGATTACCAAGATGGAATTTTCCCCTCCGTAATGGAAAGATATTCTTTGGGCCCTCTCGTGTGATATGATTCGGAAGCATGGCCATGCACTACTCAGTTAAGGGTTAACTGAGGAGTAGGACTAAGAGTTAGTCCAGTGAATCACATGTCATGGAACAATAAGAGAGTTAAGCAATTTAAGGGATGGCAACTACTCGCCTATAGCTTAACAGGTATATCGTGAGGCAAAGGGACTTGGGAGTTGGCACGTCTTGCTAGAGGCTGCTACAATCTATCGAATTGAGACCAAGTGTTCATGGGAGTGAGTTGGGCTCAAAGCCATGACAGGATACTTGAAGGAGTAGCTCATGTCGTGTCCAGGTGTACGTGAACCTACAGGTCACACACTTAAGGGTAAGGAGCCCATGTGGATTAGATCCATGTGGAGATTGGAGTACGGCCTAGATGGGCCTCAAGCGTTGAACCCAACTAGGAGTGTATATAAGTGGAGTGACAAGGGACAGTCCCTGACCTAGCCGTCACTTTCTTCACTTTCATATCGGGTTAGACAGGATCTAGCAATCCTATGTCCGAAGTTCCTTCATGTACGTGTGGATGCCGGTAGAGGCGTTGCACGTGCGGCGCTGGAGATAGGGAAGCTCGTGGGGTCTAGCGGAGGAGCTATCTGCGGGATCCAGAGACTATCTGTGGGATCGTTCGGCACTACTTTGACGTGCTACATCAACTTCCGCATATGCGCGTCTAGCGGTAATCTTGTAGCCTGTAACCTAAGCTGGATCTTGGGTGCACCGTGTTAGGGAAAAAATTATTTATCTCTGCATGTCCCAACAGATTCTGGTTGAGTCTCAAAGATATTTTCAGTTTTTTTCCTTCTTTGCATTGTTTCCATTGTTTTTAGTTTTTATAGGGATTTGCTACAACAAGCCTGATGCTTCCGACCGATCGGGAATCAGTTAATTGATCCTAGGCAAAAACAATGTTCACCTACATCAAATTCAAGTCCCTTGGCCTTTACTCGGAATTATAACTGGTGTAATTCAACTCGAGCCGCTGAGGTCTTACCGAATACTGAACTCCAGTTCTATTTTATCGGGTACCCAATGCGTCCGTCGTGATTTTTCATTGTATCATTGATACGGATATTTTACTGGCAGAGCGCATTCTTGTGTGATTACTAGGACACACATGATGAATCCTGGGGTGTTACCTTCATGTCTTGGACATGTCATTCGGAGTTTTATCGTGTCGAGTGCGATCTGGGAGTTTTGGTATCGATTTTTGTCGGCTGCCTTGTCTGGCTGTTGGAATTGCTAAAGGTTTTTCGTTCTACATATGCTCTCGATAGGAGTAATCATTTAAGGATACTTATTTGTTTTTCATCGTTAGGTGCGCGGCAGCTGATGTCTACGCACTTCTATTCTTGTAGACAGTTGTTGGGCCTCCAAGTGTAGAGGTTTGTAGAATAGCAACAAGTTTTCCCTTAAGTGGATCACCCAAGGTTTATCGAACACAGGGAGGAAGTGGTCAAAGGCCCTACAATCAAGATACAAGAAGTCTCTTGTGTCCCCAACACACCCAATACACTTGTCAGGTGTATAGGTGCACTAGTTCGGCAAAGATATAGTAAAATACAAGTGGTATGGATAATTATAAGTGGTAACAGTGCTAGAAAATAGCTTGATGGTGTGGAAAAGACTAAAGTAAAACTGAAATAAAGATAGAAGCAAGCAAACATGTAACAGATCTAGTTGCAAACAGTGTTTTAATGCTTAGAAACAAGGCCTAGGGATCATACTTTCACTAGTGAACACTCTCTCATATAAATATCTTCTCTTTATGATACTACTCTTAAGTACTCTCTAGTTGGACACTCTAGTCCATGGTAGGGCTATAACAGCACACCTCAAAGTAAGTCTTTCCCATCTAGATAACCCCACACTGTCACCTTGAGTACTAGATGGTTCCAACAAACACCACAATTTCATAAAGACATCCATCTCCAAATATAACTCATAACAAGTATTTGTAATCTCTAGCCTAAGTGCCACCATGCTGTGCACACTGTCAACTTCACACACATGGGGAGAGCATAGATCTATTAAAGACTAGAGTAGCAAGGTTGATCTACTTGATTATAAAGCTCATGATCTCAATAAGATCATGCATAGAGAGAGAGATGAACACATAGCTACCGGTAGAACCCTTAGCCTCGAGGAAGAACTACTCCCTCCTCATTATGGGAATCATCAATGGTGATGGAGATGGTGGTGGAGATCGATGGAGATGGCTCTGGGGGCACTTCCCCGTCCCGGCAGGGTGCCCGAACAGAGACTTCTTGTCCCCCGAATCTCCCCTTCGGTGGCGGCGGCGCTGTGGAACTTTTCGTGGCTGGAGGCTTGATTATTTAGGGTTTATGCATCGGGAGGCTTCTTATAGGCGAAGAGGCAAGGTCGATGGGCGGCCAGGGGGCCCACACCACCAGGTGGCGCGGCCAGGGCTAGACCGCGCCACCACATGGTGTGGCCGCCCTGTGGCCCCTCTCTGTCTCGTCTTCTGGCTCCGTGAGTCTTCCGGTAAAATATCAACTTTGGCTTTTGTCCCATCCAATTCCAAGAATATTGATTTTCTGACTTTCCTGGAACCAAAAACAGAAGAAAACAGGCAACAGGCATTGTGGCATTTCTTAATAGGTTAGTCCATGAAAGTGTATAGAAAGTACTCCAAAGTTGGAACAAAACACAAGAAAGTAGATAAAACCAAGCATGGAACATCAAAAATTATGGATACGTTAGCAACGTATCAACATCCCCAAGCTTAACTCATGTTCGTCCTCGAGTAGGTAAGTGATAAAAATAAAGAATAATTTTTGAGGTGACATGCACCATCATAAACTTGATCAAAGTATTTGTAAAACATTAATAGATGGGAACATAGTACTTCAATCATAACATGAAAGACAAAGTTCTAGCAATAAGACAACGAAACTATGTTCAACATGAAAAGGCACAAATAAAAGATTCATGAATAACAATGCTTTGCAAGACGTTTGTTTGTTTCACATAAAGAAAACATAGTATAATGACATTCAGCTTGTCCCTCATAGAGTAGCAAATATAATTGCATAGGACACCTTCAAAGTTCATAAGCGTGACTAGATACAAATAGTTTAAAACAAGCAATATCAAAGCTATGCATCAATCAATAAGTCTTGGGACAATGCACATAGAACTAAGAATGGTCAGTATGCTCTCAAAGTAGGTGCATAAAGATAGAAGGTGGAGACTCAACATAAAAGTAAAAGAAAGGCCTTCATAGAAGGAAGTAGGGATTCAATTCTCATAAAGAGCTTCCAAAAATTATGGTACTTAATAGCTTTCAGCTCTCATTGCCCCTATCATAAGCATCTTGAAGGTGATTAAGGTTAAAGTGACACAACTAAGAGGATATGCTTGATAAGTTATAAACCGAAATCTCATGCCCCTTACTTACGAAGACCGAACCTCATGCTACTCAACTTTAGTCACAAGTAAGCTCTTGTCATTGTAAGTACGTATGTATCATAAAGAACCGCCAACAGGGTACCCCTTGCACATGATGCAGGAGCTATCCCATAATCAAAATGACAAGCCAAGCAGACAATGAGCATCTCACCGATCTTTTTATTTGCTATTTGCATAGGTTTTTATTGAGGATGCTTCATAGAGTGCTCATTATGGTGATGCTACAAGTTTCCACCATGATTAGGCATGGATTAGGCTAGCGGCCCAGGCGTTTCTCTAACACACATACAAACTCCATGATCTTACAAGTTCCACTTTTATTTCACACCACCGGGAACCATAAGCAAAAGAACATGATATCAACGGGGTACAAAGTACAAGTGCAATGTTGAAAGCGTTCCCCATGATACATGGTTCTGCTAATTCAACTTATAAAGCGCAAGCATATACGCAACAAAGAAGGACCCAATGGTTCAAGTTTATTAAATGCAAAAAAGTAAAGTGTGTCATCAAGTTCGTGAGAGCTTTAATAACTAGTTTTCTCATAACAACTTTAACTTGGAAGGTAGACAAAACATGAATATACTTGGAATAGCTTATCCTAGTAGGTAGGTATGGTGGACTCTTTGGAATAACTTGGTTTAAGGAGTTGGATGCTTGAGTGGAACTCATACTTGGTTGTAGAGGCTAGCAAAAGACTGGGAGCGACAAACTAAGAGAGCAATAATGGCCATAATCATGCAGAGCGACAAAACATCATTGATCAAAGCATAAAGTGATACTACAAGTTGAAAACTAAAGGATCATAAAGGCTATGGTGACTTAAGATAGTCATAACATGGTGTGAGTATGTGCCAAGTCAACCCAAATAAAGCATCAAAGGCGAATACCACTATACTATGCTTTAATATGGTAAAACAATGCATGATTCATCCAAGGCACATTAAGCAATCTCAATTGTTTATAACAAGTCATGCTACAGAAAAGAATACTAAGCATAAAGCCAAAACAATATCAAGCATGGCATGACAAAGCATAGGCCACAGTCAAAAACAAGCTCTCTTTACCACTTACGCATGAACTTTCCTACTCTTTTCCAAACCAAACCAAACTACTTGAAAACCAATGTATGAAAGATGGGGTCCAACCAATTTATTCAGAAAACTAAGCAAACCAAGCAAACGAAAAACCAAAACGAAAACGAAAAAGAAGACGCTCCAAGAACAACACAATTGTGCATGAAACAATAAAAATGAAGCGTTTGGAAGAAACGTGGGATTTTTATTTATGAAGAGGGGGATGCCTTGGGCATCCCAAAGCTTTGACGCTTGTACTTCTTGGATATTTCTTGGGGTGATACGCGTGGCATCCCCAATCTTGAGCTTTAGTCCATCCTTCATTTCATTACTCATTCCTTCCATACACCTGAAATTTTTCCTTCATACAAAACTTCACACAATCTTTATTAGCAACATTAGTGCACTCAAGATAATAGGTCTTTAGGTTCAGTTCCCCAATAAAACACAAGCTACTGTAGCACTTCCCTCAAAAATATCAATTCCCCAAAAGAACTCGAAAAGGAACCAACAAGAAACAAATGCAGAAAATGGCAGAAATTTGTCAAAACAGACCAGCAGGTAAAGACGAATTTTTGCAAAGACCTTCTGTTGCTCAAATAAAAAAGTGTTGAACTAACGAAAGTTATATAACAACCTGGGGCGGAAGCACAAACATTCACGCCTCAGAAGGACGTTCAGAGATTTTACACGAATTTTTACAGTGAAGCACAGAAATCTGTTTCGGGACAGCAACTTTCCCAATCATTACTTCTCTCTCATTAGAGGTTACTGTTGGCACAAAAAGCAAAATAAAAAGGATAACGAGCGGTTATTACAGAGGTAATAACTTCCAAGACTCATCTAAAACTTTTGGGTTATCTCCCAATAAGTACTTTTCTTTAACGCCTTTAAGTTAGGCATGATAGTTTGAGAAAATGCTCACATAAATAATATGAATTGAAGTAAAAGAGAGCATCAAGAAGCAAATTAAAAACACATTTAAGTCTAACCCACTTCCTATGCATAGGAATATTATAAAGAAACAAATCATGAAAGCACAAAGCAACAAGCATAGGAAAGAAAAACAAGTGCAATTTCAATAATTTCAACATAAAGAGGGGAAACTTAATATTGTTGAGACACATAAAACCATGTTTCCCTCTCTCATAATAACTTTCAGTAGCATCATGAATAAAATTAACAATATAACTATCACATAAAACATTCTTATCATGAGCCACATGCATAAAACAATTATTACTCTCCCTATAAGAATAGTCATTCTTATTAATCATAGTGGGAGAAAACTCAACAAAATAGCTATCATTATTATTCTCATCACCATAATCATCAAATATAGGAGGCATATTGTAATCATTAATTTTCTCCTCAATAGTAGGTGGACTAAAAATATCTTATTCATCATTGTAATCATCATATATTGGAGGTTTGGTATCATCATAAGCAATAGAATAGCTATCTTCCAAAGCTGGGGAACTAAAAAGATCATTTTCATAAAAACTAGCTTCCCCAAGCTTAGACTTTTCTATAGCATTAGCAATAACGGTGTTCAAAGAATTCATACTAACGGCATTGCTATTAGCATGCAAATAAAGTTCCATAGGTTTTTTAATCTTTTCTTCAAACACTTCATGTCCTAACTCAAGATAAATACTATAAAGCTCTCTAATTTGTTGTTGTTTTCCATTAAGCCTAACTAGTGAAAACAATAAACAAAAAGACAAAATTGAGATCTAAAGGAAATAACTTCGAGCACTCACACCGGAGAATGTGAGTACCTTTTACCTTACCTCCCCGGCAACAGCGCCAGAAAATAGCTTGATGTCTACGCACTTCTATTCTGGTAGACAGTTGTTGGGCCTCCAAGTGTAGATGTTTGTAGAACAGCAACAAGTTTTCCCTTAAGTGGATCACCCAAGGTTTATCGAACTCAGGGAGGAAGTAGTCAAAAGTATCCCCTCTCAAGCAACCCTGCAATCAAGATACAAGAAGTCTTTTGTGTCCCCAACACACCCAATACACTTGTCAGGTGTATAGGTGCACTAGTTCGGCAAAGAGATAGTAAAATACAAGTGGTATGGATAATTATAAGTGGTAACAGTGCTAGAAAATAGCTTGATGGCATGGAAAAGACTAAAGTAAAACTGAAATAAAGATAGAAGCAAGCAAACATGTAACAGATCTAGTTGCAAACGGTGTTTCGATGCTTAGAAACAAGGCCTAGGGATCATACTTTCACTAGTGAACACTCTCTCATATAAATATCTTCTCTTTATGATACTACTCTTAACTACTCTCCGGTTGGACACTCTAATCCATGGTAGGGCTATAACAGCACACGTCAAAGTAAGTCTTTCCCATCTAGATAACCCCACACTATCACCTTGAGTACTAGATGGTTTCAACAAACACCACAATTTCATAAAGACATCCAACTCCAAATATAACTCATAACAAGTATTTGTAATCTCTAGCCTAAGTGCCACCATGGTGTGCACACTTTCAACTTCACACACATGGGGAGAGCAGAGATCTAATAAAGCACTTGAGTAGCAAGGTAGATCTACTTGATTACAAAGCTCATGATCTCAATAAGATCATGCATAGAGAGAGAGATGAACTCATAGATACCGGTAGAACCCTTAGCCTCGAGGAAGAACTACTCCCTCCTCATCATGGGAATCAGCAATGGTGATGGAGATGGTGGTGGAGATCGATGAAGATGGCTCCGGGGGCACTTCCCCGTCCTGGCAGGGTGTCGGAACAGAGACTTCCTGTCCCCGAATCTCCCCTTCGGTGGCGACGGTCCTCTGGAACTTTTCGTGGCTGGAGGCTTGATTATTTAGGGTTTATGCATTGGGAGGCTTCTTATAGGCGAAGAGGCAAGGTCGGTGGGTGGCCAGGGGGGCCACACTACCTAGTGGCGCGGCCAGGGCTAGCCCGTGCCACCACATGGTGTGGCCGCCATGTGGCCCCGCTACGTCTCGTCTTCTGGCTCCATGAGTCTTCTGGTAAAATATCAACTTTAGCTTTTGTCCCGTCCAATTCCGAGAATATTGATTTTCTGACTTTCCTGGAACCAAAAATAGCAGAAAACAGGCAACTGGCATTGTGGCACTTGTTAATAGGTTAGTCGAAGAAAGTGTATAGAAAGTACTCCAAAGTTGGAACAAAACACAAGAAAGTAGATAAAACCAAGCATTGAACATCAAAAATTCTGGATACGTTAGCAACGTATCAGCAGCACTCCTGATGGGAGTAGCCCCCCGAGGCTATGTTCGGATGTATTCTTCGGGACATAGGCTCAAAAACTTATACTGTATTTATTTCACCAATATTCCTTTGAATTTTGTTGGGTGCGCGGCCAGTGCTCCTAATAGGAGTAGCCCCCGAGGATACAATCGAGATATTTGTATTCGATTGTAGTCTCAAAGTCTCTTTTGCTAAGGAATTTACTTTGACTCCAAAATTTTCTTTTCTTCGGGTCCTTGTCCTTTTTATAGGGCCACAATTTTCTTTGCGACTTGCATTGTATGACGTCACTGATGGAGAATTTACACCGTGGATTCCCAGAAAACACGTCTTGATGGGACGCTTCAAATGTGGGACCGTGCAGCACTAATGGTGACGTGTGGATCGCGTATTCAGCGGAGTTTTTTGACTGCACGTCCCCTTTTCCATGCGACGATCGAGGCGTCGTGTGGGATTTTCGTATTTTTATCACAGTAATAATTGCTTAATATTTTCCCTTATGGAACTAGTAAGTGGGCACGTGCACGCACGTCTCGATTAATACAGATTGCAATTATAAAATACTTATAAACCATAAATAATTCATAAATAGCATCCAAAATATATAGATTAACACCGCCGCGCGTGGAGTACTCCGATGAGGGACAAGTGTCTGGCGGTGCAGGGCGACGAAGAGAGGCGGTTGGAAAACTCCTCGGCTCCTCGACATACTTTCCACCGGCCACCAGCGAGGCAGGGCAGCGATATCTCCGCGCGGCCAAAGCCGATAAGCCTGTCGGTCCTACTGAACAGTCAGTTTCTTCGTCACCATCCAAAACTGTATACAAATCTTGGTCTAGGACGATGTCTTCAAAGTAAGCGTGAAGCACCAGGAGGCCATCCGTCTATATCTATACACGACCTAGTATAGGCAGTAACTGTTGTTTGACGGTGAGTAGTTCCAAAAGGAATCTAGACCCTAGAAGTTGCAAAAGGAATGCAGACCCTAGCAGTGGCACTCCGGCGCGGCGAAGGGCATGATGGCGAGCAGTTACACAAGGAATCGATAGGACTAATAAGCAAGTCAACATAATATCCAGATCAATCATTATCGTCGGATCGATGACAAGTACGCCATGAGGGGGTCCTCGAGGCATGCGGAAGAGAGGGGTGTGAGGCATACGGTGTTCCAGGATGGTGAGCACACAAGTTTACCCTCGTTGGAATCCGCCAGCTTTCAACGGACCCTACTCCTGCTAGCAATCCAGTAATACGGCAGATCCGAAATATGGGTTACAAGGGTTTCGCCTATGTGAGTTGAGATTCTAGACTATTGTGAGGTTGCTGTTGGGGATATACTTTCCGGGTATCCTCACTGTGCCTTACTGACGAGGGTGGCCCACTTAAGGTTAGAGCTTTGCTTCACGAGCGTCCTAGTAAGGGAGAAGAGACGGAGTCCAGTCCGGCTACGGGAAAGCCTAGAAGACTTACCGGCATAGGCCTGTGGTGTTACTTGTAGTCCAAGATGTACTCTGTAACCCACTCTTAGTCGTAGCCGGATAGGTCTCTCCTGTAAACCCTAGGCTAGATATCTATATAAGTCATCCTAGGGCAAGCCTTTAGGGCAACCTCACAATATTCTACAATCTCAACTCGCACAGGCTAAACCCTTGTAACCCATATACTGGCTCTGCCGTATTATCGGATTGCTAGAAGCAGTAGGGTCCGTCCAAAGCCAGCGGATTTGAACCTGGGTAAACTTGTGTGCTCACCGTCCCAGAACACCGTACGCCTCACACCCCTCTCTTCCGGACGCATTGAGGACCTCCGCATGGCGTACTTGTGATCAATCCGACGACAGTTAGCGCCACCGTGGGGCAAGTGAGCTTCAGATCCGCGTTCCAAGCTGAATTGGCAAGAATCGGAATCGGCGAGACCATCGCCGTCGATCGCTTCCTCTACGCCAGCGACGTCCCTCTCATCATTCTCGACAAGACCTGGATTCCGGCTAGGGAGGTCGTGACTGCCTACACCATCATGTCTTTTGGCGAGATCGATGTATACATCGGTTTCGCTGAACCTGCCTCACCCACCACAGCGGTGATGATAGAGGCAAAAGAAATCTCTGGGTCCACTTTATCCGCAGAGGCGGCAGAGTTCCAGATCTCAGAAAATCCTATTCCCACCCAGCCCGCACATGTTGTGGAGATAGTGGAGAAAGCTGAACCTGAAGCAGATCTTGTGGTGCAAGTCGAATTTGGAGCGGATCTCCCTAGCGAGGCTGAATGCCAGATCAATCTACCCGCTGAGGTCGAGATCCAGGAGGTGCAAGACAACAACCTTGGTTCCGTCTCTACCAATACCGGAACGTATCAACCTTTCATGAGGCATATGTTGAGGTGCATGATGGTGTAAGCCGCAAACGTGGATGAGGTTCTCGAGACCATCAGAATTTTTGAGGAAAGCCACAACTACCTCAGGACACACGCGTTGCACTTTGTCGAATATGTTGGATCTAGATCCGGCTCTGCCGATGCTGGAGACAATGAAGACTCGGTGCTGGAGGCGATTGGGACAAACACCGACTTACCGGCATCTTTGGATGATTCCATGACGTCGGCGGATTTCTGAAAGTTCTCCGTGGAATACGAAGAGGAGTTTAACTCCAAAGCTTCAGAAGAAGGAGAAGCCATGGACGATGGATCTAGAGAAAACTCTCCCAAAGCATAGGATGACATGGATCTCGGACACAATCCCGACGTCCAGATGTTCAAAAGTACCGATCAGAGCTTGACTCCGGGAAACGGACCCAAAGCCGTCTTTGCTACCGGCGCTGCCAAGAAGGCAAGGAAGAAGAACAAGAAGAACAAGACCTCGACAAAAGACCCTCCAACAGAGGAAGTGATTGCCGAGGAATATGAAGAAGACTTGGATGGGGAGTTAATCCCAGAAGAGCCCAAAGAAGCTTCGGTGGATGGACATGTGGTCACTGCTGGTGCCCGTAAACTCATCGATGCTGCGTTAACTACATCTATCCCTACAGCTGCAGAACTTACTACTGAAGAATTGGAAGAAACGGCTCAGGCCCTAGAAGCGCGTCGCCAAGTACTCCTGGATGAAGCCAACAACATCGAGGGAGAGAAAAAGTGCATAGCTAATGCGGAGAAGTTCATCTCTCTATAGCATCAGAAGACCCGGAAATGACACATGAGTGACAATCAATTTCTAGGAGTCCACAAGGTTCTCTTTGAGAGGGACCCAGGGATGCCTCGACTCGATAGCAAGGGAGATTTGGTGTACCCAACACCAGTACAAAACACTGCCGCAGCTCGAGATATCCTAGCAAATAATCCAGGCCTAGAACAGGTTCGGTTGGGCATAAAGCTACTCACAAAGGTTCTGGAGCAGCAGAAGGTCGCGAAATATGGGAGTGGGAAACTGGTCTCTCAATCTGACCAATGTCGCACGGATCCGGCCTGGAATGACGTAAGACCCCAATGGGTTCCAGAACAGCATTACTGTTCCGACCGTCGGGAAGACAACTACTCATGAACCGGATCTTCAGGGCAGTGCCATAGAACCGCACGTAACTAGAGCAACGTTTCTCCGGCCACAGAGTAAGAGGCGATTGCTGCACTGTATTCCAGAAACCCTCCCCGGCGAGAGTCGAACAATCGTAGGGATGAAGACAAAGAGAAACGTCGGGAGGAGGACCATTAAAGGATGCCACCTCTTAGACACGCAAGCCGTCCGGCTGAAGCCCATCGCGGTGGGAGTGACGGATGAAGGAACGACGGACACAGTGCCGAGTCAAGCCGGCAGGGGGCTCGCCGCAATGAAGACCCTCCCCGGAACCGGAATAATGATGCTCCAGGTGGAGGCCGGTGATCAGCCGAAAACAATCCACCTGTGCCACCCTCTCCACCAAGCAGCCATCACAATGGCTCTCAAGGAGGCCAAGGAGGGTGTCGTGGCGGAGGAGGTGGTGGCAGAAGCCAAAGTCCGGCTCCAAGGCACCGTAGCTATAGCGAACAACCAAGATGGCGTTCCCTGTCACCAAGTGACGCGAGACAGCGGATCAACTCTAACATAGAGGCGCGGTGCTACGAGAACGATGATATGTAGGTTCAAAGTGCTTCGGACCGCATAGTTGAGAAACAAGGTTCCCGGAAGGATTCGCTATCTCAAGACACATTCAGCCCTATGATGGTGTAGCTCGGCCAGATACTTGGCTCCAGGATTTTTTCCAGGCTTGTTGCATCGCCAAAGGCGGAAACAGCTTGGTCGTGACCCGATATCTCCCACTTATGCTAAGGAATACGGCACGATCCTGGCTCAATGAACTTCCGGAGAATACCATCCACAACTAGGTATGATATGCAAAGCGCGTTCTTTCGGAATTTCGAAGGCACATATCGGAGGCCCTATACGGTAGGAGACCTACAATGTTGCACCCAGAAGCTGGAGAAACTTGCTGAGATTACCTCGGATGATGGATCGACACCAAGAACTCCTACGAAGGGGTAAATGATCAAACTACGATTGAAGCTTTCATTGTAGGACTCCCAATTGGTTTACTATGTTACCGCTTGAAGTGCGACAAGGTTACTGATCTGGGAGAGATGCTAGAAATAGCGAGCAAGTATGTAGACGCGGACGACAATGCAGAGGGATTACTGAACGCCCTAGCTGTGCCACAGTCGGCAAAACAACCAAAGCAACAAGCTCAGAAGTGCAAGAATACCTCGTAACAAAAGCCCAACACGGAAATGGCAATGGTCACTGCTACTTTCAGGTATGTAGGACGAGGAGGGCGTGGCGGTGGCTGCGGACGTGGTCGTGGGACTTCCAGAGTCCAGGGTAGAGGAGACCAACCACCCGGCAAAACCTATTCATGGGCCGACATTGCCAACAACCCATGTGTGCATCACTTAGATGCCAGTGGGGGCTCGTCTCACACAAACACCGAGTGTCGTTTCAATGATGACATCAAGAAAGACGATACCGCTGGCTATAGGGCTAAGCGGAAGAAGGGATAAAAATCCTGAAAAAGAGAAGGAGACCAAAGAAGAATCCGACATGGAGGAAGCTGACCCTTCAAATCCCAAGCCAGATGGAAAGAAGAACTTCCCAACGAAGAAAGACACTTACGTCACTTTCCTTGTATCTCAACCAGCAAAGGTCAAGAAAGCAGTTCTGCATGAGCTCAGTGCAACTGTTCTGGCTGTCCCACAACTCTTGGATTGGTCGGAAGTGGCAATCACCTTTGACCGTGTTGATCACCCTCCTAAGTTGCATAGGCGAGGAAAATACGCCTTAGTCGTCCATCCACTTATTGACGGTTATGGATTCTCCAAGACTCTCATGGATGGCGGCAGTAGTATCAATATTCTGTATGTCGAAACGCTATGCCGGATGCGGATCTCGGAGACACAGTTGAATCATAGCTCTGTGATCTTTCGCGGAGTTTTCCCATGAAGACAAGCAAATTCCCTCGGAGAGATCACTTTGGATGTTACCTTTGGAGCTCCGAAGAACTATCGGACGGAGGAAGTTTCCTTCAAAGTGGTCCCGTTCAAGAGCATGTACCACGCTATATTCGGATGTCCGGCATACTGGGCTTTTATAGCTCATCTGTGTTACATTTACAATATGATGAAAATTCTAGGTCCCAAAGGCATGACCACCATCAGGGGAGACCCGAAGAAGGCGCGAGAGTGGAAGGATGGAAATTTCGCCTTTGCTGAAGCCATGTTGCACGCCCAAGAGTTCCAGGAGATCAAGAAGACCATCGATCCATCCGAGATGCCCGCAACAAAGAAGGAGGTGACAAAGCCGACTCCGGAGTTCAAGGCATCGGAAGATATGAAGGAGACGTTGTTGAAGGATGATAACCCCTCCAAGGTGACCCAGATAGGTGTAGGCCTAGATAGTGCATAGGAAAGCGCGCTCGTCAAGTTCCTCCAAGCAAATCAAGATATCTTTGCATGGCAGCCATCTGACAGACTTGAGTACCTAGGGAACTTGCCAAGCACTCTCTAAATGTATGCCCGAATGCTAAACCTATCAAACAGTCCTTACGATGTTTCGGTGATGAAAAGCGAAAAGCAATAGCTAAGGAACTAGCCTGACTCGAGTTAGCCGGATTCATAGAAGAGGTCATCCACACTAAGTGGTCGGCCAATCCTGTAATGGTCCCTAAAAAGGACACCACTGATTTAAGGATGTGTGTTGATTATACTGCCTTGAATAAGGCTTGTCCCAAAGATCTGTTCGCTCTGCCTAGAATTGATCAATTTATCGATTCTACGACAAGCTCGGAACTCCTATGTTTTCTCGACGCATATTCCGGTTATCACCAAATCCGGATGAAGGAATCAGACAAAGTCAAAACTTCATTCATAATCCCCTTCGGAACATTCTGTTTTGTTACAATGCCCTTTGGGCTCAAGAACGCAGGATCTACGTACCAGCGCAGTATGCAGCATTGCCTCCACGACCAAATCATACGCAATGTACATGCATATGTGGACTACATTGCGGTGATGTCCAAAAAGAAGCAAACCTTAATTTCTGACTTAGAGGAAACGTTCGCCAATCTACGAAAATACAACATAATGCTTAACCAGAAGAAGTGTTTGTTTGGAATACCAGCTGGAAAATTGTTAGGTTTCATCATGTCTTAAAGAGGCAGAGGTAAACCGAGACAAAATCAAGGCTATACTCAATATTTCTAGGCCGACTCGCCTGAACGATGTTCAAAGACTAACTGGTTGCATTGTTGTAGTCAGTCGGTTTGTAAGACGACTCGGTGAAAGAGCCGCACCACTTTACAAGCTCTTGAAAGAGCTGCACTACAAGACCTGAAGGCAGTACTCTCATCTACTCCTATCCTTGTAGCACCAGAACCTCGAGAACCGATGTTGCTCTATCTCGCTACGACAAACAGAGTTGTCAATGTCATCATGATGGTGGAGATACCAGAGGAAAAGCAGGAAGACCCGGTGTAGCGTCTGACTTACTATCTCAGCAAAGTCCTAACTAAATCAAAGCAGTGGTATCCGCACTATCAAAAGCTGGCTTACGGTGTGTTCTTCGCATCCCGGAAGTTACGGTATTATTTTCAGGAACACCCAATTACCGTGGTGAGCACAGCTCCCATGAAAGATATAATCAACAACAACGATGCTACAAGACGTGTCACAAAATGGGGCATAGAGCTTTCAGCTTTCGACATTGAGTATAAACTGCGTACAGCAATCAAATCCCAAGTCCTCGCTGACTTTGTCACTAATTGGACAGAGACAATAGAGAACATGACCCTCCCGGAGTCGGAATACTAGACCTTACATTTTGACGGGACTAAGGCGCTCGGGGACTCGGGGGCTGCCGTGGTGCTCAAATCACCCCAAGGAGATAAACTTTTCTATGTGTTGCAGATCCACTTAACGTCAACAAATAACATTGCCGAATATGAAGCACTGCTGCATGGAATACGGATTGCTAAGGACATCGGCATCCGACGATTAATGTGTTATGCAGATTCGGATCTTGTTGCTAAACAAGTGTCGGATATCTATAATGCAAATAAGCACATGGCAGCATATAGAGTTGTCATGGATGAACTATCTAAATCGTTCGAAGGGTTTGAGGTTCAACACATCACACGAACAGAAAATGAGGAAGCAGATGCATTATCTCGAATACGCTCTGCATGGAAAAAGGTCCCGGATGGTGCTCTTTTAGAGGGCCTCAAAGTTCCCTCTATAGAAGGAGTAGACGAGGAATATTCGACCAAATCTAACTCACCTTTAGTTGCAGTCCTGGCTATATTTCCTAGCTAGACTCAACCCTACCTTGATTACTTGATAGCTGGCAAATTACCCGAAGACGAGGTTCTGAGCCGGTAGATCATCCGACGAGCAAAATCTTATACTATAATTAATGGTGAGCTCTATAAGCGGAGTGTGTCTGAGGTTTTTCAGCGCTGTGTATCTCCGGAAGAAGGAGTGGAAATTTTATGAGAAATCCATGAGGGTGAATGCGGTCATCACGCTGCAGCCAAATCTTTAGTGGCAAAAGATTTCCGACACGGTTTTTTCTGGCTTACAGCCAAGGCAGATGCCGAATGGCTAGTCAAGACATGCAAAAGCTGCCAAAAGTACGCCAAACAAGCTCATGTTCCGGCTGATCAGCTATGAACAATACCTATAACATGGCCTTTCGTGGTCTGGGGGCTTGACATGGTAGGACCGTTTAAACGGGCTCGAAGTGGATTTACTCATCTCTTAGTGATGGTGGATAAATTCACAAAATGGATTGAGGATAAACCCGTCACCAGTTGTGATGGAGAAACAGCCAGAAGATTTGTCGAGGATGTCATAATCCGATACGGTTATCCGCATAGAATTATCACGGACAACGTGAGTAACTTTTCTATGGGAGAGCTTGCCGAATTCTACGATGAACCTAATATCCGGCTTGACATTGCATGAGTCGCACATCCACGGGCTAATGGACAAGTCGAAAGAGAAAATGGTTTAATCCTACAAGGCACACAGAAAATGGCTGAGGCCTCATCTTCTGGCATGGCGCCGACGGCAGCGACGATGACGACGGTGGAAAAGGAGAGTTTTCGCGGGGTCTGGATCCCCTGCGTCTTGGATGACGCCAAGCTTCGCGTGGTTAAGAACGAAGGGATCCTCCACACCGGCGACTAGCGGAACGGTCTTAACCACGCGAAGCTTGGCGTCATACAAGACGCAGGGGATCCAGACCCCGTGAAACTCTCCTTTTCCGTCGTCGTCGTCGTCGCTATCGTCGGTGCCATTCCAGAAGATGAGGCCTCAGCCATTTTCTGTGTGCCGGTGACCTAGGATCCACCTATATAATGGGTATTAACTATTATTAGGATAAATGTATATCTTCTGAAATGATTTGTGTGGGGAGAGCTCCATAATAAGACGTGCCCATAAAACCATAGGTCATCACATATCTAAATAACCACTACAATGATCTTCGTCAACCACCTATTGATTCATTGCAATTAAGGGTTACCCTATGACTATCGATATGAGCTTAGTTAATCTCTCCCTATCCCCTTTTTTCCATATGGTAAAGCACTGATCACGACATGTCACTTCCCGCCCTACACAATTCCATACTTCCAAGGGTAATTCCCTCTCTAGTCCCGAAGGCAAATATTGCATGTTCGACTTCATATAATATATAAAGAGAGAACTAACACATATTCATAGCACTAAGTTATAGATCATCTTCATTTCATATTATAATATTGCTAGGGTTTCTCCATCACCCCACAGGTAAACTCCTCACACATGGAGGAAATCAACAACATCATCATAATCATGTGGATGGATAATACATTGCAAATGTATCTATAATTTTTGATGTTCCATGCTTGGTTTTATCTACTTTCTTATGTTTTGTTCCAACTTTGGAGTACTTTTCATATGATTTCTTTGACTAACCTATTAACAAGATGCCACAGTGCCAGTTGCCTGTTTTCTGTTGTTTTTGGTTCCAGGAAAGTCAGAAAATCAATATTCTCGGAATTGGACGGGACAAAAGCCAAAGTTCTTATTTTACCAGAAGACTCACGGAGCCAGAATACGAGACGGAGGAGGGCCAGGGCCTGGCCACCCCCCCCCCCCCCCCCCAGGCGCGCGCTAGCCCTACCCGCGCCACCAGGTGGTGTGGGCCCCCTGGCACTCCACCGACCTTGCCTCCTTCGCCTATAAGAGCCTCCCGATACAAAACCCTAAATCATCAACCAGAAATCCACGAAAAGTTCCGCAGCGCCGTCGCCACCGAAGGGGAGATTTGGGGGACAGAAAGTCTCTATTCCGGCACCCTGCCGGGATGGGGAAGTGCCCCCGGAGCCATTTCCATCGATCTCCACCACCATCTCCATCATCGTTGCTGATTCCCATGATGAGGAGGGAGTAGTTCTGTCTCGAGGCTAAGGGTTCTACGGTAGCTATGTGTTCATCTCTCTATCTATGCATGATCTTATTGAGATCATGAGCTTTGTAATCAAGTAGATCTACCTTGCTACTCAAGTTCTTTATTAGATCTCTGCTCTCCCCATGTGTGTGAAAGTGACAGCGTGCTCACCATGGTGGCACTTAGGCTAGAGATTACAAATACTTGTTATGAGTTATATTTGGAGTTGGATGTCTTTATGAAATTGTGTTGTTTGTTGGACTCATCTAGTACTCAAGGTGACAGTGTGGGGTTTTCTAGATGGGAAAGGCTTACTTTGAGGTGTGCTGTTATAGCCCTACCAACGATTAGAGTGTCCAACTGGAGAGTAGTTAAGAGTAGTATCATGAAGATGATATATTTATATGAGAGTGTTCACTAGTGAAAGTATGATTCCTAGGCCTTGTTTCTAAGCATTGATACACCATTTGCTACTAGATCTGTTACATGTTTGCTTGCTTCCTTCTTTATTTCAGTTTTCTTTTAGTCTCTTCCACGCCATCAAGTTATTTTCTATCACCGTTACCACTTATAATTATCCATACCACTTGTATTTCACTATCTCTTTGCCGAACTAGTGAACCTATACACCTGACAGGTGTATTGGGTGTGTTGGGGACACAAGAGACTTCTTGTATCTTGATTGCAGGGTTGCTTGAGAGGGGATACCTTTGACCACTTCCTCCCTGAGTTCGATAAACCTTGGGTAATCCACTTAAGGGAAAACTTGCTGCAGTTCTACAAACCTCTGCACTTGGAGGCCCAACAACTGTCTACAAGAATAGAAGTGCGTAGACATCAATGGAATGAAAGTGTATGGATGAATTCGAATACAAATCCACAAAATCAATTGCTAATACAAATAATTGAGGTAAGTAGGATGAAGGAATGATGTAGCTGATGAGGATGCAGCAGTTGATGGTGAAGGGGATGATGTCTTGTCCTCCAACGATCTGTCTAGCAGCGAGGATGATGCCTTCCTACTAGTTCCTCCTTCAAATCCCTTCTAGAGGTGAAATTTTGGTGTTGCTGTCAAAGTATGTTGGATCTTAGATCAGTCTGTGTTAGGAGAAAGTATTTGACGTGGCAAGGACAATGGTGGTTCATACAGGCGGGCGATACGGACGGGATCCGCCTGTATGGACTCTCGTTATGGGCTCTGATGCTTCTCATCACGTCCTCCTTTTACATAGTTCGTGGATAATTATTTAAATGACTTTTATCACGTCAAAATATCATATTAAAATATAATATGATAGTTCTTATTGATAACTTGATATTTCAGTATCCTGTGGAAACAAGCATAAAATATGCGTGCAAGCATGGTAAAATGCCAAAATCCTACCACTACACATGCAAAAACATAAAGTAAAAAAGGCTTCAAATATGCACTCATCAGTCAATGCAGTTGATTCCTGGCCCATCACTAGTAAGCATTTTCACAGTAGCAAACACTGTAGCAGAGATTCATTCTTCAAACAAGAGTTTGTGATGCGCTCGATGTAGGAGGTATGATCCCTCTGAAGGTATACACACGTCCAGTGATCTCGTCCAGGCAGAGCTTCACCGTTTAGGGTTTGGCAATGCTCGAGAAGCGGAGCGGTCTTCATAGCTCGTATGTGTAGAAGAAGATATTAGTGGGAGGGAGGCAGCCAAACACCTTCTGTGGGATGATCTGGTGGTTGCACCTTCCCTCCCTTTATATACGAGAGTAGGAGGGGAGGAGGACCTGGTGCGCCAGGGTTCTTCCTGGTCACTAACCCCTCCCCAAATCCTCTAGATATCCTCCATCAATGCTTGATCTCCATATTATGTTCCTCAAATATAAAAGATATGGTATCTTCCCATAATTACTAAATTAAATCAAATCTCAATTAGCATTATGATCATAAATTTCCTAAAATGGATCTCACCATTTTAGGAATGTGTGGAGCAGCCATGGGAGGCCTAGGTGCCACACCTTATGAGTCTGGCTTCCCCATGAGCCACCCGAGGTGGGCCATGGTTAGCCTAGGCGCCATCCCTTGTCAGGTCTATGCTCCGGTACTTGTTTCCCTTCAGGAACCATTCGGCAACTCTGAAAGTCTTTCAGTTTTCTCTAGATGACCCGGTACCATTTCGGAAAATCTCTCACATACATACATGCTCTACTCTATATAACAAAATCCTTTAAGAATGTGACCCCGCAGGTGCGGTGTTATGTGGCCATTTCCGCAGAACTCCTTCCATGCAATAATCAAAAGCAGGATCTGAATACCCACATTGATTCCACACAACCACGAAGTAATCAAACAAACCTATTGATGGAATTTACTATCCCTTTGCTTCATGATAGACAATCCTGAGGTAAGACAATTCAGTATCCTTGTACTATAACACTTGATTACTATACACCATTGAGTTTGTTACTAGTTTGTCATTATTTATCTTGTTCATATATTCTAGTATCCAGTGAGTCTCATCACCCTTTGTCTGGCCAGACATATTGGTGACACTGTAATATCAAGAATGGCCCAAGAGTATCTCTCCATTGCTAGAGGTGCAAATCCCATCTTGGACTACCTTTCTAACATATTCGAAAGCACCCTTTATGATCACCTAGTTAAATAAGACGTTCGAATAGAATCAAGACATGCCTTCCACTATGAAGGACAACTAATATCCTCATGGTCAAAGGACAAAGTAATATGACGACAACAATATACCAACAATAGAATGATGACATTTATCTTTCAATAGATCATTCTGACTTAGGTCAGTTCAATATCCATGTTAAGTCATAACAATATGCCCTCATTATCAAATGGTGTCCTTGTTAGAATAACTATACCATGATCTAGGAAACTTGATCATCTTTGACAATGAGCTAGTATTCCCCATGAGACTAGGAACACTTGGTGTTTATTTCTTTAGACGTGCTACCGAGGTTTCGTTTGATTCTCATAATCAAGACATAGAGCAGTTATAGCATAAAGAATAAACTACAATTATGAATAAGGCAATAGCAATTAACATTTATTTGTCTCTAGGGAACATTCCCAACAATTTGCCACCTGCAGCTTGGCCTCGTGGTACCATTCGTATTGCTTCTCATGTAGCTCACGCTCACCGGCGAGATCCTTCACGAGGAAGAGCTCATCAAGCTCCTCATCCCACCAAGTGCGGTTCCATTCCTCCACCTCTTCGTGCACTCCTCTCTGTAACATGTCAGCATTGATGTGGTCAAAGGTTGTGTCGTCAATGTAGTCCTCAATGTCAATTACACCGACATACACTTCAGGGGTCATAGCTATCAAGATCCTACCCCTCTCTCTTAGGCGGCTATAGTAGGGCATGATAATTTCTAGATGAACTCCCAACCTCGCGACGCATGAGGTGGTGTGGCACTATCCTACGCTTATCGGTGTAGCCGAGCTCCATGCGCTTCCTCGCAACATCGGAGAACACGCATCAACGATGCTCCTCCTCGTATCCGCTTTGACATCACGGCCATGGCTGCGCTAGCTCGTGGATCATCCAACCTAACCACCCCCCACTCCTATCGAGCTTCCACAAGGCCACATCACGGGCGAGGCAGTGCAGGACCTGGTGCGCGGAGTGGCTAATTTGGGTCGACGGCGGCATATTTGGGCGGTAGAGTGCAGCGAAGGTGTAGAGGGGAGCGGAAAATGGAGAACGATCATGGCCTCTATTAACCCCTCTGAACGGAATAAATAGAGGCCGACGGGATTTTTCCACACCCCTCAAAACTTTTATAGAGTGAACGCAGTTTAGCGCGTTTGTTCGGACCAAAAACGATGCCCAACCCGCAAACTCGCCAAAAAAATAAGGGTTGACCCTGTTTAAGGGCTCTTCTAGAGATGCCATAATCACTACATCCAAGCTTCCCTCCATCGCCCGCATTCACATGCGGGCCACCAGCACATGCAACTCTTTTTTACGGTTTTTCTCTTCCATGGACATGCATGATGGCCCACCACATGCATCCTATTCTCTTCTCTTTTATTTTCTTTGATTACCACATGCAAATGCGTGCAAACATCGACGGATATGGGTCGATTTTTTCCCTTTACATCTCTTATCTTTTCATTTTAGCAATTTGCTTTTAGCACATCCCTTTTAGCAATTCTATTTTTATTTTATGTAGGAAAATATCATTCAATACCAAAACTACCTTCCTTTGAATGATATTTTAAATAATTTCCTTTCTCAGGACAATGGGTTTTCTAGGGAAAATACCAGGTGGGAAAAATCACTTTCAACTCAAGTGAACTGCCACTTTCAACTCAAATGAACTGCCACTTCCAACTCAAAGGATGTAATGCTTTCAAAATGTTGAAACTTTATTTTTGTAAATTAATGCGCTTTCTATATATATAGTCATGGGAACATGTATTTTGTATATAAAATGCTTCAGTTCTGATGTAGTCACCAACACAGTCCTGATGTAGTTACCAACAAGGTCTATAATTAGTCACTAACAAGGTATTGATGTAGTTACCAAGATGATGGTTAGTAACTAGTCACTAATATGGTTCTAATATAGTTACCAAGGTCTTCAGTAACTAGTCACCAGCACAGTGCTAATGTAGTTACCAACATGTTCAGGAACGATTCATCAATACGATGTTGATGCAGTTACCTAGGGGGTTTAGTATCTAGTAACCAATACTATGTTGATGTAATTACCAAGGTTTCTTGTAACTAGTTCACCAACACAGTGTCATTTATAGTTACCAAGATGTTGGCTATGCCCTTACCAATGTGGATCCGATGTAGTTATGTAGTTGTTAAGTAAGTAGTTACTATGGTGATGATGATATCGTTAGCAAGATATTGAGTAGAAAGTTATAATGCATTGTGTTGATGTAATTACCATGGTGTTGAGTGACAAGTTTTCATTTTTACCATAGTTAATATAAAGTTAAGATGGTGCTTTAGTAACTAGTCAGAACCGATATTGATGTAGTTACCTAGGTGTTAATACAAACTTAACCCGATAACTCATATGTTGTAGTTCGATAACTTGTAACTTCAATAACATCATCGTTACAACAACCTGAGTAAGTATTTGATGCCCGCAACAAGGTACTAGACGGTAACACAAATATACATTATCAGGCTGATAACTTTTAAGCTAAAGAAGGTCACCAAAAAATTTCAAATGGAGTTAACTTTTGGGTTGGTAACTATTGGGGATATACTTTCTGGGTATCCTCATTGTGCCTCGCTAACCAGGGTGGCCCACTTTGGGTTAGAGCTTTTCTTCATGGGCGGTCCAGTCAGAGATAAGAGATGGAGTCCAGTACGGCTACGGGAAGGCCTAGAATACTTGTCGACATAGGTCTGTAGTTACTTATAGTTCAAGATGTACTCTACAACCGACTCTTAGTCATAGCCGGATAGGTCTCTCCTGTAAACCCTAGGCCATATATCTATATAAACCGTCCTAGGGACTAGCCTTTAGGGCACCCCACAATAGTCTACAATCTCAACTCGCACAGGTGAAACCCTTGTAACCAATATTCTAGCTCTGCCGTATTACTGGATTCCTAGCAGGAGTAGGATCCATCCACCACCGGTGGATTCGAACCTAGGTAAACTTGTGTGCTCACCGTCCCGGAACACCGTACAACTCACACCCCTCTCTTCCACACGCATCGAGGACCCCCTCATGGCGTACACGTCCTCAATCCGACAATAGTTGGCACCCACCGTGGGGAAAGTGAGCTTCAAATCTGCGTTCTGAGCGGAATCTGCAAGAATCAAAATCAGCGAGACGATCGCCAACGGTCGCGTCCTCTATGCCAGCGATGTCCCTCTCATCATCCTGGACGAGACCTGGACTCCGACTAGGGAGGCCATGACTAGCTACACAATCATGTCTTACGGCGAGATCGACGTCTATCTCGGTTTTCCTGAACCTACCCCACCCACCCCAGAGGTGATGATAGAGGCAGAAGAATCTTCCAGTTCCACTTTGTCCGTAGAGGCGGCAGAGTTATGGATCCCGTAAAACCCTAATACCACCCAGCCTGCACCTAACGCGGAGATAGTGGAGAAAGTTGAGCCTAAAGAAGATCTTACTATGAACGTCGAATCTGGAGTGGATCTCCCTAGCGAGCTCGAATCCCAGATTGATCTTACCCAGCAAGGTCGAAACCCAAGAGGAACAAAGCAACAACAACTCTAGTTCCGACTCTACCAACGCCGGAATGGAGCAACCGTTCCTAAGGCACACGTTGAGGCGTATGATGCTGCATGACGCCAGCGTGGACGAGATTCTCGAGACCATCAGGCATTTCGAGGAAGCCTACAAGGAAAGTCGTAACTACCTCAGGACACACGCATCACACTTTGTCAGATACATTGGATCCGGATCCGGCTCTGCCGATGCTAGAGACAACGAAGACTTAGTGCTGGAGGCAATCGGAACAAACACCGACTTACCAGCATCTTTGGATGATTCGATGACGTCGGCGCATTTCGAAAGTTCTCCGAGGAATAGGAAGAGGAGTTTAACTCCAAAGCTATGGAAGAAGGAGAAGCCATGGACGAAGGATCTGGATAAAACTCTCCCAAAGCGCAGGATGATACGGATCTTGGAGACAATCCCGACGTCCAGATGTTTGAAAGTACTAATCAGAGCTTGACTCCAGGAAATGGACCCAAAGTCATCTTTGCTACCGGTGCTGCCAAGAAGGCAAAGAAGAAGAAGAAGACTCCGGCAAAGGAGCCTCTAGCTAAGGAGGTGATTGCCGAAGAATACGAGGAAGACTCAGATGGAGCCCTAATCCCAGATGAGCCGAAATATACTCCGATGGATGGACACGGGGTTACCCCTAGTGCCCATAAACTCATCGGAGACGCGCTAACTATGTCAATCCCTACCTCTACAGAGCTTACACCTACAGAACTGGAAGACAAGTCCCAAGCCCTAGAAGCACATCGCCAGGTACTCCTAGATGAAACCACCAATCTCCTCGAGGAGAAAAAGTGTATTGCGGCTGCAGGGCAGTTCAACTCCCTATAGCACCAGAAGACCCGGAATGACCCTGTGCGGGCTAACAAAAATCCGAAAGTCCACAAGACCCTCTTTGAGGGAGATGACATCGTTAAAGGAGAACCTCGGCTACACAGTAAAGGAGATTTGGTGTATGGAACACTAGTGGAAAATATTGCCGCCACCCAAGATATCCTGGCAAACAATCCAAACCCAGACCAAGTTCGATTGGGCGTAAAGCTACTCACCAAGGGCCTGGAGCAGCAGAAGGCAACAAAATCCGGAAGCGGAAAACTGGTTTCTAAATCCGACCAATGTTGCATGGATCCGGCTTGGCATGACATAAGGCCCCGACGGGACCCAGAACAGCATCAACGTCCCGATCGTCAGGAAGATAATTATTCAAGAACCGGATGTTCAGGGCAACAGCACAGAGCCGCACGTGACTGGAGTAGTGTTGCTCCAGCCACAGAATGAGACGCAGTTGCAACACTGGTTCCGAGGCAGCCTCCCCGGCGAAAGTCGAACAATCACAAGGAAGACGAACAAGAGCAACATCAGGAGGAGGACCGACAAAGGATGCCACCCCCTAGACATGCAAGCCGTCCGACTGAACTTCGTCATAGCGGGGGAAACAACGGACGAAGGAATGACGAACACCGTGCCGAGTCAAGACGGCAGGGGGCTCATCATAATCAAGGCCCTCCTTGGAACCGGAATAATGATGCTTCGGATGGAGGCTGGCGAATAGACGCAAACAATCCACCTACACCACCCTCCCCATCAAGCAGCCATCATAGCGGCTCTCGAGGGAGCCATGGAGAGCGACGTGGCGGGGGAGGTCATGGCAGAAGTAGAAGTCCGACTCCAAGGCACCACAGCCACAGTGAACAACCAAGATGGCATTCTCTTTCACCAAGTGACGCGATGCACCGGATCAACTCTAACATAGAGGCACAGCGCTACGAGTCAGACAACATCTATGTGGGTCCAAAATGCTTCGGACCGCGCATTCGGCAAACAAACTTCCTAGAAGGATTTGCTATCTCAAGGCATATCTAGCCCTATGATGGTGTGGCTCGGCCAGACACATGGCTCTAGGATTTTTTCCATGCTTGTTACATTGCCAAAGGAGGAAATAGCCTGGTTGCGACCCGGTATCTCCCGCTTATGCTGAGTAATACGGCTCGATCATGGCTCAATGAACTTCCGGAAAACACCATCCACAATTGGTATGATATGTAGAGCGTGTTCTTTCGGAATTTCGAAGGCACATATCGGAGGCCCTATACGGTAGGAGACCTGCAGCGTTGCACCCAAAAAGCCAGAGAAACTTGCCGAGCTTATCTCGGATGATGGATCGATACCAAGAACTCCTGTGAAGGAGTAAACAATCAAACTGCGATTGAAGCTTTCATTGCAGGACTCCCAATTGGTTTACTACGTCACCGGTTAAAGTACCACAAGGTCACCAATCTGGGAGAGATGATAGTGACGGCAAGGAAGTATACAGATGCCTGACGCGGAGGGACTACTGAACATCCTGGTTATACCACAGTCGGGAAAACAGCCGAAACAACAAACTTAGAAGCGAAAGAACATGTAACACCCCAATTTCAGCAACCCTGATTAGTTGTCCAGAATGCAAAAATCAATAGGAACAAAAACTTTTTCCTGTGTCTTGGTGCAGTGCTTGCTTGTTGTTTGCTTGCACTTGTGCTTATGAAGGGTATCTTAGGATACTCCTTACCTCAACCTCAGTTGGCAAAAGTTATTTACCCAAAACTATCTTGGCTTACTTTACATATTCTCAAACGTTCTGACTTTTCAAAACAGGAGCCAAGACGCCTGTGTAACCAAAACTATTTTAGTAGCTTCTATTGACAAAACTATGGAGAGATATATACTACAATCTCTTTATGTTTTCAAGACAGAGCACTCAAATAATCTTACCTCTAGCTTCACCAAAACTCTTGTTCAAAGCATTTGAATTCTACTCTTGGTAGAGATACCAAGAACCCTCATCTTATTCAAAACTGAACCTCTTCAAAATGCCCCACCCTTACCTCAAGCTAGGCTTGATGGTAACCTCTTTAGTGGTTATGCTTAGTATAAGATGAGTTGCCTTGATCAGTTGTCTGATGTGTTGCTTTGATCTGCTGATTGACTTGTTTGCTTAGGAAGTAGTATGGGCCACTCTAGGAGCCCATCACTAGGCTCAAGATGTTTTCCAATCCTCAATCCCTAAGCAAGAAAGCAAACCTTGTTATGATCCCTAGCCACTAGGAGATCATGTAAAACCCTTAAGGAGATCCATTCTGAGGATCTCCATCCTAGATGTTTCCAAATCCTTAAGACCAACATCCAGCAAGGATCTCTTCTACTCACTTTACACTTCCCTATCACCCACTTGTTAAAGCTCTGATATCTTGCAACTACTCCAAGAACCTTCCCTCTCATACTCTAGTCAAATTCCTCAAAACTGTCCATTTTGACTAAGTCTGGAAATAGCTTCAGAATCACCTTTTGGAATGCCTCCTATTCTCAAACCGTGTACATTTCTCGAAATGCACTTGAACCATATTGTTAACCATCCTAAGGACTACCAAGGCCCACATTTTCCCTTGGTTAAAACCTCTTCCAACCCACTGGTCCATGATGGTTTTGTAGACAAGAAAATAACATTTCCTGCAAAACTAGTCATCATGCCAACTTTGGTAGAAGCTCACACCACCATCCAAACTCCTATGGACCAACTCTCTGCATGGTTGTGTTATAATCATTAAGGCCTATCAAACCCACCTCACTTGTCCCAAGTGGATCTCTGTGTTGCTTAAGCCCACATGGTTTATAATGCATCATGACTCATATTGCTTGGCACCCTTAATTTCAACAAAGTTTGCCATCACTACTAGATCACCTCAAGTGCAATTAATTCAAACTTTTCCTGCCATGATAATCTAAATGACTTGGCCTACCTATCCATCTATCCCTTGCACCAAGGTGAGCTCTGAGCTCCAAGATGCAAGCATGTTTTGGTGGTATAAAAATAACACCACCCTAGATCATCAACTCCTTGTTTTCCATCCTTTTCTAGTTGGGATTTCATTCCACAAAGTTGCAAATGCTTGCTACACCTTGTCTATGACATCTACCTTGATCACCAATATTTATCAATAATTATCCATAATTATTATGGCCCTAAAACTATTTAATTCCTTAAATAGCCAAAATCTCCAAAACTCCATCCCTAAAGGAAAGTTTGGTTTTTACCAAAACACTTCCCTAACGTTTGACTCATGTGAGTCCCACACGTCATATTCTATCTTTCCATATCAAAAATAATTATTTCTGAGAAGCTTTATTATTTCTTTTTGCCCATTTTCTTAAATGGCTGAATTGGAGTAATAATTGTTTTAAATACCTTTTATCCCCAATAAATCCTGGGAAAATTCTCCTAAGTGTGTATCCACATTTGGACCCTTTCACATCAAAATCCACCCTTGTCCAATGGAAATTTATCAGATGATCTTCTAGAAATCATTTCTGTCCTTTTTGAATAATTGGATTTAAGTGGACTGAAACTCCACATAAAAATCCCAAATAAATCCTAGGAGTCTACCTTGACCTTATCTATCTACCAGCACCATTCTCTCCTCTGGTCTAATGCAAGAATTTGGACTTACTTCACAACCATCTATTTCATCAATATTGGTCAATTAAGCAAACTTCTACTCTAGCCACTTCCAAACTCCATCATACCTTGCTCAATGCTCATCCTCAGCCCTAGGACACCCCACTGGTCGACTAGTACTATAGCATCACCTTAGCTCTTCCCATTTTGCCCTTGTACTAGTAGAAGGAGAGAGAGACAACAAAGACCTTACAAAGATATACCCTAATTAATTACCACAGCAGCTCTCCCTCCCACTCTGCCCCTGCACGACCAACATACCCACCATACCCCTCTCCACCTCCCTCTGGACCAATCCTTGGCCAGCCCTCCCTCTCCACCATGCCCAAATGGGTAATTTACTACCTCTACCCCTCCTCCTAGTATATATGGCCAGGGGCCTTCTCCAGCACCTCCCCACGCCCGCATTCGCCCCCACTGCTCCCCACTCGTCACCCCCCTAGCTCCACTTCCCCCTCCCTCGCTCTGTACTGGCTAGGAGAGGAGAGAAAACTCCCCTCGGCCATTGTTGATCTCGAGCTCGAGGTAACCTCTCCCTAACTCTCCTCCACCTGCATGTGGCCTTACAAGGCTCCTCTATGCCTTATCTATCACCCCCGAGCTCCCCAGCCTCTCCCCTCCTCTATACTGCCTATGAGAAGGAGAGGAGGCCAAGCTTCAGCCTCCCCCATCTACAGAGCAAGGGCCTCTCTCTACCGCCCCTCCCTCTATGCATGTGACCTCCTAGTACTCCCCAACCACTTCCGCATCTAACCCACCCCTTGTTTCTGCACAGGAACCCCGGCTCCGGTGGCACCATCGAGCTCCGGCGAGCTCCCTCTCGGGTGCTACCACGAACGTTGCTCCCCGTCCCAGATACCCAGCTTGCCGCCCCTCTCCGAGCTCGGCTCCGAGTACCGCGTCACCCCGTCGGCCTCCATGCCTCAGGTGAGCTCCGGACGGCGCTCCTCTCTGCCCCTAGGGTTTATGCCCCGTCGCCGTCTCGCTGGGGAGAAGAAGGCTTCCCGGCGATCGATCCCCCTTCAGATCGGACAGTCCCTAGGCCCCCATACCGCTTCACCCCGCCAGCCGCTGACCGCCAGGCCCCACCTGGCGGGTTCAAACAGGATCCTCCCACGCGGCACGTTCCCTGCATGGGCCAAATACGCCTCCCCGGCCCAGCGGCCTCTCAGACCCGGCCCACTGCAGCTTTTGTTCCTTTTTCTTTTTAGCAGACCCTTTAATTCTAGAGAAACTCCTGTTAGGAATAAATCCAAATAAAATGTTAAACCAAGTCCAAATGCCTAGATCTAATTTTCTGGTGGCTCCCTGATGTTTTCTCAAACATGCAGAGGAAACCCCATGTCCAAAATAATTTCCTTCAGTTACTGATAATTAATCTGCTAAAATGTAGCTAGTAGACTCAATATTTTCCACAGAGAGTTCTACATCTCCATTTGAGATGAACCAAAGACCTACTGGAAGGTATTTTAAATACCTATCATCCAGCATAGGTCTCCTACCAAGGTGAACTGTATTCTACCTTTAACAAAAATAACAAATCTAGCAACTTTTTGTCTAGAATAAATTCCCCAGGTCTAACCAAATGTGGTTTTGACCTGATTCCAATTTCCAGTACTCCCTAGGATCAATATCTACCAAACCCCAGAAGTTCATAATTTATTGAGCTCTGGTTGAATTTTAGTGAAGTAAATACATCTGTAAAGGGTATTTTCACTAAATAAATCACTTCTATAGTTTGGAAACTCCAAAAAGAGTGAATCCAATTCCTACCAAACGGTATTGGACATTCCAACCACATGCCCTTAGAACCAACTCAATATACTCTATAGAATTAATCTGGTAAAAAGAAGAAGGACTATACATAATTGTCTTTGGGAATTTCCTGAGGGCATTCTGCTAATTCTTTTGACCCAATTCCAACTCTAAGTGGTTCAGTACAGAAAGTACTACCAAACCATCTAAGGAAATAATTGTTGTAGCTCCAGAACTTTTCTGGTGAATTATTTCCTCAAACTAGAGTTTATTCCACTTTAAAAGGCATATCTAATTCTAGAAAATAGATAATCAAGTGAAACCACTTGTGTTGGTTTTGTCTTGTCAAGACCTATCTTAAGATATCATTTTTGCACATTTATATCCCACTGACCACATATCCCTAATCCAAGCTCATCATATCTAGCTAGACAACTATCTTCCGAGAGAGAACACCTCAGTGGCAATCTTGTAAATTCCACCACCCATATCCAACTTCTCCAAACCCTTCCAAGTCCAGTAGTATTTCCTATGTTTGTTTGCTATATAATTTGTCTGTTTTATGCCTTGTATTGATTGTGGTATTGTCTGCTTGCATGTGTATTCGATGAGGACGATAGTGTGAGTGTCTGACGACAAGAAGAACGGGATTTATTATTATTATTATTATTTGGGTATTCTTGGTCATCTGAAGAAGTCCAGGGACTTATTGCTGATCACAGGCAAGCCACCATTCCTGAACTCCTATATATGTCCTACTCTCCTGTACCTGTTTTATATCTTCTTTATAAAGTGCATTATCTCCTGCATGCTTTGTTTTACGAATACTGCGGTAGTAACTTGGCTCCTCCAAGTTATGATTTCGTGTCCTTCGAGGCACCACCCTGATGAACCCATCTCTTATCCCCTTTAGACCGAGAGTATGATGGTTAGCATCCTACTTCCCTAGAAACCCTAGTTTTAAGAGAAGAAACTGTTTTGGGATTTACCCCACCAAAAAGGTTTCAAAACGGCTTTGTAAAACCCTGGAAGAGGCATCGTTCCCAGTGGAAGTTTTAATGAAAGAAATGGTGATGAGAAGAAGAGGAACTGTGATGGGATCACTACTAGGAAACAGCCTATAGATAGACAAGATGCTCAGTGGCGCATAGGCCAATCTATGCGCCACAGGAAGACATCAGTGGTGCACTGGAAAGCATGCGCCACAGAAGTTTGGAAGTTCTGTGGCGAATTTTGCATAGCATGCGCCACAGAAGATTGGTGGGACCCGCCGGCGGGGGGGATGATCCAAGTTATGTGGCGCATTCTGTAATGTGCGCCACAGAAGAGGAAACTTCTGTGGCGCATATTTCCTCATGTGCCACAGAACATGGAGGAGGGCCCCACCACGGAATCTAATTCACCCAAGTTCTGTGGCGCATGTTGACATATGCGCCACAGAAGTGAAACTTCTGTGGCGCATATGTCAACGTGCGCCACAGAACTTGGGG
The DNA here is from genome assembly GCA_910589775.1 of Avena eriantha. Taxonomy (NCBI): domain Eukaryota; kingdom Viridiplantae; phylum Streptophyta; class Magnoliopsida; order Poales; family Poaceae; genus Avena; species Avena eriantha. The sequence continues at coordinate 17,267,104 of OU342746.1, forward strand.
GTGGGCCCCACAGAGGGAATCTTATTCACCCACTTATGTGGCGCACATGGTAGAAATGCGCCACAGAAGTTTCGGCATCTGTGGCGCATTTCCTCCATATGCGCCACAGATGAGGGCGTCCAGATCCATATGTTAAAAAGGTGACATGAGCTAGCTTTCTTATCTATCTATCCCACCACCACCCATTTCACATCTCTACCTCCTCCCAACTCGTCTTCCTCCTCCCTCACACCCCATCTTGCCCATAGTTTCGCCATTTTCTTATATCTAAACCTACTTTAATCCATAGATTGGTAAGTAGAAGCTTCGCTCCAACTTCTAGATCTAAAAGTTCCTTAATTTTCTCTCTCACATCTCTCTATTTGTTTACTAATTTCCTCTCCACCAACTTGCATTGTAGATCTATTTGTCCATACTCTCTCATCGCGCGGTCTCGTCTCGCTTCTATTGTGTCTACTATAGCTAGGTGAGTACTTGACCATCATGAACATGTAGGTGAAGCTTGTCGCGCGGGCGGTGTGTGTGTGCGATCCATGGCGAGACGATGTTTGTGTGTGGTGCATGAATGTTTGCAATGGGAGGAAGTTTTTTGTTGTTTGCTTGTTGTTGTCGGGCCCGGCCGGTGTGGTTGCATCGATGTTTGCCGAAATGTTGATTCATTTCCATTTCGGCAAATTTTTGCACTACCCATATGTCCTAATTTTAGGAAAGGTCATGCCGAATTTTTTCCGACTAGCATTCATGCATGTGTGTGTTCATATGGTGTGGTTCTCACCTATACTCTCTGTTTTGACTACAGGCAACCATGGTCCTCACGATGAGCGAAGGTCGAATTGCTAGGTACAAGAAAGGCGTGAAGGAGGACATGATTCTGAACAACAAGACCATGATAAGATGTCCATGTCGAACATGCAAACTGCAGCGCTAGATCGACCCTGAATCTGGACAATTGGAGGGTCACCTGCTTAGGCGCGGTTTCATGCGCGACCTCAATGAGGCACCGGCAGGACATGGTGGTGGTCACGAAGACGTGGGCGGGCGAGAAGACGAAGAGTCTACCGGGCATGATCATCATGACGAAGGAGATGTCAGCGGGCATGATCATCATGACGAAGGAGATGCCGGCGGGCATGATCAGCATGGAGAAGGAGATGACAACAGGCATGATCATGAAGAAGGAGAAGACGCGAACACACAGACGCTGCAAACTTCGATCTTGCAGGACCCTCATGTTCAAGAACTGCTCCTCAAGGAGACGAGCAACGACAAAGCTGCAGCCAGAGAGAAAGCCAAGCTGGCCCAAATGGAGGTAGACGGGATGACTCCATTGTATCCTGGGTGTCGCCCCGAGGATACACGTTTGAGTGTAATGCTCAAGGCTCTAGAGATGAAGGCCGAACACAAATGGACCGATGTGAGCTTCAACGCGAACATGGAATACTGGCACGACCGACTTCCTAAGGGGAACACATTGCCAACAAGTATCGAGGAGGCCAAGAAAATCGTGTGCCCTCTCGACCTACCACACATTAAATACCACGCATGCATCAATGATTACGCACTTTATCGGAATGAGTACGCGGATAGAACCACTTGTCCGGTGTGTGGCCAAGGACGGTACAAGAGAGGGAACAAGAAAGTTCCTCGAAAAGTGGTATGGTACTTTCCTATCACCCCTCGTCTGCAGGGATATTTCGTAGATCCTAAGGAAGCAAAGCTCATGCAATGGCACGCCGAAAGAGAGAAACCCGAAGATGATCTAGAGAAGGGCAAGATCCTGACACACCCTTCAGATGCTAGCCAGTGGAACGCATTAGACATCAAGTTCGAAGAGTTCGGGGTGATGCAAGGAACGTCAGGCTGGGTATGAGCACCGATGGACTCAATCCTTTTGGAAACCAGAGTAGCACGCATAGCACCTGGCCCGTGTTTGTATGGCTATACAACCTCCCCCCGTGGCTATGCACGAAGCAAAGGTATGTACACATGAGCATTCTTATTCAGGGGCCGAAACAACCAGGTATCGATATGCATCTGTATCTCGGGCTATTGAGAGAGGAGTTAGCCAGCTTGTGGGAGACGCCGACCCGTACGTGGGACGCCTACACTAAAGAATATTTCCATCTGAGAGCCGCGTTGCTCACGACCGTGCAGGACTATCCTGGTTACGCGTATGTATCGGCCCAGGTGAACCACGGACACAATGCATGCGTCAAGTGCATGGATGAGACACCGCATCTCCAGCTACCAAGGGATCCCGGGTCTTCGAAAACCGTGTTCCAAGGTACTTGAAAGTGGCTCCGCATGGATCACTCGTGGAGAACGTGGTGACCTGTTCAATGGTAAGGACGAGCTCGAAAGAGCCCCACGTCCGAGGAGCGGCGAAGAAATCGAGGAGTTTTTGAATAATTGGGTAGATTGCCCTGCGCCTGGAAAAAACAACCGAGGACAAAGCCGCTGCTGGGTGTATGGAAAGCAAGGTCTGTTTTCTGGGACCTGCCGTATTGGAAGGTCCTTCACACTCCCCATAGCCTCGATGTAATGCACATCACAAAGAACGTTACCGAGAGTCTGCTTGGCACTCTACTGAACATGCCGGAGAGGACCAAGGATGGGCCGAAAGCAAGAAAGGACCTTAAATTGCTTGGCATAAAGAAAGATCTTCAGTACCCTGATAGTGATGATGATGATGATCATGATCATCATCAGGAAGGGACTCAAGGTCGCCGCAAAAGAGTTAAGAAGAATGAGGTGGTGCTTCACGCTGCCTGCTTCACTCTAAGTCTGGAGGAGCTCGAGCAGTTTTTTAGGTGCCTCTTAGGAGTGAAAGTTCCTCACGGTTACTCGGGGAAGATAAGCAGATATATGGACGTGGCGAAGAAGAGGTTCAGCGGTATCAAGTCTCACGACTGTCACGTGCTGATGACGCAGATACTCCCCGTTGCGATCCGTGGGATAATGGACGAGCATGTCCGTGAGACGTTGTTTGGCCTCTGTAACTTTTTCGACGTCATATCTAGGAAGTCGATCGGTGTGAAGCAGCTCGATAGGCTATAGGAAGAGATCGTGATGATACTATGCGAGCTTGAGATTTACTTCCCGCCCGCATTCTTCGACATCATGGTGCATCTGCTTGTACATGTCGTGGATGACATCATCCAGCTCGGGCCGACATTCCTGCACAACATGATGCCATCTGAAAGGCTAAACAGTGTCATCAAAGGATTCATTCGCAACAGGTCTCGTCCAGATGGAAGCATAGCCAAGGGCTTTCTGATCTACGAGTGCATCTCCTTCTGCCAGAATTATCTAACCACCGAGAACGAGGATGTTGGAATACCCAGAAAGAAGCACCTCGGCAGGCTCGGTGGATATGGTCACTGCGAGGGCTGCCGCTCACTACATGTCGGCATTGATGGTCGACGCACTGATTTTGAAAGGGCACACTGAGTCGCGCTACAACACATTGAAGTGGTCGGCCCTTGGGTCGAAGAGCACAGAAGCTTAATCGAGCAGGAGTACGTCGACCAGGGCCGGCCGAGGAAGAAGGGAGACGTAACCAGAGAGCACAACTCCAGCTTCACGGGTTGGTTCAAGAAAAGGCAACTGGACAATCCCCCACAAACGCCTTCTACGGAAGATCAAAAACTCATATTCTCCTTGTCGCAGGGCCCAGGGCACAACCTAAGGACCTATCAGTCATACGACATAAACGGTTACAGATTCTACACCGAGGAAAAGGACAAGAATAGTGAATATCAAAACTCAGGAGTAACTATGTTATCCTTTGCTGATGACCAGACTACTGTGATGGAAAGATTCTACGAAAGGATCGAGGAGATATGGGAGCTCGACTACTGTGGAGAGATCGTACCGATGTTCTGTGTTAGATGGGCCAAGAACGTGGAAAAAGAAGGCCGCTATTTCACCACAATGGTTATACCAGATGCCAAATCAACAAAGAACGCCTCCGCAAAAAATGAGCCTTGGGTACTCGCTAGCCAAGTTGATCAATGCTTTTTTATTACCGACCCGTCAAAGCCCAACCGTGTTGTAGTTAGGAGGGGCAAGAGGAGCATCATCGGAATGGAAGGAGCCGCCAACGAGCAAAACTTCGACAAAAACAGCGACCCGAAGATCGAAGAGGAATTTGACAAGTACTTCGACATGCCTACTACTACTAAAGTAATAAGGAAGACCACACTGCCTACTAAAGGTTGTCCATTCACAAGAAGAAATCTCAAAGTGCACGGGCTAAAGTATTCAACCGCGACGAAAAAGGGCAAGAAGATTGTGAAGAGACACTAGCAATTGTGTGACTTTTTGGTGTATTAATTCGTGTGGGTATTAGTTAGAGACTAAAATATATAATGTGATAATCGTGTGGGTATACAAATTCACATTTGTGTGTGACAAGCAAACACACAAATATATATGTATGAATAAATATGCATATGTGTTCTTGCTTTTTTTGAATAAATATGCATATATGTATATGTTCTTGCTTTTTTTGAATAAATATGCATATGTGAATAAATATGCATATATGTATATGTTCTTACTTTTTTTTGAATAAATATGCATATGTATGTAATTAAAAATATTTAAAAAAAGAAAAAAATGTGTGAGACAGCCAGGATTCGAACCTGGCTGCCCCAGGTGAGAGCAAGCGAGCAAGACCACTAGGAAAAGTATCAGATCTTGTCATACTACGAGACGCCACAGTTTTTACTATGTCAAGAAGTTCTGTGGCGCATTCCGAAGGAATGCGCCATAGATGTTCCAACTTCTGTGGCGCATTGCTTCAGACTTCTATGGTCGTTGAACTTATTGCTTCTATGATGATCTAACTTTTAGGTTTATGGATCCTTTGTTTTATGTTCTATGAACATATATATATATGGATGTGAACCCTTTATTCATTCTTTTCATTGTATTTTTACTAATATGCCTTGTCGTCTATAGAGATGGCGACGAGGTGGTATGTGGTGTACATGGGTAGGGTTCCAGGAATCTATGAGGAGTGGGAGGATTGCCACAAACAAGTGAACAAGTTCAGCGGCAACATCTACAAAGGATACGCGACTAGAGAGGAGGTGATAGCCAAGTGGAGGAACCACTTGTGGAAGAAGAACCGGATGAAGATATTGGTCGGGCTAATGCTCTTGCTCACCATTATCACAGTTGTATTCTATTTGATCCTAGTGTAGGCAGCGATGGCCACTTCATATTTGTAATGTGAGATGATATGAACTTTGTATTCGGCGCTTGTGTAAAAATTTGGCACTTGACACTATATATGTATCTCGACCGGGCTCTAAGTGTTTGTATTATATATATGTCGGTTTTCATGCATCTACTACTTGTGCAATGTGTTTTATACTCATCTGGATAAATACTGTATAAATCCTGTATAAATACCTGATTATACACCAGGAAAGTATTTTACTTCGAATACATATTACACAATCAGTGGCGCATATAATTATATAGTTAGTGGCGCATGGCATATCCGTAGCGCATACACGTAAATGCGCCACAGAAGTTCTTCCTGTGGCGCATATGAAGGAATGCGCCACAGAAGTCTGGAACTTCTGTGGCGCATATCCATATGCGCCACAGGAAGTAGTTATCAGTGGTGAGGTAACAGTGGCGACAAAGATATGCGCCACAGAAGTCCCCTTTTCATGCGCCACAGATAGGCTGTTTCCTAGTAGTGAATGTTCTACGCCTTTACTAGAACAACTTTTATCCGTGCAACCACATTACCCCAGGTTGTTGGGGCTTAACTCGTAGTTTGTCTGTATTAGCCGAGGTAACTTCTACCATGCTTATGGGGAGAAATCCCTAGAATCCCGGGCCGGCGTCCCAGATTCTAGGATCTGAAGCATGTCGCTTGCCTCGGCAAGAATGAGCCTGAACAATCAGGAGTCCGGTGCAACAATTGGGTCTCCCGCGGACGGTATGATTTAGGTAGTATGGAAGGAAGTGGAGTCACCAAATTTAAGGTATACGCCAAGTGACGGCTTGGGTATGCCCGTGTACAGAAGGAAGGACTATGGCTGGGAGCCACATACGCGTTCCCGGGGAGATTAAACCCAAGAGGAAAAGCATGCCTTTGCTAGTGTAGACAAGCGAAAGGTTAGGTTTGATTATCTGGACCCCCATCTACCGTGGTAGTGGGCCATGGTTGTATCCCAGAGGATGTATTGATTCTTGTGGGTAAAGTGTGCAAACTCTACAGAGTATAACCTATTCGAATAGCCGTGTCCACGGTCAAGGACGGTTGTAAAGGTGTTTGCTAGGAGTACCCAAACTGTGCTTGTTTGGGAAACAAGTACTCTGATGGACGAAGGTTCTGGGGGAACCCGAGTTCGAAGGCTTTGTTTTGATGCGATGGGTCGAAGATGTTTAAAAAGGGTTTTCAACCACAAAACTGTTTTCAAAAACTCTTTTTCAGCAAAGACATGGAGATGTATGGATTTATAAAACCGAAGCATGTTTTCAAAACTCTTTTTCAACAAAGATATGGAGGTGCCATAACTTCAAAGTTAGTTTAGACTTTTCAAAAGTAATCCCAGATAAAGCTATCTCGCCACAGCCTTACTTGCTTTTCCTTTGCTCTCTTACCTTGGTGGTTTGCGAGTACATTCAAAGTACTCACGGCTGTGTCCCTGGCTATTTACTTGGCCAGACTTTCAGGAGTTTAAGGTGACGTCCAGCGAGCTAGGCCGTCTTCCCAGTCAACTGCCTGTAGGTTGAGGCACGATGGGGTTCTGGGCTTGGCATTGTTCCGCTGCTAATGGTGATGTACCATTATGGCAATTATGTAAGTCTTGTAATTCGTTATGTTTCGGATGATTGTAATGGTACCTATCAGTTATGTTCCACGGCTCACTGATCATGGGAACGTGGATGTATGCATAACAGGGATTTCTCGGATGAATAATCTGGGGGTCCCACAGAACACCTTGGAAGAAAAACCCACCACGGAAACAGTAGTAGTCAACGCTACTTTCAGGTCTGGAGGACGAGGAGGGCGCGGAGGCGGCCGCGGAACATCAAGGGTCCAACGTAGAGGAGACCAACAACCCGGCAAAACCTACTCTTGGGCCTACATTGCCAACAATCTGTGTGTGCATCACCTAGATGCTAACGGGGGCTCGTCCCACACAAACGTCGAGTGTCGTTTTAATCGTGACATCAAGAAAGATGAATTCGCTCACTACCAGGCCAAGCGAACAAAAGGAAAGAAAAATTCCAAGAAAGAAAAGGAGACCAAGGAAGATTCCGACATGGAGTAAGCGGATCCTTCAAATCCCAAGTCGGATGGAAAGAAGACCTTCCCAACAAACAAAGACACCTACATCACTTTCCTTGGTCTCAACCATCTAAGGTCAAGAAAGCAGTTTTGCATGAGCTCAACGCAACTGTTCTGGCTGTCCCTTAGTTCTTGGACTAGTCGGAAGTGACAATCACCTTTGACCGCGTGATCATCCGCCTAAGTTACACAGGCGAGGAAAGTACGCTCTAGTCATCAGTCCACTTATTGATGGATATGGTTTCTCCAAGACCCTCATGGACGGCGACAGCAACATCAACATCCTCTAGGTGGTAACGCTACATCACATGAGGATCTCGGAAACACGGTTGAATCACAGCTCTATGATCTTTCACAGAGTTGTCTTGGAAGACAAGCAAATTCTCTAGGAGAGATCACTTTGGACGTCACTTTCGGAACTCAAAAGAACTACCGGATGGAAGCACTTTCTTTCGAAGTGGTCCCGTTCAAGAGCGCATACCATGCTATCTTCGGACGGCCGGCTTACTGGGCTTTTATGGCTCGTCCATGTTACATATACAATATGATGAAAATTCCAGGTCCCAAGGGCGTGATCACCATCAGGGGAGACCCGAAGAAATCACGAGAGTGCAAGGATGGAAATGTTGCCTTTACTAAAGCTGTACTAGACACCTAGGAGTACCAGGAGATCAAGAAGACCATCGACCCGTCTGAGATGCCCGCATTGAAGAAGGAGGTGATAAAGCCGACTCCAGAGTTCAAGGCATCGGGAGAGATGAAGACGACGTCGTTGAAGGATGATGACCCCTCCAAGGTGACTCAGATAGGTGTAGGTTTAGATAGCGCATAGGAAAGAACGCTCGTCAAGTTCCTCTAAGACAATCAAGATATCTTCGTATGGCAGCCATCTGACATGACCAGAGTACCTAGGGAACTTGCCGAGCACTCTCTAAATGTACACCTAAACGCTAAACCTGTCAAACAGTCCTTACGATGTTTTGGCAATGAAAAGCGAAAGGCAATAGCTAAGGAACTAGCTCGGCTCGAGTTAGCCGGATTCATAGAAGAGGTCATCCACACTGAGTGGTCGGCCAACCCTATAATGGTCCCTAAAAAGGACGCTGCTCAATTAAGGATGTGTGTTGATTATACCACCTTGAACAAGGCTTGTCCCAAAGATATGTCCGCTCTTCCTAGAATTGATCAAGTTATCGACTCTACGGCAGGCTCGGAACTCCTAGTTTTCTCGACCCATACTCCGGTTATCACCAAATCTGGATGAAGGAATCAGACAAAGTTAAAGCTTCATTCATAACCCCTTTCGAAACCTTCTATTTTGTTATGATGCCTTTTGGGCTAAAAAACGCAGGAGCTACGTACCAGCGCACTATGCAATGTTGCCTCCATGATCAAATCGGACGCAATGTACATGTATATGTGGATGACATAGCGGTGATGTCCAAAAATAAGGAAACTCTAATTTCTGACTTGGAGGAAACATTCACCAATCTACGCAAATACAACATAATGCTTAACCTGAAGATATGCTTCTTTGGAATACCAGCCGAAAAATTGTTAGGCTTCATCGTATCTCAAAGAGGAATAGAGGTGAACCGGGACAAGATGAAGGCTATACTCAAAATTTCCAGGCTGACTCGCTTGAAGGACGTACAAAGGCTAACTGGTTGTATTGCTCCAGTCAGTCGGTTTGTAAGCCGGCTCATTCAAAGAGTCGCACCACTCTACAAGCTCCTGAAAAAGACCAAAAAATTGTCTGGACTGATGAAGCTGAAGTTGCACTACAAGACCTGAAATAAGTACTCTCGTCTGCTCCTATCCTTGCAGCGTCAAAACCTCAAGAGTCGATGTTGCTCTATCTAGCTACGACAAATAGTCATTAGCGTAGTCATGGTCGTGGAGAGGCTAGAAGAAAAACAGGAACACCTGGTGCAGCGTTCGACTTACTACCTCAGTAAAGTCCTAACTGAGTTTAAGCAGCGGTATCCGTATTATCAAAAGCTGGCTTATGGTGTGTTCTTCGCATCTAGGAAGCTATGGCATTATTTTCAGGAGCACCAAATTACCGTGGTGAGCACAGCTCCCATGAGATACATAATTAATAACAACGACGCTACAGGACACGTCGCAAAATGGGGAATAGAGCTTTTAGCTTTCGACATTGAGCATAAACCCCGTACGGCAATCAAATCCCAAATCCTCGCTGACTTTGTTGCTAATTGGACAGAGACAACGGAGAATATGACCCAACCAGAGTCGGAATAGTCGACCTTGCATTTTGATGGGTCTAAGGCGCTCGGGGGCTCAGGGGCTGGCATGGTGCTCAAATCACCCCAAGGAGATAAGATTTTCTATGTGTTGCAGATCCACTTCATGGCAACAAACAACATTAACGAATATGAAGCACTGCTGCATGGAATCCAGATTGCTAAGGATATCGGCATCCATCGACTTATGTGTTATGGAGATTTGGATCTTGTTACTCAACAAGGGTCGTATCACTGTAATGCAAAAAAACACATGTCAGCATATAGGGCTGTCGTGGATGAACTATCTAAATCGTTCGAAGGGTTTGAGGTTCAACACATCCCTCGAACAGAAAATAAGGAAGCAGATGCATTATCTCGAATAGGCTCTATGTGGAAAAAGGTCCCGGATGGTGCTTTTCTAGAGCACCTAAAAGTTCCCTCTATCACAGGAGTTGATGAGGAGTATCCAACCAAATATGACTCACCTTTAATAGTTGTTCTGGCTGTAATTCCCAGCTAGACAAAACCCTACCTTGATTTGTTGGTAGATGGAAAATTACCCGAAGACGAAGTTCTGAGCCAGCAGATAGTTCAACGAGCAAAAACCTATACAATCATAAATGGTGAGCTCTATAACCGGAGTGCATCTGGGGTCTTTCAGCGCTGCGTATCTCTAGAAGAAGGAGTGAAAATCTTAAGAGAAATCCATGAAGGCGAATGCGGCCCTCATGCTGTAGCCAAATCTTTAGTGGCAAAAGATTTTAGACACGGATTTTTCTGGCTTACAGCCAAGGCAGATGTCGAACAGCTGGTCAAGACGTGCAAAGGCTACCAAAAATACGCCAAACAAGCTCATATTCCGGCTGATCAGCTGCGAACAATTTCGATAATATGGCCCTTCGCGGTCTAGGGGCTTGACATGGTAGGACCATTTAAACAGGCTACAAGTGGATTTACTCACCTCTTAGTGATGGTGAATAAGTTCACAAAATAGATTAAGGCTAAACCCATCACAAGTTGTGATGGAGCAGCAGCCAAAAGAATTTCAAGGACGTTATAATCCGATACGGTTATCCGCACAATATTATCACGGACAACGGGAGCAATTTTTCTATGGGAGAGCTTGCCGAATTCTGCAATGATCAAAAAAATACGACTTGACATTGCGTCAGTCGCACATCCACATGCCAACAGATAATTCGAAAGAGCAAATGGTTTAATCATTCAAGGCCTCAAACTAGGACTCGAAGCACCACTTCGTCGTGCTGCGGGGGCTTGGGCAGACGAATTGATGTCTATGATATGGAGCTTCATAACAACTCCGAACAGCTCAACTGGATACACACCTTTCTTCTTGGTCTATGGCACAGAAGCAGTTCTTCCTAGTGATCTGATTCATACTTCTCCCTGAGTTGTTGCGTATATCGAAGAGGATGCCAAAATTTCTCGACAAGATGATCTCGATTTAATCGAAGAAGTTCGCGTCGTTGCTGAGCAGAGATCAACAGCCTATCTACAGACGTTACGCAAGTATCATAGCCAGAGAGTCAGAAACCGGTCTTTCAATAAGGGCGGTTTGGTTCTATGGCTTGTGCAAAAAATAAAGCATAAACTTTCCCCAGTTTGGGAAGGGCCATTTTTAGTTAGTCGAGTATTGTACAATGGTTCTTACTATCTAACTGATATGCGGCCAATCAAAGATAGACCTGCTACTAAGAAGAGAAAGAGAGCTGGAGGTAGTACAGACCCGGAAGAATTAGACAAAGCATGCAATATTGCTTAAATACGTCCCTTTTATTCTTAAATTTTCTTTCTTTGTAATCATATATGTGTACATGTTCAAAGTGAAATAAAGTATTGGTTTCCTCAATGTTTTCTGAGAAGTTTTGTATTACCATCTTATTTCCGAATGATCATGTCAGACTCGAAAATCCCAGAATACTTGAAAGTACTTTATACTCATGTTTGTTCTGGTTATATTTCTGATTCTAAAAATGCTACCTTCGGGTATAAATCTAAAGTTTTCTAGTTTATACTTTAGTTCTTTGTCTAATTGCTGGATGTGGGTATTTTCTGAGTAGTGAATTGTTGGTACTGGAAGTTGGCTTTGTTTCCGAGTTTAAACTGGTTTAGCAATTGAGCTCTGTTGCTAGGCAAAGTTTCCGTGTTAAGGTTTGCCGTCTCACGAAAGGAATGAGGAGGAAAGCCACATAAACAATAATTATAGATAAAACAAAAGGTGCTTATATAAAATTTCAGGCACGTCAAAATAAAGCCAACAGTGCTAAAAGGAAGTAAAAAAGCATCAGTTCTTACAAACATAGCACTAGAAAACTATTATACTACTTATTACAATCCGATTGTTTTAGAATAACACATTGTTTTTTCTGGTACTCTACGATGCAGGAGAAGAGGCAGGAGCTGTCGGCTCACTGGTGACATCACCTTCGCCTTAGTATCTTTCCGAAACAAGGATATCAGGCTTGGTCTATTCGTCGTTGGATACTTAAATGTTTTTTCTGGAGGCGGAGGAGGCGTTTCCACACGAGTGAAGAAGCGAGTGTCATAACTGGTCAGATCAGCTACGTGGCACCCATAACTAGCACAGGCATCCATGATATCCTTGATGTACTGTTCCTTGCCGTCTTCATCAACAGTTGAATAACCCTTGGTTACTTGCCAAATTTCCATGCTTCCATGGTGGCTCATAACCATTGTTAGGGCATTCTGTGCTATAGTTCACGCATATGACATGTTCCAATCTTGGATGAGTTGGGGCATCTCCTTTTCCTTGTCCTGCACCTCAAAGGCAGACATTCTGCTCATTTCGGAAACCTTTAGAGCTTCACAAATATCCTCCAGTGACTAGTAGAAATCGTGAATCAGATCTCCGACTGAAGTAAGCCAGCTGGTGCGAGACTCGGAGGAGGAACAATCCAGAATATTCAAAGGACCTACATATATAAAGCAAAGTCAGAAATATATCCGAATTCCTAGAGTCAAAAAAAGAAAAGGTCAAAGACAGAAATGCATACGGAAGATGGCATCGTCAACTTTGGTCTTCTCCGCCCGGAGACTCTGGAGCTCATCCCGGAGAGCTTGGGTGATGTCCTTATCCCTGGCCAACTCATCTACTAGATCCGAGATTTTCTTGTCCTAGATATCGATATTACGATCACGTTCTTTGGTGGCCATATTGGATGATTCAAGAACAATGTTAATATTGTGCTCATGATCTACCTTAAGCTCATTCAGCTCTCGCCTTAAGTCGGCATTCTCCACCTCCAGGGTCTTAGGATTCTCGGCGTCTTCAATCATTTTGCATGACTTTTTGACCAGTTCTGTGAAAACAAGAAAACAGTCGAATAAATGTTCGGCTATGAATCAAAGGAATCAAAGAACAAGTATGAGGAATGAAATGATTACCTTCACCCTCATCCTTGGAAATTTTCAACTGAGCATTCTCTAGACGGAGAGCTCTGATCTCTCTCTGTTTATTGTAGATATTCTTCAGCAATTCCTGGTTATAAGCATTAACTTTCTATAAGTCAGAATAATACTTAGAGTCAGAAGTCTACTAAAGACTCGGGCTAATATTTTAGCTAAGTTAAATATCAGCACGAGCCTTGGGGGCTATACTAGTTCGTTCTTTGGCATCCTATGAAAGCATAAATCTAGATTTCTTATCCAACTTTATGCTTGGGGCTAGAGGATATGATATGAAATAAAGTAAAAGAGAGAGTCAAATTCCGACTTACATAATGCAGATGGGTTAGCTTGCTCAGACTCATGTTCACCTCAAAAGAAACCTTCTCGGCGACAGTCAGAGGGGTCACTGGTGGTGGCGGAGCCACACCAGCCTTCAGCTTGTCATCGCGAAGACGAACTTGGTCAAGAAGCTCGGAGAGTTTTACGTCCTTGGCTTCTTGCGCCTCTTCTTCGGCAGTGATGTTTCGGCTCTCCAAGAATTGTTGAGCCAACTTTTGGATCTCTTCTACAGTTTTTCGAGTAATGCCAAGTTTGAGGATACCCGAATTGCTAAGAAGGTTGTCCGCGAAAACCTCTGCCGAGGGATCATTACCCATTGAGGGTTCACCCTTATCAGTTACTGAATCACTCATGGTAATGTCAGTTTGCGAGCCAAGGATCGTTGGCTCAGAATGCTGAGCCGGATCTTCTACAGCATGAGGAGATGAAGTAACCTCCGGTACTGTAGAAGGCGTGGGGGTAAGAGTCGGAGGAGGAGCTGCAGGCGAAGTCAAATTTAACTTGGACTGGCGCAGGGGCTTTGTCGTGATTCCCTTCCCCTTGCCCTTGATGAGCTGTTTAGCTCTAAAGAAGTGACAGCACAAGATCATTGCGCTTCAGAAAGAATAAGAGATAAAATGTAAGACCTTGTGAGAAAAGTTACCTCTTCACAACAAGCACTTCTTTTGTGCCAATGGAAATGTAACACACCATTTTTAGCTAATCTTAAATTAGGGTTTCTTTGTGCATTCATGAGCATCATATTTTGGTAAGACAAATTTAAAATGCAAAGAAAATTAGTGAAAACCCTAAACCCTAGCTATTTTCCTCTCCCTCTCAAGTCAATTCAAATGGCTTTTGAATTGTGAAAAGTACAAAAGTGTGGAGCCCAATTTGAATAAAAGGGCCCCTACAATATTTTCTATAGTTTCATAAATCTCTGGTATTTTTGATTGGCTCAAAAACAATTTTGAAATGAAAATACAAAGAGAAAATGAGAAAACAGTTTTGGAAAAATGTTTTGCTAAAAAAAATAGGCAGCAGCCGTAGCTAGGCCGGCCCATCTCTCTTCTCTCCTCTCTGTCGCTCGCGCGCCGCACCTAGCAGCCCAGCAGCCAGCCTACCGTGGCCCAATACCGCTTCGAGGCATCTGTTTCACGTTGTCTTCGTCGACGACGAGGGCGTGCTTCGCTGTCGCCGGCGATGCCGTCCGCCGTCGGAGCTGCACCAAGATTCACGCCACCGACGGTGCCGGCGTCTACAAGTATCCCCTGCAGCCGCCGGAGAACCCTAGCCCGCCACTCTACCCTGTCCCTCTCTCATTTCTATCCTGGCCGAAACCCTAGCCTGTCGGTCGCCATCGTCCCCACCGTTTCCGGCCTCCCCTTGACCAGCTGAGGCGCCCAGGGGATCTGCCTCGCCGCCCTTGTCCTTCTCCATGAAGCGTGCGTGCTGGGAAGCCTCGTGTTTGCCGGAATCGAGCTCATCCTCACCGTCAGCCGCCACAGTCACGTCATCGATTCGTCGTCGTCTGACCTTCTCCAGCCACGCGATCAGGTTGATCTCCTGGTTCTCTTGGACCTCCTCACCCTCTCGCTCTCGCTCTGTATCTCGCTTCCGACGACCACCACCGAGCGCCTCCACCAATCCTCGCCGCTTTTGTCGCTCCGGTGACCTCCCAGAAGCGGCGCCGCCTGTTTCTGGCCCAGCGCGATGCGCTGAGTCCAGCGCAGCTAACCCCGCCACCCCGCACGCAGCAGATCGACGGGGGCTTTCTCGACCGGAGAGCACCTCCATTGATGACGTCATGCTGAGATCAGCGTGAGGTCACAAAGCCTTTTTATTTTGTTTTCTAAATTCTATAATTGTTTTATTAAATAAAAATGCTGACAGGTGGATCCATATTATCAGGTTTTTAATCTTTTTGGAAATGATTTCTGAAATTAATAAAAGTCTGACATGTGGGGGCAGCTGGAAATAATTTAACAAATCCTAAAAATGTTTAATTGTTTTAAATTGATTTAAAATTGGGAAAAATCATAACTAATTATTTATTAGTCAGAAAAATACAAATAATATATCAAAATGTTCAGAAAAACAAGATCTACACTTTAGCATTAATATCATGCATTGTTAAGAAACTTGTATGACAAGTTTAATTAGAGAACTAAATCAACCCCTCACAGGTGCTCCGGGGTTCCCCTATCCTAGGGTTTGTACCCTTTGTACCCGTTTAAAATGGTCAAGCATGCCCTAGGGTTTCATTCAAGTACTACTTAACTTGTCATATCACCATCCTTCCTTGAGCATTGCATCGATGCAATGTGTTGATTGTTGTTCTCCCTTTCTTTCCGGTGTTTGCTTCTTCCCGGTAGAATACGATACCGACTCCGAGATCGAAGACCGAGATCAACACCATCGAAGCTTGAAGAACAATACTTGATCAGCTATAATCAAGTCAAGCACAAGGCTTCTGAAGATCTATATCTGGGTATCAACAAACAAGGCAAGCATAGCCCCACCATTATACAATCCTATGGTTTCGAAAGTATTTAATTATTGCCATGATGCATATGATTCTACTGTGGTCTTTTATCGATAGATAGAGTATCATGTATGTTGCATTACTCCCTTTGAGCTTATACCTGATCCACTGGTCCTAGCATAACTAGGTTTCGCTTGTGTGCACTGCTAGAGGTTTTATCTGTGTCTTGCTTAGCCATGCTTAGATCTCAGTGTTGGTTCATCCAAAAGATGTACCAAATTTAGAGAATCTAGTATGACAGGAGAACAAGGACTGATGAGGTAAGATCAGTGGTAAAGGTTAAACATGCTAAGGCTTGTATGGAAGGCCACGGTGGGATGTGGTTTTTCTAGTCTCATGCTCGTCACTACTAGGAACCGAGTTCCTGCCTTTGGAACCGAGATGAGCGTACAACCACATGGGGCCTGGAAAACCTCATGAGTAACTAACTTGCCTAGTAGATTCCATGAGTCACATAGTTTGGCATTCCATTCGACATATGCATAGAAAACATTTTGAAAGATTTGGCGGGTGAAGGTGCATCATAACAGGTAGGTAAGCGTGGATGGGGTTGCTTGGGGTTGATGGAGCCCCTGGTAAACCAACCTCGCCTCACATCTCTAGGGACCGGCTTCGGGATTTGACCCGTTACGGCGGAACCCTCCTTAGGGCATCATTCATGGTCTCGGCAAAAGCAAGGTAACGGTCGTGTCCAACCACCCTCTGCCGGCTTTCCAAGGAAGAGGGCTTATCTAGTGGCATTAAGAGCCAGTTGGTACGTGTGGGTAAAGTTGTACACCCCAACAGGGTTAAATCTTTTCGAAAAGCCATGTTCACGGTTATGAACGCTTGGTGACCGAATTCTAAGATCATAGAGAACTATAACCTAATCGTAAAACTTGGTAGATCAACGTGTGCTTAAGGATGCTTCCTCTTTGGTACGAGGGGGTGATCCTAGTCATGAGATGATGATTACTTTGGTGGATATCAGGATGATGATCAATTCTTCAGAGATGTCGCTCTCTTATCCCCTTTTAAAATATTCTGATTAGACGAGTTTCTTCTCCCTCTTGTTTTATAAACCAATATGGGTTTATGCAAAATAACTCCACCAGCCATAAGTCCTACGGAGTACACCCTGTACTCACCCTTTCTTTGTTGATACTTTTGTAGCAGAGTAAGTGCTCCTTTGAAGACGTGTTCCATACGACATCGACACCGACGAGTAGCTTGGGGTTCTCGGCCAACAGCCTAGAATCTATGGGTTGGGACGTCATCGTTATGCCTCAGGCCTCTTAGGCCATTTTTTAAGTTCGCTATACTTAATAGCATAATTTGACTTCCGTTGTTTGATGTTTGTGGTCAGTGACCTCTGTTTGTAATATTTTGGCTCTTCGCTCAGCTATGAGCTTGCTGTAATAATTTTTGTGTCGTAGGGTTACTGTTGTGTTACCGATTTCCCACTTGATATCCTCGAGGTCTTGGTTAAGCTTATGTCAGGCTAAGGTCTGGCTTTGTTTAACCCTGATCCCGGGGGTGTTACAATTCTTGGTATCAAAGAAGTACCGACCGTAGGAAAACCTTGCTATTGGCCGATGTTGAGTCTAGATCTTGTGAAAACTATTTCAAAGATGAAAAGTATTTGCGAAAACTCTGGTATCCTTCTTTTTATCCTTATCTAGTTTTGCTCTAACTCTGGGTCATCTTATCTTGTGTTGATTTGCAAAAAGTTTTGATATCTCTTCTAGTATTTCAAAACTTAGGTGCCTTTTGGGCATGTCGTTTCTCAACTAGTTGACCTAGTGTTGAGTTCTCTAGAGTTGTGTGTGTTTTGTTCCTTGTTTCCCTTCCCTCTGTTTCAGTTGAGAGATTCATTTCCATCATCATCTCTCTGTCGTATGGGCCCACAATATTATATTGTAGGATCAGTAGTGATCTGTTCTAGGCTTCGAGGTTTCCTTTCACCTCGTGTGCCTCCTTTTTATTTGTTTGGGTGCTTCAGAAGTTCTTTCTTCTCTTGGAAGTTACCTTGTGATTACTATCTTGTAGTATACACTGTGTCACTCAAGTAGTAGTTAATTCTTTCTCGGGTTTTAACCCTCGGACTTGAACCGAAGATCCCGGATTGTGTTGGATTCTAGTGTTATGAATCTTGTACATGAAGCTGATCTTTAACCCAAGGTCCATTCTATTGACCCCTGTCGTAATGTTCACACATTATCTCAGGATGGCTGGTACTACAATTCTAGCCTTCAATTTTGTGGTCTTTGTCACGATTGAAGCTCGACAATTAAGGACTTCCCCTACCACATGTTACGGTAGATGTTCTTTAATGGAAACAAATAGATCATGACAAGAGTACTCCTCGCGAGTCTCTCATCTATATTCGTGACTCCGCCACACCTCCCTTTCTTGTCGGTCTTCGGAAGATTGTTGACTTATGCATCCACATCTCGGGATTCTATCATGAGCATGTTCTTCTTCCCCTTGTTGTTTCCGACCATTATCTACCAGTTGGTAGCCAAGTAGTAAATGTGCATCGGTGTCATCTGATGCAAGATACTCTTGTGGTCCATCATGACAAACCATTTCGGGATGTCAGGAGAAACAAACTCTGGTACCTTCTCATATCTAGGACCAGGTCAAAGTGTTGTAGTCCGTAGATCAAGAGGCATGATTAGCTTCTATCTGTTCTACCCTAAAGTATCACACTCTTATATACTAAGAGGTCGTGTTGAGTCCCATGACCCCTTAATGAAGTGATGCTCTTACACATAATTACCCACCCTTCCTTCGAGCTTTCACGCTCATGAATGATGCGTGTGCGTAACAATGTGGCCATCTGAGATTCTTAGCAATCATTATTGCTTTGCACCTCAACAAGGACATTTGTGTCATTCTTAGCGTGATGGTTAATCTATCACTAAGCAAAGGATGATTGTGCTACCAAGTCCGTTACTCTGGTACACTCTCCTTGGTCAAAGAGTTAGGCTTGTGCCCAAGCTCTAAGACTATGTCATCTTTCCTTATCAAGCAAGTTTCCTCTCGAACTAAGTGACATATCAGTGGTTCGTGATATTCTAGATGTCTCTCTAGAAGTATCGCCATGTTGCCACATGACCGTGTAGTCAAGTTCTCGAGCAAGCAAGTTCTCTGAACTACTCCTATCTCCAAGGATCCGTATTGGATACCCCTGAACTAGTTGGTTGAGCTTAAACAACAACTTGGAGAGTTGCAATAAAAAAGCTCTATCTGACTTAGTTCTCTCTTAAAGGGTGTCTAGTTTTGTTCTTGCTGAATAAAGATAGTATTTCCTTCATGGATATGTTATCTTCCCCCGCCTTTGATTTGATTTGGGTTATCGTCAAATCAAACTTAGTACCAAGGACTATCTTGATGATGTTGCTACTTGTGATGTTTCACTTGAGTACATCCTCATGTTCTTTGGTCTGACCAATACCCTGCCTCGTTCATATCACATATGAGTCTAATGTCTCGGAGTACCTCGATAAGTTTGTTATTGAGCCCATCGATAACATCCTTAGCTTCTCCATGCTAGAATAGATTCATATGGAACAGCTGGCATTAATGTTGGAAAACTTTCGAGAACCTTCTTCGTGTCACCTCGAAGAATGTGTTCTCACTGTTAGAAGTGACATTCTCTTATTCACGTGCAAATGTTGAAAGATGTCGCCGTGGATTTGAGTAGAGTTATATTTGTTCCCTTTAAGGACACATGTGTATTTTGTTGCAAGTACTTGATGTATGAGCAGTTGTCCCATGACAATTTTAATACATGGGTCTAGCAATCTAGCTCAGTCTTTTGGAGCTTGACACTATAGTCCATGTCTTGAGAATTCAGTAACTTTACCTTGGTGATAAATGTTGCAAACTTTCTATTTGGACATGCTGATTCTGAAGTATCATTCCACTTAACCGAATCTGAATCTCAAGCAGATATATGGTTTGTGTTCATCAAGGTTTATGACATAGGTTTCTATGTAAGTATGACATGATTCACATAATGGTTGACACAACTAGTCGGAAGGACTATTGTCAAATTCTCTTGAATCAGCAAATAACAACCACTCTTCATGAGGCTTCCTCTATGATTTATTATAGAAGTTGTGCTCATTGTTTCCTTTGCCTCCGAAGTCTGGCCTTTACTTGATGTTCCGTGACTCGAACATCAAGGAGAACATTTAAAGTAGTGTTGCTAAATGTCTCTCGGTCGATCCTCCAGAACCTTTTACATTGGCAAGCGTCTTGTTGTGCCAAGTAATTAAAGTCTAATAATGAAGCTTCGTTTTCCTCGTGTCATCAGGAATCTTCTTACCTATTCATCTGGTGGTGTAAAGTGATATCACGATCTTTGGCAAAGATTTTGATAATCCTGGATGAATAAAGAGTTTCCTGCGTCTTCTTAAACATGTTCGAAGAGTGACTATGACTTTGGTAATCAGGAAGTTCTCTTGCTACATGTTCCTTGTGACTCTTATGAGTCCTCGCCACAAAAACACCTTTCTGTCTTGACCTTCTATTGAATGAAGAGTGATCCTTCTGTATCAAAAGTAGATCGATAGCTAGGTTATCTATATCTCTGTATCCTTGGAAGCTCTACTTAAGTCACCCAGTAGGGTTTCGTATCTCGAAGTATGTGGTCATGTTCTTCCTGTTGTAAGCTTTCCTTTTCAGAAGCTTAAATCCTTCTGAAACTCCATGGTCTCAATCCTTATGAAGACCACCTATCTAACAACTTGAAAACCTATCTCCTCTTGTTTCGCCCGTTACCTTGACGTGTTTCATGCTCGTTGGCTCTAGAGATGTTATGAAACATCTATTCATGAGTTGACCATGAGATACTATGTGTGTTGTTTAGTGTGTTTCCCTCTTGTCCTTAGAAGCGACCATGTTTCTCTTCCTTCTTCCTACCTGCGGATCTCGGGTCGAGATTCTCGTAAGGGGAATATAGCTGTAACACCCCAGTTTTAGCTAATCTTAAATTAGGGTTTGTTTGTGCATTCATGAGCATCATATTTTGGTAAGACAAATTTAAAATGCAAAGAAAATTAGTGAAAACCCTAAACCCTAGCTATTTTCCTCTCCCTCTCAAATCAATTCAAATGGATTTTGAATTGTGAAAAGTACAAAAGTGTGGAGCCCAATTTGAATAAAAGGGCCCCTACAATATTTTCTATAGTTTCATAAATCTCTGATATTTTTGATTGGCTCAAAAACAATTTTGAAATAAAAATACAAAGAGAAAAAGACAAAACAGTTTTGGAAAAATGTTTTGCTAAAAAAAAGGCAGCAGCCGTAGCCAGGCCGGCCCATCTCTCTTCTCTCCTCTCTACCGCTCGCGCACCGCAGCTAGCAGCCCAGCAGCCAGCCCACCGTGGCCCAATACAGCTTCGAGGCGTCTGTTTCGCGTCGTCTTCGTCAACGACGATCGCTGTCGTCGGTGATGCCGTCCTCCACTGGAGCTGCGCCAAGATTCATGCCACCGACGGTGCCGGCGTCTACAAGTATCCCATGCAGCCGCCGGAGAACCCTAGCCCGCCACTCTACCCTCTCCCTCTCTCGTTTCTCTCCTGGCCGAAACCCTAGCTTGCCGGCTGCCGTCGTCCCCACCGTTTCCGGCCTTCCCTTGACCAGCTGAGGTGCCTAGGGGATCTGCCTTGCCGCCCTTGTCCTTCTCCATGAAGTGTGCGTCCTGGGAAGCCCCGTGTTTGCCAGAATCGAGCTCGTCCTCACCGTCGGCCACCACAGTCATGTCATCGATTCGCCGTCGTCCGACCTTCTCCGGCCTCGCCGACCCTACCATCGCGGTCAGGTTGATCTCCTGGTTTCCGGACCTCCTCACCCTCTCGCTCTTGCTCTGTATCTCGCTGCCGACGACCACCACCGAGCGCCTCCACCAATCCTCGCCGCTTTCGTCGCTCCGGTGACCTCCCAGAAGCGTCGCCGCCTGTTTCTGGCCCAGCGCGATGCGCTAAGTCCAGTGCAGCTAACCCCGCCACCCCGCGCGCAGCAGATCGATGGGGGCTTTCTCGACCTGAGAGCACCTCAATTGCTGACGTCATGCTGAGATCAGCGTGAGGTCACAAAGCCTTTTTATTTTGTTTTCTAAATTCTATAATTGTTTTATTAAATAAAAATGCTGACAGGTGGGTCCATATTGTCAGGTTTTTAATCTTTTTGGAAATGATTTCTGAAATTAATAAAAGTCTGACATGTGGGGCTAGCGGGAAATAATTTAACAAATCCCAAAAATGTTTAATTGTTTTAAATTGATTTAAAATTGGGAAAAATCATAACTAATTATTTATAAGTCAGAAAAATACAAATAATATATCAAAATGTTCAGAAAAACAAACAAGATCTACACTTTAGCATAAATAGCATGCATTGTTAAGCAACTTATATGACAATTTAATTAGAGAACTAAATCAACCCCTCACAAGTGCTCCGGGGTTCCCCTATCCTAGGGTTTGTACCCTTCGTACCCTGTTTAAAATGGTCGAGCATGCCATAGGGTTTCATTCAAGTGCTACTTAACTTGTCATATCACCATCCTTGCTTGAGCATTGCATCGATGCCTAGTAGATTCCATGAGTCACATAGTTTGGCGTTCCATTCGACATATGTATAGAAAATGTTTTGAAAGATTTGGCGGCTGAAGGTGCATCATAACTGGTAGGTAAGCGTGGACGGGGTTGCTTGGAGTCGATGGAGCCCCTGGTAAACCAACCTCGCCTCACATCTCTAGAGACCGGCTTCTCTCATTAAATTTTAAGCAAAGTAGAATCTTATTATTTTCGAAATATGGTTATGTGTCTATTTATCAATACATGTGAATTCTCATGTGTATTAGAGCATGTACATTGCAGTGTGCTTAACTAGAGGTGCTTAAGGAGAGAGGGTTGAAATGTCAGCAAAAGACCGATGGAGCATCGATGCCAAGCCAGGCACTCTTTGCATACGGTAAACACCCGATGATTCCTGTGTGGCAAAAAAAAGTCCGGTTTTTTTCTTATGCACATGGCCTAAGCATCAACGTTGTACATGCTCTTATATTGACAATATGCAACAAGATAAAACTTAGAAACTGTAGCAATGCACGGGTACTCAACTAGTCTCAGTTAATTTAGATCAGAGCGAGTATAGACTCCTATAACTGTTAGTTTTTTTTTTTTTGCATGGTGTATAACTGGTAACTTGTGTACATGTAAATCACACGGATCGGCAATAACGCGGAACGCATACACCAAGATACACATACGAATAATATACTAGCAACCGATAGTTTTCCAGTGACCGGCGAGACATGCACGCGCATCCAGCATGTGGATCGCGGCCCAGCTTAGCCGGCGGCAGCTTCCAGTTCCAGGATACGCTTGATCTGCGCACGCGCGGCGCGCGTGAGCCTGTCCGGGAACGCGACGTCGAACCTGATCCTGAGGCTCCCGTGGCGTCCGGGCTGGCGGGCGATAGGCATGCCCTCCATGGGCAACACGAGCTCGTACCCCGGGCACACCACAGGGGCGTCCTCCTCCTGGCCGCCACCCACGTCCACCGGCAGCTCGCGGCCGTCGAGGGCGGCGAGCACGACCACCGTGCCGCCCAGCGCCTCCGCGAGCGTAACTCGGGCCTCAGCCAGTAGGTCGTTCCCGTCACGGTGGTACACGTCGTGCGGCCTCTCGTCGACGACGAACAGCAGGTCGGCTGGGAGCTGGTTCCACTGCTGGTTGCCCTTGCCCGGAAACGTGATCTTTGTGCCTTTCTTCCAACCCGGCTTCACCTCGATCGACAGAATCTCATACTCCGTCCTCATCCTCCTAGGCACGTCGCGAAAATATATTCAGCATCGATGGAAACACCCAACATGTTGTTTATTAATTACCCGCTGGCGTCGACGACATTCCTGGAGATCTTCATCTTCTTGGTGACGCCCATGTAGAGCTCCTCCAGGGTGCACGCCAGCTTGCTCTCCACCGGCGGCGGCGCCACCATGGTCACCCCACCCGCACTGACGCCTTGGTCTCCGGCACCGTAAGACCGGCCGAAACCGCTGCCGTCCCAGGCCGTCTGCTGCTGCTTGACGCGCGCGTTGTTGCAGTACGTGAACGGAGTGCCTCCAAAGAACTCGGCGAAGATGTCATCGGCGTTACCGCCGGACTGTTGCGGCGGGACCTTGAGCCCCTCCTCCCCGAACTGGTCGTACACCGCCCTCTTGGCGGCGTCGCTGAGAACCTGATCAAGCAAAGCAAGAGCCGATCAAACATTGCAAACGCAGATTCAGATAAGCATGCAAATGAATCTCGTCGATTGATATACTAGAGTAGAATGCATGGATAGTCAGGCAAGCGACGGACGTACGTACGTTGTAGGCTTCGGTGATGTCCTTGAACTTGGCCTCGGCGTCCGTCTTGCCGGTGGGGTTCTTGTCGGGGTGCCACCGCATGGCCAGCCGCCGGTAGGCCCGGCGGAGGTCGTCATCTGTCGCGCTCCGGTCGACCTCTAGGATCTCGTAGTAGTCCAGTGATCCCATCGTCGTGGACAACGATGAAGATGCATGACAATAACAATTGATCCCCGATCGATAGATCGATCGACCAACAAGAGATCCCCAATTGATCCCCGGTACGGTACGTGGAATTTGGGTGTGCGTGCACAGCGCGATATGAACACCAAGAGATGTATATATGGCAATTGCCAAGTTGTTTAACTGGTTGGATAGATCACCAGAGGAAATGGGAGATGAACGAGACCAATGCTCGAATCAGAGATCGCCACAGGAAGAGGAGGCTCCGCAGCTTCAAAGTACACAACATTTGGTTGATATGAAAGAAACAAGATTGGGTTCAAGAAAGGTAGTGCCGGTTTACTTCCAATTTAAAAAAATGAGAACGGGGATCCTTCTCGCCTCTCGGTGCCAAATGAGAACCGGGGACGAGAGCATTTCCAGCCATGTTCTGTTACTTCTTTATTTGGAGGATGTCAAAGAATAGAAGGAACAAAATCTACTCCAGAAAACATCATGCGCGCGTGTCCTCTTTTTTACTAGTACTACATGGCTATGATGGCACGGTATAAGCCTGGTGGTGTCCTTCATGTCGTATGCTACTTCAGACCTGCAATTTCCATTCCCTCCAGGCTTATTCAGATTATTCGCTCCATTCTGACTTGGATTTGTCCAGATTCATATACACTAAAACACATCTAGGTTCATACGAATTTAGACAAATCCAAATCACTTATTTGGAAACAGAGGGAGTATTCAGATTAACAGAACGACTCTTTTCTTCTAATCTCTCGGTGTATTTGAGATTACAGATTGAGAACACAGCTTGCATCAACAGTATCTCATTATCACATGCATATGATACATTACTGCCAGACCCAGCAACGTTTCTCCTAATAAAAGAATCAACCAATCAAGCTCTGCGATAAAACAGAATGCAGTTCAATTAGCAGTAAAAGAACACAATCAGCTGGAAGGTTATGACCACATTCCTACAACAGATTTGGAAGAAGAAAACACTGATGCATAAGTAGGAAAAAATTCTACCCACAAGTGGATTCTTCAGCCAATAGTGATATATAATACTATGGTAGAAGAATATTATCTAAGCACCGTGCCGATCTGTATGGCCTTCAAATCCATTGATCCACATCGGTATCAGGTGATAATCTCTGTGATACATCGCATGTACAAGGAGAGCCACAGGCCAAACTGACACTGTTTAGTGGAGGTGTCCGTTGCCATTTTGTTTGACAGACTCCGTCGATCCATATTGGCCGTTCTGTTTGCAGGGGTCAGCTGATCCATATCCGCGGTGACCGTTTTGCTTGATGGAGTCAGCTGATCCGTATCCGTTAGGATTCTTGCTAGCCCAGTTCCACTGGTCCCTACACATCTCGTCGATGCCATATTTCGCTCTGGAGGAAGACAGCATAGATGATATAGAAAGTAAGAAAGGTACTGTGACCTATGACATAATTAGCCGTTGACGTAAAACTTACTTCCAGTTTAGGTCCCTCTCTGCTTTGGCAGTAGACGAAAACAAAATCTCTGCGTCGCCAGGGCGTCTTGGGCCAATGATCAGAGGAATTTTCTAGAAAAGTAATAAAATAAATATTTAAACGAGTAACAGAAGAAACAAATAAATGTAAGCCTTGCTCGAACAGCAAGGCAAGTCAGGTTCGAGGAAGTATTTTGTAACTAAAAAGCTGTTCCTGAATGACAAACATAGGGAATCTCTCCTAGGATCAGGAGCTTGTTGCTCCCACAAGTCAATATACTGTGATAGTAAATTATGAACATCTAGTGTGTCACTTAATTTTCATATGTGTGGGCTTGATTAGAAAAACACCCTCGCCCGTGCCATACATATGTATGGTGTCTTCAAACAAAATATACCTAACTAGTGGAATACCTAGTTACTGGTAGAAATAATGGGCCAAAACATTAAGCGCATGTGTGATTTCAGATTTTTCCTAAATCACAAAGCTCATGTGTCCCCTAAATCTCCAAGCCCATGTGTATGCAAGCACATATATGATGCAGCCCATGTTGGTGGCAGCTCGTGCGTGAGTGACATCCCGCATGGAAAGTTGGAGAAGAGTTGCACCACCTTATAAGGTAGAGTGTCTCACCACTTTATAAGTATAAGTGAGAAGAGAAGTGCACATCCCGACAAGCGCACCGCGGTTTGTGGAATGAGCCTCGAGCCGAGCTTAACCAATCTAGGGTTTTGCCAGCCTCTATGCTTGCGCCACCACCGTAGTATATTCCATCATGCGCGCCAGCGTGCACCGGCGAACAGGAGAGTAGGTGACGTGGGGTTAACACGGCAATGCCCATTGTTATAGACTTGGATTTTAGGGAAGAGCGGCGCGCTGAAAACTTCATCAGCTAGTAGACAAACAATGGGGGGACACGAGGTTTACCCAGATTTAGGCCCCGGAGGGAAAACCCTACTCCTGCTTGTCTTTTTTTGATTGATGGAGAAACTGAAGGTTACAATGTCGCCGAGATGGCGGTGGATGCGCAGATTGGATCTAGCATATGCTACGGGTGTCGTGTTTTTGTTGTGTCCTCTCTCCCCTCCTCGGCGGTCCCTTCTAGCCTTTATATGAGAGGCTAGGTCCCAGGTACCGTGACCGAGTAGGTTACAAATTAGATTTGAACTCTAGTCTTCAGCTTTTTTTTGTCTTGTACGCTTGCAGTCCGTGTCCATATGGGCTTCATATCAGCCGAACAATCTTGGGCTTTGTGGACCTTCGCAGGTCGTCGAGTGAGCCTTCCATGGAGCACACCAGGTAGGATGTAGCAGGGTGCATGTTGGGCATACCTATGTCATTAGCCCCGAAGTGTCCATCCGAATCGTAGATTCGGGTGGGGCTTAGTTATCTTGAGCTTTGCATTAGGATGTCGGAGTCGACAGTTGTATCGAGTGCGAAGCACTCCACCCGGAAGTTCATCGGATCAGCAAAATTTGTAGCCATTCATAGGGATGTTGGTTAATGTGCCTGGTGCTCTCAACGGATCGGGGCCAATTAATTGCTCTAGGGAAAAACAACGTCGCCTACTCAAACACGAGTCTCCGAACTCGAATTCGGAAATTGCTGGCGTAGTTCGACTCATGTCGCGGAGGCCTTACTGAGCCGAACTCTCCAGTTTTAATGCATATGTACCCAATGCGTCCGTTGGGATTTTAGTCACACCTGCAGGCGTGGTATTTATCTGGTAGAGCACGGCGGACGCGGTTGTCCGGCCATCAGATTGTATCTGGAGGTTTTATCTTTACGTCGTAGACGCAGCATCCAAATGTTTGTCACCGCGGAGGTGATTCAGGTGTCCAAGGAGACGTCGTCTCTGAACTTGACATTGCAATGTAAGTGGGTGGAGTCGCCGATTGTTGTAAGCGATTCAACATTGTGGACGCAGTCGACACAATGGACTGTACTATGAATCTTTTGGTTTCTATAAGGTGCGCAACCAGCGCTCCCTATGGGAGTAGCCCCCGAGTGTCTGTTCGAGTCATAGACTCGAGCAAAGACTTATAGTTGTTGGTTGCGTAGACAGAACGATCTGGAAGTGATTCAAATGATCTTGCAAATGCCATCAACGCCAGCGCTTTTTGAATGCACGACCAACATGCCCTATGGGAGTAGCCCCCGAGTGTCTGGTCGAAGCGTAGACTCGGGTAGAGACTCAGATCTTGTATCATGCAGTCGTAGTCGGCAATCATGCGAGGAGAAACCACTGACCCGGAAGTGCATCGAGTCAGCGTCTCACGCATAAACAGCAAAGAGTCGACGTAGCGGAGTCATGCGACATTTAGCCGGAAGAAGTCGATGCTACGGACGGAGTCGACGCATTTGTTTCTGTCTAGTGTGTGGCCAATGCTACTTCTGTCGAGTGCGCGACTAGCGCCGCTTCAATCGACAATTGACATGGTCATCCGAGGAAGGTGTCGACTCGGGTCTTGGCGTCTACAACGCGGGCTTCCCATAGACGGCGCCAATTGACGTGAGGTGACCACGTCAATGCCCGTGGTTAATGGACTTGGATTTTGAGGAAGAGCGCACGCTGGAAACTTCGTCGGTTAATAAACAAGCACGCGGGGACACGGTGTTTACCCAGGTTCAGGCCCCCAAAAGGAAAACCCTACTCCTACTTGTCTACTCTTGATTAATGGAGATTCGAAGGATTACAGGGGTGTCGAGATGGCGATGGTGCGCAGATGAGATTTGGCGGGTGTGTATGTGGGAGTGTTGATTACCCTTCTCGTCGCTTCCTCCTGGCCCTTATATGGGGGAGCCAGGTCTCGAGATACATCCGAGTCGGTTACATATCGAGGGCGAAACCTTAAACATTCCTATCTAATCATGTCGTGTCCGTCAAGGAGTCGTATCCTTCATGGGCTTGGCCTCACCCGAATCGTCATGGGCTTCACCATCCCTAGCAGTTTACCATGTGGACTTCCCGTTGGGCCGGACCAGATAAGACAATGATAGGTACCCGTACGGCATACCTATGTCAGTTAATGGACACCCGCCAGATCAACACTCCCGCATACATACCCGCTAGATCTCATATGCGCACCATCGCCATCTCGACACCCCTATAATCCTTCATATCTCCATTAATCAAGAGCATACAAGAAGGAGTAGGGTTTTCCCTCCGGGGACCTGAACCTGGGTAAACTTCGTGTCCCCCATTGATTGTCTGTTAGACGACGAAGTATCCAGCGCACCGCTCTTTCCGGAAACCCAAGTCCATAACAATGGGCATTGACGTGATCACCCCACATCAGCATGTCTCCGGAAGCACTCGCCTTTGCTATCCTGTACGGAGAGGGCAAATAAGGTATTTGGAAATCTACGTCATCACGGCGCTTCTTCCTGGCCATCAAGCTAGACCGTGTGCACGTCATCTTCAACGTTGTCTTCTTCGACAAGTTTCGGCTTCTCTGCACTGACGGCAACTTCATCGATAACCGATCAGTATCGCGTCGTCTTCAACGTTGTCTTCTTCGACAAGTTTTGGCGATCTCTGCACCGACGGTGACTTCATCAACAACTGATCAATATGTATATTGTGATCTAATTTGTTCCTATACTATGAATGTTCTTGCATATGCACTACTACTATTCATATTGATTAGTACATCTAGTATGTTAGTTTCATATGATCGTAGCTGTTGTAGTCATGATTTATATTTAGGAATTAATTATGGAAATTATGCCTAATAATCCAACAATCCAAGAACCTTATTATACGCAATTTCCTATGTTAAACATAGGACACTTGGCCGATGCAATGAACCCGAATAAGTTTACCGGTGTTCATTTTAAGAGGTGGTAGTAAAACTGTCGGGTCAATGGCAGCTCACGATGGCCAAGTTCATGGAAGTTATCTATCACTTCTACGGCTTCCTCCTCGAGAAGCCAACATGATATGCATTTGTCCTAAGGTCTCCTCCACAAGGGACTTACCGGACGGCTCAGGAGGGCACCTCCCCTCAAGTAGCATAAATTCATGCAAAGCCTACGGCTTCCTCCTTGAGGAGCCAACAAGATATGCATTTGTCCTACGGTCTCCTCCTCGAGGTACTTAAGGGGCGTCTCGCGAGGGCACCTCCCCTCAAGTAGCATAAATTCATGCAAATCCTACGGCTTCCTCCTCGAGGAGCCAACAGGACATGCATTTGTCCTACGGTCTCCTGCCAGAGGGACTTACGGGGCGGCTCACGAGGGCACCTCCCCTCAAGTAGCATAAATTAATGCAAAGCCTACGGCTTCCTCCTCGAGGAGCCAACAGGATATGCATTTGTCCTACGGTCTCCTCCACCTGGGACTTACGGGGCGGCTCATGGGGACACTTCCCCTCAAGCAGCCTAAGTTCATGCTAAGACTACGGCTTCCTCGATGAGCTAACAGGAAATGCATTTATCCTACGGTTTTTCTCCTCGAAGGAACTAGTGAAAATGTATTCGCTTTATGGTTTCCCTATAGAGGAACCTACGAGAGCACCTTCCCCTCGTGAAGCCTAAACGCGTGAAGGACCATCAGGCACCTACAACCCGCCAACGCTCCCTCAGGAAGCACGCGGAAGTCACTAGGTTCTGCCGAGGTTTCCCTGCTCAAAGAAATAGAAATAAAACGCACAAGACAAGTGTGGAGGTTCCCATCCTTACAGCCAAAAACAAAATAAAACAACGGCACCACGGGACCAGCTACTTCTAGAAGGCGTCGCTACAGCCGCCACCCCTATCCATCTTCCTCGGTGACACTCCCGTCACTCGTCGGACCTAGAGTCCAGGTCGGAGAAGTAGCGACAGAGACACATGATGTCGTCGAAGACATGGACGGGGAACACCGTATCCCCGTCGTATCTGAAGACGAGGAGGGTGTCGACATGCACATCGTGCGCGCTGGCGAATGCCCTCCATCCATGGGTAAGAGAATAACTGGCCATGGCGGTCGAATTGCAACCACACGGGCCACGCTCTGATGGCGCCCCTCGACACCTCCAGCATAGCACGCCGGATCACCGTACCCTGCACCAACATCGCGAACCTGCGGGGCAGGAGCAGCTAGTCCTGCTTCATTCCCGCATGGATGGTCGCCGCGAACTCGAAGCCCTCAAGATCGGCGTCAAGGGGCTCAATGTCAAGCGAACACGAGCGCGGCGAGCCCGATGAAGAGGAATTTGAAGGCGCGATGCCCCGGCCACGTCCCCCTCGCCCTACACGAGGGCCACGACTATGACGGAGTCCCGGCCGGTGTCCCCTGGTCCCTCCTCCAACACCATCGCCACCGACCATGGAAACTCGTCCCTACCGTATAGCGACCGCCGAATACGGGTAAAGGCGCATGGGGAACCACAGTTGGGGACCCTTTTACGAAGGGACCAAAGTGGTGACACGTGTGACCTCGAGAGCCACGAGAGGACACGGGGCAACAGCAGTCCCGTCAACTGTTTGGGCCCTCGCCCCTTCGCGTCCACCGAAGGACACGTGAGAGGCAAGCGCCCAGGGGCTACTGTCAGGTCACTGGCACCTAGGGTACCCCGACCCACGGGTTGCCGACCCCGCTGCTAGGATAGCAACAGCCTCGCGAGGCCACGTCCCCCCAACACACCTAGTTTGGTACCTGTGGTGGGACGAGCAGCCCTCTGCAAGGCTCGTTCCACGAGGGAACCACGCGGGATTGCTTGTTCGAAGCCCTCTAGAGGAGGTGGTCCTCCACTTCAGGGGCATCGGATACTCTCCTAGCGCACAGCAAGGGCACGCTCGTAATTTCACGGCAGTGGGAAAGACAACAAGCCCAACGGGCAGCTACCTTGTTGCTTGGACTGTGTGGTCCGCCTTGGTAAAGAGGAGACAGTGCCTGGCCTCTTCGGTGTTAAAGAAGGGCTGACAACACAGGCGTCGGCAAAGCTCCCTCTTTGCCACTTTCGTGCAAGGAAGAGGTGAGTGGCGTCGTGCTACAGAGAGACGTCACCGCAACGACTTTATGACGAATTGGCGTCCCCCGAGGATCCTAGACCTAGTCCATGTAAAGTAGTCTTGTCGACCGGATTCCCCTTGTGCGGCAATGTGGTAGCCCTTCTCGCCCAAAGGATTGGGGGGAGAGGTCCAACGCCACTATAAAAGGGGAGCCACCCCAACCTCAGAAGTGGTCGATCGTAGATCAGAAACCCTAGGCTTTCATTCGCCATTATACCCTCGCGATGCACTGCGAGCAATACAACCAAGCAGGAGTAGGGGCTTTACCTCCTCACGAGGGTCTCGAACCTAGGTAAAAAAAACACTGTGACATCTCCCTGTCATGTGCGAACTCCATCGCTGACATCTTCTTCATGAAGATATAAGCGCGTGTTCAGTCCCCTCATGAATCCAAGGCTTGTTGGTACCCCAGTTCCTTCATAGGACTTCAATCTCCAACGAAGACCACGATGTGGCTGCAAGCTCTAAAAGTATCTAGGGCTAGTAATGGCTTACCTGAAGGAACTATATCTGACGAGGATCGGAAAAAGTTCGAGGAAGACAATACTAGCTTTGTGGGATGCGTTGTGACTGTTCTTGACAACAAGCTGTTTGGCATGTACATGCACATCAAAGATGCAAAAGAGCTCTAGAAAGCACTAGACGCAAAGTTCGATGTAACAGATGCTGGCAATGAACTGTATATCATGGAGAGCTTCCATGATTACAGGATGGTTAACAATCGTTCTGTAGTCGAACAAGCTCATGAGATATAGTGCTTCAGCAAGGAGCTTGAACTCCTTAAGTGTGTCTTCCCCAACAAGTTTGTGGCTAGGTGCATCATTGCAAAGTTGCCTTCTTCATCGAGGAACTTCGCCATAACTCTCGAACACAAGAGATATGAGATATCGGTTGAAAACCTGATAGCGACTCTTGATGTTGAGGAGAAGGCTCGTGCTAAGGGCACTGATGAGAAAGGAGGCGAGGGTCAGTCTAGCGCCAATATGGTGTAAAAGAAAACCTTCAACAAGAACAAAGGGAACTATAGCCCTCCTTCAACAAAGCTTAAAAGACTACAACCTTAAAGAAGAAGAAGAAGCCGAACAAGGCCAAGCATGGTTGCTTTACCTGTGGAGAGCTCGGACACTTTCCCAAGGACTGCTCAGGACGTGCAGATTGCAGAGGGAAAAAGGGTAAGACCGACAACGTCGTGACCGCTAGCAATGCTAATGGTATGGTAATTTATTGTTCTTTCGGTATTTCAATGTCCATGTTGGTGGATTGACATAGGTGCCAATGTTCATGTGTGTGCTGACATCTCTATGTTCACTTCTTATCAGGTTGCTCGGGATTATTCCGTCCTAATGGGGAATGGATCACATGCTTCTGTTCGTGGTGTTTGCACGGTGGATCTGAAGTTCACTTCGGGAAAGATCGTGCAACTCAGGAACGTGCAACATGTCCCTCCTATGAACAAGAATCTTGTTAGCGTCTCCCTTCTATGCAGAGATGGGTTTAAGATTGTTTTAGAGTCTAATAAAATTGTTGTTACAAAACATGGACAATTTATTGGTAAAGGTTATGAGTTTGGAGGCTTGTTCCGATTCTCTCTTTCAGAATTTTGTAATAAATCCGTGAATCATATTTGTGGTGGTGTTGATGATTATACCAGTGTTTGGCGCTCTCGTTTATGTCACATTAATTTTGGTTTGATGTCTCAGATGTCTAGTATGAGTTTAATTTGAATTTCACTATTGTCAAAGGTTTCACGTTTCATAGTTGTGTGCAATAAAAGCAACCTTGAAAGCCTCACAAGGCTGCCGAGGAGAGAAACATGGCACCTCTAGAACTCATACATTCTGATCTATGCGAGATGAATTGTGTGTTGACAAAAGGTGGAAAGAGATATTTTATGACGTTGATTGACGATACTACTAAATTTTGTTATGTTCACTTGTTGCAAACTAAAGATGAAGCTTTAGACTACTTTAAAATTTATAAGGCCTAAGTTGAAAATCAAAGAAAGATCAAGCAACTTAGGTCGGATCGTGGTGGTGAGTATTTTCCTAAAATATTTGATAAATTCTGTGAGGAACATGGTGTTATTCATAAGAGGATGCCTCCCACCCACCCCAATCAAACGGGGTTGCCGAGAGAAAAAACCACACACTGACTAACTAGGTGAATTCCATGTTAGCTAATGCTGATTTATTAAAGGTATGATGGGGAGGCTTTGTTGACTTCATGTCATGTCCTGAATAGAGTTCCTAACAAGAATAAAAAAAGACCCCTTATGAGGAGTGGACTGGTTAAAAACCATTACTTTCTTACTTGCACACTTGGGGGTGTTTGGCGAAGGTCAACATACCGATACCCAAGGTTCAGACCTAAGATAGTAGATTGTATCTTTCTAGATTATGTTCCGCGGAGTGTAGGCTACAAATTTTTAGTGGTTAAGAGGTACCTGATATGCATGTTGATACTATAATGAAATCTCGTGATGCAACATTATTTGAGAATATGTTTTCTATGAAATATATGTATAGCACCGCTAGAATTTCTTCTGAAATACTTCATAAATCTAGTGCACCTATTGAGAATTCTGAACAACCACATGAGGAAGTCCTTGAGAAGGATGACGATGAATCTCTCACGAGGAGTAAGATACAAGGGATTGCAAAATCCTTTGGTAATGATTTCATCGTGTACCTTGTGGATGATACTACCAGAACAGCCCTATGGTTAAACCTATGGGCTATTAGTCGGTGTTTAAGCAGAAGCTAAGGCCTGATGGTACTATTGAGAAGTACAAGGCACGGCTTATAGCAAAGAGCTACACACCAAAAGAAGGCGAAGATTACTTTGACACATATTCACCTGTCACTAGACTGATCACCATTCGAGTACTACTTTCCCTGGCTACCTCTTATGGTCTTCTCGTTCATCAAATAGACGTGAAAATAGCTTTCCTTAATGGAGAGTTAGAACAGGAGATCTATAGATCAGTCGGATGGGTTTGTGGTAAAGGGTGAAGAGAAAAAGGTGTGCACGTTGTTAAAATCTTTATATAGCCTGAAACAAGCACCTAAGCAATGGCATGGGAAGTTTGATAGAACTCTGCTTTATGTTGGTTTTGTCATTAACGAGGCTGATAGGTGTGTTTACTAGATAGTGTTATATTATGTTTGTATGTGGATGACATTGTAATCATTGGTACAAGCATGAAAATGATAAGTGAATTCAAGTCTTTTCTGTCAAAGAGTTCTGTTATGAAAGATCTAGAACAAGCTGATGTGATTCTGAACATCAAGCTTAGTAAGAACAAGAATGGGATTACTTAATGCAATATCATTATGTTGAGAAGGTCTTCAACAATTTGGCTTACTGATAGCAAGACTTCTCCAACACCTCTCAGTTTGACATTATAAAAGAATAAGGAACCAATAGATCAGTTGAAATATTCACAAATTGTTGGTTCTCCCATGTACTTAGCAAGCGTAACTAGACTCAGTATCTCTTTTGCTGTGAGCAAGTTGAGCAGCCTCATGTTTAACCCGAGTATTGATTATTGGCATGCACATGAAAGGGTCATGCGCTATCTATGTGGTACAATGAGCTATGGGATTCACTATTCAGGGCACCCTTCTGTGCTTGAAGGATATAGTGATTTGAACTGGATATCTGATGTTGATGAACTCTATGCTACAAGCGGGTATGTGTTTACCCTTGGAGGTGGCGCAGTGTCATGGAGGTCTCGTAGACAGACCATATGACGAGGTCAACCATGGAAGCAGAACTTACTGCTTTAGACACAGCCACTGTTTATGAGCTCTTGATGGACTTGCCTGTGTTTGAAAAACCTGTGTCAGCAATCCTTTTGAATTGTGACAACCAAACTGTTATTGTCAAAGTGAACAATTCTAAGGATAACATGAAGTCATCAAAACACGTAAAGAGACGTTTGAAATCTATCAGAAAGTTGAAAAACTCCGGAGTAATAACTGTTATGTATATTCAAACAGATAAAAATCCGGCAGATCCTTTTACAAAGGGACTATCACGAAATATGATAGAAAGTGCATCAAGGGAGACAGGGTTGCGACCCAAGGATGTCACACCATAGTGGTAACCTAACCTATGTAATCGGAGATCCCGTGAATTAGGACCTAGGAAGAACAAGCTAGTGGTTGGACTAAGGAGGGTATTTTGAAACCTTCTTTATGTGAAGATGCATAACTCTCAAAATCTGTAAGGCAGGTTGGCAACATGCATTAATGTCGTTGGCTATAACTAGCAAAGATGCTGTCCTACAGGCATTCTTGAAAGAGCACACCTATATGAGCTCGACCGCAAACGTCGCAGTCTATGAGACTTGGATGTCTCTAGTAAACTCATGAAGAGACCAAGGAGTACGACGCATATTCTCTAACCCATAGGGTAGACTACTGGCAACCAAGTACTGGTTATGATTTTGAGTGAAATCCATTTGCACCAAACTTGTAATTTAAGGTTTGTCCATTGTTCAAGTTGCTGATAGACGCACCTCAAGATTCTAGGCGGAAGTTCAACTTAATAGTCTCTGTCGAAACACTGGTATATAAACAAATAGCGAGGATTGGCAAATCTTCAAATGTGCATTTGAGTACTGGTGGGGGATTGTTAGAAATAATGGGCCAAAACATTAGGTCCATGTGTGATTTCAGATTTTCGCTAAATCTCAAAGCCCATGTGTGTGGAAGCCCATATATGATGCAGCCAATGTTGGTGGCGGCTAATGTGTGAGTGGCAAGAGGAGTGAGAGCTAAAGTTTACTCCCACATGGAAAGTTGGGAGGAGTTGCACCACCTTATAAGGTGGAGCGTGTCACCACTTTGTAAGTGAGAAGAGAAGTGCTACACGCGCGCTCCTCCGACGATGACGCCGCTCGCTCGCCCGCTCGTCTCGTCACACCACAACGTACGCCCCGCGTTTTGCAAAATGAGCCTTGAGCTGAGCATATCTTATTCTGCTCACGGATCGTGGGCTACTGTAACCAACCCGAACTCGTGCGCGATGTGGCCTTTGCCCACGTTGTGACCTGTAAAGGGTTTTCCGAGCCGCTCTATATAAGCACCTATGCGGCTTCCACCACAAAACACCAAAACCAATATAGGGTTTTGCCCAGTGGACAAGGCAGGGAGGGACCAGCAGGGGCCCCGACCCCCCTGAGATGGAAAAAAACTTATATAGCCCTAGATTTCTGTGCAAAACCCGCCTCAAAAGTAGTGAAAGTGTTCGGTCCTCCCAAACAACTCTAGTGCCTTTGCTCTTTGTCATTGGCCCCCCTCAAACTATTTTCCTGGCTCTGCCCCTGGTTTTGCCAGCCTCTCTGCTTGAGCCGCCACTGTAGTCTACTCCATGCCACGCGCCGGCATGCGCCGGCGAACGGGAGAGCAGGTGAGCAAGTCTCTGAAAACACTCGTCTTTGCAATCATGTAAAGGACAGGGCGAATAAGATTTTTGGGAAGCGCTCTGCGCGACTGCTCAAGTTTGTCATCACGGCGCGTCTTCATGGTCATCAAGCCGGACTGTGTGCGCGTCATCTTCAATTCGACAAGTTTCAGCAATCTCTACACCGACGGCGGCTTCACATATACCGTGATATGATCTGTTCATATACTATGGCTGTTCTTGCGTATGCACTGCCACTATGCATGTTGATTAGTACATCTAGTATGTTAGTTTCACATGATCGTAGCTGCTGTAGTCATGATTTATATTCAAGAATTAATTATGGAAATTATGCCTAATAATCCAATAGTTACAACACCACACAATGGTTTTCTGATATCTGATATAAGTATAGATCAAATCTGGCAATACCTTCCCAGAAGCCTTCTCAAAGGCACGAACTATCTCCAACACTGATGTTCCTTCTCCAGTTCCAAGGTTGTATGCTTCACATCCTGCAATTTGTATAAAAACTTAAGGCATGATTTAAATAGATAACAGATACAACACTAATGATTACAATATACTGTGATAAGAGAAGTACAAGAACTTAAAATGATTCGACCAGATAGAACTCAATGGCCAAAATAAACAAAACACTTGCTACATCTGGCAGCAACACAACTGAAATATTGTGCAGAAATCTGAGGTTAAGTATGAATGTGACCTATGCTAGAATTTTCGAAAAGCTTCTGCAATGCAGCGATATGTCCATCAGCAAGGTCAACCACATGGATGTAATCTCGAACCTGCAAATTGTGCAAAGTGTAGTTAAAGATAGAACACCTCCACAATACACGTAAAGCACAGTTGTTAGTTGTCAGATAGAAACATGTATTGAAAAGATCATGGAGAGCACACATACATAAAAGGTACTTGGGTATGATATATGTTCTACTGCAAGCGCACCGAAAGGGTACGTACGAGACAAGAGAAGGAGAGGCGGCGGCAAACCCATCTAGGGTTCCTTCCCTCCGCCGGTGAAGCCACCGGTCCGTCCCGTCTCCGGCAGCCTTAGGGCCTTGGAGACGTGGCGAAACACGGCCTCTCGCCGGCGGGAGGTTCCAGTGTTTTGTTTAGACTATTTTCAGTGTCTTCTTCAGGATGTTGAGGTGACGGCTACGTCCTGAGGTCAGAATAAGGTCCTTCCTGCCCTATCCTTGCTCTGGTGATGCGTCTAGCATCAGTGGAGGGCGCGTGGAGTCATGTGTCCGACAGATTCGTTGGGATCCGGTCGTTTTTCGTATGTGTGTTTTGAGGTCAGTCTCTTCCGATCTACGTTGTTCATCTTTGGCGATGGTTGCGGCTCTAGTGCGTTGGTCCTTTGGGGCCTTAACACGACGACTTCCCGTCCGTCTACTATAACAAGCTCTACTACGACAAGCTTTGCCAGGTTCCGGTGATAGAGGGGCGAGGACGGCGGCGCGCCTTCGGCTCGTGCCAGTGTTTTTAGTCGTCGCTAGGTGGTCCAATGACCTATTTGTAATTTTTATTACTTTTGGGACTCTTTGTACTACTGTTGGTGATTATTAATAGATCGGTGGAATTTCGCAAAAAAAAAGGTTGCCTTCCAAATTTCCACTAACTGAAAGGGTGGCTTTCAAGGAGAAACTTGCATTCAATGCATTATTGGAACTTAAGTAGTTTGGCACATCATTCAGATAAAGCTTATTTATGGGTTGTGCACTTGTTCACATCTTCACAACTAAAAGCAGGCGCTAACAGATCTGAAAAAGCAACGCTAAGGATAAATAAAATTACAGCAGGTGTAAATGAAAAACTGTACATACAGCATGACAAGAAGAATTACCCCAGTTCCATCTATTGTTGCATAGTCATTCCCCAATATTGTCAGAGCTGGCCTCCTGCCAACTGCAACTTGCTGAACATAGGGCATAAGATTATTGGGAATTCCACATGGGTCTTCGCCAAGGTATCCACTCGGATGAGCCCCAACAGGATTGAAATACCTAAGTAGAACAATCTTCCATTCAGGATCTGTACGGTAGATATCACGGCAAATATCTTCAACAACAAGCTGCAATCCATTTGTTAAATTTTTTGGTCAGTTTGGAGATCTCATGAGCGTACAAGATTCAGACATAGAAATAAAAATGACATGCCTCAGACCTTGGTTTTGCCATATGGATTGTTTGGAGTCAGAGGAAACTCTTCTGTACATGGTGAGTTCATGGGTGATCCATAAACTGCAGCTGATGATGAGAACACCAACTACAACATTTGAACACATACAAAAAAATAAGTACATCATGTCAGTGCCATGACAAGTGAACTAACAAATTCATAACTGTGCTGACATATTTTCAATTCAAAGCAATAGTAACCAATTAGATCTTTCTGCAAACTGCAAACTGCTACATATTCAAAGTTTTTTTTTCGAGGGGAAGTGGCTGAATTTTATTTAACTCGAAACATCAGCAGACAACGCTGATCTAATGCAGTCTGGTGCTACAGTAAACCAAGTCTTACACACTTTATGTCTACAGCCTTCCCTAGCTAGCTTATGAGCTACTGAATTCCCTGTGCGACGCACATATTTCACCTCGCAGACCTGAAAGTCTTGAAGCATATTCTTCACTTCTTCGACAATCGGTCCCAGCACCGAGAAGTCCCTCTCTTCTACGCTTAGCTTTGTCGCAACATTTGCGCTGTCCGTCTCCAGCACTAGCTTTTGGCAGCCCAGCTCCTTTGCTAATTGTAGCGCTCGTTTACAGGCAAGTACTTCCGCTCCTTCCGGATCAACAGCAGTGGGGAAAAAGTGGCTTGCTCCAGCAATGAAGCAGCCATTATGGTCGCGCACTACGACACAACCACCACCGTAACCCTCCGATGCCGAGAAAGAACCATCCGTATTAAACTTAAGCCACGTAGCAGCTGGAGGAGACCACAGCTCCTTAGCTTGCACTTTCTCGTGAGGTGGTTTTGTATGAGCCTCCACCCATTCTTCCACAAGTGCAACAGTCCTACGTGCAATAGCTTCAGGATCCTCAATGACCCTCCCGTCCCTTGTCTCATTTCTCGCAAGCCACAACTGATATAGTAGAGTGCAGGCCAGTGCCCGCTCATCCACCTTCAGATTGCTGAACCAGTCCAACAACCAACCTTGGGAATCGCCATGGTTGATAAACTGAGTAGGTGGTGTTGGAAAAATCGCTCCAATCAATTGCGAGGTCTTCTCCCAGGCAAATGCTGAGTGGGGGCAATTCCAAAAGCGGTGAACCAGTGTCTCATTTCTCCCACATACAGTACACACCACTCCCGGTTTAATATTTCTCCTTTGATATCAGGTTCTGGACCTGCAGAGAGCGCAGTCGTTTTCGCTTCATCCAGACTGTTTTTCAGATGTTTAATCTCTTTGTGCACTGAGCCAAAAACGTCCGTGCTCCATCTTGAAATATCTCTTGACACATGGTGCAGCCGGTTCCACAGACCAGATATGTCATTTGACTCATAGTCGTGCATGTGCCATGTGGCTTGTACCATAGCATCATACTCTTCATGCTTAGTCCACATTTCCTCAAATCTGAAGGTCCTCGGGCCGTGCCTCCTTCTCACACTCTCCTCCTCCTGTACTCTTACTAGCAGCGCCATATGGTCTGATTCTTCCATGATGATATGTTGGACAGAGGTAGCCGGGAACATACTCAAGAAAGAATCCGAAGCAGTCGCTCGATCCAAGCGAACTTGCACATTATCTGCTCCTTCTCTTCTATTGTCCAACGTGAACGGGTAACCTGAAAAACCGAGGTCCCCAAGTTGGCAGTCCTGTAAGCACTCCCAAAACACCATCATCTGTGTCTCGGATCGGTCATTTCTACCCAGTTGTTCCTCTTGACGGGTTATCTCATTAAAATCACCGAAACATAACCATGGTAGGTTATCTTATGCTCGCAAATATCGCAAGATATCCCACGTTTTTCCGCGCAGTTCAGTCCGTGGTTCCCCGTAGACTCCAGTGAGCCTCCAGGTTCGTCCCTCACGAGTAATGGCCACGTCAATGTGTTATTGGCTCCACAGTCTCCCAGGGGTCGCCGATCGATCATCATGTGGTTCAGAAATACGATCAAAAACAGAAGCTGTCTTCTGCCTTTTGTCACTCATACTGGCCTCATTTCCATCTGCACCGCCTGCATCACCACGTACCTTCCAGACCTTTTGTTGTAAGTTGCTATTCCTTCTCTTTCGGTCTTTTGGGCTCTGAGGTCTTCTCTGATCATTGGCCTCCTGGTTTTTATTCCCTACCCTAGTCCTCCTGACATAGGTACGTGGAGCATTCTGTTTGTTAACCTGTCCTTGGCCACGATCAGTTCTATCCTCTGTTTGCACCCTGTGGTGACGCAGAGGGCTAGAAGCCCCCTGATCCC
The DNA here is from genome assembly GCA_910589775.1 of Avena eriantha. Taxonomy (NCBI): domain Eukaryota; kingdom Viridiplantae; phylum Streptophyta; class Magnoliopsida; order Poales; family Poaceae; genus Avena; species Avena eriantha. The sequence goes on from OU342746.1 coordinate 17,308,821, forward strand.
TTGACTGATGGTTCCTGCCAGTGCTGAAACCCTCGTTGACATTGTGCTCACGGAACAAATTCCGTTTCGTTGGCAAATCTCTGACCACACCTGTGCCTCTGGTCGCCGACCCCGAATCCATAGACCTGCTGCCAAAGCTATTGGACGATATTGAAGGGCGTGGTGCCGGTACCTTTGTGCGCTCAGGATATCTGGATCTCCCGGGTGACGAACGGAGCCACTCACCCCATTGTTTCACTTCAGCTTTGCTATTACCCTCGCATCTTCCTCCTTCATGATCCATCTTGCCACAATCAAAGCAAAAATGCGGCACACGTTCGTACTTCAGATCGAACCAGCGTCCCTCTGAAGCATCCGCCGAGGGCTGAATCAGAATTCCCCTTAGAAGGGGATCAGCAGTGGGGATTTCCACACGAATACGAAGATATTCTCCCCAAGCCATTCCATCTTTATCCACATCCACCTTTACAACCTTCATACCCAGCCATTTCCCAATCCGTTTCCCATATGCTTCATTCATCATATCAAGAGTTGGCTTAAGAACCCGAACCCAGATCGCCATTGTATCAAAACTCATCTCTGCCGGGCTCTTGCCATCATATTCCCTCAGTAACACCGCATGCAGATCAAACTGCCATGGACCATTAAATATAGCATGCTTCCAATCTCCTTCAGTACTGAAGTTTACGACAAACCTATTGTCACCCAGATCGCGGAAGCGAGCTGAACCGTGCAAGCCCCAAGCCCTATGCATGGCGCGCTCCAGCGCCGAGATGTTCAATCTTCTTTGGGAACAGACCTTGCCAACAGCTACCCATCTAGGGTTTTGGGGGAGAATAGGATCAGAATCCCCGATGACCAGTCCTGCTGCTTCCTTCTCCGTCAGAACCAGGCCACCCAGCCGAGATGATATACAGCGGCCAGTGGGCGCCAAAAATCAATATTACCTCTGTTTTGTAAAAGAAGGCGTATAATTTTTACCTAAAGTCAAACGATGTAAAATTTGACCAAGCTTATAGAAAAGTCTATTGAGAATTATGATACTACATAGATATAATATGAAAATGCATGTCATGATGTATCAAATGACAGTGGTTTGCCATGGTAGATGTTGATAGTTTTTTCTATAAACTTGCTCAAAGTTTACGGCGTTTGACTTTAAAAAAAAGTATACACGGAACGGAGGTAGTAGTAACATAAGAATTGGATGGACCAGATGGTCCAAGCAGGGTTGATTAGAAACAGGTTCCAGTGCAGATTGAATTAGAGTAACAAGGAAACATGCAACCACAAAAGCCATGAGATTACTTTATAATGAAAAATGACCAGGTATCCTATCCGCCAAACTGACTGACTGATTTTGCTAGTGAGAAATGACAAGTATCCTGTCCATGTTCATTATATTCACAAAAATCCTATCCCCAATGAGCCTTAAGAAATGCCCAAACAGCTGCCCTTGTATTCAGAGTAACTGAACACTGGCCAGTACACACACACAACACGCCTTCGTCAAATAGAAATAATTATAAAGATGCATCACTCTGTTCCCCTACTCCCCTGTTCCCCTACTCCTCCATCCCCCTCCCTCGCTGCCGCCAGAGGGCGCAGCTGGGCAAAGCTTGGCCGTCGCCAGCGGCGGCGGGGCACTCTCGCTCCCTCGCGCGTGGAGATCGGCCGCGGGACAACGATTACGAGCCGGGGCATGGTGCGTCTGCCGGGCACCACGGCGTAGCGGCTCTCCGATGTGGTGTGGCCACCGGATCGCAAGCGTGCAGCGGCGCGTTGGTCCAGCGGTGACGCGGTGTATGGCTGTGGTGGTCTGCGCTCCGGATGGCGGCGACTCTAGCATTCATTTTCCAGGCAGCAAGGGAGGAAGGACGGCGCGGGCTGCATAGATCGCTTGCCATCTAGCGGCGGCGGCGGTGCCCGTTGTCCGTGCGGTGGCGGAACTGCGGGCTAAGGCCTGTGGGGCTCGTCACACACATAGTCCCAGATGCGAGATCGACAGGGTTGCCGGTGAAAACCGAGCTCCGGCGGGCGATGACAGCGTTGAGGCATCGTTTCCTTTTTGAAGGCATCGTCTTTGCAGACACCGTAGACACCGTCTACTCGCTTGGGCTGTTCCAGGGGAAACCCTAGATGATGATGTCAGCGCTTTGGCGTCGCTCTCCCTCCTAAGAGCACCTATTTGGAGCGGGTGTTGGGTATGGTGGAGGCTAGAGGGGGAGCGGTGTTACATCTACCACATCGATGACGACGAGTCTTGGTGGCGTGGCGCAGCAGGTCTCGGTGAAGGACGTTAGTTGATGGACTCGTGCAGGGCGGAGGCGCTTTCTGACGCCATGGTGGCGTTGACGGCAGGCTTGGCAAGGTCAATACCTAGATCCCTGTCTCGAAGATGGTTTGTGGCAGATGGTGGCGGCGACTTCTGGAGCGCGTGAGCTGATGCGCGCTGAAGATCTGCCAGGCTGGTTTGTGCTCCCGGCTAGCTGCTGGGCAGTGGGATGGGGCCTCCGGATTTGTGATGATGTGCGTAGGTGTGCGGTCAGAGTACTGGCTCCGACATGGCCAGCCCCTTCATCTAGGTTGTAGGAGTTGCGACTGTTGTCATTAGAGAGCTGGCTTCGGGTTGATCTATGTATTCGCTGTTAGCTTTGCGACAAGTAAATAACGAAGAACGAAAATAAAATCGCAGCAAGGGGGACACAGATTTAACGTGGAAAACCCTCTCCAACAAAGAGAGGGGAAAAACCATGGGCGCCAGCCAACAAATCTTCACTATAACGGGGAGTGTTGACACAACGCCGAGGATTTCACAGATGCAACTCATCCCAGCCGGCGGCTTACAAGAGGTTTATATAGCGGTGGTAACCTGGATCATCAACGATCCGTACCTCGCTCCGCTCCATCAGAAGTTAGCCTCCTTAATAGAATTTGGATCATACTTCAACATTCTCTATGTAAGGTTTTGTTAAATAATAAATAAAGAAGGTTGTGTGCATCTTTTTTATGCAGAGGCCGGAGGTATCACCTCCATTTAAAAAAATATCACCTCCATTTAAAAAAAATCACTCTGTAATATACTAATATCTTCTATTGACATAAAAATTCAAACAAAGATATCTTAACATAGTGTACCATTTACTAAGGAGCTCTAGTAAATTAGTCATCAATGCACATGGTACAACAAAATCTAGAGAAGGAATAAAATGACCTAATAACCTTTGTTTAATCAAAAACAGCTTAGCATACATATTCAGATAAATTCTGCAACAAAAACACTGTTAAAGTGATGACTTATTGGAGTATAATCCATCGTACAAAGCTCAAAAGATGATACCTTTTTACATCCATGGGAAGACATAACTTCCAGAAGATTTACTGTGCCATTAACATTGTTGTCGTAATAAAGCAATGGCTTCTGCACACTTTCACCCACAGCTTTTAGTCCAGCAAAGTGAACAACAGCATCAAATCTGAAAAAGCAAGGGGTCTTGACAATAAAGAGCAAGTAATGATGATGACCGTGCCTTTGCACGTAAGGGAAGTATCCATATGAAGTAAAGATACTATAATTACCAACCAGTATGCTTTACCTTGTTGAAGCAAAAACATTTTCCAGTGCATCCTTATCTCGAAGATCAATCTGCGGAAGCACAAAAGGTAGTAACATTGGTATGGTGCATTCATGTGCACGACCTTAACAGCAAGTACCATGTGTTGCATAATCACATAACAACAAACAAAACTCTCAGGTATGGCAACAGCAAGCATAAACTGATGAAGGGAGCATCTACCACCAAATAAGCAATATGATTCCAATTGTCGCATTTTTTGATTGATTGAGGGCAGGACTGAATGAAAGCATGGGTATCTGCACCTATAAAACCTGTACTCCAAGTTCATCCAAAGATACAGAATGGATCGACAAGGTACACTATATGGGACTGCTTCAATATCCAGCAAATGAAATGTTTGTGAATCTTGAAGAAAAGCTAGTTATTAATTGCTATGAGAAAATCTCTACCCATGATACTTAGGTTGATTCGCACGATTGCTGTTTAGTTTCGAACCTGATCTTATCAATGCCCCACAAAAAGGTTTCAGATGTGCTTACTTATGAGAAAGGCTTATGATATCCTTGCTCTATAGGCTTGAGTGCCTTATCAGGCATCAACAATTCTCTAATCATGCCGTTACTCAAACCTTTATGTGCTTAAACCAAAAAAAAAATCTACAGAAATTAACCACCTTGAATTCAATAGACCTGTCAGCTCAGAGCTGTCAATGAGGGAGTCTGTTAATAGTTAGAGAATATACACAGGATCTTACAAGTTACCATTACCATGAAGGGAGAAAAGAAAGATATTTGTCTTTAGCAGACTTATAAGGTTAAGGAAGGGGTGGTCATTAAGAAAGCCATGACGTCTTCTAAAAAAAAGTCAGAGGCATCTAGGTTTTATTAAAAAAAATCATGAAAACGCAAAAACCTTTGTGTTTCGATTCATTGATAGAAAAAGAAGATTGTACAAATATATACAAGGCTCAGAAGAGCCAACACCGCATACAACTCAACCCACTAGGTCTACGGGCCGCGGGGATCAAGGCGTGGAGGCCTTTCGCGCCGGCAGTCCCCCGAGATCGCGCGTCGGATTGAATCGTAGCAAGAAGACGACCCAAGCTAGGCGACTCCTTGTCGAAGACAACAGCATTGCGTTGTTTCCAGATCTCCATGCCGTTAACATGATCAGCGAGGATGTCCCCTTGCGCATAGCGCGAGGGGCGGAAAGCACGGCGTGTTGCCACCAGTCCACAAAGTTGTCCTCCCCGTCTGGAGGTGGGACCGTGGATCGTGTCCAGGATAGCACCTCATGCCAAAGTGCCCGGGAGAAGGGGCAGCTCACCAGGAGGTGCGTCATGGTCTCCTCCGGCCGGTCACACAAGGGACATCTTGGCGGGTGTGCAAGTCCTCTCCTCGCAAGCTGCTCCGCCGTCCAGCAACGGTCCTGACAGGCCAGCCAAATGAAGAATTTGACCCGTGGGGGAGCCCAGGTTTGCAGTTAAGCTTCCAAGATCTCAAGCTAATCGATCCATGGAGGAGGAACTCATAGCAAGACTTGGAGGAGTACTGTGCATCCGACATCCACCTCCAAAGGAGGGTGTCCGGCAACTAAGCGCGCCCCTGATGTCGGTGATCCAACGGCGCTCCACAAGCGCCTCCTTCACCGTGCGGCGGCGGTTGGGAATTAGTGCGAAAAGTGCCGGCGCTATCTCACCAATGGTCTTCCCATCCAACCATCGATCCACCCAAAAGAGGGCCTCAGCCCCGTCGCCTACCATCATCGTAGTGGAGGCGTCGAACACCTGCAGGTCCGCTTTTGGAGAAGTGCATGTCTAGCCCGCGCCAAGGTTGCAGCGGGTCCGTGCGCATCCTCCAAAGCCAACGTAGACGCAAATTGATCGCCATCCTGGAGAGGTCGGGGACCCCTAAGCCGCCATAGCTCTTAGGCCTACTGACCTTGTCCTAGTTTACGTGGCAGTGACCACCCTTGGCCTCCGCCCTCCCAGCCCACAGAAAGCTCCGGATGATCCGTTGGATTTGTTTGAGCGTGTGCTTGTTAAGGCCCAACATAATGATGTGGTGAAGGGGAATCGCCATGAGCACCGATATAACCAGTGTGAGGCGCCCCGCCTTCGCCATCATCACCGCCCTCCAAGTTGGCAGTCGGTTCGGCTGGAATGCCGCGGTGGACAGCCTCCGTACTGACAGAGGAATCCCAAGGTATTTTACAGGGAAGGGTGCCACCTGGCACTCCATTACCCCTGCTACCAGCTGGGTTACCTCATCAGAACAGGCGATCGGCGAGACCAAGCACTTGGCGTAGTTGGTGTGCAGACCTGATGCCTCCCCAAAGAGATCCAACAGCGCGCGAACTGATCGCAACTCAGGTTCATCGGGGTGGCAAAATATCACCACGTCATCCGCATAGAGGGAGACAGTCGTCACCAACTCCCGGGAGGCCACACGCCTCAACATCCCGAGCTCAAGAGCCTTGGCCAGCAACTTGTTGAGCGTGTTGATAAACAGCACAAACAACATCGGCGACAGGGGATCGCCCTGTCTCAAGCCCCTCCTATGCCATATCGGGGGGCCCGGCTCGCCATTGAGCATCACCCGAGAACTCGCGGTTGCCAGCAGAATGGCCACCAGTTCACGGAACCTGGGGCCAAAGCCAGCCTTCTGCAACACCTCGAACAACAACGCCCATGAGACAGAGTCAAAAGCCTTGGCTATATCCAGCTTCAGCATGACTCTTCCCCTAGTCTGTGCAGCAGACGTGTTGTCTTCTGAACCAACATGAAATTGTCATGTATGCAGCGTTTTTTTATGAAGGCACATTGGTTCAGGTCCACCATGGCCCCTAGCTTGGGGGCCAGCCTTGACGCCAGCACCTTTGCCCCTAGCTTGGCAACGATGTGGATCAGGCTAATCGGCCAGTAGTCACCCAATGCAGCCGCATCCGCGTGTTTGGGCAGCAGTACTACCAGCGCCTGGTTGAGGCCTTGGAAACCGCGCCCATTCATGGAATACAGCTTGTCGAAGGCGTTTATGAAGTCCACTTTAACCACCCCCCAGAAGGCGTTTATGAAGTCCACTTTAACCACCCCCCAGCAACTCTGGAGGAACTCGGCAGTGAAGTTGTCTGGGCCCGGCGCCTTACCATGTGGCAGCCGAGAGATAACCTCCCATACCTCCTCCTCCGAGAAGGGGGCCTCGAGGCCCGATAAGTCCTCATGGCTGACACCGAGGAAGTCCAGGTCCAACGAGAACTGGCGGCCCGCATCCGTACCGAGCAACCCCTGGAAGTGGTGATAGGTAGCCTCAGGCATGGCAGCATGGTCCACCACAACCGCGCCATCAACTCAAAGGTTGTGTATCGCATTCTTCTGACTGCGGTAGGAGGCGTGCTGATGGAAGAAAGCCGTGTTGGCGTCTCCTTCCCCCAGCCATCTGATCTTGGCTCGTTGCCGCGCCATCGTGCGCTCCAGCGAAGCAAGTCCAAGGTAGGTGCGTTTTAGCATTGCGCGAAGGGCGCGCTCATTCGGGGAGAGGGGCGGGATTCCATGGCTACGTCTAGCCGGTAGACGATCACTCGCGCTGTCATGAGCTGCAGTTTGACTGATCCAACCTTCTTATCTGCCCAGCTCATCAGCTGCCTGGCAGTAAGTTTGAGTTTGGCGACCAACCTCTTGAACGGGTCGGGGTCCCCATCAATAGTTAGCAACCACCTCATTGAACCCCTCTAACTTCATCCAGAACTGCTCAAACTGAAAACGTCCGCGCCTTGCGGCAACCGGTGTGCAGTCCAGGAGCAAAGGACAATGGTCGGAGATGACTATCGAGAGGCAGCGCAGAGAGCAGCTGATGTGCATCTCATCCCAATCCGTCGTGCAGAACACCCTATCAAGTCTCACCAGCATCGGGGATTCCCGCTCGTTGGACCATGTATATCTCCTCCCGTGAAGATAGATCTCCTTCAACATACAGTCATTCAGGAACCTCCTAAGGTGGCCCATCATGCGACGGTGTAGGTTGTTGTTGTTCTTATCTTCATCGCGGTAGATCATGTTGAAGTCTCCACAGAGCACCTAGGGACCCGGACATGTCCGCCTGATCTCCCGGAGTTCTGCGAGGAAAGCTACCTTATCCGTCTCGTCCTGAGGACCGTAAACGCAAGTGAGCCACCAAGTCGTGCCGCCTAAGGGGAGACTCTGGTAGTCACGCTGTTCACGTCAACATGTGCGCTGTCAAGCTGCACTACCCTACTCTTCCAGGCCACTAAAATACCGCCTCGCGTAGCCGTTGCCGGCAAGCAGAAGTAAGCGTCAAAGTCCGCGCCTAGGGTTTCCCAAACATACAATGGACGCGCACGTCGTGGCAATGACACTCCTTACACCCGAGCGACGTGCACGGTTGTTGAGACCACGCACGTTGGACACTAAGATCATAGGGTCGTACGACATCGATGACGTTGATAAACACCCGAGAAAGGTGAACACCCGGGGTCAAACCGCCACTAGGTGGCCACCCGAAACCGCTCCAGGCAGAGGCGTGGCGCATCCTCTGATCGCCGAGAGGGTCCAACCGTAGAGCTCGCCCACTGCCTCCATCATCTCATCCGTAAGAGGGGTCTCGAACATCCTGTGGAAGTTCTCCAAGGCAGCCTCAGATGACTCCTCATCCTGGGCAATGAGCCCCAGCTTCCTCATGAGGTTGCGGACTACCCTCTGTTCCGAGTTCAGCCCTCCTGGTTGTCTGGCAATCCGGGAGCTCCGGCGCAGCTGGAAGTTGAACGCCATCAGCCTGCGTTGCACCGGGGGTGCAAGTAGTGGAGCGTCCTACTTCAGCTTAGCCGTCGCCAGGAACTCTCCCAGAGTACGTGGCCGTGCTGGTGGTGGCATGCAAGGGCCACCCTCCTGCTGTAGAACTGAATCGGGGGCGAGGCGAGCCTGGCAGCGAGCTCCGGCGTGGGAGGGGTTCGAGTAGGGGTCGCCTCCACTCGTGCGCCACCCTGCTTCTCCATGTCAAAAAGGCACCGCGGCATGCCTAGCTCCACCACGGGCTCGTCAGCATCATGCCCACCCTACGCTTGTTTAGCAGAGCGGCGGTATCGTCCAAAAGTGGCGGGGAGTGGGACCCACGTCCATCAAAAAGCATCAGGGCCTGCGTGCTAGGCTGCGTCGAAGGTACGGTTTCGTGGGTCACCCGCGTTGGGCCTAGCACATGGGCTCCTAGCAGGCCGGGAGACTCCGTCGCATTGTCGCTTGTGTTGCTAGGTTGAAACGGGCCACCACTTGGAAACGGGCCGCTGCAGTCGTTAGTGTCCCCCAAGCCTACACTGGGCTGGGCCCCAACAGAAGCTGTCAACAGCCCAGCATCACTTCCCTGCTGAAAGGGCATGTATGCCCCCATGTGTGGTTTTGATAATTAATGACAATCTCTATGCACAAATGTGTAAATTGAGTTTCACTTGTAGGTTTGTCCATTGGCATCGCTTGGACCATGTGTTGCGTTCAAGGTTGAAAAAGAAGAAGCAATGTCTAAGGGCTTTGTGCCTATTGGAATCTTGTCGAAGAAGAAGAACAACAAGATCAAGTATGTCTTGAAGAAGAAGATGGAGTTCCTTATGGCCATCTTCAAGACATCATCAAGAAATGAAGTGCAAGCTCAAGATGCACCATCTCTAGAAGATCTCATGCTTGAAGCTTGTCAGCCTTGGCAATCATGGAGTGATGAAGACAAGTTCAAAAGAGAGGTTTCCCCATGGAGTATGGGGGAGCATTTCACAAGTCTTCATCAAGCAAGAGCAATCAAGAAAGGTGATCCATCTTGAGAAGAACAAGACGGTCTACGTCAAGATCAAGTGGAATGCTCAAGGCAAAGGTATGATCTTGATAGGCTTTCTATTTTACAGGTCTCTTGTAGTGTTGGGAGACCGAGTTTAGGATAGATAGCTGTACTATCAAGAGGGGCTCTCGAGTGGGTGACTCGTTCGTATCTTTCAGAGAAAGCTCAAACCTTTGCATACATAGCAATCATCTTTCTTGGTTTTTGTTTGGTTCTTGTCCATGTGAGGTTCTATAGCTTGTGGTTATCTTCATAACAGGCACTAGTTCATCAAAAACGGATTTCTCTTGCATATCTTATTGCGTTTTTGATCTTGCGAGTTTTCCGGCTCCACACCTTGGGAGATATCTCACATATATATTCATGATATTTTCTCCCTTGGTGATACCCAATATTTTGACTTTTTATTGGATTCTACACGTCGTTATCTTTCCAACAAAATTGGTTTCATCTCGTTTGGAGTTCGGATGCAAAAGTTGGGGCAGTTTTGGTTCTGGAGTTTTTGTCTGACCGATAGTTCCGGCGAGCCACCGGTAGTACCGCTAGGGCATTTTTTCCGCCGGTAGTACCGATGGAAGTACCGGAGCCACTTCCGGTCACCTCGTTTTCGGTTTAGTACCCTATCTGTTTTGGAATGTGCTATTTGACGGAACTTTAGTCGGTGTTTCTGGCGGTAGTACCGGCCCCGCCGGAAGTTCCGGTGGACGGCGGTAGTACCGGCCAGGATCGCTTATCTGCCCCTCACTTTGCTGTTTTCTGACCGTTGAAAGGGTGCCGGCGGTAGTAACGCCCACCTAGCGGTACTACCGGCCGTGCACGAAAATGTGCATAACGGCCAGATCGAGGAGCCCTTTAAAAGGAGCTCCCCTTCCCCTTCGTGGGACTACTTGCTTTTCTTGGTTTTTGGCCTTCTCTCTCCTCCATTGTTGACCTTGAAGAGCTTGCGCTCTCCCCTTCCCCCTCCTATGATTCTTGCATCTTTTTGAGGGATTTGAGAGAGGAGATCTAGATCTACAATCCCCACCAAACCAAATCCCTTCTTTGTGAAGGAATCCTTGGGATCTAGATCTTGGAGAGTTTTGTGTTCTCCTCTTGTGTTCTGCCTCTCTTGTTCCCCCAATAGCTTTTGTAGCTTTGGTGGAATTTGAGAGTGAAGGACTTGCCTCTTGCATTTGGTGCATAGGTTTGAGTTCTCCTCGGAGTTTCGGCGAGTTCAAGCTCTTGGGCTTGTTTCTCTTGGGTTCTTGGAACCCTAGACGATTGTATGGAGTTGTGGTGTGTTCTTGGGGGCTCCAATTGAGTTGTGGAGATTCCCCAAGCTTGTTGGCCTATTGTGGCATTGTGGAGCCTTTGTGGCGTTTCTTGGGAGCCCTCCAATTGAGTTGTAGAGATTGCCCCAAGCCTTGTACGGGTTCGGTGACCGCCCTCAAGTGTCCCATAGTGGAACATGAGTAGGCCTTTGTGGCGAGCTCACGGGAGAATAGGGTGAGCCTTTTGTGGCGTCGGTGAGTTGCGTGCCTTCGCATCTTGGGGTGAGGCCTTGTGTGGCGTTGGGTGAGCATCGAGCCACCACACCTCGAGGTGAGCCATTTGTGGCGTTCGAAGTACATTGCGCCACCGCACCTCTCCAACGGAGATGTAGCTTTTTTGGAAGTGAACTTCGGGAAACAAATCATCATCTCCGCATCTATCGGTTATCTCTCAACCGAGCCCTTTACTTATGCAATTTACATTGTGATAGCCATCGTGCTTGAAATATTATATTTTGCTATCACCTTGTTGCTTGTCTTGCTTAGCATAGGTTGTTGGTGCACTTAGTTGAACCTAGTGAATATAGGTTTTGGCTTGATAAATTAAACATTAAGTTTTATTCCGCATTAATTATAGCCTAAACCGTAATAATTTTAAAACGCCTATTCACCCCCCCCCCTCTAGGCGACGTCCATTTCCCTTTCACCTGCTCACTCTCCTCCACTAGAGACAGGGGTTCATCCTCCTGAGTCGAGCTGTCCAGAATCGCAGCCCCAAGGCGCGTCACAGCGGTCGTCGATTCACCAGCGCGTGTCAGCAGCAGAGGCTAGTCGCCCCCACGCTCACCTGCCTCCCTCAGAGCCACTGCTTTAGCTTTCGCTTTGGCTTTGTGGCTGGCGCGCCTGCGCCTCTGCTTCTCCTTTTTCCTCTTTTGACTCCTGGACAGGGTTTGCGCCGCTGCAACGGCTCCCTCCAGCTCGCTGTCCGCCGCAGACTGGGAGCCTCCGCCTTGGCGTGGTCCGGGGGCCGTTTGGTGCGATGCGCCGCCCGCGACCGCCAACTCCCCGCCAGCATCAGCCACGTTCGGATTTGAAGCAGCACGCCACGCGCGGTTGTGTCTTCTGCGTCGCGACACGGCCGTGGTGGCCCCCACTGAAGGCGCCTCCCCGGCAGTGGAACGGTAGTGGCGGGGCCCGCCACCGGCCCCGCTGCGAGCCCATGAGCCGCCGCCCGCCTCGTCCGCGTCGTTCCCCGGCGAAGCCATGTCAGGTGACCCGCGAACATAGGAGTAGCAGTGTGTGATGGGTAGCCAGGGGATGCACCGCCGCCGCCCGCCCAGTCCGAATCCGGCGCCCGCCGCCGGTTGTCCGTAAAGCCAATCACATGGACGAGAAGGAGGTGAATGAGGGTTGGAACTTGCGGCGGGGTCACCGCGCTCGCGGGCGTCGCCATCGCTTCCGGCGTCGGTGCGACGTCCGGCTCGACCATGTGAAAATCGACCTCCTTCGGGATGAGGGCAGGGTCCAAGCACTACGCCGTCAACCTCATCGTCTCCATGTCGGCGCGCGTACGGGTCAGCACGTCGAGTCGTTCCACCCAGGAGTTTGGCGCGAGCACTGTCTCCGCCGCCGCCATGCTCCAAGCGTTGGCCGGCATGCCTTCGATCTCCAACCTAACATGGACCCCGAGCCCGCCGGCCGTCGCGCCTGTTCTCCGAGACCACGCCTTCACCAGTAGCCAGAAGAACGGTGACTGGACGATCCCGTCGCGGAGCACACGGTCGCGGTCCTCGCGGGCGACGAAGTAGATGAGCAATGTGCCTCCGCCGTGCCGATGCACGAAGAAGACCTCCGGTGGGAGCCCATAGCCGTCCTCAGCGCCGCAACCACCACCGTCGGCGAGGCCGTGCTTTCGCCGACAAAGGCTCCAACTAGCGCGTTTTGCAGCGGACGTTCCGCATCCTCCACTTCGTCGGTGCGCGCAAAGATGCAGGTCGTGCGTGCTGGCCGCCGTGCCAGCTCTCCTCCGAAGGAAGGTGCCACCGCCGTGGAGGTTGTGTCGCGGCGTGCGCGCACACCGGCGAGAGGGAGCGGGGCCACAATTTCACGCTCATTCCCAGGCGCGCTCCGTGCCGACACGGGCGGGGGCGCTACCGCCCGCGTCGCCCCCTGCGGCGTCGTGCCACCCTGATACGCGGGCCTTGGTTGCCGGAGTGTAGCCGCTGTAGTGCCAACGCCATGGCGACTGGACGCGCAACTACCGGAGGTCACGCCAGCACCTCCAACGCGTCCTCCCAATGCCGCGCTCGCAGCGCGGCCACCCAAATTGTCATGACCCGGAGCTCGTGAAGTGGCCAGTGCAGCAGGGGCCGAAGGGCACGCGACGTCCGCCCTGGGCGCGTGCCGCTGCCCGTCGCCGTTCGCCCGCTTTGTCGGGGGCTCGTCGCCAGCTTCCGGTGGGGTGCGCGGCCTCGGCATCGTGCACTCTCTGGCCATGTGGCCGGTCTTGCCACAGCGGAGACAGACAGGGCCCGTGGTGCAGTCTTTGGTGCAGTGCCCCGGCTCGTGGCAGAGGAGGAAAAGGCCACGGTACGGGTCGTAGGCGCCCTGGCAGCCGCCACCTTTTTGCCCGCGCGGCGTCCGCGCGCTCTCTTCCCTTTGGGCTGTTCCCATGGCGCGTCCTCAGCGCCGCCCAGAGAGTCATCAAAATGGTCTAGCTCGTCCACTGCCGCCGAGCCCGACTCCCGGTGGATTTCGGAGCACGGCACCCTGCGCTTCCGCCGGCCTCTTTCCCTTGAGCACATCCAGGTAGGTCGTCGGCGAGCCCTCGGAATCGGAGTCGCGTCCACCACGCCACCTATCATCCGAGCGCATCGGGGAAGGAGAGCGGGAAGCAGTGGCCATCGGGGAGGAGGGGGCCGTCACCGGGGAGGGAGACGACGAGGGGGAGGGGTGGGCGCCGGGGCCGGAGTGGACTCTCAGTTTTATTAATTAAAAAGAAAGGTATTAGATGGCCAGTTGTCCCCTTATTAAAATTAGCTAACCATTCTAATTGTAACAATGAGGACAGAAAATCAATCAGAAGTACTCTCAAATAAATGCCAATCATGAAAAGCTGGTAGTGCCACCAACGAAAAATTGAATAAACCAGTCTGAAACGATGGTATCATACAAGAGTTCCAAATCTGACTATTGCGATTCAAGTATTTCCAATCCTCAACCAATCCGTTCCTGCAGCTAACTGTAACCTTTGACAACTGCAACTCAAACTCACCGGCACCTAATCAATTAACTAAAGCTAACATGCTTCTTAATTTCCCAATCAAACTCCGGTGCAAAGACATCTCAAGTTAAGCAAGATGTTTTTTTCAATCGAATAGGGTTAACCATGATGTCTGATATGAACTATACAAATCATTGACGCCAAAGGTTTTCTGCTTCAGAAACGTGTTAAATTTCAAGCAACCAAAAAGTCCAAACCTGGACAATCTGTGAGACAAAAGTTTGGCAGCCCTTGTGTTTCTGAATAACTAACCCCAATTTACAACAGTATCAAAACTATCGGGCGAAAAAGAAGGAAAATAAGTCAATTATTACCATTACAAACAAAATGCAAACTCTTTGTAATACCACGAATGCAACAATTCTCTATGGGTAACCCCACCAAAATACCCTGCGTAACTAAAAATCCGTAAGAACTGCAAATGTGGCATACGCTCAAGACACCAGACCAGCATGCTAGAGGTGTTTACCCAATATAAGTATCTCCGCATTTGACGGCACTGCCTCGTCAATAAGCATTGCGTTATTAAGCAGAGAAAACAGAAAGGAGGGGGGGAGTCATCATCTGTCCCAAAACCGTAGTCCAGGGACACGCCGCGGAGATCTAGGTGCATCCAGATGCACCACATTGCGCGGAGAAAGGGATGCACCCGAGTAGTAGGTCAGGCTAGTGTGTTCCCCTCACCTTGTGGAAGGACAGATTCCGCGAGTGGTCCCCGGCGAGCGCGGCGACGCGGCGGACGGCGAGCTCGGATGAATTGTTGAGGTTGTCGGCGACGACGGCGCGGAAGCCCGCGAGCAGAAGCTGCAGCACGGCGTGGCTGCCGATGTAACCGGCCCCGCCCGTGACCAGCACCGTCTTCGCCGCCGCCGCCCCCGGCACCGTCTTCTCAACCGCCATCAGCAGCAGCCGCACGAAGCTTCTTCTACCTCCTCACCCACAGACCACCACCACCTCCTCGGCCTCCTCGACGAGAGCGCGCGCCGCGCGGATCTGGTCAGACGGGAGGACGCCTGGAGGAGAGGGGATGTGAGGGGAGGAGGCTCGCGGGTTTCGAAATGGCGAAGCGAATGGGGGAGGAAGGAGACGAGGCGTGCGAGCGAAGCACCACTATGTATGAGCTGTGTCTGTGTTGCGTGCTAGCTACAGAGGGCAGGGCAGCACGACGGCGAGGGGACCACGCTGCATAGGCTGCGGCTACGGTGGCGCCGCTGGATTTTGTCGGTCTCGACGTGTGGGTTCGTGGCTGGTCACCTGCCGCGGGTCGTGTTCGCGCCATTGGAGTGGAGGGGCCCGGGTCCGTATTGCCGTTTGTACTGTTGCTGGCCGGTGTCGTTTGTGTGCCGGAGAAAGCGACGGCGAGTTAAGGGCATCTCTAGCGGACAATCCAAATCTACCCAAACCATCCTATATTTAATTTGATGGTCAATCCGTGGAGATTTTGGGTCACGGTCTAGCCTTCCTCGTTAATATGTCCAACGGCCCAACTCATCCTGTTCACAGCGGTCATTTTGGCCAATACATGGCAGTTGGTCAATTCTTTGCACATTTCAGCACATATGGCAGTTGGTCAATTCTTTGCACATTTCAGCACATAGATATATAGACAAATATATAAATTGACAAGCAAATTAAGTGGTAAACATGTGTCATTTCTCCGGATATTGCCAAAAAGTGGCTAGTTCATCCCATATGTCAAAAAAATACAAATATCGTATAATTTGTCCAAAAAGTGGCAGGTTTCTCCCAAATAGTAATCATATATGCCATTTGACTTCAAACATCGCGGGTTCGAATGATCTTTGCTTCTTCTAGATCCAAGCTCTTTGGTCGGGGTCAGAGACGATGTCCAAGTTGGCCAGCATGATCGTGTTCTCCTCAACCATGACCTTGGCCCTGTCCTCAATGGCTTTGTCTTGGCCTCGGCCTCACAGAGCTTGGTGGTGGCCTTGGCATGCATGGCTTTTGTCTTGGCATCGGTCTCCATGAGCCTAGCCTTACTATTGGCCTCGTCCACCACAACAGATCTTATTTGAAGATCAATAAAACTCTTGGTAGTGGTCTCTTTCTCTTTGTGTCGCATCTCTTACCTCTCGGCAATGGCCTCTTCTTTCTTCACCATCAACTCCCTCAAGGTCTCTTGGAACGCCAACGAACCACCTTGACGGGCGGTGTCGGCTTTGATAGCCTTGTGGCCTGCAGGCCGGCGGGCACGGCCAGCAGACGCTAGGTTATCGGCTGCAGGGTTGCCAAGGCGATTGTCATTATCATCAAGGTTGATGACACCGTCCATTGATGCATTTCCCTTTCCACTACCCTTCTTATCCGTCTCAAGTTCTTTGCAAAGGGAAAAGCTAACTTCCCACTTTTTGATGTCCTTTATCAACATCCAATAATGAATCAATGTGAATGCCTTGATGTCATTAGTCATCTTGAAGTGCTCCAAAGATTTAATAACCTACACATATAGATGACAATAATGGCCCAATGCATATGCAAGGTACATCGACAAGAGAGGAAGAGGTGTTACCATGTCAACCACCAAGAGCCCGCTTATTACACTTTTCTTCACCGTCTTGAACGGACCTTGGAACTTGCTACACTCGGCATGGATGGAACCCTATCTCTTGGAAAGGGAGAGATCATTTTGATCACTAAAGAAGGGGTTTGGCGGGAACTATGTATGCTCATGGAAGTATTTGCCCACCTTTTTCCAACAGGCATATCCCTTCATCTTGGCACTGCATAGGGGATCTCGTGAAATCTCCATCCAAGCATGGCATAGGATCTTGTCATCGGCGTCTACGGGCCTAGTGTCCTAGGTTGAAGAGGCGGCCGACTGCTCAGCGTCGATGTGATCGAGATGGTCAACAACGCATCAGTCATGGCCTGGCCTGGTAGGGAAACACTAGTGCCGAATGCGATGTTGAACGCCTCCTGCTTCATCATCATGACGGCCTGCTCGGAGGCTTTGTCGGATAGTGCCTCGATGTTGTCTGCAGCCTACACGGCGAGGATGCGGTTGTTCTCTTTTCGCCGCTCCTCGTTAGGCTGGGCAGCGAGCAAGCAATTTTTGGCAACTTATCTCTAGCCTGCACACCCAAAATACGAAGGGACTCATAGTTTGGTTTAACATTTAGATGTTATTATGTGGGATTCATGAGATTAAGCACCTTGGTAGGAAGTAAATTAATAAGGAAGGTGAATGTGAGAAAGGCTTCATCCCAAAACTTAAGAGGCATAGATGCAGTGGCAAGTAAGGCAAGACCAACTTCTACAATATGACAATGTTTTCGTTCGGCCGAGCCATTTTGTTGTTGAGCATGTGGACAAGAGACATGATGTGATATACCAACTTTTTGGAAGAAGCCATGGAGTTTTTCATATTCACCACCCTAATCCGTTTGCATAGTAATGATCTTACGACCAAATTTTTGTTCAACAAGTTATTGAAAATTGAGAAAAACTTGATAAACATCAGAACATTTTTTGAACAAATATATCCATGTGAATTTGCTAAAGTCATCAATGAAGCTTACATAGTACTGATGTTTGGCGGGAGCTAGACCCCAAATATCAGAAAATATTTGTTCCAGAGGAATAGTAGACACACTTGTGGACAAAGGATAAGGTAATCGATGACTTTTAGCTTTTTGACATGGATCACTTACATAAGAATTTAGTTCTGGTGAATGCTCGAGTTTATTCTTCCGAAGAACTTGTTGAATAATAAAGGATGATGGATGCCCTAGACGTTTATGCCATGTAGAAGATGAAGGATTAATAGTGACGAAGGCACGTTTTGGAGACCCGTGGAGATAGGCATAATTGGATAAAGACCACCTTGACATGGGCCTTCAAAAAGAATTTCCTGCATGGCATGATCCTTGATCAAAAAGAAGAAAGGGTGAAACTTAAGGAAAATATTATTATCCAAGGCAAGTTTATGAATAGATAGGAGATTTTTAGAAGCATCCGGAACATGTAGGACATTATTAAGAGAAAAAGAACTATGAGGGGTATGCAAAGTTGAATGACCAACATGTGCAATTGTCATACCGTTATCATTAGCCATATGAACTTGATCATCTCCTTTATAGTTTTCCTGAGTCGTCAATTTGTGGAACTCACTGGTGAGATGATGAGTGGCATCGGTATCAGGGTACCAATTTGTGTCCACACCATAGGAAGAAAAATGAAACCCCCCTTGTCTCCAAAACTAAAATCATCATCATTATTGTTAGAATATCGCCACCAACATTCATTAGCTGGATGACCATACTTTTTGCAGATTTATCATGTGATGTCTTGGCGTGGTGAATGTGTGTGACCATGACAATGGCCACGGCTTCCTTTTTGCATGCCACGACCTTGAGTTTTCCTATTATAAAAACCAGTAGAATGACCATATTGATGTCCACGGTTTAGACCATCACTACCCTAAAACTTTGTTGTGAATTATAAGAAGGGCAATGAGCACCACGAGATGGGCAGTGTTGGCAGAAGTTTGAAAGGTCCCCATATTTTGATCAGTTTCATAAAGCATCTTTTGGTGATAGTCATATGACGTGAGTTGGGCACACATATGGGCAAGAGATGTACTTGGGAAAGCGTTGATTGAGGCAACCAATGAATTATATTCACCCAGAAGACCACCAAGAATATATTCTTTAAGTTCTTCATCATCAACCATGTGACCCAATGCAGCAAGTTCAGAGGCAGAGCCTTTCATCTTGCCAATAAATCCTTCAGCGGACATATAGGTTTTCTTGGTATTGGAAAGGGCGTCAGGGAGCATGGAGACACGGGCCATGGACTACGATGCAAACATGGCTTCAATAGAAGCCCATACATATACGGTAGTGTGTAGAGAGAGAACCTGAGAGAGAAATTCAGGCTCATAGAATTCAGCAAATAACGCAATACTTGTTGGTCCCTTGAAACCCATCCACTGTACGATGGGTTGGGGATTTGACTCGTGGTATTATTTTCTCCTTCTACCTCTAGAACTCTTGCGGGGTTGGGGTCGGTGCCTTCAAGAAGTGCCATAACCTAGGCACCGCGCATAGCAGGAAGCATCTGGGCTTTCCATAGGAGGTAGTTTTCCCTCGAGATTTTCTCCGAGAGGGAGCTCCAAGATCCGTCGCCAGAGATGGGCGAAGGAGGAGGTCGCCATGGGGAGGGAGGGAAGGCTGTATGCGATCACCGATCGTAACCTTTGATCAGGTTTGTGTGGGTGTGTAGGTTAGATGGATGGACAGGCAAAAGACAATGATCAGATCATTGGGAATTTGGATTTGATTTTGCTAGACATCAGGGAAGAAGGGGCTCTGATGCCATGTCGATGCTAGAGGAAATGATGCCCTTGTTGAGGAGATCGGTTACATGTTTACAGAGTGGTGGAAAAGCCCTAAAAGTGACATTTACAGGGGGGGGGGAACCAGAGAGGTTGAGAGCTACACAACTGATTCGATACCAAAGAAAATAAACAGAAAATTAGTACAATATATGTTGATATAGGGATCCTCGTCCCCGATGCCATCTTTCCTGTTGCGGTGTCCCAGTCATCGGGAGACACGAGCTGAGAGCATCTCCACTCGGGGGCCCTAAAGCCCCCTAAAGGGCTATGGGAGGTGCCGACGCTCAAAATCGTGAGTCCGCCCCTCCCCCCAAACTTATTTTCATGCCGGTGTGGCCCGATTTGACATCTGGCGGCCCCAGGCCGAATCCAACCCACGGGGAGGCTAGCGGGGGTGCCGGATGGAGCTGAAAATGATGCAGGACAGCCCTGGCAGTGACATAGAAGGCTCGTCTCCCGAGCGGCGTCTCGTCGCCGGCCACGTGGCGCCGAAATTTCTTGCTAGCATGTTCTCCCGCCGCGCCCTTTTGCCACTTCCCGCCTTTTTCACCGCTTCCTGCCCTTTTCTCGCTATATGTAGGCGCAGCAGCCATCGCCATTGCAGATCTACACCATGGCTAGACCTTGCACCCTCTGCCTCTACGTCTAGGGTTGCGGCTAACGGTGCTGCTATCTCCAGTAGGGTCGGCGTACAACCATGCCTAGCCGATGTGCTCCTCCGCCTCCCTACCGCCTGCGAAAGAGCCGTGGCACCCGTTTTCGCCTATCCCTAGGCCCAACCACACTGACTCAGGGTGCTCCAACAACAAGTGGATTGACTCTGACGATTCCAGCAGAGCCAACATCTACGAGCTAGGTTGGGCTAGTTATGAGCCTGAGCCTAAGCCCGAGGAGCTTCCGTGGCCACCGATACTCTTCGGGCCGGCTTATCGGACCATCCGCGAGCCTTACGGGTGGGACATTGACGAGGGGTAACCTCGGCAATGCTCATGGTGATGGACTTGGGGTTTCAAGAAAAAGAGAACGCTGGGGATTTTGTCGGATATCAGGGAAACAATGGAATCAAAGTCGCATGAATATTAAGTAATCGCACTATTACAAGTTGTCTTCTAGATTTCGGTACCCTCGATTGGGCTTCTCCCGTCCTATATATATTAGGTCGGGTCTCAAAGCTATATGCAGATAGGTTTCATACACGCGTAATTACAATACCAACATAATATCGGTTCATAGTCTCTTTCCTAATATAATCAAAGTAATTGTCGGTTGCTTCCTTGGGCTATCATCTGAAACCTTCATGGGTCGTGAGCCTTTTACCAAATATGGGGTATCAAATCATAGTTATCTAAGTAACCATACCCATGTCAGTAGCCCCCGAGACTCTACTTGAATCATAGTTTCAGGTTGAGTCTCAAGGTTTTCTTTTTTCCTTCTTTGTTTTCATTTTTGCTGCTTGATTTTATTTTTTGTAGGGATTTTGGTACAATGAGTCTGATGCTTTCGACGGATCGGGAATCAGTTAATTGCTCCTGGGTAAAAACACGGTTGTCCTACATCAAACTCAAGTCCCTAGGCTTGAATCCAGAATTTGCTACTAGCGTAATTCAGTTTGAGCCACTGAGGTCTTAGCGAATACTGAATTCCAGTTTTCTATTTTTATCGGGTACCCAACGCGTCCGTCAGGATTTTTCATCTTATCGTTGATACGCATATTTTACTGGCAGAGCGCATTCTTGTGCGATTACCAAGCCATATAGAACGAATCCTGGGGTCTTACCTTCATGTTTCTGAACATGGCATTCAGATTTTTATCGCGTTGTGCGTGATCCGAGAGTTTTTTGATTTTTAGTGGCTGAAGATCTTTTTGTTTTTTGTAACTACTCCCGATAAGAGTATCTATTGATGAGTGTTTCCTTTGCCTTTCTTTATCAGGTGCGCATCAGTGCTCCTGATAGGAGTAGCCCCCCGAGGCTATGTTTGGATATATGTATCAAAACATAGGCTCGAAAACTTAAGTTTTATGGCGCTAGTACTTCTGTATTTTTTGTCGGGTGCACGACCAGTGCTCCCGATAAGAGTAGCCCCCGAGGCTACAGTCATAATATTGTATATCCGATTATAGTCTCAGATCTTTTTCTTAGAGGAATTTACTTCAACTCCAATTTTTTGGGTCATGTTTCTTATGGTGAGCCCCAATTTCTGCAACGCCTCCGCTGTGATGTCAGTGATGATGTATCTTATGCTATTGATTTTCAGAAGAACACGCCCTGATGGGACGTGTTGAACGTGGGGGCATGCAACGGTAATGATGAGGCGTGATAGCGTATTCAGTGGAGATTTTTGACTGCATGTCCCCTATCCGCACGAATATCGAGGCGTCACGTGCTGTCCTCCTTTTTTATGCAGCCATAACTTCTTTAAATTTTTCTTTACGGAATCCTTGTAACACGTGTCACCATCGTGTGATCTTTTGTCGGTTCGATTTTGCATCGAACGGTTCGGACCTCACACCTTTACTCTTTATAAGGGAGAGGGTATGTGTTTTACTATTTTACCTCACCTTCTTCTGCTCCATCTTCTTCCTTGCGCCCTTGACCTCTTGCGATCTCATGTTCTACACTCGTGTTCCTCTTTCGCCGCCATGGGAAAAAGCAAACTGGAACTTCTGTTGCCGCTGCGAAGGCCACCAGGAAGAGGGCCATCGGATGGACTCCCACCAGGTGCACGACGCGTGAACTCCGTGAGGCACGGAACTTCGGCCATCTGACGGAGGGTTCCTTCAAGCTCCCTGAAGACGAGGCTGCTCCTATCCCCGAGCCTGGCTGGAGGGTAATGTTCCTCTCTTTCCTCTTCCGCTGTCTTTCTCTTCCTGTCCATGAATTTCTCCGTGGCCTTTTGTTTGTTTATGGCGTGCAGCAGTATCAGCTCACGCCCAACTCCATTCTCCACGTCACTTGTTTTGTCACTCTCTATGAGTGTTTCCTTGGGATTCATCCCCATTGGGACCTTTGGAAGCATTTCTTCTATGTTTGTCGTAACGCCACTGGCACTATTTTCCATGATGTTGGTGGCGCTATTTTCTCGGTCCGATCTGATGTTGATTACTTGGACTTGAAAATCACTGATTCTGTCCAAGGTTGGAAGTCCAAGTGGTTTTATGTCAAGGATCAACCACTTGAAGGTCAATCTTTTGGGTTAGCCCCCTTTGATCCTAAGAAAACCTGCTGCAAACTTGACTCCTGGGATCAACGCCCTTTTGCCAAAGAAATGGCGGAAACCCAGCCCTATGTCGATCGTATTTCAAAGTTGCGACATGAGGTTGGCAAGGAATTGTCGGGTCTCCAAGTCCTGGCATACTTTTTGTGGATCCGCATCCAGCCGCTTCAAGCCCGGCTTTCTGGCATGTGGGCATACACCGGGAGGAAGGACCCGATGAGGATTTCCTCGGAAGACCTTACCCTCAAGGTGTATGAGAAAAGGGTCCGGAGCTTCACCACTCTAACCAAGAAAAGGCCGGTTCCTTCAACTTGTCATGTGGAGCCTTTTGGCAAGAAAAACTGGCTCCCCGAGGTAAATTTCCTTTGCCTTCATCTTTTCTTTGCTTCTATTTGCAGATGCACTTTTACTCTTTTAAGAACCAACGTTTTTTCCGTGTCTTCTGCTTGTGTAGGATTTTGATCATCTGAGCTCACTTCCTCCTCTTCCTGGAAGTTGTGAGCCCCCTGTCCATCCTTCCGCATCCGACGATCTCCCTATGACTGGGACTGCTACGGATGAGGAGGTGGAGTCCTCTACATCTGACTCTTCTTCGAAGACGCAGTCTCTTTCGTCGGCTGGCTCCGGAGATTTTCGCATGGAGCATGCTGGTGAAAAGAGGAAGCTCCCTTACGCTGTGAAAAGGGTCGAAGACTCGGATGACTTGACTGCTTCCAAGCCTTTCGATGTTGCTCCAATTTTGGTTGCTCCCGCCTAGATGAATTTGTTTTGCCTTGCGTAGGATGTGTCTTTGTAAGTATTCGACTGCTTCTTTTGCTGTTTTCCCGGGTAGTTTTACTACTGATGTTTATTCCTTTCCTTTTGTAGTGATGATGAAGATCCTCTCGCTTCTCCTCTTCGCACATCTGTGGGCTGCTCTACAAAGAAATCTCCTCCATCGTCGGTAGAGCCGAAGGAAAAGCTCCTGTCTTCTATGGAGAAGATCATCCAAAAAGATACTACCACTTCATCCAAGCCACCGTCGCAAAAAATTAAGAAAACGGCGGGTAAAGGGGTGGTGATATCAGAAAAGCCTGTTGATGTGGATATGAAAGATGTAAGTCACTTCAGATTTTTTTTGCAAATAGCCTCCTTTTATTTTGTCCTGATATCATTTTGTTGTGATGTTCTTCTTCAGCCTTTGATGTGTGAGATGGTCGACATGGCCTCTCGATTTATAAAAATTCGTAATGAAGCCGAAGAAATGAAGGGTATATCTTGTTCATCTTCAGGATTTCTTTTGTGAATGTTTCTTTCTGAGTTTTCATGATCCGTTTATGCAGCAACCACCAAAGAATCTGAAGTTATTCGAGACCAGGCGATGAAGCGTGCTGATGACCTGGAGGCCAAGCTGCGGGTTGATGAGGAGGCGTTGGTGGAGGCCCGGCAAAAAGCGAAAGATGATGTCAACGGATTGGCCAAACAAACCGCTATTCAAGATGAAAATCTTCGAAAGCGCTTGGATGCCCTTAATGCTTCTCTCAGCCGTAAGTTTTTTCCTCTAGCGTGGCTTTATTTCATTTCTTCCCTTTGGTCATGTCAACACCCAGATTTTAAGTCTAGATGCATGTTATGCCGCACATCGCAATCCCAGGATTACCATTTTTGCGAGACATAACAGAATTGGTACCACAGTACATCATCTATTACAAACCATAATAGTCTTACAAATAAACGATCTCATGATCAAGTCTTAATACAAATCAGAGCAGCGGAAATATAACGTAGAAGACTCCATCTTCATGGTCACAGGCAATGCTGATGATGGGAGATGATCCTAGTTATCATAGACCTCTTGTTGTCCATCTTCTGGGTAGTCCTCATAGTCTGGCCATGGGAATAGCCAGGAACAAAGCCATGAGTACTCTTTAAAGTACTCGCAAACTAGCACTAACACAAGTAAGGGAATGCTAGTAGGAATCCTAAGCTCTAGTCTTATTTGCCGTAAGCCAATTTTAGTTCATAAGTTCTCCATAGTAAAGCCTATTTTAGTTCTCTAGATTACTTAAGAGGGAACCTAGTTTTCATGTCCACAACTCTATTGTGGTCAAGTCAAATTCATAGTTCAAGTCACAAATCCTTTTGGAAAACATCTGACAACGGAATAGTATGGCCACTCCAACTGTCCATAACCGCGGACGCGGCTATTCGAATAGTTTGGCACTCTACAGAGGTGGTACACCTTCACCACAAGATTCGATACATCCGTCAGGGATAACCCTGAATCATCATACTTGGTATGCGGATAATCAATCCTAACCTTTCTCAAAGATCGGTATAAGCGACTAGAGGGGGGTGAATAGGCACTACTCAAATTTTAACTCCTTTTCAAATTAAGGCTAAACACAAAGTAAGTTCTCTAGATGTGCACTAGGTGAGAGAACTTAAAGGACAAACAAGCAAGCAAGTAACAATAAGTAAAGGGTAAAGGATAGAAGTAACCGACAGTAGACACGGAGATGTTTTCCCGAAGTTCCTTCCTTTTGAGGGGAAGTACGTCTCCGTTGGAGGGGTGGGTGGTACTAAGACCACCAGCGCCACAGAAGGCCTCACCCTATTCTCCCAAGCACCTGCCTCACAGAATGCACCCATTCCACTATGCGGTGACCTTGAAGGTGGCAACCGAAACCTTTACAAACTTGTTGAGAAGACCTCCACACACTCAGAGTCTCCCAACACAATCCCGAAGCTTTACAACAAATTCTCGAGCTCCGAGATCGACCTCTTCCGTCTAGGGTTCAAAGAACCCAAGAGTAACAAGATCCACAAAGGAAAACACGGGGGAATCAACTTTTCTTTGGTGAAAACCTAGATCTAGGCCTCCTCCACCAAGCCTTAAAGTATCAAGGAGATTGGAGGGCTAGGGAGGGAGATCTAGTAGAAATGAAGCTCGAGAACAATGGAGGAGAGAGATAAAAAAAGTCAAACTTCTCGTTGGAGAAGAAGGCTCTATTTATACCCTCAAGAGGGATCTGCCTGTTACAGCCAGACACCAACCGGTAGTACTGGTCCCAAGAGCGGTAGTACCGGATGACAGTGGTACTACCGGTCAGGTACCGGACCAGGTACCGGGTTGGTGCTAGCTGCTGTGGCGTGGATTCTGTCCCCCGCGGTAGTAGTGGCTCGAGGGAGCGGTGCTACCACCAAGTGGTAGTACCGCGCATCAAAGCGGTGCTACTAGACGGAGGCGGTGGTACCACTAGGTGGTACCGGGGAGATCTGAGGGGAGGCACAACTCTCTAATATGGCTCTGACTCCCGTGGTACCCTAAGCGGTACTACCGGATGCTGAGCGGTAGTACCGGTTGGGAAATCCGGTACAACCAGACCGCACAGAGCCAAAGGCCTAAGCCAGAAGGGCGGACACCTCCTGAGATCTCCACCAGAGGGAAGGCTTGAGGTTTTTCAAAACAGAGATGATTCCACCCAAACTTTCCAACGCGGACCCCCTCTTGATAGTACGGTGTTCCTACGACTCAAGCAAAAAGCCCTAGAAAAACTATATCTTGAGAGAACATTTTAGAGGGGAACCGAATGCCTTGTTCTTTGTCAAAACCAGAGACACACTTAGCAAACGATTAGTACGACACATGTGTGTCAACAAACATCAAAATCACTTAGGATAGGAAATGCCCTTTCAATCTCCCCCTTTTTGGTGTTTGATGACAACACACATTTGCATGGTAGATATTATGACAGAGCACATGGTTTGAAAAATAGAGACGGGGTCCCCCTAGATATGTGCACAAGATGCTAGTATAATCTAGGATCAACACTCCCCCTCTATTTTACAAGGCAACAATAAGTGCAAAGACATAGATAGAAAAGCGAGGAGTTCATACCTTTGCACAATGTGTGAAGAAAACTAGAATAATAATACAATAGATAGCATACACACGCGAGATGGATCCATATAATAATACCCATAAGCCACATACGATGGATCCACAAGATAACCACATAGTCTCGACTTACATACCACAAATAGCTAGCACAAGGAGTTCACAAATAATATGCGGTAATAAAAAGTTCACAAGCGACCAAAGATCAAAGAAAGAACGAGCTTGTGACTTTCCCATGCAAATCTCGTGCCCTACGACCCTTCTCCCCCTTTGGCATCAAGACGCCAAAAAGGGAGTAGAGCAAGACTAGCGCACCTAAGATCAATCCTCATCATCACCATGGGACGGTGGAGCACGGAAGGAGGAAGAGGCATCATCAAACTCCCAATTGCTATGCTTGGAGATCCATTGCTCTTTTGGAGTGATGTTGTTCTCGGAGCCTTCGGAGACGGTCAACTGTTGGGCTTCCATCAATTCTTTCTAACGAGCAACAACTTTCTTGGCATAGCCATGGACTTCATACATGCGCTCCTGGTTGTCAACTTGGAAGCAAAACACCTTCTTGATCTTGGCTTCCATCCTCTTTGCCCATGAGGGTTGCACATGCTCGTGACGGAATACAACAAAGTCTTCGTCGCGGCCACTATCTTCATCGCCTGAGTCCGCTTCAACCACATTGCCATCTTCATCCATGTAACAACCTTGGACCCTATGCTCTAAGTTCAAGCCTGGATGAACCAAAAGTGGCTAAAGTAGTACAGCGGTGGCATAGGGGCCACCCACGTGTAGGCCCTTCGGCCGCCCTAACCACTTCCAAGAACATCGGGACAAGAGCGAGCGGCATAGGCAACATGCGAAGAGATCAAATACATACACAAGTGAGTATTATGCAAGCTACCTTACAACAGTTCTCAGAGCCATACCATCTAAAAGAAATAGAAATATTGCAACGCCATATGGCAAGATCCAAATATCCTAGATAGAGAAAATAGTGTAGGATAGCTCCTCATACATCAATCAACAGAGTATCAAGCGGAAGCGGGAAACAAGATCCGAGTACGGACAAGAAGCAAATCGGCATAAGATGCCACATAAATAAGCACATCCCGTCCATAGATCTCACGGATCCCCATCCCCGGAATCTCTACACCCAGTGATCGTTGCCAACATCATCTGTCTCCTCCACCCAGTATCCATCTTGCGAATACACCTGTTCATCTGAATCAAACAATTTATCGTGTGAGACCCTAGGGGTACTCAGCAAGTCTTTATGCCTCTAAAGGGGACATAACCTGGGGTCACACAATTGCAGCAAAAGATAATAACTAACAAGTCTAAAGATACTCGCTAACCATCCGCCTAACCAAAGATAGACGGATGTCCGTTAATTAGAAACAACAGTTATAACAGTATAGAGTAACAGATCCATCCTCCTTCTCGCTGACCAACGAGAAAGCGGACGAACAACCCATCCGTTGGCAGTGTTATTAATCATTCCTTGAATAATGCTCTATTTACTAGTCAGTTATTTAGTCAAATTAAAGACGATACTTTAGTTATACTTGTCTATGATCGAGAAACTGTGCTCCAAGTCGTCCATAACCGCGGACACGGCTTTCAGAAAGATTTACCCTCCAGGGGTGCACAAATAGCAACACACACTCGATCAACCTCGGAAAAACCAACTCAAAACCCAACGAGGCATTCACGACAAAGCGATCACAAGATTCATAAAATATTTCAGGGGGCCACCCCACTAAGCTACCCGCAACAAAGTTGGCCGGCTCCGGAACGGACCCAGGGTTTGTGTGGACGGCGGTAAACGACTAGGAACCCGAAAGTGTGACTGGGCTTGTCGATACAGCGAAAACGTGTCACGATCCAAAACAGTACAGGTGCTCCACGCACAATCTTAAATAAAGCGGTAAAGCATGGCATAAGTACAGGATAGTAAATAAAACCCCAAACTAGTTTGTGGCCCCAAGAAATAGAAATGAATCAAGCTCTGGCTCAGGGGGGTCCATAAGGCCTCCCGGATGTGGATAGTGCGAATAGTCAAGGAACAGGAATCAAGTACTCGGGGTCCTACGGCACACAAGTGGGCAGGAAAAACCAAATAACAGATATTTCCCACCGGTGCCTCTTTCATTAGTTATCCCATTACTACTCAGGTTAAGTTGTTTAGGTACCTCGTTATCCATCAGACACTGACAAACCCTACACATGCAATTCTACGACTCGCAAGGCTCAAGCAACTCATGTAGTAATGGTTCATAGGATGGAGGACACGCTTCGGTGGGGTGTAAGAGTAAAGGCTATGCAGTGTTTGGGATTCAATTTAATGCAATCGTGACTCCATGATGCAAGAATAAGATAGAAGCAATAGGTACTATATGTATGCAAGCATGTGGTAGTGCTTGCCTGGCAGCTCAGTTGAAGCGAGAGATGGATCTGGGTAGTACTCCTAGGATTCCTGATATTTCCCCTGCTCGGCGTCTATTCGAAAGAAGAACCAAACAAACAAGGGCCAACATAAATAAAGTGCACAAGCATATGAATAAAATGCGACAAGCAAACAATCATGCCATGATAAATGATGCACAATTTACATAGCAATAATGTAGCATGGCAATGGTGAGGTGTGGGGACAAGAATAACTCATTTTATTAATTATTGGGTCAAGTTTTATTACCATAAACAGTTCTGATTTTTAATATTGATATGATGCATGCTGCAATTCAGAACATGGAATGCATAATCAAAACGGGCTCGTCGCGCTGATCGATTTAGACATATTATTTGTCAAATTTGGAGTTATAGAATTAAAGTTATTAATTAATTAAGAAAAGGCATTTTTATTGCAATTAAACAATTTCGAAAATTTAAATTAGCCAAACATTATTTTGGATGACAGATTTGAATTCCTCACATTTTCTGATTCCAAAACATATATCGTTTATATTATTTGGAATTATCAATTAAAAGTTATTAAATTCTGGATTTAAAATCATTTAAACAAATTCTGAAAATGATTTTTATTAAACAGATAAGAACAACGACTTTTTGCACACAGAGGGCAGCTAGCCACAACCGCTGACGGGTGGGCCAACACTGAGCTGGCGAAACCAACGCGCAGCAGAGCCCTTTCTTACCGCTCGTCCATCCAGTCGCAGAGACTGACGGGTGGGGCCACGACAGCCATAGGGCCACACGCGGGCGCGCCAGCGGGGGCCTGCCACGTGGGGGAGCCGGGGAGCACGGGTTGAGAACCCCGGAACTGCGGTGCCTTTTCGTAAAAGGTTAAACTACTGCGGCGAGGTTATACTACTGCGGCAAGGTTAAACTAATGCGGCGCAACGTCGGGAACGCGATCGCGAGCGCGGTGCACGGAGGGCGCTCGACGGATGGACCGACGCGTCCAGGAAGAGATCGACAGCGGGAGGATGTCAGGGGGAAGCAGAGTCTCACCGGGAGTGGGTTGGAGGTGGTGGTTCTTGCCGGGAAGCAGGGGATCGCCGGGGGAGCTGGCGGCCGGCGGGTTAGGGTTTTTCTCGGTCACGTCGGCGTGCCGTGGGACTGGACCTCCTCCTCCTCGTCTCCGTGTACAGGGTGATGCTAGTGCGCGACTTGTCCTTCCCCAATAACCAACGTTTAAAGTTCGTGCTTGTGCCATGAAGGTAGCGATCGAATCCGAGCTATCTTTTTCGACAGAACTTGTTTGACCACTCGCCGCCCTCTCCTGCCTACTGCTAAGGTGGTGGACACGAGTAGGAGCCGACGGTGGGGGTGTAGATGGGAGAGGGCAAGAAGGTCAGCGGAAGATGGGGAAGGAGGGGCGGCAGGGCCCTGTGGATCTGGTGTGCAACCAGGCAAGGGAGAGGGGGAAGATAAGGCCGAGTGGGAGGGGAGTGCTGCCGTGGGGGTCGGTGTGGAAAAAGGTGGCCGGCACCTTTTTCTCATCACGTGTTCAGCGAGGCTCGGGAGGCTAGGGGAGGTGCTGCAGCTGGGCCAGAGGGGACGCAACAGGTGTGGCTCGGGTGGGGTCTGCCTGGCAGCGAGGGAGAGAGGAAAAGAGAGGGGGTCTCGGTTAGGTGATGTCGAGCAAGGCTCGGCCTAGGGTGTAGGTTAGAGGGGGGTGGCTCGGCATGGAGTAGAAGGGGATTGGTTGGGGCCGAACCAGAGGGTGGAGGCCTAGGGTAGGAAGGGTGGTGAGGTGAGGGGTTTAGCCGAGGCTAGGAGGAAGGGGTTAGGGTTTAGACTATATGGTTAGTCTATGTAGATAAAAGAGAAAAAGAGACATTACCTAGATGAGGCTTGGTTGAGAGAAGATGGCATAGGTGTGCACTTGCACACGCATGGGAGGGTGAGAGAGGATGGTGCTTTGGCTAGCTTGGTTGTCTTTTCAATCTTCCAAACTTTGCTTGAATTAAAAACCCATAAAAATCACATAAGAACTCAAAATAGGAAGTAGAAGATGAAAGGTCAATTGCATGGCTCATGCATGATCACATAGGGCCACTTATATTTGTTCAAACAAATATAATTCAAAAAGGGCACTATGTTTTGATGCATGCATTCAAAATTGAATGAAATCCAAGCTTGAGCAAGATTGTGAAGAACCACATGGTCAAGTATGAAATAAATGGCCTATTTGAATATAATGCAACTTGCTAGCGTGTATTGGCCACTAGCTATTTTTCCATAACATTCAAATAAGCTCATCCTTCCAAGCTTTTGCACATGAGCACTAAGCACTCCACATGTAATTCCCCAAATGTGTATATTGTGAAAACAACATAATCTTATATGGGCATGTGGTATAGAATTGAATCCATCTATATAAATGTGAGCCCAAACAAGAACCAAAGAAGATGCAAAATCCCACAATTATTTTGGATGGTGGAATTATAAGGTGGTGTCAAGTAAAGGTGGTGGAGTTGAAAGAGATATGCCCCAACTCAACTTGGGCATTAAACAATATATCAAGAACCAACTACAATGTATCAAGAGGCAAATACAATTAATAAATGCATATGAGACAAGATCCAAAAGAAAAGGGGTTTTATATGATGCTCAAATGCAAGGTGGCATGATGACATGAGCATGATATAATGATGATGCAACAATTATATGTAGGAAGTAGCATTTTATTATTAGACCATGTAGAATTACAGATGTTAGACAGATGGGATGCTACAACTCTCCCCCACTAAACAGGAATCTCGCCCCGAGATTCTAGGAAGAAGAAGAAACGAAGATGGTAGGATACTTGGCACGGAGCTCATCCTCGCGTTCCCAAGTGGCTTCATCAACGGAATGGTACGACCACTGCACCTTGCAGAACTTTATAGACTTGTTGCGAGTCCTTCTTTCTGCGACTTCTAGGATTTTGTGGGGTGTTCTTGATAAGACAGATCTTCTTGGAGATTGATGAGCTCATGGTCCACGGTCCTGCCGGGATCCTTGAAGCACTTCTTGAGTTGAGAGATATGGAAAACATCATGGACCTTGAGTTTTTCAGGGAGCTCAAGAGCATAAGCGACTTCTCCTCTTCTTCCACGAACTTTGAAAGGACTGATGTATCTAGGAGCCAGCTTTCCTTTGATACCAAACCGGTGCGTGCCTCTCATGGGAGTGACATGAAGGTAAACGAGATCACCAGGGACATACTCCATGTCCGTGTGCTTTCTATCATAGTTGCTCTTCTGGAGACTTTGAGCAACCTTCAGGTTTTCGAGAATGATGTGAACCTTCTCCTCCGCTTGAGTTACAATATTGGGGCCAAACAATGTTCTTTCACCTGCGCCCGACCAACCAATCGGAGTTTTGCATTTGCGGCCATTGAGAACCTCAAATGGTGCCATCTTTAGACTCTTCTGGAAGCTATTGTTGTAAGAGAACTCAGCATAAGGAAGGCATTCTTCCCACTTCATGCCGAAGGAGATAACGCAAGCACGGAGCATATCTTCTAGAATCTGATTGATCCTTTCAACTTGTCCTTGCGACTGAGGGTGGTAGGCAGTGCTGAAGTTCAACTTTGTTCCCAAAGCATTTTGGAAACTTCCCCAGAACTTGGAAGTGAAGATGCTTTCACGGTCTGAGCTGATCTCAAGAGGAACCCCATACAGAGAGACAATTATGTTGATATAGAACTCATCCAACTGAATTGCAGAAATTGTTTCCTTGACGGGAAAGAAGTGAGCCACTTTTGAAAGCTTGTCGATGACAACAAAGATTGCATTGTTGCCTTTCTGCGACCTTGGAAACCCAGTTATGAAGTCCATCTCTACTTTCTCCCATTTCCATTCCGGAGGCTTCAATGGCTGTAGAAGACCGGAAGGTTTCTGATGAACAGCTTTAACTCTGTGGCAGACATCACACTCCGAGACATACTTGGCACAATATCGTTTCAACCCAAACCACCAATACTGTGTTTTCAAGTCCATGTACATCTTAGTGCTGCCAGGGTGGATAGAAAGAACAGAATCATGAGCTTCTTTAAGAACTTGCTCTCTCAAACCCGGATACTTCGGAACGAACATCCGATGCTCAAAGAATAGAGTGCCTTGGTCATCGATGTGGAAGGACTCATACTTCAGAAGCTGAATGTTGGAGATGATCTTTTTGGTGTAAGGATCACCAAGTTGAATGGAGCGAACTTTTTCTTCCAAGAGAGGGGTTGCCAGAATATTCAGAAGATACCCTTGATCCACAATCTCAAGGTTGAGCTGGCGGAATTCCTCGCACAAGAGAGGCTGTTGTTCTTCCACCATGAGGTTGTTAACATAAGCTTTTCGGCTGAGAGCATCGGCCATGACATTAGCTTTGCCAGGAGTGTAGTTGATGGTCAGATCGAAATCATTAATTGCTTCAATCCACCTCCTCTGACGAAGGTTGAGATCAGGTTGTGTGAATATATACTTCAGACTCTTGTGATCAAAAAATATCTCACAACGGTTGCCAAGCAAGTAGTGCCTCCATACTTTCAAAGCAAAGATAACTGCTGCGAGTTCGAGGTCATGTGTAGGATAGTTGATCTCATGCGTCTTCAACTGTCGAGAGGCATAAGCAACAACTTGTTTTTCTTGCATAAGGACCGCACCCAATCCTTGTAAGGAGGCATCACAGAATATCTGGAAAGGCTTTGATGTATCTGGAGGAATCAAGACTGGAGTGGAAGTGAGCTTCTCTTTGAGTGTTTCAAAGCTATCTTGACATGCAGGAGACCAAAGGTATTTCTTGCCTTTCTTGAGGAGATCGGTAAGAGGCTTCACAATCTTCGAAAAGTTCTGAACGAAGCGACGGTAATAACTAGACAAACCAAGGAAACTTCGGACTTCTTTGACATTTTTGGGTGGAAGCCACTCAAAAATTGTCCGAATAGTTTCTGGGTTGACGGCAATGCCCTTGGCAGAGATGACGTGACCAAGATAGGTGACTTCGGGAAGCCAAAATTCACACTTGGAGAACTTTGCATACAAGCGGTTCTCATGAAGCTTGTTTAGGACACACCGAAGGTGTTCTTCATGTTCTTCCTTTGACTTAGAATAGACTAGAATGTCATCCAGATAGACCACGACGAACTTATCAAGATACTCAATGAAAACCGAGTTCATAAGCCTCGAGAAGGTGGCAGGTGCGTTGGTAAGACCGAAAGACATGACCGTGTACTCATATAGGCCATAGCGGGTGGTGAAAGCTGTTTTGGGAACATCTTCCTTGCGAATCTTGATTTGATGATATCCACTTCTCAAGTCAAGCTTAGAGAATACCACAGCTCCAGCTAGCTGATCGAAGAGATCATTAATCCGCGGAAGGGGATATTTATTCTTGATGGTTTTTGCATTGAGAGCTCGGTAGTCAACACAAAGTCGATCAGTGCGGTCTCGCTTCTTCACAAAGATGGTTGGGCTACCCCAAGAAGAAGTACTGTGCTGAATGAAACCCAACTTCTCTTGTTCATCAAGCTGACGTTTGAGTTCAGCCAACTCAGCAGGACCCATTTTATAAGGCCGCTTGGAGATAGGAGCGGTACCAGGTTCAAGCTCAACCACAAACTTGACCTCTCGGTTAGGAGGCATACCTGGTAACTCTTCAGGAAAAACATTTGGGAACTCGCGGACCACCGGAACACTCTGAATAGCATCCATAGCATCATCATTCAGAGCCGCCAAAGAGAAAAGCTGAATTGTAGGAGTCAAACTTGGAGAATAGACTATATGGCCTTCAGGAATTTTCAGAGAAACCGAGCGTTCAACACAATCAATCATAGCTGCATTTGCTGTTAACCAATCCATGCCCAAGATAACATCAATGTCAGAGTTGCCTAGAATGATTAAGGAAGCCGGGAACGAAGAGCCACCAATCTCAATTTTATTGCCATGGCTGATATGAGCAGCCCTCATGTTTGACCCAGGAGATTGTA
The DNA here is from genome assembly GCA_910589775.1 of Avena eriantha. Lineage (NCBI taxonomy): Eukaryota > Viridiplantae > Streptophyta > Magnoliopsida > Poales > Poaceae > Avena > Avena eriantha. Next base: position 17,343,643 of record OU342746.1, read on the forward strand.
CCACGAGACGATGCAATAGAGGACCCATAGCCAGATCATGCTCATGTGCAAACTTGTGAGAAACAAAAGAATGCGAAGCACCAGAATCAAACAAAACTCGTGCAGGGACTGAGTTAACGAGAAGCGTACCCATCACAACTCCAGGTGCATGTTCAGCTTGAGCGACGTTGACACAGTTAGCATGAGCAACAGTGGACCCGGGCTTGGTGTTGATGTTGAGAGCCCGAGGTGGAGGTGCACGAACCATAGAAGAACTTGCTGCAGGTCTTGGAGGTGGTGGAGGAAGAGCTTTGTTGTTCATGGGACAACTCCAGTGTTGATGCCCAGTGTTCCCACAAGTGTAACAAGCACTAGGTGGACGTGGAGCAGCGTAGCCAGGGACTCCGCCAGGCGCTCTAGGGTAGTTGTGGTTGTAGCCCCTAGGAGCTGCGGTGAAGGAGTTTGGTGGCCTTGCCGCGTAGCTTGAAGGTCTTGGTGGAGCCAGGAGCGACGGTGCGGTATTAGGAACCCACACGCGGCGCTTAGAAGGAGCTGTCATAGCTAAAGAGCTTGCTGCATCACGACTGTTGGACTCCTCGAACACTTGCCTACTGGCTTCTTCCTATAGAGCTATATGTTGGAGTTCCAGAAAAGACCCCGGCCTTGCATGAGTGATTGCATATTTGATAGATGCATTGAGCCCTTGCCTGAACCTCTTTTGCTTCTTCTTGTCATCAGAGATCTCATCGCCACCATACCGAGAAAGATTCATGAAGTTTCTGATATAGGTGTTGACATTATCATTGCCCTGCTTGAGGTTGAGAAACACTTCCTTCATCCTTTCCATGACAATTTCTGACAGATATTGCTCTTTGAAAGCCCAAGTGAATTGCTCCCAAGTAGGCTGAAAACCAGAGTGGTCTGCCTTCAGGTAATTTTCCCACCACAGAGCTGCATCTCCCTTCAGAAGGTGTGTGGCACATTTTACCCATTCTTGCTCAGGAACATCCGCAGTCATCAGCAACCTTCACATTTCACGCAGCCAATCATCAGCATCAAGTGGCTGATCATACACCTCAAATTGGCGTGGGTTGAACTTCAGAAAACTCTTGATGTCTCCTCGCTTGGGAGGTGGAGGTAACGGAACAAACTCATTCCTCCTGACACTTTCTTCAAAACGTTGCTGGTTCTGCTGCATTGGTCCTAAGGCATTAGCAACACTTGCCAACGCAGCCCCCAATGCAGGTGGTATGTCCTCCTCAGAACGGCGTGGTGGTGCAATCCTGTGATTGATATAAAACTCAAGTCAGTACCATAATGGAGAATAATAATAATCCAAAATAGTACCAAAATGGAATTAACCAGGATTAAAGGATACAAATCACTAAGATGATATTAAAATATCAACAAAGTTCAAAGCACCTAGAAGATATTAAGCATAACGCACACGACTGAACAAGGAGTGTGGTACACAAAGCGATCAAAGAAAAAAATTCCGCAATTTTCGGCATTAAAATACCACAATATGCGCAAAACCACTTAACGAATCAAGATTAGTAACTCTACCAATTCAATATACAAGAGCGAATGATAAAAGTAGTGGTATGATCGCGACTCCATCCCGCACTCAAATCATTACTCCGCACATGAATAAGTAAAACACATATCCCAACCCCCTTCCTTCTTAAGATGAACCTAAGAATAGCAACTACGGAAAACAAACACCCCAAACAAGATAGCGTGGATAACAAAGAGTAAGACAGATCGCGTCGGTTTACAACGAATCAGATAGATCCCGTCGGTTTACAAAAGCCTTTCGGTATGGAATGTACCAACAGTTGATAACACAAAGGCAGATAGCGATAACAAGTTGGATGCAATAGATAGACAAGGAATTACACACACACACACACTCACACAAACTATGGTACTACGGAACCCAGAACACGTGAATCCTAGTTTGAATTTTAGAAGAGGATTGAAAACGTTACACTTCCTTACCAGAAAAGGGTGGGTGGGTGGGTAAGAAGAAAAATGGAAGCAGTCCTATTCTAACGTTTTTGTTTTTCCCTAGTATACATAGCTACCAAAATATTTGCTAGACTGACAACGACCATTTGACTGAGACCCTGAAGGGCGGGATGGCTCTGATTACAATTGTAACAACCTCAGACCCTACGCTCTAAGTTCAAGCCTGGATGAACCAAAAGTGGTTAAAGTAGTACAGCGGGGGCCCAGGGGCCACCCATGTGTAGGCCCGTCGGCCGCCCTAACCACTTCCAAGAACATCGGGACAAGAGCGAGCGGCGTAGGCAACATGCGAAGAGATCAAATACATACACAAGTGAGTATGTATGCAAGCTACCTTACAACAGTTCTCAGAGCCATACCATCTAAAAGAAATAGAAATATTGCAACGCCATACGGCAAGATCCAAATATCCTAGATAGAGATAATAGTGTAGGATAGCTCCTCATACATCAATCAACAGAGTATCAAGCGGAAGCGGGAAACAAGATCCGAGTACGGACAAGAAGCAAATCGGCATAAGATGCCACATAAATAACCACATCCCGCCCACAGATCTCATGGATCCCCATCCCCGGAATCTCTACACCGAGTGATCGTTGCCAACATCATCTGTCTCCTCCACCCAGTATCCATCTTGCGAATACACCTGTTCATCTGAATCAAACAATTTATCGTGTGAGACCCTAGGGGTACTCAGCAAGTCCTTATGCCTCTAAAGGGGACATAACCTGGGGTGACGCAATTGCAGCAAAAGATAATAACTAACACGTCTAAAGATACTCGCTAACCATCCTCCTAACCAAAGATAGACGGATGTCCGTTAATTAGAAACAACAGTTATAACAGTATAGAGTAACAGATCCATCCTCCTTCTCGCTGACCAACGAGAAAGCGGACGAACAACCCATCCGTTGGCAGTTTTATTAATCATTCCTTGAATAATGCTCTATTTACTAGTCAGTTATATAGTCAAATTAAAGACGGTACTTTAGTTATACTTGTCTATGACCGAGAAACTGTGCTCCAAGTCGTCCATAACCGCGGACACGGCTTTCAGAAAGATTTACCCTCCAGGGGTGCACAAATAGCAACACATACTCGATCAACCTCGGAAAAACCAACTCAAAACCCAACGAGGCATTCACGACAAAGCGATCACAGGATTCATAAAATATTTCAGGGGGCCACCCCACTAAGCTACCCGCAACGAAGTTGGCCGGCTCCGGAATGGACCTAGGGTTTGTGTGGACGGCGGTAAACGACTGGGAACCCGAAAGTGTGACTGGGCTTGTCGATACAGCGAAAACGTGTCACGATCCAAAACAGTACAGGTGCTCCACGCACAATCTTAAATAAAGCGGTAAAGCATGGCATAAGTACATGATAGTAAATAAAACCCCAAACTAGTTTGTGGCCCCAAGAAATAGAAATGAATCAAGCTCTGGCTCAGGGGGGTCCATAAGGCCTCCTGGATGTGGATAGTGCGAATAGTCAAGGAATAGGAATCAAGTACTTCGGGTCCTACGGGACACAAGTGGGCAGGAAAAACCAAATAACAGATATTGCCCACTGGTGCCTCTTTTATTAGTTATCCCATTCCTACTCAGGTTAAGTTGTTTAGGTACCTCGTTATCCATCAGACACTCACAAACCCTACACATGCAATTCTACGACTCGCAAGGCTCAAGCAACTCCTGTAGTAATGGTTCATAGGATGGAGGAACAAGCTTCGGTGGGGTGTAAGAGTAAAGGCTATGCAGTGCTTGGGATTCAATTTAATGCAATCGCGACTCCATGATGCAAGAATAAGATAGAAGCAATAGGTACTATATGTATGCAAGCATGTGGTAGTGCTTGCCTGGCAGCTCAGTTGAAGCGAGAGATGGATCTAGGTAGTACTCCTGGGATTCCTGATATTTCCCCTGCTCGGCGTCTATTCGAAAGAAGAACCAAACAAACAAGGGCCAACATAAATAAAGTGCACAAGCATATGAATAAAATGTGACAAGCAAACAAGCATGCCATGATGAATGATGCACAATTTACATGGCAATAATGTAGCATGGCAAGGGTGAGGTGTGGGGACAAGAATAACTCATTTTATTAATTATTTGGTCAAGTTTTATTACCATAAACAGTTCTGATTTTTAATATTGATATGATGCATGCTGCAATTCAGAACATGGAATGCATAAACAGAACGGGCTTGTCGCGCTGATCGATTTAGACATATTATTTGTCAAATTTGGAGTTATAGAATTAAAGTTATTAATTAATTAAGAAAAGGCATTTTTATTGCAATTAAACAATTTCGAAAATTTAAATTAGCCAAACATTATTTTGGATGGCAGATTTGAATTCCTCACATTTTCTGATTCCAAAACATATATCATTTGTATTATTTGGAATTATCAATTAAAAGTTATTAAATTCTGGATTTAAAATCATTTAAACAAATTCTGAAAATGATTTTTATTAAACAGATAAGAACATCGACTTTTTGCACACAGAGGGCAGCTAGCCACAGCCGCTGACGGGTGGGCCAGCGCTGAGCTGGCGAAACCAACGCGCAGCAGAGCCCTTTCTTACCGCTCGTCCATCCAGTCGCAGAGACTGACGAGTGGGGCCACGGCAGCCTCAGGGCCACACGCGGGTGCGCCATCGGGGGCCTGCCACGTGGGGGAGCCGGGGAGCACGGGTTGAGAACCCCGGAACTACGGTGCCTTTTTGTAAAAGTGCCACAGCGACAGACAGGTGGGGTCCATGCTGGAGCGTGGGTTGATGAATCAAAAAGCTGCGGTACCTTTTTGCAAAATGGCCACAGAGGCAGACAGGCGGGCCCGGGCTGGACCGCGGGTTGCGCACGCAAAAAGGCAGGGGGGTTTTGAGAAAGTGCCACCGCGCACTGTTTTACTTCTCAGCGTTATCTAACAAAACTGAAGACGCAGCGCGCGGCGCGGAAAAACAGGCGCGGCACGGACTCGATCTTGCGATCTAGCGCGTGGGCCGCGGCGGCTACCGCTGCAGCTAGGGGGGTTTGATGTTGGGTACCAGCTACGCGGCAAGGTTAAACTATTGCGGCGCAACATCGAGAACGCGATCGCGAGCGCGGTGCACGGAGGGCGCTTGATGGATGGACCAACGCGTCTAGGAAGAGATCAATAGCAGGAGGATGTCAGGGGGAAGCGGAGTCTCACCGGGAGTGGGTTGGAGGTGGTGGTTCAAGCCGGGAAGCAGGGGATCACCGGGGAAGCTGGCGGCCAGCGGGTTAGGGTTTTTCTCGATCACATCGACGTGCCGTGGGACTGGACCTCCTCCTCCTCATCTCCGTGTATAGGGTGATGCTAGTGTGCGGCTTGTCCTTCTCCAACAACCAACGCCTCGCCCGCCTCCTGCTAAGGTGGTGGACACGAGTAGGAGCCGACGGTGGGCGTGTAGATGGGAGAGGGGAAGAAGGGCAGTGGCAGATGGGGAAGGAGGGGCAGCAGGGCCCTGTAAATCTGGTGTGCAACCAGGCAAGGGAGAGGGGGAAGATAAGGCTGGGAGGGAGGGAGTGCTGCCGTGGGGGTCGGTGTGGAAAAAGGTGGCCCGCACCTTTTTCTCCTCACGTGTTCAGCGAGGCTCGAGAGGCCAGGGGAGGTGCTGCAGCTGGGCCAGAGGGGACGGAGCAGGTGTGGCTCGGGTGGGGTGTGCCTGGCAGTGAGGGAGAGAGGAAAAGAGAGGGGGGTCTCGGTTAGGTGATGTCGAGTAAGGCTCGGCCTAGGGTTTAGGTTAGACGGGGGTGGCTCGGCATGGAGTAGAAGGGGATGGGTTGGGGCCGAACTAGAGGGTGGAGGCCTAGGGTAGGAAGGGTGGTGAGGTGAGGGGTTTAGCCGAGGCTAGGAGGAAGGGGTTAGGGTTTAGACTAGATGGTTAGTCTATGTAGATAAAAGAGAAAACGAGACATTAGCTAGATGAGGCTTGGTTGAGAGAAGATGGCATAGGTGTGCACTTGCACATGCATGGGAGGGTGAGAGAGGATGGTGCTTTGGCTAGCTTGGTTGTCTTTTCAATCTTCCAAACTTTGCTTGAATTAAAAACCCATAAAAATCACATAACAACTCAAAAGAGGAAGTAGAAGATGAAAGGTCAATTGCATGGCTCATGCATGATCACATAGGGCCACATATATTTGTTCAAACAAATATAATTCAAAAAGGGCACTTTGTTTTGATGCATGCATTCAAAATTGAATGAAATCCAAGCTTGAGCAAGATTGTGAAGAACCACATGGTCAAGTATGAAATAAATGGCCTATTTGAATATAATGCAACTTGCTAGCGTGTATTGGCCACTAGCTATTTTTCCATAACATTCAAATAAGCTCATCCTTCCAAGCTTTTGCACATGAGCACTAAGCACTCCACATGTAATTCCCCAAATGTGTATATTGTGAAAACAACATAATCTTATATGGGCATGTGGTATAGAATTGAATCCATCTATATAAATGTGAGCCCAAACAAGAACCAAAGAAGATGCAAAATCCCACAATTATTTTGGATGGTGGAATTATAAGGTGGTGTCAAGTAAAGGTGGTGGAGTTGAAAGAGATATGCCCCAACTCAACTTGGGCATTAAACAATATATCAAGAACCAACTACAATGTATCAAGAGGCAAATACAATTAATAAATGCATATGAGACAAGATCCAAAAGAAAAGGGGTTTTATATGATGCTCAAATGCAAGATGGCATGATGACATGAGCATGATATAATTATGATGCAACAATTATATGTAGGAAGTAGCATTTTATTATTAGACCATGTAGCATTACAGATGTTAGACAGATGGTATGCTACAATCCACTTCTTGACCGGCTACATTGCGAGGTTTAGCATGCTTCTTGATCAACAAGGCCTTGCTCCGATGTTTGAAAAGTCAGAGAGAAGGGAGGTTCCGAGATATACGCTCGCTCTTGGAGATGATAAGAGCCATGATGTACGGGGCAATAGGAGGCACCCGCCGAGTGCAAGAAGCAACAACCATCTCATTCCAAATGCAATCCATAACATCAAGGGGAACACCGGTGTCACGGTTGGAATGGATGTGGAACATGATATCCACCAAGAAGCCATGAATCTAATCTTGGTTCCCCGCACGAGGAGCAACGGTCTCACGAAGGATGCGGTACACAATATCATAAGCGGGGAATGGTGCCAAACTATTGCAACGCCATATGGCAAGATCCAAATATCCTAGATAGAGATAATAGTTTAGGATAGCTCCTCATACATCAAACATCAGAGTATCAGGCGGAAGTGGAAAACAAGATCCGAGTACGGATAAGAAGCAAATCGGCATAAGATGCCACATAAATAAACACATCCCGCCCACAGATCTCACGGATCCCCATCCCCGGAATCTCTACACCGAGTGATCGTTGCCAACATCATCTGTCTCCTCCACCCAGTATCCATCTTGCGAGTACACCTGTTCATCTGAATCAAACAATTTATCATGTGAGACCCTAGGGGTACTCAGCAAGTCTTTATGCCTCTAAAGGGGACATATATCTGGGGTGACGCAATTGCAGCAAAAGATAATAACTAACAAGCCTATAGATACTCGCTAACCATCCGTCTAACCAAAGATAGACGGATGTCCGTTAATTAGTAACAACAGTTATAACAATATAATTAACAGATCCATCCTCCTTCTCGCTTACCAACGAGAAAGCGGACGAACAACCCCATCCGTTGGCAGTTTTATTAACCATTCCATGAGCATTGCACTATTTACTAGTCAGGTACTTAGTCAAATTAAAAGCGGTACTTTAGTTATATTTGTCTATGATCGAGAAACTGTGCTTTAAGTCGTCCATAACCGCGGACACGGCTTTCAGAAAGATTTACCCTGCAGGGGTGCACAAATAGCAACACACACTCGATCAACCTCGGAAAAACCAACTCAAAACCCAACGAGGCATTCACGACAAAGCAATCAAAGGATTCATAAATATTTCAGGGGGCCACCCCAATAAGCTACCCGCAACGAAGTTGGCCGACTCCGAGACGGACCCAGGGTTTGCGAGAACGGCTATAAACTACTGGGAACCCAAAAATGTGACTGGGCTTATCGATACCGTGAAATCGTGCCGTGATCCCTAAACAGTACAGGTGCTCCTCGCACAATCTTAAATAAAGCAGTAAACATGGCATAAGTACAGGATAGTAATAAAGCCCCAAACTACTTTGTGGCCCCAAGAAATAGAAATGAATCAAGCTCTGGCTCAGGGGGGTCCATAAGGCCTCCCGGATGTGGATAGTGCGAATAGTCAAGGAACAGGAATCAAGTACTCGGGGTCCTACGGGACACAAGTGAGCATGAAAAACCAAATAGCAGATATTGCTCACCGGTGCCTCTTTCATTAGTTATCCCATTACTACTCAGGTTAAGTTGTTTAGGTACCTCGTTATCCATCAGACACTCACAAACCCTACACATGCAATTCTACGACTCGCAAGGCTCAAGCAACTCATGTAGTAATGGTTCATAGGATGGAGGACACGCTTCGGTGGGGTGTAAGAGTAAAGGCTATGCAGTGTTTGGGATTCAATTTAATGCAATCGTGACTCCATGATGCAAGAATAAGATAGAGGCAATAGGTACTATATGTATGCAAGCATGTGGTAGTGCTTGCCTGGTAGCTCAGTTGAAGCGAGAGATGGATCTGGGTAGAACTCCTGTGATTCCTGATAATTCTCCTGCTGGGCGTCTATTCGAAGAAGAACCAAACAAACAAGGGCCAACATAAATAAAGTGCACAATCATACGAATTAAAATGCGACAAGCAAAGAAGCATGCCATGATGAATGATGAACAATTTACATGGCAAGAATGTAGCATGGCATGGTGAGGTGTGGGGTACAAGAATAAAGCATTTTATTATTTATGTGGTCAAGTTTTATTGCTATAAACAGTTCTGATTTTTAATAATGACATGATGCATGCTTCAATTCAGAACATGCAATGCATAGATAGAACGGGATCGTCACGCTGATCGATTTAGACATATTATTTGTCGAATTTGGAGTTATAGATTTAAAGTTATTAATTAATTAAGAAAATAGCATTTTATTGTAATTTTAATTAGCTCGAAAAATTAAAGTGCTCAAATAATATTTTGAATGGCACATTTGAATTCCTCACATTTTTCTGATTCCAAAACATATATCATTTGTATTATTTGGAATTATAATTCAAAAGTTCTTAAAAACAGATTTAAATTTGTATTTAAACATTTCTAAAATCATTTTGTTTAAACAGATAAACAGCCAGACTTTTAATACCCAGCCTCAGCTAGCCATAGTCGTAGGTAGGTGGGCCTCGCTTAGCTGGCGTCACTGCACGCGCCAGGTCTTTTGCTACCACGCGCCAGCCAGCCCCAGGGACTGACCGGTGGGTCTGGCGCCAAAGAGGCCCACGCGACAGCGAGCGGGACGGTGGTGGGTGCCCAGTGGGGGATCTAGGGCCGCGGGTTGAGGGCTGGAAATCTGGGTCCCTTTTTGGGAAAAGACGCACGACGATGACAGGTGGGGTCTGGTGTACCGCGGGTTGAGACAAAAAGGTGTGTGTGTGTTTGTGTGTGTGTGTGGGGGGGGGTATTCGCAAACTACGCACGTGCTACTGTTGTTCTTCTCTGCATTTACTGTGGACCGGTCCGTGCGCGACATCGGACAGAGCACGGCGCGGGGGTCGAACCCGCGACCTGCGGCGCCCGCGCAGAGGGCCGGAGCCGCTGCGGTGGGTGGGGGGTGTTGACAGGAGGAGGCCGGGCGGCTAGATATGGCTTACGCGACACCGCGTCGAGGAATCGCTCGTGCACGCCGGCACGCAGAGCGTGCTCGACAGATGGACCGACGTGAATAGGAAGCAACGGCGAGGACGGAGATGTCAGGGCGGATTGGGGGCTCACCGCGGTGGCGTCGGTGGTGATGGATCGGGCCGAGGAGCAGCAAGGCGACGGCGAGGCAGAGGCCGTGCGAGCTAGGGTTTCTGTCAGCGTCGCGGATCTGCGGCAGGTCTGGGACCTCTTCTCCTGGCTACTGTGCACGGGAACGACGCAGAAGGTCGCCTTGGTCTTCCCCGACACCAACACACCCGCCCGCCGCCATGGTTTGTCAAGGAGATGGAGGAGGCCGACGATGGCCGACGATGGGGTGGAGAGGAGTGGCAGGTGAGGGAGAAGGGGAGGCGCAGAGGCCAGGGGGAAGATCTGGCACGATAGAGAGAGACGGGAGGGAGTAGATAAGGATGGAAGAGGAGAGGGGTGCCGTGGGGGATCGGGTGGAGAAAAGGTGGCTTCGGCCACCTTTTTGCTTCTCCTGCCTCACGTGCTAGGCACAGCTAGGGCATGGGAGGGCGGTCAGGGACTGCCAGGTGGGGCCAGGGCGAGGTCAAGGAGAGGCAGGGAGAGAGACTCGGTGGTGGGGCTGGCTTGGCAGAGAGAGAGAGAGAAAGAGAGCTCGGGTAGGAGCTAGGGTTGGAGGCAGGGGTAGCTCGGCATGGGGTAGAGAGGGGCTAGGTGGGCCCTTGCTGGCAGAGAGAGGGAGGGGTGCCTCGGCATGGTGAGAGGAGGGTGGTGAGGTGAGGTTAGGGTAAGGGGTTGGTTAGGGTTAGGGTTTAGAGAGAGGAATAAAGAGAGGGGGTTTAGGGTAGGGCTTAGCTATGATCACCCTTGATCATGCATGGATGGAGGGTGAAAAGGAGAGGAAGGTGAGGGAGAAGGTAAAAGCAAAAGAATAGAGCCAACATGAATGGACTCTCAAAGATCCATGCTCCACTTCCAAAAATACAAGAAAAACCAAAAGGAGGGGATGATGGTGGGATTTGCATGGCCCATGCATGAATAGTAGATGCCACATTTAATTTTGTGAGAACAAAATTAAATCCCATGGCATTTATTTCCATGCATTCCCAAATATGGAATAAAGGTCAAGCAAAAGGAATTAAAAGTAGGTCCCATGTGGAGTAGATGGAGATGATCATATTTGAACATAATTTGGGACATGCTAGTGTGTATGTTCCACTAGATGAATAATAGCCTCAAAATATTCCAAACATGAGCAAATATTCCAATACAATCCATATGGAAGCTAGAAAGAGGGGTGCCACTCACATAGCATGCAAAGGTGGCTCCACATATCAAAAATGTGAAAACAACATGATGCTTGCATGGAAGCATGTGGAGTGGTAAAAAGGATCCATCCCAACCCATATGAGCTAGAGGTAAAACCCAATAAGGTGCAAAGCTCATATTTAGTTGGATGGTGGAATTATAATGTGGTGCCAAGGAAAAGGTGGTGGAGTTGAATAAAAGATATGCCCCCAACTCAACTTGGGCATCAAGCATTTATCAAGAACCAAATACAATATATCAAGAGGAAATTACAATTAATAGTGCATATGAGATAAGAACCAAATGACAAGGGTTTTATATGATGCTCAAATGCAAGGTGGCATGATGACATGAGCATGATATAATTATGATGCAACAATTATTTGTAGGAAGTAGCAATTATATTACTAGACCATGTAGCATTACATATGTTAGACAGATGGGATGCTACACTTTCTAAGGTGCTCATACCATGCACGAGGAGCTTGCTTAAGGCCATATAGTTCCTTATCAAGTTTGTAGACGTGGTTTGGAAACTTGGGATCCTCAAAACCCGGAGGTTGTTTGACATGCACCAACTCATTTAAGGGACCACTAAGAAATGCACTCTTAACATCCATTTGTTGTAACTTAAAGTTATGATGAGATGCATATGCAAGCAAGATACGAATGGATTCAAGACGGGCAATGGGGGCAAAAGTTTCACCGTAGTCGACACCCTCGACTTGAGAGAAGCCTTGAGCCACCAATCTTGCCTTGTTGCGAACAACCATCCCATTTGCATCTTGCTTGTTCTTAAAGATCCACTTTGTCTCGATGACATTACGACACTCCTTAGGTCTTTCCACCAATGACCACACTTTTTTGCGCTCGAAGTTGTGAAGTTCTTCATGCATGGCTCAAGCCAATCCGGGTCTTCGAGTGCTTCATATACCTTTTGGGGATCTACACAAGAGATAAAGCTATTATAGCCAACAAAGTTAGCCACTTGGTTATGAGTAGAAATGCCCCTTTCAAGATTACCAACAACATTTTCAAAAGTAATTCCTTCACGGATGAGCTTGGCGATCCTTCTTGCTTCACAATGAGCATGAGCTTCTTCAACGTATTGTTGAGAAGCTACTTGGTCATCACCACCATTTTGATCCTCGTCTTGACCTTGAAATGGAGCTTGCTCCTCTCTTTGAGATTGCTCGATATTTTGACCTTGGTCACCTTGATGAGCTTGACCTTGATCATTAAGGGGTGAAGAACACCAATCATTGGTTTGAGCTTGACCTTGATCATGAGCTATCTCTTCAACAATGGCATCTTGATGGCTATGGGATTGATGTAGATCTTGAGTAGGTGAGTGCTCCACTTGAGTAGAGCATTGTCCTTCTCCTTCCACCACAAGGGGTTCCTCAACGGGGCAGAAGAATCCCACACCCATTCTTCTTATGGCTTGAGGAGGAATTTCATCACCTACATCACCAAGATCTATTTGCCCCACTTGGGAGCCATTATGCTCATCGAACTTCACGTTAGAGGATACTATAATTTGTCCGGTGGATTTGTTATAGACCCTATAGGCGTGAGAGTCCAGTGCATAGCCAACAAAGATAACTTCAATAGTGCGAGACTCGAACTTAGATAACCGGTTACCTTTCTTGAGAATGTAGCACTTGCCCCAAACACTCGAAGATAGTGAATGCTTGGCTTCTTGTGGGTGAGGATCTTATATGGAGTCATATCCAAATACTTGCGAAGATAAACCCGGTTGGAAATATGGCATATCTGGCTTGTCGGGGAGCTGGTTCTCCATCCAGTGTACGAGGAAATCAGGGAGGACTTGCGACTTGATCGCGTCGTGCTTTTCGTATGTGATGTCTCGTGGAGACAGTTTGATTCCCCAAAGCGCGACTCGTGTGGTGGCATCAAGGTTATTGAGGATATGCCCGAGCGGGGCGTCGTTGACCACCATGATTGGGTGCTCCTGGAAGTAGTGGCGCAGTCGCCTGGCAGTCATGAAGACGCTGTACGCTAGCTTCTGGTAGTGCGGGTACCGCTGTTTTGTTGGCGTGAGCACCTCGTTGAGGTAGTAGACTGGGCACTGGACCCCATGGACCTTGTTTTCTTCGGCTCGTTCCACCACAAGCACCGTACTTACCACCTGGTTGGTGGCGGAGATGTTGAGCAACAATGGCTCCTTTTCACGTGGAGTCACCATTACTGGCGAGGTGGATAGTAGACGTTTGAGGTCTTCGAATGCTTCTTGCGCTTCGTCTGTCCACTCGAACTTATCAGTTTTGCGGAGAAGTTGGTAGAAGGGTAGCGCCTTTTCGCCCATTCGACTGATGAATCGACTGAGCGCCGCGATTCGCCCAACTAGATATTGGATGCCTTTTATGTTCTTCGGCTTCTCCATGGCCAATATGGCCTTTATTTTCTTCGGGTTTGCTTTGATCTCCCTCGTGGAGATGAGGTACCCGAGCAACTGTCTAGATGGTACGCCGAAGGTGCATTTGTCCAGATCGAGCTTGATCCGGTATCGATCGAGGTTGGCGAAGGTTTTGCGGAGATCGTCGATTAACGAAGCTTCCTCTTTGGTTTTGATGACGATGTCGTCGACATAAACTTGGATGTTACGACCAAGCTGGTTTTTGAGGCAAGCATGCATGCACCGCTGATAGGTAGCACCTGCGTTTTTTAGCCCGAAGGGCATGGTGTTGTAGCAGAACACACCGAATGGCATCATAAACACTGTCTTCTCTTGGTCCTCCTCCTTCATGTGAATCTGATTGTAGCCTGAGTACGCGTCGAGGAAGCAGAGGTGTTCACATCCCGTGGTAGATTTGATGATTTGGTCGATTCGTGGCAGCGGGAAGTGATCTTTTGGGCAGTGCTTGTTCAGGGAGGTGAAGTCCACGCACATCCGCAGGATATCCGTGTCTTTTTTGGGCACCAACACTGTATTGGCAAGCCAAGTGCTTTCCTTGATCTCGCGTATGAAGTTTGCATCGCGGAGTCTGTTGATCTCCATTCCGACTGTTTTTGCTCGTGGTTCAGACAGTCGCCGAATTGTCTGCTTGACTGGCCTTGCATCAATGCCCATAGACAGCACCAATTGACGAGGGTTTAACTCGTCAATGGCATTGTTATGGACTTGGGTTTTGGAGAACGAGGGAGCGCTGGAGGCATCAGTCGGCTAGAAAACAAGCACACAGGGACGCAAGTTTTACCCAGGTTCAGGCCTCGTAGAGTTCTCTACTCCTGCTTGTCTACTCTTGGAATTAATGAAAGAATCGAAGATTACAGGGGTGCACAGATGCAATCTGGCGAAGGTTGTGGAAACTAGGGTTGCGTGTGTCCTCCTCTTCGCCCCCTCCTAGGCTTTATATAGATAGGATGGGTCTCGGATAGCAGGTCGAGTCGGTTAAAGATTAGGGTTTTCCCTTTGAACTTTCTATCTTAAGCTTCTTCTTGTCTCGCAAGCAATCGAGAGTCTGTGGGCCACTCGAATTCTCCACTGGGCCTTGGCAACGCCGTGGGCTTCTGCCGTATCTGGACCGTATATACCAAACTCGAGTACCTGTAGGGTATACCCATGTCAGGTAGAGATAGCTTCGGCCCAAAAATTATAAGGAGACTTGAACTCCGCAATCATGGTCCTTGCCATATCCATAAGAGTCCAGTTCTTCCTTTCCACCACACCATTTTGTTGAGGGGTATAAGGAGCGGAATATTGATGCTTGATCCCCTCACCACCAAGATACTCATCAAGGGTGTAGTTCTTGAACTCGGTCCCATTGTCACTTCTCATCAAGGGTGTAGTCTCTATATTGTTATTTTCACTATAGGTGATCTACAATTTCAAATGGTTTGAATCCAACGGGAGTGACTAGATATTTTGAATACCTTTCTAGCAAAATTCGAATCATACAATTTGGTTCAGTACATCTCTTTGAATTCAATTTTGAATACACGGACAAAACAGGGTTTTAAATTAAATAGAAAAACTAAGTTTGAATCACTGGGCTATGCGCGGGAACGAAACTGGACCGGCCCAACTGCACAACGCGTGCGCAGTGGGCTGCTGATAGATTGGTCCCATGCGTCAGCGACTATCTAACCAAAACGGTATCTACCAATATCAACCCTATGATTAGAACAAGATCAACGGTCCTAGTTCATCGTCTACGGCGAACTTCTCGCGGGGGATTCGAAACCTAGCGGCACGGTGGGGGTCGTCAGAGGCTTACCAGGGCTCCAGCTAGGTCCGGCGATGGGGGCCAATGGGCTGGTCGACAACGGCGGGTCGATTGGTGGTCGTGGCGTCTCCTGGGGTGGCTCCAATCGATGACGCCCTTCCTTCACTACAGCGGCGGGCTCCGGCCAAATTCTGGCATCGTGGTGCTCGCCTTGCTCCAGGGAAGGGCCAGTGAGGTTCCTGAGTGAGTGAGGAGTGGAATGGTGTGCCGATTGAGGTCTGGGGAGGGTCTTATTTATACACCGGCGTTGGAGGCAGCGTGACATGGCTCGGGCTCATCAGCGATGCCGCTACAGGTCGCGCTAGGCATGGCGGATGGCATGGGTCAATGCACTGGACTGCGGTGATCTTCACGCGAGTAGTGGTGCGGCAAGGGGCGGTCTCAGTCGGCCGGGAGAGGTCCGTGCTCTATGCGGGTATGGCGGTGTTCGTCATCAAGTACGGTGGTCACAGGGCGCGCGGCGGCGAATGGTCGTGTCTGGGGGTCACTGGTGACATGGCGGGTGCGGGTACATGTGGAGAGAGCAAGGCGTGGCATGGCTGCGCGAGGCGACTTTATGCTCCGTCGTGCTCTCGGCATGGCAGAGACATAAATGGGCGCGACTGTTCTGGCTTCTCCACTTCTCGCTCTTGGTCAAGGGGTGGACAGAGAGGGGCGGTGAGGTCATGCCTACCTCCTGGGGGTCGTGGGAGAGGGCGGCGCGGTGTGTGGCGTCTTGTCCATGATCGACCGACATGGACATGGTCGATACGATCATGGCACTGGTCATTGCGGCGAGTGAGGTTGCTCCATTGCATGGCTAGGTATTGGGATGATCGTGGGGTGAGTTATTGGGGTTGATTGCAGTACAAGAATGAGCACACTATTGATTCAAAATAGTAGATAGTTGTTGAACTTGCACTCTGTCTGCTAAGTGTTCGACTAAATGGCCGCATGAACTTAACCTTTGAATTTTTCCATGATTTTTGGTGGGTGACCTAGTCACATGCTTGGTAGTCTCTGGTTGCTGGGAATTGTCAAGTGGTGGAGGTTTGAGTGGTTTTTGTAAAATGATGATCTATGTACCTACACTTGATTCAATTTTGAATTTCCTCTTAAATGGATTTGAAATTAGTTTCTGTAGATTTGTAAAGTACAAGTGTGTTCATCTTTACTTGGTCTAGCAAGGGGAGAAAAGAACTAGAATTGTTTCTGTTGAAAATCTTTTACTGGAGATACCCAAAGTAGGCTAATGGTTAATTTTGGCAAAAGTGACAATATGATCATATGCCTCCTATTTGATTTTCCTTTTATTTGATTTTGCTTGTAATTGACCTAGATGATGTGGTATTCATCTTTAAACTAATCCTTATCATTTCTAGCAATCATACATGGCAAATGCAAGCATTCATACATTAATAGAAATCACACATGCAGTCATATGGGTTTAAGAAATATAGTTTTTGTTAACCCTAATCTTGGGTGACTAGAACTTGATAAGCTTGTTTAATATTTTTGAGATGTTACAAACCTTTCCTCCTTAAACATAATCTTATCCCGAGATTCAAAAAATACTAGGAACTAAAGAGATTGGGAAATTCAGTCCTAATATAATCCTCTCGCTCCCAAGTGGCTTCTTCTTGGGTATGGTTACTCCACTGGATCTTGAGAAACTTGATACTTCTGGTCTAGGTGGTTCTGAAAGCTTCTTCCAAAATACGAATGGGCACTTCACAATAAGTTAGATCCTTGTTGAAGCTCTGTGATCGATGTTCTTGAAAACTTCGGTCTTATCCGGAACTTCTAGGCATTTCCTAAGTAACGATATATGTAATACGTCATGTACGACTGCCATATCCTCAGGCAGTTCTAGTTGATAGGATACTTCTCCTCGGCGATTCGAAATATTGAAGGGTCCAATATATCTAGGGGCAAGCTTCCCTTTTAGTTGAAAACATTGCATTCCTTTCAAGGGTGATACTTTGAGATACAGAAAATCTACGATATTGAAGGTCAGGTCTCGACGTCTTTTATCAGCATAACTCTTCTGTCTGGATTGGGTGGTCTTGAGGTGTTCACGAACTTTGTGAACCTTCTCTTCGGCTTCTCGTAGGATATCGGGTCTGAATATAGGGTCCGAAACACTTAATCGAGTCATGCATGGCCATGCTTTCCGAATCATATCTTCCGAGAGGGCCCAGAGAATATCTCTCCAGATGGAGGGAAAAAATCCCATCTTGGTTATTCACATCACGCAGCTTGATTCTCAGACGACCCGAACTCCACGTTTATAACTGCCTAGTGACGGAACAACGTTTGATAGAACCTAAGTCGGTGATCCTCAACTCGGATTGTGCAATAACCTCAGGTCTAAGGATTACATTGATTGAGATATACAAATGACGACTTATTCGTTGTATCTCAATATGGGCCAGTCCGACTCGCTAAACTCTTTAGCCGAATCCGTGTAAGTCGGAATAGCATCTCTATGCCCATGACAAGTGGAACCGAGTCATCAGCCGACTTTCACATTAGTCTAAGTTGTGTGTCCAGCACAACCTCAACGACCAAGGATAATTAGTATAAACAACATGAATATATAGTTCCACAATCGAATCACATATTCAATGATACATATCAGTAGTTCATACATGGACAATAACTTTATGAATACATTGGGAATAACATCATACATGATTGCCTCTAGATAATATTCCCAACGGTCTCCCACTTGCACTAGAGTCAATCATCCGACATCACATGTCTAGGCGTCTAATGCCCATAGCTCTCAGGTGCGCCTCATGCTTCGGCTGTGGAAGTGGCTTTGTTAACGGATCCGCAATGTTTGCATCCGTGTGTACCTTGCATAACTTGATATCACCTTGATCCACGAACTGGCGAATAAGGTGGTACCGCATGAGTATATGTTTGTTTTTATGGTGTTGTCTAGGTTCCTTGGCTTGTGCGATAGCACCATTGTTATCACAATACATGTCTAACGGATTGGACGAGCCCTGAACCACACCAAGATCCATGAGGAAATTCCTCATCCAAACGGCTTCTTTTGCCGCCTCCGAGGTAGCAATATACTCAGCCTCTGTCGTAGACGCCGACACCATCTCTTGCTTGGAACTCTTCTAGCTCATTGCCCCTCCGTTTATCACAAACACATATCCGAATTGCGAACGAGAATCATCCAAGTCAGTGAGATAACTCGCATCTGTGTAACCCCTTAAATTGAGTTCATCCTCACCTCCATAAACCAGGAACATATCCTTAGTCCTTCTCAAGTATTTAAGGATATTTTTAGCCGCTGCCCAGTGGATCTCTCTAGGGTCAGCCTGGTATCTACTCACAACACTTAGAGCATAGGAAATATCCGGCCTAGTACAAATCATAGCGTACATGACGGATACGACTGCAGAAGCATACGAAATCGCACTCATCTGACTTCGGTCATTAGTTGTCGAAGGATACTGAGTCTTACTAAGTTTTACGCCATGGGACATTGGTTAGAACCCCTTATTAGACGATTCCATGTTGAACTTCTTAAACACTTTGTCCAAGTATGTACTCTGACTCAATCCAATGAGCCGCCTTGATCTATATCTATAGATCCGAATTCCTAGTATGTAAGTCGCCTCACCCAAGTCTTTCATCGAAAAACTCTTTTCCAATGCTTCCTTGGTCTCTTGCAACATCTAGACATTATTTCCAATCAGTAATATGTCATCCACATATAAGATCAGAAAGTTTACTTTGCTCCCACTAAACTTCTTGTATAAACAAGAGTCATGATCACTCTTGATGAAGCCAATCGATTTGACTACCTCATCAAAGCGAATGTTCCAACTCCGAGATGCTTGCTTCAACCCATAAATGGATTTCCAAAGTTTGCATACCTTGTCAGCATTAGCCGGATCGACAAAACCCTCGGGCTATATCATATACACGTCCTCGGTTAAATTTCCATTAAGCAAAGCCGTCTTGACATCCATTTGCCATATATCATAGTCAAAATAGGCTGCTATAGCTAACATGATCCGAACTGATTTAAGCATCGCTACAGGTGAGAAAGTCTCATCGTAGTCAACTCCTTGAACCTGCCGGAACCCCTTCGCTACAAGCCGTGCTTTATAGATAGAAACGTTTCCATCCATATCAGTTTTCTTCTTACAGACCCATTTGCACTCGATGGGTCTTGCACCGTCTGGCAGATCAACCAAGTTCTAAACTTGATTTTCATCCATGGACTTTAACTCGGATCTCATGGTTCCAAGCCACGACTCAGAATCAGAACCCACCATCGCTTCCGAATAAGTTGTCGGCTCATCACTATCTAACAGTAATACATCATGAACACTTCGCAATCTTGCCGATCTTCGTAGTGTCGGTGCAGTCGCCGGCTTAGGTACCACGATTGGCTCAACCTCTAAGGCTTTTGCCGACTCGCTGCTGGCCGGTATCTCTCGAATTTCTTCAAGCTACACCGTGCTCCCACTAACTCCCCGACTAAGAAACTCTTTCTCAAGGAAGACACCGTTCCGAGCGACAAACACTTTGCCCTCTCCTCGGTTGTAGAAGTAGTAACCCAAGGTTTCCCTCGGATACCCCATGAAAATACACTTATCCGATTTAGCTGTAAGCTTGTCCGACTGAAGTCGCTTGACAAAATCTTCACAACCCCAAATCTTAAGAAAAGACAAACTCGGCTTCTTGCCAGTCCACATCTCATGTGGTGTCTTCTCTACCAATTTTGATGGTACTCTATTTAGTGTGAACGCTGCAGTTTCTAGACAATAACCCCAAAATGATAAAGGCAGATCTGTCCAACTCATCATTGACCGTACCATGTCCAACAAGGTCCGATTCCTCCTTTCCGACACACCGTTTCTCTGCGCCGTTCTTGGAGGAGTGAGCTGGGGAACTATTCCACAACTCTTCAGATGGTCATCAAACTCATGGCTCATGCACTCGCCTCCTCGGTCCAACCGAAGAAACTTTATTTTCTTGCCGAGTTGATTTTGTACCTCATTCTAGAATTCCTTGAACTTTTCAAAGGCTTCCTGTTGGGTCCGCAGCATAGAAAACAAAAAATTTCCTACGGTGTGAACTACACGCCAAGATCTATCTACTAGGTACAAAGCAACGGGTGGACATACATCCAATGAGAACTTACCCTCGAAGACAACGAGTTTTGTTAATGAGTAGGAACTCGTGGTTGATGTAGTCGTACACTTGCCGATCTCAAGATCGTGAGGAAGTCCGAGCGCCGCAACTCAGCAGCGCATCCGCACTCGCACACACATTTAAGCCACCGGACAACCTCCACCTCCTCGCTCCAATGATCCAACGGAAGCAACAACTCCTTCTAGACGAAATGCCACCGAGAACATGTATCTCGCTAATCCGAGACCATGGGGGAATAATTCTAGAGGGGGAGAGAGATCCTTCACAAGGAGGTGTGAGGATGAAGGAGGGAATGGGTGGCCTTTTATAGGAGGAGGGGGGGTGCCCCCTCTCTCCATGGCCGGCGCATGGGGGTGGGGGTGACCCCTCACCTCCCCCATTCATGTGGTGGTAACCCCTCCACATTAAAATGCCTCTTCACATTCCCTTTTAAAGTCTCCACTTTAAATGCATTAAATTTCTCCAAATTTAATGCTCTCTCATTTAATAAAACTCTTTTATTATTCAGAATTTTTTTAATTACTTTAATTAACAAACATTCACATATAGCCCCTTGCAATATTTCAATATCACATGCAGAACCACTTTCTGCAATTTCACCCGAAACAATTTCCGGTTTCTATTGAAACAATTCCTGCGCTTTGCAATTCTTTCGTCTGAAACATATGTGCTCCAAAATGGTGTCAGGTAACTCTTAAGTGTGCCACCCTACGGTTCGCGAATAATGCAGACATGATCGAGACCCTTCTCCGATCAATAATCAGCAGCGGGACCTGGAGATCCGTACTGGCTCCTACACATTCAACGATGACTTCTGTGATCGTGAAAACCTTTAACGCTTGTAACTAAATCCCTTTGTCTCTCGATATATTACATCTCCGAGATTCGATCATCGGTATCTCCATACCTAGTTTGATCTCGTTACCGACATGCACTCTTTTCTTGTTCCCGTGATATAACATTCTAGTGATCACATCACTTGCTTGCAAGCTATCTTAATATGATATCACCGAGAGGGCCCAGAGTATATCTATCCGTCATATGGATTGACAAATTCCACTCTTGTTCCATGAGCCTAAACATAACACCTTCGTAGTACTGAACCCATCTTTATAGTCACCCTGTTACGGTGTGACGTTTGATGTTATCAAGATACTCTTCCGGTGTTAGCAATTAACATGATCTCATGGTCTAAGGATAAAGATTACTTCGTATGATGTTATAACAATATAAACATAATGACTTGATCGTAATGCTATACTTCGAATGAATGTTCATCACATCATTCCACCAATGGTGTGACCTTGTTATTAACAACATCCAATGTCCATGATTAGGACACGTTGATCATCTTGTTAATGAACAAGCTAGTCTATAAGAGAGGCATAACTAGGAACCCTTTTTGTTTATTAAACACACATGTATTGATGTTTCCGATCAATACAATTCTAGCATGTAAAATAAACATCTATCATATATAAGGAATATATAATAACAACTTTATTATTGCCTCTCAGGGCATATTTCCTTCACTTCCGACTTATGTTTCATTAAGTAGATATATCCATACCTACTCAAATCATCAGTGAAGGTAATGAAGTACTCATAACCACCTCTGGTTGTCGTGCTCATTGGGCCACATACATCACTATGTACTAGTCCCAATAAGTCGGACGCCCTTTCACAACTCTTTGCAAAAGGTGTCTTGGTCATCTTGCCGAGTAGGCAGGATTCACATGTCTTGAACGACTCCAAGTCGAACAAAGTTAGGAGTCCATCATCATGGAGCTTCTTCATGTGTTTCCAACTTATGTGACCAAGCCGACAATGCCAAAAGTAAGTCATATTAAGATCATTTGGTTTCAACCTTTTCACATTTATATTATAGACAGATTCACCATCAAGATTCAAAATAAATAACCCATCCTAGACGGGTGCAAAGCCGTGAAACATATCATTCAAATATAAAGAACAACCATTATTCTTAATATTCGACTCATAGCCTTGTCTCATCAAACATGAGGTAGAAATAATGTTTCGACTAAGCACTAGAACATAATAATGATTATTCAGCTCCATTAAGTATCCGGAAGGTAAATGAAGTTGCATCGTGCCGACTTCCAACGAGTGACTCTCGCTTTGTTGCTGACTCGAATGTCAACCTCGCCTCTCGCCACGCTCCTAGTTCTTACCAGTCCCTGCAACGAGTTGCAGATGTGAATAACTGATCCGGTATCATATACCCAAGAACTACTAGGTGCATCAGCAAGATAAATGTCTATAACATTGCAAACAAGCGTACCTGAGCCGGAAGTCACACCTCCACTCTTGGATTTATCAGCCAGATACTTGCTGCAATTCCTCTTCCAGTGGCCTTCTGCCTTGCAATAGAAGCAAGTGGATCTGGCTGCAGGAGATGGCTTAGTCCTCGAGGAAGCGCTTTGGACTGGGGTCCTCAGCCTTACCTCCCGACTTTGCCTTCTTCTTCTTAGTCCAAGAACTCTTCTTGAACTTAGCCTTATTCTGCACCATCAACACTTGACTGGCGCCTTTCTTGAGATCCGCCGTAGCCTGCTTGAGCATCCCATGTAATTCAGTGAGCTCCTTATCCATACCATGCATGTGGTAGTTCGATATGAACTGTCCATATGCACTAGGAAGAGAGTTCAGAATTATGTCTGTAGCGAACTCTTCGCTGATGGGGTAGCCAAGCCTTTCCAGAGACTACACGTAACCAACCATCTTGATCACATGTGGACTCAGTGGATCGCCATCCTTAATATTGCAACTCAACAAAGCCTGAGATACTTGATACCTCTCAGTCTTTGCCTGAGCCCGGAACATACTTTTGAGGCTTTCGATCATATCGTAGGCCTCAACATTCTCGAACTGCTGCTGCAAGTCCGGTTACATGTGAGCAAGCATAAGACAGCTAATCCCCATGGATTCATCACAAATCCGACGGTAGGCATTGGTGGCTGCGACAATTGCATTCTCATTTGGCTCATCTGGAAGTGGGTTGTCTAGGACATGGTCCCTTTTTTCTTGCTTGAGAACAATTCTTAGATTACGATACCAGTTGGTGAAGTTAGTTCCATTTAGCTTATCTTTCTCTAAGATGGTTCTCAAAGCAAAACTGGAAATCTGAGGGAGACTGCTAGGTGCCATTGATCTACAACAGAAAAAAATGCAAAAACACTTAAGACATGTATCCATAGAAGAGCAAGCATATTAAACACTTTAATACTTATGCTCCCACTAGAACCAACACCCCTCCGATGGTTTCTTAGTGATTCAGGATCCTAAATAAGAAAGTCAACTAGTGAGCTTTAGCATCACCGCTAGCCGTCAAGTGATCTAGGTAGACAACTCCTTGTCAATCGCATCTCATACGACTCCTGTTGGATGGGTGGCATCATATGCCCCGACTCCCATCTGACCTTTCCTCGAGTCCCACAACCATTGTTATAGACCCGTCTAGATTACCGAGTGCTTCCGCTGTAAGAGTCTGACTCGAACCCACCTAGTCGGAAAGAATTGATACCACCTCAATTTTATGAGCCCACTACCAAAAATGTCCGACTTCTGATGGTGCAGCACTGGCGGGGAAACCGACTAGACCTTCTTTGAGGGATTAATTTCTACCAACTATCTAACAGAGGTAAAACAGAGACATAACAATAACACAAAATAAAGCAATTATAATGTGAAATGGTATGGCTCTCTTCATGGCGATCTCCATCTCCACAAAGCTTGTAATTCGACTCGTGTCAACTCTTGTCACGTGCCACCTTACACCATGTAGCCGACTTGTACATCGACTTGCATGCCACCCGGGTTCTCCAAACAGCTACACTAGCTACTAATGTAAATTACATAGAGAATCTGACACACAGGTCGTTATATAATAAAGTGACAACACCTAGGCTCCAGCCGGCTGACATAAACCATGATACGCAGATCACGTATGGATTACACACATCACATGCACATAAGCCATACCATTCACAATATTATCCTGCAAAAACAAGTTATGCATAGATACGATATCTACCAGCGTTGTGAAACACGCAACGACATCTAAGGCGCTACGATAGGGCGGAGCCGACAATTTTCCGAAAACACAGATCTCATCTACATTCAGAACATAGATTTCTTCATCAGATAAATCAATTTTATCCAAATCTGATCCGGACTCTAATTCGACCAAACTCTTTGATCTTCGATCACCGCATCCGGATTTACATGTCATAGTCTACCTCGATGGCAGAAGCCGACCGGTAGGGGTATGTCGTTCCACGACCTTAGCAGTTAGATCACGAAAACTAGATCATCCATTTCCCGAGTACAGTTGATCTAATCAACTTCGTAGAAAACCAATCTATCTCATAGATCGACCACCAAAACTGCAATTAGATCCAATCTAACGCCAACTGCATATCACATATGCACGATCTTGATCCTAAAACCAGAAGCTAATGCTCTGATACCACAGTTGGGCCACACAGAGATAAACAAAACTTTTCCCTATGCGGTGAACCCAAGATCTAGCTGAGGTAGTAGGCCACGAGAATTACCACTAGACGTGAGGTTGCAGAATCGATGAAGCACGTCGCTTGATGCAGTGTAGTCCTCACGATCCGTTCCGATCCACGATCGTCGAAGTGCTGAACGTACATCACCTCCGCCAGTATCCACACGTACGAGGAGGAGCACCGGCGATGGACTGCTAGGTCCGGTATAGCGGTGACAAGACTGGATTGGGGCTAGGGTTTCCAACACATGGAGTGACCTAATTGTGTGCTCTAAGCACCTGAGCCCCAGATTATATAGGGGTGAAAGTGGGCTCCACTCACTTGTGGCCCATTCACTAAAAGGCCTATATTATTCACTGCGAGTCCAACTCACTGACTCTGTCCGTTTCCTTTTTGGGTCCAACCCAAATATGCTCCCGCTCTTAAGTGTGTGACCCGACAGGATCATGGTGACTCGGACATGATCCGAGTCTCACTCATGACCGATCAGTTGGTAGAAGCTCCTAGCAGAATGTGCCAACTCCCAAGTACCAAAGAGTCATGATGACATACCTTCCAATGCGACTTTCGTCTGAGTCCCTTTTTCCTCACGATATACCTTGTCGAACTATAGGCGAATAATCGTCATCCCTTAAATAGTTCGACTCTCTTTCTCGATCCGAGATAAGTGATTCATCCGACTAACTCTTAGTCGATTGCCTCGGTTAACACTTAACCGAGTCATGCATGGACATGCTTTCTGCATCATATCTTCCGAGAGGGCCCAGAGAATATCTCTCTAGACGGAGGGGAAAAATCCCATCTTGGTTATTCACATCACGCAGCTTGATTCTTAGATGACCCGAACTCCGCCTTTATAACTGCCCAGTGACGGAACAATGTTTGACAGAACCTAAGTTGGTGATCCTCAACTCGGATTGTGCAATAACCTGAGGTCTAAGGATTACATTGATTGATATATACACATGACGACTTATTCGTTGTATCTCAATATGGGTCAGTCCGACTCGCTAAACTCTTTAGCCGAATCGTGTATGTCAGAATAGCATCTCTATGCCCATGACAAGTGGAACCGAGTCATCAACCGACTTTCACATTAGTCTAAGTTGTGTGTCTAGCACAACCTCAACGACCAAGGACAATTAGTATAAGCAACATGAATATATAGTTCCACAATCGAATCACATATTAAATGATACATATCAGTAGTTCATACATGGACAATAACTTTATGAATACATTGGGAATAACATCATACATGATTGCCTCTAGGGCATATTCCCAACAGACATAACCATCATAAGATTTCATAAGAACATAGGAAGGATTATATTTTCCTGCAAAGCCATTGTGAGAGGGTTCATCTCCGCCCTTGCGGATACTTGGCTCCTTCTCTTTTGCCAGCGCTCCCTCCTTCACAAAAGTAATCATTTTGGAAGGGGGAGTGCTCAACATCTTCTTCTTGTTCTTGCTCTTGTTCTTCTTCTTTGACTTGGATGCAAATCCAAGTCCTTCTTTAGCCACATTATCCCTTTGATTGCTCAAAAGGTCATTGAGGCTTTTCTCTCCTTGTATGCATGAGACGAGGCCTTTCTCAATGGTAGCTTTCAACTTCTTGTTCACCTCGAAAAGATCTCCATGCTCATAACAAGAGTTAGTAGAACATGAAACACTACTAGATGACAAGGTTGAAGCATTTTTTGTCACTTGAGTTTGAACTTGCTCATGTGAGTTTGAAAGGGTAGATAATTTGCTCAACAAGGCCTCATGGTCCTTCTTGAGTATCTCCATTCCTTCCTTTAGTCTATCATGACTAACTCCAAACTCAAGTTTTTCCTTTTTAAGCACATTAGTTACGGCAATAGCATGATCACGTTCTTTAACAAGTTTTGAGATATTCAAGTTAAAAGATTCTTCATGGGCAACATAGGTTTTATTAAGAGCAACACTTTCTTTTGCTCTTCCTCAAGAGCATCGTTTAAGGCAGCAATCTCCATGGTGGCCTCCCGAGCATGGCCAAACATTTCTGAGATGGAATCATCCCTCTCATCAATGATGTCGCGAGCTTCACCTAGTTGACTCATCAAAGACTCAACACATATTTTAGCTTCACCCTCTAAGTAATTCAAGCAACTAGTGGACTCCACTATCGCCTTCTTAATCTTAAGACTCATCTCATCATCAAGTGTAGATGCATTAATAGTAGGGAGGATAGTGGATGGAGGGGTTACCATAGAGGCCTTAGCCATAAGACATGTGGCCTTGGTGACGAGCTTGTCCTCATTGGGAGAGTCAAAGAGGGAAATTGGTGGAGAGGTTGATGGAGTAGTAGTAGCAGCCATGAGACACGTAGACTTGAATGCCCGCTTGTTCTGATTGGGAGAACCGAAGAGGGACGTCGGTGAAGAGGTTGAGGTGGTAGTAGCGGAGGTGGTGGCAATTGTAGCAATAGCGGCCACACCAACAATCTCTCCATCATCTTCCTCATCACTATCATTGTCATCGGTCTCTTCATATTCTTCACAGGCCACCAACACATATTTTTGCGGCTCCTTCTTGTTGGGGAACTTCTTGTTTCCAAAGTTCTTGTTTTGAACTTTCTTGACGAAGTTCTTGTTGGGAGTTGGCTTGAACTTAGATTTCAATATAAGTCTTTGACCATGGTCTTCTCTCTTCTCATATGGGCACTCAGCGATGAAATGGTTGGTTTCTCCACAATTGTAACATGACCTCAACTTGGGTCTTGAGGTGGTTGTGGTAGTCTTTGACAAATTGCCTTCCCTTGGTTCTTCCAAAACCTCCTAGAGACAAGAGCCAATTGCTCATGGAGAGCACACTTGATGTCTTCATCATCACCTTCAATCTTCCCCAATGAGTCAACATCTTCTTCATAGACATGAGCCTTGGCCTTCAAAGCAAGAGTGGGAGAGTCCATTCTACGAGCACGAGCAAGAGTATCATCGGTAGTCTTGTTCATGATTCCAAGAGCCACAAACTCATTCAACACTTCATGAGAGGACATGGCATAGAAGTCTGGTCTTGAGCAAATGTTGTTCACCAACTCTCGTTGGTTATCAATGCTATCGGCAACAACCACTTCCTTTTTACCAAGATATAATTCAAGCAAGTCTTTCATTTCTTGGCGAAGCGTATCCATGGATGCGGATAGCTCACTCTTAGAAATGGGTTATACTTCGGAGGTGGTTTCACTCCCCTTAGGGTCACCCATACTTCTCTTAGGCGGTTAAGCCAAAAAGAGCACCTTGTTCTGAAACCAATTGAAAGATCGGTATAAGAGACTAGAGGGGGGGCGAATAGGCGCTACTCAAATTTTAACTCCTTTTCAAATTAAGGCTAAACACAAAGTAAGTTCTCTAGATGTGCACTAGGTGAGAGAACTTAAAGGACAAGCAAGCAAGTAACAATAAGTAAAGGGTAAAGGATAGAAGTAACCGACAGTAGACACGGAGATGTTTTCTCGAAGTTCCTTCCTTTTGAGGGGAAGTACGTCTCCGTTGGAGGGGTGGGTGGTACTAAGACCACCAGCGCCACAGAAGGCCTCACCCTATTCTCCCAAGCACCCGCCTCACGGAATGCACCCATTCCACTATGTGGTGACCTTGAAGGTGGCAACCGAAACCATTACAAACTTGTTGAGAAGACCTTCACACACTCAGAGTCTCCCAACACAATCTCGAAGCTTTACAACAAATTCCCGAGCTCCGAGATCGACCTCTTCCGTCTAGGGTTCAAAGAACCCAAGAGTAACAAGATCCACAAAGGAAAACACGGGGGAATCAACTTTGCTTCAGTGAAAACCTAGATCTAGACCTCCTCCACCAAGCCTCAAAGTATCAAGGAGATTGGAGGGCTATGGAGGGACAAGTAGTAGAAATGAAGCTCAAGAACAATGGAGGAGAGAGATAAAAAAGTCAAACTTCTCGTTGGATAATAAGGCTCTATTTATACCCTCAAGAGGGATCTGCCTGTTGCAGCCAGACGCCAACCGGTAGTACCAGTCCCAAGAGTGGTAGTACCGGATGACATCGGTACTACCAGTCAGGTACCGGACCAGGAACTGGGTTGGCGCTAGTTGCTATGGCGTGGCTTCTGTTCCCCACGGCAGCAGTGGCTCGAGGGAGCGGTGCTACCACCAAGCGGTAGTACCGCGCATCAGAGCGGTGCTACCAGATGGAGGTGGTGGTACCGCTAGGGGGTACCGAGGAGATCTGAGGGGAGGCACAGCTCACCAATATGGCTCAGACTCCCGCGATACCCCAAGCGGTACTACCGGATGCTGAACGGTAGTGCCGGTTGGGAAATCCGGTATTACCGGACCGCACAGAACCAAAGGCCACAGCCACAAGGGCGGACACCTCCTGAGATCTCCACCAGAGGGAAGGCTTGAGGTTTTGCAAAATAGAGATGATTCCACTAAAACTTTCCAACAGGGACCCCCTCTTGATATTACGGTGTTCCTACGACTCAAGCAAAAAGCCCTAGAAAAACTATATCTTGAGAGAACATTTTAGAGGGGAACCGAATGCCTTTTTCTTCGTTAAAACCCAAGACACACTTAGCAAACGATTAGTCTGACACATGTGTTGTCAACAAACATCAAAATCACTTAGGATAGGAAATTCCCTTTCACTTTCAATTACACACCCTAGTATAGGCACCTCCCCTATGAGTTTGGCCTCCCAACACATGTCAAAACATTTCAATAGAATGAATCATCATTCTAAGGTTTTCATAATCATTTCCTCCAATTATTCCCATCTAAAGTGATCAAGTTTTAGCTTAGCACTAGCCACTAATATTGAGGGTATCACTATTGAGGGGTCCTAATCAGGTATAAGTATCCAAGACTAATTCTATGATCTTGATGGTATCCATTCTATTTTCCACTAGTCACAATTGATTAACTAGGTAAGAAACTCTAGTAACGGAAACGTAAAGCTTGGAGTAAAACTGGGAATTGGTAAAGTTGCATCTCAAAGGTTTGCATATGGTATCTGCACAAGTTAGCTTAATGTCTAAGCTTGTATGGATAGCTTGCATAGTGGGCTTGCCTTGTTGGTTGCAGTCGTTGAAGTTCTCTTCTTCTTCCTCGGAGTACTCCTCCTTGTCGTAGCCCGGGTCAGTACTAGCGTCTATAAATACATACGAGGCACACGATCACCAAACAACACTTCACTACTTATATTTCACACACAAGGGCTCACACTAGATGATCTAGCATCATCTCAATCATCACATGGAATATTGACATTTTCTTATTTATCTTATTTTGGAAAAGTAATTTCTACTCATTGAAAACTACTTAAGATTTAATATTCTCCAATTAAAATAGGGGATCAAATTGACACATGTCATCACCACATATTTCAATACTTGGGAATGTGATTTAAAAGGGTTGGCATATATTACAAGATTTAATATTACTATTTAATAATATTAAAGTGACTAGAAATGCCTATATAGCATTCTTTTAATCCTAGTCCATGTTTAATATCTATAAAACCAAATATTTTTTACATACTCATGTAGAGCATGGCAATTGTGATTTTTGAGAGTTGGAATTAACTCAAAAGCATTTATGGTTGATTTTATAAAAATGTTTGAAGTGGTAAAAGTCTCTGTCTTGTTATTTTCACTATAGGTGATCTACAATTTCAAATGGTTTGAATCCAATGTGAGTGATTAGATATTTTCAATACCTTTCTAGCAAAATTGGAATCACGCAATTTGGTTCAGTACATCTCTTTGAATTCAATTTTGAATACACTGATAGAACAAGGTTTTAAATTAGATAGAAAAACCAAGCTTGAATCACTGGGCTATGCGCGGGAACAAAACTGGGCCGGCCCAACTGCACAACGCACGTAGAGGGCTGCTGACAGATTGGTCCCACGTGTCAGCGACTCTATCTAACCGAAAAGGTATCTGCCAATATCAGCCCTACGATTAGAACAAGGTCAATGGTCCTAGTTCATTATCTAAGGCAAACTGCTCGCAGGGGATTCGAAACCTAGCGGCATGGTGGGGGTCATTGGAGGCTTACCAGGGCTCCAGCTAGATCCGGCGATGGGGGCGAATGGGCTGGTCAACGATGGCGAGTCGATTGGTGGTCGTGGCGGCTCTTGGGTGGCTCCAATCAACGACGCCCTTCCTTCACTGCAGCGGCAGGCTCCAGCCAAATTCCGGCGTCGTGGTGCTCGCCTTGCTCCGAGGAAGGTTTAGTGAGGTTCCTCAGTGAGTGAGGAGTGGAATGGTGTGCTGATTAAGGTCTGGGGAGGGTCCTATTTATACACCGGCATTGGAGGTAGCGCGGAATGGCTCGGGCTCATCGATGACGTTGCTACAAGTCGCGCTAGGCATGGCAGATGGCATGGGTCGACACGGTGGACTGCGTCGATCGTCACGCACATAGTGGGATGACAAGGGGTGGTCTCAGTCGGTCGGGAGAGGTTCGTGCTCTGTGCAGGTACGGCGGTGTTCGTCATCGATTACGGTGGTCACGACGCGCGTAGCGGCGAACGGTTGTGTCTGGGGGGTCGCTGGTGACGCGGCGGGTGCCGGTACGCGCGGAGAGAACAAGGTGCGGCATGGCTGCACGAGGCGGCTTCAACGCTCCGTCATGCTCTCGGCATGGCAGAGACATAAATGGGCACGGCTGTTATGGCTTCTCCACTTCTCACCGTTGGTCAAGGGGTGGACAAAGAGGGACGGTGAGGTCACACCTACCTCCTGGGGGTCGTGGGAGAGGGCGGCACGGTGTGTGGTGTCTTGTCCATGATCGACCGGCATGGACATGCTTGGTACGGTCATGGCACTGGTCATTCTGGCGAGTGTGGTTGCTCCATTGCATAGCCAGGTACTAGGATGATCGTGAGGTGAGTTATTTCTTTGATTGTAGTACAAGAATGAGCACAAGATTGATTCAAAATAGTAGATAGTTGTTGAATTTGTACTCTGTCTGCTAAGTGTTCGACTAAATGGCCGCATGAACTTAACCTTTGAATTTTTCCATGATTTTTGGTGGGTGAGATGGTCACATGCTTGGTAGTCTCTGGTTTCTGGGAATTGTCAAGTGGTGGAGGTTTGAGTGGTTTAAAAAAAATGATGATTATGTACCTACACTTGATTCAATTTTGAATTGCCTCTTAAATGGATTTGAAATTAGTTTATGTAGATTTGTAAAGTGCAAGTGTGTTCATCTTTACTTGGTCTAGCAAGGGGAGAAAAGAACTAGAATTGTTTCTGTTGAAAATCTTTTAGTAGAGATGCCCAAAGTAGGCTAATGGTTAATTTTGGCAAAAGTGACCATATGATCATATGCCTCATATTTGATTTTACTTTTATTTGATTTTTTTGTAATTGACCTAGAAGATGTGGTATTCGTCTTTAAACTAATCCTTATCATTTGTTGCAATCAAACATGGCAAATGCAAGCATTCATACATTAATAGAAATCACACATGCACTCATATGGGTTTAAGAAATAAAGTTTTTGTTAACCCTAATCTTGGGTGATTAGAACTTGATAAGCTTGTTTAATATTTTTTAGATGTTACATGTCATCAAGCCTTTCCTTCTTCTTTTTATTTTCAGAATTGACTAGCCAGGACCCGATGTTGCACGAAGATAAGAAAGTTGATCCTTTGTCGGATGCTGTTAGCACCTTAGAGGCCAACATCGTTTGTGGGTGCAACCTTCTTGTCCGCTCTTGCCGTTCCTTCAAGAATCTTCATGCCGAGATATTTCCGACCAAGGATGTGCCGAACAACCTGAATGATCTTGTCACCATATTTGGTGCTGATCTCGGCCCCCTTGTTGGTTATAGTTTGACGCAGTCAAAGAGTGGTGCCGAAACTTTGATGGAACTGACGATGGCGCATGGCGAGAAGGTCGACTGGGAGAAGGTTAGCTCCTCTATCCAAGTCACCTCCAATGGCCAAGAGATTGACTTGAAGCCTCATATTAAGAGGGCCAGGAAATACTCTCAATTGCTTCTGGGCCTCATCTCTGGCTCGAAGAAGCCAACTGCCCCTTCTTCGACGACTAATCCTTCTTCGGCTACTC
Source organism: Avena eriantha (assembly GCA_910589775.1). Classification (NCBI taxonomy): domain Eukaryota; kingdom Viridiplantae; phylum Streptophyta; class Magnoliopsida; order Poales; family Poaceae; genus Avena; species Avena eriantha. The sequence goes on from OU342746.1 coordinate 17,376,854, forward strand.
ATGTCGCTCCCGTAGCTAGTGTCCCTTCCGCTAGTGCTACTCTATCGTTGAAAGAGACGGCTTCATAGGATTTGTTTGGTAATCTTTATTGTGTCCTCCTTGCTGTTATTGTAATGAACCTTGAATTTATCCAGCTTCCCCTTGCTTCTTTTTACAAGAAGGCAACTTTTGAATATATATGTATGAGCTTGCTTTTGTATGCTGAACGTTTCCATATCTTTTTGTCTTGCCAGATTTTGAATGATTCTTCGGCTCCTTCTGGATCCGCGCAACTATCAGATGTTGTTCTGTCCTCCTCTACAGTAGGTGTGACCAGTTTCGCCATCGTGCGTACAGTGGACCCGCTGTTGTATGCTGAAAAGATAGAATAGGTGAAAAAACGTGAAGGAAAACTTCGGGTTGTTCAATCAATGGTGGATGTTTCCCAATCGAAAACACGCTAGGCCCTTAACCACGAGGCTTTTTTCTTGGAAGAGATCTCCAGGGCAAGCGAAAAGCTATTGTGTAAGTATTTCTCCACTTTCCTCGGTTGCTTTTTCTGATTTGAAGGAAATTGATATTGTCTTCCCGTGTAGGCATTCGATTGTGCGAGAGGGAGGAGACCCAACGTCTGTGCAACCAAATGCACACTCTTGTGTCTTCCTCCTGAAATTTCAAAACGGATTTTTGTACTGATCATCGTCGTGCCCATACTGTGGCGTTGCTTCAGGATCGCCTATCGGAGTTGGAGCAATTTGTCGAGTGCTGCCGCTGATCTTTGGCCATTGTTTACGATGCCATGTTTCCTCGGGACCCTCAGCCTCAGACCTTGGTGGAGTTGGTTGCGAAGTTTCGACAGGGTGAAAGGATTCATCATTGCGTGATGCTTCAGCTTGTGGCGGGTGCCAAGCTCGCGCTCTCGTGGGTGCATGCGCATCATCGGATGTTAGATCTGGATGTTATATCTTCGGGTCTGCCTCCCCCTTCTGATGGCGACCTTGTTTATATGGCACCTCATTACGCCGCCGCTCGTAGACCCGCCATTAGGATTGTGCGGAGATGCTTAGAAGCAGACGAAGAATTTTTCTTAATTTTTAGATCTGACTGCTTGCTTGTATAGCCTTGTACTTCATAGACGAAATACTATATAGATATTTATCAAAAAGGTCGTATATTTTATACGATATTTTGATTGTATGTTGTATTGTTTTATTGGAGGACCTGACGAACTAATGTTCGTTCGCCATAGAAGTTTGTATGTCGTGCAATACTTTCTTCATTTATTCATAAGCATGGATGGAAGTACATTGCGAGGGCATGATCGCCTGGACGTTGGCCTTTTATTGAATATAAAGTACGTCTAAGTAAAGATTTTCTTTAGGAACTCAGTTCTTGGGGGTCTTCATCTGTCAACACCCGAATTTTTAATCCCAGATGCCTGTTATGTCATTCATCGTAATCCCAGGATTACCATTGTTGCGAGACATAACAGATTGGATATCACAGTACATCATCCATTACAAACCATAAATAAGGTTTTACACAAATAAGGATCTCATGGTCCAATCTTAATACAACAAGCAGCGGAATAAAGATAAGCGTAGCGGTGGGGTCCATCTTCAAGGGCACATGCAATACTGACGAAGGCAGATAGTCCTAGTTATCATAGTCGTCCTGCTGGCCGTCATCTTGGTAGTCTCCTTCATAGTCTGGCCAAAGGAATAGCCAGGGAAAAAAGCCATGAGTACTCTTTAAGTACTCGCAAACTACCACTAACAAGTAGTATAGTTCTAGTGTAAAGTACTAACTCTATGTTTATTTATAAGTTAAGTTTGAAACCTAAGCTGAGTTCAGAAACAAAGAAAGATAAAATAAAGTTCTAGAATCACTTAAGTTGGGAAGCTAGTGTCATAGTCACAACCCTGTTGTGGTCAAGTCAAGATTTATTAGTCATCTCATAAGTCATTTTGAAAACATCTGACAACGAAACAGTATGGCCACTCCAACTGTCCATAACCGCGGACGCGGCTATTCGAATAGTTTGACACTCTGCAGAGGTGATACACTTTCACCACAAGATTTGATACATCTGTTAGGGATAACCCTGAATCATCATACTTAGTATGCAGATAATCAAACATAACCTTTCCTTTACACACCCTAGTATAAGCACCTCTCCTATGAGCATGGCCTCCCAACCATGACCATCTGTCATCTTGGGCACTACATAGGTGGACAACATTGAGAGGTAGCCTCAGCTCAAACCTCTCCCACGAGGGAACTAATACTAATGTATATAAACTTCTGGCTAAGCCTTACCCAATTCAGGTATTGTGGTTGTACGGTAAAATTGGAATGGTATCGCATCTGAATCCAACCATCAGTTTTGTAAAAGGGTTAAGGATCATTCCTCAACATTTTCATCATCCTAAACCATCTTTATTTCTCAACACATGTCAAAACATCTCAATAGAATGACTCATCATTCCAAGGTTTTCATAATTCATTTTCACCAAGTATTCCCATCTAAAGTGAATCAAGTTTTGATCTAGCTCTAATCTACTAAGTTAAGAGTGTTCACTAAGGTGGAAAGATAAGATCTCTCATGCCATAGAATGACATCTAAGGTTATCTATATAGGTCAAGTTTATACTTTTTATGCTACCTTCAAAACAAGTAAGGGAATTGGTATAGTAGAGAAAGTAAAAGCTTGAAAGTAAACTTGGAATAGGTACTAGTCAAAGTGGTATAACCAAATAATGCCTAGTGCATATTGCTCAGATTATCTAGCTTAATTCTAGCTTGCTAAGCATTATACTTGCAAGTGTTAGCTTTCCTTGGTTGGTGCAGTGTTTGAAGTTTTCTTCCTCCTCTTGATAACACTCCTCTTCCTCGAAAGCTTGGTCGGTACTATCGTCTATAAATATATACGGAGTACAAAATCACCAAACAATACTTAACTAGTCTACTTAGCACACTAAGGCACACATTTGATGATCTATTATCATCACAAGCATCACACGGTTTTATTTAACTAGCTTCATTCTTTTTTATTTAAGAAAAGTAATTTCTACTCATTGAAAATAACTAAGATTTAATATTCACCAATTAAAATATGGGATCATATGGACACATGTCATCACCACATATTCTAACATATGGGAATGTGATTTAAAGGTTGGACCACATTTAAATAAGTTTAAGTTTAATATTTAATGATTTAAAGTGACTAGAAATGCCTATATAGCATTATTTTTGTACTAGTCCAAAGTAACTGCACGCAAACCTTAATATTATTACATATTCACATAGGTATGGTTAAATGTGAATTTTGAGAGTTGGAATCAACTCAAAATCTATTATGGTTGATTTTATAAAAATGTTTGAATGTGCAAAAGCGTCTGTCTTTTTATTTTTACTAGGAGAGATTTCTAACTCTAAATGAATTAAATCCAACGGGCTTGGATAGATCTTTTTAGTAGTTTTCCAACAAAATTCGAATCACTCCATTTGGATTTGTAAATCTCTCTGAATTGATTTTTAAACTAAGGGACAGAACTAAGTTCAAACTAAATTATAAAAATCTAAGTTTGAATTAATGGGTCGCGCGGGAAAGCTAATGGGCCGGCCCAGCGGCACTCCGCGGCGCAGAGAACAACTGACATGGGGGTCCACATGTTATTGGCTCTTTAAACGCGAAGCGGTATGGCGCAACGTGGACCGTGCGATTAAAAGTGAGATCTACGGCTGAAGAGCGTCGTCTCCGGCGAATAGGTTGCCGGTGAGAACTAACCCCAGCGGCTCGATGGGGGTGCACAGGGGGCATACCAGGGCTCCAACTACTACGGCGAGGCGGGCAAACGAACTGGTGGACGACGACAAGCGCATGCGAGGTCACGGCAGTTCCTAGGGTGGACGAAATCGATGGCACCTTCTCCTCCTCTACAGCGGGCTCCTCCGGCTAAATTCCGGCGAACTATGGCTCGAGTGGCTCCGGCGAGGGGTTAGTGAGGAGAGGGGAGTGGAATGGTGCGAGTATTTGGTGTTGGGGAGGACTTCTTTTATAGGGCGACGAAGCGACCGAACAGCATGGGCTGGTGACTCTGGCGAGGGATGTACAGCGTGCTAGCGTCGTGGCTGGAGGTAGGGGACGGTGGCCTGCCTTCTGGCGGTGCTCTACGGCTTCAATGCGCGGCTAGGGGCGGTGCCGTTTGGTCAGGGAAAGCTGGTGCTCTACGCGGCTGGGGCGGCGTTCGACCCGGCGCACAGGGGCTGCGGGTCAAGCGGCGGCGAACGGGCATGTCAGGGAGGTTCCCTAGGTTGTGGCGATGCGGTGAGCGCGGGCTGCGATCGAGGCACGGCGTGTGCACTCTTGTCGGGCGCGGCGCTCTGGCACGTGCTCGTCATGGTGCAGACGTCCTGGGCGCGGTGCTCTGCGGGTGGTTCATGGCTCGGCTCCGCTCGGGGAGGGGACAGATGGCGGTGCTGCGGTCTGGTCTAGCTCCTAGACATGGCGAGAGAGAGAGGGACGATCGGCTGCGAGCTGTCCATGCTCAACCGGTGAGCATGGTGCTCTGGTGGCGCAGCCATGCTCCAAACGGCTATGGGGTAGCTCCTTGATGGCTGGGTTGGGTCTGGGGGAGACAAGGGAATCTACTAGGGTTCAAATGGTTTGACAAAAATCGATCAAAAACAGTATAAGTTAGGCCAGTTTGATTCTGTATGCAAGGTGTTTGTAGAAATGGCCGCAAGAATTCAAGTTTTGAATTTTTGGATGATTTTTGGTGGAGTTGCTAGGCACATGCTTAAGCCTCTGTGGTTGCTTGGGTTTTGAAACTCGAGGTCATTTGAGTGGTTTTTGAATAAGTGGGATCTTCTCATATGAACTACATTCAATTTTCAAATGCCATTTAAAATTAGTGTTTGAAAGTTTTTGGCAGATCACAAAGTGGGCCTTGGTACACTACTACATGTACTAGCAAGGGGGTGCAAAGATCCATATTTGTTTCTGTTAAGAATTGAGTCCTAGGAATAGCCAAAGTAGGCATGGTAGTTAAAATGGCACAAATGACCATTTCTTTCTTTTATTCATTTTGATCTGTTTTTTTTTGGGATTTGTTTGGGAATGATCTAGATGATGTTTATTTTACCTAAGAATCATTTTACAAGCAATGGATCACTTAATCATGGCAATTCAAAACAACTCCTATTTAAATGCACACACATATGAATGCTTTAATATTTTTAGTTGGAAAAGTTTTTTGTTAACTCTAATTTTGATGATTTGGATCTTAATAACCTTGGATTAAAGTTTTGGGATGTTACAAACCTTCCTCCCTTAAGCAAAATCTCGTCCCGAGATTTATGAAAGAAAACTAGGAACTAAAGAGATCTTGGAACTCTGTCCTAATGTAATCTTCTCGCTCCCAAGTGGCTTCCTCTTCGGTATGGTTGCTCCATTGAATCTTGAGAAATTTGATACTCCTGGTTCTGGTGGTTCTGTAGGCTTCCTCCAAGATATAGATGGGCACTTCACAATATGTTAGGTCATTGTTGATCTCAACAGCTCGGTGATCGATGTTCTTGAAAACTTCAGTCTTCTCCGACACTTCTAGGCAATTGCGAAGTAACGAGATATGGAACACATTGTGGATGGCTGACATCTCTTCAGGTAGTTCCAATTGATACGATACTTCTCCTCGACGGTTCAAATTCTTGAATGGTCCGATATATCTGGGGGCTAGCTTTCCTTTCAGACTAAAGCGTTGGTTTCCCTTCAATGGCGAAACCTTGAGATATACAAAATCTCCGATATTGAAAGTCAGGTCTCTGCTTGTCTTGTCAGCATAACTCTTCTGTCTGGACTGGGCTATCTTAAGGTGCTCACGAACTTTGTGCGCCTTCTCTTCTGCTTCTCGAAGAATGTCGGGTCCAAAGATCTAACTCTCTCCTACTTGCAACCACCTCAACGGGGTACGGCACTTCCTTCCGTATAGGAACTCAAATGGTGCCATTTGCAAACTAGATTGATAACTGTTGTTATATGAGAATTCTGCGAAAGGCAGGTAGTCTTCCCATTTTGATCCGTACTCTAATGCACAAGCTCTCAACATAACCTCTAGGATCTGGTTGACTCTCTCAGTCTGTCCATCAGTTTGCAGGTGATAAGCGGTGCTGAAATTCAACTTGGTTCCCAATCCTTCCTGGACTTTCTGCCAAAATCTCGATGTAAATTGGGTTCCTCGATCTGATACTATGGTCTTGGGGGTTCCATGCAGACTAACAATCCTAGCAATATACAGCTCTGTTAGCTTCAAACTCTGGTAGGTTGTCTTGACAGGTATGAAGTGGGCTACCTTGGATAGTCTATCAACTATGACCCAGATTGAGTCATTTCCCCTACTAGAAGTAGGTAAACCGGTGATAAAGTCCATTCTGACAGAATCCCATTTCCATTCCGGAATCTGCAGTGGTTGCAACAGTCCTGCGGGTCTCTGATGCTCTGCTTTGACTCTTTGACATATGTCACACTTGGCGATGTAGCTTCCGATTTCTCTCTTCATCTTATGCCACCAAAATTTCTCTTTCAAGTCTTGATACATCTTCGTTCCTCCGGGGTTGATAGAATAAAGAGTATCATGAGCTTCCTGCATGATAACCTGCTTCAGCTCCGAATCTGCTGGCACACATATACGTCCTTTGTACCACAGAACTCCTTCTTCATCTTCAGTGAATCCAGGTACCTTTCCTGTACCAATACGACGTTTGATTCCGTCGATACTTTCATTTCCCTTCTGGGCTTCCTTGATTTGGCTGATCAAAGTGGGTTGACGTTCAATGCTAGCTAAAAAATCCTTTGCTAACTAGCTCAGTCCTAAACTGCTCCAACTCCTCATACAAACTTGGCTGCTTCTCCTTGATCATGGTGTTTAGCCTACAAGGCAATCTCCTAAGAGCATCCGCTACCACATTGGCTTTGCCGGGGTGATAGTGAATGTCAAGGTCATAATCCTTGATTAACTCTATCCATCTCCTTTGTCTCATATTCAGCTCCTTCTGAGTGAAAATATACTTCAAGCTTTTGTGATCTGAGTAAATCTCATAGCGATTACCCATTAGATAATGACGCCATGTCTTCAATGCCAAAACTATGGCTGCTAGCTCAATATCATGGTTCGGATAGTTCTACTCGTGCTGCTTAAGTTGTCGAGACAGATAAGCGATGACTTTGCCTTTTTGCATCAATACACATCCGAGACCAATCTTGGATGCATCACAATACACATCAAACGACTTCTTGATATCTGGCATGATCAATATTGGGGCTGATATCAATCTCGTCTTCAACTCTTGGAAACTAGCTTCACATTTGTCTGTCCATTCAAACTTCTTGTCCTTCTTCAGAAATTGGGTCATGGGTCTGGCGATGCTCGAAAATCCTTCGACAAACTTGCGGTAATATCCCGCTAATCCGAGAAATGCACGGACTTGGGTTTGAGTGGTTGGGCTTCCCATTCTTTGACATCTTTGACCTTGGCGGGATCAACAGAGACTCCTCCGGCAGACACAACATGTCCTAGGAATCCTACGTCTTTCAGCCAAAACTCACACTTGCTGAACTTGGCATACAGCCGATGCTCTCTCAGGGTTTCTAGGATAACTCTCAGATGTTGCTCATGCTCTTCTCCTGACTTGGAGTAGATAAGGATATCGTCGACAAACACCACGATAAACTTATCTAGGAAATTCATAAAGATCTTATTCATGAGATTCATGAAATAAGCGGGGGCATTGGTTAATCCAAAAGACATAACCGTATACTCGTATAAATCATCGCGAGTAGTAAAGGCGGTCTTCGGAATATCCGTTGCACGAATCTTTAGTTGGTGATAACCAGTCCTAAGATCAATCTTTGAGAATACCTGGGCTCCAGTTAACTGATCAAATAGATCCTCTATTTTTGGCAAGGGGTAATTGTTTTTGATGGTGACGTCATTCAATTTTCTGTAATCTATGCACAAACGACTGCCTCCATCTTTCTTGTCGACGAATAACACTAGTGATCTCCATGGAGATGCGCTTGGTTGAATCAAACCTGTTGCTAACATGGCATCCAGCTGCTTCTTTAGTTCCACTAACTCTGAGGGGTTCATGCAATAGGGTCTCTGGGCTATGGGTCCGGTTCCGGGGATTAATTCAATAATGAATTCAATATCCCTATCTGGGGGCATACCTGGCAATTCATCTGGGAATACGTCGGGGTATTCACATACTACTCTTACTTGGTCTATGGTGGGCAGGGCTAGACTCTTGTTGCACTTGAATTGACGAGGTAAGGTTTCAGATACATGCTCTACTGTGATTCCAGAGCTACTGGTCATGGTGATGGCTTTCTTAGCATAGTCTATCAGTCCTTTATGCCTTGACATCCAGTCCATACGTGGTACTACTTCCAATCCATTGGTTCCGAGTACGATTAGGTTGGCATAAAAATCTATCCCATGTATTTTGATAGGCATAGCTTTGCAATTTTTTTTAGCTTTTGTAGTTGAACCGGGGATTTGAACTATCATGACATGCTTCAGGTTGGTTGGGTGAATCTTACTAGTGCATGCAAATTCTTCGGTGACAAATGAATGCGATGCTCCCGAATCAAACAATACCCTTGCTAAAATTGAGTTGACAGAAAACATACCCAGCACTACATCTGGCGCTTCTTGGGCTTCCTCGGCGTTCATGCGGAAGAGACGGCCGTTGCGGTTGTGAGGGTTCCCTGGGGCAAACCTTCTCCTTGGTTGAACACGATGCTGCTGTTGAGCTGGGGCATTCACATTGGTAGTGGCAGCAGTCTTCTTGGGACACTCATTGGAATAGTGGCCCTTCACTCCACACTCGAAACAAGTTATCTGGGACTTGTCTTTTGCTGTGACAGGCACATCATTGCTACCAGTTCTGGGTGCAGTGTTGTTGTTATTGTTGCTCTTGGGAGGGGCACGGTTTAAATTGTTGGTGTTACCGGAGTTGTTGTTGTTTCCTCCGGACTTCACATTGCCTCCGCTACGGTTGGGGTAGCTTGGGCGAGACATTGGGGGTCGGTTGTTCCTTGGTGCATATCCTGATGAGGGGTTGGGACGGTACTTCTGGTGACTACTGGATCTAGATTGCTGCATCATATGATGCTTGAGGTTGTCGTTTGCCTGGTTAATCTTCCCTTCCATCTGAATGGCAGAGTCGACTAGCTCTTCGAGATCCTCGAAGCGGATGTTAACGGGGACAGTCTACATCTCGTCATGCAGTCCATTCAAGAATCTTTCCTTCTTCTTGGCCTCCGTGTTGATCTCATCAGGGGCGTACCTTCCAAGCGATAGGAATCTGTCACGGTACTCCACCACAATCATTCTGCCTTGCTTCAAGTCGCGAAACTCATCCCTTAGTCTGGTGACTAGACCTTGCGGCACGTGGGTGCGTCTGAACTTGACTTTGAAGGCTTCCCATGTCATCACTAGACCATGGTTCAGGTTATGGATACTAGTCGACCAAGCTCTTGCATCTCCTGCCAGGTAGTGGGTGGCAAAGAGAACTTTCTCGTTGTCATCAACTCCTGCTACTTCTAAGTTGTTTTCCATTGTCTGTAACAAGTTGTCAGCATCCATTGGGTTTTCGGTCTGGTTAAAGATTGGGGGATTGGTATTCTGAAAGTTTTTGAGTTTGGATCCATGATGATCCTGATTTCATGCCCTTGGTTGTTTTGGGCCATCTGAGCTATCTGCTGCAATGTTGCTAAGTTGGCCTGGTGCTCTGCCCTGCTTGCTTCACGGTGTGCAACTAACATCTGCATAATTTGCAGCATTGGGTCTTGCGATGAGCTGCTCCCTCCTGGGTTTCCACGAGTCATCTGAAGATTGATGTAGATAAAGGGGTAAGAGGGAAAGTTCTAAGGTTCATGGTTTTGGTTTCAAAGCTAAAACTTTGAGTTTAACTCAGGTTTTGCAACTAACTTCATTTAATTCACTCAAACAAGCACACGATACAAACACACACACACCACAACAAGGAAAACAGATGGTTTTAAGAACCATTCTGTAAGCTACGATACAGTGGGACCGATACATCTCATGCTACGACAGTGCTCTAGTGCATCTACTCATCGTCGATGAAGTTGGAGTCCTCATCGTCAGTGTAGAAGTCCACGGCATCCTCCTCTAGAAAGTCATCATCATTGCTGAGGTAAGAATCCATATCTCCCTGGATGTCTTCACCCTCCTCTTCTTCCTCCTTTGCTGCAAGCTGAGCTTCTTGCTCCTTGACGGTCTTCTCTAGGTCGGCCACCTTCTTACGAAGACGGGTGATGGTGCGATCCTTCTTCTCACGCTGGAGGCGAAGAGGCCGACGGTCCTTGACAAGCAGTGAGAAAGTCCGGCCTTCTGGTCGGCAATGGCACAGTTGTGGTTGGCAAACTCCCTAGCATTGTCCAACTCCTTCTAGCGATCGTACAGCAGGAAGTCAAGGTTCTCCACTTGACACTTCAACTCCGGGTGACTTGGCATCTCCATTGGCATTCCCATGAAGTCACGCCTTGCATAGTACGCAAAGCGGGTTCCTTGGATTTGGTTGACGCTAAGGGCACATAGATGTGCGAGAGCTTCATGCATTCCCCTGGCTAATCCATCTAGCCAGTTGTTCTCTCTTACGGAGAACTAAATTCTCCCAAACGTTGGTGCTTCCATGCTTCCTCGAAGATCAGTAGTGACTAGCCACTACAAATCTCCTCCTGGGGGTCCTGGAAGTTGAGCTCCAAGAAACTCCGGTTGTGGGTGTCCTAGTAACTCCGACAGTGAATCTAGGTCCCTCTCAAAGATCAGCTGACCTCCATTTCCCAACTGGTAGAACTTGCTGAACTGAGTCTCCATCTACAAGAATTAAGGATGAGGAAGTTAGTGAAGTGATCAAGTGTGTCAAATTTTATGTAGTAATGTAAGAATTTGAGGAACATGAATTTTTGAGAAAGAATGAATTCCCAAGGATAAGAGAGGAAATAGTTTTTCATAAATACTCACTTTGGTTTTGAAATTAAGTTTTTGTTCGGACGTCCATTCTAACTAGGGTCTCCTATGGCCATGATGGATCTGATACCAACTTGTCAACACCCAGATTTTTAATCCCAGATGCCTGTTATGTCATTCATCGCAATCCTAGGATTACCATTTTTGCGAGACATAACAGATTGGATATCACAGTACATCATCCATTACAAACCATAAATAAGGTCTTACACAAATAAGGATCTCATGATCCAGTCTTAATACAACAAGCATCGGAATAAAGATAAGCGTAGCGATGGGGTCCATCTTCAGGGGCACATGCAATGCTGACGAAGGCAGATAGTCCTAGTTATCATAGCCGTCCTGCTGGCCGTCATCTTGGTAGTCTCCTTCATAGTCTGGCCATAGGAATAGCCAGGGACAAAAGCCATGAGTACTCTTTAAGTACTTGCAAACTACCACTAACAAGTAGTATAGTTATAGTGTAAAGTACTAACTCTAAGTTTATTTATAAGTTAAGTTTGAAACCTAAGCTGAGTTCAGAAACAAAGAAAGATAAAATAAAGTTCTAGAATCACTTAAGTTGGGAAGCTAGTGTCATAGTCACAACCCTGTTGTGGTCAAGTCAAGATTCATCAGTCATCTCATAAGTCATTTTGAAAACATCTGACAACGAAATAGTATGGCCACTCCAACTGTCAATAACCGCGGACGTGGCTATTCAAATAGTTTGACACTCTGCAGAGGTGGTACACTTTCACCACAAGATTCGATACATCTGTCAGGGATAACCCTGAATCATCATACTTAGTATGCAGATAATCAAACATAACATTCCTTTACACACCCTAGTATAAGCACCTATCCTATGAGCATGGCCTCCCAACCATGACCATCTGTCATCTTGGGCACTGCATAGGTGTACAACATTGAGAGGTAGCCTCAGCTCAAACCTCTCCCATGAGGGAACTAATACTAATGTATATAAACTTCCGGCTAAGCCTTACCCAATTCAGGTATTGTGGTTGTACGGTAAAATTGGATTGGTATCGCATCCGAATCCAACCATCAGTTTTGTAAAAGGGTTAAGGCTCATGCCTCAACACTTTCATCATCCTAAACCATCTGTGTTTCTCAACACATGTCAAAATATCTCAATAGAATGACTCATCATTCCAAGGTTTTCATAATTTATTTTCACCAAGTATTCCCATCTAAAGTGAATCAAGTTTTGATCTAGCTCTAATCTACAAAGTTAAGAGTGTTCACTAAAGTGGAAAGATAAGATCAATCTCATGCCATAGAATGACATCTAAGGTTATCTATATAGGTCATGTTTTATAATTTTTATGCTACCTTCAAAACAAGTAAGGGAATTGGTATAGTAGAGAAAGTAGAAGCTTGAAAGTAAACTTGGAATAGGTACTAGTCAAAGTGGTATAACCAAAGCATGCATAGTGCATCTTGCTCAGATTATCTAGCTTAATTCTAGCTTGCTAAGCATTATATTTGCAAGTGTTAGCTTGCCTTGGTTGGTGCAGTGGTTGAAGTTTTCTTCCTCCTCTTGATAACACTCCTCTTCCTCAAAAGCTTGGTCGGTACTATCGTCTATAAATACATACGGAGTACACAATCACCAAACAATACTTAACTACTCTACTTAGCACACTAAGGCACAAATTTGATGATCTATTATCATCACAAGCATCACAAGGTTTTATTTAACTAGCTTCATTCTTTTTTATTTAAGAAAAGTAATTTCTACTCATTGAAAATAACTAAGATTTAATATTCACCAATTAAAATATGGTATCATATGGACACATGTCATCACCACATATTCTAACATATGGGAATGTGATTTAAAGGTTGGATCACATTTAAATAAGTTTAAATTTAATATTTAATGATTTAAAGTGACTAGAAATGCCTATATAGCATTATTTTGGTACTAGTCCAAGGTCACTGCATGCAAACCTTAATATTATTACATATTAGATAGGTATGGTTAAATGTGAATTTTGAGAGTTGGAATCAACTCAAAAGCTATTATGGTTGATTTCATAAAAATGTTTGAATATGCAAAAGCTTCTGTCTTGTTATTTTTACTAGGAGAGGTCTCTAACTCTAAATGAATTAAATCCAACAGGCTTGGATAGATCTTTTCAGTAGCTTTCCAACAAAATTGGCATCACTCCATTTGGATTTGTAAATCTCTTTGAATTGATTTTTAAACTAAGGGACAGAACTAAGTTCAAACTAAATTAGAAAAATCTAAGTTTGAATTAAATGGGTCGCGCGGGAAAGCTAATGGGCCGGCCCAGCGGCACTCCGCGGCGTAGAGAACAACTGACAGGGGGTCCACATGTCATCGGCTCTTGAAACGCGAAGCGGTACGGGGCAACGTGGACCGTGCGATTAAAAGTGAGATCTACGGCTGAGGAGCGTCCTCTCCGGCGAACAGGTCGCCGGCGAGAACTAACCCCATCGGCTCGGTTGGGGTGCACAGGGGGCATACCAGGGCTCCAGCTACTGCGGCGAGGCGGGCAAATGAACTAGTGGACGATAGCGAGCTCAGGCAAGGTCACGACAGCTCCTGGGGTGGACGAAATCGACGTCACCTTCTCCTCCTCTGTAGCGGGATCCTCCGGCTAAATTCCGGCGAACTATGGCTCGAGTGGCTCCGGCAAGAGGTGGGGAAGGATCAGTGAGGAGAGGGGAGTGGAATGGTGCGAGTAGTTGGTGCTGGGGAGGGCTCCTTTTATAGGGCGATGAAGCGACCGGACGGGATGGGCTGGCGACTCCGGCGAGGGCTGTACAGCGTGCTAGCATCGTGGCTGGAGGTAGGGGACGGTGGCTTGCCTCCTGGCGGTGCTCTACGGCTTCAATGCGTGGCTAGGGGCGGTGGCGTTTGATCGGGGGAAGTTGGTGCTCTACGCGGCAGGGGCGACATTCGACGTGGCGCACGCGGGCTGCAGGTCAAGCGGCGACGAACGGGCATGTCTGGGCGGTTCCCTGGGTCGTGGAGATGCGGTTAGCACGGGCTGCGGTCGAGGCGCGGCGTGTGCACTCTTGTCAGGCGCGGCGCTCTGGCGCGTGCTCGGCATGGGGCAGACGTCCTAGGCGCGGTGCTCTGCGGGTGGTCCACGGCTCGGCTCTGCTCGGGGAGGGGACAGAGGGCGGTGTTGTGGTCTGGTCTAGCTCCTAGACATGGCGAGAGAGAGAGGGACGGTCGGCTGCGAGCTGTCCATGCTCGACCGGTGAGCATGGTGCTCTGGTGGCGCGGCACTGCTCCAAACGACTATGGGGTAGCTCCTTGATGGCTGGCTTGGGTCTGGGGGAGACAAGGGAATCTACTAGGGTTCAAATGGTTTGACAAAAATCGATAAAAACAGTATAAGTTAGGCCAGTTTGATTCTGTATGCAAGGTGTTTGTAGAAATGGCCGCAAGAATTCAAGTTTTGAATTTTTGGATGATTTTTGGTGGAGTTGCTAGGCACATGCTTAAGCCTCTGTGGTTGCTTGGGTTTTGAAACTCGAGGTCATTTGAGTGGTATTTGAATAAGTGGGATCTTCTCATATGAACTACATTCAATTTTCAAATGCCATTTAAAATTAGTGTTTGAAAGTTTTTGGCAGATCACAAAGTGGGCCTTGGTACACTACTACATGTACTAGCAAGGGGGTGCAAAGATCCATATTTGTTTCTGTTAAGAATTGAGTCCTAGGAATAGCCAAAGTAGGCATGGTAGTTAAAATGGCACAAATGACCATTTCTTTCTTTTATTCATTTTGATTTTTTTCTTTGGGATTTGTTTGGGAATGATCTAGATGATGTTTATTTTACCTAAGAATCATTTTACAAGCAATGGATCACTTAATCATGGCAATTCAAAACAACTCATATTTAAATGCACACACATATGAATGCTTTAATATTTTTAATTGGAAAAGTTTTTTGTTAACTCTAATTTTGATGATTTGGATCTTAATAACCTTGGATTAAAGTTTTGGGATGTTACATCATCATGATCGCAACTGTTCGCACGACCGAAGCCTCCTTTGACTGTTATGACCCCATTGGGGGCTGGCATTTTTAGCACTAGATATGCGTAGTGAGGTACTACCATGAACCTAGCGAATGCTGGTCGTCCCAGGATCTCGTGCTATTGAGATGGCCAATCCATGACTTCGAGTTCTAGCTTTTCTCTTCTGGCGTTATTCTTTGACCCGAAGACTACATTGAGATGGACTTTATCCAATGGAATTTTGGCTTTTCCTGGAACTATCCTATGGAAAGTCGTGTCTGTAGATACTAGATTCGTCATTGACCAATTTATGGCCCATAGGGTTTTGGCGTAAATCGGCTTTATGCTGCTTCCTGCATCCAAGAAGACCTTGCTCATATCGAACCCGCCGATTTGCGCTTCAACTATTAGTGCCAACTGGCCTGGTTGGGGGACCCGCAATGGATGATCAGCTCCGCTGAAGGTAATTTCTTGTTCTGACCAGTGGAGGTACTCCGATGTAGGAGGTGGCTTTGTTACTGCCATGTTTACTTGCCTAGTGATCAACTTCTGTGTTCTGTTAGAGGGTGGTCCCTTCTAGATCATCAACATTGCTCCTTTCTACCTGGGATATTCATCATCTTGGTGCGTTGTACTTTGCAGATGCCCTACTGGTGGATGCACCTATGGTGGCGATGGTGCGCCGATGGCCAAAGCGCCAGGTGCAGTAGCGTAGCCTCGGTTTGCTGCTTCGGCTCCCCTTGCGTTGCATAGTTCTTGCATTTTCAAGAACATTCTCCAGTCCTTTAGGAGATGATTTGATCGCCTTTTCCATGTTGAGTCGACATAGTAGTGCATATTGCAGGGTCCTTCCAACATTTGTCCTGCTGACATGGGTCTCGATTCACCGGCTGGTATCATTGCTGGGACTGGTTTCCACCAATGCTGTCCCTATTTCCGCGGTATCTGTTGTTCTAATCGTCACTTCGTCGGTTGTCTCCTCCAGAGAAACTTGCTACAATGTAACTTGGTGTATGGTATCCATCATTGGTTCGTCGTCTTCGATCATTATTGCGCCTGTCTCTGTCGTCTTTGGGTGAGCGTGCTCTTTTGTTGTGTACTACGTCCTCTCCATCAGCCCATCGATCGGCTATGTCCATCAGCTGTGAAATTGTCTTTGGTTTTATCCATCCTAGTTCTTTAATGAACTCCTGCTGGCGAAGTCCGTCGTTGAAGGCATCGATTGCTCTTTCGTCGGATATGGCTTTAGCCGAATTATTTATGATGTTCCACCGTTGGACGAAAGCCCATATTGATTCTCCCGGTTTTTGCTTGCAGGCTCACAATTGTTCCAAAGACGCGGGTTGCTTGAATGCGGACTGGAAATTCCTAATAAACTTGTCCTCAAGATCGTTCCAGCTGTTGATAGAATCTTCAGGTAGTTGTTTTAGCCAGGAGCATGCTGCACTAGTTAGGTGCAGCTGTAAGCTTTGCATTGCTGTAGCTTTGGACCTTCCTTGTAGTCTGACGGTGGCCAGATAATCTGTCAGCCATGCTTCTGGTTCTTGGAGCCCATCGTACTTGTGGCGGTCGTGTGGAAGTTTGAAGTCCTCTGGTACCGATGTCTTGCAAAGCCGCTGCGTGAAACAGCTGGCCCCGCATAGCTCGTGATCATCTTCGTCGTATCCATCATGATATCGTCGACTGCGGTTTTCATCCCTTGATCCATCACTTCTGTGTTGTGTGTTGTCATTTCTTGTGTTTCTTCGCGGCTCGGGTCCTACGAGATGCGCCTGGTGTGGCGATCGAGATCATCGGGTGTTCCCCACTTGCCGAGGACTGTTGTGACGGCATGGGGATCTATCGGGTTGTCGCCTGATTCCTTTCTCTGCTTCCGCGGGAGAGACTCCCACCATGCCAAGGTTCATCAGGGCGGAGCGGTGGAGGGCCGCACGCGGATCGTCGGGTGCGGGCTGAGTGGTGATCAGACATGTTTGCGTAGCCACGATGGCTGCCTGAGCAAACCATGGAGAATAACCTAGAAGCCGCAGGAGTTGATGCCAACGAGCAAGTACTGTTTGCCACCCACTATCTGGCAGGAGATGCAAGATCTTGGTGGAACCACACCTGTACTATGAACCACGTGCAAGTGATGACATGGGAAGCTTTCAAGACCAAGTTTAGCTGCACCCATGTGCCGCAAGGTTTAGTCACCAGAATGTGAGATGAGTTCAGAGAACTAAAGTAGGGCAGGATGACTGTAGTAGAGTACCGTGACAGATTTCTGTCTCTCGCTGGGTATGCACCTGATGAGATCAACACTGAAGCCCAAAAGAAGGAGAGATTCCTAAATGTATTGTATGATGAGATGCAAACGGTGTTAGTCAACATCCGTTTTGACGATCTCGAAGAGCTAGTCAACTCTGCCATCCAGATGGACGGAAAGATCAACCAAGCCAACGACAACCGCAAGCGCAGGATGATGCACCAGAGTGAATCCAACAGTCACCAGAAGTATCGCCCCAACCCGTCTGCAGGATATGCCCCAAGGAACAATAGACCCCCAATGTCTCGTCCAAGCTACCCCAACCGTGGCAGAGGAAATGTGAAGTCTGGAGGGAACCACAATAATAACCCCGGCAACTCCAATAACTTCAACCGTGCACCGCCCAAGTCCAACAACAACAACAACAATACTTCCCCAAGGACTGGAAGCACTGCCGTGCCTGTTGCAGCCAAAGACAAGTCTCATATTACTTGTTTTGAGTGTGGAGTGAAGGGTCACTACTGCAATGAGTGTCCCAAGAAACTTGCAGCCACTACCAATGTGAATGCCCCAGCTCAGCAGCAGCGTCGTGTTCAACCCGGAAGAAGGTTTTCCCCCGGGAATTTGCTCAACCACAACGGCCGTCTGTTCCACATGAATGCTGAAGAAGCCCAGGAAGCGCCAGATATAGTGCTGGGTATGTTTTCTGTTAACTCAGTATTAGCAAGAGTGTTGTTTGATTCTGGAGCATCGCACTCGTTTGTTACAGAAGAATTTGCGTGCACTAGTAAGATTCATCCAACCAACTTGAAGCATGTTATGATAGTTCAAATACCTAGTTCAACCACCAAAGCTAGAAAATTTGGCAAGGCTGTACCTATCAGAATACACAGGATAGATATTTATGCCAATCTAATAGTACTTGGAACCAAAGGTTTGGAAGTAGTACTAGGAATGGATTGGATGTCGAAACATAAAGGATTAATCTAATGTGCCAAGAAAGCCATCACCATGACCAGTAGCTCTGGAGTATCAGTAGAGCATGTATCTGAAACTGTACCCCGTCAATTCAAGTGCAACAAGAGTCTAGCTCTACCAACCATAGACCAAGTCAGAGTAGTCTGTGAGTACCCCGACGTATTCCCAGATGAATTGCCCAGTATGCCCCCGGATCGGGATATTGAGTTCATTATTGAACTAATCCCTGGAACTGGACCCATAGCTCAGAGACCTTATAACATGAACCCATCAGAGCTAGTGGAGCTGAAGAAGCAACTTGATGCTATGCTGGAGAAAGGCTTGATTCAACCAAGCGCATCGCCATGGAGATCGCCCATCTTGTTTGTCGACAAGAAAGATGGAGGTAACTTTTTGTGTACAGATTACCGAAAGCTGAACGATGTCACCATCAAGAACAAGTACCCACTGCCCAAGATATAAGATCTATTTGATCAGTTGACTGGTGCCAGAGTGTTCTCTAAGATTGATCTTTGGACTGGTTATCACCAACTTAAGATTCATGCAACGGATATTCCAAATACTGCCTTTACCACCAGATATGGATTCTATGAGTATACGGTCATGTCTTTTGGACTAACTAATGCTCCCGCTTATTTAATGAATCTCATGAATAAGATTTTTATGAATTTCCTGGATAAGTTTTTCGTTGTTTTTATCGACGATATTCTTATCTACTCCAAGTCAGAAGAAGACCATGAGAAACATCTGAGAATCATCTTTGAAACCCTTAGAGAACATCAGTTGTATGCCAAGTTCAACAAATGTGAGTTTTGGCTAGAAGAAGTAGGATTCCTCGGACATATTGTGTCGGCAGGAGGAGTCGCTGTTGATCCCGCCAAGATCAAAGATGTTGAAGCATGGAAAGCCCCAACCACTCAAACCCAAGTCCGTGCATTTCTCGGATTAGAGGGATATTACCGCAAGTTCGTAGAAGGATTTTCAAGCATTGCAAGACCCGTGACCCAATTGTTGAAGAAGGACAAGAAGTTTGAATGGACCAACAAATGTGAAGCAAGTTTCCAAGAGCTCAAGAAGAGATTTATTTCAGCCCCAATATTTATTATGCCAGATATCAAGAAGCCGTTTGATGTGTATTGTGATGCATCCAAAATTGGCCTCGGATGTGTGTTAATGCAAGAAGGCAAAGTCATAGCATATTTGTCCAGACAACTGAAGCAGCATGAGCAAAACAACCCTACCCATGATCTAGAGCTAGCAACTGTAGTTCTAGAGTTGAAGACATGGCGTCATTATCTTATGGGTAACTGCTGTGAGATTTACTCAGATCACAAGAGCTTGAAGTATATTTTCACTCAGAAGGAGCTAAATATGAGGCAAAGGAGATGGATAGAGTTAATCAAGGATTATGACCTTGACATTCACTATCACCCCGGCAAAGCCAATGTGGTAGCAGATGCTCTTAGCAGATTGCCTTGTAGGCTAAACACCATCATCAAAGACACCCAGCCAAGTTTGCATGAAGAGTTAGAGTAGTTTAGAACTGAGCTAGTTAGCAAAGGATTTTTAGCTAGCATTGAACTTCAACCCACTTTGATTAGTCAGATCAAGGAAGCCTAGAAGGGAAATGCAAGTATCGACGGAATCAAACGTCGTATTGGTACAGGAAAGGTACCTGGATTCACCGAAGATGAAGAAGGAGTTCTGTGGCACAAAGGACGTATTTGTGTGCCAGCAGATTCGGAGCTGAAGCAAGTTATCATGCAAGAAGCTCATGATACTCTTTATTCTATCCACCCTAGAGGAACGAAGATGTATCAGGATTTGAAGGAGCAATTTTGGTGGCACAAGACGAAGAGAGCAATCGAAAGCTAAATTGCCAAGTGTGACATCTGTGAGAGAGTCAAGGCGGAACATCAAAGACCCGCAGGATTGTTGCAACCATTGCGGATTCCGGAATGGAAATGGGATTTTGTTGGAATGGACTTTATCACCGGTTTGCCTATCTCTAGTAGGGGAAATGAGTCAATCTGGGTCATCGTTGATAGACTATCCAAGGTAGCCCATTTTATACCTGTCAAGACTACCTACCAGAGTTCGAAGCTAGTAGAATTGTACATAGCTAGAATCGTAAGTTTGCATGGAACCCCCAAGACCATAGTGTCGAATCGAGGAACCCAATTTACCTCGAGATTTTGGCAGAAAGTCCAAGAAGGATTAGGAACCAAGTTGAATTTCAACACAGCTTATCACCCACAGACCGACGGACAGACTGAAAGAGTCAACCAGATCTTACAAGATATGTTGAGAGCTTGTGTGCTTGAGTATGGATCAAAATGGGAAGACTGTCTGCCTTTTGCAGAATTCTCATACAACAACAGTTATCAAGCCAGTTTGCAAATGGCCCCATTTGAGTTCTTATATAGAAGAAAGTGCCGTACCCCTTTGAATTGGTCACAAGTAGGAGAGAGTCAGATTTTCGGACCCGATATCCTACGAGAAGCCGAAGAGAAGGTTCACAAAGTCCGCGAGCACCTCAAGACCGCCCAATCTAGGCATAAGAGTTATGCCGACAAGAGACATAGAGACATGACCTTCAATGTCGGAGATTTTGTGTATCTCAAGGTTTCAACATTGAAGGGAACGCAACGTTTTAGTCTGAAAGGAAAGTTAGCCCCCAGATATATTGGACCCTTTCAAGATTCTGAATCGTCGAGGAGAAGTATCGTATCAACTGGAACTGCTAGAGGAGATGCCAGCCATCCATGATGTGTTCCATATCTCGTTACTTCACAAGTGCTTAGAAGTTCCGGAGAAGACCAAAGTTTTCAAGAACATCGATCACCTAGCCGTTGATATCAACAAGGATCTGACCTATCGTGAAGTGCCCATCCATATCTTGGAGGAAGCTTACAAAACCACCAGGACCCGGAGTATTAAGCTTCTCAAGATTCAATGGAGCAACCATACCGAGGAAGAAGCCACCTAGGAGCGAGAAGATTACATTAGGACTGAGTTTCCAAATCTCTTTAGTTCCTAGTTTTCTTTGTTAAATCTCGGGACGAGATTTTGTTTAAGAGGAGGGGGAGGTTTGTAACATCCCCAATCTTTAATCAAGGTTATCAAGATCCAAATCACCTAATTTAGGGTTAACAAAAAACTTCTATTATTAAAAACCATTATGAATGCATGTGTGTTGCATTAATATAGAATTGTTTGAAAATGCCATGTTTGTTTGTTCTAATGGTTGTAAAATGATTCAAAGATGAATGCCACATCATCTAGATCATTCCCAAACAAAATCCAAAGAAAAAAGAAATCAAATAAGATTAATAAATGCAAATGGTCACTTTGGCCATTGTAATCCAGGCCACTTTAGGTGTTCCTAGAAGTCAATTCTTAACAGAAATAATTCTAACTCTTTTCACCCCTTACTATTACAAGTAAAGATCTACCAAGGCCCACATAGAAATCTTACAAAAACATTTAAACACTAATTTTAAATGGCATTTGAAAATGGAATCAAGTGTATGTACATAGATCCCACTTTTTCAAAAACCACTCAAATGAGTTCAACTTGAAAATCCCCAACAACCACAGATGCTCAAGCTTATGACTAACACACCCACCAAAAATCTTTTCAAAATTCAAATAAAATGTTCTTGCGTCCATTGTGTCGAATAGTTGGCAGGCAGAGATCATCTGGCCTAACTAATACGGTTGCTACTCAAGTTCTTGTCCCCCATTAGACCCTCTCATCTCTCCTCTATCCCCTCTTACACTAAATAAGCCCCAGACAACATCCCCTCTTCACCGCAACGCCAGTACCGTGCCGCCCGAGAATGGTCGCCGCCGACCAACATTGCCCAAGACATAGGAGACCAATCTACCCTCTTCCGCTGCACCAGGGAGCTAGGCGTGATCACACTGCCGCCCATGGTCCCTTCCCCGAGCACTGCCAGCCACTCGACCACCTTAGAGAAGCCACGCACCGAGCCTCTGCGCCATGCATGGAGCACGCCAGAGCACCATCCCCGACAGGCCAGCACACGCCGCGCCTCGACCTTAGCTTGCACGCGCCGCTCCGTATTAACCCCAGCAAGCCCCTAGAAACCCCCGTTCGCCGCTGATTGACCCGCAGCCACCTCACGCCGCATCGAACACCGCCTCTGCCGTGTAGGGCGTCGGCCTTTCCCGACCGCATACCACCGCCCCTAGCCGCACCATTACCCCGTAGCTGACCGCCAGGAGGCAGAGCACCGTCCACCTACCTCGCCCATGTCATTCGCCCCCTGTACCATCGTCACCGACGAGCTCACCGTCGCACCTCACGGTCCCCTTGTCGAGCTATAAAAGGAGCCCTCCCCCAGCCTCCATTGCCACACTACCTCACTGCCCTCTCTCTTAGAACCACCCCACACCATCCTTGGAGCCGCTTGAGCCCTCAGTCCTAGGAATTGTGCCGGAGCTTGCCACAACAGAGAAGAAAGGGGTCTGTCGATTTCCACCACCCCAGGAGCCGCCGTGACCATGCCTGAGTCCACCGTCGACCACCAATTCGATCGCCCCTATCGCCAAGTTAGCTGTAGCCCTGGTAAGCCCCCAATCGACCCCTACTGAGCTGCTAGGGTTCATTCTCGCCGGTGACCTGTCCGTCATCGACGATGAACCACAGCCATCGATCGTAGTTCTAATCGCACGACCCACATCGCCACGTATCGCTTCGCGTTAGAGTCAGTCGCTGACATGCGGGACCCCCTTGTCAGTTTCCCTCTACGCCGCGGAGTGTCACTGGGCCAGCCCATTTAGTTTCCCGCGTTGGCCCTAGAATTCAAATAAAGAATTTTCTATTTAGACTTAAACTCAATTCTGTTCACTAGATTAAAAATCAATTCAGAGAATTCTACTTAACCAAAATGCATGATTCCAATTTTGTTGGAAAGATAATTCAAATCTCTATTCAAGCCCGTTGGATTTAAATCAATTGGAGTTAGAGATCTCACCTAACAAAAATAATAAGATAGAGACTTTTCCAAATTCAAACATTTTTCAAAAATCAACCATAATAGCTTTTGAGTTGATTCCAACTCTCAAAAATCACATTTGACCAGATCTATCTGAATATGTAATAATATTTAGATTTGCATGTAGTGACTTTGGACTAGTACCAAAATAATGCTATATAGGAATTTCTAGTCACTTTAAATCATTAAAATGATAAAATTGAATTTATTGAAATATGATCAAACATTTAAATCACATTCCCATTTATTAGAATATGTGGTGATGACATGTGTCCAAATGATCCCATATTTTAATTGGAGAATATTAAATCTTAGTTAATTTCAATGAGTAGAAATTACTTTTCTCGAATAAAATAAATGAAACTAGTTCATTAAATCTTGTGATGATTGTGATGATACTAGATCATCAAGTATGTGCCTTAGTGTGCTAAATAGACTAGTTAAGTATTGTTTGGTGATTGTGCATTCCGTATGTATTTATAGACAATAGTATCGACCAAGTCTACGAAGAGGAGGAGTTCTATCCCGAAGAAGAGGAGGAGAATTTCAACCACTACACTAATCAAGGCAAGCCTAGCACTTCAAGTTAACTGAGCAAGCTATTGTTAGCAAGCTAGAATTATACAAGATGACCTAAGCAAGATGCATTAGGCATGCTTGGTTATACATTCTGATTTATACCTACCCCAAGTTTTACTTGCTAGCTTTATCTTCTTTTACTTTACCAAAGTTCTTTACTTTATTTGTAGATAGCATAAAGAGTATAAAACTTGGCCGATCTAGTTAGACTTAGATGTCATGATATGCATGAGATTGAGATTAACATCCCTCATTAGTGAACACTCTTAACCTTAGTTAGTAGTATTAAGCATAAAACTTGATCACTCTAGATGGAAATACTTGGTGAAAATGCTTATGAAAACCTTGGAATGATGAGTCATTCTATTGAGATGTTTTGACATGTGTTGAGAAACACAAATGGTTTATGATGATGAAAATGTTGAGGCATGAGCCTTAGCCCTTTATAAAAACTGATGGTTGGGTTCGGATGCAATACCATTCCAATTTTACCGTACAACCACAATACCTGAATTGGGTAAGGCTTAGCCAGAAGTGTATATGCATTAGTATGGGTTCCCTCGCGGGAGAGGTTTGAGCTGAGGCTACCTCTCAATGTTGTCCACCTATGTAGTGCCCAAGATGGTAGACGACCATGGCTGGGAGAAAAAGCTCATAGGAGAGGTGCTTATACTAGGGTGTGTAATTGAAAGGTTATGATTGATTATCCGCATACTAAGTATGATGATTAAGGGTTATCCCTGACGGATGTATGGAATTTTGTGGTGAAAGTGTACCACCTGTGTAGAGTGTCAAACAATTCGAATAGCCGCGTTCGCGGTCATGGACAGTTGGAGTGGCCATACTGTTCCGTTGTCAAATGTTTTCAAAATGACTTATAAAATGAATTGTGACTTGACTTGACTACAACAAGGTTGTGATTATGAAAACTAAGTTCCCACTTAAGTGATTTTAGAACTTTATTCTATTTTTCTTTACTTCTGAACTCAGCTTAGGTTTCAAACTTAACCTTGCAAATAAACTTAGTGTTTAGCATTCCTACTAGAACTACCTTACTTGTTAGTGATAGTTTGCGAGTACTTAAAGAATACTCATGGCTTTGTCCCTGGATATTCCCGTGGCCAGACTATGAAGAGGACCATCAAGAGGAAGGACAATAGGACGGCTACGACAACTAGGATCATCTCCCATCGTCAGCATTGCCTGTGATACTGAAGATGGACCCCACCGCTATGCTATTTATTCCGCTACTTGTTTGTACTAAGACTGGATCAAGAGATCCTTTATTTGTGTAAGACCTTATTATGGTTTGTAATGGATGATGTACTGTGATATCCAATATGTCTTGCAAAAATGGTAATCCTAGGATTGTGATGTATGGCATCACAGGCATCTGGGATTAAAAATTCGGTAGTTGACTAGTTGGTATCAGAGCCATCCTGACCATAGGAGACCCTAGTTAGAATGGACGTCCGAACAAAAACTTAGTTTCAAAAACGAAGAAGTGAGTATTTATGAAAACCTATTCCCACTCTTACCCTTGAGATCCTTTAAAAAAATTCATGTTCCTCAAAAAGTCTTACATTACTACATAAAATTTGACACACTTGATCACTTCACTAACTTACTCATCCTGAATTCTTATAGATGGAAGTTCAGTACTACAAGTTCTACCAGTTGGGCAATGGAGGCCAACTGATCTTCGAGAGGGATCTTGATGCACTGTCTGAGTACCTGGAGCGCCCGCATCTAGAATTCTTCGGAGCTCAGCTCAATGATCACCCATGGGGATATTTACAATGGCTGATAGTTGCTGATCTTCGAGGCAAGATGGAAGCACCCTTGTTTGAGAAGATTCAATTCACCATGAGAGATAACAACTGGCTAGATGGATTAGCCAGGGCAATGCATGAAGCTCTCGTCTGTCTTTGCGGACATAACATCAACTTGATCCAGGGAACCCGCTTTGCGCACTATGCAAGGCGTGTTTCTATGGGAATGCCGTTGGAGATGCCAAGTCACCCGGAGATGAAACGCCAAGTGGAGAACCTTGACTTCCTACTGTACGATAGGCAGAAGGAACTGGACAATGTTCGAGAGTACGCCAACTACAACCTTGCCATTGCCGCCCAGAAGGTCCAAAATTTATCACTGCTTATCAAGGATCGTCAATCACTCCGTCGTCAACGCACAAAGAAGGATCGCACCATCGCTTGTCTTCATAAGAAGGTGGACGACATCGAGAAGACCATCAAGGAGAAAGAAGCTCAGCTTGCAGCACAAGAAGAAGAGAAAGAAGGTGAAGACATCCAGGGGGATATTCACTCATACATCAACAATGATGATGACTACCTGGAGGATGATGCCATGGACTTCTACACCGACGATGATGACTCTGACTTCATCGATGATGAGTAGATGCACTAGAGCACTATCGTAGGAGTGAGATGTATCGGTCCCATTGTATCTTAGCTTACATAATGGTTCTTAAAACCATCTGTTTTCCTTTTGTTGTGGTTTGTGCATGTTTGTATCGTGTGCTTTTCTTTAATGAATGGAGGAGTTGTTAGTTTGCAAAACCTGAGTCAAACTCAAAGTTTTAGTTTTTGAAAACAAAACCATGAACCTTAGAATTTTTCCTCTTACCCCGTTATCTATCTCAATCTTCAGATGACTCGTGGAAACCCAGGAGGAAGTAGCTCATCACATGACCCGATGCTGCAGATTCTGCAGATGCTAGTTTCTGACCGTGAAGCTGGTAGAGCAGAGCGCCAAGCCAACCTAGCCAGCCTGCAACATATCGCTCAGATGGCCCACAATAATCAAGGCCATGGAAATCAGGATCATCATGGATCCAAACTCAAAAACTTCCAGAACACAAACCCCCCTATCTTTACCAAGTCTGAAGATCCACTAGATGCAGATGATTGGTTGCAAACCATATGAGAATAACCTAGAAGTCACAGGAGTTGATGCCAACAAGCAAGTACTGTTTGCCACCCACTATCTGGCAGGAGATGCAAGAGCTTGGTGGAACGGCACCCGTACTATGAACCACAGGCAAGTGATGATGTGGGAAGCTTTCAAGACCAAGTTTAGTTGCACCCATGTGCCGTAAGGTTTAGTCACCAGAATGAGAGATGAGTTCGGAGAACTGAAGCAGGGCAGGATGACTGTAGTAGAGTACCATGACAGATTTCTGTCTCTCGCTAGGTATGCACCTGATGAGATCAACACTGAAGCCAAAAAGAAGGAGAGATTCCTGAATGTATTGCATGATGAGATGCAAACGGTGTTAATCAACATCCGTTTTGACGATCTCGAAGAGCTAGTAAACTCCGCGATCTAGATGGAAGGAAAGATCAACCAAGCCAATGACAACCGCAAGCGCAGGATGATGCACCAGAGTGGATCCAACAGTCACCAGAAGTATTGCCCCAACCCGTCTACAGGATATGCCCCAAGGAACAATAGACCCCCAATGTCATGTCCAAGCTACCCCAACCGTAGCAGAGGAAATGTGAAGTCCGGAGGGAACCACAATAATAACCCCGGCAACTCCAATAACTTCAACCATGCACCGCCCAAGTCCAACAACAACAACAATACTGCCCCAAGGACTGGAAGCAATGCCGTGCCTGTTGCAGCCAAAGACAAGTCTCATATTACTTGTTTTGAGTGTGGAGTGAAGGGTCACTACTCCAATGAGTGTCCCAAGAAGCTTGCAGCCACTACCAATGTGAATGCCCCTGCTCAGCAGCAGCGCCGTGTTCAACCCGAAAGAAGGTTTGCCCCCGGGAATTTGCTCAACCGCAACGGCCGTCTGTTCCACATGAATGCTGAAGAAGCCCAGGAAGCGCCAGATGTAGTGTCGGGAATGTTTTCTGTTAACTCAGTATTAGCAAGAGTGTTGTTTGATTCTGGAGCATCGCACTCGTTTGTTACAGAAGAATTTGCATGCACTAGTAAGATTCACCCAACCAACTTGAAGCATGTTATGATAGTTCAAATACCTGGTTCAACCACCAAAGATGGAAAAATTTGAAAAGGCTATACCTATAAGAATACATGGGATAGATTTTTATGCCAATCTAATAGTACTTGGGTATGCACCTGATGAGATCAACACTGAAGCCCAAAAGAAGGAGAGATTCCTAAATGTATTGTATGATGAGATGCAAACGGTGTTAGTCAACATCCGTTTTGACGATCTCGAAGAGCTAGTCAACTCTGCCATCCAGATGGACGGAAAGATCAACCAAGCCAACGACAACCGCAAGCGCAGGATGATGCACCAGAGTGAATCCAACAGTCACCAGAAGTATCGCCCCAACCCGTCTGCAGGATATGCCCCAAGGAACAATAGACCCCCAATGTCTCGTCCAAGCTACCCCAACCGTGGCAGAGGAAATGTGAAGTCTGGAGGGAACCACAATAATAACCCCGGCAACTCCAATAACTTCAACCGTGCACCGCCCAAGTCCAACAACAACAACAATACTGCCCCAAGGACTGGAAGCACTGCCGTGCCTGTTGCAGCCAAAGACAAGTCTCATATTACTTGTTTTGAGTGTGGAGTGAAGGGTCACTACTGCAATGAGTGTCCCAAGAAACTTGCAGCCACTACCAATGTGAATGCCCCAGCTCAGCAGCAGCGTCGTGTTCAACCCGGAAGAAGGTTTTCCCCCGGGAATTTGCTCAACCGCAACGGCCGTCTGTTCCACATGAATGCTGAAGAAGCCCAGGAAGCGCCAGATGTAGTGCTGGGTATGTTTTCTGTTAACTCAGTATTAGCAAGAGTGTTGTTTGATTCTGGAGCATCGCACTCGTTTGTTACAGAAGAATTTGCATGCACTAGTAAGATTCACCCAACCAACGTGAAGCATGTTATGATAGTTCAAATACCTAGTTCAACCACCAAAGCTAGAAAAAATTGAAAGGCTGTACCTATCAGAATACACAGGATAGATATTTATGCCAATATAATAGTACTTGGAACCAAAGGTTTGGAAGTAGTACTAGGAATGGATTGGATGTCGAAACATAAAGGATTAATCGAGTGTGCCAAGAAAGCCATCACCATGACCAGTAGCTCTGGAGTATCAGTAGAGCATGTATCTAAAACCGTACCCCGTCAATTCAAGTGCAACAAGAGTCTAGCCCTACCAACCATAGACCAAGTCAGAGTAGTCTGTGAGTACCCCCGACGTATTCCCAGATGAATTGCCCGGTATGCCCCCGGATCGGGATATTGAGTTCATTATTGAACTAATCCCTGGAACTAGACCCATAGCTCAGAGAGCTTAAAGCATGAACCCATTAGAGCTAGTGGAGCTGAAGAAGCAACTTGATGCTATGCTAGAGAAAGGCTTGATTCAACCAAGCACATCGCCATGGAGATCGCCCGTGTTGTTTGTCGACAAGAAAGATGTAGGTATCCGTTTGTGTACAGATTATCAAAAGCTGAATGATGTCACCATCAAGAACAAGTACCCACTGCCCAAGATAAAAGATCTATTTGATCAGTTGACTGGTGCTAGAGTGTTCTCTAAGATTGATCTTAGGACTGGTTATCATCAACTTAAGATTCATGCAACGGTATTCCAAATACTAACTTTACCACCAGATATGGATTGTATGAGTATACGGTCATGTCGTTTGGACTAACCAATGCTCCCGCTTATTTCATGAATATCATGAATAAGTTTTTTATGAATTTCCTGGATAAGTTTGTCGTTGTTTTTATCGGCGATATTCTTATCTACTCCAAGTCAGAAGAAGACCATGAGCAACATCTAATAATTGTCCTTGAAACCCTTAGAGAACATCAGTTGTATACCAAGTTCAACAAATGTGAGTTTTGGCTGAAAGAAGTAGGATTCCTCGGACATATTGTGTCGGCAGGAGGAGTCGCTGTTGATCCCGCCAAGATCAAAGATGTTGAAGCATGGAAAGCCCCAACAACTCAAACCCAAGTCCGTGCATTTCTCAGATTAGCGGGATATTACCGCAAGTTCGTAGAAGCATTTTCTAGCATCACAAGACCCATGACCCAATTGTTGAAGAAGGACAAGAAGTTTGAATGGACCGACAAATGTGAAGCAAGTTTCCAAGAGCTCAAGAAGAGATTGATTTCAGCCCCAATATTGATTATGCCAGATATCAAGAAGCTGTTTGATGTATATTGTGATGCATCCAAAATTGGCCTCGGATGTGTGTTGATGCAAGAAGGCAAAGTCATAGCATATTTGTCCAGACAACTGAAGAAGCATGAGCAAAACTACCACTACTGCAGAAAGGCTTATAGCTTCCAAGTGGTTAGTGACAGGCAAAACTGTACCCGTCACTAATAAGTATTACCAGCGACATGCAAAAATAAGCCTGTCACTAGTACAAAACATTAGTGACAGTCACTAGTATTTTCTATGTGGACTGTTCTGAATAAAAAATAACTTAGTGACGGGCATCTATAAATGCCTGTCACTAGTAATCCTATAATTAGTGACAAACTCAAAATAAGCCTGTCACTATTAGTTTTTGTGAAGGCCGGCTAAAAGGAAAAAAAATCTTAACGTGAGGCATGTCTAAAAACTTTTTGTCTAAAACTATTTTACTAAAAGGTTTAGAACAAACATAAAAGAAACAATTTTTCAAGGGCATACCAGTCCGTAGATGAGCCCACCTACAACCTTGGTCGGCTCGATCCAACCTACGCATCCGTACCTAGAATAGCCCAACACGCACAACACACACGCAACAACACACAACGCATGCACACCACGCCACACACAGCGCCTCCACGAACCTGCAACGACGACCTCCGCCCCACCCGTGACCGCTCTGACGGCCAGCGGCGGCCCTCAGGAAAGCGATTCTGTATCGGTGCCGTCTCCTCTCTTCCTCCCCAATCTCCGGATTTTCTCCCTGGATCCGCGGCGACACACTAGTCGGACCTCCTACCGCCGCTCGGCTCCTTTTGGTAGACGCGGTGGCACGCGGTGGCGGCTCCACATGCTCGACGACCGAATCTCGAGGGCGAGCGTTCACTGTAGCGCCGGTCAACAGAGAAACCCCATCCTCCTCCGGCTCCAAACACCCCCGCCTCTCACACGTCGCCCCATCACCATTACCGTTCTTCCTCGTCGGGACATCGAGATCCTGTTGTCTCCATCCCGTCCCCAAGTCTCTGGTGAGTTTTTTTAATGATCCAACGACTAGTTTAATCACACGGACCCGCACCTGGGCGATTTCTGGTTTCAACTTAGATACCTTGGTGCCTAATGCATCATGAGTTGTTGTTTCATCTAGTGAAACCATGGGACAAGAACATAGATGAGAAGCGGGACAAAAGCATGTTGCGAGGAAGAACATAGAGGAGAAGCATCCAGTGGCATCTACACTTGCAAATATAGTGGTGCCAAGGGAGTTAAGAAGAGCAGAACCCATGTCCTACTGTCGTTCACTGGAGTCATTTTTCTTCTTGCAATTGTTTGCCAATCATTGTTGTGGAAGGTACCGTTTTGTTATGTGGTATTTTAAAAGGTGTTTAGTTAGTATTCCCTAGTTGGTCTAAGACTTGCAAGAGTTATGCCCATCGAATTGTGTACAGAATATGTAAGATGTCTAATTGTCGATTATTGTCTGAACAATAATACACATGCTCATATGTTTTCCTTATTCAGAAATCAGCACAGGTGCAAATGTCATGATTGCATATTTTTTGGTATTTTTGTGAAGAAATTAATCAGATTCTTTTGATAATATACTTAAATAATATCATGGCTTACTGGCTCATCCTTTGTCCTTTTGATGAGCTTCTTAGGACCATAGATTCATATAGCTTTCACATGACTGGTACAAGTATTGCTACTGACCTGATTCAGTTTTGCAAGGAGCGTTGTGCCTCACATCAGTGTGTAGTACTTCCTTGGAACTCTGGTTGAGAAATGTTTTGCAATGTATCCTCCAGTTTCTTTTCTGATATTTTTGGTGTGTTGGCCGAGCTACAGATCGAACAGATCAACGGAGCCGTTGCCTCATCGCTCCAGCAACAAGAGTGTCTCGTCCGCTGCCAGACTACCCTCCTGCAACGCCTGCTCCACGCACCTCAAATGCCCTCTCCTCATCACACCATAGGCGCGCCTCTGGTGAGTTTTCTCCTCCTAAACTTGCACAACTTTCAATTCTCAACTAAAGGAACTGTACATCAAAAATAGATTTGCCTACACAAGATGTAAAATTTAGATATTGGAGAAACTATTTTAAGCCACTCTTGTGTCTTTCTTCTAATGATAGATTTTGAGACAGTCAAAAAAATTATCCTATTGTACCTTCCAAATGCTCATAAACTAAATGGACCACTAATTTTACACTGTGAGTCCGATTTATTTTATTCGCATGTTCTCTTTCAGTTTGTGAGAGAGTGACTTCTTATGCCACATTAAATGAAGTTGATTTAGCTTTATATGAAGATTTATTTTTAGGATGAGGTGCTTTTTTTCAAGCTATATACTTTGTATTTTCCAAATGTATATCTTGGAGTTTCCTCTTATCTAAACTACAAATGTCATCATAATTTTCGTGCGTTGAAACTAATCACTAACAAGGTTGTATAAAATACTATGCTAGCTACCTAGCTGTGAAGATATATTAGTGTTAGATAGTTATAAGGTGACAAAGAATTGCATGTTTTTCTTGGTATTAATGACTAACCTGTGATAACTAGCTAGCTGTAAAGATATGTCATTGTTAGATAATTATATATGCGCATATCTCTAAAACAGAAACGTACTTGGCTGCTACTTCTGCTAGTTATGAACATACTTTTAGAATTGTTACTATCTGAATTGATTTTTTTACATTCATGCTTGATAGTGTAAAGTCTACGTCAAATCATAGATTAAACTGGACATGTTCGGTGCAAGGTGTGATATTAACATAATCATTTGTTGAGAGTAAGTCACAGTGCATGACCAATAGCCAACCGACTAAGCAGTTTCGTATTTCTAGTTTCTCTAACCAGACTTTGTTAGCTTAGAAGCAATTTTAGGTTTGTAATTTCCCTGGTTATACTTACTATTTAATTTCACCATATTACGACTGGTGTATACTACGTTTTCTCATCACCACTAGCTTATCTTTGTTAAACCAGGCCAGCAATGCAAATAACCTTTCTCAAAGATGTATCAAAGCAGACATCTTGAAGTGAGATTCTTGTGCATTTTGGCCGAATCTAGGAAAACAAAGATCGAGAGAGCCTGGACAAATTATATACAATCTAATTTTGGTCATGGTAGATTGTCAGGTATATACTACGCACCACGTATGGTTCGGTTTACTTTTTTTAGCAATAATTGGAGCTCATTCATGGTCTGTTGCTAGCTATGAAAGGCTTTATGCCAAGCGTATAGACCAATTTAAACTCTGAGCAGATTAGTGAGAATGGATGGTGGTATCTAGCATGCACATAATGCTAGAAAAAACATACGCTAACGAAAACAAACAAGTTACATCAGTACTGTTACAAACCTTTTTGTCCTTACCTTTAGAGCTCAGGGAGTCACTATGAACAATGGACTGTAGCCATTTTCGGTAGAAAAATTCAAGCATTTGTATTTTTGTAGTTGATTTTAGCATTTATGTTTCTATGAATGTGCAGGTACCGGTAGTTTAAGTTAACTAGAGTTATTATAGTCTCAACTAGAACTTCTAGGAGGGTAGTTTAAGTTAGCTAGTTATTATAGCCTCAACCAGCACTTCTAGAAGCCGAAGAGAAGGTTCACAAAGTCCGTGAGCACCTCAAGACCGCCCAATCCAGACATAAGAGTTATGCCGACAAGAGAAGTAGAGACCTGACCTTCAATGTCGGCGATTTTGTATATCTCAAGGTTTCACCATTGAAGGGAACGCAACGTTTTAGTCTGAAAGGAAAGTCAGCCCCCAGATATATTGGACCCTTCAAGATTCTGAATAGTCGAGGAGAAGTATCGTATCAAATGGAACTTCCAGAGGAGATGTCAGCCATCCATGATGTGTTCCATATCTTGTTACTTCGCAAGTGCTTAGAAGTTCCGGAGAAGAGCGAAGTTTTCAAGAACATCGATCACCGAGTCGTTGATATCAACAAGGATCTGACGTATCATGAAGTGCCCATCCGTATCTTGGAGGAAGCTTACAGAAACACCAGGACCTAGAGTATCAAGTTTCTCAAGATTCAATGGAGCAACCATACCGAGGAAGAAGCCACCTAGGAGCGAGAAGATTACATTAGGACTGAGTTTCCAAATCTCTTTAGTTCCTAGTTTTCTTTGTTGAATCTCGGGACAAGATTTTGTTTAAGGGGGGAAGGTTTGTAACATCCCAAATCTTTAATCAAGGTTATCAAGATCCAAATCACCCAATTTAGGATTAACAAAAAACTTTTATTATTAAAAACCATTATGAATGCATATGTGTTGCATTAATATAGAATTGTTTGAAAATGCCATGTTTGTTTGTTCTAATGGTTGTAAAATAATTCAAAGATGAATGCCACATCATCTAGATCATTCCCAAACAAAATCCAAAGAAAAAGAAATCAAATAAGATTAATAAATGCAAATGGTCATTTTGGCCATTTTAATCCACTAGGCCACTTTAGGTGTTCCTAGAAGTTAATTCTTAACAAAAATAATTCTAACTCTTTTCACCCCTTACTAGTACAAGTAAAGATCTACCAAGGCCCACTTTGAAATCTTACAAAAACATTTAAACACTAATTTTAAATGGCATTTGAAAATCGAATCAAGTGTATGTAGATAGATCCCACTTTTTCAAAAACCACTCAAATGAGTTCAACTTGAAAATCCCCAGCAACCACAGATGCTCAAGATTATGACTAACACACCCACCAAAAAGCTTTTCAAAATTCAAATAAAATGTTCTTGTCGCCATTGTGTCGAACAGTTGGCAGGCAGAGATCATCTGGCCTAACTAATACGGTTGCTACTCAAGTTCTTGTCCCCCATTCGACCCTCTCATCTCTCCTCTGTCCCCTCTTACACTAAATAAGCCCCAGACAACATCCCCTCTTCACCGCGGCGCCAGTACCACGCCGCTTGAGAATGGTCGCCGCCGACCAACCTTGCCCAAGCCATAGGAGACCAATCCGCCCTCTTTCACCGCACCAAGGAGCTAGGCGTGATCACACCGCCTCCCATGGTCCCTTCCTCGAGCATTGCCAGCCACTGGACCACCTCAGAGAAGCCACGCACCGAGCCTCTGCGCCATGCACAGAGCACGCCAGAGCGCCGTCCCTGACAGGCCAGCACACACCGCGCCTCGACCTCAGCTTGCACGCACTGCTCCGCCTTAACCCTAGCACGGCCCTAGACACCCCCGTTTGCCGCCGATTGACCCGCTGCCACCTCACGCCGCGTCGAACAGCGCCTCTGCCGTGCAAGGCGTCGACCTTTCCCGACCGCATACCACCGCCCCTAGCCGCGCCATTACCCCGTAGCTGACCGCCAGGAGGCAGAGCACCGTATGCCTACCTCACCCATGCCATTAGCCCCTGTACCATCATCACTTATGAGCTCACCGTCGCACCTCACGGTCCCCTCGTCGAGCTATAAAAGGAGCCTTCCCCTAGCCTCCATTGCCACACTACCTAACTCCCCTCTCTCTCAGAACCACCCCACACCATCCCTGGAGCCGCTCGAGCCCTCAGTCATCAGAATTGTGTCGGAGCTCGCCGCAGCAGGGAAGAAACGGGGCCGTCGATTTCAACCACGCTAGGAGCTGCCGCGACCATGCCTTAGTCCACCGTCGACCACCAGTTTGATCACCCCCATCGCCAAGTTAACTGGAGCCCTGGTAAGCCCCCAATCGACCCCCACAGAGCCGCTAGGGTTCATTCTCGCCGACGACCTGTCCGTCGTCAACGATGAACCACAACCGTCGATCGTAGTTCTAATCGCACAACCCACATCGCCCCGTACCTCTTCGTGTTAGAGTTAGTCGCTGACATGCGGGACCCCCTTGTCAGTTGCCCTCAGCGTCACAGTGTCACTGGGCTGACCCATTTAGTTTTCGGCGTTGGCCCTAGAATTCAAATAAAGAATTTTCTATTTAGACTTAAACTCAATTCTGTCCACTAGTCTAAAAATCAATTCAGAGAGTTCTATTTAACGAAAATGCATGATTCCAATTTTGTTGGAAAGATAATTAAAATATCTATCCAAGCCCGTTGGATTTAAATCAATTGGAGTTAGAGATCTCACCTAGAAAAAATAACAAGATAGAGACTTTTCCACATTCAAATATTTTTTTAAAACCAACCATAATAGCTTTTGAGTTGATTCTAACTCTCAAAAATCACATTTGACCAGATCTATCTGAATATGTAATAATATTTAGGTTTGCATGCAGTGACTTTGGACTAGTACCAAAATAATGCTATATAGGCATTTCTAGCCACTTTAAATCATTAAAATGATAAACTTGAATTTATTGAAATATGATCAAACATTTAAATCACATTCCCATGTATTAGAATATGTGGTGATGACATGTGTCCAAATGATCCCATATTTTAATTGGAGAATATTAAATCTTAGTTAATTTCAATGAGTAGAAATTACTTTTCTCGAATAAAATAAATGAAACTAGTTCATTAAATCTTGTGATGATTGTGATGATACTAGATCATCAAGTATGTGCCTTAGTGTGCTAAATAGACTAGTTAAGTATTGTTTGGTGATTGTGCATTCCGTATGTATTTATAGACAATAGTATCGACCAAGTCTACGAAGAGGAGGAGTTCTATCCCGAAGAAGAGGAGGAGAATTTCAACCACTACACTAATCAAGGCAAGCCTAGCACTTCAAGTTAACTGAGCAAGCTATTGTTAGCAAGCTAGAATTATACAAGATGACCTAAGCAAGATGCATTAGGCATGCTTGGTTATATATTTTGATTTATACCTACCCCAAGTTTTACTTGCTAGCTTTATCTTCTTTTACTTTACCAAAGTTCTTTACTTTATTTGTAGATAGCATAAAGGGTATAAAACTTGGCCTATCTGGTTAGACTTAGATGTCATTCTATGGCATGAGATTGAGATTAGCATCCCTCATTAGTGAACACTCTTAACCTTAGTTACTAGTATTAAGCATAAAACTTGATCACTCTAGATGTGAATACTTGGTGAAAATGCTTATGAAAACCTTGAAATGATGAGTCATTCTATTGAGATGTTTTGACATGTGTTGAGAAACACAAATGGTTTATGATGATGAAAATGTTGAGGCATGAGCCTTAGCCCTTTATAAAAACTGATGGTTGGGTTCGGATGCGATACCATTCCAATTTTACCGTACAACCACAATACCTGAATTGGGTAAGGCTTAGCCGGAAGTTTATATGCATTATTATGGGTTCCCTCGCGGGAGAGGTTTGAGCTGAGGCTACCTCTCAATGTTGTCCACCTATGCAGTGCCCAGGATGGCAGATGGCCATGGCTGGAAGGCCAAGCTCATAGGAGAGATGCTTATACTAGGGTGGGTAATTGAAAGGTTATGACTGATTATCCGCATACTAAGTATGATGATTCAGGGTTATCCCTGACGGATGTATTGAATTTTGTGGTGAAAGTGTACCACCTCTGCAGAGTGCCAAACTATTCGAATAGCCGCGTCCGCGGTCATGGACAGTTGGAGTGGCCATACTGTTCCGTTGTCAAATGTTTTCAAAATGTCTTATGAAATAAATTGTGACTTGACTTGACCGCAACAAGGTTGTGATTTTGAAAACTAAGTTTCCACTTAAGTGATTTTAGTACTTTATTCTATTTTTCTTTACTTCTGAACTCAGCTTAGGTTTCAAACTTAACCTTGCAAATAAACTTAGAGTTTAACATTTCTACTAGAACTATCTTACTTGTTAGTGATAGTTTGCGAGTACTTAAAGAGTACTCATAGCTTTGTCCCTGGCTATTCCCGTGGCCAGACTATGAAGAGGACCATCAAGAGGAAGGACAATAGGACGGCTATGACAACTAGGATCATCTCCCATCGTCAGCATTGCCTGTGATACTGAAGATGGACCCCACCGCTATGCTATTTATTCCGCTACTTGTTTGTACTAAGACTGGATCAAGAGATCCTTTATTTGTGTAAGACCTTATTATGGTTTGTAATGGATGATGTACTGTGATATCCAATATGTCTCGCAAAAATGGTAATCCTGGAATTGCGATGTATGGCATAACATTCATCTGGGATTAAAAATCCGGGTGTTGACACCGTCGCCGCCACCACGCCCTCCTGGCGAGAGCAGTGCCTTTGGCCGCTGTAGGCATTAAGTTTATCTTTCCTTTTCTATGTAAAAATTGTTGATGAATGTAAAAAATTGAAGTGTTCGACTGCTCCATTATTTTTGGTATGGGGGACACAGCTGGGAGTCAGTGCTCCCAAATCGTGAACCAATACGGCGCCCCCAATACGGCCCAAAATCGAACGCGTCAGACGCCGTATTGAGGGGACGAGTGGAGATGCTCTGACCTGTAGCTCAAAGGCCGAGCGGAAGCCAATCGAGCCTTCCCATGCTCCCCCCACGGGGCGCGGCGACGTGTCTAGCAAGGTGCGCGCCTGATCTAAGTAGGCTGGACGCGGCGTCTTTGGCTACCCTTGGCGACGGCGGGAGAGGCTTGGGACGCTCGCCGCGGTACAACTCTAGGGCTTGGTGCGACGGAGGGAGAGGCTTGGGACGCTCGCTGTGGTACTCCTCTAGAACGGGCTCTTCTGGTCCAGGATGCACCCAGCACCCCTTGCCCTCATGCCCAGTAGCTTCGTGCTCTTCGCAGGAGGCGCCACGACGATAACCGCGTCAAGTCCTAGAGTTCTTGTTCTTGCCTTGCTGCGTGCACCCTGAACTTGATGGTATGTGTTCAGTCTATAGCACTTTATTAAAAATAGACTTCTCTTGGCGCTCCCGGGGCACGACTATTTGATAAGATGTTTGGCAATTAAACGTTAAAGATTAGTGTAGCCGACGGTGGTAGGAGAAGTCCAGATTAGCAATATTTAAAAGAAAAGTTAAAATAGATGAATTAGAGCTACCACACAAACAACTCATACATCATCTATCACTTGAGGTTGAGTGATAGATGACGTTTGTACTGCAGGTTGCATGCAACCTTCATTTTCGAGTTTATAAGCTAGATAAGCGCTTTGTAAACTACCGAGGTGGGACTAAATATCGAGACGGAACACGTTCTTACATCACAGCATCCTCAAACAATACATGCCTTCCTAGTGTACGTGACTGACTTTTCTGTGCGCTATGGGGCGCAACTATTAAAAACGTGTGACGATTTAGTATTATTTACAGGACACAATTGTTAGACGGAACATCTGACAACCTATAAATAATCCATGTTGTTTATGGTAGAGATTACGTAAAAGATAAAAAATAATATGGACACTCTTCATACAATGCTTACAATAAGTATAGACTTCTCTCTATGTTCCGGAACGTCCGTGAGGCGAACCGTTGTATGTTACTGAAGGTTAGACAGATCGTCTGATTATATAGTTAGAGACCGCTCTAAGTGTCCAAATAAAATATTAGCACCACATGATGATGAAGAACATCGTGGTTAACCAACAATAAAATATACTGTTATTTTCATTCTCTATAATTTACATGGCGAATGAACAATTCGTCGTGGTTTACAAATTGATGAATCTGCCATGAGAAATAATGTACACACGTGACACATCAGCCTGTAAAGCATTTTTCTTAACAAATCAGTATGTAGGAGTTGAAGGAAATATGCCCTAGAGGCAATCATAGAGATGATTGTATTTCATGTGTATCCATGAGTTATTATAATGTTCCTTGAATATCCATATACCAGGCAACTTGTATTGATTGGCAATTATGTGAATTGTTTGTGAAACTCTTTATTTGTATGGTTATCTAATAATTGTCCCTAGTCGAAGTTCATGCGAGGACACACGTGAATATTAGACTAGCACATCGATTGGTTAATGACTATGTTTCGCAAGTCATTGACATAGAGATGTCAAACCAATGATGTGGACACATGTTATGAACATGGGGTTGGACTGACCCAACATGAGACTAGCAATAATACTTGCAGCTCTCTCTACACATCGTGTACGTTTTGTCCTTAGACCTGAGATTGTCGCATGTACTTGAGATGTGGATCGACCTACTTTGGGGCTATCAAACACTACTCCGTAACTGGGTAGTTATAAAGGTAGCTTTCGGGTTTGTCCTGATACATGCTGCAAGGCATCGGTCAATCAAGATAGGATTTGCCCCTCTCTACTTGAGAGAGATATCTCTGGGCCCCTCGAGTGATCGGATCCAGAAATGCATGGCCGTGCTACATATGGTTAAGAGTTAACCTAGTAAAGGGATTCTGAATCACAGTATCGAGAAAGAGAGGTCAGCTTAGAGCTAGACCAAATATCGTGAGGCAAGGGAAAGACATGTACTCAACCTTGTGATGGTTCGTCCGAATGATCTTTATATGCGTTTAGGAGTTGGCACGTCTTGCTAGAGGCCGCTACCAACTATTGACGGAGTAAGTGTACTCGCGTCATGTCTATACGTGTATGAACCTATAGGGTCACACACTTTAGGGGCTGGAAGCCTAATGAGGATTGGATCCAAATTAGACCAGGCTTAGGCTGCTAATGGACTGCTAATGTAGAAGCCCACCAGGGATGCCTAAATAAGAGAGAGTGAGGCGAGCTGAAAAGGAGAGAGCATTCCACCCAGCCACCACTCCTCTTCCGCCTGTGTTGCACGCGCAGACCTAGCAGTCTGGCGTGTGACGGCTTCCACTCCGGACGTATGGATACCTCGGAGGTGCTGCATCTGTATCACTTGGACGAGCCGCGCAAAGGGGAGCTGCTCGTGGGACGAGGACGAGGAGGAGACGTAGAACATCTACACTGCCGCAACGTGCTTCATCGAGTTCCGCACCTGCGCGTCTAGCGGTAATCCCGTGATCTATGACAATAGTATTCCTGGTTGACGCGGTAGAAAATTTTGATTTTACGCTAGTGTAGCCTACTCGTATCCCTTCAGGAGTAGCACCATCCATACTACCTCTTTTCCACAATTAACTCTCTTTAGCAAGTTGTTTTATCTTGCTATAAAAAGTTTTACACGTTGGTATCTTTACTCTAGGTAAAACCTATGCGTGGTTGTTATTTGAAAATGTTTAACTGTTATTCTGTTATTGTCATTTGCAACACTGCGTCTGTTCAATGGGCACGCGTGCAGAACGTCTGATGACATAAGAAAATGCAGACAACTCGTGGATGTGGAGCGACGTCAACACGAAATGAATGAAATAATAGGTCTAACAATAACTCTTGGTCATGCAGTGACACAAACCAAAAACCAAGTTACTCTTTAATTTTTTTCTTTGTAGGAGTAAATAATAGCGTTAGATTGTTTTGGTTCAAACTACTATACACATCATCCTGATTCTTTTTGGCAATGAGATGGACGGCGGAAAGGACACGCGGCGACGTCGCAACGGAGCTCTGATATCCCATGAGGCGGGGCCCACTGCGGGGCATGGCGAAAGATTTCCTGCCGCGTACGGGTAAACCGCGTGACGTTGTACAACACGTCGTTGGTCAGTGGACCGCGTGCACGTCATGGGCCCCGTGTCAACGTATGCGGGCAGAACCACACTCTATGAGAGGCGT
Organism: Avena eriantha; assembly: GCA_910589775.1. Lineage (NCBI taxonomy): Eukaryota > Viridiplantae > Streptophyta > Magnoliopsida > Poales > Poaceae > Avena > Avena eriantha. The sequence goes on from OU342746.1 coordinate 17,418,464, forward strand.
TCCCGGTTCTACACGCATCCGCACCGCCGGTTTGCTTGGCCCGCTGAGAGACGACGTGGTACGATGAGCCCATGCCAACCACGGTTTCTCTCGGTCATGGGGTCGCCAGAAGCAGATGTGGTAGCGTAGATTCTAGGCGGCTGCGTGTTCTCGCGGAATCGGAGCCCGACCAGAGGCAACATTGCGGTGTATAGCATGGGTATTCGTGGGTTACCGCGTTGGAGAGGTGAGATGGCAACATAGGTTGCATCGGAGAGGATGGGCGTACGCGTATTCTCGCGGCGGATGGACGAGGTAGCAGCGTAGGCTATAGACGACTGTGGTTCTCGTGGGTGTCCTACGGCCTATCTAGAAGTGTAGTCTATAGATTGCATGGATTCTCGCGCACCTCGATCGATCTGTCAATATTGTCTCTCCGCCTACGCATGTTTTCGCCGCATACACCCGATCTGACAGCGGGCATTGCATCTAAAACCTTGTGCCGACGCGAATTCTCGTGTTCGACAAGGGAGCTAGTAGCAGACGCGGGTTTTCGTGGTCAGAACATGTGTCCAATCCTTCGCTTACGACATGATACACTCGCATCGTTTTATCCCTTATACATACTCTTCTTACTCATCTCTCGGCTTGGTCTCTACTAGGTCGTCTGCTGCTGTTATCACCGTACCAGCGTCCGCCATGGGGAGAGGATAGCCGGTGGTGCTAGCTAGGGCTTGCATCGGCATGTACTAAAAGCGGTGCCAGGCCGCTGCTATAAGTCATACGTTCTACACAGCGATTGAACGCGTTGTACGGTAAGTTCTCTAAGGTCTTTTCTCCTATCACTTGCATGGTTCTTATTTAACGCATTTTTTTCTCTGTATTGATCACATTTGGAAACAATGGAAGGCGTCTTGTTGTACGTTCGTCATCGTTCCCGTCGTCCCTGTGTCCTCTTTCCTTCTTCACCCTTTTAAGGTACGTGTACGCTGCTTTCTTTCTATCTCCGTCTTCTCTCACTATCCATCTCTATCTAACACGTTTTCGCTTTTTCTCTGTGTAGCTCGTGTTTTAAAGAGCTTGTCGGTGTCTCAGTAACCGGTATGTCCTATTATGTTTCCCATTTTTCTTATTGTTTTTTCGTATCTTTACCGATGTCTGCTTTCATCTTTTGTACATCTTCGTCGGTGCCTTCACTTCGTCTTAGCATGGATTTCTTAGGTCGCGCTCGAGTTAGCTGTGGGACTCCTTGTCCTGCCACAGGCATCGAGGAGACCAATGTCGCATTGTATGTACGGAAGGTTGTGAAGCCGGGCGGGCCACTTCCTGTGTCGGCATATCTGTCGTGCACGAGGAAAGATTGCTCCGTTACTGACGATGAGAAGAAGGATACCTCCTGTGTTTATTGCTCTAGCGTAAACAAGGAGGGTTCGCTGCCGACACTTTCGCTTTGCCTAGAGATGGATCTCTTCGCTTGGGTCAAGTGACCGGAGGAGGTCCTCGCCGTACCGCCGCCGGTGACGAGATCCTTTCTGCGACAACGATGCGTTCTCCTATGAGGCCAGCCGACCCACGATCGGTGTCGCCGCCTGCGTTCTTCGCAAAAAACAATGTTTGTGCTCCTGCTGACAAGAAGAACATGTCTTCGTTCGTGCTGCTGTTTGCGATGCTTGCTCCTACGACAACATCCTCCGAGCATGGAGGCGATCGGCTTATTTTGCAAGGTATCCCTCTATTCTTTCACGAGGTTTGCCCTTGCCTTCCGGTATGCTCCATCTCGTCTTCCCTTTGTGCATCTCCCTGTCTTCCGCTCGACTACCTAGAGCATGGCTAGCTTTTTCCTAATTCCTATGTTAGACCTAATCTTCCTCTTCATTCTTCCCACTTTCTCCCTTCCTCACGGTGTCATCATCCTCATCTTCTTCCGGCTACTTTCTCTACGCATTCACATTTTTTGTTTCTTGTCCACATGGAACTTTTCTAGATCAAATGAAGAACGTGTCAGCCCGAGCACGAAGAGGTCGCCTTGCTTCTTCCCACGCATGCACTTGTAAGAGAAGATTCGTATGCTTACCAAAATGATGAAGACATGAGGAACAAGATCGTGTACATCCATTTCCAAAAAAAGATCGTGTACATGAACGATCACACTGTTTGTGTTGGCGGTATGAAAGCATAAGTGACATGGATATGCCCATGGGCACCCAGGTTTTTCCTATACGATGCAGCCTGAGAGAAGCTTATGGCAAGGCCCAAGACGATTCGGGTGGCCCAAGACCTAGAAGACGCAGATCCTTGGGAAACACGACAATGTGTAGATAGAAAACTTAAAGGGAAAAAACCTAATCTGTAATCGACTTTTCTTGCTATCCTGAGACCTAGCCTCCCTATATAAAGGCTAGGAGGGAGCGTCGAGAAGAACACCTTGCAACCCTAGTTCACACACCGCCATATTGCATCTGCTCACCCCTGTAGTCTTCGATTCCTCCATTAACAAAGAGCAGACAAGGATTAGGGTCCCTTCCGAGGGCCTGAACCTGGTGTGCTTATTTGCTAGCCGATCGTTGCCTCCAGCGCTCCCCACTTCCTCTAACCCAAGTCCATCAATGATGGGCATTGATGAGTTAACCCCTCGTCAATTGGCACTGTCTGTGGGAAGAGGGAGTGTTGATGTTGCGGCTTCTTTGGCCCCATCAACTGCGATCTACAACTCTACTGCAGCGGAGAATCACCTCCTCTTCGGCACATTCAACTTCACCGTCCACTCGTCGGTGACTCGCTCGGACTTTGAGTCTGTGGGCGACGGAATCGGCATGATGATCGGGAGCCTACGCTTCTAGGTCAGCCAGATCGGCACGCTCCGCTTTCCTTACCACTCGCCAGCACCTTCGATTGAGCATGCCTTGTGGTTCCCACCACCAATCGACACCTTGAGCGAGCTCAACGTGTCATCTTCGTCCTACGACATAGACAACAACAATAGTTGCGACTCCGATCTATGCAAGCCATCATCAGAGGTTGGCGCCCGTGGCTTCAGATCAGAAAGTTGCAGGAGCAGCGACCTCCCCAACCACTACATGTGCACTGTTGTCACCTGCGGTGATGGAGGAAATCAAGGAAACACCAGCAACAGAGGGCCAACGAACGGAGCTCCCACCAATGGCCCCACCAAAAGTTAACAACCCAACCCTCCCAACCCCGACACTCAGGGCATCAACGCCAACCATGAGATGGAGCGCCAATAGATCCGCCTCAACGAGGCTAGGTGGGCGCGAGTTAGGGAGGCCCTACAGGGCAACCCCTCCCACCAGACGCATCATGCGACTTGATGATGGGATACCATTGGATGCTCGTCAAGGAGTTCAATCACCAGCAAGTGGTGAACGCACAACTCGAAGCCCACAAGAAGGCCATAGAGGATTCGAGTGCCCGATGGGCAGCACTCTCCTCCATCGATGGATCCTCCTCTAAGGGCAATGGTCCCGGAGCCGCCAAAAGGCACTCTTGACTAGACCACATCAATGACAAATATCGATAAGAAGCTACCAAAGCCCTTGATTTCTCGTTCATGTCGGTGGATTCTCGGGGTAACACGATCCCCAAGACACCGCTAGCCGCGGTGATAGCAGCTACCACATACTTGCTGATGAACCAGCCACCAGCCGGAGATCCATGATCTGCCGTGCACCGGTCCGCCATCGCCGGACTCGGACTGTTCGAAGAGGCACTCACTAAGGAGCCAACACCAGAGCCAAAGAAATCCAAGGCTCCACCCACGAGATATCCCACGTCATCTTCCAGCGAGGGGTAACATGACCTATTGTGGTGACGCCGCAGCCCGTGGTGACATAGCCGCAAATACGACGTGCGTGACGAAATCATGCAGCGCAAGGTCGACAAGATGCACGCCAAGCGCGCCTACACAAAAGAGTCGGAGGGCGAAGGAATATAGCTCTGCGGTGCCAGCTGCTTCAGTAGAGCCCATCGGCAGACTCGAATGCCAAAAGGCTTCAAGCTTCCTACGGAAAACCCGAAGTTCGACGGCCTCCAGGACCCAAAAACAAGAGCACAGCCATGCAATGCCCCCAACTACAGCAGCAGGGCGCAGCTCGAGCATGGCTCAACAATCTGCCTCGTGGATCAATCCACAGTTGGGAGGATCTGGTGTACAACTTCGTCCGCAACTTCAAGGGCACCTAAAAGTGGCCCACGTCAATCGAAGAGCTCAAGGCCTACTGCCAAAATCCGAGCGAATCCCTTCGCTTCTACATCCAAAGGTGGTCCATCATCAAGAATTCTGCGGAGGATGTCTCCAAGGATCACGCAATCGACGTGTTCAATGGTGGCATATACCACAGAGAACTCAGAGAGGCGCTGGGCCACACAAAGCCCAAATCCATCGACCACCTTATGGATATTGTGAACCGGTGGGAGGACGGAGAAGATTCGCTCAACAACAACCGTGTTCGCTCAGATGACAAGGATGACCTCGGTCGTAGATGCGACTGCCAAGGGAAGCGTCGGATGTGCGGTTACGAATACCGCGAGGAGGTTGATATGATCACAGCCGGCTACGTCGATAAACATGATGAGGGTAACCACAACAGCAGATACCGTAGCAGCAGCTACCACGATAGCGGAAAAGTCACACAAGTGTGGCAATCTCGCACCCGCGACGACGCACCTGGCGCACCCAACATCTTGAAGAAGCTGTCTAGACCCCGTAACGTCCACTTCTATATTGAAAAACATGATGGGAATAAGAAATCCAGCCACCTCCTCAAGGACTGCCACGAGTTCCAGAAGCTCCACGAGGGATATGTCCAATTTCATCACGACACGATGAATTAGGGATACGGAGCTACACCAGGCACCATAGCTCATGGAGTGCTACCACTACCACCTGGAGGACCTGCGCAGCCTACGGCTACGCCGATACAAAACAATGGAGGAGAGCAATACCCACGCCCACACAAGAACATGGGTATGATCCAGAAGGGGTGCCCCTCCAATAGGACACAAAAAACAATCACTCGCCAAGTCAATTTAGTAGTCAACGCTCCACCTTCAACCCCTGAGTACCTCAGCGGGTCGGATTGTTGCATAACCTTCGACAAGAGTGATCACCCGCGCCAGGTCCCTCGCCCAGGTCATTATCCCCTAGTGCTCAAGGCGCAGATCAGCGGATTCAAGATGAGCAAAGTTTTCATGGACGGAGGAAGCGACATCAACCTCATGTACGCCAACAGCCTACGCGCCATGCGAATCTCCCTCTCCAGCCTGGAAGCATCCGAAACAACCTTCCACGACATCGTACCAGGGAAATGAGTATACCCCTTGGGCAAAATCTGGTTGGACGTCATCTTCGGAACGCCCGCGAACTTCCAACGTGAGCACCTTGAATTCGAGGTGGTCAACTGGCCATCCTAATATCACACCTTCCTCGGGCGAATAACATTCAAAAGGTTCATGGCGGTCCTGCACTATGCGTACCTCCAGATGAAAATGCCAAGACCTAACGACATTATCGCCATCAACGGAAGCTTCACCAAGTTCGACTGCTGCGACATTGAATTCAACATAATCTCCCAACCCTTTAGCATGCAAGAGGAGCTAGCAAGGCTCAAGGAGTCGATGAACAATAGTATTCCTCCTGTGAGCAAGCAGAACACACCGGACCAGTCCTTCGACTCGACAGTGAACACCAAGGCGGTCTAGGTCCACCCGACAGACCCGACCAAGACAGACCTCATTAGTAACAACCTAAGTTCTGCATTGGAACTCGCGCTCATAGAATTCCTCTGTGAGTGCTGGGAAATATTTTCCTGGTGTCCTGCAGACATGCCAGGAGTTCCCAAGGAATTCGTCGAGCATGCACTCAATGTGTCTCCAGATGCAAGACCAGTCAAGCGGTCGATGCATTGACTGTCAGAGCCAAGGGCAAAAGCAGTTGGCATGGAATTCAATAGACTCGTCGATGCCAACTTTGTACGTGAAATCAAGGAAATAACCTAGGTGGCTAACCCCGTGCTTGTTCCTAAAAAGGAAACTGACATCCTGCGGATGTGCGTGGACTTCACCTGCCTCAACAAATAATGCCCGAATGACCATTTCCCATTACTGCGGATCGACTAGATAATCGACTCTATCGCGGGATATGAACGCCTATGTTTCCTCGATGCCTATTCACGCTATCATCAGATTCGAATGAAGGAGGAGGATCAAGAGAAGACGACCTTCATCACACTGTTCGGCGTCTATTGCAACACCACAATGCCCTTCGGGTTGAAGAACGTAGGAGCCACCTACCAACGGTGCATGTAGACCTGCCTCAAGAACTAGCTTAGTTGCAACGTTCAGGTCTACGTCAATGACATAGTGGTCAAAACCAAAGAGGAAACTACACTCATCGATGATCTCCGCGAGACCTTCGACAACCTCGATCACTACAAGATCAAGCTAAATCTAGAGAAGTGCACCTTCGGCGTCCCATCTGGGCAACTCCTTGGGTACCTTATCTCCCACAGAGGAATAGAGGCTAACCTGAAGAAGATAAGGGCCATACTGGCCATGAAGAATCTGAAGAACGGCAAGGGCGTCCAACAACTAGCTAGGAGAATCGTAGCGCTTAGCCGATTTATCAGTCAAATGGGCAAGAAGGCACTACCGTTCTACCAACTCCTCCGCAAGACCGACAAGTTCGTGTGGATGGATGAGGCACAAGAAGCATTTGAAGATCTCAAGCACCTGCTCTCCACCTCGCTTGTTTTAGTGACCCTAGGGAGAAGGAGACAATGATGATATACATATCTGCCACCAACCAAGTGGTCAGTACCGTGCTGATGGTCGAAGGAGTCGAAGCGGAAAAAATCCATTAGGTGCAATGCCCAGTGTACTACCTCAGCGAGGTACTGACTCTCACCAAGCAGCGGTACCCACATTACTTAAAGCTGGCCTATGGTGTCTTCATGACAACATGGTGACTGTGCCACTACTTCTAGGAGAACCCGATAATTGTGGTGAACGATGCCCCGCTGAATCACATCCTCAACAACCTCGATGCAACAGGGTGGGTCGTCCTCTGGAGCGATCCAACCTGTTATTGATTAGATCCTGTGTTTACTGTGCTAGTCCCTTCGATCGATTAGCTAGCACACACAGTTTTGATGAATAAAAGAGTATCAATGAGTCACATTTTTACAACGATTGATCAAAGAATATAAATATTACAAAGTTTCATAGGTCACAGCTAGCTCAAATAACATAGTTCAACAAGTAAACAAATAATAAAGGCTCCAACACGCCATAGGCAACACGCTGAGTAGAGATTCGCAACCTAAACGATAACATTACTCGTCCTCAGAATATCCTGCAACATGAAAAGTTGCACCCACGAATGGTCAATATATTTGAATTGTATTGGCAAGATGTCACTGATATGTGGACACAATTGGCAACCTATCATATACATACATACTTTGGCTAGTGGAGTTTAGGCTATTTGCATAAAAGCGATATAACTTTCCCCTACTTTTGAAAATACATTTATTTCTTTAAAACAATTCTTCTAAGGACATAACAACATAAACCCATATAGAAACAAGATATTTTTAGCTTCGTGTGCTCCTAAATCCATGTTCACCCATCAAGTTTTATTAGAGGAATTGGAATGAATGAGACTTTTCAACTGCATCAAGAGAAGTTACTCATATTTGTCCATTACCGGGGACACAACTAAGTACTTAGTTCTTAAACCATCTGGAAAGGCTAGTACACTTTACCCACAAGACCCAATCAACCCCTTTTGAGAGAAGACTAGGACGAGACCTTTGGGAAACAGAATCATGAGCCTAACCCTGGACCGTACCATCCTATACACACCTACATCTTCTAGTCATGGTAGGACATGATCCAATAACTTACTCAGTCAAGTCAGAGCCCATAATACATGTGGTTGTATATGGAAGTTACAAATAAAGACCGTCTATTATCTCTTTGAAGCCTGGGTGGCAATCCCCACCATAAACCACACGCGATGACCCATTCAATGCCATTTCACCCAGGTGATTCATTGATTAAGTGGTTTTCATTTAAGAAAAAAACATAACCTTCTCATACACATATGTATCATGAAAACCACCCACGCAACTAATAGCATTGCTAAGCATCTACAAATCGATGGCTATGAAGGAATCAACTAGGGACCTATGACAATTATATTGGATACTCACACCATAGCATAACATATAAGGTAAAACATTTCCAATACATGCAAAGCTACTGAAATCTAAATGCATAAGAAAACACTCGGAGATTTATGATAGTGACACTTGCCTTAATTGTAGGTCTCGTTCACACAGTCGTCACAATAGCAATAATCGCACTCCGGGCGATCTACTATGGAAAAGAAATAAATACAATCAACATACAACAACACAAACACAACAATACAGTATGCATGCATGTATGAAAATAAAAACACGTTCAAAGGCTTTTCAAAAACATTTTCTATTAAACAAATAGGCTTTTAATAAGTATTAATGGAATCTGAATACTTTCAGCATGTAATAATTTCTGAAAAATTTGGAAACCATTCTATTGTATAGACAATGTTCATAGCTTTCGTTTGCCGCTGGTTTCACTTTAAAATGATTTATAGAATAAAAGTTATAGACAAAATACTTAAATGTGTGATTTAATCATAGATAATTATTTTGTACTGTGACAAAATCAACTAATGATACATTGGCGTATATTACAATTTTCTGAATCCATAGACATCCAATTTTCCAATTTTGGAGCTGTCGATATTTTTATATAAATTTTATACTATTAAATAGATTTAAACAATCCATAAAATATGCATTGGGCAAAGTGCGAATTTTATTGCATGATAATGTTCTCCTTACTTTTATGAATCCAGGATATATCACATGTATTTTTCTGATCAATACCGAATTTTATACAAATTTTACGAGCTTAATACACTTTTCTGCCTATTTCCTTATTCTAGAAGTCTGAGGGAATATTCCCGGAATATGCTCCCGGCGTGGCCTTTGACTGGTCAAGGGGCACTGGCTCGGTCAAGTGATGATCTGGAGCGCTCGTAGCCAATTGTACGGTGGCGGGCGCGTGTGTGCAGTGTCACAAGCGAGCGACGTGGAGGATGGCGGGTGGCTTCAGGGTTTGATGGTGGTGGCGCTCCGATGGTCTTCTGGCCCGGCGAGGTGGTCGACGTGATGCGGGACACGGCGGTGAGCAACCAGGTTTCCTCGGCACAGAGGCTCGTTTCCTCGGACAACGGCGAAGGGCGGCTGGAGTGGCTCGGGTGGCCGCAGGCTCCGACAACGTCGGGTGGGTCCTCTTGGTGAGCTGCGCAATGGAGAAATAGGGTGAGGCAAAGCGGTAGTCCACGGTAAATAAGATTAGGGAGAGATGCGGGGCGCGGAGTGGCGAGACCTCGAGATTGAACTCAGTATGAGGAGATCCTCCAGCGGTGACCCTGGCGAGTTCGAGGGAGGCGGCTAGGGTTCGGAAAATCGAAAAAAACACAGCAGGATAGAGGCGGGGAAGGTTTTGTAGGGATGGTTGCATGCGGGAGTTGGCGAAGAGCAACCCAAATCGATCGGAATCGGCGGAATTTTCATTCAGATCGAACTGTGTCGGGAGAGGACTCCGGCAGGAGGTTGAAGACGGGCTGACGGGTGGGGTCACAGTGTCAGCGGCACAGGGAGGGGGATGTGGCCGGGCTTCTTCTGCTGCTGCTCCTGTCGGGCCGGCCTTGGGCCATTTGCTGGCTGCACGCGTGGTGCATATGACAAGCTGGGCTAGGCCTTCGCGCTGTCGGACATGCGCTACACAGGGGAGGGGAGGGTTTAGGCGGGCTGGGCCGGGAGTAGCTCGGCTGGTTAGTTAGGTTAGGCTTAGTTTTGTTTTTTCAATTTCTTTTTATTCTTTTTCTGATTTCTGTTTTCCTCATATCTTTTGCATATATAGTCCAAATGACTTCAAACCTGTCTAGAATTTTTTTCTAAAAATCAAAATATCAATCTGGACTACTAGGGATACTTAATACTGTCCATTCAAAATACAACATGCAATTTTCATTCAAAACCAATAAGAAATGCAAATAGGACACTTCAAATAAGAATTTGACAAAAAGGCTTTTGGGAAAAAGTTTTTGCATGATGCTAATGATGCTATGCACATGAACCCTATGAATTTTTTCCATTCTAAGAATCTGGGATGTTACAGACTAACCTCCTTAAGATGAATCTCATCCTCGAGATTCGAAAAGGCTAGCAAATAGGTTTTGGTGGTTTTCTCGAAGATCCTTCTTCTAGCTTCCAAGCTTCTCCTTACCGTGGGTACATATTCGAGGCTAGCCCCCTAAAGAGAACTGAACTTGGCATCTCCATGTTGGAGATATGCCCAAGAGGCAATAATAAAGTGGTTATTATTATATCTTTATGTTTATGATAAATGTTTACATCTCATGCTATAATTGTATTATTAGGAAACACTAATACATGTGTGTTTTGTAAACATAAAAGAGTCCCTAGTAAGCCTCTTGTTGAACTAGCTTGTTGATTAATTGATGATCATGGTTTCCTGATCATGGACATTAGGATGTGATTAATAACAAGGTTATATCATTAGGAGAATGATGTGATGGACACACACCCATAGTAAGCGTAGCATAAGATCAAGTCATTAAGTTCGTATTGCTGTAAGCTTTTAAATGCATAGTAACCTAATCCTTCGACCATGAGGTTGTGTTAATCACCATCACCGGATGGGTACTTTGATGACATCAAACACCGCTTCGTAACTGGGTGGTCATAAAGGTGTCATTGGGTATTCTGAAAGTATGTGTTGAAGCGCATGGACCAAGATTGGGATTTGTCCATCCATATGACGGATAGATATACTCTGGGCCCTCTCGGTGGAATGTCATCTAGTTAGCTTGCAAGCATGTGACTGGGTCACAAGGGATGACATATCACGGAACGAGTAAAGAGTACTTATCAGTAACGAGGTAGAACTAGGTATGGAGATGCTGACGATCAAACCTCGGATAAGTATAGTATCGCGTGACAAAGGGAATTGGTTTTGTATGTAAGTGGTTCAATCGATCGCGAAGTCATCGTTGAGTATGTGGGAGCCATTATGGATCTCCAGGTCCCGCTGATGGTTATTGATAGGAGATGTGTCTCTGTCATGTCTACATATTCACGAACCGTAGGGTGACATACTTAAGGTTCGAAGTTGTTTTAAGTAGATATGGAATGTGCGTTGGAGACCGAATGTTGTTCGGAGTCTCGGAATGGATCCGGGACATCACGAGGAGATCCGGAATGGTCCGGAGAATAAGATTCATATATTGGAGATCATTTTCTGAGTTAGGAAATGTTCCGGAGTATTTGTATGAGGGTTCTAGAAGGTTTCAGAATGTTCCGGAATGTTCTGGAAGGTTTCTTGGAGTTTGCTTGAAAACCAAGGAAGGGATCAAGGAGTCCTGGTGGGTCAAGACTAGGAGTCGTGGGGGAGGAGGACTCCTCTCCCCACTCCCCAATCCGCCGGCCTAGAGGAAGGGGAGTCCTACAAGGACTCCCCCTCCCATGGCGCCTCACCCCCCTTAAATAGAGGGGCAGGGGCGCCCCCTCCACCCCTGCTCCCATAACACCCAATCTCTGCCGCCTCTCTCCTCCACCTTTCTTCTGCACAGGCATAGGCGAAGCCCTGCAGAATTCTATACTCCACCACCACCACGCCGTCGTGCTGCTGGGATTCCGTGGAGAAGATCTACTACCTCCGCTGCTCGCTGGAACGGGGAGAGGAAGGTCTGCTTCGACTCCGCACGTGTGACCGACTGCGGAAGCGCTGCCGAAACGCGGCACCGGAAGGATCGTGAACTTGACCGACTGCGGGAGCGCTGCCGGAACACGACGCCGGAAGGATCGTCCACACGATCTTGAGATCGGCAAGTGATCGACTACATCAACCACGAGATCTAATCTCGTTAATGCTTTCGGATCTACGAGGGTTAGTTCCTTTCTATCTCGTTGCTCATGTCTAATAGATTAGATCTTCGCTTTTATCTAGATTAGATCTGGGTTTTGTTCGTTCTTGCGGTAGAAATTTTTTGTTTTCCATGCTACGAACCCATCAATGGTATCAGAGCCGTATCTATGCGTAGATCTGTTGCACGAGTAGAACACAATGTTTTTGTGGGCGTTGATGCTTTTGTTGTCGGTGTCTTAGCGTGTACTTTGCATCTTGCGGCATGGTGGGATGAAGCGGCTCGGGCTAACATTACATGTCATCGCACATGAGACTTGCTCCACGCTTGACGTGCAACTTGCTTTGCACAAGTGGCTTTGCGGGTGTCTGTCTCTCCCACCATAGTTAAGATTCAATTTACAATGAGCATCTGACAACACTTGTATCTACGTTGTGGTCCTTGTTCGTAGGTAAGATCGGTCTTATGCGAAAGCCCCAAACCACGTAAAACATGCAAAGAAAATTAGAGGCGTCTAACTTGTTTTTGCAGGGGTTTTGTGATGTGATATGGCCATCATGTGATTATGATTATATTTGATGTATGCAATGATCCTTGTTGTAATATGGCAACCGGCAGGAGCCTAATGGTTGTCTTTTATTCTATTAAGACCTGCGTGTCTATTCATCTTGTAATAGCTTTATTCCAAGTATTTGTAATAGTTACTAGTGATGATGGACAACCATGAAGCGGCGCCACTGACCTTGACGCAATGCTGGTGATGATGGAGATCATGTTCGTGCTTTGGAGATGGAGATCAAAGGCGCAAGAAGAAAGGGCCATATCATATCACACTTATTATGAATTGCCTGTGATGTTAATCCTTTATGCATCTTGTATTGCTTAGATCGTGACGGTAGCATTATAAGATGATCCCTCTCACTAAATATCAAGTAATAAAGTGTTCATCCTTAGTTGGCACCGTTGCTAAGACTCGTCGTTTCGAAGCATCTCGTGATGATCGGGTGTGATAGACTCTACGTGTGCATACAACGGGTGCAAGCCAGATTTGCACATGCAGAAACTAAGGTTTAACCTTGACGAGCCTAGCATGTACAGACATGGTCTCGGAACACGGAATACCGAAAGGTAAAGCATGAATCATATGGATGATATGATGAACATGTTGATTGTTCGCCTTTAAAACTACATCATCTCACGTGATGATCGGACTTGGTGTAGTGGATTTGGTTCATGTAATCACTAAAACAACTCGAGGGATGTTGTTTTGAGTGGGAGTTCATTTGTAATTTGGATTAGTCAAACTCAATTTATCATAAACACAATCAAAGTGAATTTGCATAGTTTGTTGTAGTCATTGGCATCCGTTCACCACCTTACGCTTAGTTATAGTTGAGATAGTGGAACTATAGAAATTATGGATATTTACTTTACGAACTGGTATCGTATTGTTTTGAATGTCAATTTAAAGTTTATAAGTTATATTGCAAACTTTCAACAAACTCTATTTACTCCATCAAGTTTAATAAATAGTATTAAATCAAGAGTAACAATTCCAGTGTTAGTATCTAATGTATCATGTTTGCCTCCATGATTCTTGATACTCAAAAGATTGTTTTTAATATCAAGTTTATCTAAGAGCTAAAAGCAATGTTTTAGAAACCATCATATGTGAAAGGTATTGCGATATCTAAAACAATGTGTTAGTTACAACATGATAGAGTATACGTCCTCATATTTGATGAGAATTTGTGAAGGTTGGAGACGCTAGTCGTCCTAATCCTGCAAAAGGTTTTGAAAAAGAATCATTATACTCGCATTTCACCTTTATAAGCTATAGCACCTTGATCATGAAAGTTTTCATGATAAGTATGAATAGAAGATGTAAGTAAAATGTTTACTACACTAATAGATTACTAAAGAATGGATTTTTTGAAAGAATGCCAAACATTTGATGATGGTGATCCACTTCAAAGTGCAAGTCCAAAGGTATTAGTATTTGACTATATACGCTTTGTACTATGTGTCATGTGAATGACACCACTATTGATGTTGATAGATTCTTTTAAAAGAAAAAGGAATTGCTGAAAGAGAATCTATAAAATATTTGGCAGAAATTATAAGGTTGGAGATGTCCAACTTGGGTATGTAGAAGATATACATGTTATGGTTGTATTCCTTACTTGTTAAACAATGTGGCTCTTAGGTATTGGATACCGAATCGGTTGGTATGAAGTGTCATACAGGACAACGCAATTCATGAACTACAATGGCCTAAGTAACTAGCAAGAGAATGAGGGATGATGTTCATCGAAAACAAATAAAGTGTTATTGTGTTTTTCGTTGTCATCAAACCTAGCCTTCAAGATTTGTTTTAATAATTGTTATTTTGTTCCGGTATTACGAGAACAATGGTTGTTCAAATAATTACCGTATTCCATAAAGGATGGATGAACTTTTACAAGTCTTGTGGGAGAAATCACATCCATAAACATTATTGCTAAAATGTCGCAAGACAAATGATTGAAAGATCACTTATGAAGTAACATCGCTGTTTAAATTATATTTGAAAGAAAACATGAAGAAACTCCATGTTGATGGAATTTTGGAGTCTTCTGATTTTGATCAATTGACGCATGTGAGACTTTCCTTGAGATAATTGAAACTCCGTCCATAGGCCAGAGAGGAACAAATGACTAGCTTATTGGAAATTGTGCATACTGATGTGCATAGTCCATTATGTGTAGCCATATGCGATGGATCTTTTTGCTTCATATGCTTTCTCCGAAAATTTGAGTGACTATATCTGTATATTTACTTAATAAGGAGGAAGTATGAAACATTTGAAAGATGTTCAAAGACTTTCAAGATGAAGTTGAAAATCATTTTAACAAGAAAATAAAGAGTTTATGATTGGATCATAAAGAAAGATATTTGAGTTACAAGTTTAGCAAAAACACCTAAGATTTGAGGAATCGTTCCATGCATTTGCATTTCCCAAAACACCATAGGAGTATGGAGTATTCAAGATATGTAATGAAACCTTGTTTGACATGGTAAGATCAAAGGTGTCATTTATAAAACTGCCATTATATATTAAATATTAAAGCTTTAGTGACAACCACTTTTACACTGAAAAGAGCACCATCGTGATCCGTTGAAATGACACCATATAAGTCATGGTTTGGGATAAAACCCAGATTGTCCTTTCTTAAATTTTTGGTATGCTAGGCATAAGTAAAATGTTTACAACCAAAGTCGGATAAGCACGTCTTTGTAGGTTATCCCAAAGAAATTGTTGGGAATTTCTCCATAACGCCGAGGACAAAAGAGTTTGTCGCTTGGAAGGTCAAGTTCCTTGAGAAGGAATTTTTCGTGAAAAGTTAAGTGGGAGGACAATAGAACTTTGATGAGGTTGTTGAACCTTAGCTATATGTGCTGAGTAGCGTAGCGCCGGAAAGTGTCCCGGTGGCGGCCACAATGCTCATGGCTCTTGTGATTACAAAAGGTGTGATCTCGGAGATTAGAGTTCCTATAGAACCGTGTGGGTCAGTAAGAATCAAATAGTAAGATTTGATAAGCAAGTCGTTATTGTTTTGACAATGATGAACCGACTACATGCAAAGAAGCGATGATGGGCCCTGACTCCATAAAATGACTAGAAGTCAAGGAATCCGTGATAGTGTTCATACACGAGAAATCAAGTTTCTGAATTTAGAAGACCCTCCAGAAAGGCGTGAAGCCTATCGGTCGTGTTTGGATCTATAAAGAAATAGACATGGATGTTTCAAATCTATGAAATAGTCGACATGTCGGAAAGAGTTTACGACAATGTTCAAGGAATTGACTATGATAAGATTTGATCTTTCATAGCGATATTTAGTCTGGACGGATTAATGTAGCAACCACTACATATATTTTGGTATATGATAGTTGAACAAACAAAACAAGTTCTTCTAATAGAATGGTTACCTAGGACGTGTACATGACACGATCCAAAGGGTTTTGTTAATTCAAAGGATGCTAAAAGAGTATGGAAAACTTCGATGGTTGAAGTAAACATAGCGGAGTTGGAATCTTCACCATGATGAAACTGTTAAAAGAGTTTAAATTCATCGGAGATGATGAAGATGCTTGCATTTGCAAGGAATTAAGTGGGAGCGCTGAGACATATTTCTAATACATTTATGTGAAAGACATATTGTTGATTGGAAATGATGTATCTTTTATTGACACAGGTTAAGAATTTCATTTCGATGAAAGACTTAGGCATAACCCAAATTAGGCATCAATGTCTATATGGATAGATTGAGGCACTAATATGGTTTTGCCAAATGTACATAGATAAGATGTTGAATGAGTTCAATATGGAAACAACAAGAAAGGTTCTTGACGCACGGAAAGGACTGAATCAAGATTCGAGTGTGTTGACACGAGATTCAAGTGTTTTGACACTTGGTGAAATCACAAGAATATTTTGATCAATCATTCTTTGAGATGTACACATCCAGATATGTCCTATGCTCTAAATGTTATGAGCATATACCAGAATGATTCATAAGATGATCATTGGACAATAGTAAAGATATTCTTATGAGCTTTGGAAGAACTAAGAATATACCATGTATAAGTGACAAATAGTTAAAGGTAGTTCATTGTAAATCGTTACATTGATACTAATTTTGTTACAAGATACAAATTAAATTTATCTCAATTTAAACTATGGGTGGCACAATGTAATGGAAAGGAAGTTCCATAACGGATTTGGTTGAGTACCAAAGTTAAAACATTGTAACAGATACTACAACAAAAGGCTAAGTATATGACTACTATTGTAGCAGTAAATGAGGGCATTTGCGTCAAGTAGTTTATTATCAAACTAGTGGTTCAAAGTGGGCTAATACTATGAAGATATATTGTGTGACAATTATATCAACATATTTTGAGCCGAAGGAACTAAAGGTCTCACCAAAGGACCAAATTTATACAATGCCATCTCATTGGAGAATGAGTAATGCGTAGAGACACAAGGACATGCAAATACACACGGACCTAGAAGTGTCAGATCCGAAGATTATGTTTACCACTAGCAATAGTGTCTATACAACACCAGAAAGCCATAGGTGTTGAATGCACAAGTTTTTAACTAGATTATTGACTCTAGTGCAAGTGGGAGACTGTTGGAGATATGCCCAAGAGGCAATAATAAAGTGGTTATTATTATATCTTTATGTTTATGATAAATGTTTACATCCCATGCTATAATTGTATTATTAGGAAACACTAATACATGTGTGTTTTGTAAACATAAAAGAGTCCCTATTAAGCCTCTTGTTGAACTAGCTTGTTGATTAATTGATGATCATGGTTTCCTGATCATGGACATTAGGATGTGATTAATAACAAGGTTATATCATTAGGAGAATGATGTGATGGACACACACCCATAGTAAGCGTAGCATAAGATCAATTCATTAAGTTCATATTGCTGTAAGCTTTTAAATGCATAGTAACCTAATCCTTCGACCATGAGGTTGTGTTAATCACCATCACCGGATGGGTACTTTGATGACATCAAACACTGCTTCGTAACTAGGTGATCATAAATGTGTCATTGGGTATTCTGAAAGTATGTGTTGAAGCGCATGGACCAAGATTGGGATTTGTCCATCCATATGACGGATAGATATACTCTGGGCCCTCTCGGTGGAATGTCATCTAGTTAGCTTGCAAGCATGTGACTGGGTCACAAGGGATGACATATCACGGAACGAGTAAAGAGTACTTATCAGTAACGAGGTAGAACTAGGTATGGAGATGCTGACGATCAAACCTCGGATAAGTATAGTATCGTGTGACAAAGGGAATTGGTTTCGTATGTAAGTGGTTCAATCGATCGCGAAGTCATCGTTGAGTATGTGGGAGCCATTATGGATCTCCAGGTCCCGCTGATGGTTATTGATAGGAGATGTGTCTCTGTCATGTCTACATATTCACGAACCGTAGGGTGACACACTTAAGGTTCGAAGTTGTTTTAAGTAGATATGGAATGTGCGTTGGAGACCGAATGTTGTTCGGAGTCTCGGAATGGATCCGGGACATCACGAGGAGATCCGGAATGGTCCGGAGAATAAGATTTATATATTGGAGATCATTTTCTGAGTTAGGAAATGTTCCGGAGTATTTGTATGAGGGTTCTAGAAGGTTTCAGAATGTTCCGGAATGTTCTGGAAGGTTTCTTGGAGTTTGCTTGAAAACCAAGGAAGGGATCAAGGAGTCCTGGTGGGTCAAGACTAGGAGTCGTGGGGGAGGAGGACTCCTCCCCCCACTCCCCAATCCGCCGGCCTAGAGGAAGGGGAGTCCTACAAGGACTCCCCCTCCCATGGCGCCTCACCCCCCTTAAATAGAGGGGCAGGGGCGCCCCCTCCACCCCTGCTCCCATAACACCCAATCTCTGCCGTCTCTCTCCTCCACCTTTCTTTTGCACAGGCATAGGCGAAGCCCTGCAGAATTCTATACTCCACCACCACCACCACGCCGTCGTGCTGCTGGGATTCCGTGGAGAAGATCTACTACCTCCGCTGCTCGCTGGAATGGGGAGAGGAAGGTCTGCTTCGACTCCGCACGTGTGACCGACTGCGGAAGCGCTGCCGAAACGCGGCGCCGGAAGGATCGTGAACTTGACAGACTGCAGGAGCGCTGCCGGAACGCGACGCCGGAAGGATCGTCCACACGATCTTGAGATCGGCAAGTGATCGACTACATCAACCACGAGATCTAATCTCGTTAACGCTTTCGGATCTACGAGGGTTAGTTCCTTTCTATCTCGTTGCTTATGTCTAATAGATTAGATCTTGGCTTTTATCTAGATTAGATCTGGGTTTTGTTCGTTCTTGCGGTAGAAATTTTTTGTTTTCCATGCTACGAACCCATCACTCCAAGCATCTAAGACTTAATTGTGGCATCTTGTACTAGTTATTAATCTCTTCTATAGTGAGTTCACTTTTAGATCCCCTAAGTAACTCCATATGTGACTCATCTCATCCAAAAATGCCTTGATATGAACGAATGCGATGCACCAGTATTAAAAAGGTATAAGTGTGTTGCATAAATTAACCAGAAGCTTACCAGTCACAAAGCATGGCTTATTGAGTCCTCTCTTCACCTTCACGTGGTTCACTGTTGCCTTCTCAGTTGAGTTTGTGTTGGTCCCATCTTCTGGACAACTATAGGCATAGTGTCTCAACTTTCTGCACTTGTAGCATTCTAAATTGCTGAAGTCTTTATTTCCATTGTGGTGATGGCCATTGCCACCATTGTTGTGGCCATTACCGTTGTGGCCATTACCTCCAATGTTGTGGCCATTACCTTTAGGTGTGTGGTGCTCAGAATTGCTATTACCATCATGGAACGTACGTTTATGATATGATCCTAAGTTGTGGTTGCCATTGTGCTTCCTCTTGCACCTTTCAGCTTGGCCTTGTTTTCCTTCGAGAATTCTAGCTTTATCCATCAAAGTCTAGAAATCAGGGGCATGAACAATAGAGAGCTGGACCGAGAGTTCATCATTCAGGCCATCCAGGAATCTCTCCCTTCTTTTAGCATCAGTATCCATATCATCTGGCGCATAGCAGGGCAGATGGGATAAGTCATCTATGTATTGTGACACATTACGGTGGTTCTGGCGCAGGCTGCGGAATTCCCTTTGCTTCAAGCTTATAACTCCAGTGGAGACATGGTGAGTCTTAAATCTTTCTTCAAACATCTCTAGGTAGCAGTATCAATGGGGTGGGTGATCTGGAAAGTATCCCACTAGGAAGTAGTTGGTCCTTCTAATAGGTGAGCAGCGAACTGCACCTTCTCAGCATCGGTGCACCCAACTGTCACTAGGTCCTGATTCACTGAGCGTAACCAGTCTAGTGCAACCATTGGGTCAGGTGTAGTAGAGAACTTAACTGGCCTCAACCTCAGAAATCGAGGAAGAGAATCCACGTGCGGAGGCGGGTTGTTGTTGTTACCATTGTTCCCATTGTTATTGTTGTTGTTCCCATTTTTGTTGTTGTTCCCATTTTTGTTGTTGTTTGTAGTAGTAGTAGTTGTTGTTGTTGCTGGTGTTGTTGTTGTTGTTGCTGTTATTGTTGTTTTTGTTCATATGTTGGGTCAGGGCTTGCATAAACTGAGTCTATGCCTCCAACATCTGCTCCATGCCAGGTGGCATGTCATATGTACGTATCGACGGCATCTGCGGTTCAGCATAGGAAAGTTTAGAAATAAGAGGCTAAAGAAGTAGTCCTACCCATGCGACAACTACATACAACATTCAACCAAGCAACCAACACACAATAAAACACTCGCATAACAACATTATAGGGGTTTAAACCTAGCAGTATATAACCACAAACTAGTTTAAAAACGTTGGGAACAATACTAAAATAAAATAGAGCAACATATAAGCCATAAATAAAATATGTCAAACAGTACAACCGGTTTCACGATTTTTTTGACAGACTTAAACTATTCTGGAATTTTAGCCAATTGTTGTGAAGATATTAAAGATAATTATGCTCCAGGTCCATTACTGTCAGATTTTTATGAGTTACCAGTAAGGAATTAAAAATCGCGTGGTGAAACATATCAGGCAGAAAACTGCAACTAAACAACACACGAATTTTAAGCTTTTACTTCCATTAGTGTGTTATAAAACCTCTCAAAAGTCCTTGAACTTTGGAGTTTCAAAAATACCAGATCCAAAACAAGGTATCAGACAATATGTTTCAAAACAAGCAAGCAAATTAATATTGTCATACCACATAAGCTGGTAAGATCAATATTCTAACACGATAACGATGATCTCCTAAAGAGATAAAATATGGTGGTCTATACCTAACCAAACTTTGTGAGTTACTCTTTTATGTATCATCTAATTTGTTTCTTTACTTTTAGGACAACTCTAATAGAGGTTAAAAGAATGGACATATACAAGTTTGAACAATGAGAGATTTTGGAAAAGGTAGACAAGGATTAGAAGAACTCGAATAAGTAGAAAATATGATAGTTCTCCTAATAGAGGCCTTCTATTAATAATCCATTTCTAAGGTCACGAACCTATAGTCAACGCAAAGCTCTGATACCATCTGAAGCGATCCAACCCGTTATAGATTGGATCCTGTGTTTACTGTGCTAGTCTCTTGGATCGATTAGCTAGCACACACAGTTTTGATGAATAAAATAATATCAATGCGTCACATTTTTACAGTGATTGATCCAAGAATATAAATATTACAAAGTTGCATAGCTCACAACTAGCTCAAATAACACAGTTCAACAAGTAAACAAATAATAAAGGCTCCATAACGCCACAAGCAACACACTAAATAGAGATTCGCAACCTACACGATAACCTTACACGTCCTCAAAATATCCTGCAACATGAAAAGTTGCAGCCATGAATTGTCAATACATTTGAATTGTATTGGTAAGATGTCACTGTTATATGGACACAATTGGCAACATATCATATACATGCACACTTTGGCTAGTGGAGTTTAGGCTATTTGCATAAAAGCGGTATAACTTTCCCCTACTTTTGATACATTTATTTCTTTAAAACAATTCTTCTAAGGACATACCAGCATAAACCCATGTAGAAACAAGATATTTTAGCTTCGTATGCTCCTAAATCCATGTTCACCCATCAAGTTTTATTAGAGAAATTGGAATGAATGAGACTTTTCAACTGCGTCAAGAGAAGTTACTAATATTTGTCCATTACTAGGGACACGGCTAAGTACTTAGTTCTTAAACCATCTGCAGAGTCTAGTACACTTTACCCACAAGACCCAATCAACCCCTTTTGAGAGAAGACCGGGACGAGACCTTTGGGAAACAGAATCATGATCCTAACCCCAGATCGTACCATCCTATACACACCTACATCTTCTAGGAATGGTAGGACATGATCCTATAATTTACTCAGTCAAGTTAGAGCCCATAATGGCATGTGGTTATACATGGAAGTTACTAATCAAGACCATCTATTATCTCTTTGAAGCCTGGGTGGCAATCCCCACCATAAACCACACTCGATGACCCAATCAATGCCATTCCACCCATGTGATTCATTGATTAAGTGGTTTTCATTTAAGAAAAAAACATAACCTTCTCATACACATATGTATCAGGAAAACCACCGACGCAACTAATAGCATGGCTAAGCATCTACAAATCGATGGCTATCAAGGAATCAACTAGGGACCTATGCCAATGATATTGGGTACTCACACTATAGCATAGCATATAAGGTAAAATATTTCCAATAAATACAAAGCTACTGAAATATAATGCATAAGAAAACAATCGGAGATTTATGATAGTAACAATTGTCTTAATTGTAGTTCTCGTTCACACGGTCTTCACAATCGCATAGTCGCACTCCGGGTAATCTACCGTGCAAAATAAATAAATACAATCAACATCTAGCAGCACAAACACAACATTACAGTATGCATGCATGTCTGAAAATAGAAACACATTCAAAGGCCTTTCAAAAACATTTTCTATTAAACAAATATGCTTTTAATAAGTATTAATAGAATCTGAATACTTTCAGCATGTAATAGTTTCAGAAAAATTTGGAAACCATTCTATTGTATAGACAATGTTCATAGTTTTCGTTTGCCACTGGTTTCACTTTAAAATGATTTATAGAATAAAAGTTATAGCCAAAATACTTAAATGTGTGATTTAATCATAGATAATTATTTTGTACTGTGACAAAATCAACTAATGATACACTGGCGTATATTACATTTTTTTGAATCCATAGACATCAAATTTGCCAAGTTTTGAGCTGTAGATATTTTTATACTATTAAATAGATTTAAATAATCCAGAAAATATGCATTGGGCAAAGTGCGAATTTTATTGCATGATAGTGTTCTCCTAACTGTTCTGAATCCAGGGATATATCACATGTATTTTTCTGATCAATACTGAATTTTATATGAAGTTTACAAGCTTAATACACTTTTCTGCCTATTTTCTTATTCTAGAAATCTGAGGGAATATTCCCAGAATATGCTCCCAACGTGGCCTTTTACTGGTCAAGGGGCACTGGCTCGGTCAAGTGATGATCTAGAGCGTTCGTACCCGATTTTACGGTGGCGGACACGTGTGTGCGGTGCTCATCAGCGAGCGACGTGGAGGACGGCGGGTGGCTTCAGGCTTCGATGGTGGCGGCGCTTCGGCGGTCTTCTGGCCCGGCGAGGTGGTCGACGGAATGCGGGACACTGTCACACCCGGTACCATAGGAGAGGTGGGCCTAGACATCAGATACCATGGGCCTGCTAGTCATGGGCTGACAACATCTGTTGGTGACTACAAAACAAGTAACAACATCCAGAGGAAGGCATCGAACTAGTCTGAAGAAAGGAATAGAGCAACTCTGCTCGCTACCCTCTCTTAGCTGTTCTATCTCTATTCCTGATTCACGCGATCGATCAAGCCTCACGCTGGCAATCATACCGGCAAGGGGGAGGGGTGTGACAATTTGATATCAAGAGCCAGTTCTCCTCCACAAATTCCACCAAATTTTTTGTGTGGATGTGTTCCATTACGATGACCAGAGAATAAATATGGTGGATGAATCGTACAAATCATATGGTGTTTTGGTCGAAGATGCACTGAGTAGGCACCATCCAATACTCAAACATTTTCCTACTACCATGTTGGTGGTCTTATGTCATTCAGCTTTACAAACATTGGGTCTTCTAGTCCTTTCTCCAAGTGATCAGGTCTGCGTGATCGTAGCTAGAGAGGTGGAGATAGACAGTATTTCAGGAAAACCACTACAGATGAGTACAACACGGACCTTAAGTCAGTATGGTTTGCAAGTGTGGCGGATACTGGTCCTCCATTACTGTTTCACATCAAGCCTACTGCAGATGGGTACAACATGGTGCAAGTATGGTTTGCAAGTGTGTCAGATACAAGTCCTCCATTACTATTTTACGTCGGGACTGATAATTGGGATCTCATACAATGGTGGGGCTGTACAAGACCTTGGGAAACTTGTCGGTTTTCACATGCTATGTAGTGGCCAGCCTTTATGCTCATTGTTTTGTCTGAAAAACAATCTTCAATACAAGCAATGGGATCCTGGCGTCCCTTGGATCCTTGATGCAGCCAGCAACATGATGATAACAAGACCAATGGAGGCTACTGGCCAGACTTGGTCAAGACAAGGATCTTGCTGCAATATTTGGAGCTATCACTTGCGACCACCTCATCATGCCATTGTTTGGGGACAAGCAATGTTTCTTGGGAGCGGTAATGTCACACCCGGTACCATAGGACAGGGGGGCCTAGACATCAGATACCATGGGCTTGCTGGTCATGGGCTGACAACATCTGTTGGTGACTACAAAAGAAGTAACAGAATCCAGAGGAAGGCATCGAACTAGTCTGAAGAAAGGAATAGAGCAACTCTGCTCGCTACCCTCTCTCTGCTGTTCTATCTCTATTCCTGATTCAGGCGATCGATCAAGCCTCACACCGGCAATCATACCGGCAAGGGAGAGGGGTGTGACAGACACGGCGGTGAGCTTCCAGGTTTCCTCGGCATGGCGGCTCATTTCCTCGGACAACGGAGAAGGGTGGCTAGAGTGGCTCGGGTGGTCACAGGCTCCGACGACATCGGGTGGGTCCTCTTGGTGAGCTGTGCAATGGGGAAACAGGATGAGGCGAAGCGGTAGTCCACGGTAAATAGGATTAGGGAGAGATGAGGGGCGCGGGGTGGTGAGACCTCGAGATTGAACTCGGTCTGAGGAGCTCCTCCGGCGGTGACCCTGGCGAGTTCAAGGGAGGCGGCTAGGGTTCGGAATATCGAAAAATAACAGTGGGCTAGAGGCGGGGAAGGTTTTGTAGGGATGGTTTGCGTGCGGGAGTTGGCGAATAGCAACCGAAATCGATCGCAATCGGCAGAATTTTTGTTCAGATTGAACCGTGTCGGGAGAGGACTCCGGCAGGAGGTTGAAGACGAGCTGACGGGTAGGGTCATAGTGTCAGCGGCACAGGGATGGGGATGTGGCTAGGCTGCTTCTGCTGCTGCTCCTGTCGGGTCGGCCTTGGGTCATTGCTGGTTGCGCGCGTGGTGGATATGACGAGCTGGGTAGGCCTTCGCGCGGTCGCACGTGCAGTGCACATGGGAGGGGAGGGTTTAGGCGGGTTGGGCCGGGAGTAGCTCGGCTGGTTAGTTAGGTTAGGCTTAGTTTTGTTTTTTCAATTTCTTTTTATTCTTTTTCTGATTTCTGTTTTCCTCGTATCTTTTGCATATATATTCCAAATGACTTCAAACCTGTCTCAAATTTTTTCTAAATATCAAAATATCAATATGGACTACTAGGGATACTTAATCCTGTCCATTCGAAATACAACATGCAATTTTCATTCAAAACCAATAAGAGATGCAAATAGGACACTTGAAATAAGAATTTGACAAAAAGGCTTTTGGGAAAAAGTTTTTGCATGATACTAATGATGCAATGCACATGAACCCTATGAATTTTTTCCATTCTAAAATCTGGGATGTTACATACTGACACTCACCAAGCAGCGGTACCCACATTACCAGAAGCTGGCCTATGGTGTCTTCGTGACAGCATGGCGATTGTAGCACTACTTCCAGGAGAACTCGATAGTTGTGGTGAACGACGCTCTGCTGAATCACATCCTTAACAACCCCGATACAACGCGGCGGGTCGCCCTCTGGGGCATCGAACTGCCCCCACGAGACATCACCTATGAGCGGACAACGATCAAGTCGCAAGTATTACCGGAATTCCTCGTCCATTGGATGGAGAACCAGCTCCCAGACATACCGGACATGTCCAACGACTATGACCTTAGATGGATCCAAGCATAAAGAAGGAGCTAGAGCGGGCGTCATCCTGACATCTCCCTAGGGCGACAAGATGCGGCATATCCTGTGGACGAAGTTACGCGCATCCAAGAACGAGGCGCAGTACGAAGCACTGATCCATGGGATGTAGATGGCCATGTCTTGCGGTGTAACAAGGCTTGTCATCTACGACGACTCCAACCTCGTGGTTCAACAAACCATGGATAGGTGTGACGCCTTGAGCGACAATATGATCGCATACCGCAACCTCTACAACACACTCGAAAGGGACTTTGATGGCTTTGAACTGCGACACGTCGGCCGCGAAAGCAACGAGGAGTCCAACACGCTCGCCAACATAGGCTCCACCTGCGCGCCGGGGCCACCATGCATATTCTTGGAGAAAATCTGCGAGAGGTCCATCAAGCTGAAGGCTACCGCAGGTCCACCAAATGTAGCAGCACACTCCGGGGCTACGCCACTGAGGGACTCAACCGTACATCACGTACCTGCTAACCAAAAAGCTACCGGATGACCCGACGGACGCGCGACACGTAGCTCAACACTCCAAGGACTTCACCATCATCGATGGGAGCTATACAAACACAGCATCACATGCGTCCTCCAACAATGCGTCACCAACGGTGACGGTAGGGGCATCCTCCTCAAGATACACAAGGGTACCTGCTGACATCACGCCGGTAGCCACGCTCTTGTCGTCAAAGCTCTACGAGCTGGCTTCTACTAGCCCACCGTGATGCGTGATGCCAAGGAATTAGTCGAAAGGTGCAACACCTGTCAGATATTCATGGATAAGCCGCACGCACGAGGCGCAGAACTCAGGCCAATACCCGTCGCCTGGCCCTTTACACAATAGGGTCTCGACATGGTTGGAAAGCTACAGAAATCATCGCTTGGAGGATACGTCTACCTCCTCGTAGTAGTCGACAAGTTCACCAATGGATTGAGGCCATGCCAGTGACAAACCAAACTGAAGCCACCACCGTCAAGTTCTTCCAATCCATCGTCTTCAGGTTTGGGGTGCCGCATAGCACCATCACCGACAATAGTACAAACTTCACCTCGAATGAGTTCCAGGATTTCTGTGAAAACCTGGGCATCAACATGAGCTACACTTCTTTGGCACACCCTCAGACCAATGGTCAAGTCGAGAAGGCCAACGACCTAGTCTGAAACTACATCAAGAAGCGCCTACTTTGGCCTCTCGAACGAGAGACATGATGTTGGGCCGAAGAGATGCCCTCCATATTATGGAGCCTACCCACAACTCCAAATAGTGCCACAGGCTACACACCATTCTTCATGGTGCATGGTGCCGAGGCAGTACTACCCACATAGGTGCGCTACAAAGCCCCAAGGTTCGTCGCTTACAACAAGGCCGAGTCTACAGTAGCACTCAAAGAACCTGTCGATCTCCTCGATGAAGCATGCAAAATCACCACGGAACGGTCAACCATGTACTAGCAGAGCCTTCGCAACTACCACAACTGACGGATGTGGCCAAGGTCCTTCGTCGAAGAAGACCTGATCCTACGACTGAAGCAGAAGGGGCACCTCAAACTCGAATCTCCGTGTGAAGGACCCTACGTGGTCACAAAAGTGATCCCATGTGGCACCCATCGCCTCAAGTACTTAGAGACTATAGTCGCATACTCCTACCTATGGAAAGTCGCACAGCTGCAACATTTCTATCCTTAGATGTTTTTTCCTTTACAATAAGGCTACTCAGCCAGACTACTTAGCCACACAATGTACCTACTTCTATTCTACAATAAATAAAGCTAAGTACCTCAACCATGTGTCTTTTTATGTTTAACTCTTCATGCATCTCGCACTCGGGGCTGTGCCTCCTTGACGACCTTGTCACACACAAAACTCACCATCACGATTGCCCGAGTAGGTGATTTAGCTTACAATCAAACCCTTGAAAACTCCAGCCCAGTTGTAGCCCAACTTACAGGTTGGCAAGGTGCAGAGATTTTAAAATCATTAGGCTAATGAAAAAGAATCGCATAATCACACTCGAACATATACAAGTTAACAAGCCTGCATTAATTAGAAGGCCAGGAAACGCCCAATCGAAAATATATGAACTTTACAACACTTATACGTTATGTGCAGGATAGAAATACTCTGTTGACGCTAAATAAGGATGTGGGTGCACTCGTCAAATAAATTCACGATGTTCTCCGCAGGCCAGGCAACCACCTGGTAGTGTGGAACCATGTTCCATACCATATCATCCGGAGGTGCCGGTGGCCCCTCCGCTATAGCATCCAAGTCCACGTCTGGACGTTGCATATGCACAAGTGCCAGCGTAGCCTTGGCACCTATGATAAGTTGCTAGTGCACGCACTCGCGTACAACACCAGCATCATGGAACCTTCACAGCAATGGCAAAAACCTTGCCGGGACTATGTCTAGAGGGAAAATCGCACTAAAAATATGCTTGAAGGACGACTGCGCCTTCTTTAGGAAGTGTAGCACCTGCAAAAGGCGATCCTGCAGGGTCGCCAGCACAGTCGCCCGATTTCGATCGGCCCGGAAGAATCCCCTAGCTTCCATCTCTACTTGAGTGAGGCAGTTCAGTCGAATGCTGATACGGTCCCTCTCTTCCCACGAAATGAGATTCACAACTACGTGAAACAAAGCAAGACACATCAGCCGAACTCACAACAAGTCAATAGCAAAAAGATAAAGTAGTCGAGGAGCACCCACATTTTAGCTGCTCGTTGACCTAGGGCACCTTGCCAAGAAGCTAACTCTCTCGCTCAATAGCTTCCTCAACCTTTGACTTCCGTACGTCAACATTGCCGCAGATGATCAATGTGTCTTTATCCAACTACTTCACGTGGTCGCGTGATGTCTAAAGTGCATAAATCATTTGTAGCTAGTTTCGAAATATAGATATCAATCTCACAGGGAGCCCAAAGGTAAGTGTTTATGGTGAAGTCTTTGTCACACCCAAAGTTGTCACATGTCTTTGAGTGAATTGACTACAAGTGTAAAAATGAGAATGAGATTTGGATTAAACTGGATGTATTTAAATAAAACTAAAATGTAGACTTTAGAAATAAAAAGCATAAAAGTAAAGAATGATTCAGTTGTTTGTTTTTTTCTGTAGATGACAAAAAAGGCGCAGGGAGATATAGTTCATGGTGATAGTGACTGTGCCAGATCGAAGAGTGATAAATGTAACAATTGTAATCTTATAAGCATATGTGTAGGCAAGCAACCCATAATTAGCCGAAACTCCTCTTGGTAGATTTCATCCCAACTTCAATAATCCTACTAGTCTGTTATCAAAACCATGGTCATACACTAGACGATTAAGACCCTTCAGGTAGCATAGCGATTAAGCTCCTTAGACCGGACTAATGCATTGAGTCGAGTCTAATAGTTTCCATTGATATCCTCGTGTCACTCGGGGGTCGCCGGTCTGCTAGCGAACAAGATCCTACCCATGTAGAACAAAGTATCATGTTGTCTGGGCCCTTAATTGGACAACAAGCATTAGGCATCCCACAAATAGTCAAGCACACATAATATAGTAATTAAAATAAATCACAAACTAATAGAAAATATATGAAGACACATCACACCCAAGGAACTTACTCACACATGAGAGACGGAAGCATCATCAATATAATTAAATAAAGGGAGTTCTTCTCGATATTACCATGGAGATCCATAATAAGAACAGAAAAGTAACCCAGCACAATTCAAGATGGGAAGAAACAATCTCAAACCCTAGTCTTGCAAGGTGAAGATCTCTCTCTCAAGTACAAGTAATGTCTATGGGGGTGTGTTGGCTTGGAGGTCAAAGATCGTGGAGTGGGATGAAGAACGTCTCCTCCTTCTTCTCCGGATCTCTTCTTTCTCCCTTCTGGATGGTGTGGCAACTCCTGTGTTGTGTTTTTGTCCCCGGTCCCTTCACGGAAGTTGTTCCTTTTGACAAGACAGAGGCGGTGGCAGCTATACAGACGAAAAAACATTCCTACTGTATAGTTGCTTCTTAAAGCCTTTGTACGCTTCCTTCGACTTCTTCCAAAGAGAGACTTGCTTGTTTTTGCCTGAATATTGTGTTTCTCTAGTTAAAACCCTCTATTGACATTCAGAACCTAAAACACACAATAAAACCCAAGTTTTCTTCGCTGCCAAAGTATTAGCGTTAGGTAAAGCTAGAAAAAGATCAAATCCGAGAGAAAACCATCAATAAAAACCATCAAAAATGTGCCGAATCTCATATGTATCAACTCCCCCAAGCTTAGATGTTGCTTGCCCTCAAGTGACAAGGAAATAAAAAAGAATAGCGGAGATTCGAGACTAAAATAAAAGAACATACAAGCTTGAATCGATGTCAAATTCTTTTCTTCACAATCCCTGCAATCTTAAACATGATCATACAAGTATGCACAAGATTGCACTGAGTCCACTTCCTAACCACGTATATCTTTCTAGCAAATAAATCATATGCCCGAGCAAGTGTCAAAAGTTTAGCTAGGAACGTGAGACAAATTCTTTTGCTATCTCTCTTTGTTGAGAGATAAAAACTTTTTTCTCTTGTTTCTTTAATCAATTAAGAGTTCTCAAGTTGGCACCGAAATATTCAATTTAAGAACAACTCATCTATTCCCATGTCAAAATTTCAAGACTCTCAAAGCACCTTTTTCCTTCCTTTGCCTTTCAAAAACTTTAGCTCTTTCATAGAGAAATCATGCCACTGTTCTTAACATGTTAATTGGGACTGTGTTGTGCACTCGTGACCATGCCAATGAATATGTTGAGGAATAATGGGTCAGAGGAGTACTACAACTTCACTTGGAACGTGAAACCACGAGGAAACTAAAATTTTACCCGTCATAGCATTGCTGCTACACACGTTTACATAACTCAATAGCCGAAATCAAGTGGTTTCCCACATTTAGATCGTTCGTTGGCCAGCGGAGTTAATAGTTCCCCATGGAGCACAACAGTGTTGTAATGATACGCGTAAAGCAATATCTTATGGTAATTATTAGAAAAAGTAGTGGCATAATCTCTACTACTTTGAAGCATCCATTTTATCAAACAATTTCATTCAAGGGTATTATCGAGTCTATTTATATTAAGCTCAAACGGGATGGAGTAGTTCTAAAATCAAATTCTTTGGGCTAAACATGGACTCAAGTCATCTTTTGGATTCTTTTTCGTGTTGTAAAAATGTAGGAAATATTTTAACCAAGTTCATTGCTCTTTTTTCAAAGCTAAAAAGGAGACACTAGTAAAGGAATATAATTTATAGGATAACAAGCTAAGTGGGGAGTGACTCTAGTGCAAGCGAGTAAATGATTGTAGGATCAATTTAAGGTTGCAGAAAAGATGATGAAAGGAATGTGATACCTCCTATTGCTTGCTTCGTTCTTGTATTTGAGTCGAACCCCCTCTATATTTCCATATTTCCAAGTCACCTGAAATTGAGCAATCTCCGAAAGAAACAAAGAAATGAACTTGCAATAAAAGTTACAACTAATTTTTTTATTTTTGCTTTAGGAATGCAAACTCTAAGTAAACATGCAATTTTGAAGAAGTAAAATAAATCAAAAGAAGAAATAAAAATATGAATGCAAGGTTTGGAGGTTTTCAAACCTCCCCCAAGCTTAGGCTATTGCTAGGCTCAGTTGTTGCCGTCATTCGGCGACTGATGGGGATACTGCTGGTAGTAGTCGGGGAAGTGGGTCATGAAGTGACTGAAGTTTTGAGTCAAGACACTCACATCTTCATTCACTCCATGAAGAGTGTTGTCAATCTCCCTAACGTGGTGGTTGAGGTACTGGAATTCCTGATAGGGGACATAGTTGTACCCTTGTTGTGGCTGGTTGGGCCACGGGTCCCAGGCTCCCCCTTGCTACTGCTACTGTCCCTCCCAAGCAGGGTTGTGTCCTTGCTCATCCTCATCCCGCTTCTCTCCTTCTTCATCT
Organism: Avena eriantha; assembly: GCA_910589775.1. NCBI lineage: Eukaryota > Viridiplantae > Streptophyta > Magnoliopsida > Poales > Poaceae > Avena > Avena eriantha. The sequence continues at coordinate 17,450,343 of OU342746.1, forward strand.
TCCTCTTGATCAGGCTGGAGTTCAGCCATGATCTCCATAACTTGGTCCTTGGTGAGGACCCAAGTGTCCTTCTCCACAATCGAGAAGGCTTGGGGACAGGGCAATGGAACCTGCTCACCCTGTGCAATATCAAGATGACTAAACTGATAGGCTCGGAGCCTCAAGTTAGCTTGGTAAACAACAAGGAAGTCACAAGCAGTTAAATACTTGACGTCCATAAGATTGGATCCGTCAACAGATTGCATAAGAGGTAATATAATATTTAATGCATGGGAAAGGTGGGTTACCAATCCACCAATGCGAATATCACCTTTAGTCTTGTTGCTTTGGTGGCGAAAGTGTTGGATGAGTAGAGCTGCAGGATTAGGCTTTGCGGCGCAGTGGGAAAGAGAGCCTTGGTGATCATTGCGATGTCCGCGTTGGCCATGGAACCGGTGTCACCTCTTCCCAGTAGTGTGTTAGCGAGGAATAAGGTGTAGTAGAGGATTTTTGGGTTCTGAATGGTGGACATCTTCATCTGGTAGAAGTTGGTGCCACCATTAACAGAAATGGCCTCCCAAGTTTCTCCGCTTCTAACGCTATATAGGTTAGTAACAGTTGGCTCCCCAACGTGGGGGAAGCCAAAAGCATCGCAAAATTGTTCAAAAGTTATTTCATAGGTCTGCCGATTCATGGTGAAGCTTACCGTGCACGCATTACCTTTCTCCCTATGGTCATCGTAGAAGGAGGCGAGGACCTCATGGGTAAGCTCAGTGTAGGTGTTGTGGCTTGCGAAGCCAAGCATTATCATCCCCACCTTGTTACACATGAGGTTGAAGTTCGCCTTCAACCCCGCCGCGGTGAGAAAGCTTGGTTGGCCCAACGTGTGGGAAGCACCCTCCTCGATGAGACCACGGCCAACTTGGGGTTGCGCTCGGCTCGGGACCCCGAGCTCGAGCCCTCACCACGTTGGCGCTTGCTCGTGCAAAACATGTTACCGATTTTGTTTATCATGATGCACTGAAAAATTTCACCATAAAACCTTAGGCTATAGTTTCTACATGATATATGAACGAACCTACATGGAGAAATTCAATCCTAACATGAGGAATCAATGGGAAAACAAAATAAGCTTGAGTTCATCCACTAGATCAATGTGAGAGTTTCAACCATAGAAATCTGAAAATAAAGCATGGATTGGGAGAGAAACATACCGATCTTTTGATTCCCCCACTCAAACGAACGAAATCCGTGAAGAATCAAAAGTTCTAGGTGGGTTTTGAGAGGTTTGGAGAGAGAATATGAGAGAAATAATGAGGAGGACGAAGAGACCTAGCCGCCCCAGTGCGATTTTATGGTCGCACCGAACTATACGACCAGAACTATACGGGCGGGATATGTTGTTCCGCCCGTATAGTTGCGGCGGCACCGCCAACTAGGGTTTCTTTATGCAGAACACAGCTATACGAACACAACTATACGGCCGGATTGCAATGATCCCGCCGTATAGTTGGTCATTAAACCATCTGTATCCTTAAGATAAATTTCTAAAACAGGCATCGATATCTATACGGCCCGAACTATACGGTCAGAATTTTTATTCCCGCCATATAGTTAGTCATTAAATAGTCAGTACTTTTGAGAAGAAATTTTATGAAGGCATCGATATCTATTCGACCGCAGCTATATGGCCAGAATTTTTATTCCCACCATATAGTTGGTCATTAAATTCTCTGTGTCTTCGAAGAAAATTTGTTGATGGCAAAGATATCTATACGACCGGAACTATACATACGAAATTTTTATTCCTGTTGTATAGTTGGTCATTAAACCATCAGTAGTGATCAAAAATTTTCCATTTTTTGGAGAATACCTTCTTATCCCAAAACTTACCGAAATACCTTATTTTTGACAGAAAATTGACAGTAGAAACTATCAACCAACGTTAGCGTATGAAGAGCAGAATTTTAGTCTTCGTAGATAAAACTCAAACTTTTAAAATTATTCTTATTCTATACTCATTCAGTTGACATTTCTACTACTTATTGGTAGCTGCATCTTCATGGGCGTGCTTCCGCAAGAATGTCTGTGAAAAAGTGGTAGGAATGTGATGAACTTATTATTCTCTAGTTTATTTTATTGACGATATGGGTTGACTCCCATTAAGAATTTTATTAAGAATGGTTGAGTAACTCAACCCCTTCTCTGTTCTTGAATTCTTACCTTGGGTTGCCCCTTATCAAAGGCACTTACCACATGAACTCGTTTTGCCGGTGGAATATATCTTTCTTCTGCTTCTAGGTTCTTTGGAAAATACCGGATGATTTCAGCATCATAAACATTGAAGATTATTTTTCCTTGAGCATAGTCAACTTCTGCTCCTGCAGTACTATGGAAAGGTCTTCCAAGTATTATAGATAATTTTTCATCCTTTGGCATTTCAAGAATAATAAAATCAGTGGGAATAACATGCTAATCTATTCTTAGTAGAACATCCTCAATCATACCAATGGGTTGTTTAGTGGACTTATCAACCATCTGTAAAGTGATAGTAGTAGGGGAATACTCCCCTAATCCTAACCTTTTATAGAGGGAGTATGGCATTACACTAACTCCTGCACCTAAATCACACAAAGCATTGTGAATATTAGTCTTGCCTATTGAGCATGAAATAGTTGGTATTCCGGGATCTCCTGACTTAGACAATAGTTTCCCATTAGTAGGATAACTAGTCACTATTGCAATAGTTTCAGTTATTTCTTTCTTTCTACTAAGAATATCACGGAGGAATTTAGAATAGGTAGGAACTTTGATTGCATCCGTAAACAGAATTTCTAGATGAAGGTCACCAAGTGCTTTTGTAAAAGAATCATAGATTACCTGATCTGGTGCTTTCTCTTTTCGATCTGGATAAGGAAGCTTTTTCTCACTTTTCTTATTCTTTTCTTTTACCTTTTGTGGGGGGTCAGGATCTTTTGTTGCTTTCTTTTGTTGTTTCTTATCGCTTTTCTTCTTTTCCACTACAACAACTTCATCTTTGTTGCTCACTTCTTTTTTTCTCTTGGATCAACTGTCTCTGCATCAGAGTCATAACGGTCATCCTGTGCATCATCTTGGTCCTCCTTGGTTTGATCTTGTGTTTCTTGAGCAGTTTCATCTTGAGGATCCACCAATGTATCATATTCTTGGCTTTCTTCGAGCAAGGCTTTTTCTTTTCACTCTCTTTTAGCTTCATATTCTGGTGGTCCTAATGTTCCTGTAACAACTGCACCTCTTAATGTAACAACATTAGTAGAAACGGGAATATCTTTATCATCTTGAAGAAAATTTTGATAACCAGATGCTATTTTTTCACACTGGGTTTCAATCATACTAAGATACTTGTGAAATATTTTAATTTCTTGGCCAATCTCATCATAATTTTCTGTGAGTTCCGCCAAAATATTTTTATGTTTATGAAAGTACTTATGCAGGTTGTTATGAGATTTGCTTGTCGATGTTTTAATTCTTGAAAAACTTTCCTAGTTTCATCTTCTTCAGTTAAAACTTGTAACAAGTGTACTTTGTTTTCCTTAACAAGTTCAGAAGGTATACCTTTTTGTTTCATTGTTTTGCATACTTCAGGCATAAGATCAGGAGTTACCCAAAGTATCCCTTTTTCCAGCTTAGTGCCAAAATCAGGATTATATAAAGAATCATTCTTAGCCCCAGTAGACATCAATTCTAAACATTCTTCAATAGTTAAAGTATTTATCGATCCTCTACTGAGAAGTCAAGCAAATCTCTACATTGAGTATTAATGCCGTGGTAAAATAAATGGCAAATAGTTGATTCAGAATAGCCATGATTAGGAACACTATTAATCATCCCAAAGAATCTATCTCAGGCTTGTGGGTAGTTTTCTCCCACATTCTGACTAAAGTTTCCTATATTCTTTCTTAGTTTAATTTCAGTTACCTTTTTAAAACGATTAAACCTGTTTATGAACTTGACAATGTAGTTTTCCCAACATTTAATGTATTGGTGAGGGTGAGAATATAACTAGTCTAGAGCCTTACCTTTAAGAGACCAACGAAATAATTTTAGACGAAAGAAATCCCTTGGCAAACCTTTTGGTCCAAGTGATGGTACCGCATTGTTGAACTCTCTAAGATTTCTTCCCGGGTCTTCATCTTCCCTTCCACTAAAAGCTTTTTCCTGCAAATTTTTAATAATTCTGCCATCAAAACGATATTCTCTAACTCCAGGGTTAGGGAACTCTATTGGTTGCTTAAGAAATTCTAAACTTGGAGCACTGTATTCTCTGAGAGTTTTCTCAGGTTTCCTGGGAGTTGTCCTCTAAATAGACATGATTTCCATTATATCACTCAAGTTTTCAATTTCAACTTTATTTGATCTTAAAAGTTTTTCAATAATTTCCTCGCGTCTCTAAGAAGGCACGTGATCAATATAATCTGGTAAACAGGTCCTACCTGAGCATGTAGACCCTTTGTCTCCTAGTGAGAACATTTTTGTAGTAGTAACACCTGAAATGTCAAGAGACAAACACTTAGCGCTTACCTCCTTGGCAATGGCACCAGAAAATATCTTGATGTCTACAAGTGCACATATTGTTTGTAGCTAGTTTTGAAGTATAGATATCGATCCCACAGGGAGCCCAACAGAAAGTGTTTATGGTGAAGTCTCTGTCACACCCAAAGTTGTCACAGGTCTTCGAGTGAATTGACTGCAAGTGTAAAAATGAGAATGAGATTTGGATTAAACTGGATGTATTTAAATAAAACTAAAATGTAGACTTCAGACATAAAAAGCATAAAAGTAAAGAACGATTCGATTGTTTGTTGTTTTCTGCAGATGATGAAAAAGGCGCGGGGAGATACAGTTCATGGTAATAGTGATAATGATAAATGTAACAATTGTAATCTTATAAGTATATGTGTAGGCGAGCAACCCATAATTAGCCGAAACTCCTCTTGGTAGATTTCATCCCAACTTCAATAATCCTACTAGTTTGTTACCAAAACCATGGTCAGACACTAGACGATTAAGACCCTTCAAGTCACTTAGCGATTAAGCTCCTTGGATCGGACTAATGCAATAAGCATGATGGTTCCTCGTTATCCTCAAGTTTACTAGTTTTCCATTGATATCCCCTTGTCACTCAAGGGTCGCCGGTCTGCTAGCGAACAAGATCCTAACCATGTAGAACAAATTATCATGTTGTCTGGGCCCTTAACTGGACAACATGCATTAGGCATCCCACAGATAGTCAAGCACACATAATATAGTAATTAAAATCAATCACAAACTAATGGAAAATATATGAAGGCACATCACATCTCACCAATCCCTTACATCTCCCATGCCCAAGAAACTTACTCACACATGAGAGAAGGAAACATCATCAATTAAATAAAGGGAGTTCTTCTCGATATTACCATGGAGATCCACAATAAGAATAGAAAAGTAATCCAACACAATTCAAGATGGGAAGAAACAGTCTCAAACCCTAGTCTTGCAAGGTGAAGATCTCTCTCTCTCTCTAAAGTACAAGTAATGGCTATGGGGGTGTGTTGGCTAGGAGGTCGAAGATCGTGGAGCGAGATGAAGAACGTCTCATCCTTCTTCTCCGGATCTCTTCTTTCTCCCTTCTGGATGGTGTGGCGGCTGCTGTGTTGTGTTTTTGTCCCTGGTCCCTTCATGGAAGTTGTTCCTTTTGACAAGACGGAGGCGGTGGCAGCTATATGGTGGGAACTATATGGCTGGAAATATATTCCCTCCATATAGTTGCTTGTTAAAGCCTCTCTATACTTCCCTCAATTTCTTCCAAAGAGAGACTTGCTTGTTTTCGCCCGAATATTGTGTTTCTCTAGTTAAAACCCTCTATTGACGTTCAGAACCTGAAACACACATTAACACTAGAAAACAATCAAATCCAGGAGAAAACCATTAATAAAAACCATCAAAAATATGTCTAATCTCATAGCTATCATCACGCAAGAGAGAAAGCAGTGATAACTCGTCCACCCTCGATTGTGGAGGAGCCAACGGCGCGACAGAAGATGACCGGCCATGCACGCCACTCGTAGGCCCCTAGCCACACAAACAATTGAAGGATAAGAATCACTGATCAAGGAATTTAGGTATGAAGAAACAAGAGAAGCGTCAAGCAGCCAAAATAAACATATCAAGCTTAAATAAATTCATGATGGGGCGCCCCCACAGAAGTACTATAGGACAACTCGTGTACCTAGCATAACTATACAACACGTAGAAGAAAATCTAGGCATATGCATCAGTACTCGCGGGCTTCGCGAACTCCGCGGCAACCACCGACGTCATGGCCTTTGTAGCAGCAGCCCTCGACAATGTGGACTTCGCCGCATTTAGTCGATTTTGCTCCGTGGAATACTTCACGAGCGTCTCTATGAGCCTTGGCCTGTACTTCTAACAGCAAGCAGCAAAAGGACCGAATGCTACGTCTTCGCCATCTGTCACCAGCATCTTTGACGTGATCTTGCTCACGTTCAGCTCAGTGCTGCATGCCTGCACCATCGCCATCTCGAGGGATGCACTCGCTCCCTTATGCATCTACTTGTAGTCCACCAGCACGCCCCCGGCAAAAGCTTCAGCGAGGCCATCAACATCCTCAATTGAATTTTCCTTCGCCATGATCTCCTCTCGGAGACATCGAAACACGACCTTGGCCTTTTGGAGTGCGTCTTTAGCGCAAGCGCTGCGGTCCTTACTGCAGCCACGACGCTAGCCAAGAGATCCTCGTGGGCTAGCTCCTGACAGTCAAAGTCTATACCGGTCACATCTGCGAAACAACATCAGTTCACAATCAATGACAAGAAGAAGTCAAAGACATCAACGCATTCAAACATAAAGTTGAACCAGAAAACAAATCAGATAGAGTCTGGGCAGCGGCTATGTTCTACAAACCCGTGCTCCCTTTCAGCCACAGCTATCGCCCGTTCTTCCTCACGCCGCCGCGACTCCTCCTTATAGTGCTCGACGGCATCGACTGCGTCTTTCATCCTCGTCACTGCCATGCTGAGCCTCTTTTCAAGAGAGCTCGGTCAAAGAATACTCTCATTGTTTCCCTCTGGCAGAAGAAGGTGCATTAATCAGGAATTGCCTCTAGTTTCATGTGGAACAATCAGAGAGCAAAAGAACTTACTCTACAACTACCGATGGTCAGTATCGAGCCGCACGTAATCCTTTCCAAGGCGAATCTTGTCTTGTAGAAAGGGCTGCAATATATTTTGTATCATAAAAACACAAAAGTACTTGGGGGCTCCCTCCTATGACTACACAAGCACTTACGTGGTCGCCCAAAGACTCCGAAGTTTCTTTTCTGGTCATCCGGGTCAACACCTTGTGTTCCCCCGGCTTGGAGGAACTCGAGGATGTCACGCCGGAGTTGGCCGCTGTCTTTGAGGAAGGCTCGGGCTATTCCACAAGATTTTCCTTGGAGTCCACGACTCCCTCATCTTCCAATTCATAGACGGTGTCCCACGAACATGATTCTGCGACACTTCAGTCCAGGCACAAGATAATAAGTATAAGGAGAACAATAAGAAGAACACTTTACAAACATCACAAAAAGGAGCAGAAACTCACCCGTCAAATCTATCGAGGTCAAAAGTCTCGTCCTGTTTTTGCTTCTTTAGAGGCAGGGGACACATGCTGCGAATGGGCACCGCCAGAATCGGACCCATGGCACCCTCTTCAGAAGTAGGATCTTTCGGTGTCCTTGGAATAGGGGCATCCGACTCCTTGCCCCGCTCTCGCTTGCAAGACCCAGCCGCACCAGACTAAGGGGCTACATGTGACTCAGTGGCAAGCACAGTCGAGTCCGACTCATCTACCTCTGCGGCCTCAGGAGAGATTATTCCTTATGGCTGAGGAGGCATTGAGCGTGCAACCTTCCACTCCTGCAACAAAGAGGATAATGCCACCAGTTCATTAATATTGTCCTATGGACACAAGGAAACATTCAACAAAAGATTACATCTGGAGGAGCAAAAGTAGCATGGAAGGGAAGGATGCTCGACTCCACGGGAAGCTTCTCCTTCAAGGTGATCTTGGTTAGCAACCTGATCATCTTCTCGAGCTCCACCGAAGTCATGTCCTCCACACAGAAGCGTGTTGGATCCATCACTCTAGTCCAGAGGTACATCGGATATCCCGTGGCCTACAGCGGCTGCACTCAATGTCGTAGGCACATTCAAATGAGGTGCACGCTAGTCACCTCCTTTCCTCGGATGAGCTAAAGATCCTGCACTCTGATGGCTCAATGCACGACGCCTAGAAAAGTGCTGGTGTGGTGTTGATGTAGAGCTCGTTGGGAACCCCAAGAGGAAGGTATGATAACCACAGCAGCAAGTTTCCCTCAGTTATGAAACCAAGGTTTAATCGAACCAGTAGGAGCAAGGAAACACCCCAAAGGTGTTGCCAGCTGAACCTTGGCAGGGCACACTACCGATGCTAGTAGCAATGTGGAGACCTACACAACACAACCACAGAACTTTGTCCCCAACTTGTGATGAGGTTGTCAATCTCACCGTGTTTTGCGGAAAACAAAGGATTAAACGTATCGAATGGAAAGAAGTAATAGTTTGCAGAAAGTAAACACAAAGTAGCAAAAGATTGTAGATTGTATGTAAAGACAAGGACCGGGATCCGTAGTTCACTAGAGGCGGCTCTCCTTAAGATAGATAACATGCTGGGTGAACAAATTACAGTGGGGCAATTGACAAGCATCGAGAAAGCAATACATGCATATACTAATCATCTTGACTCCTTTGGAACTTGATTGGGCATTACAACATTATACATAGACCGCCATCCAACTGCATCTATGACTAATAATCCACCTTCAGGTTATCATCCGAACCCCCTCCAGTATTAAGTTGCAAGCAACAGATTATTGCTTTACGAACTGCGTGTAAACTAAACAATACGATTGTTCTATGAACAAAGGATTGTTGTTTTCTCCCTAGTAGCAACAACACATCTAGTACCTTAGAGATTTCTGTCACTTCCCCAGATTACCAGAGGCATGAACCCACTATCGAGCATAAATACTAACTCTTGGAGTTGCTAGAATCTACTTGGCCAAGATAGCTACTAACAACAGAAAGCATGCAAGATCACAAATAACAAAGACATGATAGAATCAATAATCAATCTGAAATAGCATCTCAATATCCATCGGATCCCCACAAACACAACATGTAGAATTACAAATAGATGATCTTGATCATGAACGGAGCTCACAAGATCTAAACATGAAAGAACAAAGGAGGAGAACCAGCCATCTAGCTACTTCATTGATCCGTAGTCCAAGGATGAACTACTCACGCATCACGCCGGAGGCTTGCATGGTGATGAAGAAGGCATCCAGGGTGAATTCCCCTCTCCGGCAGGGTGCCGGGAAGAGCTTCAGATCTCTCCCGATCTAGGTATGGAGATTACGGCGGCTACAGTCTCTTTCATGGATTTTTGATTGGGCACTTAGGGTTTTTGTCCGGAGGGCATCTTATAGGCGGAAGGGGACGCCAAGGAGGTGCCAAGGGCCACCACACCACCCCCTGGCGCGGGCCAAGCCTGGCCGCGCGGCCAGGTGGTGTGGCCGGCCTCTGGCCCCTCTCCGTCTCGTATTCTGGCATCTAATGTCTTCCGAAAAAATAGGCAATTTGGCTTTTGTCCCGTCCAATTCCGAGAATATTCATTTTCTGACTTTCCTGGAACCAAAAACAGCAGAAAACAGGCAGCTGACACTGTGGCTCTTGTTAATAGGTTAGTCCAAGAAATCATATGAAAGTACTCCAAAGTTGGAAAAAAACACAAGAAAGTGGATAAAACCAAGCATGGAACATCAAAAATTATAGATACATTTGCAATGTATCACACTCACTCATACAAGACCTCCACGTCAATCTCCTTGCTAGACATAACTGCATTCTTCCAAGCCCTCTTCTTCTTCAGCTCCGCCTTTGGATCAAAGGAGCGAGGCCAAACCTCTACTCTGCTGCCTTTTGGTCTCAAATATAGAATCACTTGTCTCTCCATCCCTGGGCAGAGTCAACCATGCCAAGGCTAAAGTACTAGACATGGGGGTCCACAGATATACCGCACCTGCTAATGTCATACACTATGGATCCTGACCTTGACTGCCTCTTCAAATTGAAAAGCTTCTTGAAGAGGCCAAAGTGCGGCTCGATATCGATCCAGCACTCACAAAGAGTGATGAAGCACACGATGTGCACAATAGAATTGGGAGTTAGATGGTGAAGCTGAATCCCATAAAACAAAGTAATCCATGAACAAAGTTGTGGAGGGAAGTGAGAGACCTCGAAGAAGGAAGCCAATGAACATCACGTGAAATCCGACAGGAGGATCGAGAATTACCCCTGTCCCAGGAATCCGACATTCATCTCCTTTGGCCGTAATAAGACCGACTTGGCAGTGAGGATGGAACTCATGTGCCTTCAGAGTAGAACACCGCCAAGACCCATTGGTCACCCGAGTACCGGGGCCCATCTTTTTGGGAGCGGCAACAGCGACGCTAGATCCAGCAATAACGACGGACTTGGCAGCCTTTTTCTTCCCCATCTTCCTTCGAGGCAGGGACCGCAGGAACTAACTAGGGAATTCCCTAAGAACGTACAGTGCAGAAAGGGGTGAAGAGTAGTGGAGAGAAGAAGAGCGACAATGGCAGCAGCACGAGGAGGAAGAAGAGGCAAAGTACAAAAGTACCGCCTCAATCTGCTACTTAAGCACTGGTGAAAGATCATCTGATGGCTAGAAATTCTCTACTCTGATGTGTGGCACACATCGGCGAAGACACGTGGTGGTTCATGCATAGAACTGTCACTGGACAATCCCCACTCAGCACGAAAATTGAGGAGACATAGTTAAAACCCCAAAATTACACGTGATTGGTGAAATCCTGGTTAGATGTTGGGGCCCACAACTATCACATCCCATCAGCACCGCTCACGCCTGTGGCTGAGCTCATGAAATCGTCAGCAATGACGCCATCAACACTCGCACCATTAGCAGCTCAAGGAAAAGTGTTCAACGGTAATTTTTCTTTGACTAACTAAGTAATTTCTTGAGTCTATGACTCGACCAAATACTCGGGGGATACTCCCAACAGGAGCGTTGGTCGCGCACTCGAAGATCTTCCGGGTCTAGTGAACCCGCCATCCACATACAAATCCAGGGCCATTATGCCTTGACCCCTCCTTCGAATTAACGATTCGACTATGGACTCGAGGGATACTCCCATAGGGAGCACTGGAAGCTCAACCGTCAAGCTACGGACAACGACAGTAGTCGCGAAATTTCAAAGTCCCCACTCGAGTCTACGACTCGAATAGGCACTCAGGGGCTGCGCCCATAGGGAGCGCTGGTCGCGCACCCAATGAAAAGGCAAAATAAACTATTTATGGCAAAAAAATGTGTTGACCACGTCCGCACCATAAGCATCCAAAGTATTCGATGACCTTGTCTCCAACCAAACATGAAATTGCCTTGCAACGAGACAACATCTCCTGGGCCACCCGAAACACCTCCGTGGTGATAAAACTTTGGATGCCGCATTTACAACGTGAACATAAGACCTGCGGATGCAATGCAATTGCCTGGCAATGCACCCGCTGTGCTCTACCAGAAGTATAGTGTGCCTATAGGCACGATGAAAAAGACTCAACGGATGCGTTGAGTGCATACATTAAACACTGGAATTCGACTCTATAAGGCCTCCGTGGCATGCGTCGAATTACGCCAGCAACTTTCCAAATTTGAGTCCGGGGACTCGAGTTTGAGTAGATAGTGTTGTTTCGCCCTAAGGTAGTTAAGTTATCCTGATCCGTCGGATGAATCAGGTACATATATCAACTATCCCTATGACATAAGTAGTAACCCGATAAAATGTTTGGATGAGCACTCAAAATAATTCATAGTCTCCATCTGAATCTATGATTCGAACAGACACTCGGGGGCTACTGACATGGATATGCCCCACAGGCACCCATGTTTGGCCTATATGGTGCAACCCAAGAGAAGCTTACGGCAAGGCCAAAGACGATTCAGGTGGCCTATGACCTAGAAGATGCAGATCCTTGGGAAGCATGACAATGTGTAGATAGGAAACTTAAAGGGAAAAACCCTAATTTTTAACCGACTTGGCCTCCTATCCCGAGACCTAGCCTCCCTATATAAAGGCTATGAGGGAGCATCAATAAGAACACCTCGCTACCCTAGTTCACACACTTCTAGATTGCACCTGCACACTCTGGAATAAATAAGAGGCTTTTGTTATCTTTGCTTACTATCACTACAACTTTCATTTCACGCGTTGTGACGTAAAATATCTGTGATGCTTTAAGAGTAGACACCATTTCAGCAAGTGTGATTTTTATGACGTCGCGATGATACGTTGCAAACGTATCTATAATTTTTGATATTCCATGCTTGTTTTATATCTACTTTCTTATGTTTTGTCCACACTTTGGAGTACTTTTACACATTTTCTAGATCTAACCTATTAACAAGATGCCACAGTGCCAGTTGCCTGTTTTCTGCTATTTTTGGTTCTAGAAAAGCTAGAAAATGAATATTCTTGGAATTGGACCGGACAAAAGCCAAAGTTGATATTTTACCGGAAGACTCACGGAGCTAGAAGACAAGACGGAGAGGGGCTAGGGGCTGGCCACACCACCTGGTGGTGCGGGCCAGGCTAGGCCACGCCAGGGGATGGTGTGGGCCCCTCCGGCACCTCCTCAGCCTCCCCTCTCGCCTATAAGAAGCCTTTGATGAGAAAACCCTAAATCCGGAGCCTCCAGCCACGAAAAGTTCCGCAGTGCCACCGCCACCGAAGGGGAGATTCGGGGTACAGAAAGGATCTGTTCCGGCACCCTGCCGGGACGGGGAAGTGCCCCCGGAGCCATCTCCATCGATCTCCACCACCATCTCCATCGCCATTGCTGATTCTCATGATGATGAGGAATAGATTTTCCTTTTGGCTAAGGGTTCTACCGGTAGCTATGTGTTCATCTCTCTCTCTATGCATGATCATATTGTGATCATGAGCTTTGTAATCAAGTAGATCTACCTTGCTACTCAAGTGCTTTAATAGATCTCTGCTCTCCCCATGTGTGTGAAAGTGACAGCATGCACACCATGGTGGCATTTAGGCTAGAGATTACAAATACTCGTTATGAGTTATATTTGGAGTTGGATGTCTCTATGAAATTATGGCGTTTGTTGGAACCATCTAGTGCTCAAGGTGATAGTGTGGGGTTATCTAGATGGGAAAAACGAACTTTGAGGTGTGCTGTTATAGCCCTACCATGGATTAGAGTGTCCAACCGGGGAGTAGTTCAGGGTAGAATAATGAAGAGAATATATTTATATGAGAGAGTCCACTAGTAATAGTATGATCCCTAGACCTTATTTCTAAGCATTGTAACATGTTTGCTTGAGAGGGATACCTTTGACTACTTCCTCCCTGAGTTCAATAAATCTTGGGTAATCGACTTAACGGAAACTTGCTGCTGTTCTACAAATGTAACACCCTCGAATCAGCCCTATGCAAGTTTTAGCGATTCCCGCCAAACTCGCATAGAAACGATTCAAAGATGCCCACTAGGCACTTGCGTGCGGTTGGAAAACGAAGTAATACCATTACACAATAGTTCACGTTTGAACCCACAACACATATATATATATATACAACAACTACTCATCGACTCAAGAATACAAATATACAACACAAAGATCCAAATCACCTTGAAACGATACAACATTCGAGTATGGATAAGATGCAAATGGGGCTAAGAGCCCTAAAGAATAACCAATGGCGTCCATGACCGTGCCCAGGCCAAGACGGAAGGGTAACCCTGCTAACGACGTCGATCTCATACCGGCTAAAACAAAAGGGGTGCCGACAAAGGGCAAAGGAAAAAGGGAGCGGTCAGTACTGAGGCCAGTACATGGCGAGGCTAGAATTCGGCGGTCTCGCCTACATAGGTATGGTGGACTGAAGCGGCAGCGAAGCATGCACTAAACAACCTATAGAGACACGATACAACTATCGACTATTAGAGAAGGATAAGAAAGATCTATTCAGATCCAGCCTCAGAGTAACACCAAAACATACCCATCCTGGTATTTCCCCCTCGAGACCAAACGAGGAAGTCAAACCGAGGAACTCACATAGTTGGTAGTTTTATTCATTCCATTATAGTTGCAGCACTTACTAGGCAGATATAGATAGCACGAGTCATCCTGATAGCATAAGTAGTGGGCAGTTTTAGTTAACCATTCAGTTGTAGTTGCAGTACTTACTAGTCATATACAATTAGCATGTGACATCCCAAACCCAGCAGTTGTTGGCACTTTTATTTCATTCCATTGGAGTCGTGATACTTACTAGGCAGGTATAACATGACACGATACACCCCAGTTCCACCAGTTGTTGGCACTTTTATTATCCATTCCATTGTAGTGAAGCTGATTACTAGTCACATATCTTAAGTCAAATTCACAACACTACTTTAGTTATTGTTTTCTGTGCTCCAAGTCGTCCATAACCGCGGGCATGGCTTTCAGAAAGATTTACCCTACATGGGTGCACAAATAGCAACTCACACATGATCAACCTCGGAAAAAACCAAATCAAAACCCAACGAGGCTTTCACGACAAAGCAATCACAAGATTCATAAAATATTTCATGGGGCCAACCCACAAAGCTACACACAACGAAGTTGGCCGGCTCTGGAACGGCCCCAGGGTTTGTGATGACGGCTGTAAATGACTGGGAACCCAAAAGTGTTACTGGGCTTGTCGATACCGCAAAAACGTGGCACGATCCAAAATATTACAGGTGCTCCACGCATAATCTTAAATAAAGTAGTAAAGCATGGCATAAGTACATGATAGTAATAAAGCCCCAAACTAGTTTGTGGCCCCAAGACATAAGAAATGAATCAAGCCCTAGCTAAGGGAGATCCATAGGGTCTCCCGGATGTGGATAGTGCGAATAATCAAGGAACAGGTATCAAGTACTCGGGGCCTACGGGACACAAGTGGACATGAAAAACCAAATAGCATATATTGCCCACCGGTGCCTCTTTCATTAGTTGACCCAGCAATTTAATAGTTGTATTTAAAGTCATGATCCTCTCCACCGTAAAGCATATGACAACATTCCAACAACTGTGTGGTACTTCACGACACGGGATCGCACCTGAGCAAGCGACTACGACTCGCAAGACCATCTATCTACCAAATAACAGGTAATAGGAGGTGTCCAAGGCAATATAAAGGCTGCACAGAATATATCTGGTACGGAACACTAAAGCATCGCGACACGGATAGAAATATATCAACAGGAGGAAATAAATACTATAAATGCAAAATAGGTAGAAAGGGGGAGAATGCTCGCCTGGAAAACACTGTCGAAGATACATTATCCGAAGAACTTGTCGATACTCGCATCAACTCAACGGCTTAATCCGTGAAGAAGCAAAGCACTAAAAGAAACACCGGATGCACTATTTAATACTACGAAAGAAGATCCGGCATGTTTATGATATGATGCATGGAATGGCAAAGATGCGGTGTGATTAGACAATATTAAACGGAACTAGGGTCCCGACATTTAATTAAGAGGTTCATGTTGTTTAACTAGCCCGCAATTTAAATGTTGTCTTAACAAGGCAAAAGCATGGCAATGGTTCGGAACACAAATTTAAATGGAGTCAATATAATACTAGAATAGCCCGCATATAGTCTCCATATTTAATAATTAGGTGAGTCGACAAAAAACCCCCAAACAAAAGAATATGTATGCGACCATGAACAATTTAATATGAAACAAGTATATGGATGACAATTTGTAAAATAGAGGTCTCGAATCAGGGTCACACATCTCGACTTGGGGTTCTGAAAGATCCGGGCCCGACTTCGAACTCCGGAAGATCTTCGGGATTCGGAAGGATCGGTCTTCGAGTCCAGGTTCGGGGTCTTCGGTTCCAAGACAATGATCTTGTCTTTCAGTGTCAAAGGCATTGGGGTTTCACCACATTCACCGATGGCAAACTTGGGTGACATCGGAAGAACTCGACGGTGCCAGGAATTGCCTTGGTGCGACCACATCTACATATCGTAGGCGTCGCATCGGAGGTAGATGGTTCACTATTATTATCACCACGCCATCTTCACGTGATTGTTAGCATGTCTTCACACACATCACCGGCAAGGCACACAGGAGCATATGAGAAGAAGATCATGGTCAACAAATATCAACTGGGCCTTATGTTCTAGGCAGCAACATGACACAGGAGCAGACTACCTGCAGTAGAGTGTCAGGGCTGAAGGGGAGCACGTCCATGAGGAAAAAGTGGCGGGTTCGTGTGGCGTTGTAGAGGGAGGTGACATCGGCGATGCACACATGCAGAAGGCCACGACACCGACAGCCGGTCTTAGGGCGGAGGAAGAAGCGGCCGTCGACGCCGGGAGAGGGAGGTGCTCGGGCGAGGCGGGAGTTGCACGTCGTGGCCGTGATGCGAGCGTCCATGGTGGCTTGCTGCAGAGGAGGCCGGCATGGCCGTGACCGGTGGGGATGCAGGAACGCGCATGGGCGGCTCTGCTCGGGGAGCTAGACGAGACGGGGCGGGGCGACGGATCCTAGCGGCGCACCGGACCATGCCGAGGGAGGAGGCAGAGGCCGGCCGGAGGAGGGGCTCGGCCTGCACGGGTCGCTGGCGACAGTAGAGGGGGAGGTGGCTGGGGTAGGGGTGCGACCTGAGCGGGACGAGGGAGGCCACACTAGGAGGGGAGGATGGAGTAGGGGCGGTCGGAGCTTGTTGATGTGGAAGTGGCGGCGCGGGGGACGAGGCCGGCCATCGTGGGGCACCACGGTGTCGGGGACCGAGAACGGCGGCTGACGGAGATCGACGCGGGCCAGAGGATGGAGAAGGAGGCAACACGATGAGGCGAGCCTGAGAGGGAGGGCTGAGAGGAGGGGTGGCGGCGTTGGGTTCTTGCGGCGACGAGAAGGGGTTGGTGGCGACAGAACGAGGGGAGGCGGCAGCGCCATGTGGCTAGAGAGGAGGCGTGATGCGACAGGGTCGCGAGGTTGGTGGAGGGGATCACGAGCACGGGGTGGGGATGGTGGTGACATGCGGGGTGTGCGCGCTGCTCATGGGGTGGGGCCGGCGACGGGGCGGCGCTGCTACGCGTTTGTGTCATAGCAGCGTGTCGGCTGGGACGCAAGGGTGCAGGGCGACGCGGTCGGGCTGCTATGCTGGCGCGATGGATGCGATTGGTATTGCATGCTGCACGCTGCTGTGGGGCCGAGCAGGTCAGCTAGGTAGGGTCGCGGCGCGCGGTGCGATGCGTGTCCGTGCCTATGCGTTTTTTGTGTGAGAGCGGCGGCGACAGGTTAGGGTGTGGCTAGGTAGGTAGAAAGGTTAGCTAGGGTTAGGGTTTGGTTTAGTTTGGAGGTGGCCGCCTGGGCTTTTGGGCCTGGCTGGCTGCCTCCCAAAAATAATATAAATTTTTATTTATTGTGTAAAAGGCTTTTGTAATTAGTTTTTAGACAAACAAAAGACCCGAAAAAGCCCGGAGTGTTGATTTGAAATTAAAAGAGGGGATAACCGGAACACAAGATAGGCTTTTACAAAATAGTTTTAGACAAACATATGCATGATGATGATGATGCTCAAATGCAATGTGGCATGATGACATGAGCATGTAGTCATGATGATGCACAAAATAGTAAACAACACGCGATTTTCTGGTAGTGGTTTTACCGGGGTGCTACAATTCAACACCACAAACAATGGATCTCGCCCTCGAGATCCGCCTCATGGTACAGGGAAGAAGGTCGATGATCTGAGTCTTCTCGCTTCAGGTAGATCCTCGCGACACCACTAACAAGGATTCTTGCTCCATCTTGAAATCAGCGACACCACCAACAAGTGGTCGTTGTTCACGTTCGTTGAGAGAACACTCCGGAGAAACATGGACGAAGGCAGAGGTCTCGACAGATAAGGCCACTTCTAACTTTCGTGGAAGGAGTAAAATTGCATTTATCCACCCATTTAATGTATAGAAGCAAATGATAAGAGTAGTGGTATGGTCGCGACTCCATCCCGCACTCAAAGCATTACTTTGTACATAAATAGAAGATTTATGCAATCAACTCTCAGAATTAAGACTGAAGATCTTAACAAGCGATGTACAGAAACACAAAGGAGTGATGTAGGCTCTCTATCGGATCTGATGTGGTGGAGGTCGTCACGCTAGAAAACATCGAGAGGTACAAAGAAAGATTTCAGTGAATTTTGATCCACCGAAAGGTACAACCGATGAAGGGCTACTCCGATGGCACGAAGACCTAATGTGGAAACACCGTTGCACGAGGAAGGAATCGAAACCCTGAAGGTATGGTGGAAAACCCAACCACGAGAATTCCTGGACTTGAAGAAAATACAAGAGGGTAGATCCAAAACACGCAGAGGTAAGAGGAGAATAGTAGAGGGGTAAGTAGTAAAAGCAGACCTAATCAGATCTATCCAACCGATTTTCAAAAATAGTTTAGACACTCTATATCGCCCGTTAGATAGGTTATCCTACAGGCTGGACCCGTGGGGTATCGTAACTGCTGAGCTCTGATACCACTTTGTAACACCCTCGAATCAGCCCTATACAAGTTTTAGCGATTCCCGCCAAACCCGCATAGAAACGATTCAAAGATGCCCACCAGGCACTTGGGTGCAGGTGGAAAACGAAGTAATACCGTTAGACAATAGTTCACGATGGAACCCACAACACATATATATACAACAATGACTCATCGAGTCAAGATTACAAATATACAATACAAAGATCCAAATCACTTTGAAACGATACAACATCCGAGTACGGATAAGATGCAAATGGGGCTAAGAGCCCTAAAGAATAACCAATGGCGTCCATAATCCTGCCCAGGCCAAGCCGGAAGGGTAACCCAGCTAACGATGTTGATCTCATACCTGCTAAAACAAAAGGGGTGCCGACAAAGGGCAAAGGAAAAAAGGGAGCGGTCAGTACTGAGGCCAGTACACGGCGAGGCTCGAATTCGGCGGCTCTCGCCTACATAGTTATGGTGGACTGAAGTGGCAGCGAAGCATGCACTAAACAACCTATAGAGACTCGATACAACTGTCGGCTATTAGAGAAGGATAAGAAAGATCTATTCGGATCCAACCTAATAGTAACACCAAAACATACCCATCCTAGTATTTCCCCCTCGAGACCAAACGAGGAAGTCAAATTGAGGAACTCACATAGTTGGCAGTTTTATTCATTCCATTATAGTTGCAGCACTTACTAGTCAGATATAGATAGCACGAGTCATCCTGATAGCATAAGTAGTGGGAATTTTTAGTTAACCATTCAGTTGTAGTACTTACTAGTCAGATACAATTAGCATGTGACATCCCAAACCCAGCAGTTGTTGGCACTTTTATTTCATTCCATTGGAGTCACGATACTTACTAGGCAAGTATAACATGACACAATACACCCGAGTTCCACCAGTTGTTGGCACTTTTATTATCCATTCCACTGTAGTGAAGCTGATTACTAGTCACATATATTAAGTCAAATTCACAACACTACTTTAGTTATTGTTGTCTATGATTGAGATATTGTGCTCCAAGTCGTCCATAACCGCGGACACGGCTTTCAGAAAGAATTACCCTGCAGGGGGTGCACAAATAGCAACACACACACGATCAACCTCGAAAAAAACCAAATCAAAACCCAACGAGGCTTTCACGACAAAGCAATCACAGGATTCGTAAAAGATTTCAGGGGGCCACCCCACTAAGCTACCCGCAACGTAGTTGGACGGCTCCGGAACGGACCCAGTGTTTGTGACGACGGATGTAAACGACTGGGAACCCAAAAGTGTGACTGGGCTTGTCGATACCGCGAAAACATGGCACGATCCAAAACAGTACAGGTGCTCCACGCATAATCTTAAATAAAGCAGTAAAGCATGGCATAAGTACATGATAGTAATAAAGCCCCAAACTAGTTTGTGGCTCCAAGAAATAAGAAATGAATCAAGATCTAGCTAAGGGGGATCCATAGGGTCTCCCATATGTGGATAGTGCGAATAATCAAGGAACATGTATCAAGTACTCGGGGCCTACGGGACACAAGTTGACATGAAAAACCAAATAGCATATATTGCCCACCGGTGCCTCTTTAATTAGTTATCCCAGCAATTTAATAGTTGTATTTAAAGTCATGATCCTCTCCACTATAAAGCATATGACAACATTCCAAACTGTGTGGTACTTCACAACACAGGATCGCACCTGAGCAAGCGACTATGACTCGCTAGACCATCTATCTACCAAACAACAGTTAATAGGAGGTGTCCAAGGCAATATAAAGGCTGCATGGAATATATCTGGTACGAAACACTAAAACATCGCGACACAGATAGCAATAAATCAACATGAGTAAATAAAGACTATAAATGCAAAATAGGTAGAAAGGGGAAGAATGCTCGCCTGGAAAACACTGTCGAAGATACATTATCCGAAGAACTTGTCGATACTTGCATCAACTCAACGGCCTAATCCGTGAAGAATCAAAGCACTAAAAGAAACACCAAATGCACTATTTAATACTACGAAAGAAGATCTAGCATGTTTATGATATGATGTATGGGATGGCAAAGATGCAGTGTGATTAGACAATATTAAGCGGAACTAGGGTCCCGACATTTAATTAAGAGGTTCATGTTGTTTAACTACCCCGCAATTTAAATGTTGTCTTAACAAGGCAAAAGCATGGCAACGGTTCGCTACACAAATTTAAATGGAGTCAATATAAGACTAGAATAGCCCACATATAGTGTCCATATTTAATAATTAGGTGAGTCGACAAAATACCCCCAAACAAAAGAATATGTATGCGACCATGAAGAATTTAATATGCAACAAGTATATGGATGACAATTTATAAAATAGAGGTATCGGATCAGGGTCGCACATCTCGACTTGGGGTTCCAAAAGATCCGGGCTCGACTTCGAACTCCGGAAGATCTTCGAGATTTGGCAGGATCGGTCTTCGAGTCCAAGTTCGGGGTCTTCGTTTCCAAGACGATGATCTTTTCATTCGGTGTCAAAGGCCTTGTGGTTTCACCTCATTCACCGATGGTGAACTTGGGTGACATCAGAAGAACTCGACGCTACCAGGAATTGCCTTGGTGCGACCACATCTACATATCGTAGGCATCGCATCGGAGGTATTTGGTTCACTGTTATTATCACCATGCCATATTCACGTGATTGTCAGCATGTCTTCACACACATCATAGGCAAGGAACAAAGGAGAACATGAGTAGAAGATCATGGTCAACAAATATCAACTGGGCCTTATGCTCTAGGCAACAACATGACACAGGAGCAAAACTACCTGCAGTAGAGTGTCAGGGCCGAAGGGAGCACGTCCACGAGGAAAAAGGGGCGGCTTCGGGTGGCATTGCAGAGGGAGGTGATAGCGGCGACACACACATGTAGACGGCCACGGTGACGACAACCGGTCTTAGGGCGGAGGAAGAAGCGGCCGGCAATGCCGGGAGAGGGAGGTGCCCAGGCGAGGCAGGGAGGCGCGCGTCGTGGCCGAGATGCGAGTGCCCATGGTGGCTTGCTGCAGAGGAGGCCGGCGTGGTCGTGACCAGTGGGGCTGCAGCAACGCGCATGGGCGGCTCTGCTCGGGGAGCTAGACGAGACGGGGCAGGGCGACGGATCCTGGCGGCGCACCAGACCATGCCGAGGGAGGAGGCAGAGGCCATCCGGAGGAGGGGCTCGGCCTGCTCGGGTCACTGGCAACGGCAGAGGGGTAGGTGGCTGGGGCAGGGAGGCGACCTGAGCGGGAGGAGGGAGGTCACGCTGGGAGGGGAGGATGGAGTAGGGGCGATCAGAGCTTGCTGATGTGGAAGTGGCGGCACGGGGGACAAGGCCGGCCATCGCGGGGCACCACGGTGTGGTTGACCGAGGACAGCGGCGGACGGAGATCGAGCGCAGGCTAGAGGACGGAGAAGGAGGCGACACGGCAAGGCAAGCCTGAGAGGGAGGGCCGAGAGGAGGGGTGGCGGCGGTGGGTGGTTGCGGCGACAAGAAGGGGTTGGTGGCGACAGAGCGGGGGGAGGTGGCGGCACCATGCGGCCAGAGAGGAGGCGCGATGTGACAGGGTCGCGAGGTTGGTGGAGGGGATCGCGAGCGCGAGGTGGGGATGGTGGTGACACGCGGTGTGCGCGCACTACTCGCGGGGTGTGCGCACTGCTCAAATGCAATGTGGCATGATGACATGAGCATGTAGTCATGATGATGCACAAAATAGTAAACAACACGCGATTTTCTAGTAGTGGTTTTACCGGGGTGCTACAACAAACCTCTGCACTTGGAGGCCCAACACTGTCTACAAGTATAGAAGCGTGCGTAGACTTCAAGCTATTTTCTGGCGCCGTTGCCGGGGTGGTAAGGTAAAAGTTACTCACATCCTCTGGCTACTAAGCTATCTTCTAGTGCGGTTGCTGGTGTGTGAGTGCTCCAAGTTATTTCCTTTAGATTCTGCAATTATATCTTTTTGTTTCTTGTTTTTATTTTCACTAGTTAGGCTTCATGGAAAGTAACAAAAAAATTAGAGATCTTTATAGTATTTATCTTGAGTTAGGACATGAAGTGTTTGAAGAGAAAATTAAAAAACCTATGGAACTTTATTTGCATGCTAATAGCAATGTTGTTAGTATGAATTCTTTGGACACCATTATTGCTAATGCTATGGAAAAGTCTAAGCTTGGGGAAGCTAGTTTTTATGAAAATGATCTTTTTAGTTCCCTAGCTTTGGAAGATAGCTATTCTATTGCTTATGATGATACAAAACCTCCAATATATGATGATTACAATGATGAATATGATATTTTCAGTCCACCTACTATTGAGGAGAAAATTAATTATGATTACAATATGCCTCCTATATTTGATGATTATGGTGATGAGAATAATAATGATAGCTATTTTGTTGAATTTTCTCCCACTACAATTAATAAGAATGACTATGTTTATGAGGAGAGTATTAATTATTTTATGCATGTGGCTCATGATAAGAATTTTTTATTTGATAGTTATATTGTTAATTTTATTCATGATGTTACTGAAAGTTATTATGAGAGAGGGAAACATGGTTTTATGTGTCTCAACAATACTAAATTTCCCCTCTTTATGTTGAAATTTTTGTAGTTGCACTTGTTTTACTTTATTATGCTTATTGCTTTGTGCTTTCATGACCTGTTTCTTTACAAGATTCCTATGCATAGGAAGTGGGTTAGACTTAAATGTGCTTTGAATTTGCTTCTTGATGCTCTCTTTTACATCAATTCATATTTCCTATGTGAGCATCTTCTCAAACTATCATGCCTAACTTAAAGGTGTTAAAGAAAACTACTTATTGGGAGATAACCCAAAAGTTTTAGTTGAGTCTTGGAAGTTATTACCTCTGTAATAATCGCTCCTTATCATTTTTGTGTGGTTTTTGTGCCAAGAATAACCTCTAATGAGAGAGAAGTAATGCTTGGGAAAGTTGCTGTCCCGAAACTGATTTTTGTGCTTTGCTGTAAAAATTCTTCAAAAATCTCTGTACTTCGGTTGGAGCTGTGACTTTTTGTGCTTCTGCCCCTGGTTGTTATCCAACTTTCGTTAGTTCAACACTTTTCTATTTGAGCAACAGAAGGTCTTAGAAAAAATTGGTTTTTACCTGCTGGTCCTTTTTGACAGATTTCTGCCATTATTTGCATTTTCCTCTTATGCTCTTTCTCTTTGAGTTCTCCTTGATCATTTGAACTTTTTAAAGGAAGTGCTACAGTAGCTTGTGTTTTAATGGAAGTTTTACTTGTGTTGAAGCTGAACCCAAAGACTTATTATCTTGAGTGCACTAATGTTGCTAATAAAGATTGTGTGAAGTTTTGTATGAAGGAAAATTTTCAGGTTTATGGAAAGGATGATGTAATGAGATGAAGAATGGACTAAAGCTCCAGCTTGGGGATGCCACACGTGTCACCCCAATAAATATCCAAGAAGTACAAGCGTCAAAGCTTGGGGATACCCAAGGCATCCCCTTCTTCATCAATAAAAATCTCAGGTTTCTTCTAAACACTTCATTTTTATTGTTTCATGCACAGTTGTGTTGTTCTTGGAGCGTCTTCATTTTCGTTTTTGTTTTTGTTTGCTTGGTTTTCTTAGTTTGCTTGAATAAATTGGTTGGACCCCCTCTTTCGTACAGTAGTTTTCAAATAAGTTTGGTTTGGATTGGAAAAGAGTAGGGAATGTTCATGCTTAAGTGGTAAAAGGAGCTTGTTTTTTGCTGTGACCTATGCTTTGTCATGCCATGCTTGGTATTGTTTTGGCTTTATGCTTAGTGATTATTACTGCAGCATGACTTGCTATAAACAATTGAGATTGCTTAATGTGCCTTGGAAGAATCATGCGTTGTTTTAGCATATTAAAGCATAGTATTGTGGTATTCTCCTTTGATGCTTTATTTGGGTCGACTTGGCGCATGCTCACACCATGTATGACTATCCCAAGTCACCATAGCCTCTATGATCATTTAGTTTTCGACTTGTAATATCACTTTATTCTTTAATTAATGATGTTTTGTCGCTTTCCACGATTATGGCCATCATTGCTCTCTTAGTTGGTCACTCCCAGTCTTTTGCTAGCCTCCACATGTACCAAGTATGAGTTCCACTGATGCATCCAACTCTATTAAACCAAGTTATTCCAAAGAGTCCACCATACCTACCTATTAGCATTTGCTATTCCAAGTATATTCCTGTTTTTATCTACCTTTCGAATTAAACATGTTATGTGAAAATTAGTAATTAAAGCTCTCACGAACTTGATGGCACACTTTACATTTCTTGCACTTAATAAACTTGAACCATTGTGTCCATCTTTGTTGCGTGTATGCTTGCGCTTTAAAAGTTGAAGTTAGTAGAACCATGTATCATGGAAAACGCTTTCAACATTGCACTCATTATTCTGTTGATATCATGATTCTTTTGCTTATGGATCTCGGCGGTGTGAAATAAAAGGGAAACTTGTAAGATCATGGAGTTTTTATGTGTGTTATAGAAACGTCTGGGCCTCTAGCCTAAGCCATGCCTAATCATGGTGGAAACTTGCAGCATAACCATAATGAGCACTCTATGAAGCATCCTCAATAAAAACCTATGCAAATAGCAAATAAAAAGATTGATGAGATGCTCATTGTCTGCTTGCCTTGTCATTTTTATTATGGGATAGATCTTGTATCATGTGCAAGGGGTACCCTGTTGGCGGTTCTCTATGATACATATGTACTTACAATGACAAGAGCTTACTTGTGACTGAAGTTGAGTAGCATGAGGTTCGGTATCCGTAAGTAAGGGGCACGAGATTTCAACTTATAACTTGTCAAGCATATCCTCTTAGTTGTGTCACTTTAACCTTAATCACCTAAAGATGCTTATGATAGGGGCAGTGAGAGCTGAAAGCTAATAAGTACCATAATTTTTCGAAGCGCTTTATGAGACTTAAATCCCTGCTTCCTTCTATGAAGGCTTTCTTTTACTTTTATGTCGAGTCTCCATTTTCTATCTTTATGCACCTATTAAGAGAGCATAGTGGTCATTCTTAGTTTAATGCGCATTGTCCCAAGACTTGTTGATTGATTTATAATGTTGATATTACTTGTTCTTGAACTATTTGTATCTAGTCACCCTTATGAACTTTGAAGGTGTCCTATGCATTTATGTTTTGCTACTCCATGAGGGACAAGCTGAATGCCACTATGTTATGTTTTATATATGTAAAACAAACAAATGTCTTTCAATGCATTGTTATTCATGATCTTTGTTTGTATCATTTCATATTGCATGCATAGTCACTATGTCTTATTGTTAGAACTTCATATTTCATGCTCATGTTTAGAGTACTTTAATCCCAGCTTTCAATGCTTGCAAATGGTTTGATCTTGATTGTGACGGTGCATGTCACCTCATAAATTATTGTTTTTAGCACTTACCTACTTGAGGACGAACAGGTGTTAAGCTTGGGGATGTTGATACGTTGCAAACGTATCTATAATTTTTGATGTTCCATGCTTGTTTAATATCCACTTTCTTATGTTTTGTCCACACTTTGGAGTACTTTTACACATTTTCTGGATCTAACCTATTAACAAGATGCCACAGTGCCACTTGCCTATTTTCTGCTGTTTTTGGTTCTAAAAAGCTAGAAAATGAATATTCTCGGAATTGGACCAGACAAGAGCCGAAGTCGATATTTTACCGAAAGACTCACGGAGCCAGAAGACGAGACGGAGAGGGGCCAGGGGCTAGCCACACCACCTAGTGGCGCAGGCCAGGCTAGGCTGTGCCAGGGGGTGGTGTGGGCCCCTCCGGCACACCCTCGGCCTCCCCTCTCTCCTATATGAAGCCTCCGATGAGAAAACCCTATATCCAGAGCCTCCAGCCACGAAAATTTCCGCAGCACTACCGCCACCGAAGGGGAGATTCGGGGGATAGAAAGTCTCTGTTCCGCCACCCTTCCAGGACGGGGAAGTGCCCCTGGAGCCATCTCCATCGATCTCCACCACCATCTCCATCACCGTTGCTGATTCCCATGATGATGAGGGTGTTGATCTTCCTCGAGGCTAAGGGTTCTACCGGTAGCTATATGGTCATCTCTCTCTATGCATGATCATATTGTGATCATGAGCTTTGTAATCAAGTAGATCTAGCTTGCTACTCAAGTGCTTTAATAGATCTCCGCTCTCCCCATGTGTGTGAAAGTGACAGCGTGCACACCATGGTGGCACTTAGGCTAGAGATTACAAATACTTGTTATGAGTTATATTTGGAGTTGAATGTCTCTATGAAATTGTGGTGTTTGTTGGAACCATCTAGTGCTCAAGGTGACAGTGTGGGGTTATCTAGATGGGAAAAACGAACTTTGAGGTGTGCTGTTATAGCCCTACCATGCATTAGAGTTTCCAACCGGATAGTAGTTCATGGTAGAATAATGAAGAGAATATATTTATATGAGAGTGTCCACTAGTGAAAGTATGATCCCTAGGCCTTGTTTCTAAGCATTGAAACATCGTTTGCAACTAGATCTGTTACATGTTTGCTTGCTTCCATCTTTATTTCAGTTTGCCTTTAGTCTCTTCCACGCCATCACGCTATTTTATGGCACTGTTACCACTTATAATTATCCATACCACTTGTATTTCACTATCTCTTCGCCGAACTAGTGCACCTATACACCTGACAAATGTATTGGGTGTGTTGGGGACACAAGATACTTCTTGTATCTTGATTGCAGGGTTGCTTGAGAGGGATACCTTTGACCACTTCCTCCCGGAGTTCGATAAACCTTGGATAATCCACTTAAGGAAACTTTCTATTGTTCTACAAACCTCTGCACTTGGAGGCCAACACTGTCTACAAGTATAGAAGCGTGCGTTGACATCACGCGACCGTCAACAATATGTTTCCTTCTTCTACCATGAGACTTCCAGCTATATCTATCATGCACCCAGATACACATGCGTGTATGGAATCGTCCTACTCTACATACAGATTTGTTATGGACTATGATATGGGATGACGTGTCAAACAAATGTGAAATAATGTTACTATAGTAGAATTCGAAATAGCTGGCGTAGAGCCTACGATTGTGATAGGCCATGTCGTGAACGTAATATTTTCCGTAAAAGGACCACATAACCTTTGTGCATAAAAATAGTTTTACTCTTGAATCATTAGCGTTTGACCTACCTACTTAGACCTGGTCTACGAAATGATGTTTTACCCGCGAGGTGGTCATAGACTTGAAGTTTGCGAGCCTCGCTTAGTTAGTCTTCCTGAGTAAGAGTCGTCGTGCAATAACCAGCACCGACTGAATCGTAGACTACATGCTTCAGAATACTATCATGGGATTTAGTAGTGTGAAATCGGTTTTAAGCCGCCCTGAGGCCCACAACATAAGAACGCGATGTTGTTACCCCAAAAGAGAATATATATTTTCTCTTGCATGTAGATGTAGTGCCATCACATTATAAAACGTTCTGTCTACCGACTGCACCCTAGGAGGCGCAGAGAGTAGTCTAGTTATAGTTAAATCGTATAGAGATGCGAAACTAGAGAAAAGCTAATATAATATTATACAAACTTGTCTTTAAAAACAATGAACTCTTATAGTCGTTTGCATATCCTACTTCTTAATACCTCCATGTTTCTTCTTCTTTCCTCCTTAGAAGAGTCAGACGAAAAAAGGATTTTCCTAATATCCTTCATCTCGGCATGAGCTTCATCAACGTGTTTGCTTATCCTTCTAACTGCGTGGATGGGACGCAAGTTTATCCTAAGAGCATTGAATACTTTGAGGATGTATTCATCGTTCATCACCTACTACACTGCTAGCATGACCAACATAACCCTCCCTATGTTTCCATTTTTGCGAGAATCTCGGTATCGTCGTTCAAAGAGCAAGGAAACGCATGATTCTTTGTAGCTTCCCGAAGGACGTCTTTCTCCATCAGTAGTCGGCTAAGTCATAAGAAATCGGTTTCTGACATAGTGGAGGAGAAGACGGCAAGGGGCTGACGCATGGAAGAAGCTAAAAAGCAACAAACAATGGTTAGCAAAAAGAGCTCGAGGGTAAGATTCGAGTAGGTAGCACTATTGTTGGAAGAGAAAGGGAATGTACCATGGTTTGAAGCTTCCTGAAGACTGTCTTTCTCCATAGGCAGCCAGCCGGGATGTAAAAAGTCGATGACAGGCATAGTCGAGAAGAAGCCGGTGATGGAGGGATAACGAAGATAAGACCCTAAAAGGCAAGAAGAAATGGTTAGCCTAGCAAAGCGAAAGTGCAAAGAGATAAGGCAAGTCGCCTCAAGAATAAGTTAGCTAAGGATACCATATTTTTTGTCGGCCTGAAGGTTGTCTTCCTTCATTGGCAACAAGCGGACGTGTAAGAAGTCGTCGACCGCCGCGGTCGAGCAGCACAAGACATCAGTAGGTCGATGCACTAGAGACCCTGGTAAGAAGTAAAAAAGTGTGAAGAAAGCGAAAAACAAATCCCATAGAATCTGTGAGAGCATGCAATGAAAATAAAACACATACTGACATGGGCATGACCTGTCGGGTTCCCGTGGTTGACTACTCTAGGCATACAAAGGCTTATGGCCCACAAAGCCCATGAAGAATAAGATAAGTCCTAGAAGCATTCAACAGATAAAAGCATGCCTTGGCAATCAAGAAAGAAATAGGAACCGACATAATATTAGTGTTGTAATTGTAACCTATAACCTAGCAGTATATGGCTTTGGGACCCAACTTATTATGTAAAGGCTGGGAGGAGCGAACAGATAGGTACCAAACCTTTGAACAATTTGTAATCATACTTTTCACCATAATTAGATGACTTCGACTCACTTGTTTCTCTAATCAGCTGACGAAATCCCCAAAGTTCTATTTTACACGAAACACTAAGTCCATAACCATGGGCATTGCCGAGGTTACCCCTCATCAATTGGAGCCGTATATGGGAACTCTGGATGCTGGAGTCATGTATTCGGAGGCCCCCTCTTCACCAAGCAGCAACCAAACAACTACGGCCGGTAAGATCCACTACGATCTCATCGATCCATGCCCCCCCACCCCTATTTCGATTTCCAACGACCATGAAGAAGAGACCAATATCATGATCAGGGGATTCCAGTTCCGTATGGGGAACCTGAAAACCTATGTCTTTCAGCCCTGATCTACTCGGGTGTCATGGTGGTGGCACGACAGATGCCATGGATAGGCTAAAGATGGGGACAATGAGCACTAGAGGAACACTACAAGAAATGTGTTTACTTGTGACCTTCTCATAGTGACAGGGAATAAAATTGTCATAGATCTATGACGATTTCACACAAGATGGTCACAGGCCATTTGGATAGGTCAAAACCCTATAGAATTACGACGATTTGTGTCAAAATCATCATAATTTCTTCATATGAAATCATCATAAACTACACGACCTAGCTGACAGACTTATTTATAACCAATTATGACCAATTTAAATTGTTGTAATATATAGATCAGAATAAATTTATAAATGATTAGAGGACCACATCAGCAACTCTGCCTACATGTCAAGTATACGTGTCAATGTTTGCTTACACGTGTCTATTTCTGCCCACTTGGCATTCACCTGCCAGGCAGGCCCACCGACCTGACATAGGCCCGCAATACCAGAGGACCACCAGGACAAACCACAAGCAGGGAACGTAATTTCCAAAAATATGTCCAGGCAGGGATTGAACCCGCGACCCCCAGACTCAGTAGTACCAAGCGATCTAACCACTACACCGAAGGCTCTTTTGTGTTTAACTACCGCGCTGACGCTATTTAACCACTCATTGTTGGACCTATGCCCCGGTGGGCCGATTTCTTCCTGCACCGCTGTTGGGCCTGTGCCTTGCTAGGTTTTTTAACTTACATCGTTGTTGCACCTCCTGCAACGAATGGGCCAACAACCCATAATCCAATAGCAAGTTGAATTCACACATTAATTGGGCTGCTTCAAAAGAGTTTGAGCCCCAAAATTAGAGAGCTTTTTCTTTATATGTAATGTCTAATAAATCAATTCTCCATTAATCTTGTGTATGACTTCATATTGATGTTTTTCTTTGTAAATATGTCACATAAAATGATGCCACGCAAAGTATTTACATTGTTTGGACCGTTTTTTAATTTTTTATGCCCGTTTCAAAGTACGGTCAAAACGGTGGGCATTAAGATTCTTACCTTGGGGCTGGGCCTCGCTAAACTTGCGCTGGATCTCTGAAGAAACATGATATTGTGAGTCTAAAAATGATTTAAAAAAAAATCATGAGCATTGGATCAAGAACCTGTAGTTCAAATCTGACCCACTTCCTACCGATTCGGCAGGAATTTGTCTTTTTCACGACGGATGGACGAAAAGGTTTCAGATACCGACGCTGGATCTCTAGGTTTATTTGCAAAAGCTAGATTTATCTTAAGCTGAGTTCAGAAGTAAAGAAAGCTAATTTAATGTTCTAAATCACCTAAGTGGGAACTTAGTTTTCATAGTCACATCCTTGTTGTGGTCAAGTCAAAGTCAGAATTCATTTCACAAGTCATTTTGAAAACATCATACGACGGAATAGTATGGCACTCCAAATGTCCATGACCGCGAACGCGACTATTCGAATAGTTTGACACTCTGCAGAGGTGGTACACTTTTGCCACAAAACTCGATACATCCGTCAGGGATAACCCTGAATCATCATACTTAGTATGCGGATAATCAATCATAACCTTTCAATTACACACTCTAGTATAGGCACCTCCCCTCTGAGCTTGGCCTCCCAGCCATGGCCATCTCCATCCTGGGCACTGCATAGGTGGACACACATCAAGAGGTAGCCTCAGCTCAAACCTCTCCTGAGAGGGAACCCATACTAATGCATATAAACTTCCGGCTAATCCCTACCAAATTCAGTTATTGTGGTTGTACGGTAAAATTGGAATGGTATCGCATTCGAACCCAACCATCAGCTTTTATAAAGGGATAAGGCTCATGCCTCAACATTTTCATCATCAAATCCATTTGTGTTTCTCAACACATGTCAAAACATCTAAATAGAATGACTCATCATTCCAAGGTTTTCATAATCATTTTCACCAAGTATTCCCATCTAAAGTGATCAAGTTTTATGCTTACCACTAGCCACTAAGGTTAAGAGTGTTCACTAAAGAGGGGTGCTAATATTCGATCTCATGCCACAGAATGACATCTAAGTACAACTAGATAGGCCTAGTTTTATACTCTTTATGCTATCTATACTAAAAGTAAAGAACTTTTCGTAAAATAAAAAGAAAGTAAAGATTGCAAGTAAAACTTGGGATTGGTATAAATCAAAGTATATAACCAAAGCATGCCTAATGCATTTTGCTTAGGTTCTCAAGCTTGCAAGTATTAGCTTGCATTGTTAATGATTGCTTGCCTTGGTTGGTGTAGTGATTGAAGTTTTCTTCATCTTCTTCGGGATAGAACTCCTCCTCGTAGACTTGGTCGGTAGTATCGTCTATAAAGGAATACGTGGTGCACAATCACCAAACAATACTTAACTAAGTCTACTTAGCACACTAAGGCCCACACTTGATGATCTAGTATCATCACAAACATCTCATGAAATAAGGAACTAGTTTTATTTATTTTATTTGAGAAAAGTAATTTTTACTCATTGAAATTAATTAAGATTTAATATTCTCCAAATAGAATATGGGATCATGTGGACACATGTCATCACCACATATCCTAATACATGTGAATGTGCTTTAAAAGGTTGATAACATTTTATAAAGTTTGAGATTACTATTTAATAAATTTAAAGTGACTAGAAATGCCCTAATAGTATTCTTTTGGTACTAGTCCAATGTCACTACATGCAATCCTATATATTTTTACATATTCAGATAGATATTGTCAAATGTGATTTTTGAGAGTTGGAATCAACTCGAAAGCTATTATGGTTGATTTTTGAAAAATGTTTGGAGTTGCAAAAGTCTCTGAATTGTTATTTTTACTATAGATTATCTCTAACTCGAATTAATTCAAATCCAACGGGCTTGGATAGATATTTTAATTTCCTTTCTAGCAAAATTTGAATCTTACCATTCGGTTCAGTGAAACTCTCTGAACTGATTTTTGAATAAGTGGACATAATAGGATTTTAGCTAGATTAGAAAATCAATCATTTGAATTTTTGGGCGAGCGCAGGAAAGCTAACGGGCCAGCCCAGCTGCACATCACAGTGCAGCACACGGCGGACAGAGGGGGTCTACTAGTCAGTGACTCATCTAACACGAAGCGGTATCGTTTAACCGGAGCCCTACGATCTAAATCTAATCCAACGGCCATGGCTCATCGTTGACGACAAACTACTCCGGCGAGGAATCAACACTAACACGGCGGTGGGGGTTTGGCAGGGCTCACCTGGGCTCCACCTAGGCTCGGTGACGGGGGAAAACGACGTGGTAGACGATGATGAGGCAAGGCTCGGGGTGGTTGAAATCGACGGCGACCTTGTCGTCCAACAGCGGCGGACTTCGGTGCAATTCCGGCACCGTGGTGCTCGCCTTGCTCCGGGGAGAGGTATGGGAGGCTTAGTGAGCAGTGAGGATTGGCTTGGTGTGAGGAATGGAGGCTGGGGTGGCGTCGCTAATGCAGCTATCAACGTGGGCGAGGGTGTAGGACGGTGCGGTGTCTCCTGATGGTTCTCATGGACTTAATGGCGCGGCATGGGTGGCTTGGTTTGGTATGTCACGTGCGGTGCTCTGAGCGGGAGCGGCGGTGTTTGCGACAGCGTGCGGGCGCTACGGGTTGCGCGGCGGCAAACGGGGGTGTCTGCCGGGGTGGGGTGATCATGGCAAAGCGACACGTGCACGAAGAGGAAAAGGCGCGAGCTGGGCGAGATGGTTGGGCACGGCGCTCTGGACACGGCACAGAGAGGCGGTGCGTGGCGGTGCTAGTGTGGTCTAGGGCTGGGCTTCGACCGTGGGGTGGACATGGGGTGGTGGTAGGAGCTCGCGTGTCTGGTGCGCGTCTTGGGGAAGGCTGGTA
The DNA here is from genome assembly GCA_910589775.1 of Avena eriantha. NCBI lineage: Eukaryota > Viridiplantae > Streptophyta > Magnoliopsida > Poales > Poaceae > Avena > Avena eriantha. Next base: position 17,484,093 of record OU342746.1, read on the forward strand.
TGGCTCCTAGCATGCTGCCCACTGTTGGCCGGTGAGGACTAAGAACGGGTGGCGCTCCACTATGCCAGCGGCTAAGGGGCATGCTGGTCTGCTACTGCTAGACACTTAGGGGGACAAGGGGGGTTAAGAGGGAACCATTTGGTCGATGATCACTGTACCAAACAGTGAAGTTAGGCCAGAGCTTAATCTGTGCATGCCCAGTGTTTGATGAAATGGCCGCATGAAATTTAGTTTTGAATTTTTGATTCAAAATTTTGGAGTGATCTTAGATTAAGCTTGAGAGACTAGGTTTTCTTGGATAGGTCAAGGTGAATTCATTTGATGTGTTTTTGAAAAGGTGTGATCTTAACACATACACTTGATTAAATTTTCAAATGTCCATTAAATTGATTTGCTAGATGTTTTTGTAAGTTTGTAAGGTGGGCTTTGATACACTATTACTTGGTCTAGCAAGGGGTGAAAAGAAATAGAATTGTTTCAAATAGAAAATGTCTTCTAGGAACACCTAAAGTGACCTAGTGGTTTAAAATGGTCAAAATGACCATTTGGTTTATTCTTATTTGATTTCTTTCTCTTTTGTTTTTGTTTGTAAATTGTTGTCAACACCCGGTTTTTAATCCCATATGCCCGTTATGCCATACCTCGCAATCCTAGGATTACCATTTTTGCGAGCCATAACGGATTGGATATCACAGTACATCATCCATTACAAACCCTTCATAAGGTCTTACACAAAGAAGGATCTCATGATCCAGTCTTAATACAACAAGCAGCGGAAATAAAAGATAAGCGTAGCGGTGGGGTCCATCTTTAGGAGCACAGGCAATGCTGACGAAGGCAGATAGTCCTAGTTATCATAGCCGTCCTGTTGGCCATCATCTTGATAGTCTCCTTCATAGTCTGGCCATGAGAATAGCCAGGGACAAAAGCCATGAGTACTCTTTAAGTACTCGCAAACAACCTGTAACAAGTAATATAGTTCTAAGTTAAGGTGATAAATCTAAGTTTAACTATAAAGTTAAGTTTGAAACCTAAGCTGAGTTCTGAAGCAAAGGAAGATAAGATAAAGTTCTAGAATCACTTAAGGTGGGAAGCTATTGTCAAAAACACAACCCTGTTGTGGTCAAGTCACAATTCATCAATCATTCCATAAGTTATTTGGAAAACATCTGACAACGAAACAGTATGGCCATTCCAACTGTCCATAACCGCGGACGCAGCTATTTGAATAGTTTGACACTCTGCAGAGGTGGTACATCTGTCAGGCGGACGCGGCTATTCGAATAGTTTCACCACAAGATTCGATACATCTGTCAGGGATAACCCTGAATCATCATACTTAGTACGTAGATAATCAAACATAACCTTCCCTTTACATACCCTAGTATAAGCACCTCTCCTATGAGCATGGCTTCCCAACCATGACCATCAGTCATCTTGGGCACTGCATAGGTGAAAAACATTGAGAGGTAGCCTTAGCTCAAACCTCTCCCGCGAGGGAACTAATACTAATGCATATAAATTTCCAGCTAAGCCTTACCCAATTCAGGTCGTGTGGTTGTACGGTAAATTTGGAATGGTATTGCATCCGAATCCAACCATCAGTTTTATAAAAGGGTTAAGGCTCATGCCTCAACATTTTCACCATCATAAACCATTTGTGTTTCTCAACACATGTCAAAACATCTCAATAGAATGACTCATCATTCCAAGGTTTTCATAATTCATTTTCACCAAGTGTTCCCATCTAAAGTGACTCAAGTTTTTGATCTACTCTAAACTACGAAGTTAAGAGTGTTCACTAAGGTTGAAAATATGGGTTCAATCTCATGCCATAGAATGACATCTAAAGGGTTTCTAAATAGGTCAAGTTTTATACTTTTTATGCTACCTTCAAAACAAGTAAAGAACTTTGTGTAAAGTAAAGGAAGTAAAGCTAGTAAACAAGGCTTGGGGTACTAATAGTCAAAGTAGTGTGACCAAAGCATGCCTAAAGCATCTTTGCTAAACCATCTAGTTTAATCCTAGCTTGCTAATAATTATACTTGCAAGTGTTAGCTTGCGTTGTTCATGGTGGCTTGCCTTGGTTGGTGAAGTGGTTGAAGTATTCTTCGTCTTCTTCTTGGTAGCGCTCCTCCTCCTCGTAGACTTGGTCGGTACTAGCGTCTATAAATACATATGGAGTACACAAGGACAAAACCATACTTAACTAGTCTAACTAGCATTCTAAGACACACATTTGATGATCTATTATCGTCACAAGCATCACAAGTTTAATTCACTAGTTTTATTCTTTTTAATTTAGAAAAGTAATTTCTACTCATTGAAAAATTAACTAAGATTTAATATTCACCACTTAAAATATGGGATCATGTTGACACATGTCATCACCACATATTCTAACACGTGGGAATGGGATTTAAAGGTTGGATCAATATTACTTTGGTTTAAGTTTATTATTTAATGATTTAAAGTGACTAGAAATGCCTATATAGCATTATTTTGGTACTAGTCCAAAGTCATTGCATGTAAAGATTAATATTATTACATATTCAGATAGGTATGATGAAGTGTGATTTTTGAGAGTTGGAATCAACTCAAAACCTATCTTGGTTGATTTTATAAAAATGTTTCAAGTTGCAAATACTTCTGTTTTGTTATTTTTACTAGGAGAGATCTATAACTCTAATTGAATTAAATCCAACGGGCTTGGATAGATCATTTCAATACCTTTCATGCAAAATTGGTTTCATGCAATTTGGATTTGTCAAACTCCCCGAATTGATTTTTAAACTAGTGCACAGAAATAAGATTAACTCTAAATAGAAAAAAACTAGATTTGAATCTCTAACTTGCGCGGGAACTAACTGGGCCAGCCCAGCTACGCACAGTGCACGCAACCGGCTGCCTGACATGCGGGCTCCACCGGTGAGTGGCACAAAAACGCCGAAACGGTATCTAGCATCCTAGGCCGCACGATTAAAAGGGGATCTAACGGTGGAGAGTCATCGTCGACGACGGATTACTTCGGCGAGAGTCTGACCTAGACGCGGCGGTGGGGGTCGATTGGGGGCGTACCAGGGCTCCATAAAGGTCGGTGAGGCGGGAAAACGGGCTAGTAGACGATAGCGAGGCGAGGCGCGGTTGCGGCGGAGCTTGGGGTGCCCTAAATCGCAGGCGCCCTTCTCCTCCTGGTGCGGCGGCTTCGGCTCCAATTCCGGTAAGGCAGAGCTCGAGCAGCGTTGGCGATAGGTGGGTGAGGTTTAGTGAGAGGTGGGGAGTGAGTGAGTGTGGAGAAATGAGGCCGGGGTGGCCTCTTTATATAGGGTCGACTGAGCGGCAGAGAAGCATGGGCGATGCTCGCCGGTGACAACGGCACAACGAGCTAGAGGCGTGGGCGGTGCGCTAGGACGGTGGGCGGTGCCCTGGTGAGTGTCATGGTTGTGCTGGTGCAGTGGTTTGAGGTCGGGGACAGGGAAGAGCACGACGCACACTAAGTCTCTACCGACGGCGAGTTTCATGGCGGCCGGTGACTACGGGGTACGGTCGGAGGATTGGGCATGTCTGTTAGCTTGCTAGCCCGATAGGGATCGCGTAGACCGGCGGCTAGAGCTAGGCGAGGTCTGGCAACACGGGGACAGGGCGCGCTTTGCGGGCGGTGTCGGCATGGTCGACAGGCTCCGGGCGCGGCGGTTCCGAGCCGTTCTGGTCGCTGTCCTTGGGCTGGGGCTGGTTGGACGGTGGGAGGTGGACTACGAGCGACGTGCTGGACATGGTGGGCGAGGCTGGCGGCTGCTGTGGCGTGCTGTAGCCGGTGAGGGTGCTCAAGGTGCTCGGCCTTAATGGCCATGACCATTTGGTCATGTGCACAGGGCTTGGCCGGGCTAGCAAACGGTAGGGGGTGCACTGGGGGGACAAGGGGACCGAGTTAGGCCCAAATGGTGACCAAGATCACTGCTCACTATAGTGTTTTGAATTTGGCCAGATTTGTGCCTGCCACCTGTTTGATGAAATGGCCGCAAGAGACCAAAGTTTGAATTTTGGTATCAAAATTTTTGAGTGTTCTCCACTGATACTAGGTAGTCTCTGGTTGCAAGGGTTTTGAAAGTGGAGCTCAAATTGATGGTTCTTGAAATAGGGGTGATCTAGGCATATGCATTGAATTCAATTTTCACATGCCAGTTAAAATAAGTATTTGAATGTTTTTAGCAGATCAAAAGGTGGGCCTTGGTACCACATTATGTGTACTATCAAGGGGTGTAAAGACCTAGAATTATTTCTGTTGATAAGTGAGTGCTAGGAATAGCCGAAGTAGGCATGAGAGTTAATTTGGCCAAAATGACCATTCACTTCAAATATTCATTTTGAGTTGTTCTTCTTTGGGAAAAGTTTGGGAATGACTTAGATGATGTTTATTTCACCTAAGAAACATTTTACAAGCAAAGGATCACAGAACCATGGCAATTCAAATCAATTCCTAAATTAAATGCACATACACATGAATGCTTTCATTTTTACTTTGGAAAAGTTTCTGTTAACCCTAATTTTGATGATTTGGATCTTGATAAGCTTGGATTAAAGTTTTGGGATGTTACAAACCGTCCCCCCTTAAACAAAATCTCGTCCCGAGATTTACAAAGAAAACTAGGAACTAAAGAGATATGGGAACTCTGTCCTAATGTAATCTTCGCGCTCCCAAGTGGCTTCCTCCTCGGTATGGTTGCTCCATTGAATCTTGAGAAACTTGATGCTCCTGGTCCTGGTGGTTCTGTAGGCTTCTTCTAAGATACGGATGGGCACTTCTCGACAGGTCAGGTCATTATTGATTTCTACAGCTCTATGATCGATGTTCTTGAAAACTTCAGTCTTCTCAGGCACTTCCAAGCATTTGCGAAGTAACGAGATATGGAACACATTGTGGATGGCTGACATCTCTTCAGGCAGTTCCAGTTTATACGATACTTCTCCTCGACGGTTTAGAATCTTAAAGGGCCCGATATATCTGGGGGCTAACTTTCCTTTCAAACTAAAGCGTTGAGTTCCTTTCAATGGTGAAACTTTGAGATACACAAAATCTCCGACATTGAAAGTCAGGTCTCTCCTTCTTTTGTCAGCATAACTCTTCTGTCTGGATTGGGCGGTCTTGAGGTGCTCACGGACCTTGTGAACTTTCTCTTCAGCTTCTTTGAGAATGTCGGGTCCAAAGATCTGACTCTCTCCTACTTGCGACCAATTCAAAGGGGTACGACACTTTCTTCTGTATAGGAATTCAAAGGGTGCCATCTGCAAACTAGCTTGATAACTGTTGTTATATGAGAATTATGCGAAAGGTAGGCAGTCTTCCCATTTTGATCCGTATTCCAACACACAAGCTCTAAGCATATCCTCTAAAATCTGGTTGACTCTCTCAGTCTGTCCATCGGTTTGCGGGTGATATGCGGTACTAAAGTTCAACTTGGTTCCTAATCCTTCTTTGACTTTCTGCCAAATCCTTGAGGTAAATTGAGTTCCTTGATCTGATACAATGGACTTGGGGGTTCCATGCAGACTAACTATTCTAGCGATGTACAGTTCTGCTAGCTTTGCACTCTGGTAGGTAGTCTTGACAGGTATAAAGTGGGCTACCTTGGACAATCTATCAACTATGACCTAGATTGAGTCATTTCCCCTACTAGAAGTAGGCAAACCGGTGATAAAGTCCATTCCGACGGAATCCCATTTCCATTCTAGAATCTACAATGGTTGCAACAGTCCTGTAGCTCTCTGATGCTCTGCTTTGACTCTTTGGCAGATATCACATTTGACGATGTAGCTTCCGATTTCTCTCTTCATCTTGTGCCACCAAAATTGCTCTTTCAAATCCTGATACATCTTCGTTCCTCCGGGGTGGATAGAATAAAGAGTATCATGAGGTTCCTTCATGATAACTTGCTTCAGTTCCGAATCTGCTGGCACACAGATACGTCCTTTGTACCACAGTACACCTTCTTCGTCTTCGGTGAATCCAGGTACCTTTCCTGTACCAATATGACGTTTGACTCCGTCGATACTTTCATTCCCCTTCTGGGCTTCCTTGATTTGGCTAATCAAAGTGGGTTGAAGTTCAATGCTATCTAAGAATCCTTTGCTAACTAATTTAGTCCTGAACTGCTCCAACTCTTCGTATAAACTTGGTTGCTTCTCCTTGATCATGGTGTTTAGCCTACACGGCAATCTTCTAAGAGCATCCGCTACCACATTGGCTTTGCCGGGGTGATAGTGAATGTCCAGGTCATAATCCTTGATTAACTCTATCCATCTCCTTTTCCTCATATTCAGCTCCTTTTGAGTGAAGATATATTTTAAACTCTTGTGATCTGAGTAAATCTCACAGCGATTACACATCAGATAATGACGCCATGTTTTCAATGCTAGAACCACAACTGCTAGCTCAAGATCATGGGTCGGATAGTTCTGCTCATGCTGCTTCAGTTGTCGAGACAGATACGCGATGACTTTTCCTTCTTGCATCAATACACATCCTAGACCAATCTTGGATGCATCACAATACACATCAAACGGCTTCTTGATGTCTGGCATGATTAATATTGGGGCTGATATCAATCTCTTCTTCAGCTCCCGAAAACTGGCTTCACATTATTCTGTCCATTCAAACTTCTTGTCCTTCTTCAACAATTGGGTCATTGGTCGGGCTATGCTTGAGAATCCTTCTACGAACTTGCGGTAATATCCCGCTAATCCGAGAAATGCACGGACTTGGGTTTGAGTGGTTGGGGCTTCCCATTCTTCGACATCTTTGATCTTGGCGGGATCAATAGAGACTCCTCCGGAAGACACAATATGTCCTAGGAATCCTACTTCTTTCAGCCAAAACTCGCACTTGCTGAACTTGGCATATAACTGATGCTCTCTCAGGGTTTCTAGGATAACTCTCACATGTTGCTCATGCTCTTCTTCTGACTTGGAGTAGATAAGGATGTCGTCGATAAACACAACTACAAACTTATCTAGGAAATTCATCAAGATCTTATTCATGAGATTCATGAAATAAGCAGGGGCATTGGTTAATCCAAAAGACATAACCGTATACTCGTATAAACCATAACGAGTAGTAAAGGCGGTCTTCAGAATATCCGTTGCACGAATCTTAAGTTGGTGATAACCAGTCGTAAGATCAATCTTTGAGAATACCTGAGCTCCAGTCAACTGATCAAATAGATCCTCTATCTTTGGCAAGGGGTACTTGTTCTTGATAGTGACGTCATTCAACTTTCTGTAATCTGTGCACAGACGGTTGCCTCCATCTTTCTTGTCGACGAATAACACTGGTGATCTCCATGGCGATGCGCTTGGTTGAATCAAGCCTGTCGCTAACATGGCATCTAACTGCTTCTTCAAATCTACTAACTCTGAGGGGTTCATGCTATAGGGTCTCTGGGCTATAGGTCCGGTTCCGGGGATTAGTTCCATAATGAACTCAATATCTCTATCCGGGGGCATACCTGGCAATTCATCTGGGAATACGTCGGGGTATTCACAGTCTACTCTGACTTGGTCAATGGTGGGCATGGCTACACTCTTGTTGCACTTGAATTGACGGGGTAAGGTTTCAGAGATATGCTCTACTGTTACTCCAGAGCTACTGGTCATGGTGATGGCTTTCTTAGCACAGTCTATCAGTCCTTTATGCCTTGACATCCAGTCCATACCTAGTACTACTTCCAAACCTTTGGTTCCAAGTACAATTAGGTTGGCATAAAAATTTATCCCATGTATTCTGATAGGCACATCTTTGCAAATTTTTCTAGCTTTGGTTGTTGAGCCGGGGATTTGAACTATCATGACATTCTTCAGGTTGGTTGGGTGAATCTTACTAGTGCATGCAAATTCTACGGTGACAAATGAATGTGATGCTCCCGAATCAAACCATACTCTTGCTAAAACTTAGTTGACGGAAAACATACCCAGCACTACATCTGGCGCTTCCTGGGCTTCTTCTGCGTTCATGTGGAAAGACGGCCTTGCGGTTGTGAGGGTTCCCTAGGGCAAATCTTGTTCCTGGTTGAACACGACGCTGCTGCTGAGCTGGGGCATTCACATTGGCATTGGCTGCAGTCTTCTTGGGACACTCATTGGAATAGTGACCCTTCACTCCACACTCGAAACAAGTGATCTGGGACTTGTCCTTGACTACGACAGGCACAACATTGCTGCCAGTTCTGGGTGCAGTGTTGTTGTTGTTGCTCTTGGGAGGTGCACGGTTGAAATCGTTGGCATTGCCAGAGTTGTGATTGTTTCCTCTGGGCTTCCCATTGCCTCCGCTACGGTTGGGGTAGCTTGGACGAGACATTGGGGGTCGGTTGTTCCTTGGTGCATATCCCGATGAAGGGTTGGGACGGTACTTCTGGTGACTGCTGGATCCAGACTGCTACATCATATGACGTTTGCGGTTGTCGTTTGCCTGGTTAATCTTCCCTTCCATCTGAATGGCAGAGTCGACTAGCTCTTCGAGATCCTCGAAACGGATGTTGACGACGACTGTCTGCATCTCATCATGCAGTCCGTTCAGGAATCTCTCCTTCTTCTTGGCCTCCGTGTTGATCTCATCAGGTGCATATCTGGCAAGTGACAGGAATTTGTCACGGTACTCCACCACAGTCATTCTTCCTTGCTTCAATTCGCGGAATTCATCTCTCATCCTGTTGACTAGACCTTGTGGCACGTGGGTGCGGCTGAACTTGACTTTGAATGCTTCCCATGTCATAACTTGACCATGGTTCATCAGGCGGATACTGTTCCACCAAGCTCTTGCATCTCCCGCCAGATAGTGGGTGGCGAAGAGAACTTTCTCATCTTCATCAACTCTTCCAACTTCTAAGATATTTTCCATGGTCTGTAACCAGTCATCAGCATCTAATGGGTTTTCTGACGTGCTAAAGATTGGGGGATTGGTATTCTGGAAGTTCTTCAGCTTGGATCCTTGATGATCCTGATTTCCATGCCCTTGGTTGTTGAGAGCCATCTGGGCGATCTGCTGCAGTGTTGCTAAGTTGGCTTGGCGTTCTGCCCTGCTTGCTTCACGGTCTGTGATGAGATTCTACAAGATCTGCAGCATTGGGTCTTGCGACAAGCTGCTTCCTCCTTGGTTTCCACGAGTCATCTGAAGATTGAGATGGATATAGGGGTAAGAGGGAAATTCTAAGGTTCATGGTTTTGGGGGTTTCAAAGCTAAAACTTTGAGTTAGACTTAGGTTTTTCAACTAACTTCATTTTCATTCATGCAAACAAGCACCCGATACAACACACACCACAACAAACAAAGGGAAACAGATGGTTTGAAGAACCATTCTGCAAACTACGATACATTGGGACCGGTACATCTCATGCTACGACAGTGCCCTAGTGCATCTACTCATCGTCGATGAAGTCGGAGTCCTCATCGTCAGTGTAGAAGTCCACGGCATCCTCCGCCAGAAAGTCATCATCATTGCTGAGGTAAGAACCCATGTCTCCCTAGATGTCTTCACCCTCATCTTGTTCTTCTTTTGCTGCAAGCTGGGCTGCCTGCTCCTTGACTATCTTCTCGAGGTCGGCCACCTTCTTGCAAAGACGGGCAATGGTGCGATCCTTATTTGCACGCTGGCGGCGAAGAGACTGGCAATCGTGGACGAGCAGTGCGAAAGTCTAGGCCTTCTGGTCGGCAATGGCACGGTTCTGGTTGGCTAACTCTCTGGCATTGTCCAGCTCCTTCTGACGGTCATACAACAGGAAGTCAAGGTTCTCCACTTGGCTCTTTAGTGCTGGATGACTTGGCATCTCCATCGGCATTCCCATGAAGTCACGTCTTGCATAGTGGGCAAAACGGGTTTCTTGGATTTGGTTGACGCTGAGGGAACATAGACGTGCGAGAGCTTCATGCATTGCCCTGGCTAATCCATCTAGCCAGTTGTTCTCTTTCACGGAGAACTGAATTCTCCCAGAAGTTGGTGCTTCGATGCTTCCTCTAAGATCCGCGATGACGAGCCACTGTAGATCTCCTCCTGGGGGTCCTGGATGTTGAGCTCCAAGAAACTCTGGATGTGGGCGTCCCAGTAACTCCGACAGCGAATCCAGATCCCTCTCGAAGATCAGCTGACCTTGATTCCCAACTGGTAGAACTTGCTGAACTAAGACTCCATCTACAAGAATTTAGGATGAGGAAGTTAGTGAAATGATCAAGTGTGTCAAATTTTTAAGTAGTAATGTAAGAATTTTGGGGAACATGAATTTTTGAGAAAGAATGAATCCACAAGGATAAGGGAGGAGATAGTTTTTCATAAATACTCACTTTGGTTTTGAAACTAAGTTTTTGTTTGAACGTCCATTCTAACTAGGGTCTCGTATGGTCAGGATGGCTCTGATACCAACTTGTCAACACCCGGTTGTTTAATCCCAGATGCCCATTATGCCATACCTCGCAATCCCAGGATTACCATTTTTGCGAGCATAACGGATTGGATATCATAGTACATCATCCATTAGAAACCCTTCATAAGGTCTTACACAAATAAGGATCTCATGATCCAGTCTTAATACAACAAGTAGCGGAAATAAAAGACAAGCGTAGCAGTGGGGTCCATCTTCAGGGGCACAGGCAATGCTGACGAAGGCAGATAGTCCTAGTTATCATAGCCGTCCTGTTGGCCATCATATTGATAGTCTCCTTCATAGTCTGGCCATGAGAATAGCTAGGGACAAAAGCCATGAGTACTCTCTAAGTACTCGCAAACTACCTCTAACAAGTAATATAGTTCTAAGTTAAGGTGATAAATCTAAGTTTAACTATAAAGTTAAGTTTGAAACCTAAGCTGAGTTCTGAAGAAAAGAAAGATAAGATAAAGTTCTAGAATCACTTAAGGTGGGAAGCTATTGTCATAAACACAACCCTGTTGTGGTCAAGTCACAATTCATCAATCATTTCATAAGTTATTTGGAAAACATCTGACAACGAAACAGTATGGCCATTCCAACTGTCCATAACCGCGAACACGGCTATTCGAATAGTTTGACACTCTGCAGAGGTGGTGCACTTTCACCACAAGATTCGATACATCTGTCAGGGATAACCCTGAATCATCATACCTAGTATGCAGATAATCAAACATAACCTTCCCTTTACATACCCTAGTATAAGCACCTCTCCTATGAGCATGGCCTCCCAACCATGACCATCAGTCATCTTGGGCACTGCATAGGTGAAAAACATTGAGAGGTAGCCTTAGCTCAAACCTCTCCCGCGAGGGAACTAATACTAATGCATATAAATTTCCAGCTAAGCCTTACCCAATTCAGGTCGTGTGGTTGTACGGTAAATTTGGAATGGTATTGCATCCGAATCCAACCATCAGTTTTATAAAAGGGTTAAGGCTCATGCCTCAACATTTTCACCATCATAAACCATTTGTGTTTCTCAACACATGTCAAAACATCTCAATAGAATGACTCATCATTCCAAGGTTTTCATAATTCATTTTCACCAAGTGTTCCCATCTAAAGTGACTCAAGTTTTTGATCTACTCTAAACTACGAAGTTAAGAGTGTTCACTAAGGTTGAAAATATGGGTTCAATCTCATGCCATAGAATGACATCTAAAGGGTTTCTAAATAGGTCAAGTTTTATACTTTTTATGCTACCTTCAAAACAAGTAAAGAACTTTGTGTAAAGTAAAGGAAGTAAAGATGGTAAACAAGAGTTGGGGTACTAATAGTCAAAGTAGTGTGACCAAAGCATGCCTAAAGCATCTTTGCTAAACCATCTAGTTTAATCCTAGCTTGCTAATAATTATACTTGCAAGTGTTAGCTTGCATTGTTCATGGTGGCTTGCCTTGGTTGGTGAAGTGGTTGAAGTTTTCTTCGTCTTCTTCTTGGTAGCACTCCTCCTCCTCGTAGACTTGGTCGGTACTATCGTCTATAAATACATACGGAGTACACAATCACCAATCAATACTTAATTAGTCTAATTAGCATTCTAAGACACACATTTGATGATCTATTATTGTCACAAGCATCACAAGTTTAATTCACTAGTTTTATTCTTTTTAATTTAGAAAAGTATTTTCTACTCATTGAAAAATTAACTAAGATTTAATATTCACCACTTAAAATATGGATCATGTTGACACATGTCATCACCACATATTCTAACATGTGGGAATGGGATTTAAAGGTTGGATCAATATTACTTTTGTTTAAGTTTATTATTTAATGATTTAAAGTGACTAGAAATGCCTATATAGCATTATTTTGGTACTAGTCCAAAGTCACTGCATGTAAAGATTAATATTATTACATCTTAAGATAGGTATAATGAAGTGTGATTTTTGAGAGTTGGAATCAACTCAAAACCTATCTTGGTTGATTTTATAAAAATGTTGCAAGTTGCAAATACTTATGTTTTGTTATTTTTACTAGGAGAGATCTATAACTCTAATTGAATTAAATCCAACGGGCTTGGATTGATCATTTCAATACCTTTCAGGAAAAATTGGTTTCATGCAATTTGGATTTGTTAAACTCCCCGAATTGATTTTTAAACTAGTGCATAGAAATAAGATTAACTCTAAATAGAAAAAACTAGATTTGAATCTCTAACTTGCGCGGGAACTAACTGGGCCAGCCCAGCTACGCACAGTGCACGCAACCGGCTGCCTGACATGCGGGCTCCACCAGTCAGCGGCACAAAAACACCGAAATGGTATCTAGCATCCTAGGCCGCACGATTAAATGGGGATCTAACGGTGGAGAGTCATCGTCGACAACGGATTACTCCGACGAGAGTCTGACCTAGACGCGGCGGTGGGGGTCGATTGGGGGCGTACCAGGGCTCCAGCAAGATCGGTGAGGCGGGCAAATGGGCTGGTAGACGATAGCAAGGCGAGGCGCGGTTGCGGCGGAGCTTGGGGTGCCCTAAATCGCAGGCGCCCTTCTCCTCCTGCTGCGGCGGCTTCGGCTCCAATTCTGGCGAGGTAGAGCTCGAGCAGCGTCGGCGATAGGTGGGCGAGGTTCAGTGAGAGGTGGGAAGTGAGTGAGTGAGGAGAAATGAGGCTGGGGTGGCCTCTTTATATAGGGTCGACTGAGCGGCAGAGAAGCATGGGCGGTGCTCACCGGTGACGACGGCACAACGAGCTAGAGGCGTGGGTGGTGCGCTAGGACGGTGGGCGGTGCCCTGGCAACTGTCACGGTGGTGCTGGTGTAGTGGTTTGCAGTCGGGGACAGGGAAGAGCGCGGCACGCAATAAGTCTCTGCCAACGGCGAGATTCATGGCGGCCGGCGACAACGAGGTACGGTCGGGGGATTGGGCATGTCTGTTAGGTTGCTAGCCGGTAGGGATCGCGTAGACGGGCGGCTGGAGCTAGGCGAGGTCTGGCTACGCGGGGACAGGGCGCGCTCTGCGGGCGGCGTCGGCATGGTCGACAGGCTCCGGGCGCAGTGGTTCCTGGCCGTTCTGGTCGCTGTCCTTGGGCTGGGGCTGGTTGAACGGTGGAGGTGGACCACGGGCGACGTGCTGGACATGGTGGGCGAGGCTCGCGGCTGCTGTGGCGCGCTGTCGCCGTTGAGGGTGCTCAAGGTGCTTGGCCTTAATGGCCATGACCATTTGGTCATGTGCACAGGGCTTGGCTGGGCTAGCAAAGGGTAGGGGGTGCACTGGGGGGACAAGGGGACCGAGTTAGGCCCAATTGGTGACCAAGATCACTGCTCACTATAGTGTTTTGAATTTGGCCAAATTTGTGCCTGCCACCTGTTTGATGAAATGGCCGCAAGAGACCAAAGTTTGAATTTTGATTTCAAATTTTTTGAGTGTTCTCCACTGGTACTAGGTAGTCTCTGGTTGCAAGGGTTTTGAAAGTGGAGCTCAAATTGATGGTTTTTGAAATAGGGGTGATCTAGGCATATGCATTGAATTCAATTTTCACATGCCATTCAAAATAAGTATTTGAATGTTTTTAGCAGATCAAAAGGTGGGCCTTGGTACCTCATTATGTGTACTATCAAGGGGTGTAAAGACCTAGAATTATTTCTGTTGAGAAGTGAGTGCTAGGAATAGCCAAAGTAGGCATGAGAGTTAATTTGGCCAAAATGACCATTCACTTCAAATATTCATTTTGAGTTGTTCTTCTGTGGGAAAAGTTTGGGAATGACTTAGATGATGTTAATTTCACCTAAGAACATTTTACAAGCGAATAATCACAGAACCATGGCAATTCAAATCAATTCCTAAATTAAATGCACATACACATGAATGCTTTCATTTTTACTTTGGAAAAGTTTTTGTTAACCCTAATTTTGATGATTTGGATCATGATAAGGTTGGATTAAAGTTTTGGGATGTTAAAATTGTCTAGATGATGTGGCATTCACCTTTAAACCCTTAGAACAATCAAGCATGGAATATACAATCAATTCTACACTAATGCAAACACACATGCATTCATATGCTTTTTCTTAATAAAAGTTTTTGTTAACCCTAAATTGGGTGATTAGGATATAATAACCTTGACTAAAGTTTCGGGGTGTTACAATAAGAGAAAATAGGCATATACCACTATATTGTAGTATGACAAAGAAGCGTTTTGAGATTTTGAATCCCAAGTGAATACGCTAATCCTAAAACACTTGGGACTACCTTGCTAACCCATTTGGTCGAACCAAATACTTTTACATCTTGTTGAGATTCATCTTTTGTGAACTGTTGATCACTAAGGCATGGAAGCCTTCTAATATTATTCGGATGGTTCGAGTAAGGTATTATTCATGAACTTATTCCTATGTATCATATATGATAAAAACATGCTGCAACTACCTCATTTATTTTATCGACTCAGCTTCATGAATATGGGGATCACATCCATTAAGCTAAACTTGCTCAGGACGAGCAAGAGTCTAAGCTTGGGTAAGTTGATGAGTGCATATTTAAATCATGTTTTATATTATTATTTTGCATTGTTGTTGTAGGATCTTGGTATTTTACGGCGTTCACGCGCATATTTTATGTCTATTTTCACTAGGATCAGGACATATGATGGATACAATGGACACAATTCTTGGAGTAGTTGTATTGGGGAGAAAAGGAGTCAAAAACAACATGAATCGCTTATTTGGGAAATATCAATAACACCAGAATAAAACCAGAAGCAATTGAGGCATCTATAGTGCGGGGCCCCTCGATTAATCCTCCGAGAACCCCTATTATGCATACACCACGATCCCATGATCAGTCCGTCGTGGCACACAACCGACAAGTATCAAACTGAACATCCAATACTTAAACGAATACCTATCATACCTTAATTTCCATTATGGCTAAAATGTTAATCATCACCGGAACTTCATGAAGCTTAGATCCCGAGCCATGCCATAACCTATAGGCAACTGACTGGGAGAACGTCCTAGCTCGCATAGACGTCAACTCCATCATCTTCTTGATATCTAACCAAGTAAATAGTCAGGGACAATGCCAGTAGTACTTTGAATGTACTCGCAAACCACCTTGAGAGAATAATAATAACAAGAGGATATGCAATATGGATGTGGTAGTAGCAGGGCTCCAAGAGAGGTTCTTTTCTCAATTAGTTTTTCTTGTAGATATAGCATCTACATATCTTTGTTGAAAACCTTTGTAAACCTTTTTGAAAAGTTTTGGAAAACATTAGGACTGGGTCACCCATTTGTTCCTCCTTCTGGTCATCCCATGACCAAACTCCTTTCCTTCCTTTCCAACCATCCCATGGTCAAAACATGTATTCCTTCCGACCATCCCATGGTCAAAACATTTCGAAAGCCATTGCTTTTCCGAAATCCTTTTTGAAATCAAAACCAGCACTGCTCTGCAGTAGTTTGTCCAACCCGTCCATAATCGCGGACACGGCTATTCGAATAGATTTACACTCTGCAGAGGTTGTACACTTTACCCACACCATCCGGGTACCCTACCCTGATCTACACCGATCGTGGGTCGAGCAACCGATCAAGACTCTCTAGATGCCCACTCCAATGTGAGTTCCTAACCTATGAGAGTTGTTCCCCTCAACACCAGTACGCCCTATATAGTTCTCAAGCCAACCAGAGCGCTTTTTGCACTGCACAAAGTGTGTGCTTTCAATGAGGGGCTCATAGTAACGCGTGGAGGCCCGTAGACCCTTAGTTCCTTCTCTAGGTCGATGTCTCACATGGACCTTTATAGGAGAAGTCCCACCCTCTAGGATTTTTAAATCCCCTATAGTAGTTGTAGGAAGCTTATACCAGAGTAAACAAACATCAAGCCCAGCCCTGTCCCTGGACTTCTTTTGAGAATACCATAATAAACCAATCATAATAAGATATCTCTTCTCGGCGTCAATACAAGTAACTATCGTTGTCATCGAGTATACATGCAACCAAGCAAGGCCACCATCAAAACAAGGTATACAAGTGGACATACATACAACAAGCAAGTGAACAATACAATTTTACGATTCAGTAGGTTTTGAGAAGATTGGATTTAGAAGATTTAAATTGTCTTAGAAGCATTTGAAGGCAATCCTATAGGACTTATAGTCTACAAAATTATTTAGGAGAGGAATTTTATACCAAGTCCATATTCTGTATGATACCATTGTATAAAATTGATACCAAAATATAGGTGTTGATAAAATGAAACCAACAAAAGTGGTTTCACAGTTTTATCAAAATCCATTTATTTACTATGCATTTCCTAGTGAATAAAACTCTGGTTTTAGGAAATAATTCATCAGAAAAGTTCTGTGAGTCCAAAAATTATTTCCTTGGATGGTTAAGTATAGTTTGGTGGACTGATTCACTTAGAGTTCGAATCATGTCAAATTATTTAACAGGATACCTTCAGGAAATTCCCAAGGGCAGTTCTAGAAGGTTTTTGTCTTTTTAACCATATTTAATTTACACTGACTTTTGATATGATTCCAAAGACATATTTTAGGTACTTTGAGTACTTTTCTGTAAAAATTGGAATCAACCTTTTTGGAGTTACAGAATTACTCGGGTGATTTTATTAGTGAATTAACTCTACAAATAACAGTTTAATTCCTAATAAATCAACCATGGCTCATAAAATTTTGGGCTCCTGGGGTTTGATAGATATTAGTATTAATGTCTCCTGGGAGTTTGAATTAGGTCAATAAATATCTTGGTTTGAACTAGAGAAATTCCTAAATCCAGATTTTGACTATTTTTGTTATTTTTACTATGGGCAAAATAAGGAGAAACTGACTATAGGGACATAGTGGCAAGTAAGGTATGACCAATACCTAGCATTACAAAGTGGGTTTACTCCATTTGGATTTACCAAACTCGGGTAAATAATTTATTAGTGTATAGGACACATGTTGATACTTAAATTGCTGTAGTTAAACTTGACAGAATCTTGGTCCACCTCCTATATGGTATGTCTCAATAAACATGTATGTATCTACTAAAAATCATATGTAGACAAATAATGGCAGTTTACATTTTATTTTTGAATTAAACTATCCACCTAGAAATAGGTTTTTATCTGAGGAGAAAAGAAAAAGGAAGGGAACATAGGGCAGTGGGCCGGAAATCACTGCGCGAGATAGATCCCGGGCGGGCCGGCCCAACACTGCACCAGGGCACGTGCACGGGGGCGGTTTTTAAACCCGACAGGGCAGGCCCGTGTGGCAGTGGCGTAGGGCGCCAAAGCGGTATGGGGAACCGTTGGCCGTTAGAACAATGGGAGATCGACGGTCCCGTCCCCTTCTCCTTCCTCACGACAGGCGCGGTGGGCAGGAACCCTAACGACGATGCCGGCGGTTTGGGAGGCTCACATGTAGCTCTAGAGGCGACGGGGACGCGACGGGGCGACACAGTGGTCGGAGATGACCTCAGCGAGGGGCGGAAGGGATCTTTTTGGTGTAGATCTAGGGAGTCCAATGTTGGGCAGAGCGCGGAAGCTCCGAGCTCGTCTGTGGCGACGCTAGGGAGGAACCTAGGAGAAAAGTAGGGCCTTGTCATATGCAGGGGAAGGAGGGGATCACGATTTAGTGGCACACAGGAGCAGTAGGGTGGAGAGGAGGACACCATGCTCGATTATTGGGGAAGTCCTAGAGGTCTTTTTCTTCTTCTCCCAGATAGAGTAGGACATGGGAGGAGGAATGGGGCTTGGGGTGGTAGGTGGGAGTGTAGAGGAGCAAATTACCAGGAGGGGGAGTGCAGGGGCGGCCTATGGCTTATAACCCGAGGTGGTGTTGGATCATGATAGACTTAGTCCAAGGAGAGGGAGGGGAGGGGAGCTGGCTGTGGATAGGGCAGTGAGGATGGTGGTGGGACGAAGGTGGGTCCTGGTGCTCGACCAAAGGAGTGAGGGAGAGCTGGGGCTGCTGTATTAGACTTGTATTTCCAAGGTAGGCAATAATGGTTTGGTTCTGTCTCTCTCACCAAGCACTAATGACAAGAGAGGGGTGTGCTATAGTAGATTTTCTACAATGCACGATCAGAAGGGTTTGAGGTGTTCTGTGCAAGCTTTGTGGATCAGGTTGGTGTGGGTTGTCTGGTTTTTGATTAGTGGGTTTTCTCACTTAACAATTTTGATCAATTAGGATGTTATGAAGGAGGTCTATAAACTTGTACTGGACATGATGAGGAAATGGTACTAGGAGCTAGAGGAGGTCAGGACAATATTCCTGGAATTATTTGAGTTTTTTCAAAGGAATTAAAGTCCACTTAAGACCATTTATTCAAATAGTGCTGTAATGGTTTCTAGAAGCTCACTCGATATTTTTACATTGGATAGGGTTTGTTTCTGATGTGAGATGGTCCCAAATATGATGTCACACTTTGGAGAATTTTCCTGGAATTTATGGAGAGAGAAAATATTTTTTAGGCAATTATTTATTGTTTCTGCCATTTAAGAAAAGGGACAAAAAAATTTATAAAGAATCTCAAAAATATTTATTTTTTGAGGTGGGAATATAGGACATGATAACTAGACTTCAAATAAGCTTGAAGACGGGGATATGTTTTGGAGAAAGTCAAACTTTCTTTTATAGATTAGGTTTGGGAGTTTTTGTAAATTTAAGAGATTAAATAGGTTTTGGTCCATAATAATTATGGATAATATTTAATTAATATTTATAATTAAGGTAGATGATGTACACAAGGTGTATATAGCATTATCAACCTTGGGTGTTGAGAATCCAACTTGATCTTGGTAGGAGACAAGGATATGAGGATCTAGGGCAAAGTTATTTTATTGCCTTCAAAATCTTGTTGGATCTTGGAGCTCAGACCTCCCCTTGGATCATGGAATGTATGGATGGATATACCAAGTGATGTAGATCACCATGGTTGAAAGGTTTGAGCTTTATCATGCTTGAGCTTACCAAGGATTGATTCCAAACTTTGAATAAAATAAGCCTGCCAAGGCAGATTATCAAAGATTATCAAATAGCCTTCTAAACCATGTGGGTTTTATAAGCACACGGATCCAATTGGAACAAGTGAAGTAGGGAGTGATAGACCTTTATGAGTACCACACAGCCATGCAAAGATAAGAAGGTAGGATGGAGATGTGAGCTTCTTCCAAAGTAGGCCAGTTGATAAGATTTGCATGAATTGTTATTTTCTTGCCTGCAAAACTATCAAGAACAAGGGGGTTAAAGGATGGTCTAACCAAGGGCAAGAGTGGGCCTTGGTAGTCCTTATGATTTTCTACAAGATGGTTGAAGTGCATTACCAAAAAGGCACAAGGGTTGAGAAAGAGAGGCACTAGAAGAAGTGATGTTGAAATAGTTTCCATGCTTGATATAGTTTCCAAGAGAGGCCTCAGCAGATTTAGGGTTTTTGACTAGAATATGAGTGGGGATGTTTTTGAGGGTTTGCAAGGTATTATCAAGTGGATTATGTTGAAGTTTAGATTGGTTAGAACAGATCCATGCTTGATATAGGTCTTCATTGACTTGGAAACTTCTAGAATGGATCACTTCAGAATTGATCTAGTTAAGGGTTTTAGATGATCACCTAGTGGCTAGAGATCAGATCCATCTTGTATTCTTGCTTAGGGTTTGGGGATTTTAAAGTTTCTTGATCCTAGAGGATGGTCTCCTAGAGTATCTCATACTACTTCTAAGCAATCAAGTCAAGCATCAGATAAAGGCAACTCATCTTACAAACAATTCAACTACTACTACTAGGGTTACCATCAAGCTTAGGTTGAGGTAAGGATGGGAAATTTTGAAAGGTTGGAGTTTTAATAAGGTAAGAGTCCTTGGTATCCCTACCAAGAGTAGAATTCAAAAGTTTTATACAAGGTTTTGGAAATCCTAGAGGTAAGAGTAGTTTAAGGTTTTTTCTTGAAAACATAAGGAGATTATAGCTCTCCATAGTTTTGTCAATAGAAGCTACTAAAATAGTTTTGGTTACGGAAGCATCTTGGATCATGGTTGAAATGCTAGAACATTTGAGAATATGTAAAATGAGCCAGGATAGTTTTGTTAAAAAGCTTTTGACACTGATGTTGAGGTAAGGAGTATATCATAAGCGATACCATCAGAAGCATAAGCACATACAACAACAAACAACCACTGCACAATTACATAAGAAAAAGTTTTTGTTCCCCCTGATTTTTGTATTCTGGATAACTAATTAGGGTTGCTGAAGTTGGGATGTTACATAGAGGGTTTAACGACCAACTATACGACCGAAATACTTTTTCTGTCCGTATAGTTACGGCCGTATAGTTGGTGCCACCACCTCCCCCTCAAATAGTTTCACCCCATGCAACTGGATCAATGAGACGACATACAAAACACCCAGAAAACACTGAAACCTCACCTCCGAAAGGAATCTGGAGGAGGAACTTGCCCAAGGGATCCATCTTTGCCCTACACAGATCTGGGAGGCCAAGGGATCGATCTTCATCTTCATCAACTGCTGCACCACCATCATCTCCATCCATCCCATCTTCACCCCATCTAGATCTTGTTGTAATTTCCGTACTCGTTGTGGATTTATACAAGAACTATTCATTTACAATTGTTTCCATTACCATTGCCATGATGTTGATTTCCTCCATGTCTAAGTAGATCATTAGTTCATAGGGATATGGAGAAACCCTAGCATATGATTGAGATGAGATAGAGATTATTATGTTATACATCATTATGTGTATGTGTTAATTGTCTCCATCTTGATGTTGGGAGTTGTGCACCTCCTTAATATTTGCCTCTTATGGGGACACGATGAAGGGGATTACTTGTTGGTAGACAGAGGGATGATAGCACTTACTGTTACTATAAAGCTATTATCATTCTTTACGTACTAACTTGGGGAAACAAGGAGAACTCATAAAGCCATGTCCATGCCACGAGAGAAATACCTTAATAGCGGGATAATATGATTGATGTCATTTATCTGTCAGCTATGGTTATGAAGGATGATGTGAGTAGTGGTTGCTGCCTATTTGTCCATATATGGAGCTCCTCCCACATAAATACATATCATCAGAATATTTGTTATAATAATCTTGATTGCTTGGTCTAAATTGCTAGCGATGTATCCACCACTCCTTGAGAACGCCTTTTTCCCTATTGTAGTTCCAAGTTCTTTTAAATACGCGATTCTTACTTGATGCATTAAGTTTTACGTTACTTTAATTGCTTCATTCAATCAAAAACCCCAAAATAATTATACTTTTCTTGCATCTCAAAGTTATTGCCTAAGTACTACGTTTAGTTTTAGTTAAAAGCATTTTAATCTTTTGCCTACTGCTCCCAGTAGGATCGATATCTTTCTTTCAAAACTAGCTACAAACGATATGTGCACTTGCAGTCATGACGGGGTCCTTCAACCTTTATATCCTGCACATGGGCGGTTTGGGTGGGCCTTGAATTTTCCTGATCTGAGCGGGCATACTCTAGATAGAGGTACAACCCTGATCCTTCCGCAAATGTGTCCTGCCCTTAGGCGGTCTGTCCGGGGCTTGACAAATTTCCGACTTCCTGGGAGCTAGGAGCCGAGTCAGGTTTGCTAATGAAGATGTGGATGTCTCCAAAGGGGATGACGGAGCAGTGCGCAGGTTTCGTCTTCGTCGACACCCAGAACACATCTGGAGGGACGATCGGGACGTTGACAGAGAAGAGAATGTGTCCAATGGCTACGGTGTCGACGATTCCCGTGAAGATATTGGACCTAGCCCGGTGTAGAGCTCAAAGCACCTCTTGGCCCATGGTGGGCGCAAACTGTCATGGTATTGCCGACGAGTACGCCATGGAGGGGTCCTCACAGTGCGTGTTTAGAGACGTGGGGTAAGGCGGGGAGTTGGTGGGTATGAGGTAACACAGTTTACCTAGGTTCAAGTCCCACACCGGTGGCGGAACTCTACTCATGCTATAAATCACTATAATGGCAATACGCCGAGTTAAAGTGATCGGTTCGCTGTGCGAGGTGTTGTATATTTCATTGCCCTAAAGGCTCCCGTACGTCCAGTTCATAAAGGCACCAGAACCTAGGGTTATAGGGAAAAGACCTTGCCGTACAAGGTAAAGAGTCCTAGACTAATACTAACTAGTCTTTCGTGTCTTGCACTCCAAGGTTCTGAGTACGTCGATGACTCCCGCGTAGCCTTTCTTGATCCGACATGGGCCTCCCTTCTAGATCCATCTAACATGGCCACCTAGCAGGCCATAGGCCTTGCTACCAACTGTGGGCCACCCGGGTTATCCAGATTAAGGACGTGCTATGGTGATACCCATTTAGCATATCCCGAACAAAGATCAATGCATAGCCCTTCAAGATGCAAGTCTCCTCTTTCCCTTGAGTGGTATGGTGGTGTACATCTTGTGGGCGGCAGCTATGGAGGCAGCAGAGCAGTAGGGCTCCACCCCCATGGCGTGGATGTAATCTCCCCTATCATCTAGGGTTTCCCTTCTCTAAATAGGCATTCTGGATATCGGTTTCGCGAATCGACGGAGCTTGGGGCCAAATATTCCTATTGGGCCTTCACAAATGTTGTTTCGGTTGACAAAACGAAGCCGTCGGAGGGCCGTACGACCACACGGTACTGGCAGGCTCTGCCTGTAATGCTGGTCGTTACGCCCTATGATTGCTGAAGTGTTTTGGCCATCATTTCTTCATACAGACTCCGATTGTGGTGTTATTTGGCTCGTTGGATTCGTATGGGCCAGGGATACAACACCCTAGCCTTGGATCTTCATTTGGACTTGATGGAAAATCCACTTTCTCTTTCCCTCAAATGGCCAACTCTGGTGCCTGCAAATCCTCCATATTGAGTCTTCTTGTCTCCTTTTATCCATGATTGTTCATAGGACCTACACACAAGTCAAAGACAAGGAAAAAGTAATAAAATCCTACTAAACTACTAGTTGTGCAAAGTCCATGTGAAAATTAATGAGAACTAGTAATCATACATAATAGGCATAGTTATAGCTAGAGATATCATGTAATGAGTAACACTATCAATAATTTGTATACTTAAATATGCTTCATATTTTCACTCATCAACTTCCCCAAGATATTGCTCGTCCTCGAGCAAGAGAGTTTATATAAACACATGCAATCATCTAGCTTACCATGGAAGATCGATGCCTTGTATCCTTATATTCCCTGCAAGCTCAAAGTAAGATTGAACATATTCAGACAAGGCAACACAAGTTCAGTGTTGTCAATCCATAAAAGATCTATTACAACTTCAATGCTTGATGTCAAAAGTAAATCTAACTTGAAAGCAAACTTGTGATACTCCTATTGCGCCTTTTATATTTTGTATCCTCACTTTTGTAATGTAAAGGCTTAGAAATTAAGAGTGAGACATCATGTCATAATAAGCATAGAATTAGAGTGTCTCATTAGAACACCCACATCAATAGATCAAGACTATCAAACACTACTATTCCATTCACTGTCTTTCAAGAAAATTCATGTAGTAGTAATGAGACCATGCCAAAAACTTGTTGTGTGGATCTTAATTTTCCAAGGGTAATTCTCAACAAGGATCATTGAGTGATTCTTTTAAACAATATTTTCCACATCCTTTGATAGTACCAATACCTTTACCCACTACGCTGACAAGTGCCACCCATGTCGTCAACTCATAGCTGAAATTAGGGGTTGTGCCATTGATCGTTCTTAGGTCAGTGGAGTTTTTGGCATCCAAAGGTGTGCATCAAAAACATAGAACTTTTTAAATAGTATCACAATTTGATACACAAGGTTAGCTTTGGCATGG
Source organism: Avena eriantha (assembly GCA_910589775.1). Taxonomy (NCBI): domain Eukaryota; kingdom Viridiplantae; phylum Streptophyta; class Magnoliopsida; order Poales; family Poaceae; genus Avena; species Avena eriantha. The sequence goes on from OU342746.1 coordinate 17,508,347, forward strand.
ATCGCAATTACCACTAAACTTAATTTAATCGAACAACTCCTTTCCAAGTGTTATCAAGTCTATCAATAAATCTATGGGGATGAGTATAAGGCTAGACTCTTAAGATAATTAAACATCACTCGATAAATTATTTAGAGGCTTCATCAATATACTTTTAATCATGTCAAGTGTAGAAATCTTGGCAATGTATTCTAGAGGATCACAATATTCTTCTCAAGCTGGATAAAGACTTTATCATAGTGCATCAGAGTCCTAACTCAACTCTTATGAATCCTTACAAAAGCATGTGCATCCATTATATAAACATTAAAAATAACTTACCCAAGCAAGCATTCAAAAATAGTGGGATACATAGTTGCTCAAAAACTTTATCAAACAAGAACAATACACCAGACTCTACATATGCAGAAGTAACTTCCCCAAGATAGAACTTTTGCAAGAACCAAACTTGAATAGATTACCACAAGAAAATAAAAAATGTAGTTATGAAAAGAGAGTGTGAGAAGTGGTTACCTCCCCAAGCTTGAATAAAGCAAGACTGACACACTTTACCATTGAGGTATGAATAACCTCACTTTTGATGGACACAAACCCTTGGTTCAACGAATAGTTCCTTATTGAAGCGTTGAGTGGAATCAACCAAGTGTCCTATTCATGTATTTGCATGGTTGGCAGAAACCATGCACGTCATCACACAAGGTTCAAGTACCTATGAAAATAACAAACAAAGTAAAAGCAAATGATTCGGTGTACGAATAGAGTTCGTTCACCCAACCGTGAAAACAAATAAAATAAATATGAAACACTACCGAGAATTATAGGCTAGGTAGTTTCGAAGGTAGCTAAAATGAAATGAAGTACAATAGAACAGGTACAAGGTAACCCACTGACCTGAGATTGTCAAAAAAAGACTGGAGGGGTATTAAGATCTTTGTACCCATCACTTCCTTTGCTGCGCGGTGTTGCCCCTTGGTATGGGCGCGTGGTACGGACGGGCTATGCCCATACTGCACCATGTCTTCTCCTTTTCTCTCTCTTTTTTGCTCCCGTCAAAGTTGGTACGACCGGGTGGTACGGGCGGATGCGCCCGTACGGGTGGTCGTTAACCTTGCAGTAACTTTTTTGGAAAATTTTCTGCTTCTTTCGATTCCTCGCATGAGTGGTATGGGCGCGCGGTACAGACGGGTCCGCTCATACTACTCGATAAGCTCACTGTAATCTCCAGAACAAGTTATTTTCTCTGAATTTTTTATTATAGACCTGAAATGTTAGTCTAACATCCAAACAAAGAAAACATATATTTTTGTTGAGAAGATTTAACCAAGCTAAGCAACACGTGATTAGAGCAACAAACAACTCTAACTTTTGAACATAGTACCAAGCCAACTCTAATAGTAAATCATGCAAAGATATAAGTGCCAATGCAACTAAATTCAAGACACAAAACAAAGAAAGACACCTAAAAACTTTCTGGCTGCCTCCCGGGAAGCACTTTATTTAAAGCCATAAAGCCATGCTTAGATGCTCCATTAAATCACCCAGTTGGATCCCAGGGGATATCAATTTAAGGTGTAATGGTACTTACCTCCAACAAAGTGTTGGAGCATATCATAGTAGAGTACGGTCAAAGTCGTACCCTCTTGCGGTGCATCGACATCATATAGATGAATAAGTTCTCACTTCCAAGCGATCGTGGATGCACCAAGTGTGGTGAGTAGGCCTCCTTATGTAGCTACAACAAGAGGATTAGAGGTTGAAATATAATTATTAAACTTTTGACTTGGTTACCATTGTAGGTGAACACTTTGTAGTATTCTTCCTTGGCAATAGGGAGTAAATCAGGTCCCTCCATATTAGCATCAAAAGATTCATACCAAGGTTCTATCTCTACTTCAACATTAGTAAAGCTCTCCTCATGAGTGTCTAGGCACAAGGCCTCTGCAGATAAATTACAATCATTTTTTAGCATTATTAGAATCATTACACAAGAGAGAGGCATCATAAACAAATATAGCATTTGTAGTGTGCCAACCTTTGTCAATCTCACCTTTTTGTTGTTCCTCCTCTTTATCTTGTGGTTCCTGCAAATGGTTACCTTTGGGCACAATAGACTGCGCCTTACTCTCTACCACAAATGGATTATCACTAAGATGTTCTTTGCAATAAGATTATAACATTGGTAACAAGTTGGTAAGTTTCATATGAAGCATACTATCACTACTCTTTGTAATGATTAAATCTTTTGAGAGTAGATCATGGACACCTTTATAAACCAAATGCTCTAATATTTTAACTCTAGTGTAAGATACTAGGGATTCTTAATGAAACATTGAAAACTAAGGTGGCCAACTTCCATACGTTTATCACAAATCTCATGATATGAATTACAAAATGATTTTGCAAAACCATCTAACATATTATAGAAGTTAAACAAACCCATACCAGTGGCAATAGCATGTACTGCGGTGTACATCCTTTTCTTCTTTCTTATGTGAGCCTGCAAATGGTTAGGAGTATATAAGATGTATTACTCCATAGATTCTATCTAATGCTTTACCTTCTTCATTTATATTTCTCATACGAGCTAGCAACTCACGACAACCATTAAAAAGCACATATTCTAAAACCTCCACATCAATAAAGCCTTCATTACTTTTATTGTAAGATGCTAATGTGGTATCAATACTACACTCACATTGATAATTAATATGATCAATGTATCTGCTATTTTCACAAAAATTTTTGTATGAGGCACATAATATGGAGGAATAATCATTCAACCATTCTTCTTATGTCTCTTTCCTTGTAACATAATATCCGAAAGTTCCAACTTTATTCTCCTCTATTGCGAGCTTCATCTGTTTAAAAATAGCAATCTCGGAAGACATGATTAGTAGCAAATGTTTTTATAGTTTTTGTTTTATAATTTTTTATGGGTTTTTGGTTTTATTTATTTTTGTTCTTTTCAAAGAAGTAAAAGAACTAAATAGAAACAAACGAAAATAAATTATGTGCGAGTGGGTAGGTAATAACCAAACACTATTTCCCCCGACAACGGTGCCAATTTGATGTCTAGGTTCCTATGACCAACAACAGGGTAATTGCAGTAGTTGTAGCAGCAACTATTTATTAGAAAGTTTGTCCCATGGAAGCTTTGCAAAATGGCAACAACACAACCCTGCAGCCATCTTGTCAATGCGGCCACGTTCGCACCCAAAATGATGTTTGGAAATAGTCTACTCTATATGTTACTAGAATGGCAATGAACAAGTGATGATTAATGTAAGAAGTAACAAAGTAAATAAAAAGGAAACTAGAGCAAGCGAGTGTTTATGAATTGTTTTGTGATATGATTGAGGGGGTCAATCACATACCATCTAAAGAGAGAGATCAAACACAATAACATAGATCAATGGATCATGGACCAAAGTTATAGATCATCTTTATTTCAATACATAATAATACTAGGGTTTCACCATCTCTCCCCAAGAACAAGGAAAGTACTCATACATGAAGGGGATCAACATCATGGAAATAGTATGGATGAAATATGAAGGTACAATTGAATACAAGTGCAAATCTACAATAGAAATTGTACTACATCGAAGTAAACAAAGGGGATCGATGCTAAAGATGATGTTGATGAAGATGGTGATGAAGATTGATGCGTAGCCCTTCAATATGCAAGTATCCTCTTTCCCTTGAGTGGTATGGTGGTGTAGATTTTGTGGGCGGTGGCTATGGAGGAAGCAGAGCGGCAGGGCTCCGCCACTATGGCGTGGATGGACTCTCCCCTACCGTGTAGCCCCTCTTTAAATAGGCATTCTGGAGGTCGGTTTTGCAAACCGATAGAGCTCGGGGACGAATTTTCCCATTGGGCCGTAACAAATGTTGTTCCGGTTGACAAAATGAAGCCGTCTGAGGGTGGTTCGACCATACGGTATGGGCGGGCTCTGGCCATACCGCTGGTCGTTACTCACTCTTATTGTTGTAGTGTTTTGGCTGTCATTTCTTCATACAGACTCCGATTGAGGTGTTCTTTAGCTCGTTGGGTTCGTATGGTAGAGGACTACAACACCCTGACCTTTGATATTTATTTGGAGTTGATGGAAATATCCACTTTTTCCTCCCCTCAAATGGCTAAGTCTGGTGCCTGCAGCTCCTCCATATTGAATCCTCATGGCTCATTTTATCCATGACTGTTCATAGCACCTACACACAAGTCAAAGACAAGGAAAATGTAATAATATCCTACTAAACTACTATTTGTGAAAATTCCATGTGAAAATGAATGAGAACTAGTAATCATACATAATAGGCATATATGTAGCTAGACATAGCATGTAATGAGTGATAATATGAATAATTTGTATACTTAAATATGCATCATATTTGCACTCATCAACTAACACAAGCTAAAATTTGTTCATCCTCGAGGAAGAGAGTTTATAAAAACACATGCTATCATCTAGCTTACCATGCAAGATTGATGCCTTGTATCCTTATTTTCCTTGAAAGCTAAAAGTTAGATTGAACATATTCATACAAGGCAACACAAGTTCAGTTATGTCAATCCATAAAGATCAATTACAACTTCAATGCTAGATGTCAAAAGTAAATCTAACTTTAAAGAAAACTTGTGATCCTCCTATTGCTCCTTTTATATTTCGTATCCTCACTTTTGTAAAGTAAAGGCTTAGAAATTAAGAGTGAGAGATCATGTCATAAAAAGCATAACATTAGAGTGTCTCATTAGAACATCCACATCAATAGATCAAGACTATCAAACACTACTATTCTATTAGCGATCTTTTAAGAAAATTCATGTAGTAGTAATGAGACCATGCCAAAAACTTGTTGTGTGGATCTTCACTTTCCAAGGGTAATTCTCAGTAAGGTTCATTGAGTGATTCTTTTAAACAATAGTTTGCATATCCTTCGAGAGTACCAATACTTTTTCCCATTACAGTGACAAGTGCCACCCATGTTTACAACTCATAGACGTAATCAAGGGTGGTACCATTGCTCATTCATAGTCTAGTGGAGTTGTTAGCATCCCCTAGGGACCTACAGGATGGCTCACGAGGGCACTCACACTCAAGTAGCCTATGTTCATGTTGAACCTACAGTTTCCTCCTTGAGGAGCCTATAGGGAAAACATTGAGATAAGGTCTCCTCCCCGAGGGACCTATGGGGCGGCTCACGATGGCACTCACCCTCAAGTAGTCTAAGTTCACATTGAACCTACAGTTTCCTCCTTGAGGAGTTTACATGAAAGACACGGCCCTATGGTCTTCCTTTCTAGGAGCCTACAGACAACTCACGAGGATGCTTCCACTCAAGAAGCCTAGAACCATAGGAGCCAGGCATCCTCTCCTAAGAGGGGACGCGAGGACGCTTCCCCTCAAGAAGCTTAGAACACGACCCTACGATTCCCCTCGTGATGCACCAACGTGGCCCCTTCCTATTTACCTTTCCTCATGATACTTAGCATGCAGGGTTCGCCTGACACATGAAGTTCCCCTCGCTCCGGCCGGGAACTAGCCGCGGTCATAGGGGACATACACAGATGAAGTAGGAAGACTGAGAACGGACGCGTGAGGGCGTTAAAGTCACCACACAAGGGATGGACAGTCCTAGACATGTAACACCCCAATAATAGTTAATCTTGTATTAGGGTTTGTGTAACATCCCAAAACTTTAATCAAGGTCATCAAAATCCTAATCACCCAATTTAGGGTTAACAAAAACTTTTTATTATTAAAATTATTATGAATGCATGTGTATGTTGCATTAGTGTAGAATTGTTTGAAAATGCAGTGTTCGATTGTTCTAAATGTTGTGAAATGGTTCAAGGGTGAATGCAACATCATCTAGACCATTTATAAACAAAATACAAAGAAAAAAGAAATCAAATAGGATTAAATAATGGAAATGGTCATTTTGACCATTATAATCCACTAGGTCACTTTAAGTGTTCCTAGATGTCAATTTCAAACAGAAACATTCTCAACTCTTTTCACCCCTTGCTAGAGCAAGTAAAGAGGTACCAAGACCCACTTTGCAGACTTAAAAAAATCTTTTGCAAAGCAATTTAAATGACAATTGAAAATTGAATCCAATGCATATGGGAAGATCACACTTTCTCAAAAACCAACCAAACCACTTGTCATCACCCGGATTTTTAATCCCAGATGCCTGTTATGCCATACATCGCAATCCCAGGATTACCATTTTTGCGAGACATAACAGATTGGATATCATAGTAAATCATCCATTACAAACCATAATAAGGTCTTACACAAATAAAGGATCTCATGATCCAGTCTTCATACAATCAAGTAGAAGAATAAAATAGCGTAGTGGTGGGGTCCATCTTCAGGGTCACAGGCAATGCTGACAATGGGAGATGATCCTAGTTGTCGTAGTCGTCCTGCTATCCTCCTTCAGGGTAGTCCTCTTCATAGTCTGGCCATAGGAATAGCCAGGGACAAAGCCTTGAGTACTCTTTAAGTACTCGCAAACTATCACTAACAAGTAAGGTAGTTCTAGTAGTAATACCAACTCTAAGTTTATTTGTAAAGTTAAGTTTGAAACCTAAGCTGAGTTCAGAAACAAAGAAAGATAAAATAAAGTTTAAAACCACCTAAGTGGGAACTTAGTTGTCATAGTCACAATTCTGTTGTGGTCAAGTGATGTCACAATTCATTTCATAAGTCATTTTGAAAACATTTGACAACGGAATAGTATGGCCACTCGAACTGTCCATAACCACGCACATGGCTATTGAAATAGTTTGACACTCTGCAGAGGTGGTACACTTTCACCACAAAATTCGATACATCTGTCAAGGATAACCCTGAATCATCATACTTAGTACGCAGATAATCAAACATAACCTTTCCTTTACACACTCTAGTATAAGCAACTCTCCTATGAGCTTGGCCTCCCAGCCATGGCCATTTGCCATCTTGGGCACTACATAGGTGGACAACATTGAGAGGTAGCCTCAGCTCAAACCTCTCCTGCGAGGGAACTAATACTAATGCATATAAACTTCTGGCTAAGCCTTACCCAATTCAGGTATTGTGGTTGTACGGTAAAATTGGAATGGTATCGCATCCGAACCCAACCATCCGTTTTTATAAAAGGGCTAAGGCTCATGCCTCAACATTTTCATCATCATAAACCATTTGTGTTTCTCAACACATGTCAAAACATCTCAATAGAATGACTCATCATTCCAAGGTTTTCATACGTGATTTTCACCAAGTATTCCCATCTAATGTGATCAAGTTTTTGGTTTAGCTCTAATCACTAAGTTAAGAGTGTTCACTAAAGTGGGATGCTAAGATCAATCTCATGCCATAGAATGACATCTAAGTCTAACTAGATAGGCCAAGTTTTATACTCTTTATGCTATCTATAAACAAAGTAAAGAACTTTGGTAAAGTAAAAGAATGTAAAGCTTGTAAATAAGACTTGGGGTGGTATAAGTCAATATGTATAGCCAAGCATGTCTAGTGCATTTACTTAAGTTATAAAGCTTCCAAGGGTTAGCTTGCATTGTTAATGATGGCTTGCTAATCAAAGCTTGCTTGGTTTACTTGAAGTACTAGGCTTGCAAGGAAAGCTTGCAAGGGTTAACTTGTATAATGCTAGCTTGCCTTGAGTAGTGAAGTGGTTGAAATTCTCTTCTTCTTCCTCTTGGTAGAACTGCTCCTCCTCGTAAGCTTGGTCGGTACTATCGTCTATAAATACATATGGAGTACACAATCACCAAACAATACTTAACTAGTCTATTTAGTACCCTAAGGCACATACTTGATGATCTATTATCATCACAAACATCACAAGGTTTAATAACTAGTTTCATTTATTTTATTTGAGAAAAGTAATTTCTACTCATTGAAATTAACTAAGATTTAATATTCTCCAATTAAAATATGGGATCATGTGGATGCATGTCATCACCAGATATTCTAATATATGGGAATGTGATTTAAAGGTTGGATCACATTTTAATAAGTTTAAGTTTAAAAATTAATGATTTAAAGTGACTAGAAATGCCTATATAGCATTATTTTGGTACTATTCCAAAGTCACTGCATGCAAACCTTAATATTATTACATATTAAGATAGGTATGGTTAAATGTGATTTTTGAGAGTTGGAATCAACTCAAAAGCTATTATGGTTGGTTTTATAAAAATGTTTGAATGTGAAAAAGCTTCTGTCTTGTTATTTTAGCTAGGAGAGATCTATAAATCTGAATGATTTAAATCCAACATGATTGGATAGAGATTTTCATTACCTTTCCAAAAAAATTGGAATCATCTAATTTGGATTTGTAAAACTTTCTGAATTGATTTTCAAACTAAGGGACAGTTTCTAGTTTAAGTCTAAAAAGAAAAATCCTAATTTGAATCACAGGGCTAGGACGAGATATAAATGGGCCGTTCCAGTTTCACTCCGTGGTGCTGAGGACTACTGACAGGGGGGTTCCGCCTGTCAGTGGCTCATTAAACGCGAAGCTGTACGAGGCATTGTGGACCGCAGGATTAGAGATAGAATCTATGGCTGGGGCTTATCGTCGAAGACGGACTCGTCGCCAGTGAGGTGGAACCCTAACTGCTCGGTGGGGGTGCAGTGGGGGCGTACCAGGGCTCCAACGAGTGCGGCGAGGCGGGCAAACGAACGTGGAGACGACGACGGGCTTAGGCAAAGTCGCGGCAGCTCTGGGGGTGGACAAAATTGACGAGAGCGTCTCCTCCTCTGCTGCGGCTGTCTCCGGTGAAATTCCGGCGGCTGGCTGCTCGAGCGGCTCCGGCGAGAGGTGGGGAAGGACCAGTGGTGAGAGGGGAGTGTGAGAGTGTGAGGAATTCATGCTGGGGAGGCTCCCTTATATAGGCGTGGCAAGGCGGCGGAGAGGTGTGGGCGGAGCTCGTCGGTGATGACGGCATAGGGGCTATCGGCATGGTTGAGGTAGGCGGATGGTGGGCGGTTCCCTGGTGGTCAGCTAGAGCGTAATGGTGGTGCTAGGGGCGGTGGATAGCGGTCGGGAGCATCTCGCGCTCTGAGAGATAGAGGTGGTGCTCGACGTAGTTCTCGACGATTGTGGGTCGAGCGGCGAGGTACGTGCGTGTCTGGCAGGGTGAGGAGGTCTAGGCGGAGTGACGTGTGGCGCTCTGGCGGGGATGTTTCTCTGGCGTGCGCTGGCGCGGCGTAGAGAGGTTAGTGCGGGGGGTTGTCCTGGGTGGTCTAGGGCGTGGTAGTGGTCGTGGGGTGGCCCGTGGATGGCGATGAGGTCACGCCTTGCTTCCTGGAGTGGCGGAGAGGGGCTGGTGGTCTCCTACGGGGTGAGCATGATCAGCCGGCGAGCATGGCGTCAAGGTGGCGTTCCACTACTACTAGGGACTAGGGGATGGGCTGGTTATGACCTGGTTGGGTCTAGGAGAGACCAAGAGGGTTAATGTGGCTCAAATGGCTCCACAATTTTTGATTAAAAACAGTAGTAGTTAGCCAATTTGATTCTCCTCACAAGGTGTTTGACAAAATGGCCGAAAGAAAATAACTTTTGAAATGAAATTTGGTGGAGTTGTTTGTCACATGCTTGAGCATATCTGGTTGATTGGGATTTTCAAATGGAGTTCATTTGGATGGTTTTTTAAAAGGGTGATCTAGACATATGAGGTAGATTCCGTTTCCAAATGTCTTTTAAAATTAGAGATTGAATGTTTCTGGGGGATCAGAACGTGGGCCTTGGCACATCACTACTTGTACTAGCAAGGGGTGCAAAGATCCACAATTATTTCTGTTTGAAATTGAGTGCTAGGAACACCCAAAGTAGGCTAGTTGATTAAAATGGCAAAAGTGACCATTTCCTTTTATTAATTGTATTTGATTTCTTTTTTTCTTTGGGTTTTGCTTGGGAATGATGTAGATGAAGTGGCATTCATCTTAGATTCATTTTACAACCATTAGAACAAACAATCATGGCATTTCAAAACAACTCCTATTTAATGCAACACTCATATGCATGCTTAAATATTTTAAATGGGAAAAAGTTTTTGTTAACCCTAAATTGGGTAATTTAGATCTTGATAACTTAGATTAGAGTTTTGAGATGTAACAAACCTTCCCCCCTTAAACAAAATCTCGTCCTGAGATTTAAGAAAGAAAACTAGGAACTAAAGAGATCTGGGAACTCAGTCCTAATGTAATCTTCTCGCTCCCAAGTGGCTTCTTCTTCGGTATGGTTGCTCCATTGGTTATTGAGAAAATTGATACTCTAGGTCCTGGTGGTTCTATAGGCTTCCTCCAAGATACAGATGGGCACTTCATGGTACGTCAGATCCTGGTTGATATCAACAGCTCGGTGATCGATGTTCTTGAAAACTTTGGTCTTCTCCGACACTTCTAGACATTTGCGAAGTAACGAGATATGGAACACATTGTGGATGGCTGACATCTCTTCTAGAAGTTCCAATTGATACGATACTTCTCCTCGACGGTTCAGAATCTTGAATGGTCCAATGTATCTGGGGGCTAACTTTCCTTTCAGACTAAAATGTTGTGTTCCCTTCAATGGTGAAACCTTGAGATACACAAAATCTCCAACATTGAAAGTCAGGTCTCTCCTTCTCTTATCAGCATAACTCTTCTGTCTGGATTGGGCGGTCTTGAGGTTCTCATGGACTTTCTGAACTTTCTCGTCGGCTTCTCATAGGATGTCGGGTCCAAAAATCTGACTCTCTCCTACTTGCGACCAATTCAAAGGGGTACGACACTTTCTTCCGTATAAGAACTCAAATGGGGCCATTTGCAAACTGGCTTCATAAGTGTTGTTGTATGAGAATTCTGCGAAAGGCAGACAATCTTCCCATTTTGATCTGTACTCTAACACACAAGCTCTTAACATATCTTCTAAGATTTGGTTGACTCTTTCAGTCTGTCCGTCGGTTTGAGGGTGATAAGCTGTGCTGAAATTCAACTTGGTTCCTAATCCTTCTTGGACTTTCTGCCAAAAACTCGAGGTAAATTGGGTTCCTCGATCCGATACTCTAGTAGGTTGTCTTGACCGGTATCAACGATGCGCTACCTTGGACAATCTATCAACGATGACCTAGATTGAGTCATTTCCCCTACTAGAAGTAGGCAAACCGGTGATAAAGTCCATTCTGACAGAATCCCATTTCCATTACGGAATCTGCAATGGTTCCAACAGTCCTGCGGGTCTCCGATGTTCCGCTTTGACTCTCTGACAGATATCACACTTGGCGATGTAGCTTCTGATTTCTCTCTTCATCTTGTGCCACCAAAATTGCTCCTTCAGATCTTGATACATCTTTGTTCCTCTGGGGTGGATAGAATAAAGAGTATCATGAGCTTCTTGCATGATAACTTGCTTCAACTCCGAATCTACTGGGACACAGATACGTCCTTTGTACCACGGAACTCCTTCTTCATCTTCGGTGAATCCAGGTACCTTTCCTATACCAATACGACGCTTGATTCGGTCGATACTTGCATTTCCCTTCTGGGCTTCCTTGATTTGGCTAATCAAAGTGGGTTGAAGTTCAATGCAAGCTAAGAATCCTTTCCTAACTAGCTCAGTTCTGAACTGCTCCAACTCCTCATACAAACTTGGTATCTTCTCTTTGATCATGGTGTTTAATCTACACGACAATCTGCTAAGAGCATCCACTACCACATTGGCTTTGCCAGGGTGATAGTGAATGTCAAGGTCATAATCCTTGATTAACTCTATCCATCTCCTTTGCCTCATATTCAGCTCCTTCTGAGTGAAAATATACTTCAAGCTCTTGTGGTCTGAGTAAATCTCGTAGCGGTTAACCATAAGGTAATGCCGCCATGTCATCAATGCCAAAACTACGGCTGCTAACTCAAGATCATGGGTAGGATAGTTCTGCTCATGCTGCTTGAGTTGTCGAGACAGATACACGATGACTTTGCCTTCTTGCATCAACATACATCCCAGACCAATCTTGCATGCATCACAATACACATCAAACGGCTTCTTGATATCTGGTATGATCAATATTGGGGCTGAAATCAATCTCTTCTCGAGCTCTTGAAAAGTTGCTTCACATTTGTCAGTCCATTCAAACTTCTTGTCCTTCTTCAGCAATTGGGTCATGTCTTGCGATGCTCAAAAATCCTTCTATGAACTTGCGGTAATATCCCGCTAATCCGAGAAATGCACGGACTTGGGTTTGATGGTTGGGGCTTCCCATTCTTCGACATCTTTGATCTTGGCGGGATCAACTGCGACTCCTCCGGCAGACACAATACGTCCTAGGAATCCTACTTCTTTCAGCCAAAACTCACATTTGCTGAACTTGGCATACAACCGATGCTCTCTTAGGGTTTCAAGGATGATTCTCAGATGTTGCTCATGCTCTTCTTCTGACTTGGAGTAGATAAGGATATCGTCGATAAACACAACGACAAACTGATCCAGAAAATTCATAAAGATCTTATTCATGAGATTCATGAAATAAGCAGGGGCATTGGTTAATCCAAAAGACATGACCGTATACTCGTATAATACATAACGGGTAGTAAAGGCGGTCTTTGGAATATCCATTGCATGAATCTTAAGTTGGTGATAACGAGTCCTAAGATCAATCTTAGAGAACACTCTGGCACCAGTCAACTGATCAAATAGATCCTCTATCTTTGGCAAAGGGTACTTGTTCTTGATGGTGACGTCATTCAGCTTCCTGTAATCTGTGCACAAACGGTTGCCTCCATCCTTCTTGTCGACGAATAACACGGGTGATCTCCATGGGGATGCGCTTGGTTGAATCAAGCTTGTTGCCAACATAGCATCTAGCTACATCTTCAGTTCCATTAACTCTGAGGGGTTCATACTATAGGGTCTCTGAGCTATGGGACCGGTTCTGGGGATTAGTTCAATAATGAACTCAATATCCATATCCGGGGGCATACCGGGCAATTCATCTAGGAATACGTCGGGGTATTCACATACTACTCTGCCTTCGTCTATGGTGGGTAGGGCTAGACTCTTGTTCCACTTGAATTGACGGGGCAAGGTTTTAGATATATGCTCTACTGATACTCCAGAGCTACTGGTCATGGTGATGGCTTTCTTCGCACATTCAATCAATCCTTTATGCTTTGACATCCAATCCATTCCTAGTACTACTTCCAAACCTTTGGTTCCATATACTATTAGATTGGCATAAAAATCTATCCCATGTATCCTGATAGGTACATCTTTGCAAATTTTTCTAGCTTTTGTAGTTGAACCGGGGATTTGAACTATCATGAAATGCTTCAAGTTGGTTGGGTGAATCTTACTAGTGCATGCAAATTCTTTGGTGACAAATGAATGCGATGCTCCAGAATCAAAAAAAACTCTTGCTAAAACTGAGTTGACAGAAAACATACCCAACACTACATCTGGCGCTTCTTGGGCTTCTTCGACATTCATGTGGAAGAGACAGCCATTGCGGTTGTGAGGGTTCCCTGGGGCGAATCTTCTTCCGGGCTGAACACGGCGCTGCTGTTGAGCTAGGGCATTCACATTGGTAGTGGCGGCAATCTTCTTGGGACACTTGTTAGAGTAGTGACCCTCCACTCCACACTCAAACAAGTTATCTGAGACTTGTCTTTTGCTACCACGGGCACAACATTGCTTCCAATTCTAGGTGCAGTGTTGTTGTTGTTGTGCTTGGGAGGTGCACGGTTGAAATTGCTGGAATTGCCTGGGTGGTTGTTGTTTCCTCTGGACTTCACATTTCCTCAACTATGGTTGGGGTAGCTTGGACGAGACATTGGGGGTCGATTGTTCCGCAGGGCATATCCGACTGACGGGTTGGGACGGTACTTCTGGTGACTGTTGGATCTAGCTTGGTGCATCATCCGACATTTGCGGTTGTCGTTTGCTTGATTAATCTTCACTTCCATCTGAATGGCAAAGTCCACTAGCTCTTCGAGATCATCGAAACGGATGTTGACGAGAACAGTCTGCATCTCATGATGCAGTCCGTTTAGGAATCTGTCTTTCTTCTTGGCCTCCGTGTTGATCTCATCAGGTGCATACCTAGCGTGGGACAAGAATCTGTCACGGTACTCCACTACAGTCATTCTGCCTTGCTTTAACTCTCTGAATTCATCTCTCATTCTGGTGACTAAACCCTGCGGCACGTGGGTGCGGCTAAACTTGATCTTGAAGGCTTCCCATATCATCAATTGACCATGGTTCATTGTGCAGGTGCTGTTCCACCATGCTCTTGAAACTCCTGCCAAATAGTGGGTGGCAAAAAGAACTTTCTCGTTGGCATCCACTCCCGCAACTTCTAAGTTGTTCTCCATAGTCTGCAACCAATCATCAGCATCCAGTGGGTTTTCAGACTGGCTAAATATTGGGGGGTTGGTGTTATGGATGTTTTTGAGTTTGGATCCATGATGATCCTGATTTCCATGGTTCTTGTTGTTGTGAGCCATCTGGGATATCTGCTGCAGGGTGGCTAGATTTGCTTGGCGCTCTGCCCTACTAGCTTCACGGTCTACAATGAGCGTCTGCAGAATCTGCATCATTGGGTCTTGTGATGAGCTGCTGCCTCCTTGGTTTCCACGAGTCATCTGAAGATTGAGATAGATAAAGGGGTAAGAGGGAAAGTTCCAAGGTTCATGGTTTTGGTTTCAAAGCTAAATCTTTGAGTTTGACTTAGGTTTTGCAACTAACTTCTTTTCATTCATTCAAGCAAGGCACACGATACAAACGCACACACACCACAAAAAAAGGAAAAACATATTGTTTTAAGAACCATATTGTGAGCTACGATACAATGGGACCGATACATCTCATTCCTACGATAGTGCTCTAGTGCATCTAATCATCATCGATGAAGTCGGAGTCATCATCGTCGGTGTAGAAGTCCATGGCATCATCCTCTAGATAGTCATCATCATTGTTGACGTATGAGTTAGTATCCCCTTGGATATCTTCTCCTTCTTCCTCTTCTTATTTTGCTGCAAGCTGAGCTTCCTACTCCTTGATGATCTTCTTGAGGTTGGCCACCTTATTGCGAAGACGGTCGATGGTGTGATCCTTCTTTGCGCATTGATGGCGAAGTGACTGACGATACTTGACGAGAAGGGAGAAAGTCTAGGCCTTCTGAGCGGCACTGGCGAGGTTGTGGTTGGCGAACTCTCTAGCATTGTCCAATTCCTTCTGTCTGTCATATAGTAGGAAGTCGATGTTCTCCACTTGACGCTTCAACTCCGGGTGACTTGGCATCTCCAGAGGCATTCCCATAGAATCACGCCTTGCATAGTGAGCAAAGCGGGTTCCTTGTATCAAGTTGACATTCTGTGCGCAAAGACGAGCGAGAGCTTCATGCATTGCCCTGGCTAATCCATCTAGCTAGTTGTTCTCTCTCATAGAGAACTGAATCCTCCTGGACGTTGGTGCCTCTATCTTGCCTTGAAGATCAGCAGATACTAGCCATTGTAAATCTCCTCCTGGGGGACCATTGAGTTGAGCTCCAAGAAATTCCGGATGAGGATGCTCCAAGTACTTAGATAGTGAATCAAGATCCCTCTCAAAGATTAGTTGGCCTCCGTTGCCCAACTGGTAGAACTTGTTGTACTGAGCTTCCATCTATAAAAATTTAGGATGAGAAAGTTAGTGAAGTGATGAAGTGTGTCAAGATTTTATGTAGTAATGTAAGAATTTAGAGGAACATGAATTTTTTTGAGAGAAAGAATCCCAAGGGTAAGAGAGGGAATAGTTTTCATAAATACTCACTTTGGTTTTTTAAACTAAGTTTTTGTTCGGACGTCCATTCTAACTAGGGTCTCCTATGGTCAGGCTAGCTCCGATACCATCTTGTCAACACCCGAATTTTTAATCCCAGATGCCTATTATGCCATACATCGCAATCCTAGGATTACCATTTTTGCGAGACATAACATATTGGATATCATAGTACATCATCCATTACAAACATAATAAGCTCTTCCACAAATAAACGATCTCATGATCCAGTCTTAATACAATCAAGTAGCGGAATAAAATAGCCTAGCGGTGGGGTCCATCTTCAGGGTCACAGGCAATGCTGACGATGAGAGATGATCCTAGTTGTCATAGCCATCTTGTTGTCCTCCTTTAGGGTAGTCCTCTTCATAGTTTGGCCATAGGAATAGCCAGTGACAAAGCCATGAGTACTCTTTAAGTACTCGCAAACTATCACTAACAAGTAAGGTAGTTCTAGTAGGAATACTAACCCTAAGTTTATTTGTAAAGTTAATTTTGAAACCTAAGCTGAGTTTGGAAACAAAGAAAGATAAAATAAAGTTTAAAATCACCTAAGTGGTAACTTAGTTTTCATAGTCAGAACTCTGTTGTGGTCAAGTCATGTCACGATTCATTTCATAAATCATTTTGAAAACATCTGACAACGGAACAGTATGGCCACTCCAACTGTCCATAATCGCGGACGCGGCTATTCGAATAGTTTGACACTCTGCAGAGGTGGTACACTTTCACCAATAAACTCGATACATCTGTCAGGGAAAACCCTGAATCATCATACTTAGTATGCAGATAATCAAACATAACCTTTCCTTTACACACTCTAGTATAAGCACCTCTCCAATGAGCTTGGCCTCCCAGCAATGGCTATTTGCCATCCTGGGCACTGCATAGGTGGACAACATTGAGAGGTAGCCTCAGCTCAAACCTCTCCCGCGAGGGAACTAATACTAATGCATATAAACTTCCGGCTAATCCTTACCCAATTTAGGTATTGTGGTTGTACGGTAAAATTGGAATGGTATCGCATCTGAATCCAACCATCAATTTTTTATAGAAGGGCTAAGGCTCATGCCTCAACATTTTCATCATCATAAACCATTTGTGTTTCTCAACACATGTCAAAACATCTCAATAGAATGACTCATCATTCCAAGGTTTTCATACGTCATTTTCACCAAGTATTCCCATCTAAAGTGATCAAGTTTTTGGTTTAGCTCTAATCACTAAGTTAAGAGTGTTCACTAAAGTCAGATGCTAAGATCAATATCATGCCATAGAATGACATCTAAGTCTAACTATATAGGCCAAGTTTTATAATATTTACGCTATCTATAAACCAAGTAAAGATCTTTGGTAAAGTAAAAGAAAGTAAAGGTTGTAAATAAGACTTGGGGTGGCATAAGTCAAGATGTATAACCAAGCATGCGTAGTGCATTTACTTAAGTTATAAAGCTTGCAAGGGTTAGCTTGCATTGTTAATGATGGCTTGCTAATAAAAGCTTGCTCAGTTTACTTGAAGTGCTAGGCTTCCAAGTAAAACTTGCAAGGGTTAACTTGTATAATGCTAGCTTTCCTTGAGTGGTGCAGTGGTTGAAATTCTCTTCATCTTCCTCTTGGTAGAACTCCTCCTCCTCGTAAGCTTGGTCGGCACTATCGTCTATAAATACATACGGAGTACACAATCACCAAACAATACTTAACTAGTCTATTTAGTAACCTAAGGCACACATGTTATCATCTATTATCATCACAAACATCACAAGGTTTAATAACTAGTTTCATTTGTTTTATTTGAGAAAAGTAATTTCTACTCATTGAAATTAACTAAGATTTAATATTCTCCAATTAAAATATGGGATCATGTGGACAGATGTCATCACCACATATTCTAATATATGGGAATGTGATTTAAAGGTTGGATCACATTTTAATAAGTTTAAGTTTAGAAATTAATGATTTAAAGTGACTAGAAATGCCTATATAGCATTATTTTGGTACTAGTCCAAAGTTACTGCATGCAAACCTTAATATTATTACATATTCTGATAGGTATGGTTAAATGTGATTTTTGAGAGTTGGAATCAACTCAAAAGCTATTATGGTTGGTTTTATAAAAATGTTTGAATGTGAAAAAGCTTTTGTCTTATTATTTTAGCTAGGAGATATCTATAACTCTAAATGCTTTAAATCCAACGGTCTTGGATAGAGCTTTTCATTACCTTTCCAACAAAATTGGAATCATATAATTTGGATTTGTAAAACTCTCTCAATTAATTTTCAAACTAAGGGACAGATTCTAGTTTAAGTCTAAAAAGAAAAATCCTAATTTGAATCACAGGGCCAGCACAGGAAATAAATGGGCCGGCCCAGTTTCACTCCGTGGCACTGAGGACTACTGACAAGGGGGTCCCGCCTGTCAGTGGATCATTAAACGCGAAGCGGTACAGGGCATTGTGGACTGTAGGATTAGAGATAGAATCTACGACTAGGGCTTATCGTCGACGACGGACTCGTCGCCGACGAGGTGGAACCCTAACGGCTCGGTGGGGGTGCACTGGGATCGTACCAGGGCTCCAGCGAGTGCAGCGAGGTGGGAAATGAACGTGGAGACGACTACAGGCTCAGGTGAAGTCGCGGCAGCTCCGGGGGTGGACGAAATCAACGGGAGCGTATCCTCCTCTGCTGCGGCTGCCTCCGGTGAAATTCTGGTGGTTGGCTGCCCGAGCGGCTCCGGCGAGAGGTGGGGAAGGACCAGTGGTCAGATGGGAGTGTGAGAGTGTGAGGAATTCGTGCTGGGGAGGCTACCTTATATAGGCGCGGCAAGGCGGCAAAGATGTGTGGGTGGAGCTCGTCGGTGACGACGGCATAGGGGGCTATCAGCGTGGGCGAGGTAGGCGGACGGTGGGCGGTTCCCTAGCGGTCAGCTAGAGCATAATGGTGGTACTAGGGGTGGTGGATAGCAGTCGGGATCATCTCGTGCTCTAAGAGACAGAGGCGGTGCTCGACGTGGTTCCCGGCGATTGTGGGTCGAGCGGCGGGGTACGGGCGTGTCTGGCGGGGTGAGGTGGTCAAGGCGGAGCGGCGTGCACGGGCGGTGGTCAAGGCGCGGCGTGTGGCGATCTGGCGGGGACCACGCTCTGGCGTGCGCTGGCGTAGTGCAGAGAGGTTAGTGCGAGGGTTGTCCTCGGTGGTCCAGGGCGTGGCAGTGGTCGTGGGGTGGACCGTGGACAGCGGTGAGGTCACGCCTTGCTTCCTAGAGCGACGGAGAGGGGCTGGTGGTCTCCTACGGCGTGAGCACGATCGGCCGGCGAGCATGGCGTCGGGGTGGCGTTCCACTGCTACTAGGGACTAGGGGATGGGCTGGTTATGACCTGGTTGGGTCTAGGGGAGACCAAGAGGGTTAATGTGGCTCAAATGGCTCGATAATTTTTGATCAAAAACAGTAATAGTTAGGCCAATTTGATTCTGCTCACAAGGTGTTTGACAAAATGGCCGAAAGAAAATAGCTTTTGAATTTCGAAATGAAATTTGGTGGAGTTGTTTATCACATGCTTAAGCATCTCTGGTTGGTTGGGATTTTTAAATAGAGTTCATTTGGATGATTTTGAAAAAGGGTGATCTAGACATATGAGGTAGATTCCATTTCCAAATGTCTTTTAAAATTAGAGATTAAATGTTTTTGGGGGGTCACAAAGTGGGCCTTGGCACATCACTACTTGTACTAGCAAGGGGTGCAAAGATCCACAATTTTTTCTGTTTGAAATTGAGTGCTAGGAACACACAAAGTGGGCTAGTTGATTAAAATGTCAAAAGTGACCATTTCCTTTTATTAATTGTATTTGATTTCTTTTTTCTTTGGGTTTTGCTTGGGAATGATGTAGATGATGTGTCATTCATCTTAGATTCATTTTACAACCATTAGAACAAACAATCATGGCATTTCAAAACAACTCCTATTTAATGCAACACTTGTATGCATGCTTTTTAAATGGGAAAATGTTTTTGTTAACCCTAAATTGGGTAATTTAGATCTTGATAACTTGGATTAGCGTTTTGGGATGTTACACCACTTCACCTTGACATTTCCCAGCAACCAGAGACTACCAAGCATAAGATTAGATCACACACCAAAATTCTTTCCAAAATTCAAATTTAGACTTCTTTTGGCCATTTCATCAAACACCTAGTCAGCACAGTAATATCTGCCAAACTATTACTATTTTTGCTGAATGCTTTATCCACCATTTTCCCCTTTACACTCCCCTTGTCCCCTCTAGTCACAACCAGCATCAAGGCACCACTCCTAGTTGGTATTTCACTAGTGCCGAGCCACCCCGAGGCCTCCATGTCGGTCGACCATGGGAAAGCCCTAGCAGACCACCCCGAGCTCGCCCACGATGCCTAGGAGGTAGGCGAGGCCACACCGCCGCCCTCTGTCCCCTCCTCGAGCATAGACGAGCCATGGACGACCCACAGAGAGCCGTGCCCAGAACGTCTGCACCATGCCGAGCATGCGCCAGACCGCCGCACCTCACAAGCGTGCCCACACCGCGCCTCGACTGCAGCCTGCGCGGACCGCTTCGCCACGACCCCAGGAACGGCCTAAACATGCCCATTCGCCGCCGCTTGACCCGCATCCATAGTGCTCCGCGTCGAATGCCGCTTCTATCGCGCAGAGCACGAGCCGCGCTTGCCCAAATGCCACCGGCCCTAGCCACGCCTTTAAGACGTAGAGGACCACCAGGGAGCACTACGTCGACCGCCGCTCGCAGTCATGCCGATAGCAGCCCGTAGCCATGTCGCCACCGCCGCCCGACCATGCTGCGCTGCCCCTTCTTCGAGCTATAAATAGAGGCCACCCCCAGCCTTATTCCTCACACCATCTCAATCCCCTCTCACCACTGAACACCCCACACTTCTCCCAGGAGCCAATCTGGCCGTAGTTCGCCGGAATTTTGCCGGAGTTTGCCGCGGCAGAGGAGAAGAGGCGTCGTCGATTGGAGCTGTCCCAGGAGCCGCCACGACCATGCCTAGGACTGCTGTCGTCTACCAGTTCGATCGCCCCCATCGCCATGTCCAGTTGGAGCCCAGGTGAGCCCCCACGTACCCCCACCGTGCCGTGTTAGGATTCGTTCTCGCCGGAGCTGTTCGCCGGAGATGACGAACCACAGCCGTAGATTCTTGTTCTAATCGCACGACTGAGATTGCCCCGTACCGCTTCGCGTTAGATGTGCCACTGACATGCGGGACCAGCCTGTCAGTAGCCCTCTGCGCCATGGAACCCAAATGGGTCGGCCCGTTTAGTTTCCCACGCTAGCCCACAGATTCAAATAAAGGTTTTTCCATTTAGTTTTAAACTAGATTCTATCCACTTATTGAAAAATCCATTCAGAGAGATTTACTTAACCAAATGACATGATTCAAATTTTGTTAGAAAGATAATTAAAATACCTATCCAAGCCTGTTGGATTTAATTAATTTGGAGTTAGAGATAATCGGTATCAAAAATAACAAGACAAAGACTTTGCTACATTCAAACATTTTGCAAATATCAACCATAATAGATTTTGAGTTGATTCCAACTCTCAAAAATCTCATTTGACCATACCTATCTGAATATGTAAAAATATTTAGGTTTGCATGAAGTGACTTTGGACTAGTACCAAAAGAATGCTATTAGGGCATTTCTAGTCACTTTAAATTGATTAAATAATAAACTTAAACTTTATAAAATGTTACCAATACTTTAAATCAAATTCCCATGTATTAGAATATGTGTTGATGACATGTGTCCACATGATCCCATATTCTATTTGGAGAATATTAAATCTTAATTAATTTCAATGAGTAGAGATTACTTTTCTCAAATAAAATAATGAAACTAGTTCCTTAATTCATGTGATGATTGTGATGATGCTAGATCATCAATTGTGTTCCTTAGTGTGCTAACTAGACTAGTTAAGTATTGTTTGGTTATTGTGTACCCTGTATTCATTTATAGACGATAGTACCGACCAATTCTACGAGGAGGAGGAGTTCTACCCCGAAGAAGACGAGGAGAATTTCAATCACTGCACCAATCAAGGCAAGCCATCATTAACAATCCAAGATAACACTTGCATGCTTGATAAACTAATCAAGATGCATTAGGCATGCTTTGGTTATACCATTCTTGATTATACCCATTTCCAAGTTTTACTTCCAAGCTTTACTTTCTTTTACTTTACCAATGTTCTTTACCTTTAGTATAGATAGCATAAAGAGTATAAAACATGGCCTATCTAGTTATATTTAGATGCCATTCTATGGCATGAGTATGAATATTAGAACCCCTCATTTTTTAACACTCTTAACCTTAGTGGCTAGTGCTAAGCATAAAACTTGATCACTTTAGATGGGAATACTTGGTGAAAATGATTCTGAAAACCTTGGAGTGATGAGTCATTCTATTGAGATGTTTTGACATGTGTTGAGAAACACCAGATGAAAATGTTGAGGCATGAGCCTTAGCCCTTTATAAAAAATGATGGTTAGGTTTGGATGCGATACCATTCCAAATTTACCGTACAACCACAATACCTGAATTGGGTAAGGCTTAGCTGGAAGTTTATATGCATTAGTATGAGTTCCCTCGCGGGAGAGGTTTGAGCTAAGGCTACCTCTTGATGTTGTCCACCTATGCAGTGCCCAGGATGGCAGATGGCCATGGCTGGGAGGCCAAGCTCATAGGAGAGGTGCTTATACTAGAGTGTGTAATTGAAAGGTTATGATTGATTATCCACATACTAAGTATGATGATTCAGGGTTATCCCTGCCGGATGTATCGAATTTTGTGGTGAAAGTGTACCACCTTTGCAGAGTGTCAAACTATTAGAATAGCCGCATCCATGGTCATGGATAGTTGAAGTAGCCATACTGTTCCATCGTCAGATGTTTTCAAAAAGTACTTATGAAATGAATGGTGACTTTGGCTTGACCACAACAGGGTTGTGACTATGAAAACTAAGTTCCCAACTTAGGTGATTTAGAACATTAAATTAGTTTTCTTTACTTCTGAACTCAGCTTAGGTTTTAATTTAGCTTTTGCAAATAAATTTAGAGCTTAGTATTCCTACTAGAACTACCTTACTTGTTAGTGATAGTTTGCGAGTACTTAAAGAGTACTCATGGCTTTGTCCCTGGCTATTCCCGTGCCTAGACTATGAGGAGGACTACCCTGAAGATGGGTAGCAGGACGGCTACGACAACTAGGATCATCTCCTGTCGTCAGCATTGCCTGTGACACTGAAGTTGGAGCCCACCGCTACGCTTATTATTTCGCTACTTGTTTGTACTAAGACTGGATCATGAGATCCTTTATTTTTGTAAGACCTTATTATGGTTTGTAATGGATGATGTACTGTGATATCCAATCTGTTATGTCTCGCAAAAATGGTAATCCTAGGATTGCGATTTATGGCATAACAGGCATCTGGGATTAAAAATCCGGGTGTTGACAAGTTGGTATCAGAGCCATCCTGACCATAGGAGACCCTAGTTAGAATGGACGTCCGAACAAAAACTTAGTTTAAAAAACAAATAAAGTGAGTATTTATGAAAACATATTCCCACTCTTATCCTTGATTCTTTCAAAAAAATTCATGTTCCTAAAAAATTCTTACATTACTACATAAAACTTGACACACTTGATCACCTCACTAACTTACTCATCCAAAATTCTTGTAGATGGAAGTTCAGTACTGCAAGTTCTACCAGTTGGGCAACAGAGGCCAACTGATCTTTGAGAGGGACCTTGATGCACTATTTGAGTATCTTGAGCGTCCGCATCCGGAATTCTTCGGAGTGCAACTCAACGATCACCCAGGAGGAGATCTACAATGGCTGATAGTTGCTGATCTTCGAGGCAAGATGGAAGCACCCCTTTCGGAGAAGATTCAATTCACCGTGAGAGAGAACAACTGGCTAGATGGATTAGCTAGGGCAATGCATGAAGCTCCCACCCGTCTTTTCGGCCAGAACGTCAACTTGATCCGGGGAACTCGCTTTGCTCACTATGCAAGGCGTGATTCTATGGGTATGCCATTGGAGATGCTAAGTCACCCGGAGATGAAGCGCAAAGTGGAGAACCTTGATTTCCTACTGTATGATAGGCAGAAGGAATTGGACAATGCTCGAGCCTACGCCAACCACAACCTTTCCATTGCCGCCCAAAAGGCCCAGACATTTTCCCTGCTCATCAAGGATCGCCAATCACTTCGCCGGCAATGCGAGAAGAAGGATCGCACCATCGCTCGTCTACGCAAAAACGTGGCAGACCTCGAGAAGACCATCCAGGAACAAGAAGCTCAGCTTGCAGCAAAAGAAGAAGAGGAAGAAGGTGAAGACATCCAGGGAGATCTTCACTCGTACCTCAGTGATGACGATGACTACCTGTAGGATGATACCATGGATTTCTACACATATGATGATGATTCCAACTTCATTGATGATGTGTAGATGCACTTGATCACTACCGTAGGAATGAGTTGTATCGGTCCCACCATATCATAGTTCACACAATGGTTCTTAAAATCATCTGTTTTCCTTTTGGGTTGTGCCGTGTGTGTTTGTATGGTGTGCTTGAATGAATGAATGAATGAGAAGTTGTTAGTTTGCCAAACCTGAGTCAAACTCAAAGTCTAAAAGCTTTTGAAAACAAAACCACGAACCTTAGAACTTTCCCTCTTACCCCTTTATCTATCTCAATCTTCAGATGACTAGTGGAAACCCCGGAGGAAGCAACTCATCGCAGGACCCAATGCTGCTGATTCTGCACATGCTAGTTTCCAACGGTGAAGCTAGTAGAGCAGAGCGTCAAGCCAACCTAGCCACCCTGCAACAGATAGGTCAGGTGGCCCACAATAATCAAGGCCAAGGAAATCAGGATCATCATGGATCCAAGCTCAAGAACTTCCAGAATACCAATCCCCCTATCTTTAGCAAGTCTGAAGATCCATTGGATGAAGATGATTGGTTACAAACCATGGACAACAACCTAAAAGTCACACGAGTTGATGCCAACGAGCAAGTACTGTTTGCCACCCACTATCTGGCCGGAGATGCAAGAGCCTGGTGGAATAGCAACCGTACCATGAACCACGGTAAAATGATGACGTGGGAAGCTTTGAAGACCAAGTTTAGCCGCACCCATGTGCCGCAAGGGTTAGTCACTAGGATGAGAGATGAATTTAGAGAGCTGAAGCAAGGCGGGATGACGATAGTGGAGTACCGTGACAAATTTCTGTCCCTTGCAAGATATGCCCCTGATGGGATCAACACTGAAGCCAAGAAGAAGGAAAGATTCATGAATGGATTGCATGATGAGATGCAAATGGTGTTAATCAACATCGGTTTTGAAGATCTCGAAGAGCTAGTCAACTCTGCCACCCAGATGGAAGGGAAGATAAACCAAGCCAATGACAACCGCAAGCGCAGAATGATGCACCAGAGTGGATCCAACCACCCGCAGAAGTATCTCCCCAACCCGTCTATAGGATATGCCCCAAGGAACAATAGACCCCAAATGTCTCGTCCAAGCTACCCCAACCGTAGCGGAGGAAACGTGAAGTCCGGAGGAAACCACAACAACAACCCCGACAACTCCAACAACTTCAACCGTGCACCGCCCAAGTGCAACAACAACAACAACAACAACAACAATACTGCTCCAAGGACTGGAAGCAATGATGTGCCTGTTGCAGCCAAAGACAAGTCCCAGATTACTTGCTTTGAATGTGGAGTGAAGGGTCACTACTCCAATGAGTGTCCCAAGAAGCTTGTAGCCACCACCAATGTAAATGCCCCATCTCAGCAACAACGACGTGTTCAACCCGGAAGAAGGTTTGCTCCAGGGAATTCGCTCAACCGCAATGGCCGTCTGTTCCACATGAATGCTAAAGAAGCCGAGGAAGCGCCAGATGTCGTGCTGGGTATGTTTTCTGTTAACTCAATATTAGCAAGAGTGTTGTTTGATTCTGGAGCATCGCACTCGTTTGTTATAGAAGAATTTCCATGCACTAGTAAGATTCACCCAACCAATTTGAAGCATGTTATGATAGTTCAAATACCTGGTTCAACCACCAAAGCTAGAAAAATTTGCAAGGTTCTACCTATCGGAGTGCATGGGATAGACTTTGATGCCAATCTAATAGCACTTGGAACCAAAGGTTTGGAATTAGTACTAGGAATGGATTGGATGTTGAAATATAAAGGATTGATCGACTGTGCCAAGAAAGCCATAACCATGACCATTAGCTTTGGAGTATCAGTATAGCATGTATCTGAAACCTTGCCCCATCAATTCAAGTGCAACAAGAGTCTAACCCTACCAACCATAGACCAAGTCAGAGTAGTATGTGAATACCCCGACGTATTCCCAGATGAATTTCCCGGTATGCCCCCAGATCGGGATATCCAGTTCATTATTGAACTAATCCCTGGAACAGGACCCATAGCACAATGACCTTATAGCATGAACCCATCTAAACTAGTGCAGCTGAAGAAGCAACTTGATGCTATGCTGGTGAAAGGTTTGATTCAACCAAGCGCATCGCCATGGAGGTCGCCCGTTCTATTTGTGGACAAGAAAGATGGAGGTAACTGTTTGTGCACAGATTACCGGAAGCTGAATGATGTCGCCATCAAGAACAAGTACCCACTTCCCAAGATTGAAGATCTGTTTGATCAGTTGACTTGTGCCAGAGTGTTTTCTAAGATTTATCATAGGACTGGTTATCATCAACTCAAGATTCGTGCAACGGATATTCCAAAAACCGCCTTTACTACCAGATATGGATTGTATGAGTATAAGGTCATGTATTTTGGATTAACCAATGCCCCGCTTATTTCATGAATCTCATGAATAAGATATTTATGAATTTTCTGGATAAGTTTGTCGTTGTTTTTATCGAGGATATTCTTATCTATTCCAAGTCAGAAGAAGACCATGAACAACATCTGAGAACCATCCTTCAAACCCTGAGAGAGCATTAGTTGTATGCCAATTTAGCAAATGTGAGTTTTGGCTGAAAGAAGTAGGATTCCTCGGACATATTGTGTCGGCAGGAGGAGTCGCTGTTGATCCTACCAAGATCAAAGATGTTGAAGCATGGGAAGCCCCAACCACTCAAACCTAAGTCCGTGCATTTCTCGGATTAGCGGGATATTACCGCAAGTTCGTTGAAGGATTTTTAGGCATCGCAAGAACAATGACCCAACTGTTGAAGAAAGACAAGAAGTTTGAATGGACTGACAAATGTGAAGCAAGTTTTACAGAGCTCAAGAAGAGGTTGATTTCAGCCCCAATTTTGGTTATGCCCGATATAAAGAAGCCTTTTGATATGTATTGTGATGCATCCAAGATTGGTCTCGGATGTGTGGTGATGCAAGAAGGCAAAGTCATAGCATATTTATCAAGACAACTGAAGCAGCATGAGCAAAACTACCCTACCCATGATCTCAAACTAGCAGCCATAGTTTTAGCATGGAAGACATGGCGTCATTACCTTATGGGTAACCGCTGTGAGATTTACTTGGATCACAAGAGCTTGAAGTATATTTTCACTCAGAAGGAGCTGAATATGAGGCAAAGAAGATGGATAGAGTTAATCAAGGATTATGACCTTGACATTCACTATCACCCCGGCAAAGCCATCGTGGTAACAGACGTTCTTAGCAGATTGCCATGTAGATGAAATACCATGATCAAACAAGCTCAGCTAAGTTTACATGAAGAGTTGGAGCAGTTTAGAACGGAGCTAGTTAGCAAAGGATTATTAGCTAGCATTGAACTTCAACCCACTTTGATTAGCCAGATCAAGGAAGCCCAGAAGGGAAATGCAAGTATCAACGGAATCAAACATCGTATTGTTACAGGAAAGGTACCCGGATTCACCAAGGACGAAGGAGTTTTGTGGTACAAAGGACGTATCTGTGTGCCAGCAGATTCGGAACTGAAGCAAGTTATGATGCAATAAGCTCATGATACTATTTATTCTATCCATCTCGGAGGAACAAAGATTTATCAGGATTTGAAGGAGCAATTTTGGTGGCACAAGATGAAGAGAGAAATCGAAAGCTACATCGCCAAGTGTGATATCTGTCAAAGAGTAAAACCAGAACATCAGAGACCCGCAGGACTGTTGCAACCCTTGCAGATTCCAGAATGGAAATGGGATTCCATATGAATGGACTTTATCACCGGTTTGCCTACTTCTAGGTGGGGAAATGACTATATTTGGGTCATAGTTGATAGACTGTCCAAGGTAGCCCATTTTATAGGTGTCAAGACAACCTACTAGAGTTCGAAGCTAGTAGAGTTGTACGTTGCTAGAATCTTCCGTTTGCATGGAACCCCCAAGACCATAGTATTGGATTGAGGAACCCAATTTACCTCGAGATTTTGGCAGAAAGTCTAAGAAGGATTGGGAACCAAGTTGAATTTCAGCACAGCTTATCACCCGCAGACCGATGGACAGACTGAAAGAGTCAACCAAATCTTGGAAGATATGTTGAGAGCCTGTGTGCTAGAGTATGGATCAAAATGGGAAGATTGTCTGCCTTTCGAAAAATTCTCAGAAAACAACAGTTATCAAGCCAGTTTGCAAATGACCCCATTTGAGTTCTTATATGGAAGAAAGTGTCGTACCCCTTTGAATTGGTCGCAAGTTGGAGAGAGTCAGGATTTCAAACCCAACATCCTACGGGAAGCCGAAGAGAAGGTTCACAAAGTCCGTGAGCACCTCAATACCCCTCAATCCAGACAGAAGAGTTATGCTGACAAGATACGTCAAGACCTGGCCTTCAATGTCGGAGATTTTGTGTATCTCAAGGTGTCACCCTTGACGGGAACGCACCGTTTTAGTCTGAAAGGAAAGTGAGCCCCTAGATATATTGGACCCTTTAAGATTCTGAATCACCGAGGAGAAGTATCGTATCAACTGGAACTGCCAGAGGAGATGTCAGCCATCCATAATGTGTTCCACATCTCGTTACTTTGCAAGTGCTTAGAAGTTCCGGAGAAGACCGAAGTTTTCAAGAACATCGATCACCGAGCCATTGATATCAACAAGGATTTGACGTATCGCGAAGTGCCCATCCGTATCTTGGAAGAAGCCTTCAGAACAACAAGGACCCGGAGTATCAAGTTTCTCAATATTCAATGGAGCAACCATACCTAAGAAGAAGCCACCTGGGAACGAGAAGATTACATTATGACTAAGTTTCCAGATCTCCTTAGTTCCTAGTTTTTTCTTAAATCTCGGGACGAGATTTTGTTGAAGGGGGGAAGGTTTGTAACATCCCAAAACTTTAATCAAGGTTATCAAAATCCTAATCACCCAATTTAGGGTTAACGAAAACTTTTTATTATTAGAATAATTATGAATGCATGTGTATGTTGCATTAGTGTAGAATTGTTTGAAAATGCAATGTTTGATTGTTCTAAATGTTGTGAAATGGTTCAAGGGTGAATGCAACATCATATAGACCATCTACAAACAAAATCCAAAGAAAAAGAAATCAAATAGGATTAAATAATGCAAATGGTCATTTTGACCATTTTAATCCACTAGGACACTTTAAGAGTTCCTAGAAGTCAATTTCAAACAGAAACATTCTCAACTCTTTTCACCCCTTGCTAGAATAAGTAAAGTGGTACCAAAGGCCCACTTTGAAAACCTACAAAAATCTTTAGCAAAGCAATTTAAATGACAATTGAACATTGAATCCAATGCATATGGGAAGATCACACTTTCTCAAAAACCAACCAAACCACTTCACCTTGACACTTCCCAGCAACCAGAGACTACCAAGCATAAGATTAGATCATACACCAAAGATCTTTCGAAAATTCAAATTCAAACTTCTTTTCGCCATTTCATCAAACACCTAGTGAGCACAGTAATCGCTGCCAAACTATTACTGTTTTTGAATAATGCTTTGTCCACCATTTAGCCCCTTTACACTCCCCTTGACCCCTCTAGTCACAACCAGCAACAATGCACCACTCCTAGTTTCTATTTGCACCAGTGCCGAGCCACCCCAAGCCCTCCATGCAGGTCGACCATGGGCAAGCCCCAGCAGACCGCCCCGAGCTCGCCGACGACGCATAGGAGGTAGGCGAGGCCACACCGCCGCCCTTTGTCCCCTCCCCGAGCAGAGCCGAGCCATGGAACACCCACAGAGCGCCACACCCAGAATGTTTGCACCATGCCGAGCACGCGCCATAGAGCCGCGCCCGAGAAGCATGCACACACCGCACCTCGACCGCAACCCGCGCGCACCACTTCGCCACGACCCCAAGAACCGCCTGGACATGCCCGTTCGCCGCCGCTTCACCCGCATCCACAATGCGCCGCGTCGAACGCCACTTCTGCAGCACAGAGCATGAGCCACGCCCGACTAAATGCTACCGGACCTAGCCGCGCCTTTAAGCCGTAGAGGACCGCCAGGGAGCACTACGTCGACTGCTGCTCGCAGCCATGCTGATAGCAGCCCGTATCCATGTCGCCACCGCCGCCCGACCATGCTGTGCTGCCCCCTTCCTCGAGCTATAAATAGAGGCCACCCCCAGCCTCATTCCTCACACCATCTCACTCCCCTCTCACCACTGACCACCCCACACTTCTCCCCAGAGCCAATCGAGCCGTAGTTCACCGGAATTTTGCCGCGGCAGAGGAGAAGAGGCACCGTCGATTGGAGCTGTCCCAGGAGCCGCCGCGACCACGCCTAGGAACGCTGTTGTCTACCAGTTCGATCTCCCCCATCACCACCTCTAGCTGGAGCCCAGGTGAGCCCCCACGTACACCCATTGTGCCGCGTTAGATTTCGTTCTCGCCGGAGCTGTTCGCCGGAGACGACGAACCATAGCCATAGATTCTTGTTCTAATCGCACGGCTGATATTGCCTCGTACCCCTACGTGTTAGATGTGCTGCTGACATGCGGGACCAGCCTATCAGTAGCCTGCTGCGCCGCAGAGCGCCACTAGGCCGGCCCGTTTAGTTTCCCGCGCTAGCCCACCGATTCAAATAAAGGTTCTTCCATTTAGTTTTAAAGTAGATTCTGTCCACTTATTCAAAAATCTATTCAGAGAGACTTACTTAACCAAATGACATGATTCAAATTTTGTTAGAAAGATAATTAAAATATCTATCCAAGACCATTGGATTTAAGTCATTTGGAGTTAGAGATAATCTCTATAAAAAATAACAAGACAAAGACTTTGCTACATTCAAACATTTTGCAAAAATGAACCATAATAGCTTTTGAGTTGATTCCAACTCTACAAAATCACATTTGACCATACCTATCTGAATATGTAAAAATATTTAGGTTTGCTTGCAGTCACTTTGGACTAGTACCAAAAGAATGCTATTATGGCATTTCTAGTCGCTTTAAATTGAATAAATAATAAACTTAAACTTTATGAAATGTGACCAAGACTTTAAATCACATTCCCATGTATTATAATATGTGGTGATGACATGTGTCCACATGATCCCATATTCTATTTGGAGAATATTAAATCTTAAATAATTTCAATGAGTAGAAATTACTTTTCTCAAATAAAATAATGAAACTAGTTCCTTAATTCATGTGATGATTGTGATGATGCTAGATCATCAAGTGTGTGACTTAGTGTGCTAAGTAGACTAGTTAAATATTGTTTGGTGATTGTGTACCCCTTATTCATTCATAGACGATAGTACCGACCAAGTCTACGAGGAGGATGAGTTCTACCCCGAAGAAGATGAGGATAATTTCAATCACTTCACCAACCAAGGCAAGCCATCTTTAACAATGCAAGCTAACACTTGCATGCTTGATAACCTAAGCAAGACGCATTAGGAATGCTTTGGTTATACCATTCTTGATTATACCCATTTGCATGTTTTACTTGCAAGCTTTACTTTCTTTTACTTTACCAAAGTTCTTTACCTTTAGTATAGATAGCATAAAGAGTATAAAACTTGGCCTATCTAGTTATATTTATATGTCATTTTATAGCATGAGATTGAAGATTAGCACCCATCATTAGTGAACACTTGTAAGCTTAGTGGCTAGTGCTAAGCATAAAACTTGATCACTTTAGATGGGAATACTTGGTGAAAATGATTATGAAAACCTTGGAATGGTGAGTCATTCTATTGAGATGTTTTGACATGTGTTGAGAAACACCAATTGTTTATAAGGATGAAAATGTTGAGGCATGAGCCTTAGCCCTTTATAAAAACTGATGGTTGGGTTTGGATGCGATACCTTTTCAATTTTACCGTACAACCACAATACCTGAATTGGGTAAGGCTTAGCCAGAAGTTTATATGCATTAGTATAGGTTCCCTCGCGGGAGAGGTTTGAGCTGAGGCTACCTCTTGATGTTGTCCACCTATGCAGTGCCCAGGATGGTAGATGGCCATGGCTGGGTGGCCAAGCTCATAGGAGAGGTGCTTATACTAGAGTGTGTAATTGAAAAGTTATGATTGATTATCCACATACTAAGTATTATGATTCAGGGTTATCCTTGATGGTGATTTAAAACATTAAATTAGTTTTCTTTACTTCTGAACTCAGCTTAGGTTTCAATTTAGCTTTTGCAAATAAACTTAAAGTTTAGCATTCCTACTAGAACTACCTTACTTGTTAGTGATAGTTTGCGAGTACTTAAAGAGTACTCATGGCTTTGTCCCTAGCTATTCCCGTAGCCAGAATATGAGGAAGACTACCCTGAAGATGGACAACAGGATGGCTACGACAACTAGGATCATCTCCCATCGTCAGCATTGCCTATGACACTGAAGATGGAGCCCACCGCTACGCTTATTATTCCGCTACTTTTTTATACTAAGATTGGATCATGAGATCCTTTATTTGTGTATGACCTTCTTATGGTTTGTAATGGATGATGTACTGTGATATCCAATCTATTATGTCTCGCAAAAATGGTAATCCTGGGATAGCGATGTATGGCATAATAGGCATATGGGATTAAAAATTCGGGTGTTGACAGTTTGTTGAGCATTGCATGAGCATCTTTTTTGATAAGAGAAAATAAAGATGGAAACAATAAGATGTAAAACCCTAAATCCTAGCTACTTTGCCTCTCTTTAAAAACAATTCAAAATGGGTTTGAATATTTGAAAACAGCCAAAACACATGGAGCCCGTATGGTGTTAAGGGTCCTACAATATTTCAATACTTTTTCAAAGTCTCTAGTATTTTTTTGAAATGACCCAAAATAGATTTGGAATTGAAATATAAAATAGAAAAGAAGGAATTCAAAAAGAAAAGGTTTCAGTAGAAAAAAATGCCTAACCCTAGTCTGGCTCATAGCCCACCTCCTCTCTCTCTTCTACCACCACACAGCACAAGCCAGCAGCCCAGTGCGGCCCACCCCGACCCAATACCTCTTCGCCGAGCACCTCTTTTCTTCTTCCTCGTGAACGAGAGAGAGAGAAGCAGCTCGGTGACACGTCTACCGCCGTCCGCCGGTCTGCCGCTACGATTCGTTCCATGTTGAGGATCCCGCAATGATAAGAATGTCGCCGCGCACGGCTCTCTCACCCTCATCCTCTTCCCCTCTCTCTCCCGGCTTCTCTCCTCCCCCCACGTGAGGCCCCCAAAACCTAGCTTCAGGTGCTCTAGTGCACCGCTATTGGAAGCCTCCCCTCACTTAGATGGTGTTGTTGTCTAACTTTCAAAAGGGTAAAGAAGGAGTACTAAACGATGATAAGATTAAGCCTTATTCTCATAAGGTTATAAGAAGCCATCATTATAAAGTATTTCCGAGAGTATGTCCGAATGAAAGAATCGAAGGATATATAATAGATTAAACCTAGTGGACTAGTTCTAAAAGAAACACTCATAAGTTGTCTTTTAGAGTAAAGAGAGTATTCCAAAATAGACCGATGTAGTGTAATAGGAAAACTGGATTGGAATGGACAAAATGTGTCCACAACCAATTCTAAATAGGACTTTAAGGACATAATCCAAGAGATATAGTAAAAGAAACAATAGGATAAATTAGAAGTGATAGTGGATATTATCAGGCTTGAAGAGAATTCATGGAAAAAGATTTGGAAATGCGATACTACAATTATCCCCGAGTATGATCACAATGGAGTTAATAAATGATGTGATCTATATAGGTTAACACCTCATTCTGAAATGTAAGAGAGTACGAACTTCGGGGATGAAATTTATTTTAAGAGGGAGAATCTGTAACTTCCCAGCATTAGAGCTTAGAAATAACCTAAGATGAGGTGTGTGCATTGCATTCATGCATAGAAAATCTAGATAATTTTTGCGCTTTTAAATAAAACTTTTCAAAGTGATTGAAGCTTCTCTTAACTTGGTGGAACTAAAGTAGATCATCAAGTTGACTGCGATAAGTTTCTACATGACCTTTGCTAAAACCTTATCTTTGGGTAATATCATTTGATATATAGGTAGATCAAATAGAACTAAGCTAAACCCACTACACATTTATGAAGGATCTTACAGGGATCATACCTGGGTATTCATTATAACAACTCCTGAATACTCAATTAAGTTTATAACTTAAGCAAAGAAACATAATAACTAAACCTTGGTATACATGTTTACTATAGTTATTTCTACCATGAGAATCATGGTAGTTCCTAAGCTTTAACTCTTATCACAAATAGAGTGGAAGAGGAAGTCAAGCCAAGACCATTCATCACATGTCTTTGGTGTCATTTTAATAGATGACATTCCTATTTAACCAAGTCCTAGTGTCAATTGATCATCAACGTGTGTGATCAATTCTTGACCTAGCACTTATTAACTCTTAAGTTTGACCTATTATACTGACCTTCCAAAGACCTTAAGTAGATTAATAAGAAGAACGAACTAAATATGGTAGAGTGTGCCATCATCAATGGAATGTCATCCTTATGGGAGATCAAACTATCTGATGTTGGAGGAGTTAACTCACTCATGAGTTAACTAGAAGAGGTATCTAAACCTAAGAGTTAAACTAGTACTTGAGGATCCATGAGAAAGCTAGTAGTATCAGTGTATCAAATAATAATCTTGATAAGCCAAGTGGGTATAAACTTCAAGTAAGTTTCCATAACAAGATAAGCCTTATGGAGAGACTAGAACAAGTCTACTACTTAGTTGATGATAGATCTTGATCAAACAATTAGAAGCCTAAGCTTATTATGATCAAAGGTGCGTGGTCATTATTCTCAAAGTCATTTGAGAATAGATGACCAGGTGGTAAAGAAGAGTTGTGAGTATACCAAATTAGGTAAAGCCTTAGTAAGCTGAATCATCTAGCTTGATCATGAGAAGTCAAGCTAGAGTATGATGAAGTATATAACATGAGTATATGGAGTAGTTGGGGGCTTAGTAGTTTAACAAAGTAAATACAAGAACAACTTGTATTATGGAGAATAGTACCATACCTATTCCAAAGGATTTAGATCACATGTACTATGGAGAAAATTGTAATCTTGAAAGCCTTGGATGTTGATGCAAGGTGAATATAAAGGAATTAATGGTTGGAGTTAGTAACAGCTGCATTGATGGATTTATCAAGGGTAGTTCATAAATGGAAGTTGTATATATATACTAGGATAAGAATGAATGAGTAATGTTGAAGTGGCATGAGCATGTCATCATATGATGATGGATATGGTGGAGTCAGATGATTGACTTATTCAGGAAGATGAGATCTTTGTGAAAGAGATAAGAGAGTTTTAAATAGGGCATATTTAGGAAATGAATTCCTTATCTAAAGATAACCTTAGTGAGGTATTAAGGTAAAGATTCTTTAGAAGCCTTAACCAAGATTATATCAAACCATGACAAGATCCATGTATACCTCTTTGTTTAAAATTCTAGAATAAAGAGGGTAGTTAAACCAATTCCTATTTTTAGGCAGCCAATGGATAGTATCTCTTAGTCAAATGAAATGTCTAAGAGATAAGTAGATGCCAGATGAGAGTTTATTAATGAAAGCCTTGTCCACTTGATTGTCTTAAATCCTAATAAAGATCTAGTCTCATATACCAGCAATATCACTTTATTAAAGTAATCTCAATAGCTCACTCTGAGTTAAGTTATCATCCATGGCCACATGACATGAAGGCAAATTATCCTAGCTCTTAATCTTAATCCATACACATAATAGAATGTGAGTTCATTAACTCTTCTTCAAACTCATAATAGCTATTTGTAAATGAATATATTCATTCCTCAATTAATGATTGCTAGTCATGTGTAATGACTTAACCCAAGATTGTGCTAAGGAAGTTCTAATGCTAAACACCATGTAAATTTGAGTAGGTGAAATCACCAAGTGTTGAGAATGATGAAATTTGGATCACCATACTATAAACCATTAAACATATAAAGCATTATAATATATAAATATATATATCATTCCTTTAGGAGCCTAAGTATGAATAGAGTTCTCTACATATCATTCAACATTTTAAATCTCTGCCATAAACATTATCATGGTGAAAATAAGAACATTTCAAAAGGTTTACCTTAGAAGAAGCAAATCCCTAAAACCTTAATTTATATTTACTTTATTAAATAAAAGAACCCTTCATATAGTTATGAATATTTTATACACAAGAAGAAATGGAGAGAAGATGGTTATAAAATTATTTATACAACAATATTCATGTCCTACAAATTTTCTGGATATTTAAATCCTTGAAGAAACTCATAATTAAAAATGACATTGTAAAAAATTGAAAATAATAATAAAAAAGGTAACGACATGGTCCAAAACCGGCCCACGGGTAGAGAAGTTTTTTCGCCTAACCAACGCTCGCGAGCAGCAGTCACCTCATGCTCGCTTCGTCGTGGCCCAATAGGAGCCCAGGCCCAGGTACAGCTTCGTCGTCGTCTTCCTCGACATCACAAGAAGCTCTCTAGAACGAGCCTCATCGCCCAATGCCAATCATCGTCGTCAGCAGAATTGGACAGTCGTGATGCTCACCGATGCCTCGGACCTTGCTGATAAGATCGGTCACGTCGTCCTCTATCCATCCATAACAGTCTTATCTCGTCTCTCGCCATCTAGAGATTTCTCACCGAAACCCTAGCCTATGCCGTCGTTGTTCTCCATCGTTCCCGGCAGCTCCATGTGAAGCTAAGGCTGCCGTTGAGTCTGCCTTTCTTTCCTTGTTAATCTCCAACCAAGCTGCATCCCGTCGGCCGTCACAGACATCACCATCGATTCGCTGTCTTCCGAGTTCCTCCGGCCTCAGCAACCCCTTCTCTTCGATCTTGATGAGCCAGCGGTGCTCAGGCACCATTTCAATATCTCCCTCTTGCCCTAGATCGATCTACCACCGTAGCTCGCTGTCCGCCGCCGTAGTATCTAGTTTTCATCGTCGCTTCGGTGACCGTTTGTTAGCGGCACCGCCACTATTAGGTTCCCTGTGTTGCGTAGTGTCAAACTCGACCAACTGAGCTTGCTAACTCGCCCTAAGTCATCATCGACGACGACCCACTGGCGGTGGTGGCCGTGGTGTCGTCACCATCAAGGCGAACTGGCGTCATCCTCTAACCACGTCAGCGTGTGGACAAAACCCTTGCTCACGTTGCAGCTGGTGTGGTATAGACCCCACCAGTCTGTGACTTAGGGTAGCATCAGGGTCTGTCACAAATGTTTTAGTGACATCAGCAATGACGCAATAAACTGTTATTTATTTATTTTTAATTCCAGAAAATTAATAAATCTTATTAAATCCATATCTTTTGTTTTATAATTCAGAAAAATATATATATTATATCAAAATGTTTAGAAAAATAATCTTTATAATTTAAACTTATTATCATAATTTATTTTCCAACTTAAATAAGATAATTATTATTATTAGTAAATAACCTATTAAGGATTAATCTTTTAAAATGTATATTTTATTATTTAAAATTAACAAAAATAAGTATAAGATATAAAAATTCTTAGCAAAACAAAATATAGATTTGTAAACTTGTTTCATAAACTTTTGTATCACTTAGCTAATATTTATTATTTATTAGGTATTTATAAAGTGATAAAACTTAGAAAAAATAATATCTTATTATTTAAAAATCACAAGAATACTTATAATATACCAAATTGATTACAAAAATAAAATCTACACCTTAAAAATGTTAACTCTCACTTTTGAAGTAAAATAAAAGGTAAAGGTTTAATAAAACTAGTTTAAACCCTTTTCTTTTATTTTCATTCTTTAAAAATATATAAAGCTTTACTATTGCCTTTATCATTATTTATTTAAAATCTAAATTGTCATAACAAGTTACATTGATATCTAAGTGAAGTGAAGATAGGTCTAACCATTTTAAGTTGTACTTACTAAAACTACAATTTAAAAGTTAAGTAAATCTTACTCTCCAAAAAGATTTCATTAATTGTAAAATCATTAAGATTTGAGTACCAATTGTTTTACAAGTTTGGGAATCCACTTGAAAAGTTAAAAAAAGTTTTTAAGTATTTAACATGATGCCATTCCCATATTTATAGAAATAAGTATTAATTCTATAATAAGTAAATGAGTTCATTGACTTATAGTATTCAGAAAACACTACTCCAATCAAGGACAATAATACCATTATTTCACCTTTAGAAAGCATTATGAAATAAAACCAACACATAATGTCATCTTGTATTCAATACATATATGTGCCCACTTGCTTGAAGAATAGTTATTCAAAGATGCTTAATATTTTCTTCTTAAATAGTTTAGTTAATAGGAAACCCTAAAAGTATAACTTCAAGATTGAAATGCATTCATTTGGAAAGGTAACCTTTCACTCAAAGGTAATTCTTTTAAAGAAAATGCAAATGAACTATATCTTTTGTCTTTAACTCTCTAAGTTATACTAGAAAACTTGAATAGAATCAACTGTGAATAATTTGTCAACACCTTGGGTGCTATGTCATTCCGTGTTACCTCATTATACTTATAAATTGTTTCACACACACTCACAAGCCTTAATAACAAGCACAAGTGTGAAACTGATATAAAAGTGCACCACATTCCTAAGAACTCATCACCAGTTTCCAAACCCTAGATCAGATACGATTATCCCGGGGTTTCGCGCTTATCATATTCCATTACATTACTTATGCATCGTTGCATCTTGCTTCTTTAAACATTCATCCTTACCAGAACAATGATGCTATTTACAACTTTTGATTTTCTATTGTCTTGAAGACCGTGAGTGCATAATCTTGCAATCAAAAAAGGGATGTTCACACTTTATCATGTCCTTTGATTATTTTCTATGCTTGTAACTCAACTGTTGTCATCACCTGCATTTCAAAAAGGTCAAAAACACTATTTTCATAATTAACTGGAAGTATCGGTTACTGATCAAGGGTGATCAGCTAATCTATTATAACTGGCAATGGAAACGCCATTGTATAGGAATGTATCATCTAGGACTTAACAACCGATGTCGTTAGTGATTCTAGCACCGTATATTACGCGTTAACCATGAGATCTAGAATGGGGCAGAGAAGTCAGTGGGATCTTCTTCATTTTGCATGGACGAATGACCTTATCGTGAGGCTGTAGCTTCCTCGTGATATTGGTGTCTAGACTTTCCGTGAGGGGCTGTCGAAGGTATATCTGCCTATATGGGGGTTTCCAGGGACAGGATCTGCTCACTGGAGTCTCCAAGGGGTTGCAAGGGTTATATATGGCTATATGGGGGTTAATGGAGGTATATCTGCTTAGGGAGGTCGTGTCTTCATGCGGGGTCGCGGAGATGGGCAGTGATTGTCTTTGATCATCTACTGGGCCCCACATCAAGGAATCGTGGATAGGAATAAGCTATCCAGTTGTGCAACAAGGATTCGGTCTCTCACGGGTAAAGTAACGCACCTCGGCAGAGTGTAAGAACTGTGACCTGTTACTCCCTGTTCTGGGAAGGAGCTACGAACTCGGTAGGAAAGGAACCCCACAAAGGTTCTGGTCAACCTATGAAGGCTATCGGACATAGTTTTCAGAATAAAAGCATCCTTTGAAGAAATGTTTACGAAAACCTACATTGACTATGACCTTTGGTTTGTGGCTGTAGAGATAGTGCATCATACATTCCTTTTTAGTGAACTTGTTGAGTACGCTCGTACTCAACCGTACCTTCTTAACCCGTCTAGGTTCTAAGCCGTTGAAGAAGATGTCAACATCAATTTCTGCTCAAGAAACCATCATCGGCAGCTCAAGTTCTTTAATAGTCAATGAAGTCAACATATACATCAACCAAAGAAATGGCAAAGATCTTGCTTAGATAGGAGAAGATACTCTAGCCATAATACCTATTTCTGTAGAGCATTGCACTAGCAGCAATTGCAAGCCAGATAGTTTAGATGATAGTCTTATTAGCTAGATAGTTCTGAGTTATTATTTTTGGTTCTTCCTTGTAAGAAGTTATTTCTTCCTCTTTAACCTGGAATGTTCTCTGAAACTTTTGTAAAGAGTCGAGTTGTAATCTATAGTCATGTCTTGGACCTGCTGTGTTTCTATTGTAACACTCTGAGGGATGTAATACTAGTGAAAGGTGTTTCATTGGTGTTATGTCAATGACTATAGTGTACTATATCATGAAGTGGTATGCTGGGTCACTGCAGCTGGTATCAGAGCATATGCTTTGACCTTAGGATTAAAACCCTTTTAGGAAGATCTTGAAGGGAATATGGCTGAGAGGCAATAATAAAGTGGTTATTATCTTATTCCATGTTTATGATAAATGTTTATTTTGCATGCTATAATTGTATTAATTGGAAACGTTAATACATGTGTATTTAATAAACAAAATACAAAGTTCCTAGTACTGCCTCTCATATAAACTAGCTTGTTGATTAACAAGATGATCAAGGTTTCCTAATCATGGACATTGGATGTTGTTAATAACGAGGTCACAACATTGGTGGAATGATGTGATGAACATTCATCCAAAGTATAGCATTATGATCAGAGTCATTATGTTTATATTGCTATAACATCATACAAAGTAATCTTAGTCCTTAGACCATGAGATCATTTTAATTGCTAACACCGGAGGAGTATCTTAATAACATCAAACGTCACACTGTAACAGGGTGACTATAAAGGTGGGTTCAGTGCTACGAAGGTGTTATGTTGAGGCTCATGGATCAAGATTCGGATTTGTCCATCCCGATGACGGATAGATATAATCTGGGCCCTCTCAGTGATATCGCATTGAAATAGCTTGCAAGCAAGTGGTGTGATCACTAGAATGTTATATCACGGGAACAAGAAAAGAGTGCATGTCGGTAACGAGATCAAACTAGGTATTTGGATGCCAATGGTCGAATCTTTGACATGTAATATATCGCGAGACAAAGGGATTGCGTTACGACATTAAAGGTTCACACGATCACAAGAGTCATCGTTGAATGTGTGGGAGTTAGTACGGATCTTCAGGTCCCGCTGCTGATTATTGATCGGAGAGGGGTCTCAATCATGTATGCATTATTCGCGAACCGTAGGGTGACACACTTAAGGGATACCAACACCATTTGGAGCAAATATGTTTCAGATAAAGATTTAAGAAAGCGCTGGAATTATTTCAATAGACACCGAAACTGTTTCGGGTGAAATTGCTGAAATTGGTTCTGCATGTAATATTGAAATGTTGCAGGGGGTTTTATGTGAATGTTTGTTAATTAAAGTAATTAACAAAATTCTGAATAAAATTAATAAAAGAGTTTTATTAAATGAGAGAGCATTAAATTTGGAGAAATTTAATGCATTTAAAGTGGAGACTTTAAAAGAGAATGTGAAGGGGCATTTTAATGTGGAGGGGGTTACCACCACATGAATGGGGGAGGTGAAGGGACACCCTCCTCTCCTCCTATAAAAGGCCCCCCTCTCACTCCTTCTTCCTCACACCTCCTCGTGAAGGATCTCTTTCCCCCTCTAGTTATTCTCATGGTCTCGGATTAGCGAGATACATGTTCCCGATGGCTTTATCTGGAAAGGAGTTGTTGCTTCCGCTGCTTTGCTGGAGCAAGGGACGGAGGATGTTCGGGGTACCGAACGTGTGAGAGATCACAGATGCACCGCTGTTTTGCGGTGCTGGACTTGGTGGTGCTAGACTTGCTGGAGCTGGATCTGATGGACGTGCTGGAGCCGGACCTACTGGACTTCATCACCATCTTGAGATCAGCAAGTCTATGACTACATCATCCACGAGTTCCAACTCGTTTACAAAGCTTTGTTGTCTTTGTGGGTAAGTTCTCTATGGATGTATATCCACCCGTTGCTTGTATCTAGTTGATGACCCACAAGTATAGGGGGTGTATCGCAGTATTTTCGATAAGTAAGAGTGTCGAACCCAACGAGGAGCAGAAGGTGCTGGCTAGTGGTATGGATCAGGAATTCTCTGCAAATACTTAGCAAACGGATTTTTAGGGGTTTTCGATAAAGCAAGTAAACAAAGTATGAGTAAATAAAAAATAGTAGGAATAAATGCAGCAAGTGGCCCAATCCTTTATGCAGCAAAGGACAAGCCGGTTGTATTTCTATAGATGACCAAACGTTGTCGAGGACACATGGGAAGACTGTCAAGTGCTTTCACTTCATATAGTCGATTAATCTTCTCTAGCTTGCTAAGTGTTGTGTGGGTGAACCTGTGCTAATGCACCGTCCCATCCAAGACTTAATACATACTTGTGATTAAACCCCCTTGCAAAAATCCGTAAGTACAAGAAAGTAATTAAGGTAGAAACCTAACCACAGCTTTAAACTCTAAGACCCTTATGTCCCTTGTGTAATGGTTTCCTAACGGGGGTTCAGGTTTCTATCACTCCGGCAACCCCTACGATTAGTAGCCAAATACACAATGCATTCCCCTAGGCCCATATAGGTGAAGTGTCATGTAGTCGATGTTCACATGACACCACTAGAAGAAGTACACCACAACTTAAATAACAATCTATTGAATATTTCTCAACGCAACTCCACTACTAACAACAAGACTTCTCCCATGTCCTCAAGAACAAAACGAACTACTCACAAGACATCATATGGATCATGATCAGAGATGGAATAATGATGTATAAAAATCTGAACATAAATACATATTCAATGGTTCACTCAATAGCATCAACTACAAAGAGTAATCAACACTGGGAAAGTTTCCCCTATGAACTATAGCAAGATTCAACGAAATTGTTACAGCAATATGGAGATGGTGATGAGGGTGCTGATGGTGATGATGGTGGTGGTGATGATGATGATCCCGATGAAGTCCAGCTTGATGGTGGTGTTGAGGGCGACGATCTCCCCTCTCCGGGAAGGAATTCCCCCGGCACAAATCTGTCTGCCGGA
This sequence comes from Avena eriantha, assembly GCA_910589775.1. Lineage (NCBI taxonomy): Eukaryota > Viridiplantae > Streptophyta > Magnoliopsida > Poales > Poaceae > Avena > Avena eriantha. The sequence continues at coordinate 17,551,547 of OU342746.1, forward strand.
GAGATCTTTCTCTCTCGGTGTTTTCCGCCCCGCAGAGGCGGCCAAATCTTTCTATGGGCGCTCCCCAAGTCTTAGGGTTTCGGGAGGAAGATATACGCCAGAGGGGAGAGGCTGGAGTGGGCCAGGGTGGCCACACCACTCCCTGGCACGTCCTAGGCCTGCCCGCGCCATGGGGTGGTGTGGGCCCCTTGTGGCCCACCTCCACTCCATCTTTTGGCATCCTGAGTCTTCTGGAAAAATAGGATTTTCCGTATATTTTCCCGGATTTTCTGATCTTCGCGAATTTTTCCTCCAAACAACACCTTTTCCATCAGAATCGTAACTGCAGCGGTCCATGCTCCAAAAGTCATCAACCATGCAAAAACAGATGAAATAACATAAGTATCACCTCTCAATACGAAATATATCAATGAATAATAGTGAATTAAGACATAGAATAGTGATGCAAAATTGACGTATCAACTCCCCCCAAGCTTAGACTTCGCTTGTCCCCAAGCGAAACTGAGCTCAATAAACATGACCTCAGGTTTATGGAGTGAAGAGTCGATAAAAGAATACGGACAAGAAGCATCACATTCATCAAATACATAGATCATAATAGAAGACAACTCACTATTATATAACTCAACTTGCAATGAGTAAAGGAAACACAATAAAGATACATAAAGTGAATCATAATTGGTAATGGAAAACTTAGCTCTTGGTCGAGGAATAGTTGATAATTTGCTGGAGTTCACAAATAGCTGGTTTTTCAACGAAAGCTTTCAAAGTAGTAAACATCAAGATAAGAGTAATGTGAAAAACAAGGAACATAAGAAACATGATTGAATAAATCATCACATGAATGAATGAAACACAACAACTCAAAATACTTACTGAGATAGAAGGGAGTAGGTTAACTGACTCAACTACAAAGTAAAAGAAAGGCCCTTCGCAGAGGGAAGCAGGGATTGCAAGTCTCATAAAGAGCTCCCAAAAATTATGATACTTACTAGCTTTCAGCTCTCATTGCCCCTATCATAGGCATCTTTAGGTGATTAAGGTTAAAGTGACACAACTAAGAGGATATGCTTGACAAGTTATAAGTTGAAATATCATGCCCCTTACTTATGAGTACCGATCCTCATGCTACTCAAATTCAGTCACGAGCAAGCTCTTGTCATTGTAAATACGTGCGTATCATTGAGAACCGCCAACGGGGTACCCCTTGCACATGACACAGGAGCTATCCCATAATCAAAATGACAAGGCAAGTAGATAGTGAGCATCTCAGCGATCTTTTTATTTGCTATTTTCATAGGTTTTTATTGAGGATGCTTCATAGAATGCTCACAATAGTTATGCTGCAAGTTTCCACCATGATTAGGCATGGCTTAGGCTAGCGGCCCAGGCGTTTCTCTAACACACATATAAACTCCATGATCTTACAAGTTCCACTTTTATTTTACACCGCCGAGATCCATAAGCAAAAGAACATGATATCAACTAGGTACAAAGTACCAAATGAAGTGTTGAAAGCGTTCCCCATGATACATGGTTCGGCTAACTTCAACTCATAAAGCGCAAGTATATACGCAACAAAGAAGGACCCAATGGTTCAAGTTTATTAAATGCAAGAAAGTAAAGTGTGCCATCAAGTTCGTGAGAGCTTTAATCACTAATTTCCGCATCACAAGTTTAATTTGGGAGGTAGAAAAAACAAGAATTTACTTGGAATAGCAATAATGCTACTAGGTAGGTATGGTGGACACAAATGGCAAAGGTTTTCGTTTGAGGGAGATGTATGCACGAGAAGAATTCCCTCTCAGTACAGGTTTTTGGATAGCAAGGCTGGGTAGCAAGTATAAGAGTTGAAGGAAACAAACAAACATACAAATGATAAATACAAACATGCAATCTTCCTTGGAAGCACAAAAAACTTAACTAGAGAATACTAAACTTATGAGCAAATCAAGAAAGAAAGATGATGAAATTATTTTTCTCTAGAGTACTTCTATCTTTTTATTTTCAACTCTCAAAAAGGGTGTTTCTACTGACCGAGCCAGGTTTGCCAAAACCAACTAAATTAACTCAATGATCCTAGAGTGCTACCAATACTAACAACAAGATCAATCATATAACCACGAATTGAAAACTAACATAAGCTATGCAAAAGAGTAAATGACAGAACTTCTCATTAGTATTCCATAATGGCAACTCACACCAAGGGATACATATCTAATGAGAGAGGGACAATTCCATAATGCAAACCATACTACATAATAACTCCTCTATTCATGATATGACTCTACTAATAAGGTAAAAAGATAGAAGATAGTGATATGATACCGCGACACTCCCCCAAGCTTGGAACAAACCAAGGGGATGCCAAACCTGATGACGAATTACTCCTTCGGTGGTGGTGGTATCCTCTTGATGAGCTCCTTGATCAGTTTCCCAAGGTCCTCAATCTCGAAGGTGAGAGTGCGAATAAATTTTGAGTTATGCTCAATACGGCCCATAATCATCTCAGTTTGTGGATCCTAGATCTTGTGATTCTTCTTCCATTCTTCCCACTTGGAGTCTTCTTTACCTGCATGGTTATGAGCAAAGGTATGGAAGGTACTCTTGGTGTTCGGAGAAGGTGTCCTTGGTGCCAAACAATGACGAGGAGCTTTCCCCCTAGTCTGCATCCGTGCAGTCCTTCTGATCCTGGCAGGATTCGCCACCACTCCAATTCTTGCAATGGTAGTGCCGGTGTGTTTTGCCTCCTCTTCACTTTCACTCTTGATCTCTTTCTCCTTCTCGGTGTCTTGGAGGTCTTCCTCCATGGGTTCCTTTCCTTTATCCTTGGTGGACACCATTGTGCTTCTAAACTTTCAAAGAGTATGTCCTAGCAGAAACAGATCGGAACAAAAACACGATGAAAACACAATATACGAACCTCGGGGGATCCGGGGGGTTATATATTACGAAGTTTCACTTCAAAAGGAAGGTACTGGGAGAAAACCAGTCGGAGGCGGAGTCCTGGGTGGCCTCACCACCTGGTGGCGTGGGCAGGGGTGGGCCCGCGCCATGGGGTGGTGTGGGCCACCCTGGCTCCGGTTTCGTCCCTTTTTCGCTTCATAGCTTTCCTTATTGACTGAAAACTGCAAAAATATAGTTGGATTGTATTTTCGAGGAACTTTTCTTACCAGAACTGTTACCTAGTTGGAAATGGACTCTGCAGGTCTCTGAATTTGGTATTGAGTGGATCCTTCCGGAGTCATCACTTGAATATCATCGATATCTTCATCTTCATATACTTATTACTCGAGTCATAAAACCTTTCTCTTCCTTGTTACACCACTATCTCCACTTCCTGGAAATTTCTTCCACAGAAATCTTCACACAGTTCTTATTAGCAACACTAGTATAAGTGAAGTTATAAAACCTTTTGAATCCAACTTCGACTGAAAACCATGAAAACAGAAGTTACTGTAGCAACTCCTTTCGAAAACCCAAAAAGAATTCAAAAAGGAAATCGAATAAAGAAGCAAATGCAGGATTGGCAAAATCTGTCAAAACAGACCAGTAGGTAAAGACCAATTTTTTCGAAAACCTTTTGTTGCTCAAATAAAAAAGTGCAAAACTAACGAAAGTTAAATAACAACCTAGGACAGAAGCACAACAAATTACAGCTCACTGCGATATACAGAGATCTCTCACGAATTTTTACGGTTAAGCACAAAAATCTGTTTCGGGACAGCAACTTCCCCAAATCTTACTTCTCTCTCATTAGAGGTTGATATTGACACAAAAACCAAACAAAACGGATAAGGAGCGGTTATTACCGAAGTAATAACTTCCAAGACTCAAAGAAACAAAAAAACTGAAAGCAAAAACAAATTGGGTTGTGTCCCATAAAGCTCTTTCTTTATAGCCATTAAGATGGGCATGATAATTTTGAAGAAGCTCTCATAGGGATATGATTTGAAGTGAAAGAGAGCATTAAGAAGCAAAAACACACGCACATTTAAGTCTAACCCACTTCCTATGCAAGGGAATTTTGTAAACAAACAAGTTGTTGGAACCAAAGGCAACTTGCATAAGAAGGCAAAAGAAGTGCAACATAAAAACTTTCATCATAAAATGAGGAAACCTGATATTATTGAGATGCACAAGAACACTTTTCCCTCTCTCATAATAGCTTTCAGTATCATGCATAAACTTAACAATATAGCTATCACAAGGACTATCATAGCAATGATCACTTATTCTAGCAGAAAACACAGGAATACTAGCTCTCATAACACTACTATGCGAAACAATATTAGAGGTATCCTTACAAAGGATAGTGTGTCCCTCTTTTTCATATTTAGCAACAAAGTCTTTCACATTTGCTACAATAGGTTCATCAATCATTTTTTTATCAGGTTCAGCAGCCCTACTCATACTTTCATTAACCATACTAGCTATCATAGAATGCTCCTTTACCTTAACTGGGAAAGGCATTTTCTCAATATAAGGTTTAGGTAAAACATGACTAGCAGTATAAACTTCAGTATTTCTTGCAGGAACACTCTTAGCAATATCTTTATAAGGTTCATGATACTTATTCCACTTCTTTTTAGGCACTTCAATATAAGAAGCAAAAGCCTTAAAATAAGAAGCAATAGCTTGAGAGTCTAGACCATAAGCATTTTTAATATTTTGAAAGTCATCAGTTCCCATAAAAGAATCAAATAGTGTGATTTGATAAACAAGTCATTATTGTTTTGACAATGATGAACCGACTACATTCAAAGAAGCGATGATGGGCCCTGACTCCATAAAATGACTAGAAGTCATAGAATCTGTGATAGTATCCATACACGAGAAATGAAGTTTCTGAACTTGGAAGACCTTTCGGAAAGGCGTGAAGCCTATCGGTCATGTTTGGATCTATAAAGAAATAGACATGGATGTTTAACATCTATGAAATAGTCAACATGTCGGAAATAATTTTACGACAATGTTCAAGGAGTTGACTATGACAAGATTTGATCTTTCATAGCGATATTTAGTCTTGATAGATTAATGTAGCAACCACTACATATAATTTGATGTATGGTAGTTGAACAACCAAAACAATGTTCTTCTAATAGAATGGTTACCTAGGACGTGTACAAGACACGGTCTTAAGGGTTTTGTTAATTCAAAGGGTGCTAAAAGGGGATGCAAACTTCAATGGTTGAAGTAAGCATAGCGGAGTTGGAATCTTCACCATGATGAAACTGTTAAAAGAGTTTCATCGGAGATGATGAAGATGCTTGCACTTGCAAGAAATTAAGTGGGAGCGCTGAGATATATTTCTAATACATTATGTAGAGAACATATTGTTGATTGGAAATGATGTATATTGAATTGACAGAAGTTGTGAATTTCATTAAAATAAGATTTCGATGAAAGACTTGGGCAAACCCGGAATATTTGGCATCAATATCTATATGGATAGATTGAGGCGCTAATATGGTTGTTCCAGACATACATATATGAGATATTGAAAGGGTTCAATATGGAAACAACAAGAAAGGTTCTTGCTACATGGAAAGGATTGTATTCAAGATTCAAGTGTTTCAACACTTGGTGAGTAAAATCACATGAAGATTTTGATCGATTATACCATGATATGTATATATCCAGGATGTCCTATGCTCTAAATGTTATGAGCACATACCATAATGATTCATAAGATGATCATTGGACAGTAGTAAAGATATTCTTATGAGCTTTGGAAGAAATAAGAATATATCATGTATAAGTGACAAATAGTTAAAGGTAGTTCATTGTAAAGTGTTACATTGATACTAGTTTTGTCACAAGACACAAATTAAATTAAACTCAATTTAGACTATGGGTGGCACAATGTAATGGAAAGGTTGTTCCATGATGGATTTGGTTAAGTTCCAAAGTTGAAACATTGTGACGGACTAAAGGTCTCACCAAAGGACCAAATTTATACAATGCCATCTCATTTGAGAATGAGTGATGCGTAGAGATGCAAAGACATAGAAATACACACGGACCTGAAAGTGCCAGATCCAGAGATTGTGTTAACCACTAGCAAACGCATATATTCAACACCTAGGTGTTGTATATACAAGTTTACAAACTAGATTATTGAGTCTAGTGCAAGTGGGAGACTGAAGGGAATATGCCCGAGAGGGAATAATAAAGTGGTTATTATCTTATTCCATGTTTATGATAAATGTTTATTTTGCATGCTATAATTGTATTAATTGGAAACCTTAATACATGTGTGTTTAATTAACAAAATACAAAGTTCCTAGTACTGCCTCTCATATAAACTAGCTTGTTGATTAACAAGATGATCAAGGTTTCCTGATAATGGACATTGGATGTTGTTAATAACGAGGTCACAACATTGGTGGAATGATGTGATGAACATTCATCCGAAGTATAGCATTACGATCAGAGTCATTATGTTTATATTGCTATAACATCATACAAAGTAATCTTAGTCCTTAGACCATGAGATCATGTTAATTGCTAACACCGGAAGAGTATCTTGATAACATCAAACGTCACACCGTAACAGGGTGAATATAAAGGTGGGTTCAGTGCTACGAAGGTGTTATGTTGAGGCTCATGGATCAAGAGTGGGATTTTTCCATCCCGATGATGGATAGATATACTCTTGGCCCTCTCGATGATATCACATTGAAATAGCTGGCAAGCAAGTGATGTGATCACTAGAATGTTATATCACGGGAACGAGAACAGAGTGCATGTCGGTAACGAGATCAAACTAGGTATTTGGATGCCAATGATCGAATCTCAGACATGTAATATATCGCGAGAAAAAGGGATTTAGTTACGATGTTAAAGGTTCACACGATCACAAGAGTCAGTACGGATCTCCAGGTCCCGCTGCTGATTATTGATCGGAGAGGGGTCTCAATCATGTATGCATTATTCGCGAACCGTAGGGTGACACACTTAAGGGATACCAACACCATTTGGAGCAAATATGTTTCAGATAAAGATTTAAGAAAGCGCTGGAATTATTTCAATAGACACCGAAACTGTTTCGGGTGAAATTGCTGAAATTGGTTCTGCATGTAATATTGAAATGTTGCAGGGGGTTTTATGTGAATGTTTGTTAATTAAAGTAATTAACAAAATTCTGAATAAAATTAATAAAAGAGTTTTATTAAATGAGAGAGCATTAAATTTGGAGAAATTTAATGCATTTAAAGTGGAGACTTTAAAAGAGAATGTGAAGGGGCATTTTAATGTGGAGGGGGTTACCACCACATGAATGGGGGAGGTGAAGGGACACCCTCCCCTCCTCCTATAAAAGTCCCCCCTCTCACTCCTTCCTCACACCTCCTCGTGAAGGATCTCTCTCCCCCTCTAGTTATTCCCATGGTCTCGGATTAGCGAGATACATGTTCCCGGTGGCTTTATCTGGAAAGGAGTTGCTGCTTCCGCTGCTTTGCTGGAGCGAGGGACGGAGGTTGTTCGGGGTACCGAACGTGTGTGCGATCACCGATGCACCGCTGCTTTGCGGTGCTGGACTTGGTGGTGCTAGACTTGCTGGAGCTGGATCTGATGGACGTGCTGGAGCCGGACCTGCTGGACTTCATCACGATCTTAAGATCGGCAAGTGTATGACTACATCATCCACGAGTTCCAACTCGTTATCAAAGATTTTTTGTCTTCGAGGGTAAGTTCTCTATGGATGTATATCCACCCATTGCTTGTATCTATTAGATAGATCTTGGCGTATAGTTCCCATCGTAGGAATTTTTTTGTTTTCTATGCTGCGAACCCCAATGGATCTGTAGGTTGGATAGTGACTATAGGAGCCATCTCATCCAAACCAAGACTTGTGATGGGTATCCACTTATGGATAACCCTTGTCACACTTAAGTTCGATGCCTTTCTCATCTTTCTTAAGGAATAGTTATATGTCTTCTTTAGGGAGATGCCATTTTAGTGTAGCTCTAAATAGGTATAAAACCACTAAGATATTTTAAGTAAGTTAAAATATCAGAGTAGATCATGACTAAGATTAGGATGTCATTTGAAGTATTTAAATAGTGTAACTTATGAAGAGAATCCAACTAAGGTAGCATAACGTTATCATTAATTGATAACATTATACCACATAATGAAGACCATTAGAACATGGATAGATGTAATGGGAAGTAAATCATGTGGGATTCACTTGAGAATTCTATGTGATGAAGTAGAATTTGGTTGGGAATCAACAACCATAAGTTAATGATGGGAATTATCATGATGGATTAGTTCTCAAATCGTGAGGAACATGTAAATCATAACAAGATCATGGTGGGATTAGCTCCGAGACCATGATAATGAAGGAAATATTCCCTTAGAGGCAATAATAAAGTTCTTATTATGTATTCCTTGTATATGATAGATGTTTATTTTGCATGCTATAATTGTATTGAAAGGAAACGTCTATACATGTGTGTTTAATTTACAAAAAGGGTTCCTAGTTATGTCTCTCTTTAAGACTAGCTCGTTGAGTAACAAGATGATCAATGTTTCCTGTTCATGAACATTGGATGTTATTAATAATGAGGTGACATCATTTGTGAAATTATCTGATGAACATTCATCCGAAGTATAGCATTATGATCAAGTCATTATGTTTACATTGCCATAACATCATACGAAGTAATCTTAGTCCTCAGACCATGAGATCATGTTAATTTGTAACATCGGAAGAGTATCTGGATAACATCAAACGTCCCACCGTAACAGGGTGACTATAAAGGTAGGTTCAGTGCTACGAAGGTGTTATGTTGAGGCTCATGGATCAAGAGTGGAAATTGTCAATCCCGATGACGGATAGATATACTCTGGGCCCTCTCGGTGATATCACATCAAGATAGCTTGCAAGCAAGTGATGTGATCACTAGAATGTTATATCACGGGAATGAGAAAAGAGTGCATGTCGGTAACGAGATCAAACTAGGTATTTGGATACCGATGATGGAATATCGGACATGTATTATATCATGAGACAAAGGGATTAAATTACTAGCGTTAAAGGTTCTCACGATCACAGAAATCATCGTTGAATGTGCAGGAGTCAGTATGGATCTCCAGGTCCCGCTTCTGATTATTGATCTGAGAGGAGTCTCAATCATATCTACATTATTTGCGAACCATTGGGTGACACACTTAAGGGTTGCCGGACACCATTTAGGAGCACATATGTTTCAGACAAAAGTTTTGCAAAGCACAGGAAATGTTTTGATAGAAACAGGAATTGTTTCGACAGAAACCGGAATTGTTTCGGGTGAAATTGCAGAAAGTGTTTCTGCATGTGATATTTAAATGTTGCAAGGGGTTTTATGTGAATGTTTGTTAATTAAAGTAATTAACAAAATTGTGAATAAAATAAATAAAAGAGTTTTATTAATTGAGAGTTGCATTAAATTTGGTAGAAATTTAATGCATGTGAGTGGAACTTTGGGTGGAGCTTGAATTGATGTGAGTGGAGCTTCCACCACATGAATGAGGAATAGGAGGGGGCTCCCTCCTTGGCCGCCGGCCATGGTAGGGGAGGAGTTCCCCCTCTCCTATAAAAGGCCCCCTCTCCTCCCTCACAAAGCACACCTCCTCGTGAAGGATCTCTCTCCCCCTCTAGATATCCCCCCATGATCTCGGATTAGCGACATACATGTTCCCGGTGGCCTTGCATCTGGAAGGAGTTTCTTCTTCTGCTGATTCGCTGGAGCAAGGAGGTGGAGGTTGTCCGGTGGCTTGAACGTGTGTGCGAGGACGGATGCGTTGCTGATTTGCGGTGCTCGGACTTCCACACGATCTTGAGATCGTCAAGCGTACGACTACATCAACCATGAGTTCCTACTCGTTAACAAAACTCGTTGTCGTCGAGGGTAAGTTCTCCATGGATGTATTTCCACTCGTTGCTCTGTATCTAGTAGATAGAACTTGGCGTATAGTTCTCATCGTAGGAAATTTTTCGTTTTCTATGTTGCGGACCCAACAGTGGTATCAGAGCCTGATCTATGCGTAGGTGCTTTGCACGAGTAGTACACATATGTTTATATGTGGGAGATGATGATCATGTTATTGCATCTTCTATGTATTTTGGATATTGGTGGCATAGTGGGATGAACCGGCCCGAACCATTCTTACATGTCATCGTACATGAGACCGGTTCCACGACTAACATGCAACTAGTTTTGCATAAGTGGCTAGCGGATGTCTGTCTCTCCTACTATAGTCAATATATGATTTACAATGAGTTACTAATAACGTGGTTATCCTCGTTGTGGTTCATGTTCGTAGGTAAGACCGGTTCTATCTCTGGAAGCCCTAAGCCACGTAAAACTTGCAATTCATAAATTAGAGGCGTCTAGTTGAGATCGTTGCTAGGCTAGTGTCTTGATATGGTATTGTTGTAAGTAGATGTATGATAGATACTCTTACATCACACTTAACGTGTAAGTTCCATAGACCCTAGCCTTACACACAAAGGAATGATAGAGATCATACCACGATGCAAATGATAGAGATCAAATGCATGGACCATATCATCTCACTTTACACATTAGATGTTAGCATCTTATACTGCTAGTTTGGCGCTTTTGGTAGCATTGTAAGATGGTCCCTCATTTAGATATCAAGATAAAATGTGTTCTTCCTTCAGTATGCACCATTCTATGGATCGTGTTTCGAGACATCACGTGATGATCGGGTCTACTCGACTCCGCGCTTTCATACAACGGGTGTAAGACAGTTTTACACACGCGGAATACTAAGGTTCTTACTTGACGAGCCTAGCATGTACAGACATGGCCTCGGAACACGGACCGAAAGGTTAAGCATGAGTCATATATTTTATATGATGCCCATATTGATGCTCGCCTTTGAGGCTACACCGACTCACGTGATGATCGGACTTGGTGTAGTGGATTTGGTTGATGTAATCACCAAAAATACACGAGGGATGTCGTTTTTGAGTGGGAGTTCATTAGTAATTTGGATTAGTTGAACGAAATCTATCATAAACTTAGTCTAAATAAACTTTACAAATTTTGTTGTAGATGGCACCACCTGCTTTTAATTTCAATGTGTTCATGGAGAAAGAGAAGCTTGCTGCGAATGGTAGCAACTTCACCAACAGGGCTATGAATTTGAGGATTCTCCTCACTGCTGCACAAAAGCAATATGTGCTAGAGGCGCCGCTAGGCCCCCCACCAGCTCCTATGCCCCTGACGAGGAAAAGAATGTCTATATAACTGCCAGGAGGACCACAACTTAGTTCATTGCGGCATACTGTATGGGCTAGAGCCAGAACTTCAAAAGCGTTTCAAAAATGGCAATGCCTTTGATACCATGGGCGAATTGAAAATGATTTTCGATACCCGTGTTGCCGTAGAGAGTTATAATGCTTCTGAAAAGTTCTTTAGCTGCATGATGGAAGAGAACAACTCCGTTAGTGAGCACGTACTCAAAATTTCTAGGTACGTCGATAAGCTTGTGTCCTTGGGAATAAAGATTCCCATTGACTTAGGCATACATCGTGTTCTCCAATCTCTGCAACCTAGCTACAAGAGCTTCGTGATGAACTATAATATGCAGGGCATGAAGAAGTCTCTTCCTAAGCTTCTGTCAATGCTTAAGACTATAAAAGTGGAGATTAGGAAAGAACATCAAGTGTTGATGATCAATAGGACCATCGGTTTCAAGAAAGACAAGAAAGGCAAGCACAAGGGAAAGAAGGGTGGCAAGTCTGTTGCCACGCCTGAAAAGAAACCCCGAGCTGGCCATAAGTCTGACGCCGAGTGCTACTATTGTAAGTGGACTGGCCATTGGAAGCGCAACTGCCCCAAGTATTTGGCGGACAAGAAGTCCGGCAAGGCAAACAAAGGTATATGTGATATACATGTTATTGATGTGTACTTGACTAGTACTCGCAGTAGCACCTCGGTATTTGATACGGGATCGGTTGCTAATATATGTAACTCGATTCAGGGGCTACGGAACAAGCGACAACTAGCAAGGGATGAGGTCACGATACGGGTCGGCAATGGATCAAGAGTCGATGTGATCGTCGTCAGAACGCTGTGTCTCCATATATCGTCGGGACTAGTGACAAATCTAAATAATTGTTATTTTGTGCCTGCCCTGAGCATGAACATTGTATCCGGATCGTGTTTGATGCGAAGTGGTTATTCCTTTAAATCTGAAAACAATGGTTGTTCGATTTATATGGATAATATCTTTTTTGGTCATGCACCTGTGTTGAATGGTTTATTTCTATTGGATCTCGATAGTAGTATTATGCATATTTATTGTGTTGATGCTAAAAGGGTTAAACTTGATGATGATATATCTACATATATGTGGCACTGTCGTCTAGGTCATATTGGCATTAAACGCAAGAACAAACTCCATTCTGATGGACTTTTGGAATCACTTGATTTTGAATCATTTGATACATGTGAGCCATGCCTTATGGGCAAGATGACTAGAACGCCGTTTTCCGGTTTAATGGAACGGGCGACAGATTTATTGGAAATCATACATACTGATGTGTGTGGACCAATGAGTGTGTAGGCGCGAGGTGGATATCGTTATTTTGTTACTTTCACAGATGATTTGAGTAGATATGGGTATATCTATTTGATGAAACATAAGTCTGAAACTTTTGAAAAGTTCAATGAATTTCAGAATGAAGTGTGTTGGGGATATACTTTCCGGGTATCCTCACAGTTCCTCACTGACCAGGGTGGCCCACTTCGGGTTAGAGCTTTGCTTCACGGGCGGCCCAGTTAGAGAGAGAAGACGGAGTCCAATCCGGCTACGGGAAGGACCATATAACACCCAGTACTTTAGACCCTCAACTCGCACAGGTGCTACCATTGTAACCCATATTCCGGCTTTGCCGTATTACTGGATTAACAGCAGGAGTAGGGTCCGTCCAAATCTGGCAGATTCGAAGCTGGGTAAACTTGTGTGCTCACCGTCCCGGAACACCGTACGTCTCACACCCCTCTCTTCCGCACGCCTCGAGGACCCCCTCATGGCGTACTTGTCCTCAATCCGACGACAGTTGGCGCCCACCATGGGGCAAGTGAGCTTCAGATCTATGTTCCGAGCAGAATCTGTAAGAATCCGAATCGGCGAGACCATCACCGTCGGTCGCATCCTCTATGCCAGCGACGTCCCTCTCATCGTTCTCGACGAGACTTGGATTCCGGCTAGGGAGGCCGTGACTGCCTATACTATCATGTCTTTTAGTGAGATCGATGTTTACATCGATTTTGCTGCACTTGCCCAACCCACCCCAGCGGTGATGATAGAGGCAGAAGAATCTTCTGGGTCCCCTTTGTCCGCGGAGGCGCCAGAGTTCCGGATCTCAGAAAATCCTAATCCCACCCAGCCCGCACCAGTTGCGGAGATAGTGGAGAAATCCGAGCCTGAAGAAGACCTCATGGTCCAAGTCGAATCTGGAGTGGATCTCCCTGGAGAAGCCGGATCCCAGATCGACCCACCCGTGGAAGTCGAAATCCAGGAGGAGCATATCAACGACACTGATTCCGGCTCTGACGATGCCGCGAGAGACAGACCTTTCCGTAGGTACACACTAAGATGTATGATACTGCAAGGCGCTAGCGCAGATGCAATCCTCGAAACCATTAAAAGTTTCGATATGGATGATCGCAAAAGCCGCAGGTACCTCATGAGGCACGCATCGCACTTCGTCGGATATGTTGGATCCAGATCCGGCTCTGCCGATGCTAGAGAAAACACCGACTCGGTGCTGGAGGCAATTGGAACAAACGCTGACATTCCGAGATCTAGATGTCTGAAAGTACCGATAAGAGCTTGACTCCGAGAAACGGACCAAAATCCGTCTTTGCTACCGGCGCTGCCAAGAAGGCAAAGAAGAGGAACAAGAAGAACAAGACCCCGGCAAAAGACCCCCTCATAGAGGAGGTAATCACTGAGGAATACGAAGAAGACTCGGATGGAGCACTTATCCTAGACGAGCCGAAAAGAAAAGCATCGATGGATGGACACGTGATCACTGAAGGTGCGCGTAAACTCATCGATGCCGCATTAACCACACCCATCCCTACAGCTGCAGAACTTACTGCAGATGAGCTGGACGAAAGGGCCCAGGCCCTGGAAGCGCGTCGTCAACAACTCCTTGATGAAGCCAAAAACATCGAGGTGGAGAAGAAGCGCATGTCAAACAAGGAGTACATGTCCTGTCTACATCAGAAGACATGGAAGCGTCACATAGATGACAACCAATTCCCACGTGTCCGTGCCGTCCTTTTTGGAGATGAGATGGGGAAGCCACGGAAGGATAGCAACGGAGATTGGGTTTACCCAACACCAGTGCAAATACCATGGCAGCTCGCGAAATTCTATCAGCTAATCCAGGACCAGAGGAGATACATTTGGCTATCAAGCTACTCAATAAGGGACTAGAGCAGCAAAAGGTCGCCCTGTCTGGAAGTCAAAAGCTGGTCTCGGATTCCGACCAATGTCGCACAGATTCCGCATGGGCTGACGTAAGATCCCACTACGTTCGGGCGCAGTATCGTCACCCCGAACGCAGGGAAGACAATTATTCAAGAACCGGATCGTCGGGGCAGCACCGCAGAGCTACACATAACTGGAGCAATGTCGCTCCAATAGCCGAGAAAGACGCGATCGCTGCACTGAATCTGAGGAATCCTCCCCGAAAGGGAGAAGATAAAGAGAAACGTCGGGAGGAGGATCGTCAGAGAATGCCACCTCCCAGACATGAAAACCGTCCGGCTGAGTCTCACGAAGGTGGGAACGACGGACGAAGGAACGAAGGAAACCAAGCTGGAACAAGCCGGCAGGGGGCTCGTCATAGTCAAGAACCTCCCCGGAGCCGGAATAATGACGCTCCGGAGGGAGGCCGGCGATTAGCCGGAAACTATCCAGCTGCACCACCCTCTCCACCACACAGTTATCACAATGGCCCCCAAGGAGGTCAAGGAGGACGACATGGCGGAGGAGGTGGTGGCAGAAGACGAAGTCCGGCTCCAAGGCACCGCAGCCACAGCCGACATTCGGGACGATCCCTATCCCCGAACGACACAAGGCACAAGATCAACTCCAATATAGAGGCTCGGCGCTACGAAAACGATAATGTATACGTGGGCCCAAAATGCTTCGGACCACGCATCAGAGCTACAAAGGTCCCGGAAGGATTTGCCATCTCAAGACATATCCAAGCCTACGATGGCATTGCTCGGCCAGACACCTAGTTACAGGATTTCTTCCAAGCCTGCTGCATCGCCAAAGGCGGAAACAGCCTGGTCGCAACCCGATATCTCCCACTTATGTTGCGCAAGACGGCATGATCATGGCTCAATGAACTTCCGGCGAACACAATCCATAACTGGTATGATTTACAAAGTGCGTTCTTTCGGAATTTCGAAGGCACATATCGGAGGCCCTGTATGGTTGGAGACCTACAGCATTGCACCCAGAAAGCCGGAGAAACTTGCCGGGATTACCTCGGACGATGGATTGACACCAAGAACTCC
Source organism: Avena eriantha (assembly GCA_910589775.1). Taxonomy (NCBI): domain Eukaryota; kingdom Viridiplantae; phylum Streptophyta; class Magnoliopsida; order Poales; family Poaceae; genus Avena; species Avena eriantha. Next base: position 17,567,113 of record OU342746.1, read on the forward strand.
TGCGAAGGAGTAAATGATCAAACTGCGATTGAAGCTTTCATCGCAGGTCTCCCAATTGGTTTACTGCGCCATCGCTTGAAGTGTGACAAGGTCACTGATCTGGGAGAGATGATAGAAACAGCGAGCAAGTATGCAGATGCTGACGACGATGCAGAGGGATTACTCAATGTCCTGGTTGTACCTCAGTCGGCAAAACAACCAGAGCAACAAGCTCAGAAGCGCAAAAATACCTCGGAAGAAAAACCCAACGCAGAGACAACAGTAGTCACTACTGTTTCCGTGTCTGGAGGACGAGGAGGACGTGCGGAGGGTCCAAGGTAGAGGAGAGCAATAACCAGGCAAAACCTATACTTGGGCCGACATCGCCAATAACCCATGTGTGCATCACTTGGATGCCAATGGGGGCTCATCCCACACCAACGCTGAATGTCGTTTTAACGACGACATCAAGAGAGATGATACCGCGGGCTACAAAGTTAAGCTGAAGAAGGGAAAGAAAAATCCCGAAAAGGACAAAGAGACCAAGGAAGATTCCGACATGGAGGAAGCCGATGCTTCAAATCCCATGTGGGAAGGGAAGAAAACTTTTCCCACCAAGAAGGACACTTACGTCACCTTCCTCGGATCTCAACCAGCAAAGGTCAAGAAAGCAGTTCTCCACGAGCTCAACGCAACAGTTCCGGTTGTCCCTCAGTATCTGGACTGGTCGGAAGTGGCAATAACAGTTGACTGCGCTGATCATCCGCCTAAGCTACCTAGGCGAGGAAAATACGCCTTAGTCGTCAATCCACTTATTGATGGTTATGGTTTCTTCAAGACCCTCATGGACGGTGGTAGCAGTATCAATATTCTCTATGTCGAAACGCTACACCGGATGAAGATCTCAGAAACACAGCTGAACCATAGCTCTGTGATCTTTCACCGAGTTGTCCCAGGAAGACAAGCTAATTCCTTGGGAGAGATCACTTTGGATGTTACTTTTGGAACTCCAAAGAATTATCGGACAAAGGCACTTTCCTTCGAAGTGGTCCCGTTCAAGAGCGCATACCACGCTATATTCGGACGTCTGGCTTACTGGGCTTTTATGGCTCGTCCGTGTTACATTTATAATATGATGAAAATTCCAACTCCCAACGGCGTGATCACGATCAGGGGAGACCCGAAGAAGGCGCGAGAGTGCGAAGATGGAAATGCCGCCTTTGCCGAAGCCGTGCTGCACGCCCAGGAGTATCAGGAGATCAAGAAGAGCATAGATCCGTTCGAGATGCCCGCAACAAAGAAGGAGGTCACAAAGCCAAATTCGGAGTTCAAGGCATCAGAAGAGACAAAGATGACGCCGTTGAAGGATGATGACCTCTCCAAGGTGACCTAGATAGGCGTAGGCCTAAGTAGCGCATAGGAAAGCGCGCTCGTCAAGTTCATCCAAGCAAATCAAGATATCTTCGCATGGCAGCCATCTGACATGACCGGAGTACCCAGGGAACTTGCCGAGCACTCTCTAAATGTAAACCCGGACGCTAAACCCGTCAAACAGTCCTTACGACGGTTTGGTGATGAAAAGCGTAAGGCAATAGCTAAGGAACTAGCGTGGCTCGAGTTAGCCGGATTCATAGAAGAGGTCATCCATATTGATTGGTCGGCCAACCCTGTAATGGTCCCTAAAAAGGACACCACGGATTTAAGGATGTGTGTTGATTATACTGCCTTGAACAAGGCTTGTCCAAAAGATCCGTTCGCTCTGCCTAGAATTGATGAAGTTATCGATTCTACAACAGGCTCGGAACTCCTCTGTTTCCTCGACGCATATTCCGGTTATCACCAAATCCAGATGAAGGAATCTGACAAAATCAAAACTTCATTCATAACCCCTTTCAGAACCTTCTGTTATGTTACGATGCCCTTTGGGCTGAAGAACGCAGGAGCTACGTACCAGCACACGATGCACCGTTGCCTCCATGATCAACTCAGACGCAACGTACATGCATACGTGGATGATATCACGGTCATGTACAAAAAGAAGGAAACATTGATTTCCGACATGGAGGAAACGTTCGCCAATCTACAAAAATACAATATCATGCTTAACCCGAAGAAATGCTTCTTTGGAATACCAGCCGGAATATTGTTAGGTTTCATCGTGTCTCAAAGAGGCATAGAGGTAAACCGTGACAAAATCAAGGCTATTCTCAACATTTCCAGGCCAACTCACCTGAAGGACGTACATAGATTAACTGGTTGCATTGCTGCGGTCAGTCGATTTGTAAGCCGGCTTGGCGAAAGAGCCGCACCATTATACAAACTCCTGAAGAAGACCAAGGATTTTGTCTGGACTGACGAAGCTGAAGCTGCACTACAAGACCTGAAGAAAGTACTCTCATATGCTCCTATCCTTGTAGTGCCGGAACCTCAAGGACTGATGTTGCTTTACATTGCTGCGACAAATAAGGTTGTCAGTATCGTTATGGTAGTGGAGAGACCAGAAGAAAATCAGGAGCACCTGGTGCAGCGTCCGACGTACTTTGTCAGCGAGGTCCTGAAAGAATCAAAACAGCGGTATCTGTACTATCAAAAGTTGGCTTACGGTGTTTTTTTAGCATCTCGTAAGTTACGACACTATATTCAGGAGCACCCAATTACCGTGGTGAGCAAAGCTCCCATGAGAGATATAATCAATAATAGCGATGCCACAGGACACGTTGCCAAATGGGGCATAGAGCTTGCAGCTTTCGATATTGAGTGCAAACCCCGGACAGCAATCAAATCCCAGATCCTTGCCGACTTTGTCGCTGATTGGACAGAAGACGAAGGAGAACATGGTCCTCCCTGAGTCAGAATATTGGACCCTCTTTTTGGATGGGTCTAAGGCTCGAGGGGGCTCGGGGGCTGGCATGGTGCTCAAATCACCCCAAGGAGATAAACTTTTATACGTGTTGCAGAACCACTTCACAGTGACAAACAACATTGCCGAGTATGAAGCACTGCTGCATGGAATCCGGATTGCTAAGGATATTGGCATCCGACGTTTGATGTGTTACGGAGATTCGGATCTTGTTGCTCAGCAAGTCTCGGATATTTGTAATGCAAATAAGCACATGGCAGCATATAAAGCTATTGTGGATGATCTACCTAAATCGTTCGAAGGGTTTGAAGTTCAACATATCCCTCGAGCAGAAAATGAGGAAGCAGATGCATTATCTCGAATAGGCTCTGTGCGGAAAGAGGTCCCAGATGGCGCATTTTTAGAGCACCTCAAAGTTCCCTCGATAAAGGGAGTAGATGAGGAATATCCGACCAAATCCGACTCACCTTTGATAGTAGTTCTGGCTGTAATTCCCAGCTGGACTCAACCCTACCTCGATTACTTGGTAGATGGAAAATTACCCGAAGACGAGGTGTTGAGCCGACAGATTATCCGACGAGCAAAATCCTATACTATTGTTAAAGGTGAGCTCCATAAACGGAGTGTTTTTGGCGTTTTTCAGTGCTGTGTATCTCCGGAAGAAGGAGTGGAAATCTTAAGGGAAATCCACGAAGGCGAGTGTGGTCACCACGCTGCAGCCAAATCTTTAGTGTCAAAAGCTTTTCTACATGGATTTTTCTGGCTTACAACTCAGGCAGATGCCGAACGATTAGTCAAGACATGTAAAGGCTGCCAAAAATACGCCAAGCAAGCTCATGTTCCGGATGATCAGCTACGAACAATACCTATAACATGGCCCTTTGCGGTCTGGGGCTTGATATGGTAGGACCTTTTAAACGAGCCCCAAGTGGATTCACTCACCTCTTAGTGATGGTGGACAAATTCACAAAGTGGATCGAGGATAAACCTGTCACTAGTTGTGATGGAGCAACAGCCAAAAGATTTGTTGAGGATGTTATAATCCGGTATGGTTATCTGCATAGTATTATCACGGACAATGGGAGTAACTTTTCCATGGGAGAACTGGCTGAATTCTGCGATGAGCAAAATATCCAGCTTGACATTGCGTCAGTCGCACATCCACAGGCTAACGGACAAGTCGAAAGAGCAAATGGTTTAATTCTACAAGGCTTGAAACCAAGACTCGAAGCACCACTGAGACGGGTTGCGGGGGCTTGGGCAGAGGAATTACCCTCTGTAATATGGAGTTTACGAACAACTCCGAACAGGTCAACAGGATACACACCTTTCTTCTTGGTCTATGGCACAGAAGGAGTTCTTCCTAGCGATTTAATTCATACTTCTCCTAGAGTGGCCACGTATATCGAAGAGGATGCCGAGATTTCTCGACAAAATGATCTCGACTTAGTCGAAGAAGTTCACGTCGTTGCTAAAATGAGATCTACAGCCTATCAGCAGAAGTTACGCAAGTATCATAGCCAGAGAGTCCGAACTAGATCTTTCAATAAAGGTGATTTGGTTCTCCGGCTTGTGCAACAAAGAAAGCACAAACTTTCCCCAGTATGGGAAGGGCCCTTTTTTGTTAGCCGAGTATTGCACAATGGATCGTACTACTTAACTGACATGAGGCCAGTCAAAGAAAGACCTGCTACTAAGAAGAGAAAGAGAGCTGGAGGTAGTACAAATCCGGATGAGTTAGACAGACCGTGAAATATTGCTCAGCTACGTCCCTTTTATTCTTAGTTTATCCTTCTTTGCAATCATAAATATGCACATGTTCTGTGAGAAATAAAAGTTTTGGTTACCTCAAGGTTTTTCTGAGAAGTTTGTACCATCTTATTTCATAATGATCATGTCGTAGTCGAAAATCCCATAATGCATGAAAGCACTTTATGCTCATGTTCGTTCTGGTTTAGATTTCCGATTCTAAAACTGATACCTTCGGGTATAACTCTAAAAATTCTAGTCTTTACTTTGGTTATTTGTCTGATTGCTGGATGCGAGTATTTTCCGAGTAGTGAATTGTTGGTACTAGAAGCCGGCTTTGTTTCTAAGTTTAAACTGGTTTAGCAATTGAGCTCCGTTGCTCAGCAAAGTTTCCGGCTGAAGGTTTGGCCGGCTCAAGTCATTATGTTTACATTGCTATAACATCATACGAAGTAATCTTAGTCCTTAGACCATGAGATCATGTTAATTGCTAACACCGGAAGAGTATCTTGATAACATCAAACGGCACACCGTAACAGGGTGACTATAAAGGTGGGTCCAATGCTACGAAGGTGTTATGTTGAGGCTCATGGATCAGGTGTGGAATTTTTCAATACCGATGACGGATAGATATACTCTGGGCCCTCTCGGTGATATCACATTAAGATAGCTTGCAAGCAAGTGATGTGATCACTAGAATGTTATATCACGGGAACAAGAAAAGAGTGCATGTCGGTAACGAGATCAAACTAGGTATTTCGATACCGATGATCGAATATCGGACATGTATTTTATCATGAGACAAAGGGATTAAAGTACTAGCGTTAAAGGTTCTCACAATCACAGAAGTCATCGTTGAATGTGCAGGAGTTAGTATGGATCTCCAGGTCCCGCTTCTGATTATTGATCTGAGAGGAGTCTCAATCATGTCTGCATTATTCACGAACCATAGGGTGACACACTTAAGGGTTGCCGGACACCATTTAGGAACACATATGTTTTAGACAAAAGGTTTGCAAAGCGTAGGTGTTTCGATAGAAAGCAGAATTGTTTTGGGTGAAATTGCAGAAAGTGTTTCTGCATGTGATATTAAAATGTTGCAAGACGTTTTATGTGAATTTTTGTTAATTAAAGTAATTAACAAAATTCTGAATAAAATAAATAAAAGAGTTTTATTAATTGAGAGTTGCATTAAATTTGGTGGAAATTTAATGCATGTGAGTGGATCTTTGGGTGGAGCTTGAATTGATGTGAGTGGAGCTTCCACCACATGAATGAGGAAGAGGAGGGGGCTCCCTCCTTGGCCGCCGTCCATGGTAGGTGAGGAGTTCCCCCTCTCCTATAAAAGGCCCCCCTCTCCTCCCTCACAAAGCACACCTCCTCATGAAGGGTTTCTCTCCCCTCTAGATATTCCCCCATGGTCTCAGATTAGCGAGATACATGTTCCCGGTGGCCTTGCGTCTGGAAGGAGTTGCTACCTCGCTGATTTGCTGGAGCGAGGAGGTGGAGGTTGTCCGGTGGCTTGAACATGCGTGCAAGGACGGATGCGCTGCTGATTTCCGACGCTCGGACTTCCACACGATCTTGAGATCGGCAACCGTACGACTACATCAACCACAAGTTCCTACTTGTTAACAAAACTCGTTGTCTTCGAGGGTAAGTTCTCCATGGATGTATGTCCACCCGTTGCTTTGTATCTAGTAGATAGATCTTGGCGTATAATTTTCATCATAGGAAATTTTTTGATTTCTATGCTGCGGACCCAACAAATAAGTTTTTAATTAGGACAAGTATGCAGTAACTAATCTTGTAGTAACAGTAAATAAATAATAGTGTAGGTCTATGATAGAAGTCATAGGTGTCATAACCTTACAATAATTTTTGGATTAAGGTAGTAACTACAATGTTGTTAGTAGTTTCGAGAGATCATGTGAGGATAGTTTACGATAGAATGGAAAATTGGTAGTCTTTAGTAGACCCAAAAGAAAGATTAGAGGTTAGTCAGAACCAAAGTGAGACGACTTTGCTCAAGAATATCCACTTGCAACTGAGCAATTCGGGTAAATATTTGGCCAAAGAGGAGTTTAACCCCTAAGTGCCAAGTGACACAAAGTAAACCTACACTTGGAGGTGTTATATACTACACAGTTAAGCCTGCATTTTCAAGATGTTTTACTCAACTACTATATTACGGGTTTAGAATGATGTGAGTTATATGAACCACATTTGGATTTCTTGGACCTTCTTGACTGACTAGATCTGTGCATGAAGTTTGACTTGATGTGCAAATGCATGTTGCATCATCAAGTTATTACTTGATGTTATAGACCTAGATAGATAAGGGACTTCGTGAAAGGGAGTGACGAGTTCCAAATATCAAGATGAAGAATTGCAGGAAGAAGGAAGCCAAATGTAAGGAGTATCCATACTATTTTGAAGGATGGATCAATCCCAACTCCATATGAGCTGGCAATAAGGAGTATTAGTGCAGAAAAAGGTGGAGAGCAACATGAAGGAATGAACTTAAGTGCACTCAAGGTAGGTGATGTTTCTAAGAAGCTAATTAAGTAGTTATACCAAGTTCATGTAAGTAACATGAAAGGGAAAAAAGAACAAGTCTAGGAACAAAAAAGTGGTATTCAAGCTCTCACAACTTGGAGAGAGTGCCAATAGTAAGTCAAAAACCCGTAGGGTAATTCATACACCCAGAAGGATCCACGACTAGGTATCGGTAGCTGGTATCCTAGCAGTTTAGCTAATTATGTCATCTTTGTATGGTTTAAAGAACATAAAACATGGCCTAAGTTAACTTAAATCTAAAGAAGTATACAATTAGAGATCGTCTTTCGAGATGCTTCTCGAAAACGAGTTTACCAACCAGAGACCGTCCAAAAGGATTAAAAGAAAGAAAAAGGATGTTGGAAGATTCATTTTGGAGATCTACAACTGTGTGGCTGTACCGTACACTCTTTCATGAGACCTTGTAAAAGTAAAGCATAAGCTAGACACAGACCAATATCCTTACTATTGAGTTAACGGCTATTATACATGGAGTTTACAGACCATTAGGAAACCCCAAGGGGGAGAGTAAACAATAAATACTGAAGTGTTGTTGTCTAACTTTCTGACTAAAGGGTGGAGAAGGAGTACTAAACGATGATAAAATTAAGCCTTATTCTCATAAGGTTATAAGAAGCCATCATCATAAAGTATTTCCGAGATTATGTTCGGATGAAAGAATCGAAGGAAATATAATAGATTAAACCTAGTGGACTAGTTATAAAGAGAGTATTCCGAAATAGACATGTGTAGTGTAATAGGAAAACCGGATTGGAATGCACAAAATGTGTCCACAACCAATTCTAAATAGGACTGTAAGGACATAATCCAAGAGATTATAGTAAAACAAACCATAGGATAAATTATAAGCGATAGTGGATATTGTCAGGTATGAAGAGAATTCAAGGAAAAAGATTTGGAAATTGGATACTACAATTATCCCCAATTATGATCACAATGGAGTTAAGAAATGTCGTGATCTATATAGGTAAACACCTCATTCTGAAATGTAAGAGAGTACGAACTTTGGGTACGAAGTTTATTTTAAGGGGGGGAGTATGTAACATCCCAACATTAGAGCTTAGAAATAAGCTGAGATGAGGTGTGTGCTTTGCATTCATGAATAAAAAATCTGGATATATTTCGCGCTTTTAGATAAAACTTGTCAAAGTGATTGAAGCTTCTCTTAACTTGGTGGAACTCAAGTAGATCATTAAGTTGACTGCGATAAGTTTCAACATGACCTTTGCTAAAACCTTAACTTTGGGTAATATCATTTGATCTATGGGTAGATCAAATAGAACTAAGCTAAACCCACTACACATTTATGAAGGGTCTTATAGGGATCATACCTGGGTATTCATTATAACAACTATTGTGCTAAGCTAAACCCACTACACATTTATGAAGGATCTATGAGATCTTTTTGAATGAGATAAGAGCGTTTTAAATAGGGTATATTTAGGAAATGAATTCCTTATCTAAAGATAACCTTAGTGAGGTATTAAGGTAAGGATTCTTTAGAAGCCTTAACCAAGATCATATCAAACCATGACAAGACCCATGTCTACCTATTTGTATAAAATCCTAGAATAAAGAGGGTAGTTAAACCAATTCCTGTTTTTAGGCAGCCAATGGATAGTATCTCTTAGTCAAATGAAATGTCTAAGAGATAAGTTGATGCCAGTTGAGAGTGTATTGATGGAAGCCTTGTCCACTTGATTGTCTTATATCCTAATAAAGATCTAGTCTCATATACCAGCAATATCACTTTAGTAAAGTAATCTCAATAGCTCACTCTAAGTTAAGTTATCATCTATGGCCACAAAACATGAAGGCAAATTATCCTAGCTCTTAATATTCATCCATACCCATAATAGAATGTGAGTTCATTAACTATTCTTCAAACTCATAATAGCTATTTGTAAATGAATATCTTCATTCCTCCATTAATGATTGCTAGTCATGTGTAATGACTTAACCCAAGATTGTCCTAAGGAAGTTCTAATGCTAAACACCAAGTAAATTTGAGTAGGTGAAATCACCAAGCGTGGAGAATGATGAAATTTGAATCACCATACTATAAACCATTAAACATTTAAATCATTATAATATATAAATATATATATATATCACTCCTTTATGAGGCAAAGTATAAATAGAGTTCTCTACATATCATTCAACATTTTAAATCTCTGCCATAAACATTAAAATGGTGAAAATAAGAACATTTCATAAGGTTTACCTTAGAAGAAGCAAATCCCTAAAACCTTAATTTATATTTACTTTATTAAATAAAAGAACCCTTCATATAGTTATGAATTTTTTATACACAATAATAAATGGAGAGAAGATGGTTATAAAATTCTTTTTACAACAATATTCATGTCCTACAAATTTTCTAGATATTTAAATCCTTCAAGAAACTCATAATTAAAAATGAAATTGTAAAAACAGAAAATAGTAATAAAAAAAGGAAATGGCAGGGTCCAGAACCGGCGCACGACCAGAGAAGTTTTTTGCCTAACCGACGCTCGTGAGCAGCAGCACTCACCTCCCGCTCGCTTCATCGTGGCCCAATAGGAGCCCATGCACAGGTACCGCTTTGTCGTTGTCTTCCTCGACGTCAGAAGCAGCTCTCTAGAACGAGCGTCGTCGCCCGATGCCAATCATCATCGTCAACATAATTGGTCCGCCGTGATGCTCGCTGACACCCTGGACCTCGCTGATAAGATCGGCCGCGTCATCTCTATCCATCCATACCAGTTTTATCTCCTCTCTCACCCTCTAGCACAAATCCCCATTTCTTACCAAAACCCTAGCCTCCGCCGTCGTTGTTCTCCACCGTTCCAGGTAGCTCCAAGTGAAGCTGAGGCTGCCGTTGAGTCTGCCTTGCTATCCTGGTTTATCTCTGACCAAGCTCGCAAGCAAGCGCGTCGTGAATCGTGTGAAATCGAGATCTGCATCCCGTCGGCCATCACATACATCACCATCGTTTCGTCGTCTTCCAAGTTCCTCCGACCTAATCAACCCCTCTGCTTCGATATCGGTGAGCCAGTGGTGCTTACGCACCATTTCGATATCCTCCTCTTGCCCTAGATCAATCTGCCACTGTAGCTCGCCGTTCGCCGCCGCAGTAGCTAGTTTTCATCGTCGCTCCGGTGACCGTTTGCTAGTAGCACCGCCACTATTAGGTTCCTCGCGTTGTGCAGCGTCAAACCCGACCAACTGAGTTTGCTAACTTGCCCTAAATCATCGCCGGCGACCACCCACTGGCGGTGGTGGCCGTGCTGTCGTCACCATCACGGCGAACTGGCGTCATCCTCTACCCACGTCAGCGTGTGGACCCAACCCTTGCTCACATGGCAGCTGGCGTGGTATAGACCCCACTAGTCTGTGACTTAGGGTAGCATGAGGGTGTGAACTAAGTTTCAGTGACATGAGTAATGACGCAATAAATCCTTAGTTATTTATTTTTAATTCCAGAAAATGAATAAATCTTATTAAATCCATATCTTTTGTTTTATAATACAGAAATATATATAATATATCAAAATGTTCAGAAAAATAAACTTTATAATTTAAACTTATTATCATAATTCTTTTTCCAACTTAAATAAGATAGTTATGATTATTAGTAAATAACCTATTAAGGATTAATCTTTTAAAATGTATATTTTATTATTTAAAATTCACAAAAATATGTATAAGATATCAAAATTCTTAGAAAAACAAAATATAGATTTGTAAACTTGTTTCATACACTTTTGTATCACTTAGCTAGTATTTATTAGGTATTTATAAAGTGATAAAACTTATAAAAAATCATATCTTATTATTTAAAAATCACAAAAATACCTATAATATACCAAATTGATCACAAAAATAAAATCTACACATTAAAAATATCAACTCTCAGTTTTGAAGTAAAATAAAAGGTAAAGGTTTAATAAAACTAGTTTAAACCCTTTTATTTTATTTTCATTCATAAAAAATATAGAAAGCTTTACTATTCCATTTATCATTATTTATTTAAAATCTAAAAGTGTAATAACAAGTTCCAATGATATTTAAGTGAAGTCAAGATAGGTCTAACCATTTTAAGTTGTACTTACTAAAACTACCATTTAAAAGTTAAGTAAATATTACTCTCCAAAAAGATTTTATTAATTATAAAATCATCAAGATTTGAGTAGCAATTCTTTTACAAGTTCGGGAATCCACTTTAGAATTTAAACAAAATTTTTAAGTATTTAACATGATGCCATTACCATGTTTATAGAAATAAGTATTAATTCTATAATAAGTAAATGAGTTCATTCACTTATAGTATTCAGAAAACAATACTCCAATAAGGACAATAATACCCTTATTTCACCTTCAGAAAGCATTATGAAATAAAACAACACATAATGTCATCTTGTATTTAGTACATATAAGTTCCCACTTGCTAGAAGAATAGTTATTCAAAGATGCTAAATATTTTCTTCTTAAATATTTTAGTTAATAGGAAACCCTAAAATTATAACTTCAAGATTGAAATGCATTCATTTGGAAAGGTAACCTTTCCCTCAAAGGTAATTCTTTTAAAGAAAATGAAAATGAACTATATCTTTTGTCTTTAACTCTCTAAGTTATACTAGAAAACTTGAATTGAATGAACTCTGAATTATTTGTCAACACCTTGGGTGCTATGCCATTCTGTGTTACTTCATTATACTTATAAATTGTTTCACACACACTCACAACCCTTAATAAGAAGCACAAGTGTGAAACTGATATTAAAGTTCAACACATTCCTAAGAACTCATCACCAGTTTCCAAACCCTAGATCAGATACGATTATCCCGGGGTTTCGCGTTTATCAAATTGCATTACATTACTTATGCATCGTTGCATCTTACTTCTTTAAACATTCGTCCTTACCGGACCAATGATGTTATTTACAACTTTTGGATTTTCTATTGTCTCAAAGACCGTGAGTGCATAATCTTGCAATCAAAAAGGTAAGTTCACACTTTCTCATGTCCTTTGATTATTTTCTATGCTTGTAACTCAACTGTTGTCATCACCTACATTTCAAAAAGGTCGAAAACACTATTTTCATAATTAACTGGAAGTATTGGTTACTGATCCAAGGTGATCAGCTAATCTATTATAACTGGCCATGGAAACACCATTGTACATGAATGTATCATCTAGGACTTAACAACCAATGTCGTTAGTGATTCTAGTGCCGTATATTACATGTTAACCATGAGATATGGAATGGGATGGTGAAGTCAGCTGGATCATCTTCCTTTCGCATGGACGGATGACCTTATTGTGAGGTTGTAGCTTCCTTTGCAGGGACTCAGTAGATGGGTGGGACTCCTAGTTCCCCGCGATATTGGTGTCTAGACTTTCTGTGAGGGGTTGTCGGAGGTATATCTGCCTATATGGGGGTTGCCAAGGACATGATCTGCTCACTGGAGTCTCCAAGGGGTTGCTAGGGTTATATCAGCCTATATGAGGTTTGACGGAGGTATATCTGCTTGGGGAGGTCGTGTCTTCATGCGGGGTCGCGGAGAGGGGCAGTGATTGGCTTGGATTATCTACTGGGCCCCACATCAAGGAATTGTGGACGGGAATAAGCAACCCAGTTGTGCAACAAGGATTTGGTCTCTCATGGGTAAAGTAACGCAGCTCTGCAGAGTGTAAGAACTATGACATGTTACTCCCTGTTCCGGGAAGGACCTATGAGCACGGTAGGAAAGGAACCCCACGAAGTTTCTGGTCATCCTGTGAAGGCTATCGGACATAGTTTTCAGAATAAAATCAATGTTTGAAGAAATGTTTATGAAAACCTGCATTGCCTATGATCTTTGGTCTGTGGCTGTAGAGATAGTGCATCATACATTCCTTTTTAGTAAACTTGCTGAGTACGCTTGTACTTAAACGTACCTTCTTAACCCTTGTTCGGTTCTAAGTCGTTGAAGACGACATCAACATCAATTTCTTCTCAAGAAACCATCATCGACAACTCAATTTCTACAATAAAGTCAATGAAGTCAACATATACATCAACCGAAGCAAAGGAAAAGATCTTGATTAGATAGGAGAAGATACTCCAGCCATAACACCTACTTCTGTAGAGCATTGCACTAGCAGCAACTGCAAGCCAGATAGTTTAGATGCTAGTCTTATTAGCTAGATAGTTCTGAGTTATTATTTCTGGTTCTTGCTTGTAAGAAGTTATTTCTTCCTCTTTAACCTGGAATGTTCTCTGGATCTTTTGTAAAGAGTCAAGTTGTACTCTATAGTCATGTCTTGGACCTAATGTGTTTCTATTGTACCACTGCGAGGGATGTAATACTAGTAAAATGTGTTTCATTTGTTGTAACACCCTCGAATCGGCCCTATGCAAGTTTTAGCGCTTCCCGCCAAACCCGCATAGAAACGATTCAAGGAAACCCACCAGACACTTTCGTGCGGGTGGAAAACAAAGTAATATCATTACACAATAGTCCACGATGGAACCCACAAAACAGATATATATATACAGCAACGACTCACTAAGTCAAGAATACAGATATACGGTACAAAGATCCAAATCACCTTCAACACGATACAACATCCGAGTACAGATAAGAAGCAAATTGAGCTAAGAGCCCTAAAGAATAACCAATGGCGTCCATAACCCTGCCCAGGCCAAGTCGGAAGGGTAACCGTGCTAATGACGTCGAACTTAAACCTGCTAAAACAAAAGGGGTGCCGACAAAGGACAAAGGAAAAAAACAGAGCGTCAGTACTGAGGCCAGTACACGGCGAGTCTAGAATTCGGCGGCTCTCCCCTACATAGGCATGGTGGACTGAAGCGGCAGCGCAACATGCATAAACAACCTATAGAGACTCGATGCAACTGTCGGCTATTAGAGAGGGATAAGAGAGACCTATTCGGGACCAACCTGATACTAACACCAATCATACCCATCCTGGCATTTCCCCCTCGAGACTAAACGAAGAAGTCAAACCAAGGAACTCAAACAGTTAGCAGTTTTATTCATTCCATTATAGTTGCAGCACTTACTAGTCAGATATAGATAGCATGAGTCATCCTGATAGCATAAGTAGTGGGAAGTTTTAGTTAACCATTAGTTGTAGTTGTAGTACTTACTAGTCAGATACAATTAGCATGTGACATCCCAAACCCAGCAGTTGTTGTCACTTTTATTTCATTCCATTGGAGTCATGATACTTACTAGGCAGGTATAACATGAGACGATACACCCCAGTTCCACTAGTTGTTGCCATTTTTATTATCCATTCCATTGTAGTGAAGCTGATTACTAGTCACATATTAAGTCAAATTTATAGCACCACTTTAGTTATGCTTGTCTATGATCGAGATACTATGCTCCAAGTCGTCCATAACCGCGGACATGGCTTTCAGAAAGATTTACCCTGTATGGGTGCACAAATAGCAACACACGCACGATCAACCTACGAAAAACCAAATCAAAACCCAACGAGGCTTTTACGACAAAGCAATCACATGATTCATAAAATATTTCAGGGGGCCACCCCACTAAGCTACCCGCAACGAACTTGGCCGGCTCCGAGACGGACCCAGGGTTTGTGTCAATGGCTATAAATGACTGGGAACCCGAAAGTGTGACTGGGCTTGTCGATACCGCCAAAACATTCCACGTTCCAAAACAGTACATCTGCTCCACGCACAATCATAAATAAAGCAGTAAAGCATGGTACAAGTACAAGATAGTAATAAAGCCCCAAACTAGTTTGTGGCCCCAAGAAATAAGAAATGAATCAAGATCTGGCTAAGGGGATTCATGGTCCCACATGCGGATAGTGCGATAGTCAAGGAACATGTATCAAGTACTCGGGGCCTACGGGACACAAGTGAGCGGTTAAAAACCAAGTATTTGCTATTGCCCACCGATGCCTCTGCATTAGTTATAATTATTCCCAGCATTTTAATAGTTGTATTTAAAGTCATGATCCTCTCCACCGCAAAGCATATGACCACATTCCAATAACTGTGTGCTACTTCACGACACGGGATCACACCTGAGCAAGCGACTACGACTCGCAAGACCATCTATCTACGAAACAACAGGTAATAGGAGGTGTCCAAGGCAATATAAAGGCTGCACGGGATATATCTGGTACGGAACACTAAAGCATCACGACACGGATAGAAATAGATCAATATGAGGAAATAAAGACTACTAATACAAAATAGGTAGAAAGGGGGAGAATGCTCGCCTGGGAAACATAGCCGAAGATACATTATCCGAAGAACTTGTCGATACTCGCATCCACTCAACGGCCTAATCCACGAAGAAGCAAAGCACTAGAAGAAACATCAGATGCACTATTTATTTCTACGGTGGAAGATCGGGCATGATGCATGTATGCTGTATGACATGGCAATGATGCGATGCGAATAAGCAATATCAAGCAGAACCGGGGTCCCGACAATTACTTTGGTGGTTTATGTTATTTAGGTACCCTGCAGTTTAAATGTTGCATTAACAAGGCAACACATGGCATGGGTTCGCTACTCAAATTTAAATGGAGCCAATATAAGACTAGAAAAACTCGCATATGGTCTCCATATTTAATTTAGGTGAATCATCAAAATATCCCATACTTTTACACCCACAATATGCATGCTATTATGAACAATTTAATATGCAAAAAGTGACAATATCATATTATAAAAATAGAGGTCTTGGAAAGGGAATCACATTAGGGATCGATGATCTTAGATTCGGAACTTCGAGGGCCGGGAAGAAGAACTTGGTGTTCGGGTGGCGATCTCTGGGTACGGTGTCCTTCAGTGCCATGTCGGCGCACTCGGGGTCTCGACATCTTCGGGTTCATGTAGCATATCTTTCGCCATGACGGAGAACTTGTCGGTGGTCTTCGAGGGATACTCCGGTGGTGCTTTGGGTCATGTCCCATCCAAACTGATCCATCCTGGTGGCAACACTTAATCTTCTGAAGATCTTCGCAGAGGCCTGTTGGAGCCGCGGGCACACTGGAATAATGCCAAGCAGTGGCAAGGAGCTATGTTTGCAGCGAACCCACACGAGACACAGAGCTGTAGCACAAGCAAAACATCTCGAGAACGAGCTCGGGGACGAGGAAAATCCTGTAGAGGCAGAGAGGGCACCGGGATGAGGAGGCGCGACGCCGCAGCAGGAGGACGAAGATGTGGCGACCATGGCCTAGGGCGGCGCCGGGGATGAAGGAGGCGGCGACGCTCGCGTGCGAACGCGAGATAGGCGACGCGGGAGGTTAGACACGGCGGCCCAGCGAGGTTCGCTCGTGGCAGACGCAGGTGAGGAGGAGGGGCGAAGCCGCATGGCCAGCAGCAGCGGCGACGGAGGGGAAGGTGAGCGGGGCGAGGCCGGGTATGCGCGGTGCAGCGTAGGGGACCGGGCGACGGAGGCGCCATGGCCGGGGCAAGCTCGGCCGCAAACGAGGAGGCGCTGAGGATGGCGGAGAGGCGCTGCTCAAGCGCGGCGGCGTCAGGTACGCGCGCACACGTGCACAGCAGAGGCCCGGGAGGGTGGCGTCCTAGCGAGCTCGGAGAGGAGACAGCGCGGGCTCTGTGGGGCCGGAAATAGAGAGGATGCGGCAGCCGGGAAGGGCTGATAGCGGCGGCGGAACACCAAGGAAGAGGAGGGTGGCACGGCGGAGGAGAGGGAGCGAGGAAGCGGGGGTTGGTTCGTGAGGTGAGGACGGAATCGAGCGGGGCGATGGGGTTGGGTTCCAGGCGGCGGCCATCGAGGCGTGACGAGGTGGGCAGGAGCGTGCCGCGCGGGTGGAGTCGGGGCACTGTGTGCGTGGGGCCAGGGCGGGAGTTGCGTCGCGATCAAGGAGGTCCGGGACGCAGGCGTGTTGCGTGTGTTGGTTGCTCGTGTCGCATGCACTGTGCGCAGGGGTGAGCCAGGCAGGTGGTTCGGTCCGACGTGGTGGTGGACCAGGTGTGGTTGACCACGTGCAATCGACGCGGGATGGTTCGATGGGCTGGGTCGGTCGACTATTTAGTGTTTAGGTTAGGGTTTGGTTAGGTGGGTCAGGATAGCTAGGGTTTGGTTTTAGATGTGGGGTGGTAGGTGGCTGCCGATTGGGTCTTTTGGGCCTGACCGGTGGTTGCCTCCCCCACTAAAAATATTTTATTTTTATGTAATTTTTAAAATATTTCATAAATAGTTTTTAGACAAGTAATAGATCTGAAAAAAAACCGAGGTTTTGATTTGGAATAAAGAGGGGGTATTTAGAAGACAAAGGTAGACTTTTAGAAAATAGATTTAGGCACAAAGATGTATGATGACATGATGATGCTCAAATGCAATGTTGAAAGAACATTTCATGTTTTCCTATGTTTTGCGTGTTAGATAACAATACAGTGGAGATTATTCATGTGCGGATAATCTGGCCTACCTCATTGCTCAAAGGGAGCCAAGGCAAAAAGTGTGCAGGAAGCTTTGAGGGGGGCCGGATTATCCGCTCTACCAAGGTCCGGATAATCTGGCCTACCTCAATGCTCAAAGGGAGCCAAGGCGCGTTGCTTGGTATCCGGTTGGATTTTCTCCCGGAAAATCCGAACTGGGGCGGTTTTTCCTCCCCAGGCCGGATAATCCAGAAGTCGCATGACCCGGATAATCCGGCCCCCCAGTTTTTGAGAAAAAGGAGCCAAGGCGCGTCGCTCGGTATCCGGTCGGATTTTCTCCCGGAAAATCCGAACTGGGGCGGTTTTTCCTCCCTAGGCCGGATAATCCGGCCTTCACATAGGACCGGATAATCCGCCCCCCAGAAGTTGATCAAGGGAAATCTCGGCGCGACACTCTGATAGGGGGCGGATTATCTGCCGGATATTCCGAGTCTGGGGCGGAGTATTCCCTAGGCCAGATAATCCGGCCCTCACTTGGGCCGGACAATCCGGCCCTCACTTGGGCCGGATAATCCGGCCCCCAAAGTGGCCAACGGCTGGTTTCTGAAGGGGATATAAATACCCCTTCTTCCCCAACGCTCAGAACTCTTGATTCATTCGAAATTGTCCAGACATTGTGCAAGAGCTCTCATTCTCGATCTCCCACTTCAACCACCCGAAGTCTTTGATGTTTTGGGGAATTGAAGGAGGAGCAGATCATCATCATCGTCACGAATCAAGCGCATCAACTCCTCTCCATTCACTTGGCGAAATCCCTGATCTAGTATTCTTGTCAATACCTAGATCTTTTTCGTTGTATTTGACAACTTTGTTCTTGTGGCAGCTTGTTGTCATTTCGGGAGCCTCCATGTTGATTGTGGAGTTGTTGCCCCGCTAGTTGTGTAAAGGCGCCGGTGCCCGCCTCGAAGGGTACCTATAGTGGAAAGGTGGATCAGGCCTCTGGTGGCGGGGTCCATCGGAGAACAGGGTGAGGCCTATTGTGGCGTGGTGGTCTTAGTACCGCCCACCCCTCCAACGCAGACGTACTTCCCTTAACAAGGAAGGAACTACGGTCAAACAAATCCTGTGTCTCCGCGAGCTTCACTACGGTTTACCCATTCCTCCTTCACTCGCCCTTTACTCGCTAGTAGATAGGTTTGCATATAGGAAAATTCCACCTAATAGTTTATCTTGAGAATTTTCCTTTTGTGTTAAGCCTAAAATTGAAAAAGTATTAAAATTTGGAGTAGCACATATCCAACCCCCCCTCTAGGTGCCCATACGATCCATTTCAATTGGTATCAGAGCCACGACTCTTTATTCGGGCTTAACCGCCTAAGAGTAGTATGGGTACCAAGGATGATGGGAATGAGGCTGTGGATAAGGTCACAATGGATGATCTCAAGTCGTTGGAAACAATCTTGTTGAAATCCTTTGAGGCCAAGATGGAGGAGATGAATCAAATGATTGCTCGCCTCACATCGTCCATAGCCCCATATCCATCCTCTTCTGAGGCTACCACACCATCATCTAAGGAAAAGGGTAACACTGGATCCAAGGATGATGATGTGGAAGGTGAAAAACTTAATGGTTCCACCTCCAAGAAGGGAAGTGGTAAGGAGGAATATAGTGAGGTTCGCCACGTATATTCCCCCGACCCACCTATCCCTCATCCTCATATAAACAATATGGGTGATCCACCCAAGCTCATTGCATCCTCTTTCAATCAATGGAAATTCTTAATGAAATCTCATGTTTGCAGCTCCTCTATTGAACTTTGGAGGATTATTGAAGAGGGTCTTCATGTTGGAGATCAAACCAACATAACAAGAAGACAAGTTGTGGACAGCCAGTTGAATGCTACCGCTCTCCACATGATACAGCTGGGTGTGGGTCCCAAGGACATGCCACACATTGAACATCTCAACACAGCTAAAGAAGCTTGGGATGCTCTTACAGATCTCTTTGTTGGGAATGAAAGCATGAGAAGGAACATGTATGATGCCCTTAGTAATGAAGCTGAGGGATTCTACATGTTTGATGGTGAAAACCATGAGGACATGTATAGAAGACTCGAGGGCATCGCTACAACATTTAGAAAGCATGGGGCCACTCACATTGATGATGCATGGATAAAAAGGAATATGTGAGTGCCTTAATGCCTTTCGAGCCAACAGACTTGAAGAGCCTGCAAGGTAGACATAACTACCATCAAATGACATCCAATGAAGTCATGCAAGAAATGGCGTCATTCAAAGTGGTAGCAAAGAATGCTGAAGATGCCCATGCTCGGGCCATTGGAATGCAAAAGGGTGTCAATGTCGCTCTCAAAGCTAATGTTGTTGAGCAAGAGGAAGATGAAAGAGCATTTGAGGGGGCCTCCATGGACTGCCCCGATGAAGTCAAACATGCTCATGGTGAGTACATGGCATATTTTGGAAGGATCCTGCCAAGGCCAAGTCAGAACTCGAGCGCAAGAACGGGTCAAATGGAAGAAGAGAGAGTGGCCCAAGGCGGAGAACTTGCTACAACTGTGGAGATAGAATGCACTTTGTAGCAGAGTGTCCATATCAAAATAGAGAAGACAATGGTGGCATGCTCATTCTTAAATAAAAATCCAAAGCACCTAAGAAGAAGCCATTTATTAAGAAGAATGGCCCCTTCAAGAAGAAACCCAAGATCGTCTTAGTAGCACAAGAAGAATACTCCTCTGCAAGTGAAGATGAAGAGGATGATGATAGTTCTTGCGAGGTGGCTGCTATAGCCACCACATCGACTCCTTCATCTCTCTCCGACTCGCCAAATGAGAACGTCATCAACAACAACGCTACTTGCCTAATGGCAAGAGGGTCCGAGGTATCAACTTCTAGCTCTTCATTTCCTAAGACTAACATAATTTTGGATATGGATGATCATGACAGTCTTAAAATGAAAGAAGAAGTTATTGCTTTGGATACCTTTTTCACTAACCTTCAAGGTGAGCACAAACTCCATTTTGATGCTCTTATGAGTCAACTTACTGAAGCCAAAGATCTTCTTGAAGAAAAGGGCAGAATTGAAAGAGAAGATGCCTTGGAGATAACTTCGTTGAAGAATGCCTTGGAAGAGGAAGAGGAAGCTCGAGTATCTTTGGAAGAGAGACTCGAATCCATTGAGGAGTTATAGGGGGAGCCGTGGCTCAACTCATCAAAGAATGTGACCATGCTCTTGCCAAGGTAAAGAAACTAAAGAAAGAAAAGATTGACGTTGGGGCTGTTCATGCTAGACTTTTGGAGAAGTTTGATAATCTTGAAAGTGCTCACAAGGCATTGAAGAGTGATCACTCTACTTTAAATGAGTCTGATGACCAGCTCCAAACTCAATTGAAACGGTATGATGTGCCAAGTACCTCCACTTCATCCTATGGAAAAGAAGACCTTGCAAGAGGCCCTCAACTCAAAGGTAAAGAAGTTATTGATGAGATAATAAGCAAGCAAAGGACAAACAATAGTAAAGAAGGTCTTGGTTACATTCCCAAGACAAAGAGCAAGAAAAACAAGAAGAAGAAGAGCAAGACTACTCAACCAAAGACTAGCAACATTACCAATGACAAGACTAATTATGATGGTTTTGCGTGGGTCAACAATCCTAACTTTGAATTATATTGCGATTATTATGGTGATGTTTATGCTAGTTATGTAGGCCCTTATGATTGTTACATTCCTTGGTCTATTTGGGTTCCCAAGACCCTTGTAACTAACATGAGAGGACCCATTGAAAAATGGGTACCTAAAACCAAGAAGTAATTTTCTCGCAGGGCTATGCTTCCGGTGGTTCTAAATGGGTACTCGATAGCGGTTGCAAGAGTCAAATGACCGGAAGCAAGGAGATCATCACGGAGATGCAGCCAAACCATGATCATATAACCGTCTCCTATGGTGACAAGTCAAAATCTGAGGTATTGGGTCTCGCCAATGTTGTGGTGGCTCACGATATCTCTCTCGTGGACGTCATGTTTGTTGAGACCCTCGGGTACAACTTACTTTCAGTTCGCGCCCTTGGTAAGATGGGCTTTGCAGTTTATATTGATGCTGATTTGGTGGTACTCTTGTGGAGCAAGTCTCTAAAAGTCACTTTCGTGGGATATGTCGAAAATGACATGTACGTGGTGGACTTTTTGGGGAAAACCACTACAGGCCCGATGTGTCTTTTTGGAAAGGCTGACACGGGTTGGCTATGGCATCGCCGACTAGCCCACGTCAATATGAGAACTTTGCAAAGTCTCCACAAGAGTGGCCACATCCTTGGACTAAATGAAAATGTCTCCTTTGCCAAAGATCGTGTTTGCAGGGCGTGTGTTGAAGGGAAAATGCATGACTCACCTCATCGAAGGAAAACTATTATCTCGTGAAAAAAGATCTTAGAGCTCCTTCATGTGGACCTCTTCGGACCTCCATCTCATGCAAGCCTCGGTGGGAAGAAGTATTGTCTAGTGATTGTTAATGATTACTCAAGATACACTTGGGTTTATTTCTTCAAGTTGAAGAGTGAAACTCAACAAACTGTCATCAACTTCGCCAACGAGGTTCAACGTCAACACAACGTCCCCATTTTGGCTATAAGAAGTGATAACGGCTTTGAGTTCAAGAACTACACCTTAAATGAGTTCCTAAGTGAAGAGGGGATAAGACATCAATATTCCGCTGCGTACACCCCTCAACAAAATGGTGTAGCTGAGAGGAAGAATCAAACTCTAATGGATATGGCAAGATCAATGTTAGCCGAATTTATATCTCCATATAACTTCTGGGCTGAAGCAATCTCTACTGCTTGTCACTTATCCAACCGATTATACCTCCGCAAGATCTTGGACAAGACTCCGTATGAAATACTTACCGGTAACAAGCCAAACATCTCATACTTTCAGGTATTTGGGTGTTAGTGTTTCTTTCTTATCAAGGGAGTTTGTTTATCTAAGTTTGAATCTAAGGCTCTAGAAGGTATTTTTGTTGGTTATGGTGCCGAATCCCACACTTATAGAGTCTACAATAAGCTCTCTAGAACTGTTGTAGAATCTTGTAGTGTGGTGTTCGAGGAAAATGACGGTTCCCGTGCGGAGCAAGTTGGTGTTTGTGATGCAGATGTTGAAATACCCAAAGATGCCATAAGAAGAATGGGCGTGGGATTTTTCCGCCCCATTGAGGAACTCTTTGTGGCAGATCGGGAAGGACAATGCTCTTTCCATGAAGAGCCCTCATCTACACATGCACAACATGTTCCCACCACGGAAGCAAATTCTGCACCATCTCCATCAATTGCTAAAGGTCAAGTTGTTCCAGAAAACTCCATGCCGGATTATCCGGTGGACACCGGATTATCCGGCCACACCGCTCTAGCTGACCATATTGCTCCTGGTGGTGAAGATATCAATGCAAGCTCTAGGCCGGATTTTCTAGCAAGCCCCGGATTATCCGGCCCCTCGCCAGTTCAAGCAAGCCCCAGGCATCCTGATGAAGCTGATACAAGTACTCCCAGGCTGGATTATCCGGCCTCTCCATCAGCCGGATTATCCGGCCCTGACTCACCGGTTCAGCAGCCTCCTGTTACGGCTACTGACTCTCCTCAATGGAATGCTTCACCACCACCTACTGTTGTTATCCCAGATCCTTATAAAGGTCAAGCAAATGATTCCAATGGAGATTCAAGTGATGAAACTACTCCTCCAAGAGACAACAAACTTATTGAACTTCGTCGCAAGGCTCGAGCTGATCGAAACCTTGAGTTAAGGGGTCACACCCTCGACAAGGTTGTTGGTGATCTTCGACGAAGGGTTTCTACAAGAAGAGAATTGGCCAGTTTTGGTGAGCATCAAGCTCATATCTCTATGGTGGAACCTAAGAAGGTCTTTGAAGCTCTTGAAGATCCAGACTCGGTTGTTGCTATGCATGAAGAATTGAATAATTTTGAGCGCAACAAAGTCTGGAAACTCGTGGAGAAACCCAAAGATTGCCGCAATGTTATCGGCACCAAGTGGATATTTAAAAACAACCAAGATGAGAATGGCATTGTTGTGAGGAACAAGGCAAGACTTGTGGCACAAGGTTACTCTCGAGTTGAGGGCATTGACTTCGGCGAGACCTATGCTCTAGTGGCTCGCCTTGAGTCCATCCGCATCCTTCTTGCTTATGCTTCCCATAACAATTTTAAGTTGCCGCAAATGGACGTCAAGAGTGCCTTCCTTAATGGTCCTCTACATGAGTTGGTATATGTAAAGAAACCCCCAGGTTTTGAGGATCCTAACTTTCCGAACCATGTCTACAAACTCGATAAGGCACTCTATGGCCTTAAACAAGCCCCACGTGCGTGGTATGAGCACCTTAAAGAGCTTTTGTTAGATCGTGGCTTCGAAGTTGGGAAAATCGATCCCACTCTTTTTACTAAGAAGGTAAAGGGGGAGCTCTTTGTATGCCAACTATATGTAGACGATATCATCTTTGGTTCTACTAATAAAGCTTTTAATGATGAATTTTCAAAGCTTATGACTGACAGGTTTGAGATGTCCATGATGGGGGAATTACAGTTCTTTCTTGGATTCGAGATCAAGCAACTTAGAGAAGGAACCTTTATTAATCAAGCAAAGTACATCCATGACATGCTCAAGAGATTCGAGATGACAGATCTAAATGGTGTCGCCTCTCCGATGCAAACAAAATGTCATCTTGAACTTAACCCACATGGTAAAGATGTGGACCAAAAGGTATACCGGTCCATGATCAGCTCTCTTCTTTACCTCTGCGCATCTAGACCCGATATCGTGTTGAGTGTGGGAGTGCGTGTAAGGTATCAAGTAGCTCCTAAGGAAAGCCACTTAGTGGTGGTCAAGAGGATCTTTCGATATTTGGGTCATTCCCCTAACTTTGGTCTCTAGTATCCCTAGGGCTCCAATTTCTCCTTATGTGGTTATACTGACTCAGATTGGGCTGGTGATAAGGATGATCGGAAATCCACTTCTGGAGCTTGTCAATTCTTGGGAAGATCTCTTGTATGTTGGTCATCTAAAAAGCAGAATTGTATATCTCTCTCCACCGCTGAAGCTGAATATCTTGCTGCTACCAGCGCTTGCAGTCAGTTATTGTGGATGAGGCAAACTTTAAAGGAATATGGTGTCAATTGTGACAAAGTGCCTCTTTTATGTGATAATGAAAGTGCAATCAAAATTGCGTACAATCCAGTACAGCACACAAGGACGAAGCCTATTGAGATTCAGAATCATTTTATTTGAGACCATGTTGCTCGAGGCGATATCGATCTATCCTTTGTGAGAACGAAGAACCAACTTGCGGATATTTTTACGAAGCCACTTGATGAAGCAAGATTCTGCTACTTGAGGAATGGGCTAAATATCATTGATTCTAGGAGCTTGTATTGATTACCCATGCACTCACTCGTACTTCTCAATCCTTCTTTGGTCTAGGTGTGGGCATGGATACAGGAGGAGTGTGGTCCTAACTCATTGGGCTAACCCTCCCCCTGATAATGCCAAAAGCAAGATAAATCATTTCTCTTAATATCATTTCGTGATATGTGAGCTTATTGATGAGTATTGGTCGTGAACCCAAGATATATCTTTGCGGTGTCACACCATACACTCCAACAAGGTGGCATCGGCCATCGCCCTCTCCCTTGAGGAGAATTGGATCTTTTTGTCTGTTTTTTGTTCTCTCATGTTCTTATGGGAATCACACTCAATCTTGGCTTTTATTCGATTTGGGTCTTGCAATTTTGAGTGTCTACTACCACCTCAGTTTGGCTCTCTTAATCCTAAGCCCTTCCCTACCCCTAAGCCATATATTCTTGCACACAAGTCCCTTGTACACCTTGTGGGGGTGTTGTTTGGGGATGCGCGGGCCTGATTCTGTGTACAACAGAATTCCAGATTTGAGGCCAGATAATCCGGCCCAAGTGTAGGCCGGATAATCCGGCCCTGGCGGATTTCGTCTTAAAAGGCAGGGATCGGGGGGAAGGGCTCATAACGAGCAGCACTTCTCCCCCAACCCTCTCCTCCTCCTCAGCCGCCGCCTGCCGTCCCCCACCCTCCCCGGAGCCTCTCCGGCCACCGGATTTTCCGGGCCTCCTCGGATCTTCTTCTGTGCGCCTCCGGGTACCTTCTCCTCCGCGTGCTTCCTCCAATGAGTGAGGGTAACTCCCTCCCTCCCCATCTTTGGCTAGATGTGTTACTTGTTGGGTGGAACGTTGTCTAGAAGGATGTGTTTTTGCATAGAAATCGCAGTCTTGCAGTTTCTAGGCCCGTTCTACTTTTTTGAATTCAATCTAGGTGGAATCAAAAATTTATGCCAGGGCCAGATTATCCGCCCCTGGCCAGGCCGGATAATCTGGCCTGACAGATTCAAATCTGGTTCAGTTTCACTATGGACTATGCATTGAGTAGATTTGTCCTATGAACTTTTTGACCACTTTTTCCATGCGCTCTCCTGGACTTGTGTGTATGCTTATCCCCTTGCTATCACCCTTATTCTCCTCAGAGGTGGTTCCAGTGTTCCCAAGACCTACAAGCGCCACCCTCGCGCTAAATACTTTCGAGACGACGGACAAGGTAACTTAGTGGACGGAGTTGAGTTGAGGAGAAGAAAGAACGAAGAGAAGCGCATGGCGGAACAAGCAAAGAGGACTAGGAAGGAGGTGTCCAAGAGGAAGGGCAAGGAGCCCAAGATCAACTACAGGAATTTGGATGCAGTCACCTATTCCTCCATCCGTCACCGTGACTTGTTTGCTGAGTTGCCTCGTGATGATGAGCTGGGGGATACTCGTTTTTGGTGTGCGGAACAGAAAGGTATCTATGAAGATGTTTATGCCAAGCTGAACATTAGCCCTATGCACCCACTGGTACTTGCTGAGGCTTTGGAGAAGGCCCACCTTGTGGATGCGATGTTTGTGGCTGAGAGGATGGGGCTGCACCATCTCATGTCTCTCCATTGCTCCTTTGACTCTGAGGTGGTGAAACAGTTCTTCTCCACTTTGGTTATTTGTGGGGATGAGCATCGCACTATGAAGTGGATGACTCATGACAGGCCTATGACTGCTGATTTTCACGTGTTTGCTGAGGTTCTTGGATACTCTTTCCGCAGCAGGGGTAGAGCCAGTGGCCACCGCACCATCACCCAGCTGAAGCCCAACAAAGATGCAGCTCTCTCTCCTTGCACTGTGGACAATGGCATTGTGGGCACTCTGGCGGGCCTTGCTCCCATCTATGCTGCCTTAGTGGGTCTCTTCCGTGACTCCATCACTCTGAGTGGGGGCAACAGTGACAGCATCGGTGGTCACCTTGTTCAACTACTTCAATTTTCTCACGAGGTTGCCTCGTGCGAGGATGAGTCGGTGCAGTATAGGCTGGATGTCATGGACTTCATTTACCATGAATTGACTGATGCTATGTTAACCCGTCTGTCCATCCCCTATGCACCCTACATTATGATGCTCATTAGGCACCTGCTTCCTGCTGAGGAGTTCCACATTGACTCGGTGCATAAGGCCAATATTATCTACACCAAGGTTCGGAAGACCTCTCACCCCTCCTCTGCTCCTGAGGGCCTCATGAGGGATGCTCGCAGGCTCCCAGTGCCTCCCGTTGCAGCTGAACTGGTTCCAGCGTAAAATACTTTGCATGGGAGTGGCTCACTCTCAGCAGCTCATTCTCCACCATGAAGACGAGGACGAGGACGAGGACTACGAGTGATCCTGTGGGGGGCTAGCATCACTCTTCTCCCTTTTTGGTGTCTCGATGCCAAAGGGGGAGAAGTAGTTCTATTAGGATATTCATGGATTTGCACGGGTCGAGCATAAGCACTTGCTTTTTTTGCTATTCGTCGTTTTCTTGCTTATGCCCATTTAGCGTTGAACTTTAAATTTGTGGTTTATGGTTGTTTGAGACACCATGTGGTTGTCTGGATTATGCTTATGGATTTCATCTCATGGATTATCCTTATGGATCCATCTATTCATATCCAATTATGCTGGAAGTTTTTATCAAGGAAGGCGCTTATATTGGTTATCTCCGTAATAATTGAGGCTTATGTCAAGGATGCCTTCCCTCTACCTTGGTGGTATGTTTATGTTGCTCATATGTCTATGGAATAGATTCACCTATTTGTGTGCTTTTGTATTCCAATGCAAAATTCTATTATGCACACATTGAGGGGGAGTCTCTTCCATGGTTATTGTTGTTTGTCTTGTGACTTTTTCCTGCAAATCCTGGTATTGTCATCTAACACCAAAAAGAGGGAGATTGAAAGAACATTTCATGTTTTCCTATGTTTTGCGTGTTAGATAACAATACTGTGGAGATTATTCATGTGCGCTAAGTGTGCAGGAAGCTTTGAGGGGGCCGGATTATCCGCCCCACCAAGGGCCGGATAATCCGGCCTACCTCATTGCTCAAAGGGAGCCAAGGCGTGTCGCTCGGTATCCGGTCGGATTTTCTCTCGGAAAATCCGAACTGGGGCGGTTTCCCCCCCAGGCCGGGTAATCCGGCAGTCGCATGGGTCGGATAATCCGGCCCCTAGTTTTTGAGAAAAAGGAGACAAGGCGCGTCGCTCGGTATCCGGTCGGATTTTCTCCCGGAAAATCCAAACTGGGGCGGTTTTTCCTCCTCAGGCCGGATAATCCAGCCTTCACATAGGACCGGATAATCCGGCCCCACAGAAGTTGATCAAGGGCAAGCTCGACGCGACGCTCTGATAGGGGCAGATTGTCTGCCGGATATTCCGAGTCTGGGGCGGAGTATTCCCTAGGCCGGATAATCCGGCCCTCACTTGGGCCGGATAATCCAGCCCCCAAAGTGGCCAACGGCTGGTTTCTGAAGGGGGTATAAATACCCCTTCTTCCCCAACGTTCAGAACTCTTGATTCATTCGAAATTGTCCAAACATTATGCAAGAGCTCTCATTCAAGATCTCCCACTTGAACCACCTGAAGGCTTTGATCTTTGGGGGAATTGAAGGAGGAGAAGATCATCATCATCATCACGAATCAAGCGCATCAACTCCTCTCTATTCACTTGGAGAAATCCCTGATCTAGTATTCTTGTCAATACCTAGATCTTGTTTGTTGTATTTGACAACTTTGTTCTTGTGGCAGCTTGTTGTCATTTCGGGAGCCTCCAAGTTGATTGTGGAGTTGTTTCCCTGCTAGTTGTGTAAAGGCGCCGGTGCCCGCCTCGAAGGGTACCTATAGTGGAAAGGTGGATCAGGCCTTTGGTGGCGGGATCCATCGGAGAACAGTGTGATGCCTATTATGGCGTGGTGGTCTTAGTACCTCCCACCCCTCCAACGCAGACGTACTTCCCTTAACAAGGAAGGAACTGCGGTCAAACAAATCCAGTGTCTCCGCGTGCTTCACTACGGTTTACCCGTTCCTCTTTCACTCGCCCTTTACTTGCTAGTAGATAGGTTTGCATATAGGAAAATTCCACCTAATAGTTTATCTTGAGAATTTTCCTTTTGTGCTAAGCCTAAAATTGAAAAATTATTAAAATTTGGAATAGCACCTATTCACCCCCCCCTCTAGGTGCCCATACGATCCATTTCAAATGTGGCATGATGACATGAGCATGCGATCCCTTTACTCGCCCTCGAGATCCGCCTCATGGTACGGGAAATAAGGCGAACGATCTGAATCTTCTTGCTTCATGTAGACCCTCACGACACCACTATCAAAGATTCTTGCTCCATCTTGAAATCGACACCACCAACAAGATATCGTTGCTCGCGTTCATCGAGAGAACACTGCATAGAAACAAAGGCGAAGAAAGAGGTCACAAGGCTACCTCTAACTTCAGTGGTAGGAGTACAATTGCTTGATCCTCCAATTCAATATACAAAGTAGAATGATAAGAGTAGTGGTATGGTCGCGACTCCATCTCGTACTCAAAGCATTACTCTGTACCTGAATAGACGAATTATGCAACCACTCGGGGAATTCAGACTGAAGATCTTAACAAGCGATGTTCGGAAAGCTTCAGAAAACCAAGGAGTGATGTATTCTCTATCAGATCAAGCGTAGAAGATTTTGTCATGTTGGAAATCACCGGAAGGCACAAAGAAGGGACAAAGGAAAAAATACGTCAAATGAAGGATTCCTCATATAGCCTGAAGACCGGATATCAAAGCACCGTTACAAGAGGAAGGAAGCGAAACCTTGAAGGTGCGACGAAACCTAACCACGAGAATTCCTGGACTCGAACAAAGGCAAGAGAGCAGATTCAAAACACGTTGAGGTAAGAGGAGAATAGCATGGGGTTAAGGAGTAAAATAGACCTACTCAGATCTATTCAACCGATTTTGCAAAAAATAGTTTAACACTCTACAACGTCCGTTAGCTAGGTTATCCTACAGGATGGACCAGTGGGGTATCGCAACTGCTGAGCTCTGATACCACTTTGTAACACCCTCGAATTGGACCTATATAAGTTTTAGCGCTTACCGCCAAACCCGCATAGAAACGATTCAAGGACGCCCACCAGGCACTTTCGTGCGGGTGGAAAACAAAGTAATATCATTACACAATAGTCCACGATGGAACCCACATAACATATATATATAGAACAACGACTCACTGAGTCAAGAATACAGATATACGGTACAAAGATCCAAATCACCTTGAACACGATACAACATCCGAGTACGGATAAGAAGGAAATTGAACTAAGAGCCCTAAAGAATAACCAATGGCGTCCATAACCCTGCCCAGGCCAAGCCGGAAGGGTAACCCTGCTAACGACGTCGAACTTACACCTGCTAAAACAAAAGGGGTGCCGACAAAGGACAAATGAAAAAAGAGGAGCGTCAGTACTAAGGCCAGTACACGGTGAGTCTAGAATTCGGCGGCTCTCGCCTACATAGGTATGGTGGACTGAAGCGGCAACGCAGCATGCATAAACAACCTATAGAGACTCGATGCAACTGTCGGCTATTAGAGAGGGATAAGAGAGACCTATTCGGGACCAACCTGATAATAACACCAATCATACCCATCCTGGCATTTCCCCCTCGAGACCAAACGAGGAAGTCAAACCAAGGAACTCACACAGTTGGCAGTTTTATTCATTCCATTATAGTTGTAGCACTTACTAGTTAGATATAGATAGCATGAGTCATCCTGATAGCATAAGTAGTGGGAAGTTTTAGTTAACCACTAGTTGTAGTTGGAGTACTTACTAGTCAGATACAATTAGCATGTGACATCCCAAACCCAACAGTTGTTGGCACTTTTATTTCATTCCATTGGAGTCGCGATACTTACTAGGCAGGTATAACATGAGACGATACACCCCAGTTCCACCAGTTGTTGGCATTTTTATTATCCATTCCATTGTAGTGAAGCTGATTACTAGTAACATATTAAGTCAAAATTGTAGCACTACTTTAGTTATGCTTGTCTATGATCGAGATAATGTGCTCCAAGTCGTCCATAACCACAGACACGGCTCTCAGAAAGATTTACCCTGCAGGGGTGCACAAATAGCAACACACACACGATCAACCTCGGAAAAACGAAATCAAAACCCAATGAGCCTTGCACGACAAGGCAATCACATGATTCATAAAATATTTCAAGGGGCCACCCCACTAAGCTACCCGCAACGAAGTTGGCCGGCTCCGAGATGGACCCAGGGTTTGTGTCAATGGCTGTAAACGACTGGGAACCCGAAAGTGTGACTAGGCTTGTCGATACCGCGAAAACATTCCACGTTCCAAAACAGTACAGGTGCTCCACGCACAATCGTAAATAAAGCAGTAAAGCATGGCATAACTACATGATAGTAATAAAGCCCCAAACTAGTTTGTGGCCCCAAGAAATAAGAAATGAATCAAGATCTGGCTAAGGGGATTCATGGTCCCACATGCGGATAGTGCGATAGTCAAGGAACAGGTATCAAGTACTCGGGGCTTACGGGACACAAGTGAGCGGTTAAAAACCAAGTATTTGCTATTGCCCACCGATGCCTCTGCATTAGTTATAACTATTCCCAGCATTTTAATAGTTGTATTTAAAGTCATGATCCTGTCCACCGCAAAGCATATGACCATATTCCAACAACTGTGCGGTACTTCACGACACGGGATCGCACCTGAGCAAGCTACTACGACTCGCAAGACGGTCTATATTCCAAACAACAGGTAATAGGAGGCGTCCAAGGCAATATAAAGGTTGCATGGGATATATCTGGTATGGAACACTAAAGCATCGCGACACGGATAGCAATAAATCAATAGGAGGGAATAAATACTATAATTGCAAAATAGGTAGAAAGGGATAGAATGCTCGCCTAGGAAACATAGCCGAAGATACATTATCCTAAGAACTTGTCGATCCTCGCATCCACTCAATGGCGTAATCCGCGAAGAAGCAAAGCACTAGAAGAAACATCGATTGCACTATTTATTTCAATGGCAGAAGATCGGGCATGATGCATGCATGATGTATGAAATGGTAAAGATGCGATGCGACTAGGCAATATCAAGCGGAACTGGGGTCTCGACAACTACTTAGGTGGTTTATGTTGTTTAGGTACCCCACAATTTAAATGTTGCATTAACAAGGCAACCCATGGCACCGGTTCACTACTCAAATTTAAATGGAGCCAATATAAGACTAGAAAACCCGCATATTGTCTCCATATTTAATTTAGGTGAATCATCGAAACAACCCATACTTTTACACCCACAATATGCATGCTATTTTGAACAATTTAATATGCAACAAGTGACAATATCATATTATAAAAATAGAGGTCTCGGAAAGGGAATCACATTAGGGATCGATGATCTTGGATTCGGAACTTCGGGGGCTGGGAAGAAGAACTTGGTGTTCGGGTGGCGATCTCTGGGTACGGTGTCCTTCAGTGCCATGTCGGCGCACTCGGGGTCTCCATGTCTTCGGGTTCATGTAGTAGTTCTTTCGCCATGACGAAAAACTTGTCGGTGGTCTTCGAGGGATACTCCGGTGGTGCTTTGGGTCGTGTCCCATCCAAACCGATCCATCCTGGTGGCGACACTTAATCTTCTGAAGATCTTGGCAGAGGCTTGTTGGAGCCGCATGCACACCGGAATAATGCCAAGCAGCGGCAAGGAGCTGTGTTTGCAGCGAACCCACACGAGACATAGAGCTGTAGCACAAGCAAAACATCTCGAGAACGAGCTCGAGGACGAGGATAATCCTGCAGAGGCAGAGAGGGCACCGGGATGATGAGGCGCGACGCCGCGGCACAAGGACGAAGATGAGACGACCATGGCCTAGGGCGGTGCTGGGGATGAAGGAGGCAGCGACGCTCGCGTACGAACACGAGAGAGGCGACGCGAGAGGTTAGACGCGGCAGCGCAGCGAGGTTCACTCGTGGTAGAGGGGAAGGTGAGTGGGGCGAGGCCAGGTATGCGCGGTACATCGTATGGGACCGGGCGACGGAGGCTCCATGGCCGGGGCGAGCTCGGCCGCAAATGGGGAGGCGCTGCTCGAGCGCGGTGGCGTCAGGTACTTGCGCACACGTGCAGAGTAGAGGCCCGGGAGGGCGACGTCCTAGCGAGCTCGACGCCGGGGATCTCGTGGCTAGAGGAGGAGGCACGGGCTCTGTGGGGCCGGAAACAGAGAGGATGCGGCGGCCGGGAAGGGCTGACGACAGCGGCGGAACACCAAGGAAGAGGAGGGTGTCATGGCGGAGGAGAGGGAGCGTGGAAGCGGGGGTTGGTTCGTGAAGTGAGGATGGAATCGAGCGGGGCGGTGGGGTTGGGTTCCAGGAGGCGGCCCTCGAGGCGTGACGAGGTGGGCAGGAGCGTGCCGTGCGGGTGGAGTCGGGGCACTGTGCGCGTGGGGCCAGGGCGGGAGTTGAGTCGCGATCGAGGAGGTCCGAGACGCAGGCGTGTTGCGTGTGTTGCTTGCTCGCGTCGCATGCGCTGCACGCAGGGGTGAGCTAGGCAGGTGGTTCGGGCCAACGTGGTGGTGGACCAGGTGTGGTTGACCGCGTGCAATCGACGCGGGATGGTTCGCTGGGCTAGGTCGGTCGACTATTTAGTGTTTAGGTTAGGTTTTGGTTTGGTGGGTCAGGGTAGCTATGGTTTGGTTTTAGATGTGGGATGGTAGGTGGCTGCTGATTGGGCCTTTTGGGCCCGACCGGTGGCTGCCTCCCCTACTAAAAATATTTTATTTATATATAATTTTTAAAATATTTTATAAATAGTTTTTAGACAAATAATAGATCTGGAAAAAAACCGAGGTTTTGATTTGGAATAAAGAGGGGGTATTTAGAAGACAAAGGTAGACTTTTGGAAAATAGTTTTAGGCACAAAGATGTATGATGACATGATGATGCTCAAATGCAATGTGGCACGATG
Organism: Avena eriantha; assembly: GCA_910589775.1. Taxonomy (NCBI): domain Eukaryota; kingdom Viridiplantae; phylum Streptophyta; class Magnoliopsida; order Poales; family Poaceae; genus Avena; species Avena eriantha. The sequence continues at coordinate 17,601,088 of OU342746.1, forward strand.
ACATGAGCATGCGGTCATGATGATGCACAAAACAAAAACATAGCGATTTTCTAGTAGTGATTTTACCGGGGTGCTACATTGGTGTTATGTCAACGACTATAGTGTACTACATCATGCAGTGGTATGCTAGGTCACCGCGATATGCCCTTGGTCACCGGAATTGCACTCTCTTCTCCGACTGAGGTGGGAGCTCCACCGTGTTAATTCGCCAGCTCTGTGCCTCCTCTGTCGTTGCCGACCCCACCAACGGTCTTATGGTGAGATCCTGATTCACATAGATCCTCTCCCTGTAGCACCCTGGGAAACCACTACTAGAAAATTGCTTGTGTTTGTGCATCATCATGACTGCATGCTCATGTAATCATGCCACATTGCATTTGAACATCATCATGTCATCATACATTGTTTGCCTAAACCTATTTTCTACAATCCTATCTTTGTTTTCTACATATCCCCGTCGTTATTCAAATCAAGACTCGGTCATGTCCAGATATTTTGTTTGTCTAAAAACTATTTGTGAAAGCCTTTTCAAATGAAAATAAATAAAACTATTTTGTATTGGGGGAGGCCGCCACCGGCCAGGCCTAAAGGGCCCAGCTAGTAGCAGCTTACCACCCCGGCTAATCCTGACCCTAGATCTAATCTAAACAAAACCCTAGCTACCGCCAGTACCACATCCATCCCACTCCCCGCCGCCACCACCGCACACACGCGATCACGCGCGCTGCACCTATCGCTTGGCCCCACCCCGCACCTCCTTTACGTTCCTCTACCACCCACCCCGACCGGCGAGGCTCCACCTGTCCCCACATCGCATGCCACAGTGCCCACGCAGGCCAGTCCCACCCCAATCGACGCGTATGCCCGATTCCCCACCTACCCTATCGCCCAGCCGACCTTCCTCGCATTTGTCTTCGACCACCGCCGCTCTGCGAACCCTGGCTGCCTCCTCGCCTTGAAGAGCAAAGGTGAATGGCACATCATTTAAAAACAAAATCCAAAGAAAAAGAAATCAAATAAGAATAAAAAGACCAAATGGTCATCTTGACCATTTTAATCCGCTAGGCCACTTTAGGTGTTCCTAGAAGTATTTTCCCAAAAGAAACAATTCTAGATCTTTGCACCCCTTGCTAGTACAAGTAAAGATCTACCAAGGCCCACTTTAAAACCTTGCAAAAACACTTAGCCACTAATTTTAAATTACATTTGAAAAGTGAATCCATTACATATGCATAGATCCCACTTTTTCAAAAACCACTCAAATGAACTCCCCTTGCCAAACCCAAGCAACCACAAATGATCAAGCTTATGAACAACAGACCCACCAAAAATCTTTCAAAAATTCAAATTTACATTTCTTGTGGCCATTTAGTCGAACACCTGGTGATCACAAATTAATCTGCCTAACTATTACTGTTGTTGATCAATGTCTTGTCCCCCAGTTGACCCCCTCATCTCTCCTCTGTCTCCCTAGCACCTACCCTAGCACCTAACCCAGCCCCAGACAACACCCCCTTCGCCGCTAGCAGCAGTGCCAAGCCACCTCGAGGCCATGCCCACCGGTCGAGCATGGATAGCTCGCATCCACTACTAGGAAAACGCACATCCGTGGCGCACATGTTTTCCCCTTCCGTGGCGCACTAGGGGTGCGCCACGAGTTCTGTGCTACGGCTAAAAAGTGCCCATAGCGCACTGCCAGGTGCGCTACAGGTATCTCGTGTTTTTCCTGTGGCGCATGATGTAGTGTGCTACTAATATTTGACAACGTGCGCCACTAACCAAGTATATGTGCGCCACGGCCGAGCTTTAAAAAAAAGAAATACTCAATACAGATGGTATTCAATACAGATTATATACAATACAGCTGATATACACAGATATGCAGTACAGAAATAAATACACAGATATACAGTACAGAAATAAATACACAGATATACAATACAGAAATAAATACACAGACAAGAGAGAAACAAATACATATAGATAAGTCACATACATAAATACACAATATAAGTTACATTGTTTCGATCAAGTTACAAAGTAGCTAGTGATGACATGAATACATGTCTCAATCAAGTTAGAGTTCGGAAGCTCACCTAGACATCTAAGGTAGGAACATGCAGGACAGACAACCAAGGATGATAAGCATCAGCGTGACAAAGGTGTAGGTCTTCATCCGGTTCCTCGTCCTAACTCCCGCTAGATAGCGCGGGTCTTCATCCGGTTCCTCGTCCTAACTCCCGCTAGATAGCGCGCGTATCTTGCTTCCGCCTCCGCCATAGTGTTGTACCCTTTGTAGCTATTGCCGCTGAAACGGTGCACCTGTCTCTGGCAGTCTTCCCAATCATCGTAGACTCTAGCAACCCGTCCCTTTTACACGACGTACCACATCATCTAAAAGTTGGCAATAATAATTAAATGGTGGGTGAAAAAACAAGTAAAAGTCGCATATAAAGATATACTTATCAAATAAGGTTACAAAGTAAGCAAAAAATATCAAAAAGTAAGCAAAAAAGGACCAAAGTAAGCAAAAAAGGACCAAAGAGTAAGCAAACAAACTAAGCATTGATCCATATATAACCCTAATAATAAGAAAAAGAAGTAAGCGTTGATTCATAACCCTAATAAGTAGTAGCTTGTACATGTCGACACACACAAGTACTTGTGGGGATAAAGAACTAGAACTAGACCAACACATCAAGACTTCTGGCTCAGCTCAGGGAACGGGAGGACGCCTTGTTTCGTCATGAATGCCCTATAGTCACCCTCATCTTTAGGCGATCTACTACGTCACAGTTATTCGGGGGATTGCCTCCGTAGAAGACCCCCAATGAAGTCATGACATCACGACTGATGATTGCCGCAAACTATTGCTAGATGCGACACATCTCTTGTCTAATATCTGAATCATTGATACTGGACTTGGCTTCGGACAATGTTTGAGATGATCTGGCAGCGTAGAATTCTGTTGCTCTAGTAGGAACGCCCTCATTTGATGTAGTGCATAGTAGGCTTCCTTCTGACTGCCTGCTGGCTGCTTCACGCAGGGGAATTCCGTCACATGGGTGAAGATGTGCCTTCCAAACTTGAGCTTCTTACGCACGAAGGTGGCGCCTTCCGCTGAGGAATAACCGGTGAGAGCATCATCCAGAACTTCCGTGATCTTGTCGTAGTTTTTCTTCTTTTCTTGACTCCCTGAGTCAAAATACGTGTCTTGCGAATGTTTCGGCGACAAGCCGATGAGTGTGCAGTGTTGATCTCTACGCAAAACAATTCAAACGGAATGTGTTGGAAAAAGAATGATGAAAATCTAATAAAGCATGTTATGGCAGCGAGTGAATAATGACTTGCTCGGGAAAGAAAGGCACGAGAATGTATTCATTTGTCTTGTTCGCCACCAAGATGCCTTGGAGGTACGAGGCCACGAATTGCCGTTCAATGGCACTTCCCAAGCAGCCATCACGCATGTAGTAGGGGTCCACTATAGCGATGCCCGGGGTGTTCTCTCTAATGATCTGAATGGCCAGGCTGAGAGAAAATAGGCGTTTCATGGTATAGTGCAGCAGATACAGGTGGAACATAATGAATATGTCATCAAACCGCGTGAAGAAAGATCTGCGGGGACATTATCGACGAAGCCCAAGCCTCGTGGCACCTTAACCAAGAATACCGGGTGCGAGGGATCTTTCTCCGCAAGAAGGCGTCTCTCTATCGTCAGCACACCATCATGCACACTTCTCATTTCTGAAGTGGCAAGCTTGAGCAATTTCTTAGTTAGCATGGGCTCACCTGCCACATGCATCCTCCACATAATACCCTTGGGTCTTGGTTGCCCATCCTGAAACCTGATCGGATTCGCAGTTGATGCCACCGGCTGGCTCGAGCTACGAGATTTTCTTTTCCTGGCCTTCTTGCCTTTTGGGAAGTGGGTAGGCACCACAATTTGAGCATCGATCGCCCTATGTAGTGTGTCAGGGCTTAGAATAAAGGGTCGGTTGGATGTATCCACTGGCTCAGTGAAGGTGATAGCTGGAGGCGTCTCCTGAGAACCAAAGAGATGTTTGTTGCAAGTGGTTTTCTCTGCGGGGCCACCAGTTGTGTCTTCGTTTAGGTCGCTGGGGAAAAGATTAGTGTTGATAAAATCATCAAAGTCATCTTCGTCATCCTCGTTCAAATCATGCGCCATGGTCATGTCAATATGACCAGCCGAACAATCGTGTGGAGGTGACGGCGGTTGTGGTGTAGGGGTCTTGCCATGGCTTGGCACTGGCACGACAGGCGGTGTTGCTGTCCCCAAAGGAATCATGCTCTTTGGCCATAGCAGGAATAAACCGAAGAACCTTCTGATGACAGCCGGCTCTTCTTCATCCGCTCCTGGGTTGAATGGGAGGTTCTAGGTCGTCGCGGCCCCTTAGCACCCGGATAATTTTAACCCTATGCACGCTATCTGGCATCGGCTTTGAGTGGAACGTGCGGTGCGAGGGTTGAATGATGGTACCCTTGGCAACATCCCTCAACTCGTTGTTCACGAAGCCTAAGAGAGTGCATGGAACATTCGTCTGCGAAAAACATGTATGGCATTAAAAAGATGCCATAAGAGTAATAAATGGCAAGGCGGTAAAGTATCTGGTTTACCGTGATGGCGTCGAGCTCGGCTAATGTCAAGGCACCGCATACAACGACGGGTGTGCAAGAGACGGAGGGGATGCTTGATGGCGCGGAGCCGGCCGCCGGTGTATTCTCCCTATCGGGTGCCTTAAGCTCCGGTGCCGCGGTGATGGCAGGGGGAGTCACCAATGCTTCTGGTGCCGCCGTTCTAGCAGGCAGAGTCACCAATGCTTCCGGCACCACCGTGCTAGCGGGCGGAGTCACGAACACATAATTCACCGGATTCACCAACGCCGCATTGTTTGAGTGGCTACTGACCATGCTTGGAATCGGGCACGGCCCTTGTCGACCACCCGGACTCTAGTTCACTATTGACTCCACCAAGGTAGGCAAGATGGAGGTGAGGGTGATTGCCAGGTTGTCTTGGACGATCTGCGGTATCCGCACCACTTGTTCCTTAAGTTCCTGAACCTCACGGTTTTCCTCGTCGCACCTTCCCTCCACACGTGTCCTCGGGGGTGGACCAAAATGATCCACCCAATTCTTAGCCCTGCAGCCGGCCATACGGCCAGCCGACGATGGGTTCTTTATAACCGGCGTGATTTTCTTGACCCGGTTCATCGCCCTGTTAAAAGGGTTATCCCACCGGGTGGCCGCCGTCGACCCGTGGGATGAGGAACCATGGGATCCCTGACTAGCAATTTGTTGCTCCTGCAGAAGAAGTAACGTGAATCATTTAGAAATTCGACTTGATTGATTAGAATGCAATCGACTTGATCCGCGGTAATTAAATTACTTACCACAAGAACCTCGAAGTGCTTCACCTTAGTTTCCGGGGTGAGTTCTTTGGTTTTGGGGTCCACATGGTAATGAGCCCTGATAAAGTTTCGAAGCTGCCTATTTTCGAATTTCGAAAAGGGGTTAGGTATTCCCTTAGATCTATACTCGTTGTCCTAGTTATCCCATTTGGGTTCCGCAGCTCTGTAACCACCATATCTGAGATGGTGGTGACCTATATTCATCGCCTTGGCTGCTTTGGATTTGCACTTGGCCTTGAACTCCTGGAATTGATCTTCGCTGATCTACGGGTTAATCTTCTGGATCTCCTCGAGACTTTTCCGCTCTTTAAATATCTTCTCCTTTATCCGGGTTCTCCAGCTGGCCAGGGCGGTGCTCATCTTCGTGAGGGCGGATTTATTTACTTCATTCCCATGATAATCTATGTTCCAATACTGAAGGGGGAACTTGTATCTTGCGTGCAGCTTCTCGAAGAGGAGTGTGCACAAATGGCCATTATCTGTATGCCAGAGATTCTCGGTGTTGATCGAGATGGTGGTCCGGGTGATAGCCGCCACTTGCCCACCGTACCCTTTGACGACATGGTCGGGCGCCAAAGGAACCCCTGTTGGGATACCTTCGGGAATTTCCTCTCTGACGGTGCCGACCGTGTTCGGATGCCTTTCCTTCTTCTTAGGCGGATTACTACCACATGTTGTGCCCTCGCCGCCATCCGCGGTTTCATCATCCTCCATTTCTTCGGCCGCTTCTTCTTCCTCTACGTCTTCCATCTCATCGTCATAGCTCTCGGAAGGGTTGTATTCTTCATCGCCCTCTGTCATTCTTTCTAGTCGCTCGACCTCCTCCCAGAATGACAAGGGTCTCTTTTGAGGTCTCACTTCTCCTTCAGCGTTGATACGCTGAGAAGAGCCAGCCTCGTCGTTGCCACACATGTTTGCACTAATAAAAGGCAAATAATGGTTAGTAAAGTGCGCGGAAAAATCCGACATGACCTTTGCTAATTTTTGTTAAACTAGGAGTGCCCGATTTCTGCCGAAACGGAAGTTAATCAACATTTCAGCAAAAATCGAGACTCCTTTCATACAAGCACCTTCATACACGACATAAGAAAGTTCTTCATACAAGCACAAGCACAATTTCAAGTGCTACAACAATAACAAAGTGCTTCATACAAGTGCTGCAGATCATAACCAAGTGCACTTTAATGCTTGTTGTCATTTGCTGCAATCCTACAACATATAACTTAGAAGCACAAATGATAGCAAGAACATGACATAAAATTCAATTCATTTTCTAGACTTGGGAAACCTTTCATGAGGTTTCACAGTCATCAAATTGTCAGGACTTGGGAAACATTTGAGTCCATTTAAACCTAAGTACTAGGAAGAGTAATATAGCTACAAATACAACAAAGCAAAGCCACCACTCTAACTGGTATTTAAAGGAGACAATAACCAAGAATGGTGGAAGGCGGGAACATATATCAGATGTAGAACTTTCAGGTGGTCTTGAAAAGAGAGCATAAAGACACATATGGCTTCTGCTATTGTTAGCCTCTTTTGGGTTTAAATGGGAAGTTTTGTCAGACAACTATCTTCCTCTTATTGCCATTGTTTACCCAACACAAATTTCCTATGCTACCAACTTTCCTATACAAGTACCAAATATATTTTGATCGCCAATTTCATTCCATGTATTTTTTGAGATCCCATTGTTTATTATTTTTCTTTTCAGAGCTTTGCTCGATGTTTGAGGAATAATGGCTAGTCCTGACATAGGACACATATATTATATCAACCAAACAAGATTGGTTTAAATGGACTCATAACCAAGTGCACTTCAATAAAATGATAACAAGAACAGCAATTGACAACAAGCAAATTACAACAAATAAAATTCATTTTCTGTTTCATTCTATTCAAGAACAGGAAATAAAATTCTATTCATTTTCTATTTCATTCTATTCATTTTACGAAGTAACAAGAACAGGAAATAAAATTCTAACCTACATCATCAACTAACCTACTACAACTTTCTTGCTAACCTACTACTGCTCGCTTGCTAGATAGACTAACCTACTACAACAACTACTACTCCATTTCTTACTAACCTACTACAGCAACTACAAGCTAACCTACTGCTAACTAACCTACTGCTAACTACAAGCTACTTCTAACTACAAGCTAACTACAAGCTAACCTACTACTAATTACAAATCAACTACAATGTGATCCATAGTGGTGTTCCTAGTGCTACAAATCAACCTACTTCTAACTACAAATCAACTACAAATCAACCTACTGCTACAAATCAACTACAAATCAACCTACTGCTACAAATCAACTACAAGCTAACCTACAAATCAACCTACTGCTACAAATCAACCTAGGGCAGTGGTATTCCTAGGGCAGTATCTAGGTCAGAGAGAGGGGAGAGAGGGGACGCTGACCTCAAAGACGACGACGACGAAGAGCGTGCGGACGACAACGAAGAGCGCGGACGGAGCTCCTCCACGGCCTCCTCCTCCTTGGACGTGCTCCTCCACGGCCTACTCCTAAACGTACTGCGCGGCGGCCTCCTCCTCTTAGGACGCGCGGTGGCCTCCTCCTCCTCGGATGCGCAAAAGCCTCCTCTCCTCCTCCTCGGACGCGGAGGCCTCCTCTCCTCTTCCACGACCTCCTCCTCTGTAGCGGCAATTGGCGAGGCGAGTGCGGCGACAGGCAGTGGGCGAGCGGAGGCGGCAGATCGAGCGGTGGCAGCGTGTCGGTAGCTTGGTAGGCGATTCTCGATATGTTTGAGGATAGTTGGGAGAGGGACGTGTGCGTGCAGTTGACCTGTCACGGCACTTAGTTGTAGCGCACCCTTACCTAGTGCGCTACGGTGAAGTCATTTACCCATAGCACACTAGGTAAGGGTGCGCTACGGCTAATTGCCGTGTCGAGTCAAATAAGAGGGTGGCCGCCCCTCTTGTTGACACTAGCATTGTCATATCCCACTGGTTCCGCCCTATGCTCGAATCTAAACTTGTGTTTGCACCCTGGTTCGAACCCTGGTGCCCTCTTTTTTTGTTTTTATTTTAAAACTACTTTAAAAAGTTAAAAAATATCCCAAAATTATGTAATCTATATAAAATATATGTTATATGTTTTATATGACAAAATTGGTACATATATATCATAAAAGTGGTACAAAAGTGATTCAAAGTAGAAAGAAATTAAATAATAATGTGTCCATTAATAATATGCCATCCATATGCATCAATACAATCTTTTTTGAGCATGCATTTTACAATCTTTTTTGAGCTAGCGTTTTACAATCTTTTTCCCTTCATTGTCGCGGTTGAATAATTTAGCCCCGACACTTTTATGTTTCTTCGCTCGAACGGGCTACCTTTTTTGGGTAAGGTTGTCATATTTCTTCTTGTGATGTTTGTTTCTTCTTCGTCGTAGTCATCGTCATCTTCAATCTTTGGATCGCCATACTGGTCGAAGTCTTGCTCGTTGGCGACTCACGACAACACGACTAGGCTTTGTTGGGTCGGTAATAAAAAAACATTGGTCCACTTTGCTAGCCAGTACCCACAGTTCATTTTTTGCGGCGACGTTCGCACCGGCGGCCTTGGATTTGGCTGCTTCGGGTATTAACATGGTTTTGAAAGACCGGTCTTCTCTTTCGACGCTCTTGGTCCATCTGACACGGAACATAGGCACCTTTTCTCCACGGTAGTCGAGCTTCTAGATCCCCTTGATCCTTCCGTAAAATCTTTCCTTCACGTTGTCATCGGTGTTGAATTCCGATGTTACGCCTGAGTTCTAATAGTCACACTTGTTGTCCTTTTCCTCCGTGTAGAATGTGTAGCTGTTGATATCATACGCCTGATAGGTCACCAGGTTGTGCATGGCTCCTTGTGACAAGGTGAATATGATGTTTTCCTCCACAAAATATGATTGCGGGGGATTATCTAGGAGCGTCTGCCTAAACCAACGCGTGAAATCTGAGTTGTGCTCTTTGATTATTTGTCCCCGCGTCCTCTGTATGCCCCGGTCACTGTACTTCTTGTCGATTGACCTTTTGTGCTTTTGTACCCAAGGATAGACCAGTTCTAAATTTTGTAGCGTGACCAGGTTTGCTCTATCAAAGTCTACGCGTTGACAATCAAAGTCTGCATGCAGTACGGGATGACCCTCTCGGTGACCAGATCCGTCGAGCTTGCCAAGGTGCCTATTGACGGGAAGACCGACAGGGTTCTCGATGCCTAGATAATTCGTGCAGAAAGAGATGCACTCTTCAGCCAGCAAGCCCTTAGCTATGCTTCCATCTAGATGGGACCTGTTGCGAACGTATCCTTTGATGTGTCTGTTCATCCTTTCGAATGCCATCATGCTGCGGAGGAACATCGACCCAAGTTGGATGATATCCTCCATGATATGGACCAGAAGATGCACCATAATGTCGAAGAATGCGGGTGGGAAGTAGATCTCGAGCTTGCATAGTATCACCATGATCTCCTCTTGTAGCCTCCTGAGTTGTTTCACGCCAATTGACTTTCGAGAGATGACGTCGAAAAACTTGCAGAGCCCAAACAATGTTTCTCGGACATGCTCGTCCATTATACCTTGTAGTGCAACCGGAAGTATCTATGTCATTAGCACGGCACAGTCGTGAGACTTCATCCCACTAAACCTCTGCTTAGCCTCGTCCAGGTACCTCCTTATCTTGCCCGCGTAGCCGTAAGGAAATTTGACTCCTAGAAGGCACTTGAAAAACTATTTGATCTCATCCTAGCTTATTGTGAAGCACGAAGGGGGGTAGTAATATTCGTTCTTCTTGACCTTTTTACCCTTTCGATGACCTTGTGTCGCCTCCGACTGATGATCTTCGTCATCTTCCTAATCATCAGGAGTAGGGCGTCCTCCGTGAAGATCCTTCCGGATGCCCATGAATATCAAGTCGTTCCTTGCTTTAGGACCATCTTTTGTCCTATCTGGCATGTTGATTAGGGTGGCGACCAGACTCTTGCACACGTTCTTTGTGATATGCATGATGTCAAGGCTATGAGGCGTGCGGAGAAACTTCCAGTATGGCAACTCCCAGTAAACAGACCTTGTTTTCCATACCTTCATCAACGGCTTGTCTGCCTCTTTCGCTTCTTTCCTGGTTTAGGACACTCTTTCTAGTTTTTCAGCAATTCATCCACTTCGTCACTGCTCCTCCGCTTTGGGATTCCTTGGGTCTCGGATTTCCCATCGAACAGATCTCCACGTTTTCTCCATGTATCATTCTTTCCAATCCACCTCCGGTGCCCCATGAACATGGTTTTCGAAGACCCTGGATCTTTCTATAGATGGAGATAAGTCGTGTTATCCATGCACCTAATGCATGCGGAGAATCCTTGGATAACCTGCCCCGAGAAATATCCGCAACCTGGATAATCTTGCACCATAGTGACCAACGCGGCTCTCATAGTGAAATAATCTTGTGCGACAGCGTCATACGTATTGGCTCCGGATTCCCATAACATGGCTAGCTCCTGTTTCAACAGTCCGAGATATAGATTGATGTCGGTACCAGGTTGTTTTGGCCCTTGAATTAGCATACTCATTTTTATGTACTTCTTTTTCATGCACAACCAGGGAGGGAGGTTGTACATCCATACAAACACGGGCCAAGTGCTTTGCGTGCTTCTCTGGCTACCGAACGGATTGAGTCCATCGGTGCTTGCACCTAGCCTGATGTTCCTCGAATCTCCACCGAATTTTGGGAATTCGAGGTCTAATGCTTTCTACTAGCTAGCATCTGAAGGGTGCGTCAGCAGCTCGTCCTTTTCAGGGTCATCGTCATCTCCTGGCTTCTTTCTTTCCGCATGCCAGCGCATGAGATTTTCTTCCTTAGGGTTTGCGAAATAGCGCTGCTGACGAGGAGTGATAGGAAAGTACCATACCACTTTTCGAGGAGCTTTCTTCCCTTTCTTGTATCGACTAACGCCGCACACCAGGCATGTGGTTTTCTCTGCGTCCTCGCCACGATAAATGATGCAATCATTGATGCAGACGTGGTATCTAATGTGTGGTAGATCAAGAGGACACACGATTTTCTTGGCGTCCTCGATACTAGTTGGACACGTGTTCCCCTCCGGGAGACAATCTTGCCTGAATGCCATCATATCATCGAAGCTTGCGTAGGTCCATTTGTGTTTTTCCTTATCTCCATAGCCTTGAGAGTTACATTCTACCAGGAATCATCGGGCTTGCATACTTCATACAATGGAGTAACCGCATCTTTCTCAAGTTACACAAGCTTGGCTTTCTCTCTAGCGGCAGCCCTGGTGTTACTCGTCTGCTTGAGAAGCAGTTCTTGAACATAAGGGTCCTGCACCCAGCCTGACGTTGTTCCATCGTCTTCTCCGGCATCTAGATCATCATCATCCTGGTCTGCTTCCGCACCTTCACCATCTCCAGGAGACTCTTCTTCATCTTGCCCGTCCTCGCCATGATCATGATCATGTTTCCCGCCTTTCTCATTTTCCGCCGCCCCATTTACGGCCTCATCGTCTTCGTCATCACTTATCCACCGAGTGTATCCATCCATGAAACCATGGCGGAGAAGGTGCGCCTACAGATTTCCGGAATCTGGGTCGATCAACCAATTGAGTTTGCATCTTCTACACGGACATCTTATCTCCATCATGTTATTTCGTATCATCTCGGCCGTCACGCATTTCAAAAATCTAGCCACAATGCCTTCGCTCATTATGCGGACCATGGTTGCCTGCGCGGTGTACACGGTAGAATTAGAAGTTTATTACAACCACAGAACTAATGCATGCATGCAATGGTCGATGGAAAATTTCGGCATGACCTATCCTAAAATTAGGACCTTTGCGAAATGCCAAAGTCTTGCCAAAATGGAAATGAATCAACATTTTGGCAAAACAATGCCAATATATGAGAGAGCATGCAATGCATGCTCTCCAAACACATGAGAGCATCGATCCTCTCCATAGATATGTGACCATATCATCCATACACATAAACACATCCTCTTACATAGACAACTTACCGAGATGAGAGACCGAGAAGATCTCGAAGGAGAGGTAAGAGACCAAGAGGATGGTGGCCGGAAGGAGAGCTTACCTCTATTATGTATGTAGCATCCAAGGTAAGTTTTACATGCGACAAATGGTGAAAGTGTGGAGAAATTGAGGTGGTAAGGAGGAGGGGCGAGATCCAAGGAGGAAGAAGGAGGGGAAAGTCAAGTGGGAGATGGTGAGATCTAGTCAAATGTGCAAAGGTATCTCCCAAAAAGTAGTAGCAGAACGCACATACATGGTGCGCCACAGGAATAAAGAACATCCGTGGCGCACATACCAGCCGTGCGCCACAGACATGTTTTCCCAGTTACACAGCAGGGTGACCCGATCTTGCCTGTAGCGCATGGTGGCCATGTGCGCCACGACTACCGGCGAAACCCGTAGCACAGTTCCCACAGGTGCGCTACGGATATGTGGTCTATGGCCGATAGTGCCGTGGCCGACACTCAGCCATGGCGCACCACCCACATGTGCGCCACGCTTACGGTAGTTAGCCGTAGGGCACCTGTGGCCAGTGCGCCACGCCTATTTTAGCCGTGGGGCACCACTAGCACGTGCGCCACGGATGTGCGTATGACCTATAGCCATTTTCCTGGTAGTGATCAGGCCACCCCGCTCTCTTCCACCGTGCCTAGGAGGTAGGCGAGATCACACCGCCGCCCCCTGTCCCTTCCCTGAGCCCTGCCAAGCACTGGACCACCTCACAAACCACCACGCCCACCATGTCTGCGTCATACCGAGGAAGCGCCAGAGCGCCGCGCCCGACAAGCGCGCACACGCCACGCCTCAACCATAGCCCGCGCGCACTGCTTCGCCACGACCCCAGCAGCCGCCCGGACATGCCCGTTCACCACCGCTTGACCCACAGCCACCGCGCGCCGCGTCGAACACCGTTTCTACCGGCAGAGCGTTGACCATTTCCAACCAAACACGACCTCCCCTAGCCACGCCATTACGCCGTAGAGGACCCCCAGGAGACCCCGCACCGTCCCCTACCTCCAGCCGTGCCGCTAGGACCATATAGATGCGTCGCCACAACCGCCTGACCATGACGCACTGCCCATCGTCGAGCCTATAAAAGGAGGCATTCCCCGGCCTCATTTCTCACACCACTCAACTCCCCTCTCACCACTGAGCCTTCCCCACGTCTTCCCGGAGCCAATCGAGCCCTCAGTTACTGGAATCATTTGGAGTTAGAGATCACATATAGCATAAATAACAAGGCAGAGACTTTTCTACATTCGAACATTTTTAAAAAATGAACCATACTAGTTTTTGAGTCGACTCCACCTCTCAAAAATCACATTTGACCATAGCTATCCGAGTATGTAAAAATATTTAGGTTTGCATGTAGTGACTTTGGACTAGTACCAAAAGAATGGTATTAGGGCATTTCTAGTCACTTTAAATTGATTAAATAATAATCTTAAAGGTTAGAAAATGTGACCAACCCTTTAAATCACATTCCCATGTATTAGAATATGTGGTGATGACATGTGTCCACACGATCCCATATTTTAATTTGAGAATATTAAATCCTAATTAGTTTTAATGAGTAGAAATCACTTTTCTCAAATAAAATAAAGGAAGCTAGTTCTTTAAATCTTGTGATGATTGTGATGATGCTAGATCATCAAGTATGTGCCTTAGTGTGCTAAATAGACTAGTTAATTAATGTTTGGTGATTGTGTACCCCGTATGTATTTATAGACGATAGTACCAACCAAGTCTACGAGGAGGAGGAGTTCTACCCCGAAGAAGACGAGGAGAATTTCAACCACTACACCAACCAAGGCAAGATATTATTGGCCAGAAAGAATTATACAAAAAGACCTAAGCAAGATGCTTTAGGAATGCTTGGTTATACATTTTGATTTATACCCATCCCAAGTTTTACTTCCAAGCTTTACTTGTTGCTTTACCAAAGTTTCTTTACTTTTAGTAATGCTTTATGAGACTTTGAAACGATAGTATAGATAGCATATAGAGTATAAAACTTGGCCTATACTAGATGTCATTCTATGGCATGACATTGAGATTAGCATCCCTCATCAGTGAACACTCTTAGCCTTAGTAGCTAGTGCTAAACATAAAACTTGATCACTTTAGATGGGAATACTTGGTGAAAATGATTATAAAACCTTGGAATGATGAGTCATTCTATTGAGATGTTTTGACATGTGTTGAGAAACACAAATGGTTTATGATAATGAAAATGTTGAGGCATGAGTCTTAGCCCCTTTATAAAAACCGATGGTTGGGTTCGGATGCGATACCATTCCAATTCTACCGTACAACCACAATACCTGAATTGGGTAAGGCTTAGCCAGAATTTTATATGGATTAGTGTGGGTTTCCTCGCGGGAGAGGTTTGAGCTGAGGCTACCTCTCAATGTTGTCCACCTATGAAGTGCCTAGGATGGCAGATGTCCATGGCTGGGAGGCCAAGCTCATAGGAGATGTGCTTGTACTAGGGTGTGTAATTGAAAGGTTATGATTGATTATCCGCATACTAATTATGATGATTCAGGGTTATCCCTGACGGATGGATCAAATTTTGTGGTGAAAGTGTACCACCTCTGCAGAGTGCCAAACTATTCGAATAGCCGCGTCCGCGGTCATGGACAATTGGAGTGGCCATACTGTTCCGTCATCAGATGTTTTCAAAATCAGTTTTAGAACATTAAATTAGGTTTCTTTACTTTTGAACTCAGCTTAGGTTTCAAATTAGCCCTTGCAAATAAACTTAGAGCTTAGCATTCCTACTAGAGCTACCTTACTTGTTAGTGATAGTTTGCGAGTACTTAAAGAGTACTCATGGCTTTGTCCCTGGCTATTCCCGTGGCCAGACTATGAAGAAGACTATCCGGAAGAAGGACAGTAGGACGGCTATGACAACTAGGACTATCTCCCATCGTCAGCATTGCATGTGACACTGAAGATGGAGCCCACCGCTATGCTATTTATTCTGCTGCTTGTTTGTATTAAGACTGGATCATGAGATCCTCTATTTTTGTAAAACCTTATTATGGTTTGTAGTGGATGATGTACTGTGATATCCAATCTGTTATGTCTCGCAAAAATGGTAATCCTGGGATTGCGAGGTATGGCATAATAGGCATCTGGGATTAAAAATCCGAGTGGTGACAAGTTGGTATCAGAGCCATCCTGACCATAGGAGACCCTAGTTAGAATGGACGTCCAAACAAAAACATAGTTTCAAAAACAAATGAAGTGAGTATTTATGAAAACCTATTCCCACTCTTATCCTTGAGATTCTTTCAAAAGAATTCATGTTCCTCAAAATTCTTACAATACTACATAAAAGATGACACACTTAATTATTGATACGGCCAGTTTGCATCACTATTCTATATCATAATTAACTATTATTCATTGATATATTTCATATTAAGAGATGATACTTACATAATTTCATCTGTTTTTGCATGGTTGATGACTTTTGGAGCATCGACCGCTGCAGTCATGATTCTGATGGAAAAGGGGCTGTTTGCAGGCGAAATTCGCGAAGATCAGAAAATCTAGGAAAATACATGGAATATCCTTATTTTGCAGAAGACGAAGAAAGCCAGAAGGGGAAGTGGAGATGGGCCACAGGGGGCCCACACCACCCCCTGGCGCGAGCCACCCCAAGCCGCACCACCAGGTGGTGTGGCCGCCCTGCTCCACTCCAGCCTCTCCTCTCTGGTGTATATTATCCCCCCGAAACCCTAAGACTCGAGGAGAGACCAAATAAAGATTTCGCCGCCTCTGCGGGGCGGAAAACACCGAGAGAGAAAGATCTCTCCGACAGACAGAATTCTACCGAGGGAATTGATTCCCGGAGAGGGGAGATCGTCGCCATCAACACCACCATCAAGCTGGACTTCATCAGAATCATCATCACCACCATCATATTCACCAACACCATCATCACCATCTCCATACCGTTGTAACAATTGGGTTCAATCTTGCATAGTTCTTAGGGGAAACTTTCCCGGTATTGATTACTCTTTGTAGTTGATACTATTGAGTGGAACCGTTGAATTATTTTATATGTTCAGATTGTTATACATCATTATTCCATCTCTGATCATGATCCATATGATGTCTTGTGAGTATTTCATTTAGTTCTTGAGGACATGGGAGAAGTCATGTTGTTAGTAGTTGAATTTTGTTGAGAAAGATTCAATGGTTTGTTAATTAAGTTGTGGTGTACTTCTTCAGTGGTGTCATGCGAACGTGGACTACATGACACTTCACCTATATGGGCCTAGGAATGCATTGTGTATTTGGCTACTAATCATAGGGGTTGCTGGAGTGACAGAAACCTGAACCCCCGTTAGGAAACCTTTGCACAGGGATGTCAGGGTCTTAAAGTTTAAAGCTATGGTTAGGTTTCTACCTTAATTAATTTATTGTACTTGTGGATGCTTCTAAGGGGTATAATCACAAGTATGTATTAGTCCTAGGAAGGTCGGTACATTAGCACAGGTTCACCCACACAACACTTAGCAAGCTAACAAAGATTAATCAACTAATATGAAGCAAAAGAACTTGACGATATTCCCATGTGTCCTCGAGACCGTTTGGTCATCTTAAGTAATATAACCGGCTTGTCCTTTTCTAAAGAAAGGATTGGGCCACTCGCTGCATTTATTCTTACTGTCTTCTATTTACTCGTACTTTATTTACTTGCATTATCAAAAACTCCTAAAAATCCGTTTGCTAAGTATTTTCAGAGAATTCCTGATCCATAGCACTAGCCAGCACCTTCTGCTCCTTGTTGGGTTTGACACCTTTACTTATCGAAAATACTGCGATACACCCCCTATACTTGTGGGTCATCAAAAATATTTCTGGCGCCGTTGCCGGGGAGTGAAGTGCTATTGGAGAGTGGAACTGGTAAAGGAAACTTCTAATGTGAGTATTGTTTACTTCTATTTTTTACTTTACTTTCAATATGGATAATTTGCTGAGTTTCTTATTTCGTAATGCTACTACCACTTCTAAGGTAGTAGATGAACCACCACCTACTGAGAATGATGCTTTTAAAATACCTACAAGAATTATTGATCGTGTTATGGATCACTACTATGTTGGAGATGGAACTGTCCATCCCGGTGATCATTTGCTCTTTATACACGAATTATGCGGGTTGTTCAAGTGTGAAGGTATTACAACAGATCAAGTCAAGATTATCACTAAAAGGAAGAGCTGAGAACTGATATAAGCTACTGAAGAATGCTCAATCTCTTGAATGGGAGGAAATAGTACTTCTTTTTTATTCAAAGTTTTATCCTCCTAGTGAGATTCATAAAGATCGGAATCAAATATACAACTTTTGGCCTCTTGATGGAGAGAGTACAGCTCAAGCTTGGGGGAGATTGAAGTTACTAATGCTCAAATGTCCCATTCATGAGCTCCCCAACAATATTATTATCAATAACTTTTATGCAAGGCTCCCTCTACATGATAAGGATTTATTGGATGTTTCTTGTGCTGGATCATTCACTCGCATGGAAGAAGAAGCTAAATGGGATCTTCTGGACCGTATTCAAGACAATGCTGATGCAAGGGAGAATGACAAAGGAAGAAAGTTAGGTATAAATTATGATTATGAATGCATTGAATCTTTTATGGGAACTGATGACTTTAAAAATATTAAAAATGCTTATGGTCTAGACTCTCAAGCTATTGCAACCTATTTTAAGGCTTTTGCTTCCTATATTGAAGTGCCTAAAAAGAAGTGGAATAAGTATCATGCACCATATAAAGATGTTGCTAAGTGTGTTCCTACAAGAAATACTAAAGTTTATACTGCTAATCATGCTTTACATGAACCTTTATATTGATAAAATACCTTTCCCAGTTAAGATAAAGGAACATTCTATGATAGCTAGTATGGTTAATGAAAGTACAAATAAAGTTGTTTAAACTGATAAACAAATGGATGACGAACCTATAATAGCAAATGTGAAGGACGTTGTCGCTAAATATGTAGAAGAGGGACACACTATCCTTTGTAAGGATTCCTCTAATATTGTTTCACAAAGTAGTGTTATAAGAACTAGTATTCCTGTGTTTTCTGTTAGAATAAGAGATCATTGCTAAGATGGTTCTTGTGATAGCTATATTATTGCGTTTATGCATGATACTAAAAGTTACTATGAGAGAGGGAAAATTGTTCTTATGCATCTCAATAATATCAAGTTTCCTCGTTTTATGCTTAAAATCTTTATGTTGCACTTGTTTTGCCTTCCTATGCTTGTAGCCTCTGGTTTCAACAACTTGTTTGTTTACAAAATTCCCTTGCATAGGAAGTGGGTTAGACTTAAACATGTGTATTTTTGCTTCTTAATGCTCTTTTTCAATTCAATTCATATTCTTATGTGAGCATCATTGAAATTATCATGCCCATCTTAATGGCTATAAAGAAAGAGCTTTTTGGGAGACAACCCTATTTATTTTTGCTTTCAGTTTGTTTTTGTTCTTTGAGTCTTGGAAGTTATTACTTCGGTAATAACCTCTCCTTATCCTTTTTGTTTGGTTTTTGTGTCAAGATCAACCCCTAATGAGAGAGAAGTAATATTTGGGGAAGTTGCTGTCCCAAAACTTATTTTTGTGCTTCACCGTAAAAATTCGTGAGAGATCTCTATATGTCGGTTTGAGCTGTAGTGTTTTCTTCTTCTGCCCCAGGTTGTTATTTAACTTTCGTTAGTTTTGCACTTTTTGATTTGAGCAACAGAAGATTTTCAAAAAAATTGATCTTTACCTGCTGGTCTGTTTTGATAGATTTTTCCATTCTTGCATTTGCTTCTTAAAACGATTTCCTTTTTGGATTCTTTTTGGGTTTTCGGAAGGAGTTGCTATAGTATGTTATGTTTTGATGGATTTCAGCTGAAATTGGACTAAGGTGTTGCTAATGAGAAATGTGTGAAGTTCTGTGTGAAAGATATTTCCAGGTTAGTGGAGAAAATGGTGAAATAAGAAAGTGAAAGGTTTCATGACTCCAGCAATATGTATATAAAGATGAATCTATTGATGTTATTCAAGTAGTGACTCCAGAATAATCTACTAAATACCAAATTCAGAGACCTACAGAGTCTGTGTTCGAATAGGTAACAGTTCTGGTAAGAAAAGTTCCACGAAAATTTTGTCCAGTTATATTTTTGCAATTTTTATCCAACAAGGAAATAAATGAAGTGAAAGAGGGACGGAAACGGAGCCTGGGTGGCACACACCACCCTGTGGCGCGGGCCCACCCCTGGCCGCGCCACCAGGGGGTGTGGCCACCTCGGACTCCGTCTCCGACCCGTTTTCTCCCAGTACCTTCCTTTTGTTGTAAAACTTCATAATATATAATCCCCCGGATCCCCCAAGGTTCGTATATCATGTTCTCGTCGTGTTTTTGTTTCTATCTATTTCTGTTAGGATCTATTCTTGAAAGTTTAGAAGCACAATGGTGTCCACCAAGGATAACGGAAAGGAGCCTATGGAGGAAGATCTCTAAGACCCGGGCAGGAGAAGGAGATCAAGAGTGATGATGAAGAGGAGGCAAAGCAAAGCCAACATCAAGACACCGGCACTACCATTGCAAGCATTGGAGTGGTGGGAAACCCTGCTAGGATTATGTCAACTGAAGGGAAGCCTCCTCGTCACTGTTCGGATCCATGGTCACTTCCCCCACACACCAAGAATTCTTTCCATACCCTTATCCATGAGCATCAATACCAGAATATACCCAAGGAGAAACTATCCTCCAATTGGGATTTTCCTCGTTCTAGCCATGCAGGAAAAGAAGACTTCAAGGAGGAAGAGTGGGGAAAGAACCGCAAGAGCTGGGATCCGCAACCCGACACGATCATGAGCCGCATCGAGCAAAACTTAGACTTGATTCGTACTCTCACCTTTGAGGTGGATGACTTGGGGAAATTGATCAAAAGGCTCATCAAGAGAATACCACCACCACCGAAGGAGTAATTGGTCATCAGGTTTTGGCATCCCCTTGGTTTGTTCCAAGCTTGGGGGAGTGTCGCGGTATCACATCACTATCTTCTATCTTTTTTCCTTTTTAGTAGAGTCATATCATGAATATAGAAGTTATAGTATAGGATGGTTTGCATTGTGGAAGTGTCCCCACTCTCGTTAGATATCTATGTATCCCTTGGTGTGATTTTCCGTTATGGATTATTAATGAGAAGTTCTATCATTTACTCTTTTGCATATCTTATATTAGTTTTCAATTCATGGTAATATTATTGATCTTGTTGTTAGTATTGGTATCACTTTGGGATCATTGAGTTAATTTAGTTGGTTTTGGCAAACCTGGCTCGGTCACTAGCATCACTATTTTTGAGAGTTGAATGAAAAAGATAAAAGTACTCTAAAAGAAATATAATTTCATCATCTTTCTTTCTTGATTTGCTCATAAGCTTAGTATTCTCTAGTTAAGATCTTTTGTGGAAAGATTGCATGTTTGTTTTTATCACTTGTATGTTTGTTTGTTTCCTTCAACTCTTATACTTGCTACCCAGTCTTGCTAGCCAGAAACCTGTACTGAGATGGAATTCTTCTCGTGCATCCAATCCTTAAACTAAAACCTATGGCATTTCTGTCCACCATACCTTCCTCTTAGCATTATTGCTATTCCAAGTAAATTCATGTTTTTATCTACCTTCCAAAAGTAAACTTGTTATGTGAAAATTAGTGATTAAAGCTCTCACGAACTAGATGGCACACTTTACTTTCTTGCATCTAATAAACTTGAACCATTGTGTCCATCTTTGTTGTGTATATGCTTCCGCTTTATAAGTTGAGGTTAGCAGAACCATGTATCATGGGGAAAGCTTTGAACACTGCATTGGTGCTTTGTACCTAGTTGATATCATGTTCGTTTGCTTATGGATCCCGACGGTGTGAAATAAAAGGGGAACTTGTAATATCATGGAGTTTGCATGTGTGTTAGAGAAACGCCTGGGCCGCTAGCCTAAGCCATGCCTAATCATGGTGGAAACTTGCAGCATAACTATAATGAGCATTCTATGAAGCATCCTCAATAAAAACCTATGCAAATAGCAAATAAAAAGATCGCTGAGATGCTCATTGTCTGCTTGCCTTGTCATTTTGATTATGGGATAGCTCTTGTATCATGTGCAAGGGGTACCCCGCTGGCGGTTCTCTATGATACACATGTATTTACAATGACAAGAACTTACTTGTGACTGAGGTTGAGTAGCATGAGGTTCGGTCTTCGTAAGTAAGGGGCATGAGACTTTGATTTATAACTTGTCAAGCATATCCTCTTAGTTGTGTCACTTTATCCTTAATCACCTAAAGATGCTTATTATAGGGGCAATGAGAGCTGATAGCTAGTAAGTACCATAATTTTTGGAAGCTCTTTATGAAACTTGAAATCCCTGCTTCCCTCTGTGAAGGGCCTTTCTTTTACTTTTTTTGTTGAGTCAGTAAACCTATTCCCTTCTATCTCAGCAAGTAATTTGAGTTGTTGTGTTTCATTCATTCATATGATTTATTCAATCATGTTTCTTATGTTCCTTGTTTTGCAGTTTGCTCTTATCTTGGTGTATACTACTTTGAAAGCTATCATTGAAAAAACAAGTTATTTGTGAACTCCTACAAATTGTCAACTATTCTTCGACCAAGAGCTAAGTTTGCCATTACCATCTATGAATTACTTTATGTATCTTTATTTGTGTTTCCTTTACCTATTGCAAGTTAAGTTATATAATGGTGAGTTGTCTTCTATTATGATCTATGTATTGATGAATGTGATGCTTCTTGTTTGTATTCTTTTATCGACTCTTCACTCCATAAACCTGAGGCCATGTTTATTGAGCTCAGTTTCGCTTGGGTACAAGCGAAGTCTAAGCTTGGGGGAGTTGATACGTCCATTTTGCATCACTATTCTAAATCATAATTTACTGTTATTCATTGATATATTTCATATTAAGAGATGATACTTATGTAATTTCATCTGTTTTTGCATGTTTGATGACTTTTGGAGCGTGGACCGCTGCAGTCATGATTCTGATGGAAAAGGGGTTGTTTGGAGGCGAAATTCGCGAAGATCAGAAAATCCAGGAAAATACATGAAAAATCCTATTTTCACAGAAGACGAAGACAGCCAAAAGGGAAGCGGAGATGGGCCACAAGGGGCCCACACCAACCCCTGTCGCGGGTCACCACAGGCCGCGCCACCAGGTGGTGTGGCCGCCCTGGTCCACTCCAGCCTCTCCCCTCTGGTGTATATTATTCCCCAGAAACCTTAAGACTCGACGAGCGACCACATAAAGATTCCGCCGCCTCTGTGGGGCGGAAAACACCGAGAGAGAAAGATCTCTCCGGCAGACATAATTCTGCCGGGGGAATTCCTTCCCAGAGAGGGGAGATCGTCGCCATCAACACCACCATCAAGCTGGACTTCATCAGGATCATCATCATCACCATCATCACCACCATCATCTTCACCAGCACCATCATCACCATCTCCATACCGCTGTAACAATTGGGTTGAATCTTGCATAGTTCTTAGGGGAAACTATCCCGGTGTTGATTACTCTTTGTAGTTGATGCTATTGAGTGGAACCATTGAATTATTGTTTATGTTGAGATTGTTATACATCATTATTCCATCTCTGATCATGATCCATATGATGTCTTGTGAGTAGTTCATTTAGTTCTTGAGGACATGGGAGAAGTCATGTTGTTAGTAGTGGAATTGTGTTGAGAAAGATTCAATGGTTTGTTAATTAAGTTGTGGTGTACTTCTTCTAGTGGTGTCATGTGAACGTCGACTACATGACACTTCACCTATATGGGCCTAGGGGAATGCATTGTGTATTTGGCTACTAATTGTAGGGGTTGCCGGAGTGACAGAAACCTGAACACCCGTTAGGAAACCTTTGCACAAGGGATGTCAAGGTCTTAGAGTTTAAAGTTGTGGTTAGGTTTTCTACCTTAATTACTTTCTTGAACTTGCGGATGCTTGCAAGGGGTATAATCAAAAGTATGTATTAGTCCTAGGAAGGTCGGTACATTAGCACAGGTTCACCCACACAACACATAGCAAGCTAACGAAGATTAATCAACTATATGAAGCGAAAGCACTTGACGATATTCCAACGTGTCCTCGAGAACGTTTGGTCATCTTAAGTAATACAACCGGCTTGTACTTTGCTAATGAAAGGATTGGGCCACTCGCTGCATTTATTCTTACTATCTTTTATTTACTCGTACTTTATTTACTTGCATTATCAAAAACTCCTAAAAATCTGTTTGCTAAGTATTTGCAGAGAATTCCTGATCCATACCACTAGCCAGCACCTTCTGCTCCTCGTTGGGTTCGACACTCTTACTTTTCGAAAATACTGTGATACATCCCCTTTACTTGTGGGTCATCAATAACCTCACTAACTTACTTATCCTAAATTCTTATAGATGGAAGTTCAGTACTGCAAGTTCCACCAGTTGGGAAATGGATGCCAACTGATCTTCGAGAGGGATCATGATGCACTATCTGGGTACCTGGAGCGCCCGCATCTGGAATTCTTCGGAGCTCAACTCAATGACCACCTAGGAGGATATTTATAATGGCTGATAGTTGTTGATCTTTGAGGCAGGATGGCAGCATCTCTTTCTGACAAGATTCAATTCACCGTGAGAGAGAACAACTGGCTAGATGGATTAGCCAGGGCAATGCATGAAGCTCTCGCCCGTCTTTGTGGAAAGAACATCAACTTGATCGAGGGAACTCACTTTGCTCACTATGGAAGGCGTGATTCTATGGGAATGCCATTGGAATGCCAAGTCACCCAGAGATGAAGCGCCAGTTGGAGAACCTTGACTTCCTGCTGTATGATAGGCAGAAGGAATTGCACAATGCTCGAGCTTACGCCAACCACAACCTTTCCATTGCCGCCCAAAAGGCCCAGACCTTCGCCCTGCTCGTCAAGGATCGTCAATCACTTTGCCGGCAATGCGAGTAGAAGGATCGCACCATCGCTCGTCTTCGCAAGAAGGTGGCCGACCTCGAGAAGACCATCCAGGAGCAAGAAGCTCAGCTTGCAGCAAAAGAAGAAGAAGAAGAAGACATCTAGGGGGATATTCACTCATACCTCAGTGATTACAATGACTAACTGGAGGATGATGCCATGGACTTCAACACCGACGATGATGACTCTGACTTCATCGATGATGAGTAGATGCACTTGATCACTACCATAGGAGTGAGATGTATTGGTCCCATTGTATCTTAGCTTCACATAATGGTTCTTAAAACCATTTGTTTTCCTTTTATGTTGTGTTGTGTGTGTGTGTTTGTATCGTGTGCTTTTCTTGAATGAATGAATGAATGAATGAGAAGTGTTAGTTTGCCAAATCTGAGTCAAACTCAAAGTTTTACCTTTTGAAAAAAAAACCATGAACCCTAGAACTTTCGCTCTTACCCCTTTATCTATCTCAATCTTCAGATGATTCGTGGAAGCCCCGGAGGAAGCAGCTCATCACAGGATCCGATGTTGTAGATTCTGCAAATGCTAGTTTCCGACCGTGAAGCTAGTAGAGTAGAGCGCCAAGCCAACCTGGCCACCCTGCAATAGATAGCTCAAATGTCCCACAATAATCAAGGCCAAGGAAATCAGGATCATCATGGATCCAAGCTTAAGAACTTTCAGAATACCAATCCCCCTATCTTTAGCAAGTCTGAAGACCCACTAGATACAGATGATTGGTTACAAACCATGGAGAATAACCTAGAAGTAGCAGGAGTTGAAGCAAATGAGCAAGTACTGTTTGCCACCCACTATCTGGCAGGAGATGCAAGAGCCTAGTGGAATAGCACCCGTACTATGAACCACGGGCAAGTGATGATGTGGGAAGCTTTCAAGACCAAGTTTCTCTGCACCCATGTACCGTAAGGTTTAGTCACTAGAATGAGAGATGAGTTCAGAGAACTGAAGCAGGGCAGGATTACTGTAGTAGAGTACCGTGATAGATTTCTGTCTCTCGCTAGGTATGCACCTGATGAGATCAATACTGAAGCCAAGAAGAAGGAGAGATTCCTGAATGGATTGCATGATGAGATGCAAACGGTGTTAATCAATATTCGTTTTGAAGATCTCAGAGAGCTAGCCAACCCTGCATTCCAGATGGAAGGGAAGATTAACCAAGCCAATGACAATCGCAAGCGCAGAATGATGCACCAGAGTGGATCCAACCTTGTTCAGAAGTATCGCCCCAACCCGTCTGCAGGATATGCCACAAGGAACAACAGACCCCCAATGTCTCGTCCAAGCTACCCCAATCGTAGCGGAGGAAATATGAAGTCTGGAGGAAACCACAACAACAACCCCGGCAACTCCAACAACTTCAACCATGCACCGCCCAAGTCCAACAACAACAACAATACTGCCCCAAGGACTAGAAGCAATGTCGTGCCTGTTGCAGCCAAAGACAAGTCCCAGATAACTTGCTTTGAATGTGGAGTCAAGGGTCACTACTCCAACGAGTGTCCCAAGAAGCTTGCAGCCACCACCAATGTGAATGCCCCAGCCCAGCAGCAACGCCGTGTTCAGCCTGGAAGAAGATTGGCCCCCAAGAACTCTCTGAACCGCTACGGCCGTCTATTCCACATGAAAGCTGAAGAATCCCAGGAAGCGCCAGATGTCGTGCTGGCTATGTTTTCTGTTAACTCAGTATTAGCAAGGGTGTTGTTTGATTCTGGAGCATCGCACTCGTTTGTTACAGAAGAATTGGCATGCTCTAGTAAGATTCAGCCAACCAAATTGAAGCATGTCATGATAGTTCAAATACCCGGTTCAACCACCAAAGCTAGAAACATTTGCAAGGTTGTACCTATCAGAATCCATGGGATAGATTTTTATGCTAATCTAATAGTACTTGGAACCAAAGGTTTGGAAGTAGTACTAGGAATGGATTGGACGTCAAAACATAAAGGATTGATAGACTGTGCCAAGAAATCCATAACCATGACCAGTAGAGGATATATCTGAAACCTTACCCCGTCAATTCAAGTACAACAAGAGTCTAGCCCTACCAACCATAGACCAAGTCAGAGTAGTCTATGAATACACTGACGTATTCCCAGGTGAATTTCCCGGTATGCCCCGGATCGGGATATCGAGTTCATTATTGAACTAATTCCTGGAATTGGACCCATAACTCAGAGACCCTATAGTATGAACCCCTCTGAATTAGTGGACCTGAAGAAGCAACTAGATGCTATGGTGGCAAAGGTTTGATTCAACCAAGCGCATCACCATGGAGATCGCCCGTTCTATTTGTGGACAAGAAGGATGGAGGTAACCGTTTGTGCACAGATTACCGGAAGATGAATGATGTGACCATCAAGAACAAATACCCACTGCCAAAGATTGAGGAACTGTTTGATCAGTTGACTGGCGCTAAAGTGTTTTCTAAGATTGATCTTAGAATTGGTTATCATCAACTCAAGTTCGTGCAATAGATATTCCAAAGACCTCCTTTACTACCAGATATGGGTTATATGAGTATACCGTCATTTCTCTTGGATTAACCAATGCCCCCGCTTATTTCATGAATCTCATGAATAAGATTTTTATGAACTTCCTAGATAAGTTTGTCGTTGTTTTTATCGACGATATTCTTATCTATCCCAAGTCAGAAGAAGGCCATGAGCTACATCAGAGAACCATCCTTGAAACCCTGAGAGAACATCAGTTGTATGCCAAGAACCCAATTTACCTCAAGATTTTGGTAGAAAGTCCAAGAAGGATTAGGAACCAAGTTGAATTTCAGCATAGCTTATCACCCGCAAAACGATGGACAAACTGAAAGAGTCAACCAAATCTTAGAAGATATGTTGAGAGCTTGTGTGCTAGAGTATGGATCAAAATGGGAAGATTGTCTGCGTTTTGCAGAGTTCTTATACAACAACAGTTATCAAGCCAGTTTGCAAATGGCCCCATTTGAGTTCTTATATGTTAGGAAGTGTCGTACCCCTTTGAATTGGTTGCAAGTAGGAGAGAGTTAGATTTTCGGACCCGACATCCTACGAGAAGCTGAAGAGAAGGTTCACAAAATCCGTGAGCACCTCAAGACCGCCCAATCCAAACAGAAGAGTTATGCTGACAAGAGACGAAGACACCTGACTTTCAATGTCGGA
The DNA here is from genome assembly GCA_910589775.1 of Avena eriantha. Taxonomy (NCBI): domain Eukaryota; kingdom Viridiplantae; phylum Streptophyta; class Magnoliopsida; order Poales; family Poaceae; genus Avena; species Avena eriantha. Next base: position 17,628,768 of record OU342746.1, read on the forward strand.
GATTTTGTGTATCTCAAAGTTTCGCCATTGAAGGGAACACAACGTTTTAGTCTGAAAGGAAAGTTAGCCCCCAGATATATTGGACCCTTCAAGATTCTGAATCGCCGAGGAGAAGTATCGTATCAACTAGAACTGCTAGAGGAGATGTCAGCCGTCCATGGTGCGTTCCATATCTCGTTACTTCGCAAGTGCTTAGAAGTTCCGGAGAAGACCGAAGTATTCAAGAATATCGATCACCGAGCCATAGGTATCAACAAGAATTTGACATATCGTGAAGTGCCCATCCGTATCTTGGAAAAAGCCTTCCGAACCACCAGGACCCGGAGTATCAAGTTTCTCAAGATTCAATGGAGCAACCATACCAAAGAAGAAGCTACCTGGGAGCGAGAAGATTACATTAGGACAGAGTTTCCAGATCTCTTTAATTCCTAGTTTTCTTTCTTAAATATCAGGACAAGATTTTGTTTAAGGAGGTAAGGTTTGTAACATCCCAAAACTTTAATCAAGGTGATCAAGATCCAAATCATCCAATTTAGGGTTAAGAAAAACTTTTTATCATTAAAATAAGTAGGAATGCCTATGTGTGTTGGCATTAATATAGAATTGTTTGGAAATGCCATGTTTGATTGATCTATATGTTGTGAAATGGTTGAAAGGTCGAATGGGCATGTTCGGGCGGCTATCTGGGGCTGGGTTAGGTGCTAGGAAGATAGAGGAGAGTTGAGGGGGTCAATTGGAGGACCCACAACCACCGCGCGCCGCGTCGAATGCTGCTTCTGCTGCGTAGAGCGTCGACCATTTCTGACCAAACGCGACTGCCCCTAGCCGTGCCTTTATGCCATAGAGGACCGCTAGGAGACCGCGCAACATCCCCTACCTCCAGCCGCGCCGCTAGCACCCTGTAGGCGCGTCGCCACCACCGCCAGACCATGCCGCACTGCCCCATCGTCGAGCCTATAAAAGGAGGCCTCCCCCAGCCTCATTTCTCACACCACTCAACTCCCCTCTCACCACTAAGCCTTCCCCACGTCTTCCCGGAGCCAATCGGGCCCTCAGTCGCCGGAATTCCACCGGAGCTGGCCGCAGCAGAGGAGAAGAGGCGCCGCTGATTGCGACTGCCCCAGGAGCCACCGCGACCATGCCTAGAACCATCGTCCACCAGTTTGATCGCCCCCATCACCACATCCAGCTGGAGCCTGGTAAGCCCCCGTAGACCCCCCACTATGCCGTGTTAGGGTTTGATCTCACCGGAGCTGTTCACCGGAACACGATGAACCACGGCCGTCGATTTCTGTTCTAATCACACGATTGATATGGCCTCGTACCGTTTCGGGATTTAAGTGTCGCTGACATGCAGGACCCCCTGTCAGTCGCCCTCTACGCCACATAGCGCACTGGGCCGGCCCATTTCTTTTCCCGCGCTATCCCATAGATTCAAATAGAGGTTTTTTATTTAGGTTTAAACTAGATTCTGTCCACTTGTTTAAAAATCATTTTAGAGAGATCCACTTAACCAAAATGCATGATTCAAATTTTGCTAGAAAGGAAATTAAGTTATTTATCCAAGCCCGTTGGATTTAAATCATTTGGAGTTGGAGATCACATATAGCATAAATGTAGGGCCCCCGGATGAATCATAAATGTAGGGCCCCATGATCAATGAGCCGTGGAACATAACTGACAAGTATGATTACAACATCCGAGATATACCGAATCACAAGATTTACCTAAATGCCGTTATGGCTATACAATCTTCAGCAGCAGAACATCATTACGCGCAGAGCCCAATCATGCCTCAACCTACAGGCAACTGACTGGGAGGACGTCCTAGCTCGCATAGCCATCAACTTCATCCTCTTCTAGATATCTGACCAAGTTAATAGCCAGGGACAATGCCAGTAAGTACTTTGAATGTACTCGCAAACCACCTTAAGATAACAATAATAACAAGCGGGTATGCAATAAGGCTGTGCTAGTAGGAGGGCTCCAAGAGAGGTTCTTTTCTCAATTAGTTTCTCTTGTAGATATAACATCTACATATCTTTGTTGAAATCTTTTGTAAACCATTTTGGAAACCTTTTTGAAAAGTTTTGGAAACACTAGGATTGGCGTACCCATTTGTTCCCGTCCTTAGGTCGTCCCACAACCAAACTCTTTTCTTCTCCTTCCGACTATCCCATGGTCAAAACATTTCCAAAGACATTTCTTTTCCGAAATCCATTTTGAAAAAAAACCATCACCGCTCTATAGAAGTTTTTCCAACCCGTCCATAACCGCGGACACGGCTATTCGAATAGATTTACACTCTACAGAGGTTGTACACTTTACCCACACCATCCGGGTACACTACCCTGATCTTCACCGATCGTGGGTCGATTAACCGATCAAGACTCTCCGGATGCCCACTCCAATATAAGTGCCTACCCTATGAGTGTTACTCCCCTCAAAACCGGGACGTCGGGTACAAAGGACCAACCGGAGCGCTTTTTCCACTTCTCGAGTGTGCGCTTTCAATGGGGGGCTCATAGTAATGCTTGGCTACCCATAGACAGTTTGTTCCTTCTCTAGGTCAATGTCCCACATGGACCTCTATGGGAGAAGGCCCAGCCTCCGGGGATCGTGATCCCCTGTAGTAGTTGCGAGGCAGCTTGTACCAGAGTAGACAACAATCAAATCCAGCCCTATCCCATTCCAGAGTAATGTGGTTGCACATGGTTAAGTTGTCATAGCTAAACTACAAAGAACCGGGTGCATTTTTGTAACCCTTTTTCCTCCAGCTTTCCTTTAGCATTTTGTAACACAAAAACCTTTTTCTTTCTCAACATCTCTTGGGAGGTCCCACCTCACCAAGGTTTTATCATAAAACATTTGGTAAATTTTTTTCCGGGGTCTTCACATCCTCTAGCTTTGCTTTGGCTAAAACATGATCTCCAAAAGGGGTATGGTGTATTAGACCATCTATTCCACTACGGACAAGTATGTATCACCAAGGGGGTTGTACTTAGTAGTACCAAGGTGTCATAGTTCGGAGGAGCCAAACAACTACCATATATACATCAACATATAGCAAACAATGCAGTTTTGATAAAAAGTAAGTAAAACATGCATAAGTAAAACCGTAGGACAAGGCTTATGAGCAAGAAGGTGGCTTGCCCGATGATCAGCCATATGGCAACATGTCCCTGGACTTCTTCTTAGAATACCATAATCAACACAAGGCATACAAGCGCCAATACAATACAACAAGCAATTGAATAATACCGAATTAAGATTCAGATGGTTTTGAGAGGATTGGATTTAGGAGATTGAGATGGCCTTGGAGAAGGGGATGAACATCCCTTAGGGGTTATTATTGAGGAACTACCTAAGGGAGGGTTTTGGACCAAGGATTGGTTCTGTATGATATCAATATACAAAAATGATATCTACAAATAGGTATTAAAGTAACAAGACCAACAAAAGTGGTTTCAAGATTTTATCACTTTTCTTTAATTTCTTATGAATTTTATAGTGATAATGGCTCTAGTTTTAGGAAATAATTCACCAGAAAAGTTCTGGACCTCCAAAAATTATTTCCTTGGATGGTTCAGTCGGTTCTTATGTACTTGTTCACTGAGAGTTGGGTTCATGCCAAAATATTTAACAGAATGCCCTCAGGATATTCCCAAAGCAGTTCTATAGACAACTTGTCTTTTTCACCAGATTAAATTTACAGTAGCTTTTGATAGGAAACCAATGCCACGTGGTAGGTATTTTGAATACCTTTCTGTAGGAATTGGATTCACTCCTTTTGGAGTTGACAAACTCCTTTAGTGATTTTTCTATTTTCATAACCCTATACAGAGATCATTAATTCACAAAAATTAAGAAGACCCTCAATAAGATTTGATCTCCTGGATTTTGCTAGACCTTAGTGTACCACATCATAGAGAGTTGGAATTGGGTCAATACCTCTGTTGGTTTGGCCTAGAGAAAATCCTAAAGTCAGATACTAACATTTTTTGTTATTTTTACTATAGACAAACTACTGTTCACCTTGGCATGAGATCTATGCTGATTGATTGGTATAGCAATTACCTTCCAGGGGAACTTTGATTTCTTCCAAATGGGTATGTACAAATCCCTGAGGAATTTATTTAGTGCAGAGGACAACTTTTAGTGGATTAATTTCCAATAATTAAGGAAAACTATTTTTGGCAAAAGACCAGTTCTGCATGCTTAAGAGAACAGTCAGGAACATTAGGAAATTTAGATCTTGTCAAAAGGAGTTGTGCTGCATTTTCTAGAGGATTTAAACTAAAATCCACAGTTTCTGGATCTGAGAAAATGATTAAAAGGTCAGGGGCTGGGCTGGGATCTAGGGGCTACTGGGATGGCCGGAGGGATTTCGGCCCATGGTGCGCGAGGCTCGCCCGGGAGGAGCGTTTGAACTCCTGCGGGCTGGGGCCCGGCTATCGGTGACCTGGGGCTGGCGAAGGGGTATCAGCGGCGATGGGTAGAAACCCTAGGGGGGTTACGGGGAGGCTCACCGGGGGCTCGGGAGGCGGCCAGTATGTGCGGAGGCAACGTGGCGCTCGGCGGCGACCTCGGCAAGGGGCGGAATGGCCGGGGAGGTGTGCATGTAGACGTCAAGGGTGCTGGGAGACGCGGGTGTCGGTGGCGGTTCTGGCGATGGGCGGAAGAGCTTGGTTTGACGCAGGGACGCCCCGTGCGCAAGCATGCTCCCGGAGCTAGTCTCGGTGGTCGCCGGAGTTGGTTCCTGCGGCGGTTAGGAGCCCGGAAAACGGGTGGAGTTAGACTCAGAGGGTCAAGGGGATCTCAGTAAGGGAACATGCAGAGCGGAGGGAGCTAGGGAGAGGGAGCTTAGCTCTATTCCATGGAGGAGGCCGAAGCTCTCTTCTTCCCTCTCTCGGGTAGCTCAGAATAGGGGAGAGGGAGTGGTGGACAGGGGAGGTGAGTGAGGGTGAGAGGAGGCATAGAGTGGGGAGAGCTGGGTGGCCTGGGATATTTAACCTGAGGGGGAGAGGTCCATGATGGACTTGTTCCATGGGGAGGACAAGAGGAGGGAGCTGGCCATCCATTGGGCGTGGAGGGTGGTGGAGAGAGGGTGGAGGTGTTATCTGGGGTCGTGCTTAGGGCAGAGGGGCAGTGGGGCTGCTGTCCTAGGCTTATCTTTCCAATGTACACAATAAAGTCTTGACCCTCTCTCTCCTTCTAAGTACTAATGACAGGTGAGGGGTGTACTACTAGGGTTTCGACCAGGAGTGAGATGGGTGTTGGCGAGAGGTGCTGGTCAAGCTTTTGATGAGGATTGGAGGTGGTTTGAATAGTGGATTTGATTAGTTGGCATAATTGGTCAATTTAATGGTTATGAGCGAAGTACAGGGATGTAATATTTATAAAATGAGGGAGTGGTACTAGTGGGTAGATACAGTCAAGGTACCCCTCCTAGAATTATTTGAGATTTTTCAAAGGAGTGTTAGTCCACTTAAATCCATTTACTCAAAAACTGCAGAAGTGAAGTATTGGAGATCATTTGATATTTTCACATTGGACCTTGTTAGATTTTGATGTGAGGGGGTCCCAAATGAGAATACACACTTAGGATAATTTTCCCAAGATTTATTGGAGGATGAAAGTATTTAAAACAATTATTATTACAATTCAGCCATTTAAGAAAATGGGCAAAAAGAAATAATAAAGGTCTTCAAAAATATTTATTTTTGAGGTGGGAATATAGGGTATGATATATGGGCCTCAAAAGTGCTTATAGTTGGGGAAGTGTTTTGGAAAAAACCAAACTTTCCTTTGGAAAAGGAGTTTTGGAGATTTTGACTATTAAAGAGATTTATTAGATTTGGAGCCATAATAATTATGGATAATATTTGATAAATCTTTATGATCAAGGTATATGATGTATACAAGGTTCAGAAATCATTTGCAACCTTGGGAATTGGAAATCCAACTTGAATTAGATGGAAAAACAAGGAATTGATGATCTAGGGTGATGTTATTTTTATACCACCAAAACCTTGTTGGATCTTGGTGCTCAGAGCTTACCTTGATGCAAGGGATAGATGGATAGTTAGAACAAGTCATATATATGATCATGGAAGAAGTAGTTTGGATTGGTTACATTTGAGGTGGTCTAGAAGTGATGGCAAACTTTGTTGAAAATAAGGCTGCCATACCACATGAGTCATGATGCCTTATAAACCATGTTGGTTTAGGAAGCACAAAGATCCACTTGGAACAAGTTAAGTAGATATTGATAGATCTGTAAGAGTAGAACACAACCATGAAAATAGTTGGTCCATAGAAGGTTGGATGATGGTGTGAGCTTCTGTCAAATTAGGCATGATGACTAGATTTGCAGGAAAAGTTATTTTCTTGCCTACAAAACTATCAAGTACAAGTGGTTGGGAGGTTGATCTAACCAAGGGAAAGAGTGGGACTTGGTAGTCCTTAGGATGTTTAACATTATGGTTCAAGTGAATTTCTAAAAATGCACATGGTTTGATGAAGGGAGGCATTCAAAAAGGTGATGCCGAATTAGTTTCTAGACAGTAAAAATTTGGCAGTTTTGAGGATTTTGACTAGTGTATGAGAGGGAATGTTTTTGGATGCGTTGCAAGGTACCCAAGAATCATCAAGTGGATGTTGTTGAAGTGTGGGAAGAGTATGAAAGATCCATTCTTGATATTGTTCTTCATTGACTTGGAAACTTCTAGAAGGGATCACTTCAGAATTGATCTACTTAAGGGTTTTAGATGATCACCTGGTGGCTAGAGATCAGATCCACCTTGTATTATTTCTTAGGGTTTGGTGATCTTAAAGTATCTTTATCCTAGATGATGAGCTCCTATATTAGCTCATACTACCTCCTAAGCAATCAAGTCAAACAGCAGATCAAGGCAACTCATCTTACAGACAATGCAAACCTACTACTAGGGTTACCATCGAGCCTAGCTTGAGGTAAGGATGGGGAATTTTGAAAGGTTGGAGTTTGAGTAAGGTAGGAGTCCTTGGTATCTCTACCAAGAGTAGAATTCAAAAGTTTTATATAAGGTTTTGAGAATCCTAGAGGTAGGAGTATCATATGGCATACACTCACAGGCACAAGCACAAACAAACCGCAAGCAAACAATGCACCAATAAACCAGAAAAAGTTTGTTCCCCCTGATTTTTGCATTCTGGACAACTAATCAGGGTTGCTGAAATTGGGATGTTACAGACCTTTCCCCCTTAAAAGAATCTCGTCCCGAGATTCAGGGGAGTAGGGTTAGGGGATTTTGAGTCAAGGTTAGGGCTACTGGTTTCAAGCGTGCTATCTTACGCTACCCGTCCTTGGGAAGTGGTTACTATGTCGTTGAAGTTGAGCTTCAGTCTTCCGGGATGCACGGAGAGTTGAGTAGAGTCTAGTCCCGATTGTGAGGAATGATCTGCTATTCATCGGGGCTCGATGCCTTGAAGACTTAGTCTTGGCAGGCTACCTCGATTCTGAACTTCACGGAGTACTCGTCGGAGGATAGAATCTACAGCCTGGTGTACCTTCCTCTAAAGATCCACAACTCTTCCCTTAGGAGCGTAGCGTATCCTTTTAATGATGTTGGGGTCAAAACTCTTGAGTTTGCTTCTGGCAAAGAGTTACTCTATTTTTGTGGGAAAGACGCAGTCTTTCCCCCTTAGGATTACACTAGGACAACTCGGAGATAGCACATTCCTTTCTTCTTGGAGTCGTAGAATCTTCAGATGGTCCACGAAGCTATCTCTTACGGGGCTTAGATATACTACCCATATCCATACTTGGCCTATGGGAGTTGTTGGAGTCTCACATCCTCTAAGCGATTGGAACTAAACGGTTGGCGATCTTGGGGTACTTTAGGTATGTCTTCAGCTGAAAAAGCGAAGGGATTTCGTAGAATCTTCAGTTAGTTTTGCTTCAGATGTCTCACGGGTTGTTATTTGGTGAGAAGGTGTCAAATCTGGCGGTCTTTCTGAAGTATCCTTGGGTAGATAATGTTCTGAGGATTGAGTGGAAAGACGTAGTCTTTCCACGTTAGAGCTTCACTAACGTGTTTTAGGAGTGGTGTGAACCTTCTGTCTGGGATTGCTGCCCGACGGTTAGCAGAAAGTTGGCTTCTTTCTGGGTCTTGATTGGAGTCTTCGAGTGACGCCCTATTCTCATAAACCTTGGTGGGGGTGGTTTCCTAACGCAGCCTTTTAGCTCAAGGTGAATTAGCGGTTTGCGACTCTTCTTGTTAGTAGTTAGTCAGGGTTGAAGCAGTAAGCGTCGGGTAAGCGATCTTCATTGGTATTTCTTGCGTTAATTCTGCTTAATGGCGGAGTGGACTCGTTGTCTTTACGCTTCCTAATCATGTCACTTTAGGGGGTGGTCTAACCTTCTAGGGAGGATCATTCCGTTAGTTTGGGTAGGGTCGACTAGATTAGTTAGCCTCCTGAGGTGGATAGAAGCTCTAATATACCGAAGGTTAGCGTAGTTAGGTCGTCACTTCTTGTCCTGGTTGACTTATCGGGTGGTTTCCTGTGGATATTGAGGATCCTTCGGTGATCGACTTCCGGCTTCAACGAGATTGTTGTTGTAGTAGATCGAGGAACAAGGGAGTGTGGTGCTATTGACGAGTCTTGCGAGGTGAGTTTGACGAGGTATGCTCTCCTGCTGAGGTGCAATCTTCGAGTTGATGCTGACTTGACGATGTTGAACTCCTGGTTCTTACGATGCTTTTCCTCTCATATACTCTCAAGGTTAGTGTGGGTCTCATTATCGACATCTAACATAGGGGTTTCCTGAGTTACTAGGTGGGTTATCGCTCCTCGAGTCACATTTTTAAGGAGGTCAAAGCAAACCAGAGCATATAAACAAGGCAAACAGAGCAAAGAGGGTGGCCATATCCTCGCCAAACATCAGACATAAAGCAACACCTGTGGCACTTAGGCAAGCAAACATAGTCAATGTTAGGGACCAAGGAGTTAACTACAGTCAATCCTATCTTGGGACTATTGTCCCTAGATATCGTCTTTCTTCAAGTCGGAGTCACCATCTTGCAGATGAATCCTTCGTCGTATGTTGGACGCTTCTTTATAGTGCAACATCCGATGTCTTCTGATTGTGAAGATTCCATTGGTATAGCGATATTGTAGTCTCCTTGTGTTTGCTGGTAGTTGCTTGTCTTCATCTTGTTCTCATTGTCTTCACCGTGTTCTGGATCCTAGTTATTTAAATTCCGTAGGTTTGAAGTTTGGAAGAGAGTTGGAGGAAACCATTTTCAAAAGCATTTACTTAGAGTAAGAGAAGAAGTAGAACTTTTTGAAACTCATTGAGCAACTAGTTTTCGGAAGCCGGGGTTTTCAAAATAAGGTTACTGTCTAACGACCATGCTAACTAAGGTTCTCCTACAGTTAGGATGGCTCTGATACCAAGTCTGTAGGGCCCCCGGATTAATCATCCGAGAAATTCCTGTTATGTATATATCAATGTTCCCATGATCAGTGAGCCGTGGAACATAACCGACAAGTATCATTACAACATCCGAGATATACCAAATTACAAGACTTACATAAATGCCATTATGGCTATACCATCTTCAGCAACGGAACATCATCACGCATAGAGCCCAATCATGCCTCAACCTATAGGCAACTGACTGGGAGGACATCCTAGCTCGCATAGCCGTCAACTTCATCCTCTTCTGGATATCTGACCAAGTTATTAGCCAGGGACAATACCAGTGAGTACATTGAATGTACTCGCAAACCACCTTAAGATAACAATAATAACAAGAGGGTATGCAATAAGGCTGTGGTAGTAGGAGGGCTCCAAGAGAGGTTCTTTTCTCAAGTAGTTTCTCTTGTAGATATAGCATCTACATATCTTTGTTGAAATTTTTTGTAAACCATTTTGGAATCCTTTTTGAAACGTTTTGGAAACACTAGGATTGGGGTACCCATTTGTTCCCGTCCTCAGGTCGTCCAATGACCAAAATCCTTTCTCCTCCTTCTGACCATCCCATGGTCAAAACCTTTCTCCTTTACGACCATCCCATGGTCAAAACATTTCCAAAGCCATTTATTTTCTAAAATCCTTTTTGAAAACAAAACCATCACCGCTCTATAGAAGTTTGTCCAACCCGTCCATAACCGCGGACACGGCTATTCGATTATATTTACACTCTGCAGAGGTTGTACACTTTACCCACACCATCCGTGTACACTACCCTGATCTTCACTGATCATGGGTCGAGTTACCGATCAAGACTCTCTGGATGCCCGCTCCAATAGAAGTGCCTACCCTATGAGTGTTACTCCCCTCAAAATCGGGACGTCGGGTACCGAGGACCAACCAGAGCGCTTTTTCCACTTCTCGAGTGTGCGCTTTCAATGAGGGGCTCATAGGAATGCCTGGCTGCCCGCAGACAGTTCGTTCCTTCTCCAAGTCGATGTCCCACATGGACCTTTATGGGAGAAGGCCCAGCCTCCGGGCATCGCGATCCCCTATAGTAGTTGCAAGGCAGCTTGTACCAGAATAGACAACCATCAAATCCAGCCCTGTCCCATTCTAGAGTAATGTGGTTGCACATGGTTAAGTTGTTATAGCTAAACTGCAAAGAACCGGGTGCATTTTTGTAAACCTTTTTCCTCCATCTTTCCTTCAGCATTTTGTAAAACAAAAAACTTTTTATTTCTCAACATCTCTTGGGAGGTCCCACCTCACCAAGGTTTTATCATAAAACATTTGGTAGAACTTTTTTTTGGGGTCTTCCCATCCTCTAGCTTTGCTTTGGCTAAAACAGGATCTCTAAAAGGGGTATGGTGTATTACACCATCTATTCCACTACGGACAAGTAGGTATCATCAAGGGGGTTGTACTTTGTAGTACCAAGGTGTCATAGTTCGAAGGAGCCAAACCACTACCATATATACATCAACATATAGTAAACAATGCAGTTTTGATAAACAGTAAGTAAAACATGCATAAGTAAAACCGTAGGACAAGTCTTATGAGCAAGAAGGTGGCTTGCCTGATGATCAACAATATGGCAATATGTCCCTGGACTTCTTCTTAGAATACCATAATGTCCAATAATAATTACCACTTCTTCTGCTCTTCAATTTCATCGCAACTACCGTCGTCCAGACAACACATGCATACAAACCAAGCAACAATCAACACAAGGCATACAAGCATGTCGTGGTGGTGGCACGGCAGATGCCATGGATAGGCTAAAGATAGGGCCAATGAGTGCTAGGGGAATCCAGGGAGGGAGAACGTGGTGATTCCACGCACGAAGTTCTTGTATTCTCTCTATCAATGGTGTTTACAAGTGTTCTTGAGGCCCTTAGCAAGAAGGAGACAATGTCTCTTACCCCTCACTAACTAGCCCTCGAGTACTACCTTAGACAGAGAGTGATTCCTCTAAATGTCGTCCCTCTCTATGGAGGCCCTGGTGCTCCTTATATAGGGGAGTCCGGGTTACAATTCTAGGGCACAGGTGGCAGCATATTCCACGGATATGCTCCTTTAATAAAACAGATGCTTCTTTATTCTTCTTTAACGGCTTGTCCGGGTCTTTGACATAACCCACAGCATCACCCTTGTCTTTTGGCGTCACGGGCTACGTCATCCGGCTTTGCCCGCGTCACCTTGGTCGCCACTGACCCGCTGGTCCTCTCCTTTACTTTACTTTGCATATGCTTCAGCTAATGAAGCTACCTTTTGACCAGCGGGGGATTCCTTCTCTTTGAAGCCAAGATAATCCGGCTAGCATATAGCTAATCCGGCTTACCCACTTACCTGCAAAACAGATAGGCATGGCCGGCATAGATCTTATGCCGGCCGAACCATTGTCAAGGCAATGCCCCACGGGTCGGGCCACACTATGATTCGGCCTGCTTTGAGGTGACCCGGTCAGCACTTTGCTTTGACCGCGCCATACCCCGACTAACTCGGCCCTTATACCCCGGTGTTGCCCTACCCGGGGGTATCCCCACAACATTAGTCCCCGAAGGTGGTGGGGTGTTAGCAACTTTTCAGTTGTTAAGGCCACAGCAGGTTCCCATATCCGAATCCTTTATTCCTTGGGCCGAGTTGTCTCGTAGCCCGGAGTTTCTTCTCTTGCGATCCTTTCGCTCTTTCCGGGTTACTCCTCATTGGCTAGGTATTTTGCTTGCTTATCTGGGTTTCCTTTCCTTCTCTCGTACGCTACTCCACATCCTACGTGGAGGGTAATCATCATTTGCCTCATTTTAAGGGCCATGTGCATTTACTGCGCCGGTTACTATCGCTGCGTCAGGCATAACTGCTGTAAACGTCTCATCACTGCAGCGCCTCGTGAACTGTAATGCCATGTCCCATCATCGGATCATTTGCTCCCGTGGCCCCTTCTGTGGCCTTGCTCTGATTGGTTGCCTTGGCCGCATACACAGTCGCTGCGTGCGGCATGTCACCCGCAAAGGATCCCACGACGCTTGTGGCACGGTTAAGTAGAGGGTGCAATGCACTCCCAGGGGTAGTTCCCCCATTCGCGTCACACCTCCTGCTCTCTCTCTTCTACACTGCGACTCCGCCGTCGCCGGTTTCTTCTCCTTGAGTGCCACTGCGACCATGCTCCGGCGGTATTTCACGCTAGCACCACCGTTTCCAGTGCCACTCGCCACCACGGGGCCTTGCGCTTCCCGTTTCCCCTCTTCTGGCTATCATTACTCAGATTATCCCCTCGAAAGCTTCAATCTCGCCATGACTGAAGCAGAAGCTGCAATGGTGGCACAGTAGGAGGAAGGGACGGAGGGCCCTGAGCACGGATGCTGGGATGGCTCCATCACCCGCGAGGAGGACCTGGCTTGGCTCTACGCCTCCCGTCGGATCCCCGCCGGCGTCGCCTGCCGCCTCCCCTCCGGTGAGATTACTCCCACCCCATAATCTAGGGAGTACGTAGTTTTCTTGTCGCATTTCCAACGCAGCTTCGGTCTTCCCACCTCTGATTTCTTCTTCGATTTCATCTCTACCTACAAATTGCAACCGCATCACCTTCCCGCATATGCTATCACCTCTCTGTCCTCTTTTACCTCCGGCATTAAGGGATATATCAGCCTCTGGCCAACCAAAGAACCATGGATCAAGTTCTTTGGTCTGCGGAGAAATGTGGTTCCGGACAAGGAGCGTTCCCCGGAGGATAAGCACCTGACCCAGTGTGGCGCCGCCTCCATCGCGCCTCGAAAATAGTCTGGCTTCCCCTGGGTCACGAGGCTCGAATCTTGCAGGGCTAGGCCTGGACCTTCTTCTACATCCGGAACACCACCAAGGAGGACCAGATCTGGCTACTCCCCTTCAGACTCGGTCCTCCAGACACTTCACGATGGGAAAGCATTCCCAAGAACGCAACCGCCCTCACGAATCAAGTGGATCGCCGGATCACGGAGCTGCTTAAGGAGCATCTCCAGGGGAGGATATCATGATCACTTTCCTTCGCAGCTGGGTCTCCCCCCCTCCAGAAGCGAGCCCACAAGATCTGCTACCTTAGTGGTCCTCTTGACCCTCACAAGAACTCCTCGTTTGAGTTGGATAACTCGGCAGTTTACCATCGGGTTAAGGCCATCTTCAACATGGAGAAGGAGTTCACCGAGGCCTGGGAGTTGGGACTTGAGCCCTTCACTCGCGCCAACCCTCCTCCAAGGGTAAGTTTTGTTTTGTTATCCGGATTTTCTTTGTATGTTGCTTTCCCTTTGTAACTTGGCTATTATTCTTTCAGAGATTTCTCCAGCAAACGCTGGAGGATGGCGAGGTTCTGGCCAGCAAGTGCCTGGAGGACCGCCCCAAGGTAGACGAGGTGGAGACTGACCCGAAGGCCTTCTTGCCTTCCCTGGACGTCATAAAACGCAGCACTGGTAAGGCCTCTTCTCTAAGGGATTGGCCAGATGATGATGATTCGGATGTTGAGGTCCTTGAGGTACTTGATCCGGTTCTTATCTCTTATTTGCACCTGGCTTATGTTTGAATGTTCAGCTAACCCGGATGCTCAGGTCCAAGAGGTTCCTCCGCTTGCTACCGGTGGCCCGGCGCCGGCCCCTTCCTAGAAGCACGCAGCTACCCCGGCCACAGCTTCGGTGGCGACGCTGCCCAAGAAGAGGCAAAAGAAGTCTGGGGTTAAACCCTGGGCCAAGCCTGCCGCCAAGAGCACAGTCCGGAAGGCACCCAAGCATCGGGATCCTCCTACCGTTGACGAGTAAGTCCTTTTAGCATTTCTATCTTGAATTCTTCCATTGCTTGCCTTAGTCTCTTGTTGGTTCTTTCTTTTTGACTTGCTATCCGTCCTTTTCTTAGAGCTCCTATGGATATCTCCCAGAGCGGTTCTGGCATAGCCTCCCCACTCCGGAGCAATCCCTCTCCCCCCGCAACGATGACCAACGTCCGCTTAGCCCTATTCATGAGGGTTCTGTGGCCGCACCTGACCAGAGTCGACCTCGTCAAGAGGAGGGCAACATCGACGTGGGGGGTAGTGGGCCGGATCTGGATACGACATTGCCAGATCTGCCCAGCTCTTCGGCCTCTGTGCCCAACATTGAGGCGCCAGATTCATCGGCGCCGCCCCCAATATCCCCAGTACCAGCAATAGCACCAGCAACACCAGCAGCAGCAGCAATAGCACCAGCAGCAACAACACCAGCACTAGCAGCAGCAACAATAGCACCAGCACCAGCAGTAATAGCACCACCAGCAGCAGCAAGAACAACTGCAGCAAGGGCCTCCAAGCCTCCTAAGGGGAAAGCTCCTTGTGCCCCTGTAACACCCTCGAGTCAGATACTAACATTTTTTGTTATTTTTACTATAGACAAACTACTGTTCACCTTGGCATGAGATCTATGCTGATTGATTGGTATAGCAATTACCTTCCAGGGGAACTTTGATTTCTTCCAAATGGGTATGTACAAATCCCTGAGGAATTTATTTAGTGCAGAGGACAACTTTTAGTGGATTAATTTCCAATAATTAAGGAAAACTATTTTTGGCAAAAGACCAGTTCTGCATTCTTAAGAGAACAGTCAGGAACATTAGGAAATTTAGATCTTGTCAAAAGGAGTTGTGCTGCATTTTCTAGAGGATTTAAACTAAAATCCACAGTTTCTGGATCTGAGAAAATGATTAAAAGGTCAGGGGCTGGGCTGGGATCTAGGGGCTACTGGGATGGCCGGAGGGATTTCGGCCCATGGTGCGCGAGGCTCGCCCGGGAGGAGCGTTTGAACTCCTGCGGGCTGGGGCCCGGCTATCGGTGACCTGGGGCTGGCGAAGGGGTATCAGCGGCGATGGGTAGAAACCCTAGGGGGGTTACGGGGAGGCTCACCGGGGGCTCGGGAGGCGGCGAGTATGTGCGGAGGCAACGTGGCGCTCGGCGGCGACCTCGGCAAGGGGCGGAATGGCCGGGGAGGTGTGCATGTAGACGTCAAGGGTGCTGGGAGACGCGGGTGTCGGTGGCGGTTCTGGCGATGGGCGGAAGAGCTTGGTTTGACGCAGGGACGCCCCGTGCGCAAGCATGCTCCCGGAGCTAGTCTCGGTGGTCGCCGGAGTTGGTTCCTGCGGCGGTTAGGAGCCCGGAAAACGGGTGGAGTTAGACTCAGAGAGTCAAGGGGATCTCAGTAAGGGAACATGCAGAGCGGAGGGAGCTAGGGAGAGGGAGCTTAGCTCTATTCCATGGAGGAGGCTGAAGCTCTCTTCTTCCCTCTCTCGGGTAGCTCAGAATAGGGGAGAGGGAGTGGTGGACAGGGGAGGTGAGTGAGGGTGAGAGGAGGCAAATGAGCTAGAGTGGGGAGAGCTGGGTGGCCTAGGATATTTAACCTGAGGGGGAGAGGTCCATGATGGACTTGTTCCATGGGGAGGACAAGAGGAGGGAGCTGGCCATCCATTGGGCGTGGAGGGTGGTGGAGAGAGGGTGGAGGTGTTATCTGGGGTCGTTCTTAGGGCAGAGGGGCAGTGGGGCTGCTGTCCTAGGCTTATCTTTCCAATGTACACAATAAAGTCTTGACCCTCTCTCTCCTTCTAAGTACTAATGACAGGTGAGGGGTGTACTACTAGGGTTTCGACCAGGAGTGAGATGGGTGTTGGCGAGAGGTGCTGGTCAAGCTTTTGATGAGGATTGGAGGTGGTTTGAATAGTGGATTTGATTAGTTGGCATAATTGGTCAATTTAATGGTTATGAGCGAAGTACAGGGATGTAATATTTATAAAATGAGGGAGTGGTACTAGTGGGTAGATACAGTCAAGGTACCCCTCCTAGAATTATTTGAGATTTTTCAAAGGAGTGTTAGTCCACTTAAATCCATTTACTCAAAAACTGCAGAAGTGAAGTATTGGAGATCATTTGATATTTTCACATTGGACCTTGTTAGATTTTGATGTGAGGGGGTCCCAAATGAGAATACACACTTAGGATAATTTTCCCAAGATTTATTGGAGGATGAAAGTATTTAAAACAATTATTATTACAATTCAGCCATTTAAGAAAATGGGCAAAAAGAAATAATAAAGGTCTTCAAAAATATTTATTTTTGAGGTGGGAATATAGGGTATGATATATGGGCCTCAAAAGTGCTTATAGTTGGGGAAGTGTTTTGGAAAAAACCAAACTTTCCTTTGGAAAAGGAGTTTTGGAGATTTTGACTATTAAAGAGATTTATTAGATTTGGAGCCATAATAATTATGGATAATATTTGATAAATCTTTATGATCAAGGTATATGATGTATACAAGGTTCAGAAATCATTTGCAACCTTGGGAATTGGAAATCCAACTTGAATTAGATGGAAAAACAAGGAATTGATGATCTAGGGTGATGTTATTTTTATACCACCAAAACCTTGTTGGATCTTGGTGCTCAGAGCTCACCTTGATGCAAGGGATAGATGGATAGTTAGAACAAGTCATATATATGATCATGGAAGAAGTAGTTTGGATTGGTTACATTTGAGGTGGTCTAGAAGTGATGGCAAACTTTGTTGAAAATAAGGCTGCCATACCACATGAGTCATGATGCCTTATAAACCATGTTGGTTTAGGAAGCACAAAGATCCACTTGGAACAAGTTAAGTAGATATTGATAGATCTGTAAGAGTAGAACACAACCATGAAAATAGTTGGTCCATAGAAGGTTGGATGATGGTGTGAGCTTCTGTCAAATTAGGCATGATGACTAGATTTGCAGGAAAAGTTATTTTCTTGCCTACAAAACTATCAAGTACAAGTGGTTGGGAGGTTGATCTAACCAAGGGAAAGAGTGGGACTTGGTAGTCCTTAGGATGTTTAACATTATGGTTCAAGTGAATTTCTAAAAATGCACATGGTTTGATGAAGGGAGGCATTCAAAAAGGTGATGCCGAATTAGTTTCTAGACAGTAAAAATTTGGCAGTTTTGAGGATTTTGACTAGTGTATGAGAGGGAATGTTTTTGGATGCGTTGCAAGGTACCCAAGAATCATCAAGTGGATGTTGTTGAAGTGTGGGAAGAGTATGAAAGATCCATTCTTGATATTGTTCTTCATTGACTTGGAAACTTCTAGAAGGGATCACTTCAGAATTGATCTACTTAAGGGTTTTAGATGATCACCTGGTGGCTAGAGATCAGATCCACCTTGTATTATTTCTTAGGGTTTGGTGATCTTAAAGTATCTTTATCCTAGATGATGAGCTCCTATATTAGCTCATACTACCTCCTAAGCAATCAAGTGAAACAGCAGATCAAGGCAACTCATCTTATAGACAATGCAAACCTACTACTAGGGTTACCATCGAGCCTAGCTTGAGGTAAGGATGGGGAATTTTGAAAGGTTGGAGTTTGAGTAAGGTAGGAGTCCTTGGTATCTCTACCAAGAGTAGAATTCAAAAGTTTTATATAAGGTTTTGAGAATCCTAGAGGTAGGAGTATCATATGGCATACACTCACAGGCACAAGCACAAACAAACCGCAAGCAAACAATGCACCAATAAACCAGAAAAAGTTTGTTCCCCCTGATTTTTGCATTCTGGACAACTAATCAGGGTTGCTGAAATTGGGATGTTACAGACCTTTCCCCCTTAAAAGAATCTCGTCCCGAGATTCAGGGGAGTAGGGTTAGGGGATTTTGAGTCAAGGTTAGGGCTACTGGTTTCAAGCGTGCTATCTTACGCTACCCGTCCTTGGGAAGTGGTTACTATGTCGTTGAAGTTGAGCTTCAGTCTTCCGGGATGCACGGAGAGTTGAGTAGAGTCTAGTCCCGATTGTGAGGAATGATCTGCTATTCATCGGGGCTCGATGCCTTGAAGACTTAGTCTTGGCAGGCTACCTCGATTCTGAACTTCACGGAGTACTCGTCGGAGGATAGAATCTACAGCCTGGTGTACCTTCCTCTAAAGATCCACAACTCTTCCCTTAGGAGCGTAGCGTATCCTTTTAATGATGTTGGGGTCAAAACTCTTGAGTTTGCTTCTGGCAAAGAGTTACTCTATTTTTGTGGGAAAGACGCAGTCTTTCCCCCTTAGGATTACACTAGGACAACTCGGAGATAGCACATTCCTTTCTTCTTGGAGTCGTAGAATCTTCAGATGGTCCACGAAGCTATCTCTTACGGGGCTTAGATATACTACTCATATCCATACTTGGCCTATGGGAGTTGTTGGAGTCTCACATCCTCTAAGCGATTGGAACTAAACGGTTGGCGATCTTGGGGTACTTTAGGTATGTCTTCAGCTGAAAAAGCGAAGGGATTTCGTAGAATCTTCAGTTAGTTTTGCTTCAGATGTCTCACGGGTTGTTATTTGGTGAGAAGGTGTCAAATCTGGCGGTCTTTCTGAAGTATCCTTGGGTAGATAATGTTCTGAGGATTGAGTGGAAAGACGTAGTCTTTCCACGTTAGAGCTTCACTAACGTGTTTTAGGAGTGGTGTGAACCTTCTGTCTGGGATTGCTGCCCGACGGTTAGCAGAAAGTTGGCTTCTTTCTGGGTCTTGATTGGAGTCTTCGAGTGACGCCCTATTCTCATAAACCTTGGTGGGGGTGGTTTCCTAACGCAGCCTTTTAGCTCAAGGTGAATTAGCGGTTTGCGACTCTTCTTGTTAGTAGTTAGTCAGGGTTGAAGCAGTAAGCGTCGGGTAAGCGATCTTCATTGGTATTTCTTGCGTTAATTCTGCTTAATGGCGGAGTGGACTCGTTGTCTTTATGCTTCCTAATCATGTCACTTTAGGGGGTGGTCTAACCTTCTAGGGAGGATCATTCCGTTAGTTTGGGTAGGGTCGACTAGATTAGTTAGCCTCCTGAGGTGGTTAGAAGCTCTAATATACCGAAGGTTAGCGTAGTTAGGTCGTCACTTCTTGTCCTGGTTGACTTATCGGGTGGTTTCCTGTGGATATTGAGGATCCTTCGGTGATCGACTTCCGGCTTCAACGAGATTGTTGTTGTAGTAGATCGAGGAACAAGGGAGTGTGGTGCTATTGACGAGTCTTGCGAGGTGAGTTTGACGAGGTATGCTCTCCTGCTGAGGTGCAATCTTCGAGTTGATGCTGACTTGACGATGTTGAACTCCTGGTTCTTACGATGCTTTTCCTCTCATATACTCTCAAGGTTAGTGTGGGTCTCATTATCGACATCTAACATAGGGGTTTCCTGAGTTACTAGGTGGGTTATCGCTCCTCGAGTCACATTTTTAAGGAGGTCAAAGCAAACCAGAGCATATAAACAAGGCAAACAGAGCAAAGAGGGTGGCCATATCCTCGCCAAACATCAGACATAAAGCAACACCTGTGGCACTTAGGCAAGCAAACATAGTCAATGTTAGGGACCAAGGAGTTAACTACAGTCAATCCTATCTTGGGACTATTGTCCCTAGATATCGTCTTTCTTCAAGTCGGAGTCACCATCTTGCAGATGAATCCTTCGTCGTATGTTGGACGCTTCTTTATAGTGCAACATCCGATGTCTTCTGATTGTGAAGATTCCATTGGTATAGCGATATTGTAGTCTCCTTGTGTTTGCTGGTAGTTGCTTGTCTTCATCTTGTTCTCATTGTCTTCACCGTGTTCTGGATCCTAGTTATTTAAATTCCGTAGGTTTGAAGTTTGGAAGAGAGTTGGAGGAAACCATTTTCAAAAGCATTTACTTAGAGTAAGAGAAGAAGTAGAACTTTTTGAAACTCATTGAGCAACTAGTTTTCGGAAGCCGGGGTTTTCAAAATAAGGTTACTGTCTAACGACCATGCTAACTAAGGTTCTCCTACAGTCAGGATGGCTCTGATACCAAGTCTGTAGGGCCCCCGGATTAATCATCCGAGAAATTCCTGTTATGTATATATCAATGTTCCCATGATCAGTGAGCCGTGGAACATAACCAACAAGTATCATTACAACATCCGAGATATACCAAATTACAAGACTTACATAAATGCCATTATGGCTATACCATCTTCAGCAACGGAACATCATCACGCATAGAGCCCAATCATGCCTCAACCTATAGGCAACTGACTGGGAGGACATCCTAGCTCGCATAGCCGTCAACTTCATCCTCTTCTGGATATCTGACCAAGTTATTAGCCAGGGACAATACCAGTGAGTACATTGAATGTACTCGCAAACCACCTTAAGATAACAATAATAACAAGAGGGTATGCAATAAGGCTGTGGTAGTAGGAGGGCTCCAAGAGAGGTTCTTTTCTCAAGTAGTTTCTCTTGTAGATATAGCATCTACATATCTTTGTTGAAATTTTTTGTAAACCATTTTGGAATCCTTTTTGAAACGTTTTGGAAACACTAGGATTGGGGTACCCATTTGTTCCCGTCCTCAGGTCGTCCAATGACCAAAATCCTTTCTCCTCCTTCTGACCATCCCATGGTCAAAACCTTTCTCCTTTACGACCATCCCATGGTCAAAACATTTCCAAAGCCATTTATTTTCTAAAATCCTTTTTGAAAACAAAACCATCACCGCTCTATAGAAGTTTGTCCAACCCGTCCATAACCGCGGACACGGCTATTCGATTATATTTACACTCTGCAGAGGTTGTACACTTTACCCACACCATCCGTGTACACTACCCTGATCTTCACTGATCATGGGTCGAGTTACCGATCAAGACTCTCTGGATGCCCGCTCCAATAGAAGTGCCTACCCTATGAGTGTTACTCCCCTCAAAATCGGGACGTCGGGTACCGAGGACCAACCAGAGCGCTTTTTCCACTTCTCGAGTGTGCGCTTTCAATGAGGGGCTCATAGGAATGCCTGGCTGCCCGCAGACAGTTCGTTCCTTCTCCAAGTCGATGTCCCACATGGACCTTTATGGGAGAAGGCCCAGCCTCCGGGCATCGCGATCCCCTATAGTAGTTGCAAGGCAGCTTGTACCAGAATAGACAACCATCAAATCCAGCCCTGTCCCATTCTAGAGTAATGTGGTTGCACATGGTTAAGTTGTTATAGCTAAACTGCAAAGAACCGGGTGCATTTTTGTAAACCTTTTTCCTCCATCTTTCCTTCAGCATTTTGTAAAACAAAAAACTTTTTATTTCTCAACATCTCTTGGGAGGTCCCACCTCACCAAGGTTTTATCATAAAACATTTGGTAGAACTTTTTTTTGGGGTCTTCCCATCCTCTAGCTTTGCTTTGGCTAAAACAGGATCTCTAAAAGGGGTATGGTGTATTACACCATCTATTCCACTACGGACAAGTAGGTATCATCAAGGGGGTTGTACTTTGTAGTACCAAGGTGTCATAGTTCGAAGGAGCCAAACCACTACCATATATACATCAACATATAGTAAACAATGCAGTTTTGATAAACAGTAAGTAAAACATGCATAAGTAAAACCGTAGGACAAGTCTTATGAGCAAGAAGGTGGCTTGCCTGATGATCAACAATATGGCAATATGTCCCTGGACTTCTTCTTAGAATACCATAATGTCCAATAATAATTACCACTTCTTCTGCTCTTCAATTTCATCGCAACTACCGTCGTCCAGACAACACATGCATACAAACCAAGCAACAATCAACACAAGGCATACAAGCATGTCGTGGTGGTGGCACGGCAGATGCCATGGATAGGCTAAAGATAGGGCCAATGAGTGCTAGGGGAATCCAGGGAGGGAGAACGTGGTGATTCCACGCACGAAGTTCTTGTATTCTCTCTATCAATGGTGTTTACAAGTGTTCTTGAGGCCCTTAGCAAGAAGGAGACAATGTCTCTTACCCCTCACTAACTAGCCCTCGAGTACTACGTTAGACAGAGAGTGATTCCTCTAAATGTCGTCCCTCTCTATGGAGGCCCTGGTGCTCCTTATATAGGGGAGTCCGGGTTACAATTCTAGGGCACAGGTGGCAGCATATTCCACGGATATGCTCCTTTAATAAAACAGATGCTTCTTTATTCTTCTTTAACGGCTTGTCCGGGTCTTTTGACATAACCCACAGCATCACCCTTGTCTTTTGGCGTCACGGGCTACGTCATCCGGCTTTGCCCGCGTCACCTTGGTCGCCACTGACCCGCTGGTCCTCTCCTTTACTTTACTTTGCACATGCTTCAGCTAATGAAGCTACCTTTTGACCAGCGGGGGATTCCTTCTCTTTGAAGCCAAGATAATCCGGCTAGCATATAGCTAATCCGGCTTACCCACTTACCTGCAAAACAGATAGGCATGGCCGGCATAGATCTTATGCCGGCCGAACCATTGTCAAGGCAATGCCCCACGGGTCGGGCCACACTATGATTCGGCCTGCTTTGAGGTGACCCGGTCAGCACTTTGCTTTGACCGCGCCATACCCCGACTAACTTGGCCCTTATACCCCGGTGTTGCCCTACCCGGGGGTATCCCCACAACATTAGTCCCCAAAGGTGGTGGGGTGTTAGCAACTTTTCAGTTGTTAAGGCCACAACAGGTTCCCATATCCGAATCCTTTATTCCTTGGGCCGAGTTGTCTCGTAGCCCGGAGTTTCTTCTCTTGCGATCCTTTCGCTCTTTCCGGGTTACTCCTCATTGGCTAGGTATTTTGCTTGCTTATCTGGGTTTCCTTTCCTTCTCTCGTACGCTACTCCACATCCTACGTGGAGGGTAATCATCATTTGCCTCATTTTAAGGGCCATGTGCATTTACTGCGCCGGTTACTATCGCTGCGTCAGGCATAACTGCTGTAAACGTCTCATCACTGCAGCGCCTCGTGAACTGTAATGCCATGTCCCATCATCGGATCATTTTCTCCCGTGGCCCCTTCTGTGGCCTTGCTCTGATTGGTTGCCTTGGCCGCATACACGGTCGCTGCGTGCGGCATGTCACCCGCAAAGGATCCCACGACGCTTGTGGCACGGTTAAGTAGAGGGTGCAATGCACTCCCAGGGGTAGTTCCCCCATTCGCGTCACACCTCCTGCTCTCTCTCTTCTACACTGCGACTCCGCCGTCGCCGGTTTCTTCTCCTTGAGTGCCACTGCGACCATGCTCCGGCGGTATTTCACGCTAGCGCCACCGTTTCCAGTGCCACTCGCCACCACGGGGCCTTGCGCTTCCCGTTTCCCCTCTTCTGGCTATCATTACTCAGATTATCCCCTCGAAAGCTTCAATCTCGCCATGACTGAAGCAGAAGCTGCAATGGTGGCACAGTAGGAGGAAGGGACGGAGGGCCCTGAGCACGGATGCTGGGATGGCTCCATCACCCGCGAGGAGGACCTGGCTTGGCTCTACGCCTCCCGTCGGATCCCCGCCGGCGTCGCCTGCCGCCTCCCCTCCGGTGAGATTACTCCCACCCCATAATCTAGGGAGTACGTAGTTTTCTTGTCGCATTTCCAACGCAGCTTCGGCCTTCCCACCTCTGATTTCTTCTTCGATTTCATCTCTACCTACAAATTGCAACCGCATCACCTTCCCGCATATGCTATCACCTCTCTGTCCTCTTTTACCTCCGGCATTAAGGGATATATCAGCCTCTGGCCAACCAAAGAACCGTGGATCAAGTTCTTTGGTCTGCGGAGAAATGTGGTTCCGGACAAGGAGCGTTCCCCGGAGGATAAGCACCTGACCCAGTGTGGCGCCGCCTCCATCGCGCCTCGGAAATAGTCTGGCTTCCCCTGGGTCACGAGGCTCGAATCTTGCAGGGCTAGGCCTGGACCTTCTTCTACATCCGGAACACCACCAAGGAGGACCAGATCCGGCTACTCCCCTTCAGACTCGGTCCTCCAGACAGTTCACGATGGGAAAGCATTCCCAAGAACGCAACCGCCCTCACGAATCAAGTGGATCGCCGGATCACGAAGCTGCTTAAGGAGCATCTCCAGGGGAGGATATCATGATCACTTTCCTTCGCAGCTGGGTCTCCCCCCCTCCAGAAGCGAGCCCACAAGATCTGCTACCTTAGTGGTCCTCTTGACCCTCACAAGAACTCCTCGTTTGAGTTGGATAACTCGGCAGTTTACCATCGGGTTAAGGCCATCTTCAACATGGAGAAGGAGTTCACCGAGGCCTGGGAGTTGGGACTTGAGCCCTTCACTCGCGCCAACCCTCCTCCAAGGGTAAGTTTTGTTTTGTTATCCGGATTTTCTTTGTATGTTGCTTTCCCTTTGTAACTTGGCTATTATTCTTTCAGAGATTTCTCCAGCAAACGCTGGAGGATGGCGAGGTTCTGGCCAGCAAGTGCCTGGAGGACCGCCCCAAGGTAGACGAGGTGGAGACTGACCCGAAGGCCTTCTTGCCTTCCCTGGACGTCATAAAATGCAGCACTGGTAAGGCCTCTTCTCTAAGGGATTGGCCAGATGATGATGATTCGGATGTTGAGGTCCTTGAGGTACTTGATCCGGTTCTTATCTCTTATTTGCACCTGGCTTATGTTTGAATGTTTAGCTAACCCGGATGCTCAGGTCCATGAGGTTCCTCCGCTTGCTACCAGTGGCCCGGCGCCGGCCCCTTCCTAGAAGCACGCAGCTACCCCGGCCACAGCTTCGGTGGCGACGCTGCCCAAGAAGAGGCAAAAGAAGTCTGGGGTTAAACCCTGGGCCAAGCCTGCCGCCAAGAGCACAGTCCGGAAGGCACCCAAGCATCGGGATCCTCCTACCGTTGACGAGTAAGTCCTTTTAGCATTTCTATCTCGAATTCTTCCATTGCTTGCCTTAGTCTCTTGTTGGTTCTTTCTTTTTGACTTGCTATCCGTCCTTTTCTTAGAGCTCCTATGGATATCTCCCAGAGCGGTTCTGGCATAGCCTCCCCACTCCGGAGCAATCCCTCTCCCCCCGCAACGATGACCAACGTCCGCTTAGCCCTATTCATGAGGGTTCTGTGGCCGCACCTGACCAGAGTCGACCTCGTCAAGAGGAGGGCAACATCGACGTGGGGGGTAGTGGGCCGGATCTGGATACGACATTGCCAGATCTGCCCAGCTCTTCGGCCTCTGTGCCCAACATTGAGGCGCCAGATTCATCGGCGCCGCCCCCAATATCCCCAGTACCAGCAATAGCACCAGCAACACCAGCAGCAGCAATAGCACCAGCAGCAACAACACCAGCACTAGCAGCAGCAACAATAGCACCAGCACCAGCAGTAATAGCACCACCAGCAGCAGCAAGAACAACTGCAGCAAGGGCCTCCAAGCCTCCTAAGGGGAAAGATCCTTGTGCCCCTATAACACCCTCGAATCGGCCCTATGCAGATTTCAGCGCTTCCCGCCAAACCCGCATAGAAACGATTCAAGGACGCCCACCAGGCACTTGCGTGTGGGTGGAAAACAAAGTAATACCATTACACCATAGTTCACGATGGAACCCATAGAAACATATATGTACAACAATGACTCCATGAGTCAAAAATACAGATATACAGTATAAAGATCCAAATCACCTTGAAAACGATACAACATCCGAGTACGGATAAGATGCAAATGGGGCTAAGAGCCCTGAAGAATAACCAATGGCGTCCATAACCCTGCCCAGGCCAAGCCGGAAGGGTAACCCTGCTAACGACATCGAACTTATACCTGCTAAAACAAAAGGGGTGCCGAACAAAGGAAAAAGAGGAGCGTCAGTACTAAGGCCAGTACATGGCGAGGCTAGAATTCGGCGGCTCTCACGTACATAGGTATGGTGGACTGAAGCGGCAGCGCAACATGCACTAAACAATCTATAGAGACTTGATTCAACTGTCGGCTATTATAGAGGGATAAGAAAGACCTATTCGAAACCACCTGATACTAACACTAATCATACCCATCCTGGTATTCCCCCTCGAGACCAAATGAGGAAGTCAAACCGAGGAACTCACACAGTTGACAGTTTTATTCATTCCATTTTAGTTGAACCACTTACTAGTCAGATATAAATAGCATGAGTCATCCTGATACTATAAGTAGTGGGCAGTTTTAGTTAACCATTCAGTTGTAGTCGCAATACTTACTAGTCAGATACAATTAGCATGTGACATCCCAAACCCAACAGTTGTTGGCACCTTTTTTTCATTCCATTGGAGTTGCGATACTTACTAGGAAGGTAAAACATGACACGATACACCCAAGTTCCAGCAGTTGTTGGCACTTTTATTATCCATTCCATTGTAGTGAAGCTGATTACTAGTCACATATTAAGTTAAACTTATAGCACTACTTTAGTTATGCTTGTTTATGATCAAGATACTGTGCTCAAAGTCATCCATAACCGCGGACACGGCTTTCAGAAAGATTTACCCTGCAGGGGTGCACAAATAGCAACACACACATGATCAACCTCAGAAAAACCAAATCAAAACCCAATGAGGCTTCCAAGAACGAAAGGGGTGCACAAATAGCAACACACCCTGCAGGGCCACCCCACTAAGCTACCTGCGATGAAGTTGGCCGGCTCCGAGATGGACCTAGGGATTGTGACAATGGCTATAAACGACTGGGAACCCGAAAGTGTGACTGGGCTTGTCGATACCGCGAAAACATTCCACGTTCCAAAACAGTACAGGTGCTCCACGCACAATCGTAAATAAAGTAGTAAAGCAGTATAGTAATAAAGCCCCAAACTAGTTTGTGGCCCCAAGAAATAAGAAATGAATCAAGCTCTGTCTAAGGGGGATCCATAGGGTCTCCCGGATGTGGATAGTGCGAATAGCCACGAAACGGGGCCTATGGGACACAAGTGGACATGAAAAACCAAATAGCATATATTGCCCACCGGTGCCTCTTTCATTAGTTATCCCAGCAATTTAATTGTTGTATTTAAAGTCATGATCGTCTCCACCGTTAAACATCTCCACCATTAAGCATGTGTCAACCTTCCAACAACGGTGGAACAACAACGACGCAAAGCAACACCTAAGCAAGCAACTACGACTCACAAGGCCGACTATCTATCAAACAACGGGCAATAGGATGTGTCCAAGGCAATATAGAGGATGTAAGGAATATAAATGGTGCACGAAAACTAAAGCATCGCAACAAGGATAGGAATAGATCAACAGGAGGAAGTAAAGACTATAAATGCAAAATAGGTAGAAAGGGGGAGAATGCTCGCCTGGGAAACACTACCGAAGGTTCATTATCCAAGGAACTTGTCGATACTCGCATCAACTCAACGGCCTAATCCATGAAGAACCAAAGCACTAAAAAACACGAATGCACTATTTAATTCCACGGAAGAAGATTCGACATGATTATGATATGATGCATGACATGTTAAAGATGCGATCCAATTAGGCAATATTAAGCGGAAGCGGGGTCCCGACAATTAATTAGAAGATTCAAGTTATTTAGATACCCCGCAATTTAAATGTTGTCATAACAAGGCAAAACATGCTATCGATTCGCTACACAAATTCAAATGGAGGCAATATAGGACTAGATTAGCCCACATATGGTCTCCATATTAATTATTAGGTAAATCGATATAATGCCCCCAAACCACACAATATGTATGCGACATGATCAAATTAATATGCAACTGTTATATATAGCCTTTATAAAATATAAATAGGTAGGGGTCACACATCAAGGTATGAAGATCTTGGGGTTCAAGGGTCGGAGTATCGGGTTCGACGGGATCCGTCTTCGGGGTTCGGGTCCAGGGTCTTGATGTTCCAGACAATGAACTTGGATTCCTGTTGTGTTGGTGGCGATCTTGTTTAGGGTCGGTGGTCTTCGGAAGATCTTGGCCAAATCCTGGATCAGAGAACTCGCGGACTTCGTCTCCATGGCTGCAACACCAAACCATCATATCCAACCATCACTACTACTACTTCACATCCACCATAACCACAAATGTACCTCATCTGGCCACACCAGTAGCAGGACCATCCGTTAGGAGCAGAAGGTACCGGGGGTACACGCGGGGTGCTACGAGGCGATAGAGGGCAGCGAGGGGAAAACGACGGATGTAGCAGAGAGGCAGCAAGGCGGTTCCCGGTGGCGAAGGAGCGAGGGGCACCTAGGCAGCACTCACGCGGGGACCGGCATGGACGACCTCCGGCGGGGCAAGGTCGACGCGAAGGGGCTCAGGCGCGGCAACGCTGGGGGCAAAGAGCATGGCGGTGTTGTGGCTCATGGTGAGGCGACGCGGGGGCAAAGGACGATGCAGGGAGGCCTAGGTAGGCGAGCGTGCGCGGGCTCGCTAACGACGTGGGATCAGGGAGGGACCCCTCTAGGCGGAGGTGCGACGAGGAGGTGGCGTTCAGCTGTGCATCTCAATAGACAGGCACGATCGAGCGGAGTAGAGCTCGAGCTCGGGCCATAGGGAGGCGCTCGCGGCTGCTCGGAGGGGAGCACGCGAGGCGGCAGCGCAGCGACGGTCCGGGGCCAGGCGGCCCGGCCCTGGGCGAAGGCGGGCGCATCGGCACGTCCGGGTGGCAGCTGTTGCTAGGAACGAGGGGAGCGGCGCGACTAGCTGGATACGAGGGAAGCGAGGCAGAATGGTGGAGGTGGGGCCAGATGATGGGATCGTGCGGGGTGGTGTGCGAGAGCATTCTCGACGTGTGCGTGCGTTACACGCGGGGAGCGCTGCGGGGTGGGGCCAGGTGGGTGGGTGTGGTCGGGTCCTGGTCAGCGCGAGGTGGAGGGGTTGCCAGCTGCAGTGGCAGGGACTGGGTCTGGGATTAGGGTTAGGCTAAGCGGGGTGGTAGGTGGCCTGCGGCTGGGCCTCGGGCCTGGACATTTTGGCTGCCTCCCCCAGTTTATAAAATATGTTTTTATTAAAAAAATTTCATTTAAAACAAAACATTTGTAATTAGGTTTTAGTCAAATAAAGGATCTAGACAGATCACCGGTTAAAGTTTGAAATAAAGACGGGGGAGATTTAGAAAATAAAGATAGGCTTTTAGAAAATAATTTTAGCCAAAAAGATGCATGATGACATGACGATGCTCAAATGCAATGTGGCATGATGACATGAGCATGCGGTCATGCTGATGTGCAACACAAAAACATAGCGATTTTCTAGTAGTGGTTTTAGCGGGGTGCTACAATTGGACACCACTAACAAGGGATCTTGTCCTTGAGATTCGCCTCATAGTACGGGGAAGAAGGCCGATGATTTGCTTCGTGTAGATCCTCGCGACACCACTAACAAAAATCTTTGCTCCGTCTTAAAATCAACACCACCAACAAGAGATCGTTGCTCGCGTTCGTCGAGAGAACACTCCGTAGAAACAAAGGCGCAGAAAGAGGTCACAAGGCTTCCACTAACTTCAGTGGAAGGAGTACAATTGTTTGATCCACCGATTCAATGTACAAGAGCGAATGATAAGAGTAGTGGTAAGGTAGCTACTCCATCCCGCACTCAAAGTATTACTTTGCACAAGAATAGGGGAATTATACAACCAACTCTCGGAATTCAGACTAAAGATCTCAACAAGCGAGGTTCTGAAACAAAGGAGTGATGCAGGCTCTTCGGATGTAGATGATGTCGTCGCGTTGGAAACCACCGGAAGATACAAAGAAAAATTGTATGAAAACACACAATGATTAGGTTTCACGATGGTTCCATTGGTGTAGCACCCCGCTAAAAACCACTACTAGAAAATCGCTGTGAATTTGTGCACTGCATCATCATGACTGCATGCTCATGTCATAATGCCACATTGCATTTGAGCATCGTCATCATCATGCATGGTTTGTCTCAAAACTATTTTCGAAAAGCCTGGTTTTGTTATTTAAACGCCCCATATTTATTTCAAATTAAAACTGGATATCCGGATTATTTTATTTCGTCTTCAAAGGGATTTCAAACGCCCTGTTTTAAAAAATAAAATATTTATATTATTTTTTAGGGGGCAGCCGAACCAGGCCCGACCCGGCCCAGCCGGCCATCCCCATTAAACCAATCCTAACCCTAAACCGACCCACAACCCAAACCCTAATCCTACCTACCTAAACCTAGCCCTGCCTACCCCATGCGCCGCCAAACCACCCCACTCCCATCCACCTACCTACCAGACCGCACACACTTGCCTACGCCTACACACACATGTACTATGCGTGCGGCAGCCCACCTACCCAGCCGCACCCGACCGACCGACCGACACGCTCCCTCGCACCCTGTCCCACGCGGTCAAAGACCCCGGCCCCACCTCTCTACATCGATCCCCTGGCCGAGCCCCACCTCACCACGAAACCGCCACCAACCCCGCACCCACTACCCGGCCCCACCCTGTGGCCTCGCTCCCCACGTGCGATCCCCTCCCCTACCTCTGCTTTACTCCCGCAGATCCTCCGCCAGGGGCGGGTCCTCGCCTGCCGCCGTCTGGTCCCCTCGCTAGGCACTGCCGCTCGCCTCTTCCTCTATGGAGCGCTGCCACCCTCCTGTGCAGCGACGACCTCGTCTCCCCAGCGTCCTCGCCAGTGAGCTCTGCCCCGGCCTCACCCCATCTCACCGCTCCACACAGCCTCGACGCTAGAGGGACACCGCGAGCTCGCCAGCGTCGTCGGTCGCCCTACTCTGGTCTCCATCCCTGCTGCCTTGGAGGCTAGCCACCACCGTTCGACCTTTCCGTGGCCTCTGCTCAGCGCGCCCCCGTCCTCGGCCGCATCACCGTCGAGCTCCTCCGCCCCGTGACCGCTGCTCTGACCCGTGCCTCCTCGAAGCCTCCCAGCATGGCGGAGTCGACCCCCCTGCGCGTCCTCGCCCTGTTCCTCGGCGTCCGCCATGCGCATCGGCCGGCCCTCTTCTGGCTGCCGCGACCTCCCTCGTTGTGCCGCTTCACCGCGACGCCGAGCCGCCCTCTGCCAGCGTGGTGCCCTGCCGCTCGGCGCCTTCGTTCCCCCGCCGCTCCGGTCAGCCCCGACCAGCGAATCCACCACGCGCGCCGGTCTCCATCGTCCATCCCGGCAGTAGTACAGCCCACCACTGATAGTAGCACGAGGTACTGGTGGTGTATGTCAGGTGTTGGTGTATTGTTGATTCGTGATGTCCATGTAGTTGTACTGTGGATCGATCTCAAATGGTGCCTCCTTTTGGTCATAGAGAGAGGACGTGATGGTAACACTCCGGTATCTTTTTCACACGGCTACCGTGGGACAACAAGAGGTAACCAGGTTGTCTGCTCCCAAAGACTACCGGAACCAAGCTCGCCCTGCACAACGGAAGACGAAAACCTTATTCCTCCATCACGAATGACAAGGCCATCGACCTGTAACCGAAGTCCCCCGATGCTTGAAGACAAACAATAGTACCAAGTTCACCACCGACCGTAGAAGCCGGAACCACCAAGATCTTCATCATATATCTGATGCCCCCAGACCCCGATCCCGGAGTTCGAAGGCCGAACCCGAACCCCCTAAGACCCTCGACAAGATCTCCTTCTTGGATCTAATGGCCGAGACCACGAAGTCCGATCCTGGCGCATCTGGACTTAGAAGATCGACCCCGCCAAGACCTCCTTCACGGACCCGAAGACCACAGATGCGACAAGATCTACTTCCGTTGGCCGAGGATGATCCCGCTATCCCCGTCGAACCACGAGACCGAACCTGAACCACATCGAACCAAGATCACCAAACGCCAATGTGTGACCTCTATCCGAGACCTCTATTTTTAATATATAACATATACCTGTCGCATCATTAAATCATCATGTTGCATACATATTGTGCTTGCTTGGGGGTAATTGAACGATTCACCTAATAATTAAATATGGAGACCATATGCGGGCTATTCTAGTCTTATATCGCCTCCATTTAAATTTGTGTAGAGAACCGATGCCATGTTTTGCCTTGATAAGACAACATTTAAATTGCGAGGTAGCTAAACAACATGAACCACCTAATTAATTATCGAGGCCCCGGTTCCGCTTAATATTGCCTAGTCGCATCGCATCTGTGCTATGCCATGCATCATATCATAAGCATGCCGGATCTTTTGTCGTAGTATTAAATATTGCATCCGGTGTTTCTTCTAGTGTTTGCTTCTTTGCGGATTAGGCCGATGAGTTGATGCGAGTATCGACAAGTTCTCCGGATATGAACCTTCGGCAGTGTTTCCCAGGCGAGCATCTCTCCCCCTCCTACCTATTTTGCATTTATAGTCTTTATTTCCTCCTGTTGATCTATTGATATCCGTGTCGTGATGCTTTAGTTTCCGTACACCAGTTATATCCCGTGCAGCCTCTATATCGCCTTGGACACCTCCTATTACCTGTGTTTGGTAGATAGTTGGCCTTGCAAGTCGTAGTTGCTTGCTCAGGTGCAATCTCGTGTTGTCAAGTACCATAGTTGTTGGAATGCTGGCAGATGTTTATGGTGGAGATGATCATGACTTTAAATACAACTATTAAATTGCTGGGATAACTAATGAAAGGGGCACCGGTGGGCAATATATGCTATTTGGTTTTTATGTCCACTTGTGTCCCGTAGGCCCCGAGTACTTGATACCTGTTCCTTGCCTATTCGCACTATCCACATCCGGGAGAGTCTATGAATCCCCCTTAGCCAGAGCTTGATTCATTTCTAGTTCTTGGGGCCACAAACTAGTTTGGGGTTTTATTTACTATCCTGTACTTATAACATGTTACTGCTTTATTTAAGATTGTGCCTGGAGCACCTGTACTGTTTCGGATCGTAGAATGTTTTCGCGGTATCGACAACCCAGTCACACTTTCGGGTTCCTAGTCGTTTACAGGCATTGACACAAACCTTGGGTCCGTCTCGGAGCCAGCTAACTTCGTTGCGGGTAGCTTAATGGGGTGGCCCCCGAAATATTTATGAATCCTGTGATTGCTTTGTCGTGAAAGCCTCGTTGGGTTTTGAGTTGGTTTTTCCGAGGTTGATCGAGTGTGTGTTGCTATTTGTGCACCCCTACAGGGTAAAACTTTCTGAAAGCCGTGTCCGCGATTATGGACGAGTTGGAGCACAGTATCTCGATCATAGACAAACATAACTAAAGTAGTGTTATAAATTTGACTAAATATGTGACTAGTAATTAAGCTTCACTACAATGGAATGGATAATAAACAGCCAACAACTAGTGGATCTGTGGTGATCTGTGTCATACTATACCTGCCTAGTAAGTATTGCAACTCCAATGGAATGTTATAAAAGTGCCAACAACTGCTGGGTTTTGGGATTCCTCAGGACAATTATATCTGACTAGTAAATGTTCCAACTATCACGGAATGTTAATTAAACTGCCCACTACTTATGCTTCAGGATAACTCATTCTATCTATATCTGACTAGTAAATGCTGCAACTATAATGGAATGAGTAAAACTGCCAACTGTGTGAGTTCCTTGGTCCGACTTCCTCGTTTGGTCTCGAGGGGAAATGCCAGGATGGGTCTGTTTGGTGTTAGTATCAGGTAGGATCCGAATAGTTCGTTCTTACCCCTCTCTAATAGCCGCCAGTGATACCGAGTCTCTATAGGTTGTTTAGTGCTGCTGCGCTGCCGCTTCAGTCCACCATACCTATGTAGGAGAGAGCCGCCGAATTCTAGCCTCGCCATGTACTGGCCTCAGTACTGACGCTCCTCTTTTTCCTTTGTTTGGCACCCCTTTTGTTTTAGCAGGTATAAGTTCGACGTCGTTAGCAGGGTTACCCTTCTGGCTTGGCCTGGGCAGGGTTATGGACGCCATTGGTTATTCTTCAGGGCTCTTAGCCCCATTTGCATCTTGTCCGTACTCGGGCGCTGTAACGTTTTCAAGGTGATTTGGGTCTTTGTATTGTATATCTGTATTCTTGACTCGTTGAGTCGCTGTTGTATATATATATCTGTTCTGTGGGTCCCATCGAGGACTGTTGTGTAATGGTATTACTTCGTTTTCCACCCGCACGAAAGTGCCTGGTGGGCGTCCTTGAATCGTTTCTATGCGAGTTTGGCGGAAAGGGCTAAAACTTGCATCGGGCCGATTCGAGGGTGTTACAATTGGCATGAACAACACATGCCCAAGGTATACTCCAACTTCACCAATGCTCATCCTTCTCATATGTCTATCAACGATCCGGATATCCAGCTAGGTGCAAATGCCGATAAAGAGTTCAAGGACCAAGAAGATTGGATGAAGGGTACAATAAGCGAGATGCAAAATTATGACTGTAACACCACCGTTATAAAAGGGAGGGAGCGAAACCCTATAGGTACGACGGAAACCCAACCACGAGAAATCCTGGAATCGAAGAAAAGATAAGAGTAGATTCAAAACACGGAGAGGTAAGAGGAGAATAGCATAGGGGTAAGGATTAAAAGCAGACCTAATCAGATCTATCCAACCGATTTTGCAAAATAGTTTTGACACTCTACATCGGCCGTTAGCTAGGTTATCCTATAGGATGGACCAATGGGGTATCGCAACTGTTGGGCTCTGATACCACTTTGTAACACCCTCGAATCGGCCCTATGCAGATTTCAGTGCTTCCCGCCGAACCTGCATAGAAATGATTTGAGGACGCCCACCAGGCACTTGCGTGTGGGTGGAAAACAAAATAATACCATTACACAATAGTTCACGATGGAACCCATAGAAACATATATATACAACAACGACTCCATGAGTCAAAAATACAGATATACAGTACAAAGATCCAAATCTCCCTGAAAACGATACAACATCTGAGTACGGATAAGATGCAAATGGGGCTAAGAGCCCTGAAGAAAAACCAATGGCGACCATAACCCTGCCCAGGCCAAGCCAGAAGGGTAACCCTGCTAACGACGTCGAACTTATACCTGCTAAAACAAAAGGGGTGCCAAACAAAGGAAAAAGAGGAGCGTCAGTACTGAGGCCAGTACATGGCGAGGCTAGAATTCGGCGGCTCTCGCCTACATAGGTATGGTGGACTGAAGCGGCAGCGCACCATGCACAAAACAATCTATAGAGACTCGATTCAACTATCGGCTATTAGAGAGGAAAGACCTATTCGAAACCACCTGATACTAACACCAATCATACCCATCCTGGTATTCCCCCTCGAGACCAAACGAGGAAGTCAAACCGATGAACTCACACAGTTGACAGTTTTATTCATTCCATTTTAGTTGAGCCACTTACTAGTCAGATATAAATAGCATGAGTCATCCTGATAGTATAAGTAGTGGGCAGTTTTAGTTAACCATTCAGTTGTAGTCGCTGTACTTACTAGTCAGATACAATTAGCATGTGACATCCAAAACCCAGCAGTTGTTGGCACTTTTATTTCATTCCATTGGAGTTGCGATAGTTACTAGGAAGGTAAAACATGACACGATACACCCCAGTTCCACCAGTTGTTGGCACTTTTATTATCCATTCCATTGTAGTGAAGCTGATTACTAGTCACATATTAAGTTAAACTTATAGCACTACTTTAGTTATGCTTGTTTATGATCAAGATATTGTGCTCCAAGTCATCCATAACCGCGGACACGGCTTTCAGAAAGATTTACCCTGCAGGGGTGCACAAATAGCAACACACACACGATCAACCTCAGAAAAACCAAATCAAAACCCAATGAGGCTTTCACAACAAAGCAATCACAGGATTCATAAAGAATTTCAGGGGGCCACCCCACTAAGCTACCTGCAACGAAGTTGGACGGCTCCGAGATGGACCTAGGGATTGTGACAATGGCTATAAACGACTGGGAACCGGAAAGTGTGACTGGGCTTGTCGATACCGCGAAAACATTCCACGTTCCAAAATAGTACAGGTGCTCCACGCACAATCGTAAATAAAGCAGTAAAGCATGGCATAAGTACAGGATAGTAATAAAGCCCCAAACTAGTTTGTGGCCCCAAGAAATAAGAAATGAATCAAGCTCTGGCTAAGGGTATCCATAGGGTCTCCCGGATGTGGATAGTGCGAATAGTCAAGGAACAGGTATCAAGTACTCGGGGCCTACGAGACACAAGTGGACATGGAAAACCAAATAGCATATATTGCCCACCGGTGCCTCTTTCATTAGTTATCCCAGCAATTTAATTGTTGTATTTAAAGTCATGATCCTCTCCACCGTTAAACATCTCCACCATTAAGCATGTGTCAACCGTCCAACAATGATGGAACAACAATGACGCGAAGCAACACCTGAGCAAGCAACTACGACTCGCAAGGCCGACTATCTATCAAACAACAGGCACTAGGATGTGTCCAAGGCAATATAGAGGCTTTAGGGAATATAAATGGTGCACGAAAACTAAAGCCTCGCAACAAGGATAGGAATAGATCAACAGGAGGAAGTAAAGACTATAAATGCAAAATAGGTAGAAAGGGGGAGAATGCTCGCCTAGGAAACACTGCCGAAGGTTCATTATCCGAAGAAGTTGTCGGTACTCGCATCAACTCAACGGCCTAATCCGCGAAGAACAAAAGCATTAAAAGAAACACGAATGCACTATTTTATTCTATGGCAGAAGATTTGGCATGATTATGATATGATGCATGACATGTCAAAGATGCGATGCAATTAGGCAATATTAAGCGGAACCGAGGTCCCGACAATTAATTTGAAGGTTCAAGTTATTTAGATACCCTGTAATTTAAATGTTGTCCTAACAAGGCAAAACATGGTATCGATTCGCTACACAAATTTAAATGGAGGCAATATAGGACTAGATTAGCCCGCATATGAATCGATATAATGCCCCCAAACCACACAATATGTATATGACATGATCAAATTAATATGCAACTGTTATATATAGCCTTCATAAATAGAGATAGGTAGGGGTCACACATCAAGGTCCGAAGATCTTGGGGTTCAAGGGTCGGAGTCTCGGGTTCGACGGGATCGGTCTTCGGGGTTCGGGTCCAGGGTCTTCATGTTCCATGACAATGACCTTGGATTCCCGTTGTGTTGGTGGCGATCTTGTTTAGGGTCGATGGTCTTCAGAAGATCTTGGCAAAACCCTGGATTAGAGAACTCGCGAACTTCGTCCCCATGGCTGTAACCATAAATGTACCTCATCTGGCCACACCAGTAGCAGGACCATCCGTTAAGAACAGAAGGTACCGGGGGTACACGTGAGTGCTTTGAGGCGACAGAGGGCAACGAGGGGAAAACGGGGGCTGTAGCAAACAGGCAGCAAGGCGGTTCCCGGTGGCGAAGGAGCGAGGGGCTCCTAGGCAGCGCTCACGCGGGGACCGGCGAGGACGGCGTCTATGGGGCGAGGTCCACGCGAAGGGGCCCAGACGTGGCAACGCTCGGGGCGACGAGCATGGCGGTGTTGCCGCACACGGTGAGGGCGACGCGGAGGCAGATGACGATGTAGGGAGGCCTAGGTAGGCGAGTGTGCGCGGGCTCGCTGGCGACATGGGATCAGGGAGGGACCCTTGCAGGCAGAGGCGCGACGAGGAGGTGGCGTTCGGCGGCGCATCTCAATAGAGAGGCAGGATCGAGCGGAGTAGAGCTCGAGCTCGGGCCAGAGGGAGGCGCCAGCGGCTGCTCGGAGCGGAGCCCGCGAGGCGGTAGCACAACGACGTTTCGGGGCCGGGCGGCCCGGCGCTAGGCGAAGGTAGGCGTATCGGCACGTCCGGGCGGCGGCTGCTGCTGGGAACGAGGGGAGCGGCGCGACTAGCTTGATGCGAGGGAAGCGAAGCAGAATGGTGGAGGTGGGGCTAGAGGATGGGATCATGTGGGGCGGTGTTCTCGACGTGTGTCTGCGTTACACGCGAGGAGCATTGCGGGTGGGGCTAGGAAGGTGGGTGCGGTCGGGTCCTGGTCAGCGCGAGGTGGAGGGGTTGCCAGCTGCGGTGGCAGGGACTGGGTCTGGGGATTAGGTTAGGCTAAGCGGGGTGGTAGGTGGCCTGCGGCTGGGCCTCGGGCCTAGCCGTTTTGGCTGCCTCCCTCAGTTTATAAAATATGTTTTTATTAATTTATTTTGTTTCATTTAAAACAAAACATTTGTAATTAGGTTTTAGTCAAATAAAGGATCCAGACAGATCACGGGTTTAATTTTGAAATAAAGACGGGGGAGATTTAGAAAATAAAGATAGGCTTTTAGAAAATAGTTTTAACCAAAAAGATGCATGATGACATGACGATGCTCAAATGCAATGTGGCATGTGAAGGGCCTAGTGATGAGCCATTCTATGAGTGGCGAGAGTTATAGTCCACATCTCCTTGAGTATGTGAAGAACTGGAACAACGCCGACATCGTCGACCCTCAGGGAGATCTCCTAGAAAGGTTCGGCCCTGCTGAGTTCAGCGCGCAAATGAACTTTGCCA
Source organism: Avena eriantha (assembly GCA_910589775.1). Taxonomy (NCBI): domain Eukaryota; kingdom Viridiplantae; phylum Streptophyta; class Magnoliopsida; order Poales; family Poaceae; genus Avena; species Avena eriantha. The sequence goes on from OU342746.1 coordinate 17,667,375, forward strand.
CTCAGGCTATCTCCCTGGCTGGCCGGATGATGGAGGTAATCTTTTTTCTCTACTGTTGACATAACTTAGCATTTGTAGGTATATCCCAGTCCCCGAGCCTCCGAGGGAATAACTTGTTATTCGGTCGGATGGTCCCTAGCTTCTATTCATATTGTCATTAATTTGCACTAAATTATGGGCCGGGTCTAGTTCCCTTGGCCCGGATCATGTAGTTTTCAAATATCCACACACCTAGAGTCGGGTTAAGTTCCCCTTGGCCCGGATCTTGTAGACTTCAAATATCCACACACCTATAGCCAGGTTAAGTTCCACTTGGCGCGGATCTTGTAGTTCTCAAATATTCACACACCTAGAGCCGGGTTAAGATCCACTTGGCCTCGATCTTGTAGACTTCAAAATCCACGCACCTAGAGCTGGGTTAAGTTCCACTTGGCCCGGATCTTGTAGACTTCAAATATCCACACACCTAGAGCCGGGTTAAGTTCCACTTGGCCCGGATCTTGTAGACTTCAAATATCCACAACACCTAGAGCCGGGTTAAGTTCCCCTTGGCCCGGATCTAGTAACCTTCAAATAATTTCCACTGTCTCTGAACTTTTGTCTCTTTCTTGTTTTAGATTACCACTAACCGCTGATCTGCTGAGTTCCAACGCCTGCTGGACTCCTACAAAGACATACGCGGGCGTCATGGTAAACTCCTGGAGGAGTACTAGAAGAGGGGTTAGTTTCCATTTCTCTCCCTTCCTTGTTCATTCAAACTTCTTAGAGCTTATATGAATGTTTTGTCCGGATTACACAGCCGAGGTTGAGGCTGAGAACAAAGTCATGAGGAAGAATCTTGCGGAGATCAAAGGTAGTTTCATCCCCTTCGCATGATCATTGTACCCTCCATACTTTATCCGGTGGACACTCATATTTTGGGTCCTCCGGATCATGTTGCAGTTGCTCTTCAGGATAGTGTTCCTATACCTGAACTGATGGCCCCCTGCATGGAACAATCAGGGAAGTATGAAGCTGAACTGAAGAAGAAGGACGCTGAGATAGCTCGGCTCCAGCAGCAGGACTCGGAGATTACTCAGCTGAATGCCGAAATCCAGAGACTCAAGAGCTCTCATCAGTCCGCGCCAGAGAAGGCCGATCAGGAGTTTGCCGAAGAGAAGGAGCGTCTAGTTACGCAAATCTCTAAGAACAAGGGTTTACTGGAGGAAGCCGACGTCAAACTTATGTCGGCAACCACTGAGTATGAAAAACTCCGGGTCCACAACGCCAACACTGATTCCGAGCTTTAGCGGCTTCTCTTCCAGATTGCGCGTAAGTTCTCCACTCTTGCTTGATTAATTACAATTTGGATTTGGTCCTGCCGCTCAACATTGCTCCTCTTATCCTTAGGTAAATTTCCAGAGAGCGGCACATTCGCTGCCTCCGCCGTACGCGAATCCTGTGAGCAGCGTGGAGTTCCTGTTGGGCCTGATGCCGAGCCAATTCCTTATACCACAAAGGATCTCCTGGCGAGTCTCACCGCTCGTCTCGACATAGTAAATAATTTTGGCGCGGACATTATCCCAGTGGCAACACTGTTGGAGATATGCCCAAGAGGCAATAATAAAGCGGTTATTATTATATCTTTATGTTTATGATAAAAGTTTACATCCCATGCTATAATTGTATTATTAGCAAACACTGATACATGTGTGTTTTGTAAACATAAAAGAGTCCCTAGTAAGCCTCTTGTTAAACTAGCTTGTTGATTAATGGATGATCATGGTTTCCTGATCATGGACATTGGATGTGATTAATAACAAGGTTATATCATTAGGAGAATGATATGATGGACACACACCCATAGTAAGCGTAGCATAAGATCAAGTTATTTTAGTTCGTATTGCTATAAGCTTTCAAATGCATAGTAACCTAATCCTTCGACCATGAGGTTATGTTAATCACCATCACTGGATGGATACTTTGATGACATCAAACACCTCTTCATAACTGGGTGGTCATAAAGGTGTCATTGGGTATTCTGAAAGTATGTGTTGAAGCACATGAACCAAGATTGGGATTTGTCCATCCATATGACGGATAGATATGCTCTGGGCCCTCTCGGTGGAATGTCATCTAGTTAGCTTGCAAGCATGTGACTAGATCACAAGGGATGACATATCACGGAACGAGTAAAGAGTACTTGTCAGTAACGAGGTAGAACTAGGTATGGAGATACCGACGATCAAACCTCAGATAAGTATAGTATCGTGTGACAAAGGGAATTGGTTTCGTATGTAAATGGTTCAATCGATCACGAAGTCATCGTTGAGTATGTGGGAGCCATTATGGATCTCCAGGTCCCGCTGATGGTTATTGATAGGAGATGTGTCTCTGTCATGTCTACATATTCACGAACCGTAGGGTGACACACTTAAGGTTCGAAGTTGTTTTAAGTAGATACGGAATGTGCGTTGGAGACCGAATGTTGTTCGGAGTCTCGGAATGGATCCGGGACATCACGAGGAGATCCGGAATGGTCTGGAGAATAAGATTCATATATTGGGGATCATTTTCTAAGTTAGGAAATGTTCCGGAGTGTTTGTATGGAGATTCTAGAAGGTTTCGGAATGTTCTGGAAGGTTCTAGAGGATTTCTTGGAGTTTGCTTGAAAACCAAGAAGGTATCAAAGGAGTCCTGGTGGGGCAAGACACGGATTCGTGGGGGAGGAGGACTCCTCCCCCCTTCCCACCGCCGGCCATAGGAGGGGAGTCCTACAAGGACTCCCCCTCCCCTGGCGCGCCCTCTCCCCCTTAAATAGAAGGGCAGGGGCGCCCCTCCTAGTGCTCTTACATAACTCCAATCTCTGCCGCCTCTCTCCTCCACCTTTCATCTGCACAGGCATAGGCGAAGCCCTGCAGAATTCTCTACTCCACCACCACCACCACGCCGTCGTGCTGCTGGGATTCCGTGGAGAAGATCTACTACCTCCGCTGCTCGCTAGAACGGGGAGAGGAAGGTCTGCTTCGACTCCGCACGTGTGACCGACTGCGGAAGCGCTGCCGAATCGCGGCGCCGGAAGGATCGTCCACTTGACCGACTGCAGAAGCGCTGCTGGAACGCGACACCGGAAGGATCGTCCACACGAACTTGAGATCGGCAAGTGATCGACTACATCAACCACGAGATCTAATCTCGTTAACGCTTTCGGATCTACGAGGGTTAGTTCCTTTCTCCCTCGTTGCACATGTCTAATAGATTAGATCTTGGATTTTATCTAGATTAGATCTGGGTTTTGTTCGTTCTTGCGGTAGAAATTTTTTGTTTTCCATGCTACGAACCCATCAGTGGTATCAGAGCCATATCTATGCGTAGATCTGTTGCACGAGTAGAACACAATGTTTTTGTGGGCGCTGATGCTTTTGTTGTCGGTGTCTTAGCGTGTACTTTGCATCTTGCGGCATGGTGGGATGAAGCGGCTCGGGCTAACATTACATGTCATCGCACATGAGACTTGCTCCACGCTTGACGTGCAACTTTCTTTGCACAAGTGGCTTTGCGGGTGTCTATCTCTCCCACCATAGTTAAGATTCAATTTACAATGAGCATCTTGACAACACTTGTATCAACGTTGTGGTTCTTGTTCGTAGGTAAGATCGGTCTTATGCGAAAGCCCCAAACCACGTAAAACATGCAAAGAAAATTAGAGGCGTCTAACTTGTTTTTGCAGGGGTTTTGTGATGTGATATGGCCATCATGTGATTGTGATTATATTTGATGTATGCAATGATCCTTGTTGTAATATGGCAACCGGCAGGAGCCTAATGGTTGTCTTTTAATTCTATTAAGACCTGCGTGTCTATTCATCTTGTAATAGCTTTATTCCAAGTAGTTGTAATAGTTACTAGTGATGATGGACAACCATGAAGCGGCGCCACTGACCTTGACGCAATGCTGGTGATGATGGAGATCATGTTCGTGCTTTGGAGATGGAGATCAAAGGCGCAAGAAGAAAGGGCCATATCATATCACACTTATTATGAATTTCCTGTGATGTTAATCCTTTATGCATCTTGTATTGCTTAGATCGCGACGGTAGCATTATAAGATGATCCCTCTCACTAAATATCAAGTAATAAAGTGTTCATCCTTAGTTGGCACCGTTGCTAAGACTCGTCGTTTTGAAGCATCTCGTGATGATCGGGTGTGATAGACTCTACGTGTGCATACAACGGGTGCAAGCCAGATTTGCACATGCGGAAACTAAGGTTAATCTTGACGAGCCTAGCATGTACAGACATGGTCTCGGAACACAGAATACCGAAAGGTAAAGCATGAGTCATATGGATGATATGATGAACATGTTGATTGTTCGCCTTTAAAGCTACATCATCTCACGTGATGATCGGACTTGGTGTAGTGGATTTGGTTCATGTAATCACTAAAACAACTCGAGGGATGTTGTTTTGAGTGGGAGTTCATTTGTAATTTGGATTAGTCGAACTCAATTTATCATAAACACAATCAAAGTGAATTTGCATAGTTTGTTGTAGTCATTGGCATCCGTTCACCACCTTACGCTTAGTTATAGTTGAGATAGTGGAACTATAGAAATTCTGGATATTTACTTTACGAACTGGTATCGTATTGTTTTGAATGTCAATTTAAAGTTTATAAGTCCTATTGCAAACTTTCAGCAAACTCTATTTACTCCATGAAGTTTAATAAGTAGTATTAAATCAAGAGTAAGAATTCCAATGTTAGTATCTAAAGTATCATGTTTTCCTCCATGATTCTTGATACTTAAAAGATTGTTTTTTAATATCAAGTTTATCTAAGAGCTGAAAGCAATGTTTCAGAAACCATCATATGTGAAAGGTATTGCGATATCTAAAACAATGTGTTGGTTACAACATGATAGAGTATACGTCCTCATATTTGATGAGAATTTGTGAAGGTTGGAGACGCTAGTCGTCCTAATCCTCCAAAAGGTTTTGAAAAAGAAACATTATACTCGCAATTCACCTTTATAAGCTATAGCAGATTGATCATGAAAGTTGTCATGATAAGGATGAATAGAAGATGTAAGTAAAATGTTTACTACACTAAAAGATTACTAAAGAATGGATTTTTGAAAGAACACCAAACATTTGATGATGGTGATCCACCTCAAAGTGCAAGTCCAAAGGTATTAGTAGTTGACTATATATGCTTTGTACTATGTGTCATATGAATGACACCACTATTGATGTTGATACATTCTTTTAAAAGAAAAGGAATTGCTGAAAGAAAATCTATAAAATATTTGGCAGAAAATAAAAGGTTGGAGATGTCCAACTTAGGCATATAGAAGATATACATGTTATGGTTGTATTCCTTGCTTGTTAAACAATGTGGTTCTTAGGTATTGGATACCGACTTGGTTGGTATGAAGTGTCATACAGGACAACGCAATTCATGAACTACAATGGCCTAAGTAACTAGCAAGAGAATGAGTGATGATGTTCATCGAAAACAAATAAAGTGTTATTGTGTTTTTCGTTGACATCAAACGTAGCCTTCAAGATTTGTTTTAATAATTGTTATTTTTGTTCCGGTATTACGAGAACAATGGTTGTTCAAATAATTACCGTATTCCATAAAGGATGGATGAACTTTTACAAGTCTGGTGGGAGAAATCACATCCATAAACACTATTGCTAAAATGTCGCAAGACAAATGATTGAAAGATCACTTATGAAGTGACATCGCTGTTTAAATTATATTTGAAAGAAAACATGAAGAAACTCCATGTTGATGGAATTTTTGGAGTCTTTGTTTTGGATCAAATGACGCTTGTGATACTTTCCTGGAGATAATTAAAACTCCGTTCGTAGGCCAAAAGAGGAACGGACGACTAACTGATTGGAATTTATACATATTGATGTATATAGTACATTATGTGTAGTCGTGGGCGATGGATTTCAACTTCATATGCTTTCTCCGAAGATTTGAGTGAGTATATGTATGTACTTACTCAATAAGGAAGAAGTATGAAACATTTGAAAAATGTTCAAAGACTTTCAAGATGAAGTGGAAAATCATTGTAACAAGAAAATAAAAGAGTTTATGATTGGATCATAAAGAAAGATGTTTGAGTTACAAGTTTAGCAAAACACCTAAGATTTGAGGAATCGTTCTATGGATTTGCATTTCCCGATAAACCATAGGAGTATGGCATATTCGAGAGATGAAATCAAACCATGTTTGAGATGGTAAGATCAAGGGTGTCATTTATAAAGCTACCATTATGTTTTTAAATATTAAAGCTTTAGTGACTACCGCTTTTACACTAAAAAAGAGCTCCATCGTGATCCGTTGAAATGACACCATATAAGTCATGGTTTGGGATAAAACCCGAATTTTCTTTTCTTAAATTTTGGTATGTTATGCATAAGTAAAATGTTTACAACCAAAGTCGGATAAGCACGTCTTTGTGGGTTATCCCAAAGAATTTGTTGGGAATTTCTCCATAACACTGAGGACAAAAGAGTTTGTTACTTGGAACGTCATGTTTCTTGAGAAGGAATTTGTTCTGAAAAGTTAAGTGGGATGACAATAGAACTTTGATAAGGTTGTTGAACCTTAGCTATATGTGGTAAGTAGCGCAATGCCGGAAAGTGTCCCGGTGACGGCCACAATGCTCATGGCTCTCGTGATTACAAAAGGTGTGATCTCGGAGATTAGAGTTCCTATAGAACCGTGTGGGTGGGTAAAAATCAAATAGTAAGATTTGATAAGCAAGTCGTTATTGTTTTGACAATGATGAACCGACTACATGCAAAGAAGCGATGATGGGCCCTGACTCCATAAAATGACTAGAAGTCATGGAATCCGTAATAGTATCCATACACGAGAAATCAAGTTTCTGAACTTCGAAGACCCTCCGGAAAGGCGTGAAGCCCATCGGTCGTGTTTGGATCTATAAAGAAATAGACATGGATGTTTCAAATCTATGAAATAGTCGACATGTCGGAAAGAGTTTACGACAATGTTCAAGGAATTGATTATGATAAGATTTGATCTTTCATATCGATATTTAGTCTGGACGGATTAATGTAGCAACCACTACATATATTTTGGTATATGGCAGTTGAACAAACAAAACAAGTTCTTCTAATAGAATGGTTACCTAGGACGTGTAAATGACACGATCCAAAGGGTTTTGTTAATTCAAAGGATGCTAAAAGAGTATGCAAAACTTCAATGGTTGAAGTAAGCATAGCGGAGTTGGAATCTTCACCATGATGAAACTGTTAAAAGAGTTTAAATTCATCGGAGAGGATGAAGATGCTTGCATTTGCAAGAAATTAAGTGGGAGCGCTGAGACATATTTCTAATACATTATGTAGAGGACATATTGTTGATTGGAAATGATGTATCTTGTATTGACACAGGTTAAGAATTTCATTTCGATGAAAGACTTAGGCATAACTCAAGAATTAGGCATCAATGTCTATATGGATAGATTGAGGTGCTAATATGGTTTTGCCAAATGTACATAGATAAGATGTTGAATGAGTTCAATATGGAAACAACAAGAAAGGTTCTTGACGCACGGAAAGGACTGAATCAAGATTCGAGTGTGTTGACACGAGATTCAAGTGTTTTGACACTTGGTGAAATCGCAAGAATATTTTTATCAATCATTCTTTAAGATGTACACATCCAGATATGTCCTATGCTCTAAATGTTATGAGCATATACCAGAATGATTCATAAGATGATCATTGGACAATAGTAAAGATATTCTTATGAGCTTTGGAAGAACTAAGAATATATCATGTATAAGTGACAAATAGTTAAAGTAGTTCATTGTAAAGTGTTACATTGATACTAGTTTTGTCACAAGATACAAATTAAATTTATCTCAATTTAGACTACGGGTAGCACAATATAATGGAAAGGATGTTCCATGATGGATTTGGATGAGTTCCAAAGTTGAGATATTGTGACGGATACTACAACAAAAGGCTAAGTATATAACTGCTATAGTAGCATCAAAGGAGGGCATTTGTGTTAAGTAGTTTATCAAACTAGGTGTGGTTCAAAGTGGGCTAATACTATGAAGATATATTGTGTGACAATAATATCAACATATTTTGAGCCGAAGGAACTAAAGGTCTCACTAAAGGACCAAATTATACAATGCCATCTCATTGGAGAATGAGTAATGCGTAGAGACGCAAGGACATGCAAATACACACGGACCTGGAAGTGTCAGATCCGAAGATCATGTTTACCACTAGCAATAGTGTCTATACAACACCAGAAAGCCATAGGTGTTGAATGCACAAGTTTTTAACTAGATTATTGACTCTGGTGCAAGTGGGAGACTGTTGGAGATATGCCCAAGATGCAATAATAAAGCGGTTATTATTATATCTTTATGTTTATGATAAAAGTTTACATCCCATGCTATAATTGTATTATTAGGAAACACTGATACATGTGTTTTTGTAAACATAAAAGAGTCCCTAGTAAGCCTCTTGTTAAACTAGCTTGTTGATTAATGGATGATCATGGTTTCCTGATCATGGACATTGGATGTGATTAATAACAAGGTTATATCATTAGGAGAATGATATGATGGACACACATCCATAGTAAGCGTAGCATAATATCAAGTCATTTTAGTTCGTATTGCTATAAGCTTTCAAATGCATAGTAACCTAATCCTTCGACCATGAGGTTATGTTAATCACCATCACCGGATGGATACTTTGATGACATCAAACACCTCTTCATAACTGGGTGGTCATAAAGGTGTCATTGGGTATTCTGAAAGTATGTGTTGAAGCACATGAACCAAGATTGGGATTTGTCCATCCATAAGACGGATAGATATGCTCTGGGCCCTCTCGGTGGAATGTCATCTAGTTAGCTTGCAAGCATGTGACTATATCACAAGGGATGACATATCACGGAACGAGTAAAGAGTACTTGTCAGTAACGAGGTAGAACTAGGTATGGAGATACCGACGATCAAACCTCGGATAAGTATAGTATCGTGTGACAAAGGGAATTGGTTTCGTATGTAAATGGTTCAATCGATCACGAAGTCATCGTTGAGTATGTGGGAGCCATTATGGATCTCCAGGTCCCGCTGATGGTTATTGATAGGAGATGTGTCTCTGTCACGTAGGGTGACACACTTAAGGTTCGAAGTTGTTTTAAGTAGATACGGAATGTGCGTTGGAGACCGAATGTTGTTCGGAGTCTCGGAATGGATCCGAGACATCACGAGGAGATCCGGAATGGTCTGGAGAATAAGATTCATATATTGGGGATCATTTTCTAAGTTAGGAAATGTTCCGGAGTGTTTGTATGGAGATTCTAGAAGGTTTCGGAATGTTCTGGAAGGTTCTAGAGGATTTCTTGGAGTTTGCTTGAAAACCAAGAAGGGATCAAAGGAGTCCTGGTGGGGCAAGACACGGATTCGTGGGGGAGGAGGACTCCTCCCCCCTCTCCCCCTTAAATAGAAGGGCAGGGGCGCCCCCTCCTAGTGCTCTCACATAACTCCAATCTCTGCCGCCTCTCTCCTCCACCTTTCTTCTGCACAGGCATAGGCGAAGCCCTGCAGAATTCTCTACTCCACCACCACCACCACGCCGTCGTGCTGCTGGGATTCCGTGGAGAAGATCTACTACCTCCGCTGCTCGCTGGAACGGGGAGAGGAAGGTCTGCTTCGACTCCGCACGTGTGACCGACTGCGGAAGCGGTGCCGAATCGCGGCGCCGGAAGGATCGTCTACTTGACCGACTGCAGAAGCGCTGCTGGAACACGACGCCGGAAGGATCGTCCACACGATCTTGAGATCGGCAAGTGATCGACTACATCAACCACGATATCTAATCTCGTTAACGCTTTCGGATCTACGAGGGTTAGTTCCTTTCTATCTCGTTGCACATGTCTAATAGATTAGATCTTGGCTATTATCTAGATTAGATCTGGGTTTTATCTAGATTAGATCTGGATGTTTGGCTGCCTCTGGCCCAGTGAGACCATTCCCAAGAAAACTTCAGACTTCATAGCCAAACTAATGGAATGTGACACTCAACTGCACATGTGGCGCGAATCTGCCGCACGGGCTGGAGCCGACATCGCTCTGAAGTTTGTGCTTTCATGGTATGAAGGGATTGACTTGGCATTGCTCAAGCATATGCGCACCGGGTCAAAGTGGTGCGAGGATCCGGAGTGCATCGCACGCCGCCAGGCCTGTGCAAAAAATCTTATCCAGTACTCCTTTTGCCATGCCTGGAATGAGGGGCCGAGCTTCCTTGATGCTGCTGATGACGAGATTGTCTCTAGAGCTGAAGAAGGGAGTGAGAGCCAGGGCTCCGAGTTAGGCGACGAGGCTGAAGATCCGGAGGACAACAAACTTGACCCAGAGGACGAAGCCAAAGCCAGTGCTCCTCCCGCACATTCCGGAGTACCTCCCTCAACAGATGATTCTCCTGCTACTTCTGCCCCTTGAAAAACACTTGTCATATTTATCAGATCCCCACAATGCTGGGCGCAGATGTAATTAAATACTTTGGTTTGTTTATCCAACAAATTCATGTTTCGAACTAAGTTTTTACTGCCGGATTATCGTGGGCGAAGTCCCCGAGTTTCATTTTCTTGTTCCTCCAATTTCTGACTCGGCTCGCATCTACCTTGATTCGGTTTTTTGACTTACGAGTCTGAGGTTCGAAAAATTGACTTAACAATACTTGAAGCCTTGAGATTAGCTCAAAATGATTCAGCATTTTAGTGAAGAAAACAAACTAAGGGTTAGCCAATAAACCAATGTCGGCCCGCTTAAGCTCTTCTTCCTTAGTTGTTTTTCATGTGCTTTGCCATTCCAAACTTGTTCTCTTGCTTGCCATGAAGCCGATTCTTGTTGGACAACAGCAAAGTCAAAGAGTTAGGTTTTTAGTGCTAACACATTACTAATACAACTAAGACGTAAGCGAGTTAACCCAGCCGACATAAAGAATATGAAAACAAGACATGTGCTATAGTAGTACCCGAGTCTCTACTCGGGGTAGAAAATATTTTATTGATAAGCTCTCTGCCGACATACATACCGACATATGAGTAGTTCGGATACATTCACCTCTCAAGTGTAGAAAGGATGCAGCAGTGCTACGTTCCATGGTCTTTTGGATTCCTCTCCGGACCTGTCCGCCTTTTTCTTTTGTTGGGGATGTGCATCAATAAGATAGTAGGAATCATTGGGCAAAGCTTTGCTCACAATGAAGGGCCCTTCCCATGGGGGGAATAACTTATGCATGCCAGCGATGCGCAGTATTAGCCTTAGCACCAAATCACCTTGCCGAAAAACACGGGGGTTTACTTTCCGGCTATGATAGCATCGGAGATTTTGCTGGTATATGGAGGATCTGGACAAGGCCAGTTCTCTCACTTCTTCCGGTAGATCAACATCATTCTGCCGGGCTTCGCGCACTTCGGCTTCTGTGTATTGGGTGACCCTAGGAGAGTGATGCTCTATATTGGCTGGTAATACAGCTTCTGCCCCATATACTAGAAAGAATGGCGTATAGCCCGTTGATCGATTCGGAGTTGTTCTTAAACTCCACAGTACCGCTGGTAGTTCTTCTATCCAGCACCCCACTGATCTTTGCAGCGACTCTATGAGCCAGGGTTTTATCCCGGACAATACTAGTCCGTTGGATCTTTCCACTTGCCCGTTCGACACGGGGTGGGTGACTGAGGTGACATCTAACCGGATCTTCTTTTCCTAGCAGAACCTCGCAAATGCTCCTTCGGCAAAATTTGTCCCGTTATCAGTTATGATGATATGGGGGTAGCCGTACCTTAAGATTATATCATTGAGGAATCTTACTACTATTGCCCCATCACATTTCCAAATTGGTTTCACTTCGATCCATTTGGTGAACTTGTCAACCATGACCAGCATGTGGGTCATCCCTCCTTTAGCTGGCTTAAATGGTCCTACCATTTCTAGGCACCATACGACAAATGGCCAGGTAATTGGGATAGTTTTCAGCTCCGACATTGGCAGGTGAGTTTTCGCGGCATAGCTTTGACAACCATTACACTTTCGCACCAAGTCTTCTGCTTGCTACAAAGCACTGGGCCAATAAAACCTTTGCTACTAGAGCCCTTGAGGAGGCATGGTGGCCACATTCCCCTTGGTGAATATCTCGGAGTATGTCGAGTCCTTCCTCCGGATCAACGCACCATTGTAGTACCGCTGTCACACTCCTTTTGTATAATTCGGCACTGATAATGGTATAAGCCTTTGCCCTTCTCTGAATTTGCCTCGAGCTTATTTCATCATCCAGTAAGATTCCCTCTTTCAGGAAATCAAAAATTGGCTTGGCCCAAGACGGTATAGGTCGGACGGGAAATGGTTCCTCATCCACTTCCATCGCATCCACTAACATAACTCCCGCCAGATCAAGCTGCACAGTCCCCGGGTTTGCTGAAGCAGTCCCCGGGTTTGCTGAAGCAGTCCCCGGGTTTGCTGAGGTGCCTCCACATTCTATTTACATAGGTGCAGCTCCTAATCCGGTGAGCGCCGGGATATAAATTTAATCTGATTTAGGTGACAGTGTGATAGACGGTTTTCTCAAGTGTTCCAAAGCCACATTTGGTGGAATGGGTTTTTGGGATGAGCCTAGCTTGGACAGTGTATCTGCTGCCTCGTTTTCGCTCCGAGTTTTGTGATGGAACACACACCCTTCAAAAAACCCGCTTATCGTCTGGACATGGAACCTATACAAGGCCATGTTAGCATCCAGGGCATCCCAGTTTCCAGACACTTGCTGCACCACCAAATCCGAGTCTCCAAAGCACTTTATCCGACGTATCCCCACTTCCTTTGCCACTTTGAGACCATGTACCAATGCTTCGTACTCCACCACATTATTCGAGGCACTAAAATGGATCTGTAGGACATACTTCAGTTGATCCTTCTTGGGCGAGGTAAGCACTACCCCAACACCTAATCCATCTTTCAGTTTCGATCCGTCGAAGTGCATTTGCCAATAATTGGAGTTCGGAAGGGGTGGCTCGTATTACATTTCAGCCGAGTCCACAAAGAAATCCGCCACCGCTTGTGATTTGATCGCATCTCTTCGGTCAAACTATGGCGCGTATGGAGCTAATTCGATTCCCCACTTTGCTATTCTGCCGCTTACTTCCTTGTTACTCATGATCTCCGAAATAGGCGCTTCACATATCACCTTGATGGGGTGTTCCTCGAAATAGTGCTTGAGCTTCTTGGCCGACATATATACGCCGTATGCCATCTTCTGATAATGAGGATAGTTCTATTTTGACATTGACAATACTTCACTCAGATAATACACCGGCCTTTGCACCGACTTTCCTTCCTCTTCGTGCTCCACTACGATCACTGCACTCACGACTCGGTTGGTCGCGGCTACATAAAGTAACATTGGTTCCTTAGGTTCTTTTTCAATTCTCGAAATGCAAGATCCGCCTGTGGCGTCCATGTGAACTTATCTGCTTTTTTCATTAACTAATAGAGGGGCAAGGCATTCTCTCCCAGCTGACATACAAACCGACTCAACTATGCCATGAAACAAGTGAACTTCTGGACATCATTAAGACACTTTGGTAACTCCATTCTTTCTATGGCCCGGATTTTTCTTGGTTTAGCTTCAATGACGCAGCTAGATACTAAGAAACCGAGTAACTTTCCGGCTGGTACGCCGAAGGTGCACTTCTCCAGGTTCAGTTTCATTTGGAACCTTCTCAAGTTCGCGAACGTCTTCCGGATATCCTCAAGGAGCGTATTGCTTTCCTTGGTTTTTATCACCACATCATCCACATACACCTGTACATTCCGACCTATCTGGTCATGCAAGCATTTTTGCATACATCGTTGGTATGTTGCTCCTGCATTACGTAATCCAAACGGCATGGTTCAATAACAATAAGCTCCATACGGGGTAATGAACGCTGTCTTTATTTGATCATCCGGATTCAGGGGTATCTGATGGAAACCAGAATACGCGTCAATGAATGACAGTAGCTCACATCCGGCAGTTGAGTCTATGAACTAATCTATTCTAGGGAGTGGAAATGGATCTTTTGGACATGCCTTATTCAGGTTCTTGCAGATCTTGCGTAGGTTCAATGAGTGCTCAGCCAACTCCCTTGGTACACCTTGCAGATCTTGCGTAGACCAAGCAAAGATATCCCGATTCTCACAGAGGAAGTTGATGAGCTTGATTTCCTATTTGTTGCTTAACCCAGCACCTATGGTAACGGTGCGCTCTGGGAACAGATCATCAACTGACACTTTCTTCGTATCCTTAGTCGCTTGGATAGACACGCTCCCATGCGGGTTGGTCAGGGCCGACATATGTTTTTGCGCGGATTGAGCCAATGCCGCCACCTCCAATATTTTCCTTTTCTCTTGAGCTATCGCGAGTGACTCAGCTAAATTAGATCCGGCTGATGCACACTCGATCGAACGCTAGAAGTCCCCTGATATAGTTATCACACCCCATGGTCCGAGCAACTTCATATTAAGGTAACTGACGTGGGTAGTTGCCATGAATTTGCTCAGCGCTGGCCTGCCGAGTAACGCGTGATAAGCACTTTCCAGATTAACTACCTCGAATTCTAAGTTCTCAGTGCGGCAGTTGTCTCTTGTGCCGACTAACATGTCAACCCAGACCTTACCAATTGGTTCACAAGAGATACCTGGCACAATACCGTCAAAAGTGGTCCTTGTCGCTTGCAACATGTTCATGGTATCCTTGTACATAATGTTGATACTGCTGCCATTGTCAATCAATAGCTTGGAAAATCTCACGTTGAGATTCGGTCCGATGAATGTCGGATCCAAGACTAGAGCGTAGGTTCCTGGGCTTGGCGTGATCTTTGGGTGATCCTTGATACTCCATGTGATCTCTTGGTCCGCCCAAGGAATATATCTCGGCACAGCCGGCATTACTGCGTTCACCTCCATATGCCGGCGTTGTAAGCTTTTCTGGTCATTCTCTTCCGTGGTGAATACATAGTAGCTCTGATGATGTTCCATGTACTCATTTCGTCCCTCGTTCTCGTTGTAACCTTGGCCTTGTTGCTGGTTATTGCCTTCTTGATTTACAGCTTCCCTTCTTTCTAGATTTTCGTACCTTGGCGGAGGTGGTGGCAGCATCAGTTGCTGTCCGTTTCCCCCTGTTAGTAACGGTGCCCGGGGTGTTTCATTTCTAGGTGCTTCGTTCCGAGGTGCCTGAGCATTCACCAAACCCACCTATTCCAACTTCCTCATCCACTCACACTACCGGGTCGTATGATTCGATGGACTGTTCGAACTTGGCGTATGAAATTTGCAAGGTTGGTCTAGCATAGACTCGAACGTATACCTCGGCCTATCCTTTCATTCTTGCCATTGCTTTTTCTGCTGCGGAGTGCAAGGCTTTCTCCCTTCTCTTTTCTGCTGCCAGTTTTGCCCTCCAGTTTTCTGGCATTGGCTTGCTCTGGCATTGGGCTGATCCAGGTCCATCGCTGCAACTTGCTGCGAATTATATCGATAATCCGGACGCTCATCCCTTCTTTTTCCTAGGAAATCATTCCTCCTTGATGACCCGGAGATATCTCGGTTGTAATACTCCTCATTTGCTTTGCTAGACATTAGCCGAGGTTGAGTTGGATCTCCCAAGGCATATGAATCTGCAATCCGGATCGTTTCGGACAAGGTGGTTGGCATATCTCGCTGTAACCTTTGCCACAGCATACTCCCATACCTGCATCCCTGAGCGAACCACGCAACTGCTTGTGATTCAATCACCCCTTCTCACGAGTTTTGCACATTGCACCACCGAGTCAGGAAATCTCTATCTGGCTCATTTGGTCTCTGCCAGCATAGTGCAAGGGTCTGCAGTCTATTGGGTCTCTTGTATGTGCTTGAGAAGTTGCTAACAAATAGTTGGTGGAAATCCAACCAACAGTTGACACTCCCTGGTGGCAAATTGTTCAGCCAAACCCGCGCTGGTCCTTCCAGCATCTGTGGTACATATCTTACTACCCATCTCAAATTCCCCGTAGCGATCTTCACGGTTGTGGCAGAGTCAATCAACCAATCCTCTGGCCTGGTACTTCCATCATAGGTCCGGGTTCCCCTGGCCAGCTGGAAGTTCGGCACTGGTGGTTCATTCATGATCCGCGACCCGAAACACGCTGGACCCGGTGGACCTTGTAACTCGATTTGCTCGGACCTATAAATCCTATCCAACTTCAACCTCGCATCATCTGGCTACAAGTTCCTGCTTCCCAACCGTGATCCAATTACATGATGATCTGGTCTGAGGTATCCATCATTAACCATAGCCGAATAACCATCATTGTATCTTTCTTGATCCGGATGTGCAGGACGTTGTTGTGCTGCTCTTCCTCCTTGCTGAGGTTCACGATGTTGCGCTTGAGGCACATTTTGCCCCGCTCCCACAGGATTAATCTGTCAGGCATTGCCGTTGGCAGCATTTCTTTGACCGGCATTGCCTTGGTCATGATTACCCCGGGCAGCCACACCCCGGCTGGTACTGTGGCAATCCTCATCAACTCGCATTGCCTTTACTTTTCCAGCTCTTACCGGGTCATAAGGGACCATCTGCTTGTTTCTTCTCCCGGAGACCACTACTTCTTCTCTCCTAGGATCAAGACCCAGAGATCATGCGGCTCCTCTGGATCTTGTCGGGTTATTTCTGGCCGAATGTACCACCTGTGAAGCTCCTGGTGGTGCCAGGTTAGCTTTGTTTATTTCTTCATTTTGTTGGCATGCAACCCGCAACAAGTGATTCGCTCTCTCTTGTTGCCTCTGTCAAGCCTCACCGGTCAAACCTTCTAACTCGGAAGCGGCCGCGTTTGCTGCTCTGAGGTTCTTTACCAGGGTACTTTATCGGTCCAACCCTCCTGTCACTATAGTAGCTGTCTAACCCGACCTAGGCTCGTACTCCTTGTCAATCTCAGTGATCAAGTTTCTGCCTCGGATTTTCACTCCATCGATACGGTTCGCCTTAGCGTACTCTCTCAAGGTGATGTTCAGCGACTGATGCAGCTCAGCTACCTTCTTTGCTCCATCTAACATCTTCTTACTAGTTTCCTCTAACTCAACTTGCACCTGAGCCGGATCTACCAGAGGTGTTATTGGTGTTGCTAAGCTATCTATCGCTTGCTGGAGCACATTCTCTAGCTTCTCTAGCGGAGGAAACCTAGACCTGGTCTATTTGGGCGTTACCTGTGGCTCTGGCATCGGATCTTTACTTGGTCTTGCATCTGGCACGGTCATCATGACTTCAACGCTGCTAGTGGGGCGAGTGATACGCACTCCACGAGCGGCGCTGAGAGATGGTTCGCCACCATCGACGATGTGCCGCGGGTGAACACATGACTCATCCACCCTGACGTAGATCTTGTGCGAGCCAAGCTTGATGAAGACGTTGTTGCACGGTGGAGGGTTCTTGCCGAAGCTTCCTGCATTGTCGCTGACGTAGTCCAGCGCTCCAAAGCGCTGAACCAAGCCTGAGACGATATGCTCGCCGGTCCTCGAGAGGTTTCCCATCTGGATTTTCACCCCTGCTAGCACCGCTAGCCCCATGGTGGGCGCCAACTGGCGTGGTGGTGGCACGGCAGATGCCATGGATAGGCTAAAGATGGGGCCAATGAGTGCTAGGGGAATCCAGGGAGGGAGAACGTGGTGATTCCATGCACGGAAGTTCTTGTATTCTCTCTATCAATGGTGTTCACAAGTGTTCTAGAGGTCCTTAACAAGAAGGAGACAATGTCTCTTACCCCTCACTAACTAGCCCTCGAGTTCTACCTTAGAAAGAGTGATTCCTCTAAATGCCATCCCTCTCTATGGAGGCCCTGGTGCTCCTTATATAGGGGATCCCGGGTTACAATTCTAGGGCACATGTGGCAGCATATTCCACGAATATGCTCCTTTAATAAAACATATGCTTCTTTATTCTTCTTTAACGGCTTGTCCGGGCTTTGGACGTAACCCACAACATCACCCTTGTCTTTTGGCGTCACGGGCTATGTCATCCAGCTTTTTCCACGTCACCTTGGTCGCCACTGACCCGCTATTCCTCTCCTTTACTTTACTTTGCACATGCTTCAGCTAATAAAGCTACTTTTTGACCAGCGGGGGATTCCTTCTCTTTGAAGCCAAGATAATCCGGCTAGCATATTGCTAATCCGGCTTACCCACTTACCTACAAAACAGATAGGCATGGTCGGCATAGATCTTATGCCGGCCGGACCATTGTCAAGGCAATGCCCCACGGGCCAGGCCACACCGTGATTCGGCCTGCCTTGAGGTGACCCGGTCAGCACTTTGCTTTGACCGCGCCGTACCCCGGCTAACTCGACCCTTATACCCCGGCATTGCCCTACCCCGGGGTATCAACCCAACAAAGCACCAATACAATACATGAAGCAATTGAATAATACCGAATTAAGATTCAGATGGATTTGAGAGGATTGGGTTTAGGAGATTGAGATGTCCTTGGAGAAGGGGATGAACATCCCTTAGGGTTTATTGTCGAGGAACTACCTAAGGGAGGGTTTTGGACCAAGAATTGGTTCTGTATGATATCAATATACAAAAGTGATATCTACAAATAGGTATTGAAGTAACAAGACCAACAAAAGTGGTTTCAAGATTTTATCACTTTTCTTTAATTTCTTATGAATTTTATAGTGATAAAGGCTCTAGTTTTAGGAAATAATTCACCAGAAAAGTTCTCCAGCTCCAAAAATTATTTCCTTGGATGGTTCAGTAGGGTTTTATGTACCTGTTCACTGAGAGTTGGGTTCATGCCAAAATATTTAGAAGAATTCCCTCAGGAAATTCCCAAAGGCAGTTCTGTAGACAACTTATCTTTTTCACCAGATTAAATTTACAGTATCTTTTGATAGGAAACCAATGCCACATGGTAGGAATTTTTAATACCGTTCTGTAGGAATTGGATTCACTATTTTTGGAGCTGACAAACTCCTTTAGTGATTTTTCTATTATCATAACCCTATATACAGAGATCATTAATTCACCAAAATTAAGAAGAACCTCAATAAGATTTGATCTCCTATATTTTGGTAGATCTTAGTGTACCACATCAGAGAGAGTTGGAATTGGGTCAATACTTCTGTTGGTTTGGCCTAGAGAAAATCCTAAAGTCGAATATTAACAGTTTTTGTTATTTTTACTATAGACAAACTACTATTCACCTTGGCATGAGACCTATGCTGATTGATTGGTATAGCAATTACCTTCCAGGAAAACTTTGATTTATTCCAAATGGGTATGTACAACTCCCTGAAGAATTTATATAGTGCTGTGGACAACTTTTAGTGGATTAATTTCCAATAATTAAAGAAAACTATTTTTGGCAAAATACCAGTTCAGCATGCTTAAGAGAACAGTCAGGAACCTAAGGAAATTTAAATCTTGTCAAAACGAGTTGTGCAACATTTTGTAGAGGATTTAAACTAAAAGCCATAGTTTCTGGATCTGAGAAAATGATTAAAAGGTCAGGGGCTGGGCTGGGATCTAGGGGCTACTAGGCCGACCGGAGGGATTTCGGCCCACGGCGCACGAGGCTCGTGCGGGAGGAGCGTTTGAACTCCTATGAGCTGGGGCCCGGTTGTCGGCGACCTAGGGCTTGCGAAGGGGATCGGCGGCGGTAGACCATTCGATTAGATGGTGATTGACGGCGCACGGCCATCGTCTTCCCAGGTGCAGTGGTGGCGGGCAGAAACCCTAGAGGGGTTACGGGGAGGAGCGGGAAGGCTCACCGGGGGCTCGGGAGGTGGCAAGGATGGGCGGAGGCGATGTGGCGCTCGACGGCGACCTCGGCGAGGGGCGGAAAGGAGGGATTTGACGAGGTACATCATTGTGCAGGTCTGCGATGTGGCTAACGTCGGGAGCTCGCCGAAGAAGGGCCGGGGAAGCGTGCATGTAGACAGCAAGGGTGCTAGGCAAAGAGGGGGTTGGCGGCGGTTCTAGCGATGGGCAGCAGAGCTTGGTCCGACACAGGGATGCCCCGTGCACAAGCACGCTCCCGGAGCTAGTCTCGGTGGTTGCCGGAGTTAGTTCCGGTGGTTTGGAGCCCGGAAAAAGGGTGGGGTTAGACTCAGAGGGGCAAGGGGATCTCAGAAAGGGAACATGCAGAGCGGAGGGAGCTGGGGAGAGGGAGCTTAGATCTATTCGATGGAGGAGGCCAAAGCTCTCTTCTTCCCTCTCTCGGGTTGCTCAGAACAAGGGAGATGGAGTGGTGGACAGGGGAGGTCAGTGAGGGTGAGTGGAGGCAAATGAGCCAGAGTGGGGAGAGCTAGGTGGCCTGGGATATTTAACCCGAGGGGGAGAGGTCCATGATGGACTTGTTCCATGGGGAGGAGAAGGGGAGGGAGCTGGCCATCCATTGGGCGTGGAGGGTGGTGGAGAGAGGGTGGAGGTGTTAAATGGGGTCGTGCTTAGGGAAGAGGGGCAGTGGGGCTGCTGTCCTAGGCTTATCTTTCCAAGGTAGGCAATAAAGTCTTGACCCTCGCTCTCTCTCCTTCCAAGTACTAATCACAGTTGAGGGGTGTACTACTGGGGTTTCAAATAGGAGTGAGATGGGTGCTGGAGAGAGGTGCTGGTCAAGCTTTTGATGAGGATTGGAGGTGGTTTGAGTAGTGGATTTGATTAGTTGGCATAATTGGTCAATTTAATGGTTATGAGGGAAGTACAGGGATGTAATCTTTATAAAATGAGGGAGTGGTACTAGTGGGTAGATACAGTCAAGGTACCCCTCCTAGAATTATTTGAGATTTTTCAAAGGAGTTTTAGTCCACTTAAATCCATTTATTCAAAAACTGCAGAAGTGAAGTATTGGAGATCATTTGATATTTTCACATTGGACCTTGTTGGATTTTGATGTGAGGGGGGTCCCAAATGTGAATTCACACTTAGGAGAATTTTCCCAAGATTTATTCGAGGATGAAAGTATTTCAAACAATTATTATTCCAATTCAGCCATTTAAGAAAATGGGCAAAAATAAATAATAAAGCTCTTCAAAATATTTATTTTTGAAGTGGGAAGATAGGGTATGATATATGGGCCTCAAAAGTGCTTAGAGTTGGGGAAGTGTTTTGGCAAAAACCAAACTTTCCTTTGGGAAAGGAGTTTTGGAGATTTTGACTATTAAAGAGATTTATTAGATTTGGAGCCATAATAATTATGGATAATATTTGATAAATCTTTATGATCAAGGTAGATGATGTATACAAGGTGTGCCAAGCATTTTCAACCTTGGGAATTGGAAATTCAACTTGAATTAGATGGAAAAACAAGGAATTGAGGATCTAGGGTGATGTTATTTTTATACCACCAAAACCTTGTTGTATCTTGGAGCTCAGAGCTCACCTTGATGCAAGGGATAGATGGATAGTTAGAAAAAGTCATGTATATGATCATGGCAGAAGGAGTTTGGATTGGTTACATTTGGGGTGGTCTGGAAGTGATGGCAAACTTTGTTGAAAATAAGGCTGCCATACTAGATGAGTCATGATGCCTTATAAACCATGTTGGTTTAGGAAGCACAAAGATCCACTTGGAACAAGTGAAGTAGATATTGATAGACATATAAGAGTAGAACACAACCATGCAAACAGTTGGGCCATGGAAGGATGGATGATGGTGTGACCTTCTGTCAAAGTAGGCATGATGACTAGATTTGCAGGAAAAATTATTTTCTTGCCTGCAAAACTATCAAGAACAAGTGGTTGGGAGGATGGTCTCACCAAGGGCAAGAGTGGGCCTTGGTAGTTGATGTCTACGCACTTCTATTCTTGTAGACAGTTGTTGGGCCTCCAAGTGTAGAGGTTTGTAGAACAACAGCAAGTTTTCCCTTAAGTGGATTACCCAAGGTTTATCGAACTCAGGGAGGAAGTGGTCAAAGGTATTCCCTCTCAAGCAATCCTGCAACCAACATACAAGAAGTCTCTTGTGTCCCCAACACACCCAATACACTTGTCAGGTGTATATGTGCACTAGTTCGGCGAAGAGATAGTGAAATACAAGTGGTATAGATAATTATAAGTGGTAACGGTGCTAGAAAATAGCTTGCTGGCGTGTGGTTGACGTGGGAAAAGACTAAAGGCAAACTGAAATAAAGATGGAAGCAAGCAAACATGTAACAGATCTAATTGCAAACGATGTATCAATGCTTAGAAACAAGGCCTAGGGATCATACTTTCACTAGTGAACACTCTCATATAAACATATTATCTTCATGATACTACGCTGAACTACTCTCAAGTTGGAAACTATAATCGTTGGTAGGGCTATAACAGCACACCTCAAAGTAAGTCTTTCCCATCTAGAAAACCCCACACTGTCACCTTGAGCACTAGATGGTTCAAACAAACACCATAATTTCATAAAGACATCCAACTCCAAATATAACTCATAACAAGTATTTGAAATCTCTAGCCTAAGTGCCACCATGGTGTGCATCCTGTCACTTTCAGACACATGGGGAGAGCAGAGATCTATTAAAGCACTTGAGTAGCAAGGTTGATCTACTTGATTACAAAGCTCATGATCATAATATGATCATGCATAGAGAGAGAGAGATGAACACATAGCTACCGGTAGAACCCTTAGCCTCGAGGAAGAACTACTCCCTCCTCATCATGGGAATCAGCAATGGTGATGGAGATGGTGGTGGAGATCGATGGAGATGGCTCCGGGGGCACTTCCCCGTCCTGATAGGGTGCCGGAATAGAGACTTTCTGTCCCCCAAATCTCCCCTTCGGTGGCGGTGGTGCTGCGGAACTTTTCGTGGATTTCTAATTGACGATTTAAGGTTTATGCATCGGGAGGCTCTTATAGGAGAGAGGGGATACTGAGGGGGTGCCGGAGGGGCCCACACCACCCCCTGGCGCGGCCTGGCCTAGCCCGCGCCACCAGTTGGTGTGGCCAGCCCCTGGCCCCTCTCTGTCTTGTCTTCTGGATCCGTGAGCCTTCCGGTAAAATATCGACTTTGGCTTTTGTCCGGTCCAATTCTGAGAATATTGATTTTCTGACTTTCTTGGAACCAAAAACAGCAGAAAATAGGCAGCTGGCACTATGGCTCTTGTTAATAGGTTAGTCCAAGAAATCATATGAAAAGTACTCCAAAGTTTGGACAAAATATAAGAAAGTAGATAAAAGCAAGCATGGAACATCAAAAATTATATATACATTTGCAATGTATCAACATCCCCAAGCTTAACTCCTGCCCGTCCTCGAGTAGGTAAGTGATAAAAAGAAAGAATAATTTTTGACGTGACATGCACCATCATAAACTTGATCTGTAGTAATACCTGCACACTTGAACAACCCGCATAATTCGTGTATAAAGAGCAAATGATCACCCGGATGGACAATTCCATGCCCAACATAATATTTATCCATTACATGTTCAATAATTCTTATAGGGATTTTAAAAACATCATTCTCAGCAGGTGGTGGCTTATATACTACCTTAGCAGTGGTAGTAGCATTACCAAATAAGAAACTCAGCGAATTATCCATAACAAAAATAAAGCAACTAGCAGAAGTAAACAATACTCACAGTAGAAGTTTCCTTTACCAGTTCCACTCTCCAATAGTGCTTCACTCCCCGGCAACAGCGCCAGAAAATAGCTTGATGTCTATGCACTTCTATTCTTGTAGACAGTTGTTGGGCCTCCAAGTGAGAGGTTTGTAGAACAGTAGCAAGTTTTCCCTTAAGTGGATTACCCAAGGTTTATCGAACTCAGGGAGGAAGTGGTCAAAGGTATTCCCTCTCAAGCAATCCCGCAACCAAGATACAAGAAGTCTCTTGTGTCCCCAACACACCCAATACACTTGTCAGCTGTATAGGTGCACTAGTTCGGCGATGAGATAGTGAAATACAAGTGGTATAGATAATTATAAGTGGTAACGGTGCTAGAAAATAGCTTGCTGGCGTGTGGTTGACATGGGAAAAGACTAAAGGTAAACTGAAATAAAGATGGAAGCAAGCAAACATGTAACAGATCTAATTGCAAACGGTGTATCAATGCTTAGAAATAAGGCCTAGGGATCATACTTTCACTAATGAACACTCTCATATAAATATATTATCTTCATGATACTACGCTGAACTACTCTCCGGTTGGACACTCTAATCATTGGTAGGGCTATAACAACACACCTCAAAATAAGTCTTTCCCATCTAGAAAACCCCACACTGTCACCTTGAGCACTAGATGGTTCAGACAAACACCACAATTTCATAAAGACATCCAACTCCAAATATAACTCATAACAAGTATTTGAAATCTCTAGCCTAAGTGCCACCATGGTGTGCACGCTGTCACTTTCAAACACATGGGGAGAGCAGAGATCTATTAAAGCACTTGAGTAGCAAGGTAGATCTACTTGATTACAAAGCTCATGATCACAATATGATCATGCATAGAGAGAGAGATGAACACATAGCTACCGGTAGAACCCTTAGCCTCGAGGAAGAACTACTCCCTCCTCATCATGGGAATCAGCAATGGTGATGGAGATAGTGGTGGAGATCGATGGAGATGGCTCCGGGGGCACTTCCTCGTCCCGGTAGGGTGCCGGAAAAGAGACTTTCTGGCCCCCAAATCTCCCCTTCGGTAGCGGTGGTGCTGCAGAACTTTTCGTGGATTTCTAATTGACAATTTAAGGTTTATGCATCGGGAGGCTCTTATAGGAGAGAGGGGAGACCGAGGGGGTGCCGAAGGGGCCCACACCACCCCCTAGCGCGGCCTGGCCTAGCCCGCGCCACCAGGTGGTGTGGCTAGCCCCTGGCCCCTCTCTATCTTATCTTTTGGCTCCGCGAGTCTTCTGGTAAAATATCGACTTTGGCTTTTGTCTAGTCCAATTCCGAGAATATTTATTTTCTGACTTTCCTGGAACCAAAAACAGCAGAAAACAGGCAGCTGACACCGTGGCTCTTGTTAATAGGTTAGTCCAATTAATCATATGAAAAGTACTCCAAAGTTTGGACAAAATATAAGAAAGTAGATAAAACCAACCATGGAACATCAAAAATTATATACACATTTGCAATGTATCAACATCCCCAAGCTTAACTCATGCTCGTGCTCGAGTAGGTAAGTGATAAAAAGAAAGAATAATTTTTTAGGTGACATGCACCATCATAAACTTGATCTGTAGTAATACCTGCACACTTGAACAACCCGCATAATTCGTGTATAAAGAGAAAATGATCACCCGGATGGACAATCCCATCCCCAACATAATATTTATCCATAACACGATCAATAATTCTTGTAGGTACTTTAAAAACATCATTCTCAGCAGGTGGTGTCTTATCTACTACCTTAGAAGTGGTAGTAGCATTACCAAATAAGAAAGTCAGTGAATTATCCATAACAAAAATAAAGCAACTAGCAGAATTAAACAATACTCACACTAGAAGTTTACTTTACTAGTTCCACTCTCCAATAGTGCTTCACTCCCAGGCAACGTCGCCAGAAAATAGCTTGATGTCTATGCACTTCTATTCTTGTAGACAGTTGTTGGGCCTCCAAGTGCAGAGGTTTGTAGAACAAAAGCAAGTTTTCCCTTAAGTGGATTACCCAAGGTTTATCGAACTCAGGGAGGAAGTGATCAAAGGTATTCCCTCTCAAGCAATCTTGCAACCAAGATACAAGAAGTCTCTTGTCTCCCCAACACACACAATACACTTGTCAGCTGTATAGGTGCACTAGTTCGGCGATGAGATAGTGAAATACAAGTGGTATATATAATTATAAGTGGTAACGGTGCTAGAAAATAGCTTGCTGGCGTGTGGTTGACGTGGGAAAAGACTAAAGGCAAACTGAAATAAAGATGGAAGCAAGCAACATGTAACAGATCTAATTGCAAACGGTGTATCAATGCTTAGAAACAAGGCCTAGGGATCATACTTTCACTAGTGAACACTCTCATATAAATATATTATCTTCATGATACTACGCTGAACTACTCTCCGGTTGGACACTCTAATCGTTGGTAGGGCTATAACAACACACCTCAAAGTAAGTCTTTCCCATCTAGAAAACCCTACACTGTCACCTTGAGCACTAGATGGTTCAGACAAACACCACAATTTCATAAAGACATCCAACTCCAAATATAACTCATAACAAGTATTTGAAATCTCTAGCCTAAGTGCCACCATGGTGTGCACGCTGTCACTTTCACACACTTGGGGAGAGCAGAGATCTATTAAAGCACTTGAGTAGCAAGGTAGATCTACTTGATTACAAAGCTCATGATCACAATATGATCATGCATAGAGAGAGAGATGAACACATAGCTACCGGTAGAACCCTTAGCCTCGAGGAAGAACTACTCCCTCCTCATCATGGGAATCAACAATGGTGATGTAGATGGTGGTGGAGATCGATGGAGATTGCTCCGGGGGCACTTCCCCGTCCCGGCAGGTGCCGGAACAGAGACTTTCTGTCCCCTGAATCTCCCCTTCGGTGGCGGCGGCGCTGCGGAACTTTTCGTGGATTTCTGATTGACGATATAGGGTTTATGCATCGGGAGGCTCTTATAGGCGACAGGGGAGACCAAGGGGGTGCCGGAGGGGCCCACACCACCCCTTGGCGCGGCCTGGCCTAGCCCGCGCCACCAGGTGGTGTGGCCAGCCCTTGGCCCCTCTCTGTCTCGTCTTCTGGCTCCCTGTGTCTTCTGGTAAAATATCAAATTTGGCTTTTGTCCGGTCAATTCTGAGAACATTGATTTTCTAACTTTCCCGGAACTAAAAACAACAGAAAACAGGCAGCTGGCACTATGATGGTTCACAGGATGGTTCAAGTGCATTTCCAAAAATGCACATGGTTTTGAGGATTTTGACTAGAGTATGAGAGGGGATGTTTTTGGATGGGTTGCAAGGTACCCAAGAATCATCAATTGGATGATGTTGAAGTGTGGGAAGAGTATGAAAGATCCATTCTTGATATTGGTCTTCATTGACTTGGAAACTTCTAGATGGGATCACTTCAGAATTGATCTAGGTAAGGGTTTTAGATGATCACCTAGTGGCTAGAGATCAAATCCACCTTGTATTCTTTCTTAGGGTTTGGTGATCTTAAAGTATCTTGATCCTAGAGGATGAGCTCGTAGAGTAGCTCATACTACCTCCTAAGCAATCAAGTCAAATAGCAGATCAAGGCAACTCATCTTACAGACAATGCAAACCTACTACTGGGTTACCATCAAGCCTAGCTTGAGGTAAGGATGGGAAATTTTGAAAGGTTGGAGTTTGAGTAAGGTAGGAGTCCTTGGTATCTCTTCCAAGAGTAGAATTCAAAAGTTTTATACAAGGTTTTGAGAATCCTAGAGGCAGGAGTATCATATGGAATACACTCACAGGCACAAGCACAGACAAACAACAAGCAAACACTGCACCAATGAACAAGAAAAAGTTTTTGTTCCCCCTGATTTTTGCATTCTGGACAACTAATCAGGGTTGATGAAATTGGGATGTTATAGACCTTTCCCCCTTAAAAGAATCTCGTCCCGAGATTCAGGGGAGTAGGGTTAGGGGATTTAGAGTCAAGGTTAGGGCTACTGGTTTCAAGCGTGTTATCTTATGGTACCCGTCCTTGGGAAGTGGTCACTGATACGTCCAAAACGTATCTACTTTGCCGAACACTTTTGCTATTATTTCTCCTCTAAACTTGTTTGATTTGGATGCAACTAACGCGTACTAACGCTATTTTCAGCAGAATTGCCTAGGTGTCTACTTTTTGTGTGCAGAAAATAAACTATCAGGAAAAATCCCGGAAAATATGCCAAAAATCCTATTTCACCAGAAGACTCCCGGAGCCAGAATATGAGACGAAGGGGGGCTGGGCTCAGGCCACACCACCTGGCCATGCGGGCTAGCCCAGGCCGCGCCAGGGGGGACTGGCCGCCCGAGGCACCCCCTCGGTCTCCCTCTTCGCCTATAAGATGCCTTCTGACCTAAAAACTCAGGGCGGTTCGACGTTTTTCCAGAAGGAGTTCCGCTCTCCCGCCACCACCATATTCCACGAAACAGCACCAGAAACTCTGTTATGGCACCCTGCCGGGACGTGGAATTAGAGGAGATCATCGCCATCATCATCACCATCGCTTCTCCATCGACCATCCATGTTTCCCCCATCTATTAGTGAGTAATCCCCTGCTATAGGCTATGGGGATGGTAGGGATTGGATGAGATCGTTCATGGCATGGCATCAGATTGTTAGGGCATGGTGCCTAGTATCTTCTATTAGTGCTTTATGACTTTGTTGCGACTTGTTATGCTTAATGCTGTCACTAGGGCCCGAGTGCCATGATTTCAGATCTGAACATGTTATTGGTTCATTATGATAGTATTGTTTATGGTCTTATGTACAAGTTGTATACACACGTTGTTTTCCAGAACCAATAGCCCTGAAGTGACAGAAATCGGGATAACCGGAGGGAATGGCTTTGATGTGAGGATCACATGTGTTCACGGAGTGTTAATTCTTTGCTCTGGTGCTCTATTAAAATGAGCACCTTAATTGCCAGTAGTTCCCTTGAGGCCCCGCTACAAACGGGCTGGCAGGACAAAAGATGTTGTGCAAGTTCTCATTGCGAGCACGTATGACTATATATGGAACACATGCCTAGGATTATGTAGTACTTGGATGCTTTATCTTATTTATCTACCATTGCCCTATGTTCTGATTGCTATGTGAATTTTCTTGTCCATGCAACGCCCGTCCATCCATCCATATGCCTACCGCACTCGAATCCCACTTTTACTGCTATTGCAACTGATGTCTTTACTTTACTACTGCTGCTGCTACCTTACTATTCCTACTACAAAACTGTTACTACTGATAAACTGCTATGAGCAAGATTGTTTCCAGGTGCAGCTGAATTGACAACTCAGTTGTTAAGGCTTATAAATATTCTTTGGATCCCCTTGTGTCGAATCAAAAAGTTGGGTTTCACTTCCCTTGAAAATACTGTGATACACCACCTATACTTGTGGGTCATCAGTTACTACATCGATGAAGTTGAGCTTCAGTCTTCCGGGATGCACGGAGAGTTGAGCAGAGTCTAGTCCCGATTGCGAGGAATGATTTGCTATTCCTCGGGGCTCGATGCCTTGAGAACTTAGGCTAGGCAAGCTACCTCGATTCTGAACTTCACGGAGTACTCGTCGGAGGATAGAATCTATGGCCTGGTGTACCTTCCTCTAAGGATCCACAGCTCTTCCCTTAGGAGCGTAGAGTATCCTTTTAACGACGTTGCGGTCGAAACTCTTGAGTTTTCTTCTGGTGAAGAGTTACTCTATTTTTGTGGGAAAGACGCAGTCTTTCCCCCTTAGGATTAGACTATGAGAACTCGGAGATAGCACATTCCTTTCCATGAAGCTATGTCTTACGGGGCTTATATATACTACTCGTATTCGTACTTGGCCTATGTGAGTCGTTGGAGTCTCGCGTCCTCTAAGCGATTGGAACTGAACGATTGGCGATCTTGGGGTCCTTCAGGTATTTCTTCAGCTGAAGAAGTGAAGGGATTTCATAGAATCTTCAGTTAGTTTTCCTTCAGACGTCTCACGGGTTGTTATTTGGTGAGATGGCATCAAATCTGGCGGTCTTTATGAAGTATCCTCGGGTAGATAATGTTCTGAGGATTGAGTGGAAAGATGCAGTCTTTCCACCTTAGAGCTTCACTAAGGTGTTTTAGGAGTGGTGTGAACCTTCTGTCTGGGAGTGCTGCCCGATGGTTAGCGGAAAGTTGGCGTCTTTCTGGGTCTTGATTGGAGTCTTCGAGTGACGCCCTATTCTCGTAAACCTTGGTGGGGGTGGTTTCGTAACGCAGCCTTTTAGCTCAAGGTAAATTAGCGGTTTACGACTCTTCTTGTTAGTAGTTAGTCAGGGTTGAAGCAGTCAGCGTTGGGTAAGCGGTCTTCATTGGTATTTCTTGCGTTACTTCTGCTTGATGGCGGAGTGTACTCGTTGTCTTCACGCTTCCTAATCATCTGACTTTAGGGGGTGGTCTAACCTTCTAGGGAGGATCATTCCGTTAGTTCTGGTAGGGTCAACTAGATTAGTTAGCCTCCTGGGGTGGTTAGAAGCTATAATATATCGAAGGTCAGCGTGTTAGGTCGTCACTTCTTGTCTTGGTTGACTTATCGGGTGGTTTCCTGTGGATATTGAGGATCCTTCGGTGATCGACTTCCGGCTTCAACGGTATTCTTGCTATAGTAGATTGAGGAACAAGGGAGTGTGGTGCTATTGACGAGTCTTGCACGGTGAGTTTGACGAGGTATGCCGTCCTGCTGAGGTGAAATCTTCGAGTTGATGTTGACTTGACGATGTCAAACTCCTGGTTCTTACGATGCTTTTCCTCTCATATACTCTCGAGGTTCGGCTGGGTCTCATTACCGACATCTAACATAGGGGTTTCCTGAGTTACTAGGTGGGTTATCGCTCCTCGAGTCACATTTTTAAGGAGGTCAAAGCAAACCAGAGCATATAAACAAGGCGAACAGAGCGAAGAGGGTCGCCATGTCCTCGGGAAACATCACACATCAAGCAACACTTGTGGCACTTAGGCAAGCAAACACAGTCAACGTTAGGGACAAAGGAGTTAACTACTCGTGATGGAGGGGAATCCTATCTTGGGACTATTGACCCTAGATATCGTGTTTCTTCAAGTTAGAGTCTCCATCTTACAGATGAAGCCTTCGTCGTATGTTGGACGCTCCTTTATAGTGCAACATCCGATGTCTTCTGATTCTGAAGATTCCGTTGGTATAGCGATATTGTAGTCTCCTTGTGTTTGTGGTAGTTGCTAGTCTTCATCTTGATCTCATTGTCTTCACCGGATTCTGGATCCTAGTTATTTAAAGTCCGTAGGTTTGAAGTTTGGACGAGAGTTGGAGGAAACCATTTTCGAAAGCATTTACTTAGAGTAACAGAAGAAGTAGAACTTTTTGAAAATCATTGAGAAACTAGTTTTCGGAAGCCGGGGTTTTCAAAATAAGGTTACTGTCTACCAACCATGCTAACTGAGGTTCTCCTACAGTCAGGATGGCTCTGATACCAAGTCTGTAGGGCCCCCGGATTAATCATCCGAGAAATCCCTGTTATGTATATATCCACGTTCCCATGATAAGTGAGCCGTGGAACATAACCGACAAGTATCATTACAACATCCGAGATATACCGAATTACAAGACTTACATAAATGCCGTTATGGCTATACCATCTTCAGTAGCGGAACATCATCACACACAGAGCCCAATCATGCCTCAACCTACAGGCAACTGACTGGGAGGACATCCTAGCTTGCATAGCCATCAACTTCATCCTCTTCTGGATATCTGACCAAGTTAATAGCCAGGGACAATGCCAGTGAGTACTTTGAATGTACTTGCAAACCACCTTAATATAACAATAATAACAAGAGGGTATGCAATAAGGCTATGGTAGTAGGAGGGCTCCAAGAGAGGTTCTTCTCTCAATTAGTTTCTCTTGTAGATATAGCATCTACATATCTTTGTTGAAAACATTTGTAAACGATTTTGGAAACCTTTTTGAAAAAATTTGGAAACACTAGGATTGGGGTATCCATTTGTTATCGTCCTCAGGTCGTCCCACAACCAAACTCTTTTCTCTTCCTTCCGACCATCCCATGGTCAAAACCTTTCTCCTTTACGACCATCCCATGGTCAAAACATTTCCAAAGCCATTTCTTTTGCAAAATCCTTTTTGAAAAAAAAACCAGTATCGCTCTACAGAAGTTTGTCAAACCCGTCAATAACCGTGGACACGGCTATTCGAATAGATTTACACTCTGTAGAGGTTGTACACTTTACCCACACCATCCGAGTACACTACCCTGATCTTCACCGATCGTGGGTCGAGTAACCGATCAAGACTCTCCGGATGACCACTCCAATATAAGTGCCTACCCTATGAGTGTTACTCCCCTCGAAACCGGGACGTCGGGTACCAAGGACCAACCAGAGCGCTTTTTCCACTTCTCGAGTGTGCGCTTTCAATGAGGGGCTCATAGTAACACCTGGCTCCCCGCAGACAGTTCGTTCCTTCTCCAGGTCGATGTCCCACATGGACCTTTATGGGAGAAGGCCTAGCCTCCAGGGATCACGATCCCATGTAGTAGTTGCGAGGTAGCTTATACCAGATTAGACAACCATCAAATCCAGCCCTGTCCCATTCCAGAGTAATGTGGTTGCACATAGTTAAGTTGTTATAGATAAACTGTAAAGAACCGGGAGCGTTTTTGTAAACCTTTTTCCTCTAGCTTTCCTTCAGCATTTTGTAAAACAAAAACCTTTTTTTCTCAACATATCTTGGGAGGTCCCACCTCACCAAGATATTTGGTAAAACTTTTTTTTTCTAGGGTCTTCCCATCCTCTAGCTTTGCTTTGGCTAAAACAGGATCTCCAAAAGGGGTATGGTGTATTACACCATCTATTCCACTACGGACAAGTAGGTATCATCAAGGGGGTTGTACTTAGTAGTACCAAAGTGTCATAGTTCGGAGGAGCCAAACCACTACCATATATACATCAACATATAGTAAACAATGCAGTTTTGATAAACAGTAAGTAAAACATGCATAAGTAAAACCATAGGACAAGGCTTATGAGAAAGAAGATGTCTTTCCAGATGATCAAAAATATGGCAATATGTCCATATACTTCTTCTTAGAATACCATAATGTCCAATAATAATTACCACTTCTTATGCTCTTCGATTTCATCGCAACTACCGTCGTCCAGACAACACAAGCAAACAAACCAAGCCAGAATCAACACAAGGCATACAATCACCAATACAATACAGCAAGCAATTGAATACTACGAATTAAGATTGAGATGGTTTTGAGAGGATTGGATTTAGGAGATTGAGATGGCCTTGGAGAAGGGGATGAACATCCCTTAGGGTTTATTGTCGAGGAACTAACCAAGGGAGGGTTTTGCACCAAGGATAGGTTCTGTATGATATAAATATACAAAAATGAAATCTACAAATAGGTATTGAAGTAACAAGACCAACAAAAGTGGTTTCAAGATTTTATAACTTTTCTTTAATTTCTTATGAATTTTATAGTGATAAAGGCTCTAGTTTTAGGAAATAATTCACCAGAAAAGTTCTGGAGCTCCAAAAATTATTTCCTTGGATGGTTCAGTAGGGTCTTATGTACTTGTTCACCGAGAGTTGGGTGCATGCCAACCAGAATGACCTCACGAAATTCCCAAAGTCAGTTCTGTAGACAACTTGTCTTTTTCACTAGATTAAATTTATAGTAGCTTTTGATAGGAAACCAATGCCACATGGTAGGTATTTTGAATAACTTTCTGTAGTAATTGGATTCAGTCTTTTTGGAGTTTACAAACTCCTTTAGTGATTTTTCTATTGTCATAACCCTATATACAGAGATAATTAATTCACCAAAATTAAGAAGACCCTCAATAAGATTTGATCTCATGGATTTTGCTAGAACTTAGTGTACCACATCACAGAGAGTTGGAATCGGGTCAATACCTCTGTTGGTTTGGCCTAGAGAAAATCATAAAGTCAGATACAAACAGTTTTTGTTATTTTTACTATAGACAAACTACTATTCACCTTGGAATGAGACCTATGCTGATTGATTGGTATACCAATTACCTTCCGGGAGAATTTTGATTTATTCGAAATGGGTATTGACAACTCCCTAAGGAATTTATTTTGTGCATAGGACAACTTTTAGTGGATTAATTTTCAATAATTAAAGAAAACTATTTGTGGCAAAAGACCAGTTATGCCTCCTTAAGAGAACTATCAGGAACATAAGGAAATTTAGGTCTTGTCAAAAGGAGTTGTGCAACATTTTCTAGAGGATTTAAACTAAAAGCCATAGTTTCTGGATCTAAGAAAATGATTAAAAGGTCAAGGGCTGGGCTGGGATCTAGGGGCTACTAGGCCGGCCGGAGGGATTTCAGCCCAAGGCGCGCGAGGCTCGCGCGGGAGGAGCGTTTGAACTCCCGCGGGCTGAGGCCTGGCTGTCGGCGACCCGGGGCTGGTGAAGGGGTATCGGCGGTGGTGGACCGTCCGATCATATGGCGATCGACAGTGCACGACCGTCGTCTTCCCGGGCGTGGCGGCGGCGGGCTGAAACCCTAGAGGGGTTATGGGGAGGAGCGGGGAGGCTCACCGGGGGCTCGGGAGGCGGCGAGGATGGGAGGAGGCAATGTGGCTAATCCTGACCCTAGATCTAATCTAAACAAAACCCTAGATCTAAACCGAACATCGCTTGTGAAGAACTTCAATCTGAATTCCGAGAATGGGTTGCATGATTTTTCTACTGCATGTGTGGACTAATAGTTTGGGTGCGTGATGGATTGGCCACCATGCCGACTACTCATTCTATTCGCTCTCGTACATTGGAGTGGATTAGGTTGCACCTTTTTCCTCTCCTTCCATGGAAGATAAAGGTGACCTTACCTTTAACTTCTTCCTTGTTTATCTGGAGTGCTATCTCGACGAACGTGAGCAATGACCCCTTGTAGGTGGTGTCGACAACTTCAAGACGGAAGAAAAATCCTTGTTAGTGCTGTCGCGAGGGTCTAGACAAAACGAGAAGATTCAGATCGACCTTCTTCCCCTTACCATGAGGCGGATCTCGAGAGCGAGATCCATTGTTAGTGCTGTCGAATTGTAGCACCCCGGGAAACCACTACTAGAATACCGCTTGTGTTTGTGCATCATTAAGACCGTATTCTCATGTCATGATGCCACATTGAATTTGAGCATCGTCATCTCATCATACATTGTTTGCCTAAAACTATTTTCTACAAGCCTATCTTTGTTTTCTAAATATCCCTGTCATTATTCAAATCAAAACCTGTGATGTCCAGATATTTTGTTTGTCTAAAAACTATTTATGAAAGCCTTTTCAAATTGAAATAAATAAAACTATTTTGTATCGGGGAGGCCGCCACCGGCCAGGCCCAAAGAACCCAACTAGTAGCAACCTACCACCCCAGCTATTCCTGAACCTAGATCTAATCTAAACTAAACCCTAGCTACCACCAGTACCATATCCATCCCACTCCCCGCCGCCGCCACCGCACACACGCGCTGCACCTATTGCCTGGCCCCACCCCGCGCCTCCCTCACGTTCCTCTACCACCAGCCCCAACCGACGAGGCCCTACTCGTCCCCACATCGCACACTGCAGCGCCCATGCAGGTTGGTCCCACCCCACTGGACGAGTATGCCCGATTCCCCACCTTCCCCATCACGCACCCCGCCTTCCTCGCATTATTCTTCGATCACCGCCGCTACGCGAGCCCCGGCCGCCTCCTTACCCTGAAGAGCACCGCCGCCTTGCAGATCTCCCCGACCGTGACCTCCCTCATTGCGCCACTGCCCTCTGCCACTGTAGGTGCCCTCCGTCGACGCGGTCGCTCCTGCTTCCCATTCGGCACGCGCCGCTAGGAGCTCATCAAGCCCTGCCTCCTCGAGCAGGGCCGCAGCATTGGCCCATCTCTGGCCGTAGCCCCGCGACCTCATACTGCTCTGCCTCGCCACCACCTCGGCCATCTGCAAAGCACCGCTGCCCGCGTCCGGTCGTGCCTTATACTTCATCATCGGCCGCCGTTTCCGTGTCTCCCCTGCCCCGAGGGTCGTGGCGCCGTGGTCCACCCTCCTTGCCGTAGAGACCACCACCATCGAGCTTGTCCTGGAGCTCCTCTCCACGCGCCCCAAGCCGCTCCACTATGCTGCGGGCCGCCGCCTCCGTGACCTCCTCCTCTGCGGCACCGCTCGCTGTCGCGTTCCTGTATCCAACCACCATGGACAAGTGTTGCTCTGTCTCTACTGCGATGGTTCCGCAGTGTTCTTCTTTGTAGTGTTGATCGTCTTGAATCCTAGTTTGGTATCTACTGTGGGTTGAGCATCTGGCTGGGCGACCTAGATGTTTATCAACCCCTTCAGGAGACGCCCGTGTTCGTGGCTAAGCTTAGCATCCGGGGCTATTATCTCGTTGCCAAGATCGACTCCGGCTACACTAACCGAGTCCGACACCGACAAACCAAGACGGAACCACAAGACCGTCGACACGGATATGATGACCGAGACCTCGGACACCAAGACCGAAGACCCCGATCTCGGAGTCCGAAGGCCGATCCCTCCGGACCGCCAATTTCTCCTTCCTGGATCCGAACCCCGAAGCCGAAGACCGATCTTGTCGACCCTCGAGACATCAGGTTTCGAATGCCAATTTGTGACCCTGATCCAATATCCCTATTTTTTATTAAATGCTATATACCTCGATGCATATTAAATCTATTCATGTTTGCATACATCGCATCATGTGGGTTGGGGACACTTTGTCGATTCACCCCATAATAAATATGGAGACTATATGCGGGCTATTCTAGTCTTATATTTGTCTCTATTTAAATTTGTGTAGATAACTGATGCCATGTTTTCAAGTTTTAATACAACATCTAAATTGCGGGGTATCTATACAACATGAACCTTCTAATTAATTGTCGGGACCCCGATTCCGCTTAATATTCCCTAATTGCACCGCATATTTGCCATGTCATGCATCATACATGCGTCATGCCGATCTTATGTCGCAGTATTAAATAGTGCACTCGGTGTTTCTTTTAGTGCTTTGCTTCTTCACGGATTAGGCCGATGAGTAGATGCGAGTATCAAAAAGTTCTTCGGATATGAACCTTCGACAGTCTTTCCAGGCGAGAATTCTCCCCCTTTCTACCTATTTTTCATTTATAGTCTTTACTTCCTCCTGTTGATCTATAGCTATCCGTGTTGCGACGCTTTAGTTATCATGCACCATTTACATTCCTTATAGCCTCTATATTTCCTTGGACACATCCTACTGCCTATTGTTTGATAGACAGTCGGCCTTGTGAGTCGTAGTTGCTTGCTCAGGTACTGCTTCGCATCGTTGTCATTCGACCATTGATGGAAGGTTGGCACATGCTTAATAATGGAGATGCTTAATGGTGGAGATGATCATGGCTTACATTATAACTTTTCAATTAAAATGTTGGGAATAGATATAACTAATGTAGAGGCACTGGTGAGAAATAGCTAATATTTGGTTTTTAATCGCTCACTTGTGTCCTGTAGGCCCCGAGTACTTGATACCTGTTCCTTGACTATCGCACTATCCGCATGTGGGACCATGAATCCCCTTAGCCAGATCTTGATTCATTTCTTATTTCTTGGGGCCACCAACTAGTTTGGGGATTTATTACTATCATGTACTGATGCCGTGCTTTACTGCTTTATTTACGATTGTGTGTGGACCACCTGTACTGTTTTGGATCGTGACACATTTTCGCTGTATCGACAAGCCCAGTCACACTTTCGGGTTCCTAGTCGTTTACCCCATCTACACAAACTCTAGGTCTGTCTCGGAGCCGGCCAACTTCGTTCCGGGTAGCTTAGTGGGGTGCCCCCCTGAAATAATTTATGAATCTTGTGACTGCTTTGTCGTGAAAGACTTGTTAGGTTTTTATTTGGTTTTTCCGAGGTTGGTCGTGCGTGTGTTGCTATTTGTGCACCCCTGCATGGTAAATCTTTCTGAAAGCCGTGTCTACGGTTATGGACGACTTGGAGCACAGTATCTCGATCATAGACAACTATAACTAAACTAGTGTTGTGAATTTGACTTAATATATGTCTAGTTATCAGCTTCACTATAACGGAATGGATAATAAAAGTGCCAATAACTAGTGGAATTGGGGTGTATCATGTCATGTTATACCTTCCTAGTATGTATTGCAACTACAATGGAATGGTTAACTAAAAATGCCCACTACTTATGCTATCAGGATGACTAATGCTAGCTATATCTGACTAGTAAATGCTGCAACTATAATGGAATGAAAAAAATTGCCAACTGTGTGTGTTTCCTCGGTATGACTTCTTCATTGGGTCTCGAGGGGGAATACCAGGATGGGCATGTTTGGTGTTAGTATTAGGTTGGTTCCGAGTAGGTCTTTCTTATCCCTCTCTAATAGCCGATAGTTGTATCGAGCCTCTATAGGTTGTGTAGTGTATGCTTTGCTGCCGCTTCAGTCCACCATACCTATGTAGGCGAGAGCCGCCAAATTCTCGACTCGCCATGTACTGGCCTCAGTACCGACTACTCCCTTTTTCCTTTGCCCATTTTCGGCACCCCTTTTTATTTAACATGTATAAGTTCGCCCTTGTCAGCAGGGTTATGGATGCCATTGGTTATTCTTTAGGGCTCTTATCCCCATTTGCATCTTATTCGTACTCGGACGTTGTATCGTTTTCAAGGTGATTTGGATCTTTGTATTTTATGTTTGTATTCTTGACTCGTCGATTCGTTGTTGCATATCTATGTTTCTATGCGGGTTTGGTGGGAGTCACTAAAACTTGCATAGGGTCGATTGGAGGGTGTTAAACTCCCCTTTTCTCATGTGCCCTATTCTGCCGTGCCGACATTGCCACCGACCGCCGCCGCTGGTCGTGGTCGCCACTCCGGTGACCCATATCGGGTGGCGCCACCCACAAACAGCTCCCCGTAGCCATCTGCGTCGAACTCGAGTATGCCCATAGTCCCGCTCGCTCTCCAGTGTCCTCCCCATCGATGATCTAGGGCCGATACCCGGTGGATGATGTCACGTCGACGTCCTGCCAATGTCAGCGCGCGGGTTAGTCGTAGACAAACCTAGGCTAGGTCCCACTCTGCCTACATGGATGCTGAGGTGGCCTGGGTCCCCTCTGTTAGCTGCATTGGCTAGCCCAACGCATGGTGCAAAAAGCATTTCCCAGCTTTTGTTCTAATTTTAGAAAATTATTAAATATTAGAAATTCCATAACTAATTATTTATAAGTCAAAAAAATATGTATAATACATCAAAATGTTCTGAAAAATGATATATACACAATGGACTCAAAATCATGCATTGCTCAACAACTTTAATTACAAGTTTAATTAGAAGAACCAATTGAACCCCGTAGATTATTCCAGGGTCTCTCCTCTATTAGGATTTGCACCCCTTCAGATGCCGCTTTAATTTCCAAGCATGTTCGAGGGTTACCTTTCAACTCTATATAACTTTTCATATCATAATCCTTGCTTGAGCATTGCATTGATGCCACGTGTTGACTGTTTCCCCTTTCTATCCGGTGTTTGCTTCTTCCCAGTAGAATATGACATCGAGATCGAGATCGAAGACCGAGATCAAGACCATCGAAGCTGGAAGATCAATACTTGACCAACTACAATCAAGTCTAGTACAAGATGTCCGAAGCTCTACTTATTGGTTATCAACAGGAAAAGGAAAGCATAGCCCCACCATTATACAATCCTATGTTTTGAAAGTCATTTCAATTCCTTCCATGATGCATGCAATTCTACTATGGTATTGTATCGATAGACAGAGTATCCTATCTGTTGCATTACTCCATTTGAGCTTATAATACCCAATCCATTGCTCCTAGCAAAACTAGGCTTGGCTTGTTTGCACTGATACAACTATTATGTGTGTCTTTCTTAGCCATGCATAGCGGTCGGTGCTGGTTCATCCAGATGATGTATCAGATGTAGAGAATCTAGTATCACAGGAGAACAAGGTATACTAATGAGATATGATCAGTGGTAAAGGTTAAACACGCCATGGTGTGATGTGGTTTTCAAAGGGGTTCGTTGCATATAAAGAAAAAAATTAGGTAGCGACAACCAGATCATATCTAAGAGATACATGTAACGGTTTTAGAGTGACCCACCTTCGAAGACCATAATGTGGGGTAACGTTCCCACAAACAAATGTAGAGTGTACACGACTGTTCTCAAGGACGTGCAACCGATCAACACCACAAGAGGCAGCGCCTTCGTAATCGGTTACACGTACGGTGTGCCAATGACTCCTGAAACCTCGCTCCAGCTGGGAAGCGGAAGTAGCGGATCC
The DNA here is from genome assembly GCA_910589775.1 of Avena eriantha. Lineage (NCBI taxonomy): Eukaryota > Viridiplantae > Streptophyta > Magnoliopsida > Poales > Poaceae > Avena > Avena eriantha. The sequence goes on from OU342746.1 coordinate 17,707,416, forward strand.
GCCGGAATGCTAATAACACTATGACATGGTGGTGATGGTGGTGGACAGTATATTGAGCAGGGATTCACCTAAGCATCTCGCTTGTGGCAATGGACAAGTCTAGAAGGGGAGGAAGATGCCAACCAAAGGGCATATGAGAGGAAGGGTGAATGGTGTGAGATGAGAGGGGAGGAGGGGGACATTTTATAGGTGAGGGGGGCAGCCCAGGGGGCATGGCACACAGCCATGGTGCTTCCCCCACCTCTCCCCCAATTATGTGGGTGGACACTCCACTCACATCAATATAGCTCCACTCATCTTCCATTTAATTTCCACTAAAAAATCAAAGGTCTTTCAATTAATGCAGTTTAATTCTCTTGGTTTAATGCAATTCAATTTAATGAACACTTTATTTAATGAGTACTTCGTTAAATCAAGACTTCATTTAATGAACACATTAACATTTTATTCCCTTTCTTTGTTTTGATACCTCGAAACTATTTTGGTAGATTAGACAGAACAAATTCCTACGATGTCCATTAACTTCTCTGGTGTTCCCAATCCACTCAAATGCACCGACTAACCTTAAGTGTGTCTCCCTACGGGTTCGATAACTATGTATACATGATCGAGATTTTCTATTATCAATAATAATTAGCGGGATCTAGAGATCTATAATGCGAAAATCCAATGATTATCTGAACCTTTTTTGCTGTAATCAAATTCCTTTTGTCTCAAGATATTTTACTTGTCCATGATTCGATCACTCGGTATCATCCATAACTTGTTTAGTCTCATTCCCGACAAGTACTCTTTTTCTCCTACCCGTGATATAACATTCTAGTGATCAAATCACTTGCTTGCAAGCTATGTCAATGTGATATCACCGAGAGGGCACTGAGTATATCTCTCCATCATCTGGATGGACAAATCCTACTCTTGATGCACGAGCCTCAACTAACACTTTCCAAGTACCCGACGACACCTTTATAATCACCCAATTACGAAGTGACGTTTGATGTAATCAAAGTACCTTTCTAGTGAAATTGATTGACGTGATCTCATGGTCTAAGGACATTGAGGTACTATCATATTACTACATCTACTTCTCATGACTATTCATCATATCATTCTCCAATGATATGACCCTTTTATTAACAATATCCAATGTTCATGATCAGGAAACCATTGATCATTTGTTAATCAACAAGCTAGTATTAAGAGAGGCATTACTAGGAACCTTTTATTTTACTTATAAATCATACATGTATTAATGTTTTCGGTTAACACAATTATAGCATGAGAAATAAACATTTATCACAAACATGGAATAAGATAATAACCACCTTGTCCAGCCCCCAGACTGCAAATAGCCAAGTTATTGGTATGGTTCGTAATTCTTCAGCTGGAACACTTGGTTGTCTTTCATAAAACTAACACCCAAGACATGTCTGTACCAACTTTTCGGTGTCCGCCTTGGTAGTTAACCAGTAGAATCCATATCGGAAGGCCTTAGCCACCAACGATTTGGGAGCGGCGTGATGCCCACAATCTCCGAGATGTATCTCTCTAAGGATTTCAATACCTTGCTACTGGGAGATGCATTGAAGGAAAACTCCCGTGGTACTTATTTTGTATAGCTGGCCGTCAATGATGACGGAACCTTTTGCTCTTTGTACTATTTGCCAGCTTTCGACTTCATCGGCGGGAAAGGTTCCACCATGTAGATAGTCCATGAACGGTTTCGTCCAAGCCGGAGAGGTCACTGTTACTGTGTTAATGAATTAGTCCACTCTATCCGGATTGTCAGGGTCCGCTCCCTTCACGGATGGGGTCCGTAAATGCTACAGGAAAACGCTTGGTACAATTAGTCAGCGAGCTGACCCAAGCTTTGACAACAGATCTGTCGCCTCATTCTCCTCCCTTTTGATGTACTTGACTTTGTAGCTTTCGAAGGACTTGGCTATTTCGTCTACTTCGTCTAGATATGCCGTCATCAGAGAGGTTCTATGCGTTCCAGGTGCTAGCTACTTGCTGGGCAACAAAGTCGGAATCTCCACAACAAACAATGCGCTTGATGCCAATATCCTTGGTTACTCGTAGTCTGTGAATAAGGGTCTCACACTCCGCCATGTTGTTGGTAGCGTTGAACTGGATCTATAGGACGTATTGCAACTTCTCCCCTATTGGTGATTGTAGTAATACACCAGCCCCCGAGCCATTGAGAAGCTTTGATCTGTAAAAGTGCATGACCCAATATTTCGGCTCTGGCACAGGAGTATCTTCTGGCAGCTCTGTCCAATCAGCAATAAAATCCTCCAATGCTTGTGACTTGATAGCATCACGTCTAGTGTAAGTGATTTCCAAGGCGACAAGTTCAATACCCCACTTTGCCACTCTTCCCGTAGTGGCACTATTGTTGATAATGTTAGATGGTGGAGCTTTGCTTACAACTGTGATAGGGTTCTCCTGTAAATAATGCCTTAGCTTACGTGAAGCAAGGAAAACTCCATAAGCTATCTTCTAGTAGTACGGGTAACACTGCTTGGATTCCGTCAAGACCTCACTTACATAGTAAACAGGTCGCCGAACTCTGTATTCGTGCGTTGGTTCCTTGCACTCCACCACGATGATGATGCTCATGACTCGGTTGGTTGCCGCCATGTAAACTAACATAGGCTCCCTTGAAACCGGTGCTGCAAGTATTGGTGGGGAGGAGAGTATTCTCTTCAACTCTTGAAGTGTTGCGTCAGCCTCGTCTGTCCATATGAATTTGTTCACCTTCTTGAGCAACTTCTAGAGTGGCATAGCCTTCTCTCCAAGTCGGCAGATGAACTAGCTTACTGCTGCTATGCAGCCCGTGAGCCTTTGTATGTCCTTCAGGCATGTCGGGCGCTTGATGTCAAGGATGTCCTTGATTTTCTCTGGGTTCACCTGGATTACGCGGTGCGAAACGATGAAGCCAAATAGCTTGCCGGATGGTACCCCAAAGACGCATTTCTTGTGGTTTAGCATCATGTTGTATTTTCGAAGATTATCAAAGGTTTCGTGAAAGTTGGTGATTAGGTCATTTGATTTTTTGGATATCACCGCAATGTCGTCCACGTAAGCGTGCACGTTGAGACCGATTTGGTTGTGTAGGCAGCATTGCATTGTCAATGGCGGTGGTCTTGGAGGAATCTTCTTCACCAAGCTCCACTTGCTTGGTCTTGATGGCGGCCTTGAATGCGGGTCAGCGGCAGTGATCTGCTTCTTCAAAGCAGGCATCTCCGAGGCATCGACCTGGCTCTGGATCTCCTTGAAATCCTCACCGCAGTGGACCTCTTCGGTGAAGGTGGCTTTGCTAAGCTCGCACTCTCGTGCCTTGGTGAAGCTTCCGTCAATGGTGATGATGTTGTTTGGTCCGGGTATCTTGAGCTTGTTGTAGAAAAAGCATGGCCTTGCGAGGAAGGAGCGGAAGATGTCGCATCCAAAGATGACGTGGTACATGCTCTTGAAAGGCACCACTTCAAAGGTCATGCATTCTTGGCGGTAATTGTTGACATCGCCAAAACTGATCAGAAGGGTGATGCAGCCCAAGGAATTTGCTTGTCGGCTAGGGACAATGCCATGGAACATGGTGTTTATCTTCCTTAGCTGGGTCTCCGTCAAGTTCATCTTGCACAGTGTATCTAGGTAGATGATGTTGATACTGCTTCCACTATCCACGAGGCACTTGGTAAACTCTGTGCCGTCAGTATCCTCAGTGAGGTCTTTTGGGCCCGGACAATGGGGCTACCAAGGAAGGTATGGTAACACGGAGCCTTCTTTTCGAAGGGGTTTTTCCCTTTACCCTCTCCCTTTTCGAAAGATCTTGGTTCCATGTCTTCGTCCATATCACTTGAATACTTGGGTTCCTCCTCCTTCTTTTTCCCTTTGCCCTTTCCGCGGGGTATGTTCTTTTGACTTTGCTTGTAGCCAGACTCAGGGTCTTCCTTGAGGTCATTGACAAACTTGCATTGGTGGTTGGTGTGGGTGGCATTGTCGTTTGCATCAAGATGGATGAAACACGGCATATCACGGTACTCTTCGTATGTTTGGGGAACGCGGGGTGCTGAGGTTGTAGAATCATTCCTCTGCCGACCATGGCTGCCCCCCGGCCACGTCCACGCTGTCCGCCTCTACATCTAGTAGTGAATGTTGTGGCGACCATGTCGGCTGTTTGCTTTTCTTCAAGCGGAGGATTCCGCTTGTTATTGTTGTTCTTTTTGGCCTGCGTAGGGATTGCTATTGCCAGCAACGATCCACGCGCATCGTCATCAGCAGCGCCAAACTCGCTAGCCATGGCGATCATTGCGTTGAGCTTGAGCTCATTGTTGTCTTGCTTGCGCTTGAACGTATGCCAGATCAAAGTTCCCTTCTCGAGACCATCGATGAAGGTGGCCATAGTGGTTTGTTCGTACACCCCTACGCACAAAATTTTCATATCCAGCCAGCAAGAGAGGTAGGCACGAGAAGTTTCATCCTTTTGTTGTACGCACCGCTATATGTCTCCAACAGTAAATGGATGTTTGTACATACCCTCGAAGTTCTTGGTGAACACTTCATGCATGTCTAACCGATTGCATATTGATTGCATGCCTTGGCGATTCATTGATCCATTGTCGAGCAGTGCCGGTTAGCATGAGTGGGAGGTACTTGACGGCGACAGTGGGGTTTACCCCTGCGATGTGAATCGCTTCGCTGTAATCCTGCAACCATGTTGCTGGCCTGGCAATGTCGTCATAGGGTTTGATGGTCTTGTCTATCTGGAGACCCTTAGGGTAAGTTGTGGCCTGTATTACTGGCCCAAAACAACGTGGCCCAATGTATGGGAGCTCCCGAGCTTCTTGGATCTTGTCCAGCCATGAACGTGCGTCGTACGACTCTGGTTGCTTCCCTTTTCCATCACGGGGAGGGGAATTGCGGTGCAATCTATGAGATCCACCATGTCCTCCGCCATGATAGATGCTAGGTGGCGATGGTGGCGGTGGAGGCGGTGGGTTAACCTTCTTGCTGTTAACCTCCTACTTCTCCTCATGCCTGTCATGGTTGCTTGTCAGACATGGTGGTTCCTTGTAGGATCTGCTCCTATGTCCTTCCATGCCGCTGTGCTCTACGGCATGCCGGGCTGCTCACCCTGGTTGCATATAACAATGCCAACCTAGGGACGCCTAGGAGGTGGCATGCTTGTACGGTGGAGCGGATGTCGTTCCTTGGGACGCTGGTATGGCGGTGGAGGTAGCAACCGACGAGAGCGAGCCTTTTCTCCGTGATCGGAGGATATGGGTATGGGATCAGCCCTGTTGCGCGCGTCCCTCTGTCTTCACTCTGTGGAGCCTGTATGGCATCCCTCGTCACAGGGTGATCTTGTCCTTCTGCAGCTATTCAGGGTTGACAGGCAAAGCTCCTGATTGGACTCAAGCCTCTGTGAGGTAGCCTATTCCTGTTGCTTGCATGCCTTGGCGATGAGGTCATACACCTGAGCAATTGCTTCTAGTGACCTGTCCTGCTCCAGGAGGGTCTTGGCGACGACAATGTCGAGGGCAGGAGTTGGCATAACTTGCCTCCCCTCTGAATCAATGGACGGAGTGGCTTTTGCCAGCTTGGATCCCTCATATCCCCACTTGCGCCGAACGCCAGGGTCTTCGACAATGTGATCTGGTGCTTTCTTTGCCTTGTGCTTCAGCAACAACTGCTTGTACTCAGCCTCCACAGCTCTTGTCGCCTTGATAGATTGTTGCGCCTTGGCCATATCTTCGTCTAGCTTAGCACCCTGCTCTGTGATGCACTTGGCCTCTGCTAGGATTGCTGCACGCTTCTCATCAAGTTCCATCACACTCCGGATATGGCGATGGTAATAGGCTCAACGAGGAGTGCGCCATAGATTTCCTTGTTGGCGAGAGTAACCAATGGGTTGCCAGCTGGAGACGTTCATGGTGGAGTTGGTGACTGGTTTGACTTCTTGGCAGTACTGGGGGTCGTGGTGAGTTCCTGCACTGCCTGTGGGGGGATAACCAAAGGGACATGGCCTTGCCCGGAGCCGGAGGCTTGGCAGCTTTCTTGGCTACTGCTGCTCTGGTAACCGCCGGCTTGGGCGGAGCTCTCTCACGCTCCGGTTCCTGTCTGTCTTCTTCCATCACGCTCCCAATGGTGACTAGCACCTGGTGGGATGTGTTGGCCTTCTTAGCGTGCTCCTCCTTCTTGATCTCTTGCTCGATCTCCCTCATAACAACATCGTATTCCTCCGAGTTAGCATCTGAGCCGCCGCCATCCATATTGATGTCAGCGTATAGCATGTCAAGGATGGAGTCGGAGTTGGCTTCGGTGTTGTTGAAGGCGGATGTGGGGGGTGATGGAGTCGTACCGTTGTTTTTGTTACCTCCTCCAGCCATGACGGTGATCATGGCCTTAGACTCCTCATTGGCGTCCACGTATTTGTTGACAATTGTGACCATCTCACCAAGGGTGAGAGGACCCACGGCCTGCCGCCTTCGGAGGGTATGCCGGAGGAGTGTTCCGGGTGTGAGCCCTTCCATGAAGTGGTACACGAGCTTGTGGGCACGGTCGCCCTCTAGGGTTTCCCTCACCCTCATCCATCTCATGAGGTATTCATGGGGAGGTTCTCCGTCCCTTTGAACACATCTGGCCAAATCGAAGATGGTGATGACACCGACAAAGTGTCACCTGCGCATCTCTAACGCTCGGGCTAGCCAAGCGGATTTGCGGGGTGATGAGTGCATATTTGCATCATGTTTTATATTATTATTTTGCATTGTAGTTGTAGGATCTTGGTATTTTATGGCGTTCGCACGCATATTTTATGTCTATTTTCACCAGGATCAGGACAAATGATGGATACAACGGACACAATTCTTGGAGTAGTTTTATTGGGGAGAAAAGGAGTCAAAAACAACATAAATCGCTTATAGTCTAAGTAAATGAACCAAATAAACTCATTTCGGTCTTGGTTAAGATCGTGAAGACTTTGGATATAGTCTAAGTGATATTAAAGGAATAGATCCATCTATTGTAACACATAAGATTACCATGCTTGATGATGCCGAACCTGTAGTTGATACACAAATAAGGCTTAATTCAAAAATGAAGGAAGTAGTAAGAAAAGAGGTTATACGCTTATTAGATGCTAGCATAATATATCCTATTTCTGACAGTAAGTGGGTTAGCCCAGCTCATTGCATACCAAGACAAGGGGGTCTTTTGATGTTGCTATGAATGAGGATGATGAGCTAGTTATTGTAAAACCTATTGTTGGATATCGCATGTGCATTGATTTTAGAAAACTAAACCGTGAGACACGAAAAAAATCATAAACCTATACCATTGATGGATAAATTTTTAGAAAGACTTAGTAATAATTCTTATTTCTGTTTTCTTGACGATTATTCTAGATATTCTCAAATTGCTATACAACCGGAAGATCAAGAGAAAACAACTTTCACTTGCCCTTATGTCACATATGCTTATAGATTAATTTCGTTTGGCTTATGTAATGCAGCTGCGACTTTTCAAGAATATGTTTTAAAAATCTTTGATGATTTTGTTGAGAAGACTATTGAAGTGCTAACAAATGATTTTGTTGTTTGTGGAACAACATTTTATAATTGCCTCTACAATTTAACCAAATTTTTGCAGAGATCGAGGCAATCAAAATTGGTTTTGAATTGGGTACAATGTCATTTCGTGGAAAGAGAAAGTAAAATTTTGGGCATAATGTTTCGGAGAAGGGTATAGAAATAGATAAAACTAATATAAATGCTATATACAATCTTCCAATACCTTAGGACATAAAAAACATAAAAATGTTTATGGGACATGCAGGTTTTTATAAGAGTTTTATAAAAGATTTTGCTAAGATAGCTATGCCTCTCACCAACCTTCTTGAGAAAGAAACTCCATTCTACTTAGGTCATGAGTACATTGCACTTTTGAAAACCTTAAGAACAAATTAGTGTCAGCACCCATCATGCAATCTCCAAAATTGGATGAACCTTTCGAAATCATGTGTGATGCTAGTGACTATGCTTCAGGGGCTGTGTTAGGACAACGAGATGAAAAGAATTTAAATATTATTTATTACGTTAGTAGACCTCTTAATAACATTCAGAAAAATTATGCTACTATAGAAAAGAGTTCCTAGCTATAATTTTTGCTTTTGACAAATTTAGATCTTACATCATTAATTCTAAGGTAATAGTTCATATAAATCACAAAGCTTTGCGCCACCTCCTTGTGAAAAATGATGCGAAGCCTAGGTTGATTAGGTGGATTTTATTACTTAAAGAATACGATTTGAAAATAGTAGATAAGATGGGTAAGGATAACCAAGTAGCAGATCATCTATCTAGGATGGAGGCAATACTTACTAACCCCATACCTATAAATGAGTCATTTCCGAGAGAATATTTAGCAAATGTTAAAGTTGCTGATCCTTGGTTTGCAGATTATGCTAACTATCTCGTAGTAAAATTTATATCTCCTGGTATGACAAGAAATGAGAGAATGAAATTCTTTAATGATCTTAAATAGTACTTTTGGGATGATTTCGTATCTATATCATCATGGACATGACGGAATGATTTGGAAGTGTGGTCCTAACCATGAAATGAATGCAATTTTTCAAGCTTGTCATGACAGCCCGTATGGAGGACATCATGCACAAAAGCGAACTACAGCAAAGGTAATTCAATCTGGATTCTATTGGCCCACCTTGCTCAAGGACGCACACAGGTATGTAGAACACTGTGATGCTTGCCAAAGAAGGGGTAATATAGGTAGGAGACATGAGATGGCAATGAATTATAGTCTTATAATAGAACCCTTTGATGTATGGGGAATGGATTGCATGAGACCTTTTATAGAATCAAATGGTTACACTCATATTCTTGTTGCTGTCGATTATGTTACTAAATGGGTTGAAGCTGTTCCAACAAGCCATCCAGATGCAGCTGCCTCAGTGACGATGATCAAGGATGTTATATTCCCCAGGTTTGGAGTTCCTAGAATCACTGACGGTGGTTCTCATTTTATGAAAGGAACTTTCAGGAAAATCCTCAACAAATATGGAGTAACTCACCGTGTTCCTTCACCATATCACCCTCAATCAAGTGGTCAAGTGGAACTCTCCAGTAGAGAATTAAATACCATACTCGAGAAGATAGTGGACAAATCAAGAAAAGATTGGTCATACAGGTTAAATGACACTCTATGGGCATACCGTACTGCGTTTAAAAATCCAATGGGGATGACACCTTATAAGATGGTATACGGTAAGGCATGCCATTTACCTTTAAAATTGGAACACAAAGCATTTTGGGCAATCAAGAACTTAAACTATGATCTTAAAGCAGCATGAGAAAAACGTTTATTAGATATTCATGTTTTAGATGAGTTTAGAAGTGCGGCTTATGAGAATGCTAGATTGTTTAAAGAAAAGTAAAAATATGGCATGATGGAAAAATAGAAAATATGACCTTCAAAAGTGGAGACAAGGTGTTACTCTATAATTCTCGTCTTAAGTTGTTTCCAGGAATGCTCAGGTCAAAGTGGGAAGGCCCTTATATAGTTGAAGAAGCTTATTCATCGGTAGTAGTGAAGCTCTAGGGAAAAGCACCCTCTCTTTCATGGGTGGTAAATGGACAACGCTTGAAGAATTATCGAGTAAAACAAGATATAAGTGTAGTCACCATACAAGTGATCACCCTAGAAGTAGTGATTAAGCAAAGATATACAAGGAATGGCAACTGTAAGAAGAATGGAATCGAGACGAAATGAGCAAAACTATGGTCAAGCTATTGACCATAAAAGAGCGCTTCATGGGAGGCAACCCATGTGAAGTAAAGTTTTGAGTAAGTTTTTAAATTTTTAATTAAGTTTTAGTTGAGCTTGTGTTAAATAAGGAACATTTAAAATTCTAGCAAAGAAAAAGAATGATTGATAATGCTAATATTGGTTGTAAATTTAAGCTGTCATGTTTTGTCAAAACATGATATTTCATTAAGTTTCAGATTAATAAAGAATTCTCGGAGAAGCAGGTAATTTTTGGTGGATCTAGAAGGCTTAACGACCAGCTATAGAGTAGGGATAAAAAATTTGGCTGTATAGTTGCAGTCGTATAGTTGTTTCGACATCACCCCTTCTGTCCACGAAAGGTACTGATAGTTTAATGACCAACTATACGGCGGGAATAAAAATTATACCCGTATAGTTGCCGTCGTATAGATATTGATGCCTTCGCCAGAATTATTTTCTAGTTACTGATAGTTTAACGAGTAACTATATGGCAGGAATACAAATTCTTCCCGTATAATTTCCGTTGTATAGATATCAACCCATCTCCAAAAAATTTATTCGGAGTACAGAAGGTTTGACGACCAACTATACGGCGGGAATAAAAATCTCCGCCCGTATAGTTTCGGTCGTATAGTTGGTTCCACCATATAAGGAATCTATAGTCAGTTCATAACTATACGGCGGGAACTATACGGGCCGCGCCCATATAGTTTCTCGTTACCGACGGAGCCTAGGGTTTTTGACCTCCCCTTTTAAAACTGATCGCATCTAACCTTTTTCATTAAGTTTTCAAAGAGCTACATCCTCCAGCCTCAAAAAATCCTCGCCATACCTATACAAGCCCATTCTAACAATATCCGTGCAACAAAGCCATGCAACCCTTACATGTCAACAAGATTTGGAGGAAGAAAGAACAGAAGCCCGTTAAGAGAATCGAAGAAGTAGAACCTAAAGGATCATCATAATCGTCCAACCCGGAGATCAAGCCTCTCCCAAACTGGGAGGACATGTTCCTGCAAATGATGGAGATGATGAGGCAAGCAGAGCGGGGAAAGAACAATAATGAGTATCTCCCTAATCCCTATCATCACAATATAGTATCCTATTATAAACCTCCTCTCGTTCCGTCGCCTCGTAATCCTAAGAAGATGTGGCAAGATGAGATTCATGATAAGATCTATCAATTGGAAAAAGCTTCGAAAGCATGTGTTGAAACAATTGGAGAACATATTGACTCCTATTGGATGATGAGCAAAGGCCTTGAGAAAAAGGTCAATGACATCGATGGTAGAATTGGTTTTTTGATTAAAAATGTTTTTGAGTTGACAGATGAGAAGAAATTCCTCAAGAAGAAAATTTTGAAGCTTCAATACGACATGGCCAAGCTCAGCATCCGCTTTGCAAGGATAGCTAAATATTGCAACACAGTGCAAGAAAGCAATACTCTTCCTACCTAGGAGGAGGAATAGGTACCAACAAGGAGTTATTTGATCCCACCTGGCTTGATTCCAAGCTTGGGGAGATCTTTAAGACCTTGTAATCTATCTTATATATTACTATTTTAGTTTTGCATTAGTTCGAGCTTAGAAATAAAAGTTTGCATCATTTGAATTCCCTTAAGGAGTAGTCGATCCCATTTGTGAAATTCTGTGTTTATTCAAATATGGAGCATTATTGAGTTTGTGCTTGTCTTATTGGATATATGAATGGCTTGAGTATAATTTTACTTGCACTTGATGATAGCAATAGAGTCTTCCACACCATTGGTATTAATGGAACATATAACGATAATTTAATAAATATGTTGTAAGTTCATGGTTTGATTTACAAAAGAAAAAATAATCTGATTAGTCAAGTTAAGAAAGAAACCTCGAACAGAGGAAAAATTTAAATATTCTATCAAAATAGAGTGAGAACAAGTCGGGGTAGAATCTTCAAGTCATAAAGATGCTTCATATACAATTGGAATTTGGTAATTGAGATTGTTAAACTTTGGATTCCTACATGAAGTGGAATGTATGGCTAGATCCTTTGCACAATACTTAAACAAAAGTGTGAGCATATATATATATATATATATATAAGAGAGAGAAACAGTGCGAATGTGCAAAGAGAAAATAGGCATGTACCACTATATTGTAGTATGACAAACAAGTGTTTTGAGATTTTGAATCCCAAGTGAATATGCTAATCCTAAAACACTTGGGACTACCTCACTAACCCATTCGGTCGAACCGAATACTTTTACATCATGTTGAGATTCATCTTTTGTGAACTATTGATCACTAAGGTGTGGAAGCCTTCTAATATTATTCGGATAATTCGAGTAAGGTATTATTCATGAACTGTAACATCCGAAAATTTTAATCAAGGTTAATCAAGATCAAATCTACCCAATTTAGGGTTAACAAAAACTTTTTCCATTTAAAATCTTTAAGCATGCATATGAGTGTTGCATTAAATAGGAATTTATTTGAATTGCCATGATTGTTTGTTCTAATGGTTGTAAAATGGTTCGATGATGAATTTCACATCATCTAGATCATTGCCAAGCAAAAACCAAAGAAAAAGAAATAAATAAAGGAAATGGTCACTTTTGCCATTTTAATCAACTAGCCCACTTTGGGTGTTCCTAGCACTCAATTTCCAACAGAGACAATTGTGGTTCTTTGCACCCCTTGCTAGTACAAGTAGTGATGTGCCAAGGCCCACTTTGTGATCTTCCAAAAACTTTCAAACTCTAATTCTAAATGACATTTGAAAATGGAATCTAGTTCATATGTCTAGATCCCACTATTTCAAAAACCATCCAAATGAACTCCATTTCAAAATCCCAAGCAACCACAGATGCTCAAGCATGAGACCAACAACTCCACCAAAATTCATTTCAAAATTCCAAATTTATATTCATGCGGCCATTGTGTCGAGCACCTTGTGAGCAGAATCAAACTAGCCTAACTATTACTGTTTTGGATCAAAAATTGTCGAGCCAATTGAGCCACATTAATCATCTTGGTCTCCCCAGACCCAACCAGACCAAAACTAGCCCATCCCCTAGCCCTTGGCGCTAGTGCAAAGCCGCACCGAGGCCATGATCGCCGGCCGATTGTTCCAAAGCCGCAGCAGACCGCCAACCTCTCTCCGCCACTCTAGGAAGCAAGGCGCCACTTCACCGCCGTCCACGGTCCACCCCACGATCACTGCCCACCCCTAGACCACCCCAGAGCAGTACCACACTTTCCTCTTTGCGCCGCACTAGAGCACTCCAGAGCAAGCCAGAGCACGCCAGAGCACCTTCACCACCAGCACTCCACATACCACGCCTCGACCATAGACCAGACGTGCCGCTCCACCTTGACCACCTCACCCCGCCAGACATGGCCGCGCACCGCCGCGTGACCCACAGTCACCAGGAACCCCTCGTGCACCGCCCCTGTCTCCCAGAGCGCGCGATGCTCCCGATAGATTGCCACCGCCCCTAGCTGCGCCATAAAGCCGTAGAGGACCACCTGGATGCCAGGCATCGTCCGCCTACGCCACCCATGCCGATAGCGCCTTGTATCGCCATCACCGCCAAGCTCACCGTCGCCCCTTCGGTCCCCTCCTCGAGCCTATATAAGGAGGCCTTCCCCAGCCTCAATCGCCACACCATTCCACTCCCCTCTCATCCCTAGTCCTTCCCCACCTCTCGCCAGAGCAGCTCGAGCAGCAGGTCACCGGAATTTCACCGGAGGCAGCCACAGAAGAGGAGGAGACGATGCCGTCGATACCGTCCACCCCAGCCTCTGCCTCGACTTCGCCTGAGCCCGCTGTCGTCGTATTGCTCGTTTGCCCGCATCGCCGCACTAAATGGAGCCCCGGTACTTCCCCACTGCACACCCACCGAGCCGCTAGGGTTCAGCCTCGCCGGCGACGAGTCCGTCGTCGATGATAAGCCCCAGCCGTAGATCTGCATTCTAATCCTATGGTCTAGCTCGCCCCGTACCGCTTCACGTGTAATGAGCCATTGACATGCGGGACCCCCCTGTCAGCAGTCCTCAGCGCTGCGCCAGAGCACTCCAGGGCAAGCCAGAGCACACCTGAGCACCTTCACCACTAGCACGCCACAGACCGCGCCTCGACCGTAGACCATGCGTGCCGCCCGGCCTTGACCACCTCACCCCGCCAGACATGGCCGCGCACCACCGCGTGACCCACAGTCGCCAGGAACCCCTCGTGCACCGCCCCTATCTCCCAGAGCGCGCGATGCTCCCGATCGATTGCCACCACCCCTAGTTGCGCCATAAAGCCATAGAGGACCACCTGGATGCCAGGCACCGTCCGCCTATGCCACCCATGCCGATAGCGCCTTGTATCATCGTCACTAACGAGCTCGTCGTCGCCCCTTCGGTCCCCTCCTCGAGCCTATATAAGGAGGCCTTCCCCAACCTCAATCGCCACACCATTCCACTCCCCTCTCATCCCTAGTCCTTCCCCACCTCTCGCCAGAGCAGCTCGAGCAGTAGGCCACCGGAATTTCACAGGAGGCAGCCACAGCAGAGGAGGAAGAGAATTTCAACCACTTCACTACTCAAGGCAAGCCTAGCAATTCAAGTAAACTGAGAAAGCTACTGTTAGCAAGCTAAAAGTAAGCAAGATAACCAAAGCAAGATGCAATGGGCATGCTTGGTTGTACCCCTTTGACTTATACCTACTCCAAGTTTTATTTACAAGCTTTACTTTCTTTACATTACCAAAGTCCTTTACTTTGTTTAAAGGTAGCATAAAGAGTATAAAACTTGACCTATCTAGTAGACTTAGATGTCATTCCATGGCATGATATTGAGATTAGCATCCCATATTAGTGAACACTCTTAACTTAGTAGTTTAGAGCTAAACTGAAAACTAGATCACTTTAGATGGGAATACTTGGTGAAAATGACTTGTGAAAACCTTGGAATGATGAGTCATTCTATTGAGATGTTTTGACATGAGTTGAGAAACACAAATGTTTTATGATGATGAAAATGTTGAGGCAAGAGCCTTAGCCCTTTTATAAAAACTGATGGTTGGGTTCGGAGGCTTAGCCAGAAGTTTATATGCATTAGTATTAGTTCCCTCGCCGGAGAGGTTTGAGATGAGGCTACCTCTCAATGTTGTCCACCTATGAAGTGCCTAGGATGACAGATGGTCATGGCTGGGAGGCCATACTCATAGATGAAGTGCTTATACTAGAGTGTGTAAAGGAAAGGTTATGTTTAATTATCTGCATACTAAGTATAATGATTCAAGGTTATCCCTAACAAATGTATCAAATCTTGTGGTGAAAGTGTACCACCTCTGCAAACTATTTGAATAGCCGTGTCCGCGGTTATGGACAGTTGGAGTGGCCATACTGTTATGTTGTCAGATGTTTTCAAAATGACTTATGAAATGAATTGTGACATGACTTGACCACAACAGAGTTGTGACTGTGACAATTAAGTTCCCACTTAGGTGATTTTAAACTTTATTTTATCTTTCTTTGTTTCTGAACTCAGCTTAGGTTTCAAACTTAGCTCTACAAATACACTTAGAATTTAGCATTCCTACTAGAACTATCCTACTTGTTAGTGATAGTTTGCGAGTACTTAAAGAGTACTCATGGCTTTTGTCCCTAGCTATTCTTGTGGCCATACTATGAGGAGGACTACCCTGAAGGAGGACAGCAGGACGGCTATGACAACTAGGATCATCTCCCATCATCAGCATTGCCTGTGACTCTGAAGATGTACCCCACCTCTACGCTATTTATTTCCGCTGCTTGATTATACTAAGACTGGATCATGAGATCCTTTATTTGTGTAAGACATTATTATGGTTTGTAATGGATGATGTACTGTGATATCGAATCTGTTGTGTCTCGCAAAAATGGTAATCCTGGGATTGCGATGTATGGCATAACTGGCATCTAGGATTAAAAATCCGGTTGTTGACATGAACTTATTCCTATGTATCATATATGATAAATACATGCTACAACTACCTCATTTATTTTATCGACTCAACTTCATGAATATGTGGATTACATCCATTAAGTTAAACTTGCTCGGGATGAGCAAGAACCTAAGCTTGGGTAAGTTGATGAGTGCATATTTGCATCATGTTTTATATTATTATTTTGCATTGTAGTTGTAGGATCTGGGTATTTTACGACGTTCGCGCGCATATTTTATGTCTATTTTCACCAGGATCGGGACAGATGATGGATTTCAATGGACACAATTCTTGGAGTAGTTGTATTGGGGAGAAAAGGAGTAAAAAACAACATAAATCGCTTATTTGGGAAATATCAATAACACCAGAAGAAGACCTGAAGCAATTGAGGCATCTAGATGGTTTAACGACCAACTATACGACTGGAATACTTTTTCCAGCCGTATAGTTCTGGCCGTATAGTTGGCGCCACCACCGCCTCCTCAAATAGTTTCACCACATGCAACTGGATCGGGGAGACGACATACAAAACACCTAGAAAACACCGAAACCTCACCTCCGGAAGGAATCTGGAGGGGGAACTTGCCCAAGGGATCCATCTTCGCCCTACACAGATCTGGGAGGCCAAGGCATCGATCTTCATCTTGATCAACCGCTACACCACCATCATCTCCATCCATCCCATCTTCACCCCAGCTAGATCTTGTTGTAATTTCCGTACTCGTTGTGGATTTATACAAGAACTATTCATTTACAATCGTTTCCATTACCATTGCTATGATGTTGATTTCCTCCATGTCTAAGTAGCTCATTAGTTCTTGGGGAGATGGAGAAACCCTAGCATATGACTGAGATGAGATAGAGATTATTATGTTATACATCATTATGTGTATGTGTTAATTGTCTTCATCTTGATGTTGGGAGTTGTGCACCTCCTTAATTATTTGCCTCTTATGGGGACACGATGAAGGGGATTACTTGTTGGTAGACGGAGGGATGATAGCACTTACTGTGACTATAAAGCTGTTGTCATTCTTTATGTACTATCTTGGGGAAACAAGAGAACTCATAAAGCCATGTCCATGCCATGGGAGAAATCCCTAAATAGCAGGATAATACGATCGATGTCATTTATTTGTCAGCTGTGGTTATGAAGGATGATGTGAGCAGTGGTTGATGCCTATTTGTCCATATATGGAGCTCCTCCCACATACATACATATCATGAGAATATTTTTTATAATAATCTTGATTGCTTAGTCTAAATTGCTAGCAGTTTATCCACCACTCCCTATTGCAATTCCAAGTTCTTTTACATATGCGATTCTTACTTTCGGCATTAAGTTTTACGTTACTTTAATTGCTTCATTCAATCAAAAACCCAAAAAAAATTCTACTTTTCTTGCATCTCAAAGTTATTCCTTAAGTACTACATTTAGTTTTAGTTAAAAGCATTTTAGTATTTCGCCTACTGCTCCCTATGGGATTGATATCTTTATTTAAAACTATCTACAAATGATCTGTGTACTTGTAGTCATCGTGGGGTCCTTCCACCTTTATATCTTGCACATGGGCGGTTTGGGTGGGCCTTGAATTTTCCTGATCTAAGCCGCCATACTCTAGAGAGAGGTACGGCCCAGACCCTTCCGTGAAGGTGTCCTGCCTATAGGCGGTCTGTCCGGGGCTTTACGAGTTTCCAACTTACTAGGAGTTAGGACCTGAGTCAGTTTATCTAATGAAGATGTGGATGTCTCCAAAGGGGATGATGGAGCAGCGTGCAGGGTTCGTCTTCGCCGACACCCAGAACTCATCTAGAGGGACGATTGGGACATTGCCGGAGAAGAGAACGTGTCTAATGGCTACGGTGTCGATGATTCCCATGAAGAGACTAGACCTCGCCTGGTGTAGATCTCGAAGCGCCTCTTGCCCCACGGTGGGCGCAAACTATCATGGTATTGCCGACGAGTACGCCATGGAGGGGTCCTCACAGTGCGTGTTTAGGGACGTGGGGTATGGTGGAGAGTTGGCAGGTATGAGGTAACACAGTTTACCCAGGTTCAAGTCCCACACCACTGGCGGAACTGTACTCCTACTATAAATCACTATAATGGAAATACGCCGAGTTACAGTGATCGGTTCGCTGTGTGAGGTATTGTATATTTCGTTGCCCTAAAGGCTCCCGTAGGTCCGGTTTATAAAGGCACCAGAACCTAGGGTTATAGGGAAAGACCTTGTCGGACAAGGTAAAGAGTCCTACACTAATACTAACTAGTCTTTCGTGTCTTAGACTCCAAGGCTCCGAGTACGTCGGTGACTCCTGCGTAGCCTTCCTTGATCAGGCATGGGCCTCCCTTCTGGATCCGTCTAACTGGACCACCCAGCAGGCCATAGGCCTTGCTACCAACTGTGGGCCACCCGGGTTATCTGTATTAATATCTGTATTAACGACATGCTATGGTGATACCCATTTAGCATATCCCCAACAAAGATCGATGTGTAGCCCTTCAATATGCAAGTCTCCTCTTTCCCTTGAGTGGTATGGTGGTGTAGATCTTGTGGGCGGCGGCTATGGAGGCAACAGAGCAGTAGGGGTCCACCCCTATGGCGTGGATGGAATCTCCCCCTATCATCTAGGGTTTCCCCTCTCTAAATAGGCATTTTGGAGATCAGTTTCGCGAACCGACGGAGCTTGGGACCCAATATTCCTATTGGGCCTTCACAAATGTTGTTTCGATTGAAAAAACGAAGCCGTCAGAGGGCGGTACGACCACACGGTACGGGCAGGCTCTTCCCGTACCGCTGGTCGTTACGCCCTATGATTGGTGATGTGTTTTGGCCATCATTTCTTCATACGGACTCCGATTGAGGTGTTATTTGGCTCGTTGGATTTCTATGGGCCAGGGATACAACACCTAGACCTTGGATCTTCATTTGGAGATGATGGAAAATCCACTTTTTCCTCCCCTCAAATGGCCAAGTCTGGTGCATGTAGCTCCTCCATATTGAGTCCTCTTGTCTCCTTTTATCCATGATTGTTCATAGAACCAACACACAAGTCAAAGACAAGGAAAAAGTAATAAAATCCTACTAAACTACTAGTTGTGAAAAGTCCATGTGAAAATTAATGAGAACTAGTAATCATACATAATAGGCATAGATATAGCTAGATATAGCATGTAATTAGTGACAATATGAATAATTTGTATACTTAAATATGCATCATATTTGCACACATCAACTTCCCCAGGATATTTCTCGTCCTCGAGCAAGAGAGTTTATATAAACACATGTTATCATCTAGCTTACCATGGAAGATTGATGCCTTGTACCCTTATTTTCCCTACAAGCTCAAAGTAAGATTGAGCATATTCATACAAGGCAACACAAGTTCAGTTTTGTCAATCCATAAAAGATCTATTACAACTTCAATGCTCGATGTCAAAAGTAAATCCAACTTTAAATCAAACTTGTGATACTCCTATTGTGCCTTTTATATTTTGAATCCTCACTTTTGTAATGTAAAGGCTTAGAAATTAAGAGTGAGAGATCATGTCATAATAAGCATAGAATTAGAGTGTCTCATTAGAACACCCACATCAATAGATCAAGAATATCAAACACTACTATTCCATTCGCTATCTTTCAAGAAAATTCATGTAGTAGTAATGAGACCATGCCAAAAACTTGTTGTGGGGATCTTCATTTTCCAAGGGTAATTCTCAATAAGGATTATTGAGTGATTTTTTTAAACAATAGTTTGCACATCCTTCGAGAGTACCAATACTTTTGCCCACTACGGTCACACGTGCCACCCATGTCATCAACTCATAGATAAAATAAGGGGTTGTGTCATTGATCGTTCGTAGGCCGGTAGAATTGTTGGCATCCAAATGTGTGCATCAAAAACATAGAACTTTTTAAATAGTATCACAATTTGATACACAAGGTTAGCTTTGGCATGGATAACAATTACCACTAGACTTCATTTCAACCAAACAACTCCGTTTCCAGTGTCATCAAGTCTATCAATAAATCTACGAGGATGAGTATAAGGCTAGACTCTTAAGATAATTAAACATCACTCCATAAATTATTTAGGGGCTTCATCAATATACTTTTAATCATGTCAAGTGTAGAAATCTTGGCAATGTATTCTAGAGGATCACAATATTCTTCTCAAGCTAGATAAAGACTTTATCATAGTGCATCAGAGTCCTAACTCAACTCTGATGAATCCTTACAAAAGCATGTGCATCCATTATATAAACATGAAAAATAACTTACCCAAGCAAGCATTCAAAAATAGTGGATACATAATTGCTCAAAAACTTTATCAAACAAGAACATTACATAAGACTCTACATATGCAGAAGTTACTTCCCCAAGCTAGAACTTTTGCAAGAACCAAACTTGAATAGATTACCACAAGAAAAGAAAAATTGCAGTTATGAAAAGAGAGTGTGAGAAGTGATTACCTCCCCAAGCATGAATAAAGCAAGACTAACACACTTTACCATTGAGGTACGAATAACCTCACTTTTGATGGACACAAACCCTTGGTTCAACGAATACTTCCTTATTGAAGCGTTGAGTTGAATCAACCAAGTGGCTTGTTCATGTATTTGCACGGTTGGCACGAACCATGCACGTCATCACACAAGGTTCAAGTCCCTATGAAAATAACAAACGATTCGGTATACGAACAGAGTTTGTTCACCCAACTGTGAAAACAAAAATAAAAGAAATATGAAACACTACCGAGAATTATAGGCTAGGTAGTTTTGAAGGTAGCTAAAAGGAAATGAAGTATAGTAGAACATGTACAAGGTAACCCACTGAACTGAGATTGTCAAAAAAGATTGGAGGGGTATTAAGCTTTTGTACCTATCACTTCCTTTGCTTTGCGGTGCTGCCCCTTGGTACGGGCAGGTGGTACGGACGGGCTATGCTTGTACTGCACCACGTCTTCTCCTTTTCTCTCTCTTTTTTGATCCCATCGAAGTTGGCACGACTGGATGGTACAGGCTTATGCGCCCGTACGGGTGGTCGTTAACCTTGCAGTAACTTTTTTGGAAATTTTTCTGCTTCTTCCGATTCCTCACAATTGGTATGGGCGCGCGGTACGGACGGGTCTGCTCGTACTACTTACCGTTAAGCTCACTGTAATCTTCGGAACAAGTTATTTTCTCTGATTTTTTTATTATAAACCTGAAATGTTAGTCCAACATCCAAAGAAAGGAAACATATATTTTTGTTGAGAAGATTTAACCAAGATAAGCAACACGTGCTTAGAGCAACAAACAAATCTACCTTTTTAAGATAGTCCCTAGCCAACTCTAATAGTAAATCATGCAAAGATATAAGTTCCAATGCAACATGAATGCAACTAAACTCAAGACACAAAATTAAGAAAGACACCTAAAAACTTCCTGGTTGTCTCCCGGGAAGCGCTTTCTTCAATTCCATAAAGCTAGGCTTAGATGCTCCATTAAATCATCCACCTAGATCCTAGGGGATATCAATTCAAGGTGTAATGGTACTTACCTCCAGCAAAGTGTTGGAGCATATCATAGTAGAGTACGGTCGAAGTCGTACCCTCTTCCGATGCATCGACATCATATAGATGAATAATTTCTCGCTTCCAAGCGAGGGTGGATACACCACACTGAGCATGCCTCCTTATGTAGCTACAACAAGAGGATTAGATGTTGAAATATAATTATTAAAATTTTACCTTGGTTACTATTGTAGGTGAACACTTTGTAGTATACTTCCTTGGCATTAGGGAGTAAATCAGGTCCCTGCATATTAGCATCAAAAGATTCATATCAAGGTTCTATCTCTATTTCAGCATTACTAATGCTCTCCTCATGAGTGTCTAGCACAAGGCCTCTGCAGATAAATTACAATCATTTTTTAGCATTATTAGAATCATTACAAGAGAGAGAGGCATCATAAACAAATATAGTATTTGTAGTGAGCCAACCTTTGTCAACCTCACCTTTTTATTGTTCCTCCTCTTTATCTTGTGGTTCCTGCAAATGGTTACCATCGGGCACAATAGACTGTGCCTTACTCTCTACCACAAATGGATTATCACTAAGACATTCTTTGCAATAAGATTGTAACGTTGGTAACAAGTTGGTAAGTTTCATATGAAGCATACTGTCACTACTCTTTGTAATGATTATATATTTTGAGAGTAGATCATGGACACCTTTATAAACCAAATAATCTAAGACTTTAACTCTAGTGTAAGATACTAGGGATTCTTAACGGAACATTGAAAACTAAGGTGGCCAACTTCCATTCGTTTATCACAAATCTCATGATATGAATTACAAAATGATTTTGAAGAACCATCTAACATATTGTAGAAGTTAAACAAACTCATACCATTGGCAATAGCATTTTCACTGCGGTGTACATCATTTTCTTCTTTCTTATGTGAGCCTGCAAAAGGTTAAGAGTATATAAGATGTACTACTCCATAGATTCTATCTAGTGCTTTACATTCTTCATTTATATTTCTCATGCGAGCTAGGAACTCACGACAACCATAAAAAACACATATTATAAAACCTCCACATCATCAAAGCCTTCATTACTTTTATTGTAAGATGCTAATGTGGTATCAATGCTACACTCACATTGATAATTAATATGACCTATGTATCTGAAATTTTCGCAATACAATTTGTATGAGGCACATAATATGGAGGAATAATCATTCAACCATTCTTCTAATGTCTCTTTCCTTGTAACATAATATCTGAAAGTTCCAACTTTATTCTCCTCTATTGCGATCTTCATCTATTAAAAAATAGCAATATTAGAAGACATGATTAGTAGCAAATGTTTTTATAATTTTTGTTTTATAAATTTTTATGGGTTTTTGGTTTTATTTATTTTTGTTCTTTTCAAATAAGTAAAAGCACTAAATAGAAACAAATGGAAATAAACTATGTGCGAATGGGTAGGTAATAACCAAACGCTATTTCCATCGGCAACGGTGCCAATTTGATGTCTAGGTTCCTCCGACTAACAACAAGGTAATTTAGTACTTGTAGCAACAACTATTTATTAGAAAGTTTGTCCCATGGAACCTTTGCAAAATGGCAACAACACAACCCTGCAGCCAAAATGATGTTTGGAAATAGTCTACTCTATATGTTACTAGAATGGCAATGAACAAGAGAGGATTAATGTAACAAGTAACGAAGTAAATAAAAAAGGAAACTAGAGAAAGAGAGTGTTTATGAATTGTTTTGTGATATGATTGAGGGGGCCAATCACATACCATCTAAAGAGAGAGATCAAACACAATATCATAGATCAATGGATCATGGACCACAGTTATAAATCATCTTTATTTGAATACATAATAATACTTGGGTTTCACCATCTCTCCCCAAGAACAAGGAAAGTACTCATACATGAAGGGGATCAACATCATGGAAATAGTATGGATGAAATATGAAGGTAAAATTGAATACAAGTGAAAATCTATAATAGAAATTATACTACATCAAAGTAAACAAAGGGGATCGATGATGAAGATGATGTTGATGAAGATGGTGATGAAGATTGATGTGTAACCCTTCAATATGCAAGTCTCCTCTTTTCCTTGAGTGGTATGGTGGTGTAGATCTTGTGGGCGGTGGCTATGGAAGAAGCAGAGCGGCAGGGCTCCGCCCCTATGGCATGGATGGACTCTCCCCTACCGTCTAGCGTTTCCCCTCTTTAAATAGGCATTCTGGATGTCGGTTTCGTGAACCGACAGAGCTCATTGATGAATCTTCCCATTGGGCCTTATCAAATGTTGTTCTGGTTGAAGAAATGAAGCCGTCGGAGGGTGGTTCGACCGTACCATATAGGCATGCTCTAGCCGTACCACTGGTCGTTACTCACTATTATTGTTGTAGTGTTTTCGTCGTCATTTCTTCATACAAACTCCGATTGAGGTGTTCTTTAGCTCATCGGATTCGTATGGAAGAGGGCTAAAACACCCTGACCTTGGATATTACTTTCAAGTTGATGGAAACATCCACTTTTTCCTCCCCTCAAATGGCTAAGTATGGTGCCTACAACTCCTCCATATTGAATCCTCTTGCCTCATTTTATCCATGATTGTTCATAGAACCTACACACAAGTCAAAGACAAGGAAAAAGTAATAAAATCATACTGAACTACTAGTTGTGAAAAGTCCATGTGAAAACGAATGAGAACTAGTAATCATACATAATAGGCATATATGTAGATAGATATAGCATGTAATGAGTGGTAATATGAATAATTTGTATACTTAAATATGCATCATATTTGCACTCATCAACTAACACAAGCTAAAAGTTGCTCGTCCTCAGGGAAGAGAGTTTATAAAAACACATGCTATCATCTAGCTTACCATGGAAGATTGATGCCTTGTATCCTTATTTTCCTTGAAAGCTCAAAGTTAGATTGAACATATTCTTACAAGGCAACACAAGTTCAGTTATGTCAATCCATAAAAGATCAATTACAAGTTCAATGCTAGATGTCGAAAGTACATCTAACTTGAAAGAAAACTTGTGATCCTCCTATTGCGCCTTTTATATTTTGTATCCTCACTTTTGTAAAGTAAAGGCTTAGAAATTAAGAGTGAGAGATCATGTCATCAAAAGCATAACATTAGAGTGTCTCATTAGAACATCCACATTAATAGATCAAGACTATCAAACACTACAATTCCATTCGCCATATTTCAATAAAATTCATGTAGTAGTAATGAGACCATGCCAAGAACTTGTTGTGTGGATGTTCATTTTCCAAGGGTAATTATCAGCAAGGATCATTGAGTGATTATTTTAAACAATAGATTGCATATCCTTCGAGATTAGCAATACTTTGGACCATTACGGTGACAAGTGCCACCCATGTTGTCAACTCATAGAAGAAATCAAGGGTTGTACCATTGATCGTTCATAGTCTAGCGGAGTTGCTCGCATCCCCTAGGGACCTACAGGGCGGCTCACGAGGGCACTCACCCTCAAGTAGCCAATGTTCATGTTGAACCTACGGTTTCCTCCTTGAAGGGCCTATAGGGAAAACATTGAGATAAGGTCTCCTCCCCTAGGGACCTATGGGGCGGCTCACGATGGCACTCACCCTCAATTAGGATATGTTCACAGTGAACCTATAGTTTCCTCCTTGAGGAGCATACAGGAAAGACACGGCCCTACGGTCTTGTAACACCCCAAAACTTTAATAAAGATTATCAAGTTCTAATCACCCAAGTTTAGGGTTAACAAAAACTTTTATTACAAATATTAATATGAATGCATGCGTGTGTTTGCATTAATGTGTGATTTATTTAAATTTCCATGTTTGATTGCTAAAAATGATAAGAAATGGTTTAAAGATGAATGCTACATCATCTAGGCCAATTACAAAAAAAATAGATAAAGAAATCAAATAGGAATAAATAAAGAAAATGGTCATTTTGACCAAAGTTAACCACTAGGCCACTTAGTGTTCCTAGAAGAGAAATTCTAACAAAAACATTTCTACTTCTTTTCAACCCTTGCTTGACCAAGTAAAAGTGAACCAAGACCTACTTTACAAACTCACCTAAACTATTTTCAAATCTATTGAAAGGACATTTGAAAATTGAATCAAGTGTATGTGCTAAGATCACACTTTTTCAAAAACCACTCAAGCTTAAGATCAAATCACAGATACTCAAGCAAACATAGATACTCAAGCTTAAGATCAAATCACTCACCAATTTTGATTCAAAAATTTCAAACCAAAGTTCTTGCGGCCATTTCCTCAAACACCTTGTTTACACTAACTAAGCAGCTGCCTAACTTCATTGTTTAAGCAGTAATCTTAGACCATTTTGGTTCCCTCTTAACCCCCTTGTCTCCCATGTGCCTAGGAAAGCACCAGACCAACCCACCTTAGCCGTGTGCATAGTGCATCGCCGCCCAATTTTGGTCCTCACAGGCCGATAGTGGACAGTGCGATAGGAGCACCGCCGCCCTCGCCCACGACGCGCACCAGACACGCGACCATCCACAGCCACCCCCTGTCCAAGCCATGGCTACATGAGAGCCCTGGACCACCATAGCTATGTCGCGCCCACCACCTCTTTGCCATGACAGAGCACACCAGCTCGCCGTAGACGAACACCTCACACAGACCGCGCCTCACCCCCGCCTCACGTTCACTAACCCGCCATGATCACCACAACCTCCCAGACACCCCCGTTCGCCGCCGCGTGACCCGTAGCTCCCGCACGCCGTTGTAAACACCGCTACGTCCATGCGGAGCGCCACACGCTCCCGACCAATCCACACCACCCCGTGCCTTGCCTTTAATCCCAAGATGGTTTCCAGGGAACCACGCACCGCCTCCTACCCTCAGCCGTGCCGCTAGCCACCTGTAGCGTCATCACCGACAAGCCCGAGCCCACGCTGTTCGATCCCCTTGCCGCAGTATAAGTAGAGGCCTCCCCCGCCTCCATTCTCCACACCAACATCCTACCTAATCCTCACTGACACTCCCACAATTCTTTCCGGAGCAAGGCGAGCTCTTCTTCACCGGAATTTGGCCGAAGCGCGCCGCTGCTGTTCGGTTTCGACCACCCCAAGACCTGCCGTGACCACCATTTGGACTGCCGTCCACGACAACGTCGTTCGACCCTAGCTAGAGCCCAGGTGAGCCCCGCCAGACCCCCACCGTCGCACTAGGTTTGATTCCTTGCCGAAGCAGTTCGTCATCGATGATGGCTCTCGGCCATTAGATTAGATTTAGATCGTAGGGCTCAGATTCACAGATACCGTTTCGGTTAGTTTCAGTCGCTGACGAGTGGACTCCCTTCATCAGCAGCCTGCTGTGCTGTGCTGTGCAGTTTGGGCCGGCCCGTTTAGTTTCCCGCGTAGCCCAATAAATTGAAATAATGATTTTCCAATTTAGTTAAAAATAGTTTCTGTCTACAGATTCAAATATCAATTCAGAGAGTTTCACTGAACCAAATTGCATGATTCCAATTTTGTTAGAAAGATATTTAAATCATATATCCAATCCCGTTGGATTCAAATCATTTGGAGTTAGAGATCACATATAGTAAAAATAACAAGGAAGAGACTTTTTCAACTTCAAACATTTTTCAAAAATCAACCATAAATGCTTTTGAGATGATTCCAACTCTCAAAAATCACATTTGATAAGATCTATCTGAATATGTAAAAATATTTAGGTTTGCATGAAATGACTCTAGATCATCAAGTGTTAGCCTTAGTGTGCTAAATAGAAGTAGTTAAGTATTGTTTGGTGATTGTGTACCCCGTATTCCTTTATAGACGATAGTACCGACCAAGGATACGAGGAGGAGGAGTACTACCGAGAAGAAGAAGAAGATAATTTCAACCACTACACCAACCAAGACAAGCTATTATGTGCAAGCTAGATCTATGCAAGATAATACTTGCAAATTGGATAACTTAAGCAAGATTCCTTAGCCATGCTTTGGTTATACAGTTTTGACTATACCAATCCCAAGTTTACTTGCAAGCTTTATTCTTTTTACTTTACCAAAGTTCTTTACTTTTAGTTAGTGCTTTGGGAGTATTGGAAAAATAGAATAGATAGCATAAAGAGTATAAAACTAGGCCTATCTAGTTATACTTAGATGTCATTCTATGGCATGAGATTGAAGAATAGCACCCTCATTAGGGAACACTCTTAACCTTAGTGGCTAGTGCTAAGCATAAAAGTTGATCACTTTAGATGGGAATACTTGGTGAAAATGATTATGAAAACCTTGGAATGATGCTTCATTCTCTTGAGATGTTTTGACATGTGTTGAGAAACACAATGGCTTGATGATGAAAATGTTGAGGCATGAGCCTTAGCCCTTTATAAAAAAACTAATGGTTTGGTTCGGATGCGATACCATTCCAATTTTACTGTACAACCAGAATACCTGAATTGGGTAGGGTTTAGCCGGAGGTTTATATGCATTAGTGTGGGTTCCCTCGCAGAAGAGGTTTGAGCTGAGGCTACCTCTTCATGATGTCCACCTATGAAGTGCCCATGATGACATAAGTCCATGGCTGGGAGGCCAAGCTCATAGGGGAGGTGCCCATACTAGGGTGTGTAATTGAAAGGTTATGATTGATTATCCGAATTCTATATATGATTGATTCAGTGTTATCCCTGAGAGATGTATCAAATTTTGTGGTGAAAGTGTACCACCTCTGCAGAGTGTCAAACTATTCGAATAGCTGTGTCCGCAGTCATGGACAGTTGGAGTGGCCATACTGTTCTGTCATCAGATGTTTTCAAAATGACTTGTGAAGGGAACTATGATTTTGACTTGACCACAACAAGGTTGTGAATATGAAAACTAGGTTCCCACTTAAGTGATTTAGAACATTAACTTAGTTTTCTTTACTTCTAAACTTAGTTTAGATAAACCTGGCTTTTTGCAAATAAACCTAGAGCTTAAGTTCCTACTAGAACTACCTTACTTGTTAGTGATAGTTTGCGAGTACTTAAAGAGTACTCATGGCTTTGTCCCTGGCTACTCCCGTGGCCGGACTCTGAGGAGGATTACCAGGATGATGGACAGCAGGAAGTCTACGACAACTAGGATCATCTCCCATCGTCAGCATTGCCTGTGACCATCAAGATGGAGCCCACTACTACGTTTATTATTCCGCTTCTTGATTGTATTAAGACTGGATCATGAGATCCTTTATTTGGGTAAGACCTTATTATGGTTTGTAATGGATGATGTGCTGTGATATCCAATCTGTTATCTCTCTCAAAAATGGTAATCCTGGGATTGCGAGGTATGACATAACAGGCACCTGGGATTAAAAATCCGGGTGTTGACAAGTCTTCCTTTCTAGGAGCCTACAGACACCTCACGAGGATGCTTCCCCTCAAGAAGCCTAGAACCACGGGATCCAGGCATCCTCCCCAAAGAGGGGACCCCATGACGCTTCCCCTCAAGAAGCTTAGAACATGACCGTACGATTCCCCTTGTGACGCACTAACATGGCCCCTTCCTATTTTCCTTTCCTCATGAGACTTAGCACGCAGGGTTTACCTGACACATGCAGTTCCCCTCGCTCCAGCCCGACACTAGCCGCGGTCATAGGGGACGTAAACAGATGAAGTAGGAAGACATAGAACGGATGCGTGAGGGCGTTAAAGTCACCACACAAGGGATGGACAGTCCTAGACTTGTAATACCCATTAATAGTTAATCTTGTATTAGGATTTGTTGAGCGTTGCATGAGCATCATCTTTTGATAACACAAAATAAAAATGCAAACAATAAAATGTAAAACCCTAAACCCTAGATATTTTCCCTCTCTCTAAAAACAATTCAAAATGGGTTTGAATATTTTGAAAACCACCAAAACACATGGAGCCCGTATGGTGTTAAGGGTCCTACAATATTTCAATACTTTTTCAAAGTCTCTAGTATTTTTTTGAAATGACCCATAACAGATTTGGAATTGAAATATAAAGGAGAAAATAAGGAATTGAAAAAGAAAAGGTTTCACTAGAAAAAAAATGCCTAACCCTAGTATGGCCCGTAGCCCACCTCGTCTCTCTCTCTTCTGCCCACCACACAGAATAAGCCAGCAGCCCAGTTCGGGCCACCCCGACCCAATACCTCTTCGTCGAGCTCCTCTTTTCTTCTTCCTCGTGAACGAGAGAGAAGAAGCTTGGTGGCACGTCTATCGCCGCTCTGCCGCTGCGATTCGTTCCCTGTTGAGCATCCTGGAATGATAAGAATGTCGCCGCGCACGGCTCTCTCGCCCTCATCCTCCTCCCCTCTCTCTCCCGACTTCTCTCCTCCCCCCACGTGAGTCCCCCAAACCCTAGCTTCAGGTGCTTTGGTGCACCGCCGCTGGATGCCTCCCCTCCGACAGATGGTGTTGTTGTCTAACTTTCTGACTAAAGTGTAAAGAAGGAGTACTAAACGATGATACGATTAATCCTTATTCTCATAAGGTTATAAGAAGCCATCATTATAAAGTATTTCCGAGAGTATGTCCGGATGAAAGAATCGAAGGAAATATAATAGATTAAACCTAGTGGACTAGTCCTAAAAAAACACTCGTAAGTTGTATTTTAGAGTAAAGAGAGTATTCCAAAATAGATTAGTGTAGTGTAATAGGAAAACCAGATTGAAATGGACAAAATGTGTCCACAACTAATTCTAAATAGGACTGTATGGACATAATACAAGAGATTATAGTAAAAGAAACAATAGGATAAATTAGAAGCGATAGTGGTTATTGTTATGAAGAGAATTCAAGGAAAACGATTTGGAAATGGGATACTACAATTATCCCCAATTATGATCACAATGGAGTTAAGAAATGCCGCTCTATATAGGTCAACAACTCATTCCGAAATGTAAGAGAGTAAGAACTTTGGGGACGAAGTTTATTTTAAGGGGGAGAGTCGGTAACATCCCATCATTAGAGCTTAGAAATAAGCTGAGATGAGGTGTGTGCATTGCATTCATGAATAGAAAATCTGGATAATTTTCGCGCTTTTAAATAAAACATGTCAAAGTGATTGAAGCTTCTCTTAACTTGGCGGAACTGAACTAGATCATCAAGTTGACTGCGATAAGTTTCAACATGAACTTTTCTAAAACCTTATCTTTGGGTAATATCATTTGATCTATGGGTAGGTCAAATAGAACTAAGCTAAACCCACTACACATTTATGACGGATCTTATAGGGATCATACCTGGTATTCATTAAAACAACTCTTGAATACTCAATTAAGTTTATAACTTAAGCAAAGAAACTTAATACCTAAACCTTGGTATACATGTTTACTATAGTTATTTCTACCATGAGTGTAACATCCCAATTTCAGCAACCCTGATTAGTTGTCCATAATGCAGAAATCAGGGGGAACAAAACCTTTTTCTTGTTTAAGTGATGAAAGTTTTGCATGCTTGATTGTTATGCTTATGCATATGAATGTGTAGAAGATCATATACTCCTTACCCAACCCTAAGTTGACAAAGACTATTTCACAAAACTGTCTTAGCTTATCCTTCTTATTCTCAAATGTTCTGGCATTTCAAAACTTGAGCCAAGATGATTTTGCAAACTCAACCATTTTAGTAGCTTCTATTGACAAAGTTATGGAGATCTATAAGATATGCTCTTCTTATGTCTTCAAAGACAAAGCCTTCAACTTACCTCTAAGTTCTCCAAGACCTTTTATAAAACCTTTTGAATTCTACCCTTGGTAGAAATACCAAGGACCCTCACCTTATTCAATTCCAACTTTTCAAAATACCCATCTACACCTCAAGCTAGACTTGATGGTATACATAGTAGTAGAGTGATTTGTTTGGAAGATGAATTGCCTTGATCTGTTGTTTGTTCTGTTTGCTTAGGAGGTAGTTAGAGCTGCTCTAGGAGCTAATCCACTAGGATCAAGATGTCTTAATATCACAACACCCTAGGCAAGAATACAAAGCTGGATCTGATCTCTATCCACTATGTGATCATCTAACACCCTTAACCAGATCAATTATAAAGTGACCCATTCTAGAAGCTTCCAAGTCAACGAAGACCAATATCAAGCACGAATCTATCCTACTCAATCTCTGCTTCATCACCATCTAATTGATGATGATTTTGAACCCTACATCCTCGCAAAATCATCCCCCCTTATATTCTAGTCAAATCTCCAACTCTCCCAAATTTGACAAGTGTGGAAACTGTCCCAACATCAATTCTTTGAATACCTCCCTTTCTCAACCCTTGTGCATTTTTGGAAATGTACTTGAACCATATTGTAAACAATCCTAAGGAATACCAAGGACCACTCTTTCCCTTGGCTAGATCATCTTTTAGCCCACTTGTTCTTGATGGTTTTGTCGGCTATAAAATAACTTTTTCTGCAAATATCATCAACTAGCCTACTTTGTCAAAAGCTCACATCTCCATAATACTTTCTTTGGACCAACTCTTTGCATGACTGTGCTCTACTCATAAAGGTCTATCAACCCATACTTCACTTGCTTCAATTGGATCCCTGTGCTTCTAAAACCCACATGGTTTTGAAGGCCCTTTGATAATCTGCTCTGGTAGGCTTATTTTATTCAAAGTTCAAAATCAGTCCTTGGAGAGCTCAAGCAAGATAAAGCTCAAACCTCTATACCATGGTGATCTACATAACTTGGTCTATCCATATATATATTCCATGACCCTACGGGATCTCTAAGCTCCAAGATCCCACAAGGTTTTGTAGGTAATAAAATAACATTGCCCTAGATCCTCTTATCCTTGTTTCCTACCAAAATCAAGTCTGATTCTCAAGACCCAAGGTTGAAAATGCACTATAATCCTTGTGTACATCATATACCTTGATTATAAAGATTTATCAAATATTATCCATATTTATTATGGCTCAAAAACTATTTAATTCATTTAATTGGCAAAACCTCCAAAACTCTTTCCATAAAGGAAAGGTTGGTTGTTGCCAAAACACTTCTCCAAATTAGGTCACATTGGAGGCCTATATATCATACCCTATCTTCCTAATTCAAAAATAAATATATTTTTAGAGTTTTATTATTTCTTTTTGCCCATTTTCTTAAATGGCTAAATTGTAATAATAATTGTTTTAAATACTTTTATCTTTCAATAAATCTTGTAAAAATTGTCCTAAGTTTGTATTCATACTTAGGACCATCCCACACAAAAATCCCACCTTATCCAATTCAAAAATTTCAAATGAATCCCATAAAACAAATTCAACACTTTTTGAATAATCATTATAAAAGGAATAAAAATGATCAGAAAAATCTAAAACAATTCCCCAAGGTATACGTTGACCATACCTAGCTACCAACATCATTACCTTATATTGGAAAGATAAAAAAATAGAAACTTTTTCATGATCATCATTTAGGATCATTTGAAGTTTAAACAAAGCCATGAGTTATCTCTCTACCAAACCATCCTTAAACCCTAGACGAACCACCACACCCCACTCCACACTCCTGACCTGGTCGTGTACCACCTCCCCTCCTTTCCCTTTCTTATGTGGCGATATGAAAGGGAGAAAGATGGCATAAGAAGGCCACGATGAATCCTCCCCACACCCCTCTCTCTTGTCTTCTCGACCTGGCCCACCTATCTAAGCCGCCACAACTTCCCAGACCCGACTTTCCTCCACCCTACCTCCTTCAGCACCGCTGGACACCCCCAACCGATGGTGGACATGTCCTCTCGGGCATGCACTAGTTTTATGCCCCACCTCCGTACCATGTGCCGTTGGACGCGAGGCTGCACGGGA
The DNA here is from genome assembly GCA_910589775.1 of Avena eriantha. Taxonomy (NCBI): domain Eukaryota; kingdom Viridiplantae; phylum Streptophyta; class Magnoliopsida; order Poales; family Poaceae; genus Avena; species Avena eriantha. The sequence continues at coordinate 17,740,522 of OU342746.1, forward strand.
GGAGCATACCAGCACCCCCACCACGGGCTCCCACCGCCCCTCTCGACCACTCCCCTATTGTCGCCCTCTTCCACAACCCAAAGATGGACTAAGTGCACCGTGGACCACACCCCCTCGAGGATAAGATCCTAGGCCACCCCAGCGACTCCCTTTGCCCTTCTTTCCACTCCCTCCTCTCCCAACTACCCTCCTCCAGACTCCATACCGGATACCCTTGCTCTCCATCGCTGGGAGATGCAATAACCGCCTTGTGGTACCGCACAGAAGGAGGAGAGCCTACCATCGACCCCGACCAATTCCTCTCTATATCTTTCGATTGCATGTTGCTCTCACAACGCCCTCTATCTAACCCTGCTCTCTTTTTCGCCTTGGACAGCCCTAGATGGCGTCACCATCCAATATGTGCGGTGGCCATCTCGGTCACGAATGTGTAAGCTGGCTTTAGAACCGAACCTGCCCACGTCGCCCCTCGTTGGAGTCGCCATATACCGCCGCATAACCCTGCAGACTCCCCTTCGCCGGAGACCGACCTCAGGTGAGCCCCTGAACCCCGTCGGCGCAGCCTAGGGTTAGCCCCTGTCAACACCCTGATTTTTATTCCAGATGCCTGTTATGCCATACCTCGCAATCCCAGGATTACCATTTTTGCGAGACATAACAAATTGATATAACTGTACATCATCCATTACAAACCATAATAAGGTCTTACAAATAAAGGATCTCATGATCCAGTTTTAATACAAATCAAGCAGCAGAAATTAAATGTAGTAGGGGCTCCATCTTATGGGTCACAGGCAATGCTGACGATGGGAGATGATCCTAGTTGTGGTAGACCTCCTGCTATCCATCATCCAGGTAGTCCTCCTCATAGTCTGGACATGGGAATAGCTAGGGACAAAGCCATCAGTACTCTTTAAGTACTCACAAACTATCACTAACAAGTAAGGTAGTTCTAGTAGGAATCTTAAGCTCTAGAATTATTTGCAAAAAGCCTGGTTTATCTCAAACTGAGTTTAGAAGTAAAGAAATCTAATTTATTGTTCTAAAGCACTTAAGTGGGAACCTAGCTTTCATGTTCACAACCCTGTTGTGGTTAAGTCAAAGTCATAGTTCACTTCACAAGTCATTTTGAAAACATCTAACGACGGAGCAGTATGGCCACTCCAACTGTCCATGACCGTGGACACGGCTATTCAAATAGTTCGACACTCTGCAGAGGTTTTACACTTCCACCACAAAATTCGAAACATCCGTTAGGGATAACCCTGAATCATCATACTTAGTATGCGGATAATCAATCATAACCTTTCAATTACACACTCTAGTATAGGCACCTCCCCTATGAGCTTGGCGTCCCAGCCATCGCCATCTTCCATCCTAGGCACTGCATAGGTGTACAATCATCAAGAGGTAGCCTCAGCTCAACCTCTTTCGCAAGGGAACCCATACTAAGGCATATAAACTTTCGGCTAAGCCCTACCCAATTCAGGTATTGTGGTTGTATGATAAAATTGGAATTTTATCGCAACCGAACCCAACCATCAGTTCTTATAAAGGGCTAAGGCTCATGCCTCAATATTTCGATCATCAAATCCTTTTGTGTCCACAACACATGTCAAAACATTTCAATAGAATGAATCATCATTCCAAGGTTTTCATAATCATTTTTACCAAGTATTCCCATTTAAAGTGATCAACTTTTATACTTAGCACTAGCCACTAATGTTGGGGGTATTCACTAATGAGGGGTGCTAAGTGTAGCTATCCAAATCTAATATCATGCCTTGGAATAACATCTAAGTATGACAACTTAGGCCTAATTTTATACTCTTTATGGTATCTATACTATTGTTCCAGTACTCACCAAGCACTAACTAAAAGTAAAGAACTTTGGTAAAATAAAAGAAAGTAAAGCTTGTAAATAAGACTTGGGGTGGTATAAGACAAGATGTATAACCAAGCATTCCTAGTGCATTTACTTAATTTATAAAGCTTGCAAGGGTTAGCTTGCATTGTTAATGATGGCTTGCTAATAAAAGCTTGCTCAGTTTACTTGAAGTGCTAGGCTTGCAAGTAAAACTTGCAAGGGTTAACTTGTATAATGCTAGCTTGCCTTGAGTAATGCAGTGGTTGAAATTCTCTTCTTCTTCCTCTTGGTAGAACTCCTCCTCCTCCTCCTCGTAAGCTTGGTCGGTACTATCGTCTATAAATACATACGGAGTACACAATCACCAAATAATACTTAACTAGTCTATTTAGTACCCTAAGGCACACATTTGATGATCTATTATCATCACAAACATCACAAGGTTTAATAACTAGTTTCATTTATTTTATATGAGAAAAGTAATTTCTACTCATTGAAATTAACTAAGATTTAATATTCTCCAATTAAAATATGGGATCATGTGGACACATGTCATCACCACATATTCTAATATATGAGAATGTTATTTAAAGGTTGGATCACATTTTAATAAGTTTAAGTTTAAAAATTAATGATTTAAAGTGACTAGAAATGCCTATATAGCATTATTTTGGTACTACTCCAAAGAGACTGCATGCAAATCTTAATATTATTACATATTCAGATAGGTATGGTTAAATGTGATTTTTGAGAGTTGGAATCAACTCAAAATCTATTATGGTTGGTTTTATTAAAAAAATTGAATGTGAAAAAGCTTAAGTCTTATTATTTTAGCTAGGAGAGATCTATAACTCTAAATGATTTAAATCCAACGGGCTTGGGTAGATATTTTCATTACCTTTCCAATAAAACTAGAATCATCTAATTTGGATTTGTAAAACTCTCTGAATTGAATTTCAAACTAAGGGACATATTCTAGTTTAAGTCTAAAAATAAAAATCCTAATCCGAATCACAGGGCCAGCGCGGGAAATAAATGGGCCGGCCCAGTTTCACTCCGCGGTGCTAAGGACTGCTGACAGGGGGGTCCCGCCTGTCAGTGGCTCATTAAACGCGAAGCGGTACGAGGCATTGTGGACCATAGGAGTAGAGAAAGAATCTACGGCTGGGGCTTATCATCGACGACGGACTCGTCGCCGGTGATGTGGAACCCTAACGGCTTGGTGAGGGTGCAGTGGGGGCATACCAGGGCTCCAGCAAGTGCGTGAGGCGGCCAAACGAATGTGGAGACGACGTCGGGCTCAGGCGAAGTCACGGCAGCTCCGGGGGTGGATGAAATCTACGGGGGCGTCTCCTCCTCTACTGCGGTACCTCCGGTGAAATTCCGGCGGCTGGCTGGTCGAGCTGCCCCGGCGAGAGGTGGGGAAGGACTAGTGGTGAGAGGGGAGTGTGAGAGTGTGAAGAATTCTTGCTGGGAGGTCTTCGCTATATAAGCGCGGTGAGGCGGCAGAGAAGCATGGGCAGAGCTCGTCGGTGACGATGGCACAGAGGGCTACTAGCGTGGGCGAGGTAGGTGGACGGTGGGTGTTTCCCTGGCAGTGAGCTAGAGCATAATGGTGGTTCTAGGGCGGTGGATAGCGGTCGGGAGCGTCTCGCGCTCTGAGAGACAGAGGTGGTGCTCGACGTCGTTCCCGGCGATTGTGGGTCGAGCAGCGGGGTACGGGCGTGTCTGGCGGAGTGAGGTGGTCAAGGCGGAGCGGCGTGTGCGGGCTATGGTCGAGGCTCGGCGTGTGGCGCTCTAGGGGGATCGCGCTCTGGCGTGTGCTGGAACGGCGCAGAGAGGTTAGTGTGGGGGTTGTCCTCGGTGGTCCAGGGCGTGGCAGTGGTCGTGGGGTGGACCGTGGACGGCGGTGTGGTCACGCCTTGCTTCCTAGAGCGGCGTGAGCACGATCGGCCGGTGAGCATGGCGTCGGGGTTGTGTTCCTCTGCTGCTAGGGACTAGGGGATGGGCTGGTTATGACCTGGTTAGATCTAGAGGAGACCAAGAGGGTTAATGTGGCTCAGATGGCTCGACAATTTTTGATCAAAAACAGTAATAGTTAGGGCAATTTGATTATGCTCACAAGGTGTTTGACAACATGGCCGAAAGAAAATAACTTTTGAATTTTGAAATGAAATTTGGTGGAATTGTTTGTCACATGCTTAAGCATCTCTGGTTGCTTGGGATTTTTAAATGGAGCTCATTTGGATGGTTTTTGAAAAGGGTGATCTAGACATATGAGGTAGATTCCATTTCCAAATGTCTTTTAAAATTAGAGATTGAATGTTTTTGGGGGATCACAAAGTGGGCCTTGGCACATCAGTACTTGTACTAGCAAGGGGTTCAAAGATCCACAATTGTTTCTGTTTGAAATTGAGTGCTAGGAACACCCAAAGTGGGCTAGTTGATTAAAATGGAAAAAGTGACCATTTCCTTTTATTAATTGTATTTGATTTCTTTTTTGGGTTTTGCTTGGGAATGATCTAGATGACGTGGCATTCATCTTAGATTCATTTTACAACCATTATAACAAACAATCATGGTATTTCAAAACAACTCCTATTTAATGCAACACGCATATGCATGCTTAAATATTTTAAATGGGAAAAAGATTTGGTTAACCCTAAATTGGGTAATTTAGATTTTGATAACTTAGATTAGAGTTTTGGGATTTTAGATATCCATAATGGAAAATTATGGTATGACTTGTATACGTGTAATTAATGGATGTTTACTTTGATGCTTGTCGGTTATGTACCACGACAAACTGATCTTGGGATCGTGGTGTATGCATAACATGGACTCTCGGAGGATTAATCCGGGGGCCCCACAATGAGAATCATGGTAGTTCCTGAGCTTTAAATCTTATCACAAATAGATTGGAAGAGGAAGTTAAGCCTAGACCATTCATCACATGTCTTTGTTCTCATTTTAATAGATGGCATTCTTATTTAACCAAGTCCTAGTGTCAATTGATCATCAACGTGTGTGATCAATTCTTGAAATAACACTTATTTACTCTTAACTTTGACCTATTATACTGACCTTCCAAATACCTTAAGTATATTAATAATAAGAAGGAACTAGATATGGTAGAGTGTGCCATCATCAATGGAATGTGATCCTTATGGGAGATCAAACCATCTGATGTTGGAGGAGTTAACTCACTCATGAGTTAACTAGAAGAGGTATCTAAACCAAAGAGTTAAACTAGTACTTGAGGAGTCATGAGAAAGCTAGTAGTATTAGTGTATCAAATAATAATCTTGTTAATCCAAGTGGGTATAAACTTCAAGTAAGTTTCCTTAACAAGATAAGGCGTATGGAGAGACTAGAACAAGTCTATTACTTATTTGATGATAGATCTTGATCAAAGAATTAGAAGCCTAAGTTTATTATGATCAAAGGTTGGCGGTCATTATTCTCAAAGTCATTTGAGAATAGATGACCATCTTGCAAAGAAGAGTTGTGAGTATACAAAATTAGGTAAAGCCTTAGTAAGCTGAATCATCCAGCTTGATCATGAGAAGTCAAGCTAGAGTATGATGAAGTATATAACATGAGTATATGGAGTAGTTGGGGGCTTAGTAGTTTAACCAAGTTAATACAAGAACAACTTGTATTATGGAGAGTAGTACCATACCTATTCTAGAGGATTTATAGCACATGTAATATGGTGAAAATTGTAATCTTGCAAGCCTTGGATGTTGATGCAAGGTGAATATAAAGGAGTTAATGGTTGGAGTTAGTAATAGCTGCATTGATGGATTTATCAAGGGTAGTTCATAAACGGAAGTTGTATATATATACTAGGATAAGAATGAAGGAGTAACGTTGAAGTGGCATGACCATGTCATCATATGATGATGGATATGGTGGAGTCAGATGATGGAATTATTCAGGAAGATGATATCTTTGTGAATGAGATAAGAGAGTTTTAAATAGGGTATATTTAGGAAATGAATTCCTTATCTAAAGATAACCTTAGTGAGGTATTAATGTAAGGACTCTTTAGAAGCCTTAACCAAGATCATATCAAACCATGACAAGACCCATGTCTACCTCTTTGTTTAAAATCATAGAATAACGAGGGTAGTGAAATCAATTCCTATTTTTAGGCAGCCAATGGATATTATCTCTTAGTCAAATGAAATGTCTAAGAGATAAATAGATGCCAGTTGAGAGTGTATTGATGGAAGCCTTGTCCACTTGATTGTCTTCATTCCAAATATTGATCCAGTTTCATATACCAGCAAGATCACTTTAGTAAAGTAATCTCAATAGCTCACTCTAAGTTAAGTTATCATCCATGGCCACAAGACATGAAGGCAAATTATCCTAGCTCATAATCTTCATTCATACCCATAATAGAATGTGAGTTCATTAACTATTCTTCAAACTCATAATAGCTATTTTTACCACAGAACTCCTTTGTACCACAGAACTCCTTCTTCGTCTTCGGTGAATCCAGGTACCTTTCCTGTACTGATACAACGTTTGATTCCGTCGATACTTGCATTTCCGTTCTACGCTTCCTTGATTTGGCTAATAAAAGTGGGTTGAAGTTCAATGCTAGCTATGAATCCTTTGCTACCTAGCTGAGTTCTGAACTGCTCCAACTCCTCATACAAACTTGGTTACTTCTCCTTGATCATGGTATTTAATCTACACGGTAATCTGCTAAGAGCATCCGCTACCACATTGGCTTTGTCGGGGTGATAGTGAATGTCAAGTTCATAATCCTTGATTAACTCTATCCATCTCCTTTGCTTCATATTCAGCTCTTTCTGAGTGAAAATATACTTCAAGTTCTTGTGGTATGAGTAAATCTCGCAGCGGTTACCTATAAGGGAATGACGCCATGTCTTCAATGCCAAAACTATGGCTGCTAACTCAAGATCATGGGTAGGATAGTTCTGCTCATGCTGCTTCAGTTGTCGAGACAGATACGCGATGACTTTGCCTTCTTGCATCAACACACATCCTAGACCAATCTTGGATGCATCACAATACACATCAAACGGCTTCTTGATATATGGCATGATCAATATTGGGGTTGAAATCAATTTCTTCTTGAGCTCTTGGTAACTTGCTTCACATTTGTCGGTCCATTCAAACTTCTTGTCCTTCTTTTGCAATTGGGTCATGGGTCTTCCGATGCTCGAAAATCCTTCTATGAACTTGCGGTAATATCTTGCTAATCTGAGAAATGCACGGACTTGGGTTTGAGTGGTTGGGGCTTCCCATTCTCCGACTTCTTTGATCTCGGCGGGATCAATAGCTACTCCTCCGGCAAACACAATATGTCCTCGGAATCCTACTTGTTTTAGCCAAAACTCACATTTGCTGAACTTGGCATACAACCGATGGTCTCTAAGGGTTTGAAGGATGATTCTCAGATGTTGCTCGTGATCTTCTTCTGACTTGGAGTAGATAAGTATATCGTCAATAAACACAATGACAAACTTATCTAGAAAATTCATAAAGATCTTATTCATGAGATTCATGAAATTAGAAGGGGCATTGGTTAGTCCGAAAGACATGACTGTATACTCATGTAATCCATATCTGGTAAAGGCGGTCTTTGGAATATCCGTTGCACGAATCTTAAATTGGTGATAACCAGTCCTAAGATCAATCTTAGAGAACACTCTAGCACCAGTCAACTGATCAAATAGATCCTCTATCTTTGGCAATGGGTACTTGTTCTTGATGGTGATGTCATTCAGCTTCCTGTAATCGGTGCACAAATGATTGCCTCCATCCTTCTTGTCGATGAATAACACGGGTGATGTCCATGGGGATGCACTTGGTTGAATCAAGCCTGTTGCCAACATAGCATCTAGCTGCATCTTCAGTTCCACTAACTCTGACGGGTTCATGCTATAGGGTCTCTAGGCTATGGGTCTAGTTCCGGGGATTAGTTCAATAATGAACTCGATATCCCGATCCGGGGGCATAACGGGCAGTTCATATGGGAATACGTCGAGGTATTCACAGACTACTCTGAGTTGGTCTATGGTGGGTAGGGCTAGACTCTTGTTGCACTTAAAGTGATCGGGCAAGGTTTCAGATATATGCTCTACTGATACTCCAGAGCTACTGGTCATGATGATGGCTTTCTTGGCACAGTCAATCCATCCCTTATGCTTTGACATCCAATCCATTCCTAGTACTACTTCGAAACCCTTGGTTCCATGTACTATTAGATTGGCATAAAAATCTATCACATGTATTCTGATAGGAACAACTTTGCTAATTTTTCTAGCTTTTGTAGTTGAATCGGCGATTTGAACTATCATGACATGCTTCAAGTTGGTTGGGTGAATCTTACTAGTGCATGAAAATTATTCGGTGATAAATGAGTGCGATGCTCCAGAATCAAACAACACTCTTGCTAAAACTGAGTTGACAGAAAACATACCCAGCACTACATCTGGCGCTCTTGGGCTTCTTCGGCGTTCATGTGGAAGAGACGGCCATTGCGGTTGTGAGGGTTCCCTGGTGCGAATCTTCTTCCGGGCTGAACACGGCGCTGCTGTTGGGCTGGGGCATTCACATTGGTAGTGGCGGCAATCTTCTTGGGACACTCGTTAGAGTAGTGACCCTTCACTCCACACTCGAAACAAGTGATCTTTGACTTGTCTTTTGCTGCCTCGGGCACAACATTGCTTCCAGTTCTGAGTGCAGTGTTGTTGTTGTTGTTGTTGTGCTTCGTAGGTGCACGGTTGAAATTACTGGAATTGCCGGGGTGGTTTTTGTTGTTTCCTCCAGACTTCACATTTCCTCCGCTACGGTTGGGGTAGCTTGGACGAGACATTTGGTTCGATTGTTCCGCGGGGCATATCCGACAGACGGGTTGGGATTGTACTTCTGGTGACTGTTGGATCTAGCTTGGTGCATCATCCGACGTTTGCGATTGTCGTTTGCTTGATTAATCTTCCCTTCCATATGCATGGCAGAGTCGACTAGCTCTTCGAGATCCTCAAAATGGATGTGGACGAGAACAGCTTGCATCTCATCATGCAGTCTATTCAAGAATCTCTCTTTCCTCTTGGCCTCCGTGTTGATCTCATCAGGTGCATACCTGGTGAGGGATAAGAATCTGTCATGGTACTCCACTACAGTCATTCTGCCTTGCTTTAACTCTCTGAATTCATCCCTCATTCCGGTCACTAGACCCTGCGGCATGTTGGTGTGGCTGTACTTGATCTTGAAGGCTTCCCATGTCATCACTTTACCATGGTTCATTGTCCGGGTGTTGTTCCACCATGCTCTTGCATCTCCTACCAAATAGTGGGTGGCAAAAAGAACTTACTCGTTGGCATCCACTCTTGCAACTTCTAAGTTGTTCTCCATGGTCTGCAACCAATCATCCGCATCCAGTGGGTTTTCAGACTGGCTAAAGATTGGGGGATTGGTGTTCTAGAAGTTTTTGAGTTTGGATCCATGATGCTCCTGATTTCCATGGTTCTGGTTGTTGTGAGACATCTGGGCTATCTACTGCAGGGTGGTTAGATTTGCTTGGTGCTCTTCCCTACTAGCTTCACGGTCTCCAATGAGCGTCTGCAGAATCTATAGCATTGGGTATTGCGATGAGCTTCTCCCTCCTTGGTTTCCACGAGTCATCTGAAGATTGAGATAGATAATGGGGTAAGAGGGAAAGTTCTAATGTTTTATGGTTTTGGTTTCAAAGCTAAAACTTTGAGTTTGACTCCGGTTTTGCAAACTAACTTCTTTTCATTCATTCAAGCAAGGCACATGATACAAATGCACACACACCACGACCAAAAGGAAAAACATATGGTTTTAAGAACCATTCTGTGAGCTACGATACAATGGGACCGATACATCTCATTCCTACGATAGTGCTCTAGTGCATCTACTCATCATCGATGAGGTCGGAGTCATCATCGTCGGTTTAGAAGTCCATGGCATCATCCTCCAGATAGTAATCATCATTGCTGAGGTAGTCAATATCCCCTAGGGTATCTTCTTCTTCCTCTTCTTCTTTTGCTGCAAGCTTAGCTTCCTACAGATACGTCCTTTGTACCATAGAACTCCTTCTTCGTCTTCGCTGAATCCAAGTACTTTCCTGTACTGATACAACGTTTGATTCCGTCGATACTTGCAATTCCCTTCTGGGCTTCCTTGATTTGGCTAATCAAAGTGGGTTGAAGTTCAATGCTAGCTAAGAATCCTTTGCTAACTAGCTCAGTTCTGAACTCCTCCAACTCCTCATACAAACTTGGTTGCTTCTCCTTGATCATGGTGCTTAATCTACACGGCAATCTGCTAAGAGCATCCGCTACCACATTGGCTTTGCCGGGGTGATAGTGAATGTCAAGGTTATATTCCTTGATTAACTCTATCCATCTCATTTGCCTCATATTCAGCTGCTTCTGAGTGAAAATATACTTCAAGCTCTTGTGGTCTGAGTAAATCTCGGAGCGGTTACCCATAAGGTAATGACGCCATGTCTTCAATGCAAAAACTATGGCTCCTAACTCAAGATCATGGGTAGGACAGTTTTGCTCATGCTGCTTCAGTTGTCGAGACAGATACGCGATGACTTTGCCTTCTTGCATCAACACACGTCCTAGACCAATCTTAGATGCATCACAATACATATCAAACGGCTTCTTGATATCTTGCATGATCAATATTGGGGCTCAAATCAATTTCTTCTTGAGCTCTTGGAAACTTGCTTCACATTTGTCGGTCCATTCAAACTTCTTTTCCTTCTTCAGCAATTGGGTCATGGGTCTTGCGATGCTCGAAAATCCTTCTACGAACTTGCGGTAATATCCCGCTAATCCGAGCAATGCACGGACTTGGGTTTGAGTGGTTGGGGATTCCCATTCTTCGACATCTTTGATCTTGGCAGGATCCACAGCGACTCCTCCGGTAGACACAATATGTCCTAAGAATCCTACTTCTTTCAGCCAAAAATCACATTTGCTGAACTTGGCATACAACCGATGCTCTCTAAGGGTTTCAAGGATGATTCTCAGATGTTGATCATGCTCTTCTTCTGACTTGGAGTAGATAAGTATATCGTCGATAAACACAACGACAAACTTATCTAGAAAATTCATAAAGGTCTTATTCATGAGATTCATGAAATAAGCAGGGGCATTGGTTAGTGCCAAAGACATGACCGTATACTCATATAATCCATATCTGGTAGTAAAGGCGGTCTTAATCCATATCCTTTGCTACCTAGCTCAGTTCTGAACTGCTCCAACTCCTCATACAAACTTGGTTACTTCTCCTTGATCATGGTATTTAATCTACACGGTAATCTGCTAAGAGCATCCGCTACCACATTGGCTTTGTCGGGGTGATAGTGAATGTCAAGTTCATAATCCTTGATTAACTCTATCCATCTCCTTTGCTTCATATTCAGCTCTTTCTGAGTGAAAATATACTTCAAGTTCTTGTGGTATGAGTAAATCTCGCAGCGGTTACCTATAAGGGAATGACGCCATGTCTTCAATGCCAAAACTATGGCTGCTAACTCAAGATCATGGGTAGGATAGTTCTGCTCATGCTGCTTCAGTTGTCGAGACAGATACGCGATGACTTTGCCTTCTTGCATCAACACACATCCTAGACCAATCTTGGATGCATCACAATACACATCAAACGGCTTCTTGATATATGGCATGATCAATATTGGGGTTGAAATCAATTTCTTCTTGAGCTCTTGGTAACTTGCTTCACATTTGTCGGTCCATTCAAACTTCTTGTCCTTCTTTTGCAATTGGGTCATGGGTCTTCCGATGCTCGAAAATCCTTCTATGAACTTGCGGTAATATCTTGCTAATCCGAGAAATGCACGGACTTGGGTTTGAGTGGTTGGGGCTTCCCATTCTTCGACTTCTTTGATCTCGGCGGGATCAATAGCTACTCCTCCGGCAAACACAATATGTCCTCGGAATCCTACTTGTTTTAGCCAAAACTCACATTTGCTGAACTTGGCATACAACCGATGGTCTCTAAGGGTTTGAAGGATGATTCTTAGATGTTTCTCGTGATCTTCTTCTGACTTGGAGTAGATAAGTATATCGTCAATAAACACAATGACAAACTTATCTAGAAAATTCATAAAGATCTTATTCATGAGATTCATGAAATTAGAAGGGGCATTGGTTAGTCCGAAAGACATGACCGTATACTCATGTAATCCATATCTGGTAAAGGCGGTCTTTGGAATATCCGTTGCACGAATCTTAAGTTGGTGATAACTAGTCCTAAGATCAATCTTAGAGAACACTCTGACACCAGTCAACTGATCAAATAGATCCTCTATCTTTGGCAATGGGTACTTGTTCTTGATGGTGATGTCATTCATCTTCCTGTAATCTGTGCACAAATGGTTGCCTCCATCCTTCTTGTCGATGAATAACACGGGTGATCTCCATGGGGATGCGCTTGGTTGAATCAAGCATGTTGCCAACATAGCATCTAGCGGCTTCATCAGTTCCACTAACTCTGAGGGGTTCATGCTATAGGATCTCTAGGCTATGGGTCTGGTTCCGAGGATTAGTTTGATAATGAACTCAATATCCCTATCCAGGGGCATATGATACATTGCAAATGTATCTATAATTTTTGATGTTCCATGCTTGGTTTTATCTACTTTCTTGTGTTTTGTCCACCCTTTGGAGTACTTTTCATATGATTTCTTGGACTAACCTATTAACAAGTGCCACAGTGCAAGTTGCCTGTTTTGTGCTGTTTTTGGTTCCAGGAAAGTCAGAAAATCAATATTCTCGGAATTGGACCGGACAAAAGCCAAAGTTGATATTTTCCGGGAAGACTCACAAAGCCAGAAGGAGAGGGGCCACAGTGTGGCCACACCACCCCATGGCGCGGGTCCCTCCAGGTCGCGACAGGGCATCGTGTGGGCCCCCTGGCCGCCCACCGACCTTGCCCTCTGGCCTATAAGAAGCCTCCTGAGGCATAAACCCTAAACCATCAAGCCTCCAGCCACGAAAAGTTCCGCAACGCAGCCGCCACCGAAGGGGAGATTCGGGGGACAGAAAGTCTATGTTCCGGCACCTTGCCGAGACGAGGAACTGCACCCGGAGCCATCTCCATCAATCTCCACCACCATCTCCATCACCGTTGCTGATTCCCATGAAGAGGAGGGAGTAGTTCTTCCTCGAGGGTAAGGGTTCTACCGGTAGCTATGTGTTCATCTCTCTCTATGCATGATCTCATTGAGATCATGAGCTTGTAATCTATAGATCTACCTTTCTACTCAAGTGCTTTAATAGATCTCTGCTCTCCCCATGTGTGTGAAAGTGATAGCGTGCACACCATGGTGGCACTTAGGCTAGAAATTACAAATACTTTTTATGAGTTATATTTGGAGTTGGATGTCTTTATGAAATTGTGGTGTTTGTTGGAACCATCTAGTGCTCAAGGTGACAGTGTGGGGCTTTCTAGATGGGAAAGGCTTACTTTGATGTGTGCTGTTATAGCCCTCCCATCGATTAGAGTGTTCAACCGGAGAGTAGTTAAGAGTAGTATCATAAAGATAAGATATTTATATGAGAGTGTTCACTAGTGAAAGTATGATCCCTAGGCCTTGTTTCTAAGCATTGAAACTTCGTTTGCTACTAGATCTGTTACATGTTTGCTTGCTTCCTTATTTATTTCAGTTTGCCTTTAGTCTTTTCCACGCCATCAAACTATCTTCTATCACTGTTACCACTTATAATTATCTATACCACTTGTATTTCACTATCTCTTCGCTGAACTAGTGCACCTATACACCTAACAAGTGTATTGGATGTGTTCGGGACACAAGAGACTTCTTGTATCTTGATTGCAGGGTTGCTTGAGAGGGGATACCTTAGACCACTTCCTCCCTGAGTTCGATAAACCTTGGGTAATCCACTTAAGGAAAAAGTTGTTGTTGTTCTAAAAATCACTGCACTTGGAGGCCCAACAACTGTCTACAAGAATAGAAGTGCGTAGCCATCAAGCTATTTTCTGGCGCCGTTGCCGGGGAGGTAAGGTAAAAGGTATTCACACCGGAGGATTAAAGAAGAAGAACCTCCCACGGCAAACGACTATTTTCTGACGCTGTTGCCTGGGAGGTATGGTAAAAAAGGTACTCACATCCTCCGGTGTGAGTGATCAAACTTATTTCCTTTAGATTCTGCAATTTTTTCTTTTTGTTTCTTGTTTTTACTAGTTAGGATTAATGTAAAACAATAAAAAAATTAGAGAGCTTTATAGTATTTATCTTGAGTTAGGACATGAAGTGTTTGAAGAGAAAATTTAAAAACCTATGGAACTTTATTTGCATGCTAATAGCAATGTTGTCAGTATGAATTCTTTGGACACCATTATTGCTAATGTTATGAAAAAGTCTAAGCTTGGGGAAGCTAGTTTTTATGAAAATGATATTTTTAGTTCTCCAACTTTGGAAGATAGCTATTCTATTGCTTATGATGATACCAAACCTCCAATATATGATGATTACAATGATGAATATGATATTTTCAGTCCACCTACTATTGAGGAGGAAATTAATTATGATTACAATATGCCTCCTATTTGATGATTATGGTGATGAGAATAATAATGATAGCTATTTTGTTGAATTTGCTCCCACTAGAATTAATAAGAATGACTATGTTTATGTGGGGGTATTAATTGTTTTATGCATGTGGCTCATGATAAGAATGTTTTATGTGATAGTTATATTGTTAATTTTATTCATTATGCTACTGAAAGTTATTATAAGAGAGGGAAACATGGTTTTATGCATCTCAATAATATGAAGTTTCCCCTCTTTATGTTGAAAGTCTTGAAGTTGCACTTGTTTTTCTTTACTATGCTTGTTGCTTTGTGCTTTCATGACTTGTTTCTTTACAAGATTCCTATGCATAGTAAGTGGGTTAGACTTAAATGTGCTTTGAATTTGCTTCTTGATGCTCTCTTTTACTTCAATTCATATTTCTTATATGAGCATCTTCTCAAACTATCATGTCTAAATTATAGGCGTTCAAAAAAGTACTTATTGGGAGATAACCCAAAAGTTTTAGATGAGTCTTGTAAGTTATTACTTCAGTAATAACTGCTCCTTATCCTTTTTATTTGCTTTTTGTTCCAAGAGTAACCTCTAATGAGAGAGAAGTAATGATTGGGAAAGTTGCTGTCCCGAAACAGATTTTTGTGCTTCACCGTAAAAATTCATGTAAACTCTCTATACGTCGGTTTGAGGCGTGAATTTGTCTGCTTCTGCCCCAGGTTGTTATCTAACTTTCGTTAGTTCAACACTTTTCGATTTTAGCAACAGAAGGTCATCAAAAAAATTAGTCTTTACCTGCTGGTCTGTTTTGACAGATTTCTGCCATTTTCTGCATTTGCTTCTTGTTGGTTCCTTTTTGAGTTCTTTTGGGGAATTGAGCTTTTTGAGGGAAGTGCTACAGTAGATAGTGTTCTAATGGAAGTTTTTTTTGGTTTTATAACTGAACCTTAAGACCTGTTATCTTGAGTGCACTAATGTTACTAATAAAGATTGTGTGAAGTTTTGTATGAAGGAAAAATTTCAGGTGTATGGAAGGAATGAGTAATGAGATTACGAATGGACTAAAGCTCAAGCTTGGGGATGCCACGCGTGTCACCCCAAGAAATATCCAAGAAGTACAAGTGTCAAAGCTTGGGGATGCCCAATGCATCCCCTTCTTCATCAATAAAAATCCAGGTTTCTTTCAAACACTTCATTTTTATTGTTTCATGCACAGTTGTGTTGTTCTTGGAGCGTCTTCTTTTTCATTTTTTTTGGCTTTTCGTTTGCTATGTTTTCTTAGTTTTCTGAATAAATTGGTTGGACGCCCTCTTTCATACATTGGTTTTCAAATAGTTTGGTTTGGATTGGAAAGGAGTAGGAAGTTCATGCTTAATTGGTAAAGAGAGCTTGTTTTTGACTGTGGCCTATGCTTTGTCATGCCATGCTTGATATTGTTTTGGCTTTATGCTTAGTATTCTTTGTTGTAGCATGACTTGTTATAAACAATCGAGATTGCTTAATGTGCCTTGGATGAATCATGCGTTGTTTTAGCATATTAAAGCATAGTATAGTGGTATTCTCCTTTGATGCTTTATTTGGGTTGACTTGGCGCATGCTCACACCATGTTATGACTATGTCAAGTCACCATAGCCTTTATGATCCTTTAGTTTTCAACTTGTAATATCACTTGATGCTTTGATCAATGATGTTTTGTCGCTCTGCATGATTATGGCCATTATTGCTCTCTTAGTTTGTCCCTCCCAGTCTTTTACTAGCCTCCACAACCAAGTATGAGTTCCACTCATGCATCCAACTCCCTAAACCAAGTTATTCCAAAGAGTCCACCATACCTACCTACTAGCTTATGCTATTCCAAGTATATTCATGCTTTTGTTTACCTTCCAAATTAAACTTGTTATGAGAAAACTAGTGATTAAAGATCTCACGAACTTGATGGCACACTTTAATTTTCTTTCCCTTAATAAACTTGAACCGTTGTGTCGTCTATGTTGTATATGCTTGCACTTATTTGTTGGGAATTAGTAGAACCATGCTTTCATGGGGAACACTTTCAACATTGCACTTCGTACTTGTACCTAGTTGATATCATCCTCTTTTGTATATGGATGTCGTCGGTGTGAAATGAAAGGGGAGCTTGTAAGTCGATGGAGTTATGTATATGTGTTAGAGAAACGCGTGGGCCGCTGGTCTAATCAATGCTGACATGGTGGAAACCTGCAGCGTAACCATAACGAGGTGTCTATGAAGCATTCTTCTTATAAAAAAAGAGTCCTATATTGAGAAAAAAGAGAAAAAGAGAAAAAAAAGATTATGAAAAGAGGAAAGAGAGAAAAAGAACCATATTCCCATGGTAAATAAGAAGATTGCTGAGATGCTCATTGTCTGCTTGCCTTGTCATTTTGATATGGGGATTTTTCCGTATCATCGGGCAAGGGGTACCCCGTTGGCGGTTCTCTATGATACACATGTACTTACAATGACAAGAACTTACTGGTGACTAAACTCGAGTAGCATGAGGAGCGGCCCTCGTATACAAGGGACATCAGATTCCTAACTTATACTTCGTCAAGCATGTACACCATGGTTTGTTCACTTTAACCTTAACCACTTCAAGATGCTTATGATAGGGGCAATGAGAGCTGAAAGCTATAAGTACCATAATTTTTGGAAGCTCTTTATGAGACTTGAATCCCTACTTCCTATTATAAAGGCTTTTCTTCCACCATTGCATTTAGTCTCCACCTTCTATCTTTATGCACCTACTTTGAGAGCATAGTGGCCATTCTTAGTTCTATGTGCATTGTCCCAAGACTTGTTGATTGATGCATACTTTCATATTGCTTGTTTTAAACTATTTGTATCTAGTCACTCTTATGATCTTTGAAGGTGTCCTATGCATTTATATTTGCTACTCTTTGAGGGACAAGCTGAATACTATTATGCCATGTTTTCTTTATGTGAAACAAACAAACGTCTTGCAAAGCATTGTTATTCATTAATCTTTTGTTTGTACCTTTTCATGTTGCATCATAGTTTCTTTGTCTTATTGCTAGAACTTTGTCTTTCATGTTATGATTGAAGTACTATGATCCCAGCTTTGAATGTTTTACAAATACTTTGATCAAGTTTATGATGGTGCATGTCACCTCAAAAATTATTCTTTCTTTTTATCACTTACCTACTCGAGGACGAGCATGAGTTAAGCTTGGGGATGTCGATACATTGCAAATGTATCTATAATTTTTGATGTTCCATGCTTGGTTTTATCTACTTTCTTGTGTTTTGTCCACACTTTGGAGTACTTTTCATATGATTTCTTGGACTAACCTATTAACCAGTGCCACAGTGCCAGTTGCCTGTTTTGTGCTGTTTTTAGTTCCAGAAAAGTCAGAAAATCAATATTCTCGGAATTGGACCAGACAAAAGCCAAAGTTGATATTTTCCCGGAAGACTCAGGGAGCCAGAAGGAGAGTCGGAGAGGGGCCACAGGGTGGCCACACCACCCCATGGCGTGGGTCCCCCAGGCCGCGCCAGGGCATGGTGTGGGCCCCCTGGCCGCCCACCGACCTTGCCCTCTATCCTATAAGAAGCCTCCCGAGGCATAAACCCTAAATCAGCAAGCCTCCAGCCACGAAAAGTTCCGCAGCGCCGCCGCCACCGAAGGGGAGATTCGGGGGACAGAAAGTCTCTGTTCTGGCACCCTGCCAGGACGGGGAACTGCCCTCGGAGCCATCTCCATCGACCTCCACCGCCATCACCATCACCGTTGCTGATTCCCATGATGAGGAGGGAGTAGTTCTTCCTCGAGGCTAAGGGTTCTACCGGTAGCTATGTGTTCATCTCTCAATCTATGCATGATCTCATTGAGATCATGAGCTTGTAATCTATAGATCTACCTTGCTACTCAAGTGCTTTAATAGATCTCTGCTCTCCCCATGTGTGTGAAAGTGACAGCATGCACACCATGGTGGCACTTAGGCTAGAAATTACAAATACTTGTTATGAGTTATATTTGGAGTTGGATGTATTTATGAAATTGTGGTGTTTGTTGGAACCATGTAGTGGTCAAGGTGACAGTGTGGGGTTTTCTAGATGGGAAAGACTTACTTTGAGGTGTGCTGTTATAGCCCTACCATCGATTAGAGTGTTCAACCAGAGAGTAGTTAAGAGTAGTATTATAAAGATAAGATATTTATATGAGAGTGTTCATTAGTGAAAGTATGATCCCTAGGCCTTGTTTCTAAGCATTGAAACTTAGTTTGCTACTAGATCTGTTACATGTTTGCTTGCTTCCATCTTTCTTTCAGTTTTCCTTTAGTCTTTTCCACGCCATCAAGCTATCTTCTATCACCATTACCACTTATAATTATCTATAATACTTGTATTTCACTATCTCTCTTCGCCGAACTAGTGCACCTATACACCTAACAAGTGTATCGGGTGTGTTGGGGACACAAGAGACTTCTTGTATCTTGATTGCAGGGTTGCTTGAGAGGGGATACCTTTGACCACTTCCTCCCTGAGTTCGATAAACCTTGGGTAATCCACGTGAGGGAAAACTTGCTGCCGTTCTACAAATCTCTGCACTTGGAGGCCCAACAACTGTCTACAAGAATAGAAGTGCGTAGACATCAGCATACCGGGCAATTCATCTAGGAATACGTCGGTGTATTCACAGACTACTCTGACTTGGTCTATGGTGGGTAGGGCTAGACTCTTGTTGCACTTGAAGTGACGGGGCAAGGTTTCAGATATATGCTCTACTGATACTCCAGAGCTACTGGTCATGGTGATGGCTTTCTTGGCACAGTCAATCAATCCCTTATGCTTTGATATCCAATCCATTCCTAGTACTACTTCCAAACCCTTGGTTCCAAGTACTATTAGATTGGCATAAAAATCTCATGTATTCTGATAGGAACAACTTTGCAAATTTTTCTAGCTTTTGTAGTTGAACCGGGGATTTGAACTATCATGACATGCTTCAAGTTGGTTGGGTGAATCTTACTAGTGCATGTAAATTCTTCGGTGACAAATGAGTGCGATGCTCTAGAATCAAACAACACTCTTGCTAAAACTGAGTTGATAGAAAACATACCCATCACTACATCTGGCATTCTTCGGCTTCTTCGGCGTTCATGTGGAAGAGACGGTTGTTGTGGTTGTGAGGGTTCCTTGGGGTGAATCTTCTTCCGGGCTAAACACGGCGCTGCTGTTGAGCTGGGGCATTCACATTGGTAGTGGCGGCAATCTTCTTGGGACACTCGTTAGAGTAGTGACCCTTCACTCCACACTCAAAACAAGTGATCTGAGACTTGTCTTTTGCTGCCTCGGGCACAACATTGCTTCCAGTTCTGGGTGCAGTGTTGTTGTTGTTGTTGTTGTGCTTGGGAGGTGCATGGTTGAAATTGCTGGAATTGCCGGGGTGGTTGTTGTTGTTGTTTCCTCCGGACTTCACATTTTCGTCGCTACGGTTGGGGTAGCTTGGACGAGACATTGGGGGTCGATTGCGGGGCATATCCGACAGACGGGTTGGGAGGGTACTTCTGGTGACTATTGGATCTAGCTTGGTGCATCATCCGACGTTTGCGGTTGTCGCTTGCTTGATTAATCTTCCCTTCCATCTGCATGGCAGAGTCGACTAGCTCTTCGAGGTCCTCGAAACGGATGTTGACGAGAACAGTCTGTATCTCATCATGCAGTCCGTTCAGGAATCTCTCTTTCTTCTTGGCCTCCGTGTTGATCTCATCAGGTGCATACCTATCGAGGGACAAGAATCTATCACGGTACTCCACTCCAGTCATTCTGTCTTGCTTTAACTCTCTAAATTCATCTCTCATTCTGGTAACTAGACCCTACGACATGTGGGTGTGGCTGAACTTGATCTTCAAGACTTCCCATGTCATCACTTGACCATGGTTCATTGTGCGGCTACTGTTCCACCATGCTCTTACATCTCCTGCCAAATAGTGGGTGGAAAAAAGGACTTTCTCATTGGCATCCACTCCTTCGACTTCTAAGTTGTTCCCCATGGTCTGCAACCAATCATCAGCATCAAGTGGGTTTTCAGACTGGCTAAATATTGGGGGATTGGTGTTCTAGAAGTTTTTGAGTTTTGATCCATGATGCTCCTGATTTCCATGGTTCTGGTTGTTGTGAGCCATCTGGGCTATCTGCTGTAGGGTGGCTAGATTTTCTTGGCGCTCTGCCCTACTAGCTTGACGGTCTGCAATGAGCGTCTACAGAATCTGCAGCATTGGATCTTGTGATGAGCTGCTCCCTCCTTGGTTTCCACGAGCCATCTGAAGATTGAGATAGATAATGGGGTAAGAGGGAAAGTTCTAAGGTTTTATCGTTTGGTTTCAAAGCTAAAACTTTGAGTTTGACTCAGGTTGTGCAAACTAACTTCTTTTCATTCATTCAAGCAAGGCACACGATACAAACGCACACACACCACAACCAAAAGGAAAAACAGATGGTTTTAAGAACCATTCTGTGAGCTACGATACAATGGGACCGATACATCTCATTCCTACGATAGTGCTCTAGTGCATCTACTCATCATCGATGAAGTCGGAGTCATCGTCGTCGGTGTATAAGCCCATGGCATCATCCTCTAGATAGTCATCATCATTTCTGAGGTATGAGTCAATATCCCCTCGGATATCTTCTCCTTCTTCCTCTTCTTCTTTTGCTGCTAGCTGAGCTTCCTGCTCCTTGATGATCTTCTCGAGGTCGGCCACCTTCTTGCGAAGACGGTCGATGGTGCGATCCTTCTTTGCGCGTTGACGGTGAAGTGACTGACGATCCTTGACTAGCAGTGAGAAAGTCTGGGCCTTCTGAGTGGCAATGGCGAGGTTGTGGTTGGCGAACTCTCTAGCATTGTCTAATTCCTTCTGTCTGTCATACAGCAGGAAGTCCAGGTTCTCCACTTGACGCTTCAACTCCGGGTGACTTGGTATCTCTAGCGGCATTCCCATAGAATCACGCCTTGCATAGTGAGCAAACTGAGTTCCTTGGATCAAGTTGACATTCTGCGAACAAAGACGAGCGAGAGCTTCATGCATTTGCCCTGGCTAATCCATCTAGCCAGTTGTTTTCTCTCACAAAGAACTGAATCCTCCCGGACGTTGGTCTCTCTATCTTGCCTCGGAGTTCAGCAGTTACTAGCCATTGCAAATCTTCTCCTGGGGGACCAGGGAGTTGAGCTCCAAGAAATTCCGGATGCGGGCACTCCAAGTACTCAGATAGTGCATCAAGATCCCTCCCGAAGATCATTTGGCCTCTGTTGCCCAACTGGTATAACTTGCTGTACTGCGCTTCCATCTATAAGAATTTAGGATGAGAAAGTTAGTGAAGTGATCAAGTGTGTCAAGATTTTATGTAGTAATGTAAGAATTTGGAGGAACATGAATTTTTTTGAGAGAAAGAATCCCAAGGGCAAGAGAGGAAATAGTTTTCATAAATACTCACTTTGGTTTTTGAGATTAAGTTTTTGTCCGTTCCAACTAGGGTCTCCTATGGTCAAGATGGATCTGATACCAACTTTTCAACACCCGGATTTTTAATCCCAGATGCCTATTATGCCATACATCGCAATCCCGGGATTACCATTTTTGCGAGACATAACAGATTGGATATCACAGTACATCATCCATTACAAACCATAATAAGGTCTTACACGAATAAAGGATCTCATGATCCAGTGTTAGTACAATCAAGTAGCGGAATAAATAGCATAGCGGTGGGGTCCATCTTCAGTGTCACGGGCAATGCTGACGATGGGAGATGATCCTAGTTGTCATAGCCATCAAAGGTAATCTTTCCCTCAAAGGTAATTCATTTGGAAAGGTAACCTTTCCCTCAAAGGTAATTCTTTTAATGAAAGTGCAAATGAACTATATCTTTTATCTTGAACTCTCTTAGTTATACTAGAAAACTTGAATAGAACCAACTCTGAATTATTTGTCAACACCTTGGGTGCTATGCCATTCTGTGTTACTTCATTATACTTATAAATTGTTTCACACACACTCACAAGACTTAATATGAAGCACAATTGTGAAACTGATATAAAAGTGCAACACATTCATAAGAACTCATCACCAGTTTCCAAACCCTAGATCAGATACAATTATCCCGGGGTTTCACGTTTATCAAAATGCATTACATTACTTATGCATCATTGCATCTTGCTTCTTCAAACATTCATCCTTACCGGACCAATGATGCTATTTATAGCTTTTGGATTTTCTATTGTCTCGAAGACCATGAGTGCATAATCTTGCAATCACAAAAGGAAAGTTCACACTTGCTCATGTCATTTGATTATGTTCTATGCTTGTAACTCAACTGTTGTCATCACCTGCATTTCAAAAAGGTCAAAAACACTATTCTCATAATTAATTAATTGGCAATGGAAACACCATTGTACAGGAATG
Organism: Avena eriantha; assembly: GCA_910589775.1. Taxonomy (NCBI): domain Eukaryota; kingdom Viridiplantae; phylum Streptophyta; class Magnoliopsida; order Poales; family Poaceae; genus Avena; species Avena eriantha. The sequence goes on from OU342746.1 coordinate 17,763,426, forward strand.
TATCATCTAGGACTTAACAACCAATGTCATAAGTGATTCTAGCACAGTATATTACGCGTTAACCATGAGATCTGGAATGGGATGGCGAAGTCAGCTGGATCTTCTTCCATTCACATGGACGGATGACCTTAACGTGAGGCTGTAGCTTCCTTGCAGGGACTCAGTAGATGGGTGGGACTCCTACTTCCCCATGATATTGGTGTCTAGACTTTCCGTGAGGGGCTGTCGGAGGTATATCTGCCTATATGGGGTTGCCAGGGACATGATCTGCTCACTTGAGTATCCAAGGAGTTGCCAGTGTTATATCTACCTATATGGGGGTTAACGAAGGTATATCTTCTTGGGGAGGTCGTGTCTTCATGCGGGGTCGTGGAGAGGGGCAGTGATTGGCTTGGATCATCTACTGGGCCCCACATAAGGAATTGTGGAAGGGAATAAGCTACCCGGTTGTGCAACAAGGCTTTGGTCTCTTATGGGTAAAGTAACGCACCTCTGCAGAGTGTAAGAACTATGACTTGTTACTCCCTGTTTCGGGAAGGAGCTACGAATGCGATAGGAAAGGAACCCCACAAAGGTACTGGTCAACTGGGGAAGGCTGTTGGACATAGTTTTCAGAATGAAAGCAACCTTTGAACAAATGTTTACAAAAACCTGCATTGCCTACGAGCTTTGGTATGTGGCTGTAGAGATAGTGCATCATCCATTCCTTTTTAGTGAACTTGCTGAGTACGCTCGTACTCAACCGTACCTTCTTAACCCTTGCTAGGTTCTAAGCCGTTGAAGACAATGTCAACATCAATTTCTGCTCAAGAAACCATCATCGGTAGCTCAAATTCTTCAATAAAGTCTATGAAGTCAACATATACATCAACCGAAGCAAATCAAAAGATCTTGATTAGATAGGAGAAGATACTTGATACATTGCAAATGTATCTATAATTTTTGATGCTCCATGCTTGGTTTTATCCACTTTCTTGTGTTTTGTCCATAGTTTGGAGTACTTTCCATATGATTTCTTGGACTAACCTATTAACAAGAGAAACAGTGCCAGCTGCCTGTTTTCTGCTGTTTTTGGTTCCAGGAAAGTCAGAAAATGAATATTCTCGGAATTGGACGGGACAAAAGCCAAAGTGCCTATTTTTCCAGAAGACTCCAGGAGCCAAAATACGAGACGGAGGAGGGCCAATGGCTGGCCACACCCCCCCAGGCGCGGGCTGGGCTTGGCCGCGCCAGGGCATGGTGTGGTGGCCCCAGACACCCCCTCGGTCTCCCTCTTCGCCTATAAGAAGCCTTCTGACCTAAAAACTTCGGGGGTTCGAAGTTTTTCCACGAAAAGTTCCGTTGCGCCGCCGCCACCGAAGGGGAGATTTGGGGGACAGAAAGTCTCTGTTCCGGCACCCTGCCGGGACAGGGAAGTGCCCCCGGAGCCATCTCCATCGATCTCCACCATCAACTTCATCGACCATCCATGTTTCCCCCATCTATGAGTGAGTAATCCCCCGATGTAGGCTATGGGGATGGTAGGGATTGGATGAGATCGTTCATGTAATGGCATCAGATTGTTAGGGCATGGTGCCTAGTATCTTTTATTAGTGCTTTATGACTTTTTTGCGACTTGTTGTGCTTAATGCTTGTCACTAGGGCCCGAGTGCCATGATTTCAGATCTGAACATATTATTGATTCATTATGATAGTACTGTTTCTGGTCTTATCTGCAAGTTGTATACACACGTTGTTGTCCGGAACCTATGGCCCCCAAGTGACAGAAATCGTGATAACCGGAAGGGAAAGGCTTTGATGTGAGGATCACGTGTGTTCACGGAGTGTTAATGCTTTGCTCCGGTGCTCTATTAAAAGGAGCACCTTAATTGCCAGTAGTTCCCTAGAGGCCCCGCTGCAAACGGGCTGGCAGGACAAAAGATGTTGTGCAAGTTCTTATGGAACACATGCCTAGGATTGTCTAGTACTTGGGTGCTTTATCTTATTTATCTGCAATTGCCCTATGTTCTGATTGCTATGTGAATTGTCTTGTCCATGCAACGCCCGTCCATCCATCCCTATGCCTACCACACTCGAATCCCACTGTTTACTACTTTTGTTACTACTGTCTTTGTTTTGCTACTGCTGTTACTTTACTATTCCTACTACAAAATTGTTGCTACTGATAAACTGCTGTGAGAAAGGTTGTTTCTAGGTGCAGCTGAATTGACAACTCAGTTGTTAAGGCTGATAAATATTCTTTGGCTCCCCTTGTGTCGAATCAATAAATTGGGTTTCACTTCCCTCGAAAATACTGCGATACACCCCCTATACTTGTGGGTCATCCAGACTATTTTCTGGCGCCGTTGCCGGGGAGCATAGCTTTATTTATCAAGTTCACTTGGATTTTCTATTGTTCGCTGCTATCCATCCATCATGGGTAAGTCTCGTGATGGCAAGGTTCCTATTTTACCATCCACTACAAGAAGAGGTACGGTTCTGAATACCTCTGCTGCTCTTGATTCACCATCTGTTATAAGTAAGCTCGTTACACCACCACATACACATGCTACACACACTGCTACTACAGCTGAATCTGAAACTTCTAATTCTTATGATGCTGCTTCTACTGTGCTTGATAAGAGTGGTTCATTAGGTCCTTTCCTAGAGGCTACGATTGCTAGAACTATAGCTGGAAATACCGAAACTCCTAATGAAAACACCACCACACCCGTTAGCTCACCTAAGTCTAGTGAGAGTTATGATACTGAAGAAGATTATGTTGAGATGACCTATGAGTTTATTCAAGAATGTAAGAACACCCATGATAGGAGCTGTGCTAAGAGTCTCCTTGAGAGGCGTACTATTAGACCCAAATTATCTCTCGATGCTATGTTTGTTGCTTCTCCCATAAACATTATAGATGAAGATTATGATTTCTCTCTCGATCTATCTTACATAGCTATTGTCGAGAAAGAACCTTTTTGTGGGACTAAGAATGAAAGTGCGGTGGCACATATGAATGAACTTTCTACTATGAGTGGCTTGTTTTCCGATGATATTAAGATGCGTACTTATTTTGTTGCTAAGATTTTTCCGTTTTCACTGAAAGGAGAAACTAAAACGTGGTTTAATAATTTACCTCCTGGATCTATTGATAGTCCTGAGTGCTTGATTAGTACTTTTCTGCAGAAATATTTTCGTCCCAGTGCTCGACATGCTATTTTGCAGGAACTTTTTGATTTTAAACAGGGAGAAAAAGAGGTATTTACCGAATATTGGGCAAGGTTTTGTGCTTTGATTCATGCACAGACTGGAAGTCCATTACCTAAGAATGAGCTTCATGATATATTTTATAACGGACTAACCGAGGAATCTAGGACATACCTAGATAGTTGTGTTGATTGTGTTTTCAGGAATAGGACTCCAAAGGAAGCTGAGGAATTAATGGCCAAAATAAGCAAGAATTATAAAGATTGGTCTCCTCCTAAACAAGTTACACCTGAAGTAATTGTACCTGGACCATCTATTCCTGTGCCTATTCCAACATCAAAGAAGAGGGGATTTGTTGAATTAAATGATGAAGTGATGAAGGAAGCTAAGAAATGTCTTAAGGAGAAGGGAATTAAAGCTGCAGATGTCAAGAATTTACCTCCTATAGAAGAATTATGTAAGCCTATAGCCTACTCACCCACTATTGAGGTACACTCTCTCCAACACTTTGATGAAGGTGATATCCCTTACTTGAAACCTCCTGATCAATGCTTAGAAGAATTTGATATATTTATTGTTAAGCAAGATAACTTTCATAAAAGGGTGCAAAATCATCTAATGGAAAACACGAGAGGTATTGTTGAGTTGAAACATATTGTGGAAAGGACCTCTAATGATGTTAAAATGATTGTTAAACACATTCAAATGGTTCAAACTCAAATAGATCAACTCGTTAAAGTACAAAACGACTTGCTAGTTAATGCTGCTAAAGAAAAACATGCTTATGAAATTAGAACTAGAAGTGGAGCTGCTACCTAGGATCCTCTATATCCTGAGGGGCATCCCAAAATAATTTAGCAGGATTCTCAACAAACTGAAAATAGTGGTTCTACTCGTAAGAAAAGGAAAAAAAAACATAAAACTGTCGTAGAACCCTCTGAACCTGCTATAGATCCTAATAGTATATCTATCTCTGATGCTGAAACTGAAAGTGGTAATGAAGAAAATGAAGTTCTTAGTGAAGAAAAACTTGAAGAAGAACCTGAACACCACACTAAGAATACTAAATACACTAAAGAAGATTTTACTGCTAAGAAACATGGTAGTGAAAGAGAACCTTGGGTCCAAAAACCTATGCCTTTCCCTAATAAGAAACACAAGTCAAAGGAAGATGAACACTACAATAAGTTTTGCGAGTGGATGAAGCCTTTATTCTTGCAAATTCCTTTGGCTGATACTATTAAATTGCCTCCTTACTCAAAGTATATGAAGGACATTGTCTCGAATAAAAGGAAGATCCCTAATGAAGAAATTTCTACTTTGCTTGCTAATTATTCATTCAATGGTAAGGTTCCTAAGAAACTTGGAGACCCAGGGATTCCAACTATCCCTTGCTCTATTAAGAACAGTTATGTTAGAACTGCTTTGTGTGATTTGGGAGCTGGAGTTAGTGTTATGCCTTTCTCTCTCTATAAGAGGCTTCAACTAGAAAAATTGATACCAACTGATATATCGTTGCAAATGGCTGATAAAGCTACCACTATTCTTGTGGGTATATGTGAGGATGTACCTGTTCAGGTGGCTCACAATTGCTTGATATTAACTGATTTTGTTGTGCTTGAAATGCCTGAAGATGATAATATGTCTATTATTCTTGGGAGACCTTTTCTTAATACTGCAGGAGCTGTTATTAATTGTAATCAAGGAAAGGTGACCTTCAGTGTTAATGACAAGGAACATATTGTCTATTTCCCCAAGAAGATTGAAAGGACTTATGGCTTGAATTCAATTGAACATGTTGAAGGCATTCAAGTTGGAGAAATATATTGTCCCATACCAAGAGAAAAATTTGAAACTATTATGATTGGGACCATTGCTATCAAGGGTGAGGTAACATAATCATAAGTGGAATACAAAGTTTTGTCTCATATGAATTTTTTGGGTAGAAAGACCTGATCAGCCTTGTTAACAAAAGGATTTCATTGAACAAAACAATGTTTTCACCATGATTATCTCCGCTTACTTCTATTCTATCCATTTTAGTTTTTGCTTATGCCTAACTTAAAGGCTTTAAAGAAAAGTACTTATTGGGAGATAACCCAAAAGTTTTAGATGAGTCTTGGAAGTTATTACCTCTGTAATAACCTCTCCTTATCCTTTTTATTTGCTTTTTGTGCAAGAGTAACCTCTAATAAGAGAGAAGTAATGGTTGGGAAAGATGCTGTCCCGAAACAGATTTCTATGCTTCACCATAAAAATTCGTGAGAGAGCTCTGTATGTCGGATTGAGCTGTAATGTCTTTGTGCTTCTGCCCCAGGTTGTTATCTAACTTTCGTTAGTTCAACACTTTTTTATTTGAGCAACAGAAGGTCTTCGAAAAAATTCGTCTTTACCTGCTAGTCTGTTTTGACAAATTTCTGCCATTTTCTGCATTTGCTTCTTGTTAGTTCCTTCTTGAGTTCTTTTGGGGAATTGAGCTTTTTGAGGGAAGTGCTACAGTAGCTAGTGTTCTAATGGAAGTTTATTTGGTGTTAGAACTGAACCTGAAGACTTATTTATCTTAAGTTCAGTAATGTTGCTAATAAAGATTGTGTGAAGTTTTGTATGAAGGAAAAATTTCAGGTGTATGGAAGAAATGAGTAATGAGACAAAGAATGTACTAAAGCTCAAGCTTGGGGATGCCACGCGTGTCACCCGAAGATATATCCAAGAAGTACAAGCATCAAAGCTTGGGGATGCCCAAGGCATCCCCTTCTTCATCAATAAAAATCTCAGGTTTCTTCCAAACACTTCATTTTTATTGGTTCATGCATAGTTGTGTTGTTCTTGGAGCGTCTTCTTTTTCGTTTTCATTTTGGTTTTTAGTTTGTGTGGTTTGCTTAGTTTGCTGAATAAATTGGTTAAACCTCCTCTTTTATGCATTGGTGTTCAAATAGTTTGGTTTGGTTTGGTTTGGTTTGGTTTGGAAAAGAGTAGGAAAGCTCATGCTTAAGTGGTAAAGAGAGCTTGTTTTTGACAGTGGCCTATGCTTTGTCGTGCCATTCTTGATATTGTTTTGGCTTTATGCTTAGTATTCTTTGCTGTAGCATGACTTGTTATAAACAATTGAGATTTCTTAATGTGCCTTGGATGAATGATGCATTGTTTTAGCATATTAAAGGATAGTATGGTGGTATTCTCTTTTGATGCTTTATTTGGGTTGACTTGGCACATGTTCACACCATGTTATGAGTATCCCATGTCACCATAAGCCTTTATGATCCTTTAGTTTTCAACTTGTAGTATCACTTTATGCTTTGATCAATGATGTTTTGTCGCTCTGCATGATTATGGCCACTATTGCTCTCTCGTTTGTCGCTCCCTTACTATTGCTAGCCTTCACTTTCACTGAGTATGTTTTACTCAAGTTTCCGACTCCCTAAACCAAATATTGCCAAAGTGTCCACCATACCTACCTATTAGCATCATTTGCTACTTCCGTGCATATTCAATATGCCTTGTTTTCTTCCGAATAAAATGTTTGCTTGTTTTGAGAAAGTTAGTTAGTAAAGCTCTTACGAACTTCATGGCACACTTTAATTTCTTGCATTTAATAAACCTGAACCATTGCGTCCTTCTTTGTTGTGCATATGCTTGCGCTTTATGAGTTGAAGTTAGCAGACCCATGTATCATGGGGACCGCTTTCAATGCTTCATAGGTACTTTGTACCTAGTTGATATCATGTTCTTTTGCTTATGGATCCCGTCGGTGTGAAATAAAAGTGGAACTTGTGAGATCATGGAGTTTGTATGTACGTTAGAGAAACGCCTGGGCCGCTAGCCTAAGCCATGCCTAATCATGGTGGAAACTTGCAGCATAACCATAATGAGCATTCTATGAAGCATCCTCAATAAAAATCTATGCACATAGTAAATAAAAAGATCGCCGAGATGCTCATTGTATGCTGCCTTGTTATTTTGATTATGGGATAGCTCCCGTGTCATGTGCAAGGGGTACCCCGTTGGCGGTTCTCTATGATACGTATATACTTACAATGACAGGAGCTTACTTGTGACTAAAGTTGAGTAGCATGAGGATCAGTCTTCGTAAGTAAGGGGCATGAGACGTCAATTTATAACTTGTCAAGCATATCCTCTTAGTTGTGTATCTTTCACCTTAACCACATTAAAGATGCTTATGATAGGGGCAATGAGAGCTCAAAGCTAACGAGTACCATACTTTCAGCATTTGGAAGCCTTTCAAACTATTCAAAACCTTTTCATTTCCTTGTTGAGTCTCCACACATTCTATGAGCACTTTCTTGAGAGCATAGTGGCCATTCTTAGTTCTATGTGCATTGTCCTAGGACTTGTTGATTGATGCATACCTTGATATTGCTTGTTTTAAACTATTTATATCTAGTCACTCTTGTGAACTTTGAAGGTGTCCTATGCATTTATGGTTGCTACTCTTTGAGGCACAAGCTGAATGCCACTATGCTATGTTTTCTTTATGTGAAACAAACAAATGTCTTGCAAAGCATTCTTATTCATGAATCTTTTGTTTGTGCCTTTTCATGTTGCATCATAGTTTCTTTGTCTTATTGTTAGAACTTTGTATTTCATGTTATGATTGAAGTACTATGATCCCAGCTTTGAATGTTTTACAAATACTATGATCAAGTCTTTGATGGTGCATGTCACCTCAAAAATTATTCTTTCTTTTTATCACTTACCTACTCGAGGACGAGAAGGAGTTAAGCTTGGGGATGTTGATACATTGCAAATGTATCTATAATTTTTGATGCTCCATGCTTGGTTTTATCCACTTTCTTGAGTTTTGTCCACACTTTGGAGTACTTTTCATATGATTTCTTGGACTAACCTATTAACAAGAGCCATAGTGCCAACTGCCTGTTTTCTACTGTTTTTGGTTCTAGGAAAGTCAGAAAATGAATATTCTCGGAATTGGATGGGACAAAAGCCAAAGTGCCTATTTTTCCAAAAGACTCTAGGGGCCAGAATACGAGACGGAGGAGGGCCAAGGGCTGGCCACACTCCCCAGGCGCGGGCTGGGCTTGGCCACGCCAGGGCATGGTGTGGTGGCCCCAGGCACCCCCTCGGTCTCCCTCTTCGCCTAAAAGAAGCCTTCTGACCTAAAAACTTCGGGGGGTTCAAAGTTTTTCCACGAAAAGTTCCGCTGCGTCGCCGCCACCGAAGGGGAGATTCGAGGGATAGAAAGTCTCGGTTCCGGCACCCTGCCGGGACGGGGAAGTGCCCCCGGATCCATCTCCATCGATCTCCACCATCATCTTCATCGTCATCCATGTTTTCCCCATCTATGAGTGAGTAATCCCCCGCTGTAGGCTATGGGGATGGTAGGTATTGGATGAGATCGTTCATGTAATGGCATCAGATTGTTAGGGCATGGTGCCTAGTATCTTTTATTAGTGCTTTATGACTTTGTTGCGACTTGTTGTGCTTAATGCTTGTCACTAGGGCCCGAGTGCCATGATTTCAGATCTGAACTTATTATTGATTCATTATGATAGTATTGTTTCTGGTCTTATCTGCAAGTTGTATACACACGTTGTTATCTGGAACCTATGGCCCCAAAGTGACAGAAATCGGGATAACCGGAAGGGAAAGGCTTTGATGTGAGGATCACGTGTGTTCACGGAGTGTTAATGCTTTGCTCCGGTGCTCTATTAAAAGGAGCACCTTAATTCCCAGTAGTTCCCTAGAGGTCCCGCTGCAAACAGGCTGGCAGGACAAAAGATGTTGTGCAAGTTCTCATTGCGAGTACGTATGACTATATATGGAACACATGCCTAGGATTTTCTAGTACTTGGGTGCTTTATCTTATTTATCTGCAATTGCCCTATGTTCTGATTGCTATGTGAATTGTGTTGTCCATGCAACGCCCGTCCATCCACCCCTATCCCTACCACACTCGAATCCCACTGTTTACTACTTTTGTTACTACTATCTTTGTTTTGCTACTACTGTTACTTTACTATTCCTACTATAAAACTGTTGCTACTGATAAACTGATGTGAGCAAGATTGTTTCCAGGTGCAGCTGAATTGACAACTCAGTTGTTAAGGCTGATAAATATTCTTTGGCTCCCCTTGTGTCGAATCAATAAATTGGGTTTCACTTCCCTCGAAAATACTGCGATGCACCCCCTATACTTGTGGGTCATCAAGACTCTAGCCATAACACCTACTTCTATAGAGCATTGCACTAGCAGAAATTGCAAGCTAGATTGTTTAGATGCTAGTCTTATTAGCTAGATAGTTCTGAGTTATTATTTCGGGTTCTTCCTTGTAAGAAGTTATTTCTTCCTTTTTAACCTGGACTGTTCTCTGGATATTTTGTAAAGAGTTGAGTTGTACTCTATAGTCATGTATTTGACCTGTTGTGTTTGTATTGTACCACTCTGAGGGATGTAATACTAGTGAAAGGTGTTTCATTGTATGCTGGGTCACCGCAGCTGGTATCAGAGCATATGCTTTGACCTTAGGATTAAAACCCTTTTAGGAAGATCTGTAGGTTGGATAGTGTCCATATGAGCCATCTTATCTAAACCAAGACTTGTGATGGGTATCCGCTTAAGGATAAACCTTGTCACACTTAAGTTGGATGCCTTTGTAATCTTTCTTAAGGATTAGTTATATGTCTTCTTTAGGGAAATGCCATTTTAGTGTAGCTCCAAATAGGTATAAAACCACTAAGATATTTTAAGTAATTTAAAATATCAGAGTAGATCATGACTAAAATTAGGATGTCATTTGAAGTATTTAAATAGTGTAACTTATGAAGAGAATCCAAGTAAGGTAGCATAAGCTTATCATTAATTGATAACATTATACCACGTAATGAATACCATTAGAACATGGATAGATGTAATGGGAAGTAAATCATGTGGGATTCACTTGAGAATTCTACATGATGAAGTAGAATTTGGTTGGTAATCAACAACCGTAAGTTAATGAAGAATTATCAGGATGGGATTAATTCTAAAATCCTGAGGAATAGGTAATCATAACAATATCATGGTGGTATTAGCTCTAAGACCATGATAAGTTTGTAATTAGGAGAAGTATGCAGTAACAAATCTTGTAATAACAAAAAGTAAAGAATAGTGTAGGTCTATGATAGAAGTCATAGGTGTCATAACCTTACAATAATTTTTGGATTAAGGTAGTAACTAAAATGTTGCTAGTAGTTTCTAGAGATCATGTTAGTCTAGTTTAAAATAGAATGGAAAATTGGTAGTCTTTAGTAGACCCAAAAGAAAGATTAGAGGTTAGTTAGAACCAAAGTGAGACCACTTTGCTCAAGAATATCCAATTGCAACTGAGCAATTCGGGTAAATATTTGGGCAAAGAGGAGTTTAACCCCTAAGTGCTAAGTGACACAAAGTAAACCTATACTAGGAGGTGTCATATACTACACATCTAAGCCTGCATTTTCGAGATGTTTTACTCAACTACTATATTATGGGTTTAGAATTATGTGAGTTATATCTACCACATTTGTATTTCTCGTTTTTTCTTGGACCTTCTTGATTGACTAGATATGTGCATGAAGTTTGACTTGATGTTATAGACCTAGATAGATAAGGGACTTCATGAAAGGGAGTGACGAGTTCTGAAGATCGAGATGAAGAACTGCTGGAAGAAGGAAGCCAAATGTAAGGAGTATCCATACTATTTTGAAGGATGGATCAATCCCAACTCCCTATGAGCTGGCAATAAGAAGGATTATTAGTGCAGACAAACGTGGAGAGCAACATGAAGGAATGAACTTAAATTCACTCAAGGTCGGTGATGTTGCTAAGAAGCTAATGAAGTAGTTGTACCATGTTCATGGAAGTAACATTAAAGGGAACAAAGAAGAAGTCTAGGAACAAAAAAGTGGTATTCAAGCTCTAACAACTCGGAGAAATGCCAATAGTAAGTCAAAAACCGTAGTGTAATTCATACACCCAGAAGGATCCACAACTAGGTATCTGTAACTGGTATCCTAGCAGTTTAGCTAATTATGTCATTTTTGTATGATTTAAAGAGAATAAAACTTGTCCTAAGTTAACTTAAATCTAAAGAAGTATACAATTAAAGATCGTCTTTTGAGATGCTTCGTGAAAATGGGTTTACCAACAAGAGAACATCCAAAAGGATTGAAAGAAAGAAAAAGGATGTCAGAACATTCATTTCCGAGATCCACAACTAGGATGGTGTACCGTAGACCCTTTCATGAGACCTTGTAAAACTAAAGCATATGCTAGACAGAGTGTCGTCGGATTGATGACAAGTATGCCATGAGGTGGTCCTCGAGGCGTGTGGAAGAGAGGGGTGTGAGTCGTACGGGATTCTGGGACGGTGAGCACACAAGTTTACCCAGGTTCGAATCCACCGGCTTTGGATGGATCCTACTCCTGCTAGCAATCCAGTAATATGGCGGAGTCGGAATATTGGTTAAAAGGGTTTCGCCTGTGCGAGTTGAGATTGTAGACTATTGTTAGGGTGCCATAAAGGCTCTCCCTAGGACGGCTTATATAGATATCCGGCCTAGGGTTTACAGGAGAGATCTATCCGGCTACGACTAAGAGTCGGTTAGAGAGTACATCTTGAACTACAAGTAACACTATGGGCCTATGTCGGTAAGTCTGGGCCTTCCCGTAGCCAGATTGGACTCTGTCCTTCTCCCTGACTGGGCCGCGCCCGTGAAGCAAAGCTCTAACCCGAAGTGGGCCACCCTGGTCAGTAAGGTACGTTGAGGATACCCGGAAAGTATATCCCCAACAGCAGCCCCCGAAGGCCTCCAAGATCCAAAGTTGGATTCATCATCGTCTAGCTTGATCTTCGGCTTGCAGAATCTTGAAGGGTTCCTGAAACATCACAAGAAAAGATACAATTCGGGTCTCAAAAACGAGCCGGACCTATAAATACGTTATTCGGATTTCCAGCTCGAAATTCAAACTAAGCCAGAACTTGGTCTCTGACGTCATCGGACACCAGTCATGGTCAATCCACGTCACTGACACACATTTCCTATCAGCATGATCGTTGGTGGGTCCGCCTTTCGCGGAACCGAGGCGCCGTTTCAATGCGTGCGTGGAGACCGAGGCGGCGTAATCATCGCGTGGGGGCTTCCCAGTTCTTTCCACGACGTGTGGCATATTTACTGTAATATTTGCAAGAATGTTGGCGCGGCTGGCGGTTATAAGGGGTGAGGATTTTTTTCCTCATCTTCTTCACCTATTCCCAGCGCTGTTTCCTTCTCCCCTACTTCTCCCACACGCACAGAGCTCCCTTGCCCTCAAGAAATTCCCAGCACCGCCCATCCAAGGTCACCAGCGCACCGAAAAAATGGCTTCCACATCATCCTCCGGCGCAGCAACGACGGTAGCGGCGGCGGAAAAGGAGAGCAATCGCGGGGTCTGGATCCCGTGCGTCCTCGATGATGACAAGCTCCGCACCGTAGAAGAAGAAGGGCTCCAAGGTGCCGGCGATTAGCAGAGCGGCCTCGACAAAACCGTCCCCAACCCTCGCGACAGCGAGCGAGTGCACTTTGGCACTCACCTGGATAGAGGTCTGAGTTTTCCTCCCTTGGATTTCTTTTCCAAGGTTATATATCATTATGGAGTTCAACTTCACCATCTCTCCCCGAACTCCATCTTAGAGATGAGCGCTTACGCATCTTTGTGCGAGGGGTATCTCGGCATTAGGCCGAGTCTCACTCTCTTCCGGTACTACTTCTTAGTCTGGAGAAACTCCATCACTGCCGGTAATCCTTATATTACCGGCACTATTAGTTTTTCGATTAGGCGTGAGCATTTTTATCCTCGGATTTTATCTAGTGAGTCGGTCAAACAATGGTCGGCTACCTTTTTCTATCATAAGGATATTCCTGCTCCCGACAAAGCTACTACATTGCCGACTTTCATCGATGGAGCCGCCACGCCTCAAGCATCTTGGGATGAAGTCTCTCCGACTCTCAGTGACGATCTGCTTCTCGCCAAGAGGCTGATCGAATATCTGATGAAGCACAAGGCCCTGAGAGGGTCCGACTTGGTCCACTGCTGGGTATCACGATGGACCCAACCTCTCCAACGATGAACCTCGCTGAGATTGTAAGTCGGACGCTGCACCAGGTGTTCCTGATTTTCCTCTGATCTCTCCACTACCATGACGACACTGATGACCCTTTTTGTCGCAGCGAGATAGAGCAACATCGATTCTCTTGGTTCTGGTGCTGCAAGGTTAGGAGCAGACGAGAGTAATTATTTCAAGTCTTGTAGTGCAGCTTTAGCTTCATCAGTCCGAACGAATTTATTGGTGTTTTTCAGGAGCTTGTAAAGTGGTGCGGCTCTTTCTCCTAGCCGGCTTACAAACCGACTGACTGCAGCAATGCAACCAGTTAGTCTTTGAACGTCCTTCAGGAGAGTTGGCCTAGAAATGTTGAGTATGCGTTGATCTTGTCTCGGTTCACCTCTATGCCCCTCTGAGACACGATGAAACCTAGCAATTTTCCGGCTGGGATTCCAAAGAAACATTTCTTCGGATTGAGCATTATGTTGTATTTTCATAAATTTGCGAATGTTTCCTCCAAGTAGGAAATTAATGTTTCCTTCTTTTTAGACATCTCCGCAATATCATCCAAATATGCATGTACGTTGCATCTGATTTGATCGTGGAGGCAACGCTGCATAGTGTGCTGGTACGTAGCTCATGTGTTCTTCAGCCCAAAGGGCATTGTATCAAAACAGAAGGTTCCGAAGGGGGTTATGAATGAAGTTTTGATTTTATCTATTTCCTTCATCCGAATTTTGTGATAACCGGAATATGCATCGAGAAAACAGAGGAGTTCTGAGCCTTCCGTCGAATCAATAACTTGATCAATTCTAGGCAGAGCGAACGGATCTTTGGGACAAGCCTTGTTCAAGTTAGTATAATCAACACACATCCTTAAATCAGTGGTGTCCTTTTTAGGGACCATTATAGGGCTGGCCGACCAATCAGTATGGATGACCTCTTCTATGAATTTGGCTAACTCGAGTCGGGCTAGTTCCTTAGCTATTGCCTTGCGCTTTACATCGCCAAAACATCGTCGGGATTGTTTGACAGGTTTAGTGTTCGGGTTTACATTTAGAGAGTGCTCGGCAAGTTCCCTAGGTACTCCGGTCATGTCAGATGGCTGCCATGCGAATATATCTTGATTTGCTTCGAGGAACTTGATGAGCGCACTTTCCTATGCCTATCTGGGTCACCTTGGACTTCGGATTCGGATTTTTTCAACGGCGTCTTGTTCATCTCTTTCGTTGCCTTGAACTCCGGATTCAGCTTTGTCACCTCCTTCTTTGTTGCGGGCATATCGGACGGATCGATGGTCTTCTTGATTTCCTGGTACTCCTGGGCGTGCAGCACGGCTTCAGCAAAGGCGACATTTCCATCCTTGCACTCTCGTGCTTTCTTCGGGTCTCCCTTGATGGTGATCATGCTGTTGGGACCTAGAATTTTCATCATATTGTAAATGTAACACAGATGAGCCATAAAATCCCAATAAGCCGGACGTCCAAATATAGCGTGGTACGCGCTCTTGAACGGGACCACTTCGAAGGAAAGTGCTTCCGTCCGATAGTTCTTTGGAGTTCCAAAAGTAACATCCAAAGTGATCTCTCCCACGGAATTTTCTTGACTTCCTGGGACAACTCTGTGAAATATCACAGAGCTGTGATTCAGCTAGGTCTCCAAGATTCGCATCCAGCGTAGCGTTTTGACATACATAATATTTATGCTGCTACCACCATCCATGAGGGTCTTGGAGAATCCATAGCCGTCAATAAGTGGATTGACGACTAAGGCGTATTTTCCTCGCCTGTGCAACTTAGGTGGATGATCAACGCGGTCAAAGGTGATTGCATTTTCCGACTAGTCTAGGTACTGAGGGACAGCCGGAACTATCGCCTTGAGCTCATGCAAAACTGCTTTCTTGACCTTAGCTGGCTGAGATCCGAGGAAGGTGACATAGGTGTGTTTCTTTGTGGGAAAGGTTTTCTTCCCCTACGGCTTGGGATTTGAAGCATCAGCTTCCTCCATGTCGGAATCTTCCTTGGTCTCTTTATCTTTTTCGGGATTCTTCTTTCCCTTCTTTCGATTAGCCCTGTAGCCAGCCGTGTCATCTTTCTTGATGTCGTCATTGAAACGACACTCGCGTTTGTGTGAGACGAGCCCCCATTGGCGTCGAGGTGATGCACACATGGGTTATTGGCAATGTCGGCCCAAGAGTAGGTTTTGCTAGGTTGCTGGTCTCCTCTACCTTGAACTCTTGATGTCCCACGAGCGTGTCCGCGGCCACCACCACGTCCTCCTCATCCTCCAGACCCGAAAGTAGCAGTAACCACTTCCGTTTCCGCGTTGGATTTTTCTTCCAAGGTGTTATTGCGCTTCTGAGCTTGTTGCTTTGGTTGTTTTGCTGACTGTGGCATAGCTAGGGCGTTCAGCAATCCCTCTGCATCGTCATCAGCATCTGCATACTTGCTCGTTGTTTCTATCATCTCTCCCAAATCAGTGACCTTGTCACACTTCAAGTGATGACGTATTAAACCAATTGGGAGCCCTGAAATGAAAGCTTCAATCGCTGTTTGGTCATTTACTCCTTCACAGGAGTTCTTGGTGTCAATCCATCATCTGAGATAATCTCAGCAAGTTTCTCCGGGTTTCTAGGTGCAACGCTGTAGGTCTCCTACCGTACAAGGCCTCCGACATGTCCCCTCGAAATTCTGAAAGAACGCACTTTGCATGTCATACCAGTCGTGGATGGTGTTCTCCGGGAGTTCATTGAGCCATGATCGCGCCATCTTCCTCAACATGAGTGGGAGATATCGGGTTACGACTAAGCTATTTCTGCCTTTGGCGATGCAACAAGCCTGGAAAAAATCCTGGAGCCAAGTATCTGGCCGGGCTATACCCTCGTAGGCCTGAATGTGTCTTGAGATAGCGAATCCTTTCGAGAATTTTGTGGCTCTTATGCGTGGTCCAAAGCATTTTGGGCCCACGTATATATCATCATTTTCGTAGCGCCGTGCCTCTATGTTGGAGTTAATCTGGTGTCACGCATCACTTGGAGACAAAGATCGTCTTCCTGGGTGACGGCTATAGCTACGGTTCCTTGGGGCCGGACTTCGGCTTCTACCACCACCTCCTCCACCATGACGTCCTCCTTGGCCTCCTTGAGAGCCGTTATGAAGGCTGCTTGGTGGAGAGGGTGTGGAAGCTAGATTGTTTCCGGCTGATCGGCGGCCTCCGTCCGGAGCGTCATTATTCCAGTTCTGGGGAGGGTCTTCATTGCGACGAGCCCCCAGCCGGCTTGTCTCGGCATGGTTTCCGTCGTTTCTTCGTCCGTCACTACTATCATGGTGGGGCTCAACCGGACGGTTTGTAGGTCTAGGAGGTGGCATTCTTTGACGGTCCTCCTCCCGACGTTTCTCTTTGTCTTCTCCCCTACGATCGTTCGACTCTCGTCGGGGAGGGTTTCTCGGATACAGTGCAGCAATTGCTTCTTGCTCGGTAGCTGTAGTGACATTGCGCCAGTCACGTGCAGTTCTGTAATGTTGTCCTGAAGATCTGGTTCTTGAGTAGTTGTCTTCCCGACGGTCGGAACGGTAATGCTCTTTCGGAACACGCTGGGGCCTTATATCATTCCAGGCCGTGTCCATGCAACATTGGTCGGATTTCGAGACTAGTTTTCTGCTTCTGGATTTCACGGCCCTTTGTTGTTCCAGGCCCTTGGTGAGTAGCTTAATACCCAATCGAACCTGTTCTGGGCTTGGATTGTTCGATAGGATATCTCGAGCTGTAACAGTGTTCTGTATCGGTGTTGGATACACCAGATCTCCTTTGTTGTCGAGACGAGGCATCCCTGGGTCTCCTTCAAAGAGGACCTTGTGCACTTCCGGGAATTGATCGTCACGTGTGTGACGCTTCCGGGTCTTCTGCTATTGCCGAGAGGTGTACTTCTCCGCAGTTGCCATGAATTTCTTCTCCTCCTCGATGTTTTTGGCTTCATCTAGGAGTACCTGGGCCCTTTCATCCAGTTCTTCAGCAGTAAGTTCTGCAGCTGTAGGGATAGGTGTGGTTAATGTAGCATCGATGAGTTTATGCGCACCGTCAGTGATCACGTGTCCATCCACCGATTCTTCTTTTGGCTTGTCTGGGAAAAGTGCTCCATCCGAGTCTTCTTTGCATTCCTCAGCAATCACTTCTTCTGCCGGAAGATCTTTTGTCGGGGTCTTGTTCTTCTTGTTCTTCTTCTTTGCCTTCTTGGCAGCACTGATAGCAAAGACGACTTTGGGCCCGTTTCCCGGAGTCAAACTTTGATTGGTACTTTTGGCCATTTGGTTCTCGGGATCATCTCCAAGATCCATGTTGTCCTGTGCTTTGGGAGAGTTTTCTCCGGATCCTTCGTCCATGTCTTCTCCTTCTGTAGCAGCTGTGGAGTTAAGCTCCTCTTCATATTCCGTGGAGAACTTCCAAAATCTACCGACGTCATGGAGTCACGGAGTCAAGCTCCTCATCATATTCGATGCTTGTTCCGATAGCCTCCAACATAGAGTCGGCGTTGTCTGTAGCATCGGCAGAGCCGGATCCGGATCCCACATATCCGACAAAGTGTTATGCGCGCCTCCTGAGATAATTGCGGTCTTCATAGTAGGCTTCGTCGAAACGCCTGATGGTCTCGAGGATTGCATCTACGCCTGAGTTTTGCATCATCATGCGCCTTAATGTGTATCTCAGGAAGGGCTTGTCCGCCCCGGCGTCATCAAAGCCAGAACCAGAGTTATCTTCTTGCTCTTCTTGGATTTCGACCTCCGCAGGTGGATCGATCTGGGATTCCTCCTCGCTAGGGAGATCCAATCTACATCCGACACGTACCGCGAGATCTTCCTCAGGTTCAGCTTTCTCCATTATCTCCGCAACTGGTGCTTGCTGGGTGGGATTAGGGTTTTATAAGATCCGGAACTCTTCCGCCTCCGCGGACAAAGGGGACCCAGAAATTTCTTCTACCTCTATCATCACCGCTGGCGTGGGTTGGGCAGGTTCAGCGAAAACGATGTAAACATCAATCTCAACAAAAGAAATGATGGTGTAGGTGGTCATGGCTTCCCTAGCCGGAATCCAAGTCTCGTCTAGGACGATGAGAGGGACGTCACTGGCGTAGAGGATGCGACCAACGGCGATAGTCTCGCCGATTCCGATTCTTGCAGATACCGCCTGGAATGTAGATCCGAAGCTCACTTGCCCCACGGTGGGCGCCAACTATCGTCGGATTGATGACAAGTACGCCATGAGGGGGTCCTCAAGGCGTGTGGAAGAGAGGGGTGTGAGTCGTATGGGATTCCGGGATGGTGAGCACACAAGTTTACCCAGGTTCGAATCCATCGGCTTTGGATGGATCCTACTCCTGCTAGCAATAGATTAATACGGCGGAGCCGGAATATGGGTTACAAGGGTTTCTCCTATGAGAGTTGAGATTGTAGACTATTGTCTGGGTGCCCTAAAGGGTCTCCCTAGGACGGCTTATATAGATATGCAGCCTAGGGTTTACAAGGGAGATCTATCTAGCTACGACTAAGAGTCAGTTATAGAGTAGATCTTGAACTACAAGTAACACTATGGGCCTATGTTGGTAAGTCTTCTGGGCCATCCCATAGCCGGATTGGACTCCGTCCTTCTCCCTGACTGGGCCGCCCGTGAAGCAAAGCTCTAACCCGAAGTGGGCCACCCTGGTCAGTGAGGTATGTTGAGGATACCCGGAAAGTATATCCCCAACACAGAGACCAATATCCTTACTATTGAGTTAACGGGTATTATACATGGAGTTTAGAGACCATTAGGAAACCCCCAGGGGGAGAGTAAACAATAAACACTGAAGTGTTATTGTCTAACTTTCTGACTAAAGGGTGGAGAAGGAGTACTAAACTATGATAAGATTAAGCCTTATTCTCATAAGGTTATAAGAAGCCATCTTTATAAAGTATTTCTAAGAGTATATACGGATGAAAGAATCGAAGAAATATAATAGATTAAACCTAGTGGACTAGTTCTAAAAGAAACAATCGTAAGTTGTCTTTTAGAGGAAAGAGAGTATTCCAAAATAAACCGGTGTAGTGTAATAGGACAACCGGATTGGAATGGACAAAATGTGTCCACAACCAATTCAAATAGGACTGTAATGACATAATCCAAGAGATTATAGTAAAAGAAACCATAGGATAAATTAGAAGCGATAGTGGATATTGTCAAGTATGAAGAGAATTCAAGGAAAAAGTTTGGAAATGGGATACTACAATTATCCCCAATTATTATCACAATGCAATTAAGAAATGTCGTGATCTATATAGGTCAACACCTCATTCCGAAATGTAACAGAGTATGAACTTCGGGGACAAAGTTTATTTTAACAGGGAGAGTCCGTAACATCCCAACATTAGAGCATAGAAATAAGCTGAGATGAGGTGTGTGCAATGCATTCATGCATAGAAAATCTAGATAATTTTCGCGCTTTTAAATAAAACTTGTCAAAGTGATTGAAGCTTCTCTTAACTTGGTGGAACTGAAGTAGATCATAAAGTTGACTGCGATAAGTTTCAACATGACCTTTGCTAAAACCTTATCTTTGGGTAATATTTTTTGATCGATGGGTAGATCAAGTAGAACTAAGATAAACCCACTACACATTTATGAAGAATCTTATAGGGATCATACCTGGGTATTCATTTTAACAACTCTTGAATACTTAATTAAGTTTATAACTGAAGAAAATAAACTTAATAACTAAACCTTGTTATACATGTTTACTATAGTTATTTCTACCATGAGAATCATGGTAGTTCCTAAGCTTTAACTCTTATCACAAATAGAGTGGAAGAGGAAGTCAAGCTAAGACCATTCATCACATGTCTTTGTTGTCATTTTAACAGATGACATTCCTATTTAACCAAGCCCTGGTGTCAATTGATCATCAACATGTGTGATCAATTCTTGACCTAGCACTTATTAACTCTTAACTTTGACCTATTATACTGACCTTCCAAAGACCTTTAGTAGATTAATAAGAAGAAGGAACTAGATATGGTAGATTGCGCCATCATCAATGGAATGTGATCCTTCTGGGAGATCAAACAATCTGATGTTGGAAGACCTAACTCACTCATGAGTTAACTAGAAGAGGTATCCAAACCTAAGAGTTAAACTAGTACTTGAGGAGCCATGAGAAAGCTAGAAGTATTAGTGTATCAAATAATAATCTTGTTAAGCCAAGTGGGTATAAACATCAAGTAAGTTTCCTTAACAAGATAATCCTTATGGAGAGACTAGAACAAGTCTACTACTTAGTTGATGATAGATCTTGATCAAACAATTAGAAGCCTAAGCTTATTATCATCAAAGGTTTGGTGGTCATTATTCTCAAAGTCATTTGAGAATAGATGACCAGCTGATAAAGAAGAGTTGTGAGTATACCAAATTAGGTAAAGCCTTAGTAAGCTGAATCATCAAGCTTGATCATGAGAAGTCAAGCTAGAGAATGATGAAGTATATAACATGAGTATATGGAGTAGTTGGGGGCTTAGTAGTTTAACCAAGTTAATACAAGAACAACTTGTATTATGGAGAGTAGTACCATACCTATTCTAGAGGATTTATATCACATGTAATATGGAGAAAATTGTAATCTTGCAATCCTTGGATGTTGATGCAAGGTGAATATAACAGAGTTAATGGTTGGAGTTAGTAATAGCTGCATTGATGGATTTATCAAGGGTAGTTCATAAATTGAAGTTGTATATATATACTAGGATAAGAATGAAGGATTAATGTTGAAGTGGCATGACCATGTCATCATATGATGATAGATATGGTGGAGTTAGATGATTGACTTATTCAGGAAGATGAGATCTTTGTGAATCAGATAAGAGATTTTTAAATAGGGTATATTTAGGAAATGAATTCCTTATCTAAAGATAACCTTAGTGAGGTATTAAGGTAAGGATTCTTTAGAAGCCTTAACCAAGATCATATCAAACCATGACAAGGCCCATGTCTACCTATTTGTTTAAAATCCTAGAATAAAGAGGGTAGTTAAACCAATTCCTATTTTTAGGCAGTCAATGGATAGTATCTCTTAGTCAAATCAAATGTCTAAGAGATAAGTAGATGCCAGTTGAGAGTGTATTGATGGAAGCCTTGACCACTTGATTTTCTTAAATTCTAATAAAGATCTAGTCTCATATACCAGCAAGATCACTTTAGTAAAGTAATCTCAATAGCTCACTCTATGTTAAGTTATCATCCATGGCCACAAGACATGAAGGCAAAATATCCTACCTCCTAATCTTCATCCATACCCATACTAGAATGTGAGTTCATTAACTCTTCTTCAAACTCATAATAGCTATTTGTAAATGAATATCTTCATTCCTCCATTAATGATTGCTAGTCATGTGTAATGACTTAACCCAAGATTGTGCTAAGGAAGTTCTAATGCTAAACACCAAGTAAATTTGAGTAGGTGAAATCACCAAGTGTTGAGAATGATGAAATTTGAATCACCATACTATATACCATTAAACATTTAAAGCATTATAATATATAAATATATATGTCATTCCTTTATGACGCTAAGTATGAATAGGGTTCTCTACATATCATTCAACATTTTAAATTTCTGCCATAAACATTATCATGGTGAAAATAAGAACATTTCATAAGGTTTACCTTAGAAGAAGCAAATCCCTAAAACATTAATTTATATTTACTTTATTAAATAAAAGAGCCCTTCATATAGTTATGATTATTTTATACATAATAAGAAATAGAGAGAAGATGGTTATAAAATTCTTTATACAACAATATTCATGTCTTATAAATTTTCTGGATATTTAAATCCTTGAAGACCCTCATAATTAAAAATGAAATTGTAAAAACAGAAAAATAGTAATAAAAAAGGAAACGGCAAGGGTCCAGAATTGGCCCACGGCTAGAGAAGTTTATTCGCCTAACCAACGCTCGCGAGCAGCAGCAGTCACCTCCCACTCGCTTCACCATGGCCCAATTGGAGCCCAGGCCCAGGTACTGCTTCATCGTCGTCTTCCTCGATGTCACAAGCAGCTCTCTGGAACGAGCGTCGTCGCTCGATGACAATCATCATCATCAACATAATTGGACCACCGCGATGCTCGCAGACGCCCCGGACCTAGCTGATAAGATCGGCCGCGTCGTCCTCTATCCATCCATACAGTCTTATCTCCTCTCTCGCCCTCTAGCGCAAATCCCCATTTCTCACCGAAACCCTAGCCTCTGTCGTCGTCGTTCTCCACCATTCCCGACAGCTCCATGCAAAGCTGAGGCTGCAGTTGAGTCTGCCTTGCTATCCTTGTTCATGTCTGACCAAGCTCGCAAGCAAGCACACCGTGAATCGTATGAAATCGAGATCTGCATCATGTCGGCCGTCGCAGACATCACCATCGATTCGCCGTCTTCCGAGTTCCTCCGGCCTCAGCGACCCCTCTGCTTTGATCTCGGTGAGCCAGCGGTGCTTAGGCACCATTTCAATATCTCCCTCTTGCCCTAGATCATTCTGCCACCATAGCTCGCTGTCCGCCGCCGTCGTAGCTAGTTTTCGTCATCGCTCCGGTGACCGTTTGCTAGCAGCACCGCCACTATTAGGTTCCTCACGTCATTCAGCGTCGAACCCGACCAACTAAGATTGCTAACTCGCCCTAAATCATCACCGGCGACCACCCACTGGCGGTGGTGGCCGTTCTGTCATCACCATCACGGCGAACTGGCGTCATCCTCTGGCCATGGCAGCATGTGGACCCAACCCTTGCTCACATGATAGCTGGCGTGGTATAGACCCCACCAGTCTGTGACTTAGGGTAGCATCAGGGTGTGTAACAAAAGTTTCTGTGACATCAGCAATGACGCAATAAACCGTTAGTGATATATTTTTAATTCTAGAAAATGAATAAATCTTATTAAATCCATATCTTTTGTTTTAAAATTTAGAAAAATAAATATAATATATAAAAATGTTCATAAAAATAAACTTTATAATTTAAACTTATTATCATAATTTATTTTCCAAATCAAATCAAATAATATGTATTATTAGTAAATAACCTATTAAGGATTAATATTTTAGAATGTATATTTTATTTCTTAAAATTCACAAAAATAAGTACAAGATATCAAAATTCTTAGAAAAACAAAATATAGATTTGTAAACTTGTTTAATACACTTTTGTATCACTTAGCTAATATTTATTATTTATTAGGTATTTATAAAGTGATAAAACTTATAAAAAAAGCTTATTATTTAAAAATCACAAAATACATATAATGTACCAAATTGATCACAAAAATAAAATCTACACATTAAAAATATCAACTCTCAATTTTGAAGTAAAATAAAAGGTAAAGGTTTAATAAAATTAGTTTAAACCATTTTCTTTTATTTTCATTCACTAAAAATATATAAAGCTTTACTATTGCCTTTATCATTATTTATTTAAAATTTAAAAGTTTAATAACAAGTTCCATTGATATTTAAGTGAAGTGAAGATAGGTCTAACCATTTTAAGTTGTACTTACTAAAACTACCATTTAAAAGTTAAGTAAATCTTACCCTCCAAAAAGATTTTCTTAATTATAAAATCATCAAGATTTGAGTAGCAATTCTTTTACAAGTTTGGGAATCCACTTGAAAAGCTAAACAAAGTTTTTAAGTATTTAACATGATGCCATTCCCATGTTTATAGAAATAAGTATTAATTCTAAAATAAGTAAATGAGTTCATTCACTTATAGTATTCATAAAACACTACTACAATAAGGAGAATAATACCCTTATTTCACCTTTAGAAAGCTTTATGAAATAAAACAACACATAATGTCATCTTGTATTCAATACATATAAGAGCCCACTTGCTAGAAGAATAGTTATTCAAAGATGCTAAATATTTTCTTCTTAAATAGTTTAGTTAATAGGAAACCCTAAAAGTATAACTTCAAGATTGAAATGCATTCATTTGGAAAGTTTAATCTTTCCCTCAAAGGTAATTCTTTTAAATAAAATGCAAATGAACTATATCTTTTATCTTTAACTCTCTAAGTTATACTAGAAAACTTGAATAGAATCAACTCTGAATTATTTGACAACACCTTGGGTGCTATGCCATTCTATGTTACTTCATTATACTTATAATTTGTTTCACAAATACTCACAAGCCTTAATAAGAAGCACAAGTGTGAAACTGATATAAAAGTGCACCACATTCCTAAGAACTCATCACTAGTTCCAAACCCTAGATCAGATACGATTATCCCAGGGTTTCGCATTTCTAAAATTGCATTACATTACTTATGCATCATTGCATCTTGCTTCTTTAAACATTCGTCCTTACCGGACCAATGATGTTATTTACAGCTTTTGGATTTTCTATTGTCTCGAAGACTGAGTGTGCATATTCTTGCAATCACAAAAGGCAAGTTCACACTTGCTCATGTCCTTTGATTATTTTCTATGCTTGTAACTCAACTGTTGTCATCACCTGCATTTCAAAAAGGTCGAAAACACTATTTTCATAATTAACTAGAAGTATCGATTACTGATCCAGGGTGATCGGCTAATCTATTATAACTGGCAATGGAAACACCATTGTATAGGAATGTATCATCTAAGACTTAACAACCAATGTCGTCAGTGATTCTAGCGTCATATATTACTCGTTAACCATGAGATCTGGAATGGGACGGAGAAGTCAGATGGATATTCTTCCTTTCGCATGGACGGATGACCTTATCGTGAGGCTTTAGCTTCCTTGCAGGGACTCAACAGATGGGTGGGACTCCTAGTTCCCCGCGATATTGGTGTCTAGACTTTCCATGAGGGGCTGTCGGAGGTATATCTGCCTATATGGGGGTTGCTAGGGACATGCTCTACTCACTAGTCTCCAAGGGGTTGCCAGGGTTATATCTGCCTATATGGGGGTTAACGGAGGTATATCTGCTTGGGGAGGTCATGTATTCATGCGGGGTCGTGGAGAGGGGCAGTGATTGGCTCAGATCATCTACTGGGCCCCACATCAAGGAATTGTGGACGCGAATAAGTTGCCTGGCTATGCAACAAGGATTTGGTCTCTCATGGGTAAAGTAACGCACCTCTGCAAAGTGTAAGAACTATGACATGTTACTCCCTGTTCCGGGAAGGAGCTATGAACACGGCAGGAAAGGAACCCCACGAAGGTTCTGGTCAACCTGTGAAGGTTGTCAGACATAGTTTTCAGAATAAAAGCAACCTTTGAAGAAGTGTTTACGAAAACTTGCATTGCCTACAACCTTTGGTCTGTGGCTATAGAGATAGTGCATCATACATTCCTTTTTAGTGAACTTGCTGAGTACGCTCGTACTCAACCGTACCTTCTTAACCCTTGCTAGGTTCTAAGCCATTGAAGACGACATCAACATCAATTTCTGCTCAAGAAACCGTCATCAGTAGCTCAAGTTCTTCAATAAAGTCAATGAAGTCAACATATACATCAATTGAAGCAAAGGAAAAGATCTTGATTAGATAGGAGAAGATACTCTAGCCATAACACCTACTTCTGTAGAGCATAGCGCTAGCAGCAATTCCAAGCCAGGTAGTTTAGATGCTAGTCTTATTAGCTAGATAGTTCTGAGTTATTATTTCTGGTTCTTCCTTGTAAGAAGTTATTTCTTCCTATTTAACCTGGAATGTTCTCTGGATATTTTGTAAATAGTCGAGTTGTACTCTATAGTCATGTCTTGGACCAGCTCTGTTTCTATTGTACCACTCTAAGGGATGTAATACTAGTGAAAGGTGTTTCATTGGTGTTATGTCAATGACTATAATGTACTACATCATGTAGTGGTATGCTAGGTCACCGCAGTATGCCCTTGGTCACCGAAATTGCACTCTCTTCTCCGACTCAGGTCGGAGCTCCACCGTGTCAATTCGCTGGCTCTGTGCCTCCTCTGTCGTCGCTGACCCCACCAACGGTCTTGTGGTGAGATCCTGGTTCACATAGATCCTCTCCCTATAGCACCCCGGGAAACCACTACTAGAAATTGCTTCTGTTTGTGCATCATCATGACCGCATGCTCTTGTAATCATGTAACATTGCATTTGAGCATTATCATGGCATCATACATTGTTTGCCTAAAACTATTTTCTACAAGCATATCTTTGTTTTATAAATATCCTCGTTGTTATTCAAATCAAAACTCGGTCACGTCCAGATATTTTGTTTGTCTACAAACTATTTGTGAAAGCCTTTTCAAATTAAAATAAATAAAGCTATTTTGTATCGGGGGAGGCTGCCACCAGCCAGGCCCAAAGGGTCCAACTAGTAGCAGCCTACCACCCCGACTAATCTTGACCCTTAATCTAATCTAAATCAAACCCTAGCTACCACGAGTACCACTTCCATCCCACTCCCCGCCGCCGCCACCGCACACACGCGCTCACGCGCGCTGCACCTATCGATTGGCCCCACCCCGTGCCTCCCTCACGTTCCTCTGCCACACAACTCGACGTGTATGGCTGATTCCCCACCTACCCCGTCGCCTAGCCCGCCTTCCTTGTGTTCATCTTCAACCACCACCGCTCTGCAAGCCCCGGCCGCCTCCTCGCCCTGAAGAGCACCACCGCCTTGCAGAGCTCCCCGACTGCGACCTCCCTTGTTGCACCGCCTCCATCCACCACCACGGGTGCCCTCTGCCGCCACGGTAGGACCTGCTTCCCGTTCTGCACGGGCCGTTAGGATCTCGTCGAGCCTTGCCTCCTCGAGCAGCTCCGCGGCGTTGGCCCGTCTTCGGTCGTAGCCCCGTGACCTCATGCTCCTCTGCCTCACCGCTGCCTCGGCCATCTGCAGAGCGCCACCGCCCGCGTCCGGCCTTGCCTTCTACTTCGTCACCAGCCGCCGTTTCCGTGTCGCCTCTGCTCCGAGATCCGGGGCGCCCCGGGCCCCCCTCCTTTCCATAGAGGCTGCCACCGTCGAGCTTGTCCTGGACCTCCTCTCCCCGCGCCCCAAGCCGTTCCGCTGAGCTGCGGGCCACCGCTAGGGCTCCGCTTTAGGGACCTCCTCCTTTGTGCCACCTCTTGACGTCGTGTCCCTGTACCCAACCACCATGGACAAGTGTTGCTTTGTCTTTGCTATGATGGTTCCGTAGTGTTGTTCTCTATAGTGTTGATCGTCTTGAATCCCAGTTCGGTATCTATTGTGGGTTGCGCATTCGGCTAGTCTCCCTAGATGTTTATCAAGCCCTTCATAAGACGCCCATGTTCGTGGCTAAGCTTTGCATCTGTGGCTATTATCTCGTCACCAAGATCTACTCCGACACTGATAAACTAAGACGGAACCACAAGACCGTCGACACAGATATGATGACCGAGACGTCGGACGCCAAGACCGAAGACCCCGATCCTTGAGTTCGAAGGCCAATCCCTCCGGACCGCCAAGTTCTCCTTCCTGGATCCAAACCCCGAAGCAGAAGACTGATCATATCGACCCTCGAGACACCTGGTTTCGAATGCCAATGTGTGACCCAATCCAATATCCCTATTTTTAATAAATGCTATATACCTCGATGCATATTAAATCTATTCATGTTTGCATACATCGCATCATGTGGGTTGGGGACACTTTGTCGATTCACCCCATAATTAAATATGGAGACAATATGCGGGCTATTCTAGTCTTACATCTGTCTCTATTTAAATTTGTGTAGAGAACCGATGCCATATTTTGAATTGTTAAAACAACATCTAAATTGCAGGGTACCTATACAACATGAACCTTCTAATTAATTGTCGGGACCCCGGTTCCGCTTAATATTGCCTAATTGCACTGCATATTTGCCATGTCATGCATAATGCATCATGCCGATCTTCTACCGTAGTATTAAATTGTGCGCTCGGTGTTTCTTTTAGTGCTTTGCTTCTTCATGGATTAGGCCGCTGAGTGGATGCGAGTATCGACAAGTTCTTCAGATATGAACCTTCGGAAGTATTTCCAGGCGAGCATTCTCCCCCTTTCTACCTGTTTTGCATTTATAGTCTTTACTTCCTCATGTTGATCTATTTCTATCCATGTTGCGACGCTTTAGTTTTCGTGCACCATTTACATTCCTTATAGCCTTTATATTTCCTAGGACACATCATACAGATTATTGTTTGATAGTCAGTCGGCCTTGCGAGTCGTAGTTGCTTGCACAGGTGCTGCTTCACGTCGTTGTCGTTCCATCGTTGATGGAAGGTTACCACATGCTTAATAGTGGAGATGGTTAATGGTGGAGATGATCGTGGCTTAAATTATAACTTGTTAATTAAAATGTTGGGAATAGATATAACTAATGCAGAGGCACCAGTGAAAAATAACTAATATTTGGTTTTTCCGAGGTTGATCGTGCGTGTGTTGCTATTTGTGCACCCATGCAAGGTAAATCTTTCTGAAAGCCGTGTCCACGGTTATGGACGACTTGGAGCACAGTATCTCGATCATATACAACTATAACTAAAGTAGTGTTGTGAATTTGACTTAATATATGACTAGTTATCAGCTTCACTATAACAGAATGGATAATAAAAGTGCCAACAACTGGTGGAATTGTGGTGTATCATGTCATGTTATACATGCCTAGTAAGTATTGCAACTACAACGGAACTGTTAACTAAAAGTGCCCACTACTTATGCTATCATGATGACTCATGCTAGCTATATCTGACTAGTAAATGTTGTAACGATAATGGAATGAGTAAAATTGCCAACTGTGTGAGTTTCCTCGGTATGACTTATTTATTGGGCCGCGAAGGGGAATACCAGGATGGGAATGTTTTGTGTTAGTATCAGGTTGGTTCCGAATAGGTCTTTCTTATCCCTCTCTAATAGCCGACAGTTGTATCGAGTCTCTATACGGTGTGTAGTGAATGCTTTGCTGTCGTTTCAGTCCACAATACCTATGTAGGCGAGAGCCGCTGAATTCTAGACTCGCCGTGTACTGGCCTCAGTACGGATCGCTCCCTTTTTCCTTTGCCCTTTTCGGCACTCCTTTTTATTTCATAGGTATAAGTTTGTTGTCGTTAGCAGGGTTACCCTTCCGGCTTGGCCTGGGCAGTGTTATGGACGCCATTGATTATTATTTAGGGCTCTTAGCCCCATTTGCATCTTATCCGTACTCTGATGTTGTATCATTTTCAAGGTGATTTAGATCTTTGTATTATATGTCTATATTCTTGACTCGTTGATTCGTTGTTGTATATCTATGTTTTGTGGGTTCCATCATGGACTATTGTGTAATGTTATTACTTCGTCTTCCACCCACACGCAAGTGCCTGGTGGGCATCCTTGAATCATTTCTATGCGGGTTTGGTGGGAGTCGCTAAAACTTGCATAGGGCCGATTGGAGGGTGTTAGTAAGGATGGCAATTTTACCCATGGGTACAGGTACCCGCGGGTACCGTACCCGCATGGGTAGGGTATGGGCACACTTTTATACCCACGGGTAATACCCATACCCCACCCGTTAAGTTACGGGTATGGGCATGGGTATAAACTTGTACCCATGGGTATATCCATACTCTGCCGTTTAAATTGACATGTCAAACTTATCTGTAGATTGTCAACCTATGCAGCCAAGAAGCTTAGGGTCAAGTATGTGATTGTGAATTCTAAACTTCGATACGTTCATATACTCGTCTACCTATTATTAAGTAGAGATAATTGTCTTTTTTAAATATATGCTACTGATGAACGTAAAATTGTGAATAACTTGTCTACTATTGGATCTACCACTAGGTACCCAATGGGTATGGGTAACCGGCGGGTATGGGTATGAGTAAAGTTTTATACCCGCGGGTACGTGTATGGGTAAACTTTTGTACCCATTGACTATACGGGTATGGGTATGGTATTGCTCTACCCTGTCCATACCCTACCCATTGCCATCCTTAGGTGTTACACCCCCTTTCCTCATGTGCCCTATTCTGTCGTGCCGACATTGCCACTGACCGCCGCCGTTGGTCATGGTCGCCACTCTGGTCACCCAAATCGGGTGGCGCCATGCACAAACAGCTCCGTATAGTCGTCCAAGTCGAACTCGAGTATGCCCATAGTCCCTCTCGCTCTCCAGCGCCCTACCCATTGATGATATGGGACGATCGTCGGTGGATGACATCATGTCGACATCCTGCCAACGTCAACGCACGGGTCTGCCATAGTCAAACCTGGGGTGGGTCCCACTCTGCCTACATGGATGCTGAGGTGGCCTGGGCCTCCTCTCTTAGCTGCATTGGCTAGACCAACCCCTGGTGCAAAAAGTATTTCCCAGCTTTTGTTCTAATTTTAGAAAATGATTAAATACTAGAAATTCCATAACAAATTATTTATAAGTCAGAAAAATATGTATAATACATCAAAATGTTCAGAAAATTGAGATATACACAATGGACCCAAAATCATGCATTGTTCAACAACTTTAATTACAAGTTTAATTAGAAGAACGAATTGAACCCCGTAGATGATTTCGGGGTCTCTCCTCTATTAGGGTTTGCACCCCTTCATACGCCACTTTAATTTCCAAGCATGTTCTAGGGTTACATTTAAACTCTATTTAACTTGCCATATCATAATTCTTTCTTGTGAATTGCATCGATTCCATGTGTTCACTGTTTCCCCTTCTTTCCGGTGTTTGCTTCTTCCCAGTAGAATACCACATTGAGATCGAGATCAAAGACCGAGATCAACACCATCGAAGCTGGAAGATCAATACTTGACCAACTACAATCAAGTATAGTACAAGATGTCCGAAGCTCTACTTATTGGTTCTCAACAGGCAAAGGAAAGCATAGCCCCACCCTTATACAATCCTATGTTTGGAAAGGCATTTCAATTCCTTCCATGATGCATGCAATTCTACTATGGTATTTTATCGATAGATAGAGTATCCCATCTGTTGCATTACTCCGTTTGTGCTTATATTACCCAATCCACTGCTCCTAGCATAACTAGGCTTGGCTTATGTGCACTGATACAACTATTATGTGTGTCTTGCTTAGCAATGCATAGCGGTCGGTGCTGGTTCATCCAGATGATGTATCAAATGTAGAGAATCTAGTATCACAAGAGAATAAGGTAAATGTTAAACATTCTAAGGATTGTATGGGAGGCCATTGTGTGATGTGGTTTTCAAAGGGGTTCGTTGCATAAAAAACAAAAAAAATTAGGTAGCGACAACCAGATCATATCTAGGAGATACATGTAACAGTTTCAGAGTGACCCATCCTCGAAGGCCGTAACGCAGGATACCGTTCATGCAAACAAATATAGAGTGTACATGACTGTTCTCGAGGACGTGCAACCGATCACCACAAGAGGCAGAGCCTCCATAATCGGTTACACATAGGGTGTGACGATGACTCCTGAAACCTCGCTCCAGCTGGGCAGTGGAAGTAGCGGATCCACCAGAATTCTAACAACACTACGACATGGTGGTGATGGTGGTGGAGAGTATATTGAGCAGGGATTCACCTAAGCACCTCGCTCGTGGCAATAGACAAGTCTAGAAGGGGAGGAAGATGCCAACCAACTGGCATATGAGAGGAAGGGTGAATGGTGTGAGATGAGAGGGGATGAGGGGGATCTTTTATAGGTGAGGGGGCATCCCAATTATGTGGGTGGACACTCCACTCACATAAATATAGCTCCACTCATCTTCCATTTAATTTCCACTAAAAATCAAAGGTCTTTCAATTAAAGCACTTTAATTCTCTTGGTTTAATGCAATTCAATTTAATGAACACATCATTTAATGAGTACTTCGTTTAATGAAGACTTCTTTTAATGAACACATTAATATTTTATTCCCTTGCTTTGTTTCGATAATTCGAAACTATTTCGATAGATTAGACAGAACAAATTCCTGCAATGTCCATTAACTTCTCTAGTGTTCCCTATCCACTAAAATGCGTTGACTAACCTTAAGTGTGTCTCCCTACGGGTTCGAGAACTATGTAGACATGATCCAGACTTTCTATTATCAATAATCATTAGCGGTGTATAGAGATCCATAATGACTCCCACTAGTTCCACAAAAACCAATGATCGTCTGAACCTTTTTCGCTTTAATCAAATTCCTTTTCTCTCGCGATATTTTACTTGTCCGAGATTCAATCACTCGGTATCATCCATGACTTGTTTAGTCTCATTCCTGACAAGTACTCTTTTTCTCCTACCTGCGATATAACATTCTAGTGATCAAATCACTTGCTTGCAAGCTATGTGAATGTGATATCACCGAGAGGGACCTGAGTATATCTCTCCGTCATCTGGATGGACCTATCCCACTCTTGATCCATGAGCCTCAACTAACACATTCCAAGTACCTGACGACACCTTTATAATCACCAAGTTACGAAGTGATGTTTGATGTAATTAAAGTACCTTTCTAGTGAAATTGATTGACGTGATCTCACGGTCTATGGACATTGAGTTACTATGAATATGATAAGAATATAAACTTGAGGACATGATCATATTGCTACATCTACTTCGGGTGACTATTCATCATATCATTCTCCAATGATATGACCCTTTTATTAACAACATCCAATGTTCATCAGGAAACCTTTGATTATTTGTTAATCAACAAGCTAGTATTAAGAGATGCATTACTAGGAACCTTTTCTTTTGTTTATAACTCATAAATGTAATTATGTTTCCGGTTAACACAATTATTGCATGCGAAATAAACATTTATCACAAACATGGAATAAGATAATAACCACTTTATTATTGCCTCTTGGGCACTTTCCTTTTAGTCTCCCACTTGCACTATAGTAAATAATCTAGTTTTAAAAACTTGCGCATTAAACACCTATGGCACTTTGGTGTTGTATATACACATTTTCTAGTGGTAAACATTATCCCCAAATCTGACAATTTCAGGTCTGTGTGTGTTGCATGTCTTTGTGTCTCTACGCATCACTCATTCTCTAATGAGATGGCTTTATATAAATTTAGTGAGACCTTAGTTCCTTGGGGTTTAAAACATGTTGATATAATTGTTATACAATATATCTTCATAGTACTAACCCATCGAACCACACCCAGTTCCCTGCGGCTACCATAGCAGTCTTATACTTAACCTTTTATTGTAGTATCCGTCACAATGTCCATAACATTGGAACTCATCCAAATCCATCATGGAACTTACTTTCCATTACATTGTGCCACCTTAACCTATAGCCTAAATTCAGATGAACTTAATTTGTATCTTGTGATGAAACTAGTACTAATGTAACTCTTTACAATGAACTATTTGTATAGTGCCAATGTAACACTTTATAATGAACTATCTGTATACTATCAATGTAACACTTTACAATGAACTTTCTGTCACCTCTATATACAAAATATATTCTTAGTTCTTCCAAAGATCATAAGAATATCCTTACTATCATCCAGTGATCATCTTATGAGTAACCCTGGTATATGCTCATAACATTTAGAGCATAGGACATATCTAGCTATGTACATATCACAGAATGATTAATTAAGAAATTCATCTGATTTCACTCACCAAGTGTCAAAACATTTGAATCTTGTTTATCAAGATATCCATGTGATTTTATGCACCAAGTTTCAAAACACTTGAATCTTGACTTAACCTTTTCCATGTGGCAAGAACGTTTCTCGTCATTTCCATATTAAACTCATTCAATATTTCATTTATGTACATTTGGCATAACCATATTACTGTCTCAATCTATCCAAATAGACACTGAATCCTAATATTCGGGTTTTGCCTAAGTATTTCATCCAAATCTAATTTCAGTGAAATTCTTAACCCATGTCAAATAAAAGATACATCATTTCCAGTCAACAATATGTTGTATACACAATGTATTAGAAATATATCTCAGTGCTCCCACTTAATTTCTTGCAAATGCAAGCATCTTCATCATCTCCTATGAAATTAAACATTTTAACAATTTCATCATGGTGAATATTCCAACTCCGCGATGCCTCTTTCAACTATTGAAGTTTGCATGCCCTTTTAGCATCCTTTTATGTAACAAAACCCCTCAGACCATGTCACATACACATCCTAGGTAACCATTCTATAAGAAGAACGTTGTTTTGTTTGTTCAACTAGCATATACAACAATTTAAATATGTAGTGGTTGCTACACTAACCCGTCCAGACTAAATATCGCTACGAAAGATCGAATTTTGCTTTATTCAACTCCTTGAACATTGTCGTAAACTCTTTACCAATATGTTGACTATTTCATAGATGTGAAACATCCATGTCTATTTCTTTATAGATCCAAATACGACTGATAGGCTTCATGCTTTCCAGAGGGTGTTCCAAGTTCAGTAACTTGGTTTCTCGTGTATGGACCTATCACCGATTTTATGGCTTCAAGCCATTTGATGGAGTTAGGGCCCATCATCGCTTCTTTTCATGTAGTCGGTTTATCATTGTCAAATAATAATTATTTAATCTCAAATCTTAGTATTTGATTGTTTACCCGACCTACACGGTTCAATAGGAACTTAGATCTCAGTGCCCACAACCATTGAGGCACGAGAGCCATCAGCATTATGGCTGCCTCCAGGACACTTTCCGGAGTTGTGAAACTCTGCATGTATATCTAAGGTTCAATGACCTTATCAAAGTTCTATTGTCCTCCCACTTAACTTTCTGCGAAAAAATCCATCTCAAGGAACTTGACGTTCGAAGCGACAAACACTTCTGTCTTTGGTGCTATGGAGGAATACCCAACAATTATTTGGAATAACCTATAAAGACATGCTCATCCAATTTGGTTGTTAACATTTTACTTATTCCTATCATACCAAAATTGAAGAAAATACAACTTGGGTTTTATCCCAAACCATAACTCATATGGTGTCATTTCAACGGATCATGATGGAGCTCTTTTCAGTGTAAAGGTGGTAGTCACTAAAGCTTAATCTTTAAAATATAATGGAAATTTTATAAATATCACCGTTTAACCTACCATGTCAAACAAGGTTTGATTACAAATTCTTGAATACTCCATATTTCTATGGTTTATTGGGAGACATAAATCCATGGAATGATTCCTTGAATCTTAGGCGTTTTTGCTAAACTTGTAACTCAAATATTTTTCTTTATGATCCAATCATAAATTCTTTATTTTATTGTTACAATGGTTTTCCACTTAATCATAAAATCATTTGAACATTTTCAAATCTTTCATACCTCTCCCTTATTAAGTAAATATGTACATGTATTTACTCATATTTCGAAGAAAGCATATGAAGTTTAAATTCATCGCTCACGACTACACATAATGGATAATATACATCAACATGCACTATGTCTAATAGGTTAGTCGTTCATTCTTCTTTGGCCCATGAACAGGGTTTTAATTATCTCCAAGAAAGATTCAAGAGCATCAATTGATCAAAATAAAAAGACTCCAAAAATCCATTAACATGGAGTTAGCTTTCCAATATAATTTAAACGAGGATGTCACTCAAAGGTGATATTCCAATCATTTGTCTTGCGAATTTAGCTTCAGTGTTTATGGACGTGATTTATCTAGCTAGATTTTTAAAAGTTCATCCATCTTCTATGGAATACAATAATTATTTGAATAACCATTGTTCTCATAATACTGGAACAAACTAAAAATTATTAATACAAATCTTGAAGGCAAGCTTTGATGTCAATGAAAAACACAATAACACCTTATTTGTTTTTGATGAACATCATCATATATAATTTTGTTAGTTACTTAGGCCATTGTAGTTCATGAATTGTGTTGTTCTGTATGACAGTTCATACCAATAAGTTCAGTATCCAATACCCAAGAACCACATTGTTCAACAATAAAAGAATACAGCATAACGTGCATATCATCTATATACTTAAGCTAGACTTTTATAGTCTTTTCCTTTCTATCAAATATTTACCAGATTCTTTTTTAGCATTACCTTTTCCTTTTTAAAAGAATCTATCAACATAAATAGTGGTGCCATACACATGACACATAGTCCAAAGTGTGTATAGTAAAATACTAATACCTTTGGACTTGCACTTTGAAGTTGATCACCATCATCAAATGTTTGGCATCATTTCAAATTGCATTCCTTTTAGTAATCATTTTAATGTAGTAAAAAAATTAACTACATCTTTTATCCATCCTTATCATGACAACTTTCATGATCAAGATAATATAGCTTATAAAGGTGAAACGCGAATATAATGTTAGTTTCCAAAACCTTTTTGGGAGATCAGGACGCCTAGCGCCTCCAACCTTCACAAATTTTCATACTATATGAGAACATGTATCTTACTAAAATTATATTCTATCATATTGCAACCAAAAATTGTTTCAGATATCACAATATCTTTCACGCATGATGGTTACCAAAAAAAATTCAGCTCCTAGATAACGTTGATATTAAAACAATTTTCAATATCAAGAATCATGGAGGCAAGCATGATACTTAGATACTAACGCTAGAATTTGTTACTCTTGATTCAATACTATTTATTGAAATTCAGAGTATTTTAGGTTTTGCTAAAAGTTTGCAATAGTACTTTAAATCTTTAGATTGACACTCATAAAGTAAAAATTCTAGAATCCTATAGTTATATTATCTCAATCATTGCTAAACACAAGGTAGTAAACGAATGCCAGTAATTACAATGAACTATGCAAATTTACTTCGATTAAGTTTATGATAAATTGAGTCATCTTTATTCATATTACTAAGTGAGCTTCCACTGAAAACAACACCCCTCTAGACATTTTTACTGATTACACGAATCAAATTCACTACGCCACGACCGATCATCACGAGTGGTGGCGCAACTCCATTGGCGAGCATCATATGGGCATCATATCATCCATATGACTCGTGCTTTACCTTTCTGTTCATGTTCCGAGGCCATGCTTGTACATGCTAGGCTCTCCAAGTAAGAACTTTAGTAATCGCGTGTGTAAAACTGTCTTACACCCGTAGTATGTGAATGTACAATCTATCACACCGGATCATCACATGGTGCTTCGAGACGACAAACTTTCTTAACGGTGCATACTAAGGAAGAACATATTAGTATCTTGATATTTAGTAGGACAGATCATCTTATGATGCTACTACCAAGTTCTAAGCTAGACATAAGCATAAATAAGATGCAAACAAGCATCGTATGCATAATGTGATATGATATGGTTCTTGCATTTGATCACTACCTTGTGCATCATGGTATGATCTCTATCATTCCATTTGTGTAGCGCCAAGGTCTATGGCGCTCCCAGTTTGTTATCATTCTTGAGAGTATCTCACTATACTAAAATTATAACATTTACCATATCATGACACGCGCCCAACAGAAATAAAACTAGACGCTTCTAGTTTATCTTTTCTATATTTTACGTGGATTTGGGATTTCTAAGAGAGTACCGTTCTACCTACGAATTTTAGCTAGAACATTGACAATCAAGTTATTTGCAAACCTTTGTAAATTAGATCACAATTATGTTGGCAAAGCAGACACCCGCTGAACCACTTATGCAATACGAGTTGCATGTCAAGCGTGGGACATGTCTCATGTGCGAGGACATGTAAAGTTAGTCCGGGCCACATCATCCCAACATGCCACGATGATCAAAATTTACGCATGTATGAAACAACAAGACTATCAAGGCCCACGTCTCTATGTGTTCTAACCATACAAAGCATCTACACATAGGCACAACTCTAATTCCACTGAAGAGGTTCATTGCATAGAAAACAAAAAAATTCCTACAGTAGCAACCACCAAGATCATATCTAGGAGATACATGTAATAGTTTTAGATGGACTCACCCTCAAATACCGTCATGCGGAATAACGTTCCTTCAAACTAAGATGGATGATGTAGAGTGTACACGACCGTCCTCAAGGACACGCAGACGATCAACACCACAAGAGGCAGCGCCTCCATAATCAGTCACACATACTATGTGCCGACGACTCCCGAACCCTCGCTCTAGTCGGGCAGCGGAAGTAGGAGATCCCTAGGAACTCCGACAACACTACAACATGGTGGTGATGGTGGTGGAGAGGATCTTGATCAGGGCTTTTCCTAAGCACCTCGCTCGTGGCAATGGACAAAGCTAGAAGGGTGAGAAGATGCCAACCAAAGGGCATATAAGATGAAGGGTGAATGGTGTGAGATGAGAGGGGAGGGGAGGAGGAGGGCCTATTATAGGTGATGGGGCAGCCCAAGGGGTCATGTCGCACAGCCATGGTGCTACCCCCATGTCTCCCCCAATTATGTGGGTCGACACTCCACTCACATCAATATAGCTCCATTCATCTTCCATTTAATTTCAACTCAAAAATCAAAGGTCTTTCAAATAAAGCACTTTAATTATATTGGCTTAATGCAACTCAATTTAATGAACACTTCATTTAATGAGTACTTCATTTAATGAACACATTAACATTTTATTCCCTTGATTTGTTTCAATACCCAAAAACTATTTCGGCATATTCGACAGAACAAATTCCTACAATGTCCATTATGTTCTCAGGGGTTCCCTATCCACTCAAATGCATCGACTAACCTTAAGTGTGTCTCCCTACGGGTTCGAGAACTATGTAATCATGATCAATACTTTCCCCAATCAATAATCATTAGTTGGATCTAGAGATCCATAATGACTCCCACTAGTTCCACAAAAATCCAATGATCATATGGAAAAATTTCGCTGTAATCAAATTCCTTTTGTCTCACGATATTTTACTTGTCCGAGATTTATCACTTGGTATCATCCATACCTTGCTTATTCTCATTCCCGATAAGTACTATTTTCTCATTCCAGTGATATAACATTCTAGTGATCAAATCACTTGCTTGCAAGCTATGCCAATGCGATATCACTGAGAGGGACCTAAGTATATCTCTCCATCATCTAGATGGAAAAATCCCACTCTTGATCCTCGAGCCTCAACTAACACTTTCCAAGTACCCGATGACACCTTTATAATCACCAAGTGATGAAGTGACGTTTGATGTAATCAAAGTACCTTTCCAGTGAAAGTGATTGACGTGATCTCATGGTCTAAGGACATTGAGCTACTACGAATGTGATAGCAATATAAAAGTAATGACATGATCGTATTTATACATCTACTTCAGGTGACTCTTCATCATATCATTCTCCAATGATATGACCATGTTATTAACAACATCCAATGTTCATGATCAGGAAACCTTTGATCATCTATTAATCAACAAGCTAGTATTAAGAGAGGCATTACTAGGAACCTTTTCTTTTTTTATAAATGACACATGTATTAATGTTTCCGATTAACACAATTATAGCATCAGAAATAAACATTTATCATAAATATGGAATACGATAATAAACACTTTATTATTGCCTCTCAGGCATATTCCTTTTAGTTTTTATAGTCTCATGCTCGCTACTACTAGGACTCGAGTTCTTGCCTTTGGAACCGAGACGAGCGTATAGCCACACGGGTCCTGGAAAACCTCACGAGTAACAAACTTTCCTAGTAGATTCCATGAGTCACATAGTTCGGGCATTCCATTCGACATATGCATAGAAAATGTTTTGAAAGATTTGGAGGGTGAAGGTGCATCATAACAGATAGGTAAGTGTGGACCGGGTTGCGTGGGGTAGAGAGCGCCCCTGATAAACCAACCTCATCTCACATCTCTAGTGATCGACTTCGGGACTTGACCCATTATGGTGGAACCCTCCTTAGGGTGTGACTCATGGTCTTGGCAAAAGAAAGGTAAAGGTCATGTCTAACTGCCCTCTATCGGCCTTCCAAAGAAGAAGGCTAATCTTAAGTGACATTAAGAGAAGGTTGGTTCATGTGTTTAAAGTTGTACACCCTTGCAGGGTTGAATCTTTTCAAAAAGTCCTGTTCACGGTTATGAATGCTTGGTGACCGAACTCAAAGATCATTGAGAAAATTAACCTAATCGTAAAACATGGAGGTTTTAAGGCGTGCTTAAGGATGATTCCTCATGGGTAGGAGGGGGTGATCCTAGTTGACAGGTGATGATGACTTGGTGGATATCAAAGATATGATGATCAATACATTGGAGATGTCGCTCTCTTAGCTTCTTTTAAAATATTCTGATTAGAAGAGCTTCTTCTCCCTCTTGTTTTATAAACAAAGATGGCTTTATGTAAAATAACCCCACAAGCAATAATTATTGCGGAGTACTCCCTGTACTCACCCCTGCTTTGTTGATACTTTTGTACCCGAATAAGTGTTCCCCTAAAGACGAGTTTCGTACGACATCAACACCGACGAGTAGCTTGGGGTTCCCGGCTGGCAGCCTGGAATCTATGGGTTGGGATGTCATCATTTTTCTTCAGGCCTGTTAGGCCATTTGTTATGTTTTCTATACTTAATAGCATCATTTTTGTTCCGTTGTTTGATGTTTGTGGTCAGTGACCTATGCTTGTAATATTTTTGTTCTTTGCTCAGTTATGAGCTTGCTGTAGTAATTTTTTATCGCAGAGTTACTATTGTGTTAGCGATTCTCCACTAGACATTCTCGAGCTCCAGCTTAAGCTTACATTAGGCTAAGGTCTGGGATTTGTTTAACTCTGATCCCGGGGGTGTCACAGGACTTTACCGAGGAAGCACATCTGTGTGAGGCCAAGAAAAAAGGCCCCCTCCATGAGGGCACCTGCAACAGAGCCAAGTTCGGGTGTCCTAGTATCGCTCCCTCGCCGCACTCCTTCCCTCACTTGGCACCCTTTCTAGAAGTTGTTCTCTTACCCTAGGGACTCCTCGAAACGACGGGGGTGCCTCTAGAAGCAATCACACGACTGCCTTCCCTATATTGTGACCCTCGCTAAGTCGAGGCGGCCCAGTAAGCGACACCACGACATCCGGAGGATGATTCCTAATAGCGTGGTGTGGAAGGGTGCACTAGGAAAACAAGCTACACAAAGTATGAAAACTCCTAGGAAAAAGAGGGTTCACCAATAGTAAGTACATTACAAGCCCACCCAGAGGGCAAAAGACCGCGACATTGCCACCCACTTACAGCCACAAAATATATGCCCCTCCTACCAGGGAGCGGTGTCAGCAATGTCAGGAGAAGCCGCATACATGCTCCAAAGGTGGCGTAGGTATTCAACGCAGCACCAGAATGTGTCGAACACAGACATAGAGAGGTCCTCGCCTGTGTGGTAGCCAAACCGCAACATGAAGCCATTCCCGATGCCATGGTCACGGATGAAGCGCTCCTAGCTGTCAGAGATGTGTCCCAAAAAGTAACAGGGGTCTGGCGAGCCTTGAGTTCGAGAGGGGCTAAATCGCGTGTTTAGAGGTGCTCAACAATGGTGAGGACGGTGGTGCATGCACATGACAGATAGGTTGACACGATGTTTTTACCCAGGTTCAGGACCATCTTGAGGAGGTAATGCCCCTACTCCTTCTTGGTTGTATTGCTCGTTGTTCTTCGTGAGGGTACAATGGAGAGACAATTTCTAGGGTTACAAGTCCTGGGAATCAACCTCCTCCAAGGTAGCGGAAGGCATCCTTTTATTGGGCGGTTGGGCCTCTTCCCCTAAACGAAAGGCGGGAAGAGTCACCACAATTCCGCCCACTAAAGACTCGGTCTACCCGGCTACTTTCACTAGACCTGGCCTATATAGCTGCGGAGGCTCCCGTCCTCCTCTTGCCCTCTTGGTCCGATAGTAGCCGCTGGGCGCGCGGCTCGCATGCTTCCCTCCGGGAGCTCAGAGTCGGGCGGCTCAACGGTTGGTCGGTACCACCTAGACACGCGCCGCACCCACTCATCAGGTATTGCGCCCATGTGGCCACGTGGCGCGGTACAGGGACTCGGGCCCACCACAGTGAGGTTCGCCCTTATAGGGTTGTGCCCTTTCTCGCGGGGTATCCCCACTTCCAACTGCCGAGCTGCCTCCTCTTCTGCTTCCTTCCCTGCCCATCTCTGATTTCGCCAACACAAAATGTCCCGCCGAGCGACCTCTGCTGCCAAGACAAGGCCAGATCTTGCCAAGCTCTCCCGGGTAGAGGACGAAGAGGAGGTGACATGGGTATACCTTACAGGTACTCAAGATTAACCTATGCGGTCCAGCCCAAGAAGGAGTCTATGGTGCGAACGAAGACCAGCAAGGATTCAGGTGGCCCATAAGAGTCCGACTTCTTGAAGGACACGACAAAGTATAGATAGAAAATTAAATGGAAAACCCTAATCTGTAACCGACTCGACCTGCTATCCTGAGACCTAGCCTCCCTATATAAAGGCTAGGAGGGGGCGATAAGGAGGCCAATCTACACACCCCCGTATACACCTCACCATATTGCAATTGCACACCCTTGTAACTTTCGAATCCCTCATAATCAAGAGCAGACAAGCAGGAGTAGGGTCCTGTACGAGGCCTGAACTTGGGTAAAACCTCGTGTCACCTGTGTGCTTGTTTGCTAGCCGATTGATGCTTCCAGTGCTCCCCACTTCCTCGAACCTAAGTCCATCAACAATGGGCATTGATGAGTTAACCCCTCGTCTCTGGGAACCGGGAGTGCTCATGTTGCGGCTTCCTCGGCCCCATCAACTATGATCTACAGCTCCGCTGCAGCGGAGACTCGCCTCCTCATCGATGCCTTCGACTTCACCGTCCATGCACCGGTGACTCGCTTGGATTTCAAGTCCGTGGGCGATGGAATTAGACTAGCGATCAGAAGTCTATGCTTCTAGGATGGCTAGATCGGCACACTCCGCCTTCCTGATCAATCACAAGCTTCTTAGATTGCCCCTGCATCGTGGTTCCCACCACCGATCGGTGCCCTACGCGAACTCAATGCCTCAGCATCAGTCAAGGAAACGGACATCAACAGCAATTGCGAGTCCGATCTAGCGGCAGAAGATGGAGCATGCGGCTCCGGATCCGAGAGCCACAGGAGCAACAACTTCCCCAACCACTACATGTGTGCCGTCATCATCACCATCGACGGAAGCACTCAAAGGGACAACCAACAACGCACCCACCAACAATAGACCGACCAATCGACCTACCATCGGCCCCGTGCAAGACGATCAGTAGCCTCCCAACCCTGAGGACGAAAGCGTCAATGGCGCAACAGGGCGACAGGATATCCACCTCATCGACACCGAGTGGGAGCAATGCAGGGAGGCCCTACAGGGAAACCCCCTGCCTCCAAACTCATCACAATAGATGCTGATGGGTTATCATTACCTATTCATCCAGGAGTTCAAGTGCCAGCAAGAGGTGAACGCTCGACTAGACAAATGCAAAAGGATAGCGGACAAGTCAAGCCTTCGGTGAGCGGCGCTCTCTTCCATCGGAGGATCCTCCTCCAAGGGTATTAACAAGGCATCCGCCAAAAGGCGCTCTCGACTAGCCTAACCCAATGACAAAGAGGGAGATAAGGCCACTCGAGCCCTTGACTTCTCATTCATGGAGGTGGACTCACATGGCAACGTTCTCCCAAAAACACCACAATAAGTGGTGACAACATCAACCATGTACCTGCTCAACAATCAACCACTAGCCAGGGATCCACGATCCGCCATGCACCGATCTACGATCGCTGGCCTGGGACTGGTCGAAGCTGCACTCACCAAAGATCCAACGCTAGAGCGAAAGAAAAGCAAGGCTCAAGCTTGGTACTACCTGCTCTCCTCCAGCGATGATGACCATGACCTGTCGTGGCGACGCCGCTCACGTCGACACGATCTAGACTATGACGCACGTGATGACATCATGCAGTGCAAAGTCGACAAGATGTGCGCTAGGCGTGCCTGCTCAACAGAGTCGGAAGACAAAGGAGTGGATCTCTGCGGTGCTGTCTGCTTCAGCTGGGCTATAAAGAAGACACGAATGCTGAAAGGGTTTAAACTCCTGTCGGAGAACCCAAAGTTCGACGGCCTCCAAGACCCTAAGATCTGGCTGGAGGACCACATATCCTCCGTCAAGCTGCACGACGGAAACGAGAGCACAACCATGTAGTGCCTCTAGCTGCAGCTGCAAGGCGCTGCCCGTGCATGGCTCAACAACCTCCCATGCGGATTGATCCACAGCTGGGAAGAGCTGGTCTACAACTTCATGCGAAACTTCAAGGGAACTTACAAAAGTCCCGCATCAATCGAAGAGCTATAGGTCTGCTATCAGAAACCCGGTAATCTCTGCACTCCTACATCTAGAGGTGGTCCATCATTAAAAATATGTAGAGGACATCTCCGAAGACCACGCAATCGACAAGTTCAAAGGTGGCGTACACCACAGAGAGCTCAGGGAGCAGCTGGGCTGCACAAAGTCCAAAACAATCGACCACCTGATGGAAATCGCAAATAGTTGAGCAG
Organism: Avena eriantha; assembly: GCA_910589775.1. NCBI lineage: Eukaryota > Viridiplantae > Streptophyta > Magnoliopsida > Poales > Poaceae > Avena > Avena eriantha. The sequence continues at coordinate 17,808,076 of OU342746.1, forward strand.
ATGGAGAGGACTCAGTGAAAAATAACCGCGTCCACTCAGACGACGACAACAACCTCGGCTGCAGACGCGACCGCCGAGGAAAACGTCGAATGCGTGGCTACAAAGATCACAAAGAAGTCGACATGGTCATGGATGGCTACTCCGACAAACACGACGATGGTAACTACAGCAACGGGTACCGCAATAGTGGCTACCGTGGCAACAGGAAAATCACGCAAGTATGGCAACACCGTACCCGTGAATAAGGTCTTGGCATGTCAATCCAGGATAAACTATCTAGACCATGCAACGTCCACTTCTACATCGACAAACACGACGGCAAGAAGAAGTCCAGCCACCTCCTAAAGGACTGCCGCGAGTTCCTCAAGCTCCACGAAGGCCTTGCCCAGATGAATCGCGACGCAATAAATTAGGGCTACGGAGCTGCCCCAGGTGCCATAGCTAATGGAGCACCAACACCACCACCCGGAACACCACCACTTGCAGTTGTGCCAACCCAGAACAACGCAGGCGAGCAGTACCCACGACCACTTAGGAATATGGGCATGATCCATAAAGGACGACCCTCCAATACAGTGCAAACGTCAATCACTCGCCAAATCTATTTGGAAGTGAACTCTCCACCCTCATCCACTGAGTACCTCGGGAGGTTCGAGTACTGCATCACCTTTGACAAGCGTGATCATCCGCGCGAAGTACCTCGCCCGAGGCACTCTCCACTGGTGCTCAAGGAGCAAATCGGTGGCTACGAGATTAGTCGCGTCTTCATGGACGGATGTAGCGGCATCAACCTTATGTTAGCCAGTACCCTACGTGCCATGTGGGTCCCCTCTCGTGCCTAGAGGCCTCCGACACAACGTTCCATGGCATCGTCCCAGTGGAAGGCGTATACCCCCTGGGCAAAATTTACCTAGACGTCATCATCGGCACACCAGCAAATTTCCAGCGAGAGCGCCTCGAATTGGAAGTGGTCGACTGGCCCTCGCAATATCACACAATCCATGGAAGTGTCACGTTCGCAAGGTTCATGGCAGTCCCACACTATGCCTATCTACATATGGAGATGCTAGGACCCAACGACATTATTACCGTCAGTGGAAGCTTCGTCAAGTCTGGCAGCTGTGACAGGGAAATCCAAAGAATTTCCCAATGTTTCAGCCTACAAGAATAACTAGCGAGGCTGAAGGAGTCAACAGATAATAGTTTTCCTCCTCTGAGTAAGCCGAACGCAACAGACCAATCCGTCGAATCGTCGGTGCATACCAACGTGGTCCAGGTCCATCCGACGGACCCGACCAGGATGACCCTCATCACCAACAACTTTAGTTCAACCTAGGAACTCGTGCTCGTCCAATTCCTCCGTGAGCGCTAGGAGATCTTTGCCTGGTGTCCAGTGGACATGCCAGAAGTTCCCATGGAATTCGTCGAGCACTCACTCAAGGTGAATCTTGACGCCAGACCACTCAAGCAGTCGATACATCGACTGTCATAACCAAGGGCAAAGGCGGTCGGTATGGAAGTTAACAGACTCCTCGACGCCAACTTCATACGAGAAATTAGGGAGAGCACCTGGGTAGCAAACCCCATGCTTGTTCCTAAAAAGGACATGGATATCCTGCGGATGTGCGTGGACTTCACCTGCCTCAACAAGAATTGCCCGAAGGACTACTTGCCATTATCGCGGATCAACTCCACCGCGGGATGCGAACGCCTCTGCATCCTCGACGCCTACTCAGGATACCATCAGATTCAAATGAAGGAGGAGGACCAGGAGAAAACGTCCTTCATCATGCCTTTCGGCATCTAAAGCTACACAACAATGCCCTTCGGGCCGAAGAATGCAAGAGCCACCTATCAACATTGTATACATGCCTACCTCAAAAACCAGCTTGGCCGGAACATCCAAGTTTACGTTGCTGAAATCATCATCAAAACCAAGGAGGAAGCCACATTACTCAACAATCTCCGCAATACCTTCGACAACCTCGACCACTACTGGATCAAGATGAATCTAGAGAAATGCACCTTCGGCGTACCTTCTAGGAAACTGCTCGGGTACCCCATATCCTCCAGGGGAATCGAGGCCAACATAAAAAAGATAAAGGCTATACTGGCCATGGATAAGCCAAAGAACATCAAAGGCGTCCAACAGCTAGCTGGACGAATTGCGGCGCTCAGCTGATTTATCAGTCGATTAGGCGAAAAGGGGCTACCATTCTATTAGCTCCTCCGCAAAGCTGAGAAGTTCGGATGGACGGATGAAACATAAGAGGCAGTTGAAGACCTCAAGCGCCTACTCTCCACCTCTCCAGTGCTGGTGACCCATAGGGTAAAGGAGCCAATGCTATTATACATCTCCACCACCAACCAGGTGGTCAGTACCATACTAGTGGTAGAACGAGCCAAAGATAACAAAGTTCATGGAGTGCAATGCCCATTCTACTACCTCAGCGAGCAAGGCCGGTCCCTGGGGGGGACCCGCGGGGCAGCCTCCCCAGGCCCAAAAAAGTAGGGGCCCTCCTAGAAATATGTTATATAGGCAGGCCTAGTATATATCGTAAAAAAGTTTTTTTATTGGGCTGGTGGATTAATTGGGCCTTTTTTCCGCTGTCGTAGAATCTGAGCCAAGGCGATTGATACGAGTACAGGACAAGGCTGAGGCAAAGGCCAACCGCTCGACTCCTAGTCCTAGACGGCACCGGTCGCTTTGCTTCCTCCTAGGAAAATGGAACCAACAATTGATCGTACGCCTCCTGCCCAAGTCCTGTCGCCTCCACTCGATCAGAATATCGGATCGGGATATGGGAGTGGGGAGCCTCGAGGCCCTCGATGATCGATGCCAGGCGCGATGGCCAAACCATCGACGAGACCATCGACCGCCTGGCTGCTGGTCTAGTGGCCCGCTCCCGTCCATGTCTCTACTGGTTACACCCTAATTGTTAGTTCTTAAATCATAATTCTAATTAGAATTCTTAGCGCATATTTGAAGAACTCTAGTCATTCAAAAGTGTATTTGGGTTTTTAATAAGTTCGACATTCTTGAAGGCATTGGATGGTTTTCAACTAAAAGAACATTGCACTACATTTACAAAAACTTTTAATTGACCTAGTACAAATGGTAAACCTGATATATGTGATGTTGACCACTTATTTCCGAGTTAAGTGTTATGAAGTTCATTTTGCCAAATACATCAATGTCTGCTATGGAGCTTTTTGAGTTTGTCATGGAAGCGGATTGTTATCCTAATATTTGTATCGCTTATCGGATCTTATTTACTATGCCCGTGATTGTTGCATCAGCTGAAAGAAGCTTTTCAAAGTTGAAATTATTAAGGAACTATTTGAGATCTATAATGTCTCAGGAGAGGTGAAATGGTTTGGCGACTCTATGCATCGAGAAGAAGTTAGTGGACGAGATTGATATTCATTCCATCATCACGGACTTTGCTTCTAGGATTTTTTGGAGAAATTTTAAGGTATCATATAAACATTGTTATTTTTATATGAGTATTGTAGTTGGAAGTATAGTTAAACTATTTATTTTTTATCATCTCATATATCCAAAAAATATATAATTTTTTTAGTTTTTCCCCGGGCCTTCGAAATCTCAGGACTGGCCCTGTCAGTGAGGTCCTCACGCCAACAAAACAACGGTACCCGCATTACCAGAAGTTGGCTTATGGCGTCTTCATAACATCACAACGACTACACCACTACTTTCAGGAGCACCCCATCGTCGTCAATAGAATTGGACCACCACGATGCTCGCCGACGCCTTGGACTTCGCTGTTAAGATCGGCCGCGTCATCCTCTATCTATCCATACCAGTCTTATCTCCTTTCTCGCCCTCTAGCACAAATCCCCATTTCTCACCGAAACCCTAGCCTCTGCCATCATTGTTCTCCACCATTCCCGACAGCTCCATGCGAAGCTGAGGCTGCCATTGAGTCCGCCGTGTTGTCCTCGTTCATCTCCGACCAAGCTCGCAAGCAAGCACGCCGTGAATCGTATGAAATCGAGATCTGCATCCCATCGGCCGTCGCAGACATCACCATCGATTCGCCGTCTTCCAAGTTCCTCTGACCTCAACAACCCCTCCGCTTCGATCTCGGTGTCCCAGCGGTGCTCAGGCACCATTTAAATATCTCCCTCTTGCCCTAGATAGATATGCCACCGTAGCTCGTTGTCCGCCGCCGTCCTAGCTAGTTTTCGTCATCGCTCTGGTGACCGTTTGCTAGTGGCACCGCCACTATTAGGTTCCTCACGTCATGCAGCGTCGAACCTGACCAACTGAGCTTGCTAACTCGCCCTAAATCATCGCTGGCGAACACCCACTGGCGGTGGTGGCCGTTCTGTCTTCACCATCACGGCGAACTAGCGTCATCCTCTGGCCACGGCAGCGTGTGGACCCAACCCTTGCTCACATGGCAGCTGGCATGGTATAGACCCCACCAGTCTGTGGCTTAGGGTAGTATCAGGGTGTGTAACAAAAGTTTTAATGACATCAGCAATGACGCAATAAATAGTTAGTTATATATTTTTAATTCTAGAAAATGAATAAATCTTATTAAATCCATATCTTTTGTTTTATAATTCAGAAAAATATATATTGAAATCCATATATTTTTAATATTTTCTTTTTAAATAGTTTAGTTAAAAGGAAACCCTAAAAGTATAACTTCAAGATTGAAATGCATTCATTTGGAAAGGTAACCTTTCCGTCAAAGGTAATTCTTTTAAAGAAAATGCAAATGAACTATATCTTTTATCTTCAACTCTCTAAGTTATACTAGAAAACTTGAAAAAAATCAACTCTGAATTATTTGTCAACACCTTGGGTGCTATGCCATTATGTGTTACTTCATTATACTTATAAATTGTTTCACACGCACTCATAAGCCTTAATAAGAAGCACAAGTGTGAAACTGATATAAAAGTTCAACACATTCCTAAGAACTCATCACAAGTTCCAAACCCTAGATCAGATACGATTATCCTGGGGTTTCGCGTTTATAAAATTACATTACATTACCTATGCATCATTGCATCTTGCTTCTTTAAACATTCGTCCTTACCAGACCAATGATGCTATATACAACTTTTGGACTTTCTATTGTCTCGAAGACTGTGAGTGCATAATCTTGCAATCACAAAAGGCAAGTTCACACTTGCTCATGTCCTTTGATTATTTTATATGCTTGTAACTCAACTGTTGTCATCACCTGCATTTCAAAAAGGTCGAAAACACTATTATCATAATTAACTGGAAGTATCGATTACTGATCCAGGGTGATCAGCTAATCTATTATAACTAGCAATGGAAACACCGTTGTATATGAATGTATCATCTAGGACTTAACAACCAATGTCGTCAGTGATTCTAGCGTCGTATATTACTGGTTAGCCATGAGATCTAGAATGGGATGGAGAAGTTAGCTAGATCTTCTTCCTTTCGCATGGACGGATTACCTTATCGTGAGGCTGTAGCTTCCTTGCGGGGATTCAACATATGGGTGGGAATCCTAGTTCCCTGTGATATTGGTGTCTAGACTTTCCGTGAGGGGCTGTCGGAGGTATATCTGCCTATATGGGGGTTGCCAGGGACATGATCTACTCACTAGTCTCCAAGGGGTTGCTAGGGTTATATCTGCCTATATGGGGGTTAACGGAGGTATATCTGCTTGGGGAGGTCGTGTCTTCATGCGGGGTCATGGAGAGGGGCAGTGATTAGCTTGGATCATCTACTGGGCCCCACATCAAGGAATTGTGGACGGGAATAAGTTGCCCGGCTGTGCAACAAGGATTTGGTCTATCATGGGTAAAGCAACGCACCTCTGAAGAGTGTAAGAACTGTGACATGTTACTCCCTATTCTGGGAAGGAGCTACGAACGCGGCAGGAAAGGAACCCCACGAAGGTTCTGGTCAACCTGTGAAGGCTATCAGACATAATTTTCAGTATAAAAGAAACCTTTGAAGAAATGTTTACGAAAACTTGCATTGCCTATGACCTTTGGTCTGTGGGTAGAGATAGTGCATCATACATTCATTTTTAGTGAACTTGCTGAGTACGCTCGTACTCAACCGTACCTTTTTAACCATTGCTAGGTTCTAAGCCATTGAAGACAACGTCAACATCAATTTCTGCTCAAGAAACCATCATCGGCAGCTCAAGTTCTTCAACAAAGTCAATGAAGTGAACATATACATCAACCAGAACAAAGGCAAAGATCTTGATTAGATAGGAGAAGATACTCTAGCCATAACACCTACTTCTGTAGAGCATCGCACTAGTAGCAATTGCAAGCCAGATAGTTTAGATGCTAGTCTTATTTGCTAGATAGTTCTGAGTTATAATTTCTAGTTCTTTCTTGTAAGAAGTTATTTCTTCCTCTTTAACCTGGAATGTTCTCTAGATATTTTGTAAAGAGTCGAGTTGTACTCTATAGTCATGTCTTGGACATGCTGTGTTTCTATTGTACCACTCAGGGATGTAATACTAGTGAAAGGTGTTTCATTGGTGTTATGTAAACAAATATAGTGTACTACATCATGTAGTGGTTTGCTGGGTCACCGCAATATGCCCTTGGTCACCGGAATTGCACTCTCTTCTCTGACTCAGGTCGGAGCTCCACTGTGTCAATTCGCCGGCTCTGTGCCTCTTCTGTCGTCGCCGACCCCACCAATGGTCTTGTGGTGAGATCCTGGTTCACATAGATCCTTTCCCTATAGCACCCGAGGAAACCACTACTAGAAAATTGCTTGTGTTTGTGCATCATCATGACCGCATGCTCATGTCATCATATAACATTGCATTTGAGCATCATCATGTCATCATGCATTGTTTTCCTAAAACTATTTTCTACAAGCATACCTTTGTTTTCTAAATATCCCTGTCGTTATTCAAATCAAAACCCGGTCACGATCAGATATTTTGTTTGTCTAAAAACTATTTGTGAAAGCCTTTTCAAATTAAAATAAATAAAACTATTTTGTATCGGGGGAGGCCGCCACCGGCCAGGCCCAAAGGGCCCAGCTAGTAGCAGCGTACCACCCTGACTAATCCTGACCCTAGATCTAATCTAAACCAAACCCTAGCTACCACCAGTACCACATCCATCCCACTCCCCGCCGCTACAACCGCACACACGCGCTCACGCGCGCTGCACCTATCGCCTGGCCCCACCCCGTGCCTCCCTCACGTTCCTCTACCACCCACCCCGACCGACGAGGCCCCACCCATCCCCACATCGCACACCGTAGCGCCCACGCAGGACGGTCCCACCCCACTCGATGCGTATGCCCGATTCCCCACCTACCCCAACGCCCATCCTTCCTTCCTTGCGTTCGTCTTCGACCACCGCCGCTCCGCAAGCCTTGGCCACCTCCTTTCCCTGAAGAGCACTGCCACCTTACAGATAGCCCTCATTGTAACCTCCCTCATTGCGCCGCTGCCCTCCGCCACCGCGGGTGCCCTCTATCGTCGCGGTCTCCCCTTCTTCCCGTCCTGCACGCGCCACTAGGAGATCGCCGAGCCCTGCCTCCTCGAGCAGCGCCATAGCGTTGGCCCGTCTCTGGCTGTAGCCCCGCGAAGTCGTGCTCCTCTGCCTCGCCGCCACCTCGGCAATCTGTAGAGCACCGCCACCCGCGTCCGACCATGCCTTCTACTTCGTGGCAGGCTGCTGTTTTCTTGTCGCCTCTGCTCCGAGAGCCACGGTTCCGTGGGCCACCCTCCTTGCCATAGAGACCGCCACCGCCGAGCTCGTCCTAGACCTCCTCTCCTCGATCCCCAAGCCGCTCCGTTGTGCTGTGGACCGCCGCTAGGGATCCGCCTCCATCACCTCCTCCTCTGCGCCACCGCTTGCCGTTGGGTCTCTATATCCAACAACCACGACCAACCGTTGCGTTGTCTATGCTGCGATGGTTCCACAGTGTTGATCGTCTTGAATCCCAGTTCGGTATCTACTGTGGGTTACGCATCTAGCTAGGCACCCCTAGATGTTTATCAAGCCCTTAAAAAGACTCCTATGTTTGTGTCTAAGCTTAGCATCCACGACTATTATCTCCTCACAAATATCTACTATGGCTACACGAACCGAGTCCGACACCGACAAACCAAGACAGAACAACAAGACCGTCGACACGGATATGATGCCCGAGACCTCAGACGCCAAGACCGAAGACCCCAATCCCGGAGTCCGAAGGCCGAACCCTCTGGACGGCCAAGTTCTCCTTCCTTGATCCGAACCCCAAAGCCGAAGACCGATCCCGTCGAACCTCGAGACACTAGGTTTCGAACGCCAATGTGTGACCCCGATCCGATATCCCTATTTTTATTAAATGCTATATACCTCGATGCATATTAAATATATTCATGTTTGCATACATCGCATCATCTGGGTTGGGGACACTTTGTCGATTCACCCCATAATTAAATATGGAGACTATATGCGGGCTATTCTAGTCTTATATCTGTCTCTATTTAAATTTGTGTACGGAACCGATGCCATGTTTTGAATTGTTAATACAACATCTAAATTGCGGGGTATCTATACAAGATGAACCTTCAAATTAATTGTCGAGACCCCGGTTCCGCTTAATATTGCCTAATTGCACCGCATCTTTGCCATGTCATGCATCATACATGCATCATGCCGATCTTCTACCGTAGTATTAAATAGTGCACTCGATGTTTCTTTTAGTTCTTTGCTTCTTGGCGGATTAGGCCATTGAGTTGATGCTTGTATCGACAAGTTCTTCGGATATGAACCTTCGGCAGTATTTCTAGGCGAGCATTCTTCCCCTTTCTACCTATTTTACATTTCCAGTCTTTACTTCCTCATGTTGATCTATTTCTATCCGTCTTGGGACACTTTAGTTTTCATGCACCATTTACATTCCTTGCAGCCTCTATATTTCCTTGGACACATCCTACTGCCTATTGTTTGATAGATAGTCGGCCTTGTGAGTCGTAGTTGCTTGCTCAGGTGCTGCTTCGTGTCGTTGTTGTTCCACCGTTGATGGAAGGTGGGCACATGCTTAATAGTGGAGATGCTTAATGGTGGAGATGATCATGGCTTACATTATAACATGTCAATTAAAATGTTGGGAATAGATATAACTAATGAAGAGGCACAAGTGAGCAATAGCTAATATCTGGTTTTTCCGAGGTTGATCGTGCGTGTGTTTGCTATTTGTGCACCCCTGTAGGGTAAATCTTTCTAAAAGCCATGTCCGCGGTTATCGATGACTTGGAGAACAGTATCTCGATCATAGACAAATATAACAAAAGTAGTGTTGTGAATTTGACTTAATATATGACTAGTTATCAGCTTCACTGTAACAGAATGGATAATAAAAGTGACAACAACTGGTGGAATTTGGGTGTATCATGTCATGTTATACCTGCCTAGTAAGTATTGCAACTACAACGGAATGGTTAACTAAAAATGCCCACTAGTTATGCTATCAGGATGACTCATGCTAGCTATATCTGACTAGTAAATGCTGCAACTATAATGGAATGAATAAAATTGCCAATTGTGTGAGTTTCCTTGGTATGACTTATTCATTGGGTCTCGAAGGGGAATACCAGGATGGGAATGTTTGGTGTTAGTATCAGGTTAGTTCCGAATAGGTCTTTCTTATACCTCTCTAATAGCCAACAGTTGTATCGAGACTCTATAGGTTGTGTAGAGAATGCTTTGTTGCCGCTTCAGTCCACCATACCTATGTAGGCGAGAGCCGCCGAATTCTAGATTTGTTGTGTACTGGCCTCAGTACGGACCGCTCCCTTTTTACTTTGCCCTTTGTCGGCACCCCTTTTATTTAGCAGGTATAATTTTGCCGTCGTTAGCAGGGTTACCCTTCCGGCTTGGCCTCGGCAGGATTATGGACGCCATTGGTTATTCTTCAGGGCTCTTAGCCCCATTTGCATCTTATCCGTACTCTAATGTTGTATCGTTTTCAAGGTGATTTGGATCTTTGTATTATATGTCTATATTCTTGACTCGTTGATTCGTTGTTCTATATCTATGTTTTGTGGGTTCCATCATGGACTATCGTGTAATGTTATTACTTCGTTTTCCACCCGCACGCAAGTGCCTGGTGGGCATCCTTGAATCGTTTCTATGCGGGTTTGGCAGGAGTCGCTAAAACTTTCATAGGGCCGATTCGAGCGTGTTACACTCCCCTTTCCTCATGTGACCTATTTTGGTGTGCCGACGTTGCCACTGACCGCGCCGCTGTTCATGGTCGCCACTCTGGTGACCCAAATTGTGTGTTACCACGCACAAACAGCTCCCCATAGTCATCCACGTCGAACTCGAGTATGCCCATAGTCCCTCTTGCTCTCCAGCGCCCTCCCCATTGATGATCTGGGGACGATCGTCGGTGGATGACGTCACGTCGACGTCCTGCCAACGTCAGTGCTCGGGTCAACCGTAGTCAAACCTGGGTTGGGTCCCACTCTGCCTACGTGGATGCTGAGGTGGCCTGGGAACCCTCTATTAGCTGCATTGACTAGCCCAACCCCTGGTGCAAAAAGTATTTCCCAACTTCTGTTCTAATTTTAGAAAATGATTAAATACTAGAAATTCCATAACTAATTATTTATAAGTCAAAAAAATATGTCTAATACATCAAAATGTTCAGAAAAATGAGATATACACAATGGACTCAAAATCATGCATTGTTCAACAACTTCAATTACAAGTTTAATTAGAAGAACCAATTGAACCCCGTAGATGATTTCGGGGTCTCTCCTCCATTAGGGTTTGCACCCCTTCAGACGCCGCTTTAATTTCCAATCATGTTCTAGTGTTACATTTCAACTCTATTTAACTTGCCATATCATATTCCTTGCTTGTGCATTGCATCGATGCCATGTGTTCACTATTTCCCCTTCTTTCGGGTGTTTGCTTCTTCCTAGTAGAATACCACATTGAGATCGAGATCAAAGACCAAGATCAACACCATCGAAGCTGGAAGATCAATACTTGACCAACAACAATCAAGTCTAGTACAAGATGTCTGAAGCGCTACTTATTGGTTATCAATAGGAAAAGGCAAGCATAGCCCCACCATTATACAATCCTATGTTTTCAAAGGCATTTCAAATCCTTCCATGATGCATGCAATTCTACTATGGTATTTTGTCGATAGATAGAGTATCCTATCTGTTGCATTACTCCGTTTGAGCTTATATTACCCAATCCATAGCTCCTAGCATAATTGGGCTTTGCTTGTGTGCACTGATACATCTATTATGTGTGTCTTGCTTAGCCATGCATAGCGGTCGGTACTGGTTCATCCAGATGATGTATCAGATGTAGAAAATCTAGTACCACAGGAGAACAAGGTAAATGTTAAACATTCTAAGGATTGTATGGGAGGCCATGGTGTGATGTGGTTTTCAAAGGGGTTTGTTGCATAAAAAACAAAAAAATGTAGCGACAACCAGATCATATCTAAGAGATAAATGTAACAGCTTCAGAGTGACCCAACCTCGAAGACCGTAATGCAGGATAATGTTCCTGCAAACAAATATAGAATGTACACGACTGTTCTCAAGGACGTGCAACCGGTCCACACCACAAGAGGCAGCGCCTCTATAATCGGTTACACGTAGGGTGTGACGACAACTTCTGAAACCTCGCTCCAGCTAGGCCGTGGAAGTAGCGGATCTGCCGGAATTCTAACAACACTACGACATGGTGATGGTGGTGGAGAGTATATTGAGCAGGGATTCCCCTAAGCACTTCGCTCGTGGCAATGGACAAGTCTAGAAGGGGAGGAAGATGCCAACCAAAGGGCATATGAGAGGAAGGGTGCATGGTGTGAGATGAGAGGGGAGGAGGGGATCTTTTATATGTGAGGGGAGCAGCCCAAGGGGGCATGGCGCACAGCCATGGTGTTGTCCCCACCTCTCCCCAATTATGTGGATGGACACTCCACTCACATCAATATAGCTCCACTCATCTTCCATTTAATTTCCACTAAAAAATCAAAGGTCTTTCAATTAAAGCACTTTAATTCTCTTGGTCTAATGCAATTCAATTTAATGAATACTTCATTTAATGAGTACTTCGTTTAATGAAGATTTCGTTTAATGAAGACTTCAATTTAACTTCTCTAGTGTTCCCTATCCACTCAAATGCGCTTACTAACCGTAAGTGTGTCTCCCTACGGGTTCGAGAACTATGTAGACATGATCGAGACTTTCTATTATCAATAATCATTAGCAGGGTCTAGAGATCCATAATGATGGCCACTAGTTCCACGAAAACCAATAATCGTCTGAACCTTTTTCATTGTAATCAAATTCCTTTTGTCTCGTGATATTTTCCTTGTATGAGATTCGACCACTCGGTATCATCCATAACTTGTTTAGTCTCATTCCCGACAAGTACTCTTTTTCTCCTACCTGTGATATAACATTCTAGTGATCAAATCACTTGCGTGCAAGCTATGTCAATGTGATATCACCGAGAGGGCCCTGAGTATATCTCTCCGTCATCTGGATGCACACATCCCACTCTTGATCCATGAGCCTCAACTAACACATTCCAGGTACCCGACGACACCTTTATAATCACCCAGATACGAAGTGACGTTTGATGTAATCAAAGGACCTTTCTAGTGAAATTGACTGACGTGATCTGATTGTCTAAGGACATTAAGTTACTACGAATGTGACAACAATATAAACTTGCGGACATGATTATATTTCTACATCTACTTCGGGTGACTATTCATCATATCATTCTCCAATGATATGACACTTTTATTAACAACATCCAATATTCATGATCAGGAAACCTTTGATCATTTGTTAATCAACAAGCTAGTATTTAGAGAGGCAATACTAGGAACCTTTTCTTTTGTTTATAAATCATACATGTATTAATGTTTCCGGTTAACACAATTATAGCATGAGAAATAAACATTTATCACAAACATGGAATAAGATAATAACCACTTTATTATTGCCTCTCGGGCACTTTCCTTTCAGTCTCCCACTTGCACTATAGTAAATAATCTAGTTTTAAAAACTTGCACATTCAACACCTATGGCACTTTGGTGTTGTATATACACATTTTCTAGTGGTAAACATAATCCCCAGATCTGACACTTTCAGGTCTGTGTGTATTGCATGTCTTTGTGTCTCTACGCATCACTCATTCTCTAATGAGATGGCTTTATATAAATTTGGTGAGACCTTAGTTCCTTGTGGTTTAAAACATGTTGATATAATTGTTATACAATGTATCTTCATAGTACTAACCCATCGAACCACACTTATTTCCCTGCGGCTACCATAGCAGTCTTATACTTAGCCTTTTATTGTAGTATCCGTCACAATGTCCATAACTTTAAAACTCATCCAAATCCATCATGGAACTTACTTTCCATTACATTGTGCCACCTTAACCTATAGCCTAAATTGAGATAAACTTAATTTGTATCTTGTGATGAAACTAGTACTAATGTAACTATTTACAATGAACTATTTGTATAGTGCCAATGTAACACTTTACAATGAACTATCTGTATAGTGTCAAAGTAACACTTTATAATGAACTATCTGTATAGTATCAATGTAAGACTTTACAATGAACTATATTTCACCTCTATATACAAAATATATTCTTAATTCTTCCAAAGATCGTAAGAATATCCTTACTATCATCCAATGATCATCTTTTGAGTCACCCTGGTATATGCTCATAACATTTAGAGCATAGGACATATCTAGATATGTACATATCATGTGATTTCACTCACCAAGTGTCAAAACATTTGAATCTTGTTTATCAAGATATCCATGTGATTTTATGCACCAAGTTTCAAAACACTTGAATCTTGACTCAACCTTTTCCATGTGGCAGGAACCTTTCTTGTCATTTCCATATTAAACTCATTCAATATTTCATTTATGTACATTTGGCATAACCATATTAGTGTCTCAATCTATCCAAATAGACATTGAATCCTAATATTCGGGTTTTGCCTAAGTAGTTCATCCAAATCTAATTTCAGTGAAATTCTTAACCCGTGTCAAATAAAAGATACATCATTTATAATCAACAATATGTCGTATACACAATGTATTAGAAATATGTCTCAGTGCTCCCACTTAATTTCATGAAAATGCAAGCATCTTCATCATCTTCTATAAAATTAAAACTTTTAACAATTTCATCATGGTGAATATTCCAACTCTGCGATGCTTCTTTCAACTATTTCATAGATGTGAAACATCCATGTCTATTTATTTATAGATCCAAATACGACTGATAGGCTTCATGCCTTCAAGAGGGTCTTCCAAGTTCAGTAAATTGGTTTCTCATGTATGCAACTATCACCGATTTTATGCTTTCAAGCCATTTGATGGAGTTAGGGCCCATAATCGCTTCTTTTCATGTAGTCGGTTCATCATTGTCAAATAATAATTATTTAATCTCAAATCTTAGAATTTGATTGTTTACTCGACTTACATAGTTCAATAGGAACATAGATCACAGTGACCACAACCACTGAGGCACGAGAGCCATGAACATTATGGCTACCTCCGAGACACTTTCCGGAGTTGTGCGACTCTGCACATATAGCTAAGGTTCAATGACCTTATCAAAGTTCTATTGTCCTCCCACTTAACTTTTCGTGAAAAAAATCCGTCTGAAGGAACTTGATGTTCTAAGCGATAAGCACTTTTGTCTTTGGTGCTATGGAGGAATACCCAACAGTTATTTGGAATAACCTATAAAGACATGCTCATCCGACTTTGGCTGTAAACATTTTACTTATTCCTAGCATACCAAAATTTATGAAAATACAACTTGGGTTTTATCCCAAATCATAACTCATATGGTGTCATTTAAACGGATCATGATGGAGCTCTTTTCAGTGTAAAGGCGGTAGTCACTAAAGCTTAATCTTTAAAATATAATGGAAATTTTATAAATAGCTCCGTCGATCCTACATGTCAAACAAGTTTTGATTACAATTCGTGAATACTCCGTATTTCTATGGTTTATTGGGAGACATAAATCCATGGAACGATTCCTTGAATCTTAGGCGTTTTTTCTAAACTTATAACTCAAATATTTTCCTTTATGATCCAATGATAAATTCTTTATTTTATTGATACAATGATTTTCCACTTCATCCTAAAATCATTTGAACATTTTCAAATGTTTCATACTTCTCCCTTATTAAGTAAATATACACATGTATTTACTCATATTTCGAAGAAAGCATAGGAAGTTTAAATTCATCGCTCACAACTACACATAATGGATAATATACATCAACATGCACTATGTCTAATAGGTTAGTTGTTCATTCTTCTTTGGCCCATGAACAAGGTTTTAATTATCTCCAGGAAAGATTCACAAGCATCAATTGATCAAAATAAAAAGACTCCAAAAATCCATTAACATGGAGTTAGCTTTCCAATATAATTTAAACGACGATGTCACTCAAAGGTGATATTCCAATCATTTGTCTTGCGAATTTTAGCATCAGTGTTTATGGACGTGATTTATCCAACTAGATTTTTAAAAGTTCATCCATCTTCTATCGAATAAAGTAATTATTTGAATAACCATTATTCTCATAATACTACAACAAACTAACAATTATTAATACAAATCTTGAAGGCAAGCTTTAATGTCAATGAAAAACACAATAACACCTTATTTTTTTATGAACATCATCACATATTATTTTGTTAGTTACTTCGGCCATTGCAGTTCATGAATTGTGTTGTTCTGTATGACAGTTCATACCAATAAGTTCAGTATCCAATACCAAAGAACCACATTGTTCAACAAGCAAAGAATAGACCACAACGTGCATATCATCTATATACTTAAGCTAGACTTTTACAGTCTTTTCCTTTCTGCCAAATATTTACCAGATTCTCTTTCAGCATTACCCTTTCCTTTTTAAAATAATCTATCAACATAAATAGTGGTGCCATAAATATGACACATAGTCCAAAGCGTGTATAGTAAAATACTAATACCTTTGGACTAGCACTTTGAAGTTGATCACCATCATCAAATGTTTGGCATCATTTCAAATTTCATTCCTTTTAGTAATCATTTTAATGTAGTAAACATTTTACCTACATCTTTTATCCATCCTTATCATGACAACTTTCATGATAAATCTAATATAGCTTATAAAGGTGAAACGCCAATATAATGTTAGTTCCCAAAACCTTTTTGGGAGATCAGGACGCCTAGCGTCTCCAACCTTCACAAATTCTCATACTATATGAGAACATGTATCTTACTAAAATTATATTCTATCATATTGCAACCAACCATTGTTTGAGATATCACAATATCTTTCACGCATGATCGTTACCAAAACAATTTTCAGCTCCTAGATAACGTTGATATTAAAACAGTTTTAAATATCAAGAATCATGGAGGCAAGCATGATACGTAGATACTAACGCTAGAATTTGTTACTCTTGATTCAATACTATTTATTGAATTTCAGAGTATTTGAGGTTTTGCTGAAACTTTGCAATAGTACTTTAAAACTTTAGATTGACACTCATAAAACAATACGATACCAATTCGTAAAGTAAAAATTCCAGAATCCTATAGTTATATTATCTCAATCATTGCTAAACACAAGGTAGTAAACGAATGCTAGTAATTATAATGACCTATGCAAATTTACTTCGATTAAGTTTATGATAAATTGAGTTCAACTTTAATCATATTACTATGTGAGCTCCCACTCAAAACGACACCCCTCTAGTCATTTTTAGTGATTACACAAATCAAATTCACTACGCCACAACCGATCATCACGAGTGGTGGCGCAACTCCATTGGCGAGCATCGTATGGGCATCATATCATCCATATGACTCGTGCTTTACCTTTTTGGTTGATGTTCCGAGGCCATGCTTGTACATGCTAGGCTCTCCAAGTAAGAACCTTAAGAATCGTGTGTGTAAAACTGTCTTACACCCGTAGTATGTGAATGTACAATCTATCACACCGGATCATCACATGGTGCTTCGAGACGACAAACTTTCTTAACGGTGCATACTAAGGAAGAACATATTAGTATCTTGATATTTAGTAGGACAGATCATCTTATGATGCTACTACCAAGTTCTAAGCTAGACATAAGAATAAATAAGACGCAAACAAGCATCATATGCATAAAGTGATATGATATGGTTCTTGCATTTGATCACTATCTTGTGCATCATGGTATGATCTCTATCATTCCATTTGTGTAGCGCCAAGGTCTATGGCTCTCCCACTTTGTTATCATTCCTAAGAGTATCTCACCATACTAAAATTATAACATTTACCATATCATGACACGCTACCAACAAAAATAAAACTAGGTGCTTCTAGTTTATCTTTTCTATATTTTACGTGAATTTGGGATTTCTAAGAGAGTACCGTTCTACCTACGAATTTCAGCTAGAACATTGACAATCAAGTTATTTGAAAACCTTTGTAAATTAGATCATGATTATGTTGGGAGAGATAGACACCAGCTGAGCCACTTATGCAATACGAGTTGCATGTCAAGCGTGGGATAGGTCTCATGTGCGAGGACATGTAAAGTTAGTCCCGACCT
The DNA here is from genome assembly GCA_910589775.1 of Avena eriantha. Taxonomy (NCBI): domain Eukaryota; kingdom Viridiplantae; phylum Streptophyta; class Magnoliopsida; order Poales; family Poaceae; genus Avena; species Avena eriantha. Next base: position 17,825,698 of record OU342746.1, read on the forward strand.
CTTCATCCCAACATGCCACGATGATCAAAATTTATGCAAGTACGAAACAGCAAGACTATCAACGCCCACATCTCTATGTGTTCTAACCATACAAAGCATCTACACATAGGCATAACTCTAATTCCACTAAAGAGGTTCATTGCATAGAAAACAAAAAAATTCCTACAGTAGCAACCACCAAGATCATATCTAGGAGATACATGTAACAGTTTCAGATGGACTCACCCTAAAAGACCATCATGCGGAATAACGTTCCTTCAAACTAACGTGGATAACATAGAGTGTAAACAACCGTCCTCAAGGACACGCAGACAATCAACACCACAAGACGCAGACAATCAACTCCGACAAACTACGACATGGTGGTGATGGTGGCGGAGAGGATCTTGACCAGGGCTTTTCCTAAGCACCTCGCTCGTGGCAATGGACAAGGCTAGAAGGGGCGGAAGATTCCAGCCAAAGGGCATATGATATGAAGGGTCAATGGTGTGATATGAGAGGGGAGGATGTAGCATCCCGCTAAAACCACTACTAGAAAATTGTTGTGTTTTCGTGCATTGCATCATCATGACCGCATGCTCATGTCATCATGCCACATTGCATTTGAGCATCGTCATGTCATCCTGCATTTGTTTTCCTAAAACTATTTTCTAAAAGTCTATATTTGTTTTCTAAATATCCCCTGTCTTTATTTCAAATTAAAAACCCCGGTCTCTTCTGGATATTTTATTTGTCTAAAAACAGATTACAAAAGTCTTTTAAATAAATAAATTAAACTTGTATTATTTTTGGGAGGCAGCCAGCTAGGCCCAAAAGCCCAGCCGGCCACCTCCAGATCAAACCCTAACCCACACCTACCCAAACCCTAGATCCCCACCACCCCACCTACTCCCCAGCCGCACCCGCCATTCTCCCTCGACCCGCAAGTAATAAACAAAGATGGCTTTATGCAAAATAACCCCACAAGCAATAATTCTTGTTGAGTACCCCCTATACTCACCCTTGCTTTGTTGATACTTTTGTACCAGAATAAGTGTTCCCCTAAAGATCAGTTCCATACGACATCGACACCGACGAGTAGCTTGGGGTTCCCGGCCGGCAACCTGGAATCTATGGGTTGGGACGTCATCGTTTTGCTTCAAGCCTCTTAGGCCATTTGTTATGTTTTCTATACTTAATAGCATAATTTTTGTTCCGTTGTTTGATGTTTGTGGTTAATGATCTCTGCTTGTAATATTTTGGTTCTTTGCTCAGTTATGAGCTTGCTGTAGTATTTTTTTATCGCAGGGTTACTGTTGTGTTACCGATTCCCCACTGGACATTTTCGAGCTATAGGTTAAGCTTACATCAGGCTAAGGTCTGGGATTTTTTTAACTCTGATCCCGGGGGTGTCACAAGACATTACCGAGGAAGCACATCCGTGTGAGGCCAGGAAAAAAGGCCCCCTCCATGAGGGCACCTGCAACAGAGCCAAGTTCGGGTGTCCTAGTATCGCTCCCTCGCCGCGCTCCTTCCCTCACTTGGCGCCCTTTCCAGAAGATGTTCTCCTACCCTGGGGACTCCTCGACATGACGGGGGCGCCTCTAGAAGCAATCACACGACCGCCTTCCCTATATTGTGACCCTCGCTAAGTCGAGGCGGCCCAGTAAGCGGCACCACGACATCCAGAGGATGATTCCTAATAGCATGGTGTGGAAGGATGCAATAAGGAAAACAAGCTACACAAAGTATGAAAACTCCTAGGAAAGAGAGGGTTCACCAACAGTAACTACATTACAAGCGCACCCACAAAGCAAAAGCTGGGACATTGCCACCCACTGACAGCCACAAAATACACGCCCCTCCTTCCAGGGAGCGGTGTCAGCAATGTCAAGACAAGCAGCACACACGCTCCAAAGGTGGCGCAGGTAATCAACGAGGAACCAGAATGTGTCGAACATAGACACAGAGAGGTCCCCGCCTGTGTGGTAGCCAAACCGCAACATGAAGTTACGCCCGATGCCATGGTCATGGATGAAGTGCTCCTAGTTGTTCGAGATGTGTCCCACAAAGTAACAAGGGTCTCACGAGCCTTGAGTTCGAGAGGGGCTGAATCGCGTGTTTAGAGGTGCTCAACAATGGCGAGGATGGTGGTGCACGCACACGACAGAGAGGTTGACACGGTGTTTTTACCCAGGTTCGCGACCATCATGAGGAGGTAAAGCCCCTACTCCTTCTTGGTTGTATTGTTCGTTGTGCTTCGTGAGGGTACAATGGAGAGCCAATTGCTAGGGTTACAAGTCCTAGGAATCAAGCTCAGGGTCGGGCGGCTCCACGGTCGGCCGGTACAACCTAGACACGTGCAACACCCACTCCTCAGGTATTGCGCCCATGTGGCCATGTGGCATGATACAGGGACTCAGGCCCACCACAATGAGGTTTTCCCTTATAGGGTTGTGCCCTTTCTCGCGGGGTATCCCCACTTCCAACTGCCGAGCTGCCTCCTCTTCTGCTTCCTTCCCTACCCATCTCTGATTTCGGCAACAAAAAATGTCCCGCCGAGCGACCTCTGCTGCCAAGACAAGGCCGGCTCTTGCCAAGCACTCTCGGGTAGAGGATGAAGAGGAGGTGAAATGGGTATACCTTACAGGTAATAAAGATTAACCTATCTGGTCCAGCCCAAGAAGGAGTCAGCGCTGCGAATGAAGCCTAGCAAGGATTCAGGTGGCCCATATGAGTTCGACTTCTTGAAGGACACGACAAAGTATAGATAGAAAATTAAATGGAAAACCCTAATCTGTAACCGACTCGACCTGCTATCCTGAGACCTAGCCTCCCTATATAAAGGCTAGGAGGGGGTGGTAAGGAGGACAATCTACACACCCCTGCATACACCTCACCATATTGCAACCGTGCACCCTTGTAACTTTCGAATCCCTCGTAATCAAGAGAGGACAAGTAGGAGTAGGGTCCTCTACGAGGCCTGAACTTGGGTAAAACCTCGTGTCACCTGTGTGCTTCTTTGCTAGCCGATCGATGCCTCCAGCGCTCCCCACTTCCTCGAACCTAAGTCCATCAACGATGGGCATTAATGAGTTAGCCCCTTGTCAATTGGCGCCGTCTCTGGGAACGGGGAGTGCTTATGTTGCGGCTTCCTCGGCCCCATCAACTGCGATCTACAACAACGCTGCAGTGGAGACTCGCCTCCTCATTGGTGCCTTCGACTTCACCGTCCATGCGCCAGTGACTCGCTTGGATTTCAAGTCCGTCGGCGATGGGATTAGGTGTAACTACCTCGGTGAATTACGCTCTTAGTTAATGCCTAGATGAACGAAAGTGGTTAAAATAGTACGGTGGGGCCCAGGGCCACTCACGGTAGACCTTTCGGCCGTCCTAACCACTTTCAGTCAACGGGACAAGAACGAGCGGCGTAATCGGCAGGCGAAGGGATCAACTACATACACAAATGAGTATGTATGCAAGCCACATACAACAGTACATCAGAGCCATTCCATCTAAAAGAAATAGAAATATTGCAATGCCATACGGCAAGATCCAAATATCCTAGATAGATATAATAATTTAGGATAGCTCCTCATACAGCACACATCAGAGTATCAGGCGGAAGCGGAAAACAAGATCCGAGTACGGATAAGAAGCAAATTGGCATAAGATGCCCCATAAATAAACACATCCCGCCCACAGATCACACGGATCCCCGTTCCCGGAATCTCTACACCGAATGATCGTTGCCAACATCATCTGTCTCTTCCACCCAGTATCCAGCTTGCGGGTACACCTGTTCATCTGAATCAAACAATTTATCGTGTGAGACCCTAGGGGTACTCAGCAAGTCTTTATGCCACTAAAGGGGACACAACCTGGGGTGACGCAATTGCAGCAAAAGATAATACCTAACAATTCTATAGAGACTCGCTAACCTTCCGCCTAACCAAAGATAGACGGAAGTCCGTGAATTAAGAACAACAGTTATAACAGTATAATTAACAGATCCATCCTCCTCCTCGCTTACCAACGAGGAAGCGGACAAACAACCCCATCATCCGTTGGCAGTTTTTATTAACCATTCCATGAGTATTGCACTATTTACTAGTCAAGTACTTAGTCCATTTAAAAGCGGTACTTTAGTTATACTTGTCTATGATCGAGAAACTGAGCTCCAAGTCGTCCATAACCGCGGACACGGCTTTCAGAAAGATTTACCCTGCAGGGGTGCACGAATAGCAACACACACTCGATCAACCTCGGAAAAACCAAATCAAAACCCAACGAGGCATTCACGACAAAGCAATCACAGGATTCAGAAATATTTCAGGGGGCCACCCCATTAAGCTACCCGCCACGAAGTTGGCCGGCTCCGAGACGGACCCAAGGTTTGTGTGGACGGCGGTAAACGACTGGGAACCCGAAAATAAGACTGGGCTTGTCGATACAGCGAAAACGTGTCACGATCCAAAACAGTACAGGTGCTCCTCGCACAATCTTAAATAAAACAGTAACATGGCATAAGTACAAGATAGTAATAAATCCCCAAACTAATTGTGGCCCCAAGAAATAAAAATGAATCAAGCTCTGGCTCAGGGGGGTCCATAGGCTTCCCGGATGTGGATAGTGCGAATAGTCAAGGAACAGGAATCAAGTACTCGGGGTCCTACGGGACACAAGTGAGCATGAAAAACCAAATAGCAGATATTGCCCACCGGTGCCTCTTTCATTAGTTATCCCATTACTACTCAGGTTATGTTGTTTAGGTACCTCGTTATCCATCCGACACTCACATACCCTACTCATGCTTTTCTACGACTCGCATGGCTCAAACAACTCCTGTAGTAATGGCTCATGGGACCGGAACAGGCTTAATGTGGTTTAAAAGTAAAGGCTATGTAGTACTTGGGATTCAATTTAATGCAATCGCGACTCAATGATGCAAGAATAAGATAGAGGCAATAGGTACTGTATGTATGCAAGCATGTGGTAGTGCTTGCCTGGCAGCTCAGTTGAAGCGAGAGATGGATCTGGGTAATACTCCTGTGATTCCTGATAATTCTCCTGCTGGGCGTCTATTCGAAGAAGAACCAAACAAACAAGGGCCAACATAAATAAAGTGCGCAAGCATATAAATTGAAATGCAACAAGCAACCAAGCATGCCATGATGAATGATGCACAATTTACATGGCATTGAAGTAGCATGGCAAAGGTGAGGTGTGGATACAAGAAGTAAAGCATTTTATCATTTATTTGCCCAAGTTTTATTGTCATAAACGGTTCAGATTTTAGATGACAACATGATGCATGCTTCAATTCAAGACAAGGATTGCATAAATAGAACGGGCTCGTCGCGCTGATCGATTTAGACATATTATTTGTCAAATTTGGAGTTATAAAACAAAAGTTATTAATTAATTAAGTAAAAAGGGCATTTTCTTGTAATTTTAATCAACTCGAAATTTAAAGTGTTCAAAATATAATTTGAAGGGCATATTTGCATTCCTCTCATTTTTCTGATTCCAAAACATATATTATTTGTATTATTTGGATTTGTATTTTGAAAATTATTTGAATCTGAAAAGAATTTGAATTTAAAATAATTTGAAAAAGATTTGAATTAAAACAGACTCAGGAATTACTTTTTACACCCAGGCGATATCAACCCCAGACGCTGACTGGTGGGCCTGCGCGGACTGGGGCCACGTGTGCGGGAAACGCGTTTTGCACGCGGAACTGGCTCACCCACAGCGGCTGACAGGCGGGCCAGCGCGGAAGGGGCCACGTGTCAGTGGGGAGAGCCCCAGTGGCTGATTGGTGGGGCACCAGCTGGACCGCGGGTTGCGAACAGGAAAAGCCAGGGGGTTTTTCTGCAAGATGGCTAGCGCGGCTGACAGGTGGGGTCGTTAGGAGCGCGGGTTGCAGTAATTAAAAAGGGAAGGGGCTTTTTGCAAAACGACCACGCCTGGGTACTGTTTATCGTTTTCCTCCGTCTGACGCGAATCCGACGCGCGGCGCGGCGCGGGGGTTCGATCCTGGGACACGGGAGTCCGCGCTGAGGAGGCTAGCCAGTGCGGCGATGCTAGGGAAGCTGCTAGGAGGTGGCTCAGGCGCTAGGTAAGGTGTGCGCGGCACGGAAAAGCTTGCAGACTACGACGACGGCATGCACGGCGGGCGCTCGACAAAACGACCGGTGACGCTAGACCACGACGAAGAAGAGGAGGTTGTCCGGGAGAGGGAGGGGCTCACCGCGGGTCGCCTGGTGGTGCTGGATCGAGGAGTAGCGCGGCGGATCGTCGGCGAGGCTGGCGTACTGGCGGCTAGGGTTTCGCGAGGACGGCGAGGTACTGGCACGTTGGGGAGCTTCTCGTCCTCGTCCGCGTGCACGGGGCGTCGCAGGAGAACGTCCTCGGCCTCCCAGGCCACCTCAAGGTCAAGCTCGCGGACAGGAACGACGGGGCACGGTGGTACCTGGCGGCGACCGGCGGCGGCTGCTGGTGGATGGAGAGGGAGAAGGGGAAGGAGGAGGGCGCTCTGGGGCGGATCTGGCGAGGCCGAAGAGGCGGGAGGAGGAGGGGAAAGTGAGAGGGAGAGAGGGGAGGCAGGTGGGAGCGGGGTAGATGGAAAAAGGGGCTTCGGCCCTTTCCTCCTTTCTCCCGGGCACGTGGGCGAGCAGGCTGGGGCTGGTCCTGGAGCTGGACGGCACGGCAGGGAGGCTGCAGGTGGACCAGGCGGCGTGGTGGCTTGTGGGGCTGGCTTGGCCGGAGAGAGAAGAGAGGGAGGGAGTAGGTCGGGCTAGGGTTAGACATGGCCTCGGGTTAGGTTTAGCTAGGGTTAGGGTTAGCTGGGTGGGCCAGGGAGAGAGGGAGGAGGGTGGCTGAGGTGGTGGGTCAGGGGAGAGAGGGGCTTGGCATGGAGACCAAGCTAGAGAGAGAGAGAGGGTTTAGGAGAAATTTAGAGAGAGAGAGAACTAGTTAGGTTAGGTCTTATTAGGTTTTAGATTTTAATTTTGAGTATGAGGCCAACACAAGAAGATCCATGAGGGCTTTGAGCTTGCATGACCTCATGTGGAAGAGAGACAAGAAAGAAAGATGAAGGGAGAAAAGAATTAGATGGAGAGGTTCTCATGTGATCATACATGTAGATAAAGAAAAAATAAAATAAAAGAATGTGGGGAAGACCAACTCAAGTGGAACATGGTAATGCTTGAATTAACATGAGGTGGAGGTGAAAAAGGATTCCAAGAAAAAGAAAAATAAATGAATTATGGAATAGGCCTCATATGGTTCATGCATGGAGAAATAATAATAAAGAAGATGATATGGATGAGAATATGAGGATGGTGTAATGGTAGGTAGATGGTTTTCCCAAGATAAGATCCACTCAAACCAAAGAAACCAATGGAAGTAAAAGGTGGTGGAGAAGCTTGCATGGCCCATGCAAAAATAATAATGCCATTATTTATTTTGTGACAACAATAATAATATGATGGCGTTATTCTTATGCATTTCCAAAAATGGAGATAAAACCAAGCACAAGAATTAAAGGACTAGATTCACCCTAATGCACATGAGCTAGAGAAAAACCCATAATAAGGACAACAAGCTCATGGTGAAGGGATGGTGGAATTATAAAGTGGTGGAAGAGAAAGGTGGTGGAATGGAAATAAAAGATATGCCCCCAACTCAACTTGGGCATTTAGACAATATATCAACAACCAGATACAAAATCAAGAGGCAAATACAATTTATAATGCATGTGAGAGAAGAACCAAAAGAAAAAGGAGTTTTTTATATGATGCTCAAATGCAAGGTGGCATGATGACATGAGCATGATATAATTATGATGCAACAATAATATATGTGGAGTAGCCAATATCTTACTAGGACAAGTAGCATTACAATTGTTAGACAATTGGGGTGCTACAACTCTCCCCCACTAAACAGGAATCTCGCCCCGAGATTCTAGGAAGAAGAAGACTCAAAGAGGGTAGGATACTTGGCACGGAGCTCATCTTCACGTTCCCAGGTTGCTTCATCAACGGAATGGTGCGACCACTGCACCTTGCAGAACTTGATGGACTTGTTGCGAGTCCTTCTTTCTGCGACTTCAAGGATTTTTGTGGGGTGTTCTTGATAAGAAAGGTCTTCTTGGAGATTAATGAGTTCATGGTCCACGGTCCTGCCGGGATCCTTGAAGCACTTCTTGAGTTGAGAGATGTGAAAAACATCATGGACTTTGAGTTGTTCAGGGAGCTCAAGAGCATAAGCAACTTCTCCTCTTCTTCCACGAATTTTGAAAGGACCGATGTATCTAGGAGCCAGCTTTCCTTTGATACCAAAACGGTGCGTGCCTCTCATGGGAGTGACACGAAGGTAAACGAGATCACCAGGGACATACTCCATGTCCGTGTGCTTTCTGTCATAATTGCTCTTCTGGCGACTTTGAGCGATCTTCAGGTTTTCAAGAATGATATGAACTTTCTCCTCCGCTTGAGTTACAATGTCGGGACCAAACAATATTCTTTCACCTGCGCCCGACCAACCAATCGGAGTTCTGCACTTGCGACCATAGAGAGCCTCAAATGGTGCCATCTTTAGACTTTTCTGGAAACTGTTGTTGTAAGAGAATTCAGCATAAGGAAGACATTCTTCCCACTTCATGCCGAAAGAGATAACGCAAGCACGGAGCATATCTTCCAGAATCTGATTGATCCTTTCAACTTGTCCTTGTGACTGAGGGTGGTAAGCTGTGCTGAAGTTTAACTTTGTCCCCAAAGCATTTTGGAAACGTCCCCAGAACTTGGAAATGAAGATGCTTCCACGGTCTGAACTGATCTCAAGAGGAACTCCATACAGAGAGACAATTCTGTTGATATAGAGCTCAGCCAACTGAATTGCAGAAATTGTTTCCTTGACTGGAAAGAAGTGAGCTACTTTGGAAAGCCTGTCAATAACAACAAAGATTGCATTGTTGCCTTTTTGCGACCTTGGAAAACCAGTAATGAAGTCCATCTCTACTTTCTCCCATTTCCATTCCGGAGGCTTCAATGGCTGTAGAAGACCGGATGGTTTCTGATGGACAGCTTTAACTCTACGACAGACATCACACTCTGAGACATACTTGGCACAATATCATTTCAAACCAGGCCACCAATATTGTGTTTTCAAGTCCATGTACATCTTAGTGCTGCCAGGGTGGATAGAAAGAACAGAATCATGCGCCTCCTTGAGAACTTGCTCTCTTAAACCCGTGTAGTTCGGAACAAACATCCGGTGTTCAAAGAAAAGAGTGCCTTGGTCATCAACGTGGAAAGACTTTGATGTATCTGGAGGAACTAAGACTGGTGTGGAAGTGAGCTTCTCTTTGAGTGTTTCAAAGCTTGCTTGACATGCAGGAGTCCAAAGATATTTCTTGCCTTTCTTGAGGAGATCGGTAAGAGGCTTCGCAATCTTTGAGAAGTTTTGAACGAATCGACGACAGTAACTGGCCAAACCAAGGAAACTTCTGACTTCTTTGACATTTATGGGTGGAAGCCAGTCCATAATTGTCTTAATAGTTTCTGGGTTGACGGCGATGCCCTTGGCAGAGATGACGTGACCAAGGTAGGTGACTTCAGGTAGCCAGAATTCACACTTGGAGAACTTTGCATATAGGCGGTTCTCACGAAGCTTGTTTAGGACACATCGAAGGTGTTCTTCATGTTCTTCTTTTGACTTAGAATAGACTAGAATGTCATCCAGATAGACCACAACGAACTTATCAAGATACTCCATGAAAACCAAGTTCATAAGCCTCGAGAAGGTGGCAGGTGCATTGGTGAGACCGAAAGACATGACCGTGTACTCGTACAGGCCATAGCGAGTGGTGAAAGCTGTTTTGGGAACATCTTCCTTGCGAATCTTGATTTGATGATAACCACTTCTCAAATCAAGCTTAGAGAATACCACAGCTCCGGCTAGCTGATCGAAGAGATCATTAATCCGCGGAAGGGGATATTTATTCTTGATTGTTTTAGCATTGAGTGCCCGATAGTCAACACAAAGTCTATCAGTCTTGTCTCGCTTCTTCACAAAGATGGTTGGACTACCCCAAGAAGAAGTACTGTGTTGAATGAAACCCAACTTCTCCTGTTCATCCAACTGACGCTTAAGTTCAGCCAACTCAGCAGGACCCATTTTATAAGGCCGCTTGGAGATAGGAGCGGTACCAGGTTCAAGTTCAATAACAAACTCAACCTCACGATCCGGAGGCATACCTGGCAACTCTTCAGGAAAGACATCTGGAAACTCACAAACTACAGGAACACTCTGAATACCTTCCATAGTATCATCATTCAGAGCCGCCAAAGAATAAAGCTGAATTGCAGGAGTCAGACTTGGAGAATAGACTATATGGCCTTCAAGAATTTTTAGAGAAACCGAATGTTCAGCACAATCAATCACAGCTGCATTTGCTGTCAACCAATCCATGCCCAAGATAACATCAATATCAGAATTGCCCAGAACAATTAAGGAAGCCGGAAACGAAGAACCACCAATCTCAATTTGATTGCCATGGCTGATATGAGCAGCCCTCATGTGTGACCCAGGAGATTGTACCACAAGACGGTGTAATAAAGGAACCATAGCCAGATCTTGCTCATGAGCAAACTTGTGAGAAACAAAAGAATGCGAAGCACCAGAATCAAACAAAACTCATGCAGGAACTGAGTTAACAGGAAGCATACCCATCACAACTCCAGGAGCATGCTCAGCTTGAGCGGCGTTGACACAGTTGGCACGAGCAACCGTAGATCCCGGCTTAGTGTTGATGTTGAGAGCCCGAGGTGGAGGTGCACGAATCATAGGAGCACTTGCCGCAGGTCTTGGAGGTGGTGGTGGAAGAGCTTTGTTGTTCGATGGACAATTCCATTGCTGATGCCTAGTGTTTCCACAAGTATAACAAGCACCAGGTGGACGTGGAGCAACGTAGCCAGGGACTCCGCCAGGCGCTCCAGGGTAGTTGTGGTTGTAGCCCCTGGGAGCCGCAGTGAAGGAGTTTGGTGGCCTTGTTGTGTAGCTTGAAGGTCTTGGTGGAGCAGGGAGCGACGGTGGGGTGTTAGGAACCCAGACACGACGCTTAGAAGGAGCTGTCATAGCAGAAGAGCTTGCTGTATCACGGCTGTGTTTCTTTGACTCCTCAAACACTTGCCTACTTGCTTCTTCCTGCAGAGCTGTGTGTTGAAGTTCTAGGAAAGATGCTGGCCTTGCATGAGTGATTGCATATTTGATGGAAGCATTGAGGCCTTGCCGAAACCTCTTTTGCTTCTTCTTGTCATCAGAGATCTCATCGCCACCATAACGAGACAGGTTCATGAAGTTTCTGATGTAGGTGTTGACATTGTCAGTGCCCTGCTTGAGGTTGAGAAACACATCCTTCATCCTTTCCATGACAATTTCTGACAGATATTGCTCTTTGAAAGCAGCAGTGAACCGCTCCCAAGTAGGCTGAAAACCAGAAAGACCTGCCTTGAGGTAATTTTCCCACCAGAGAGCTGCATCTCCCTTCAGAAGGTGAGTAGCACACTTGACCCATTCTTGCTCGGGAACATCTGCAGTCATCAGCAACCTTGACACTTCGCGAAGCCAATCATCCGCATCAAGTGGCTGATCAGACACCTCAAAGTGGCGTGGGTTGAACTTGAGAAAACTCTTGATGTCTCCTCGCTTGGGAGGTGGAGGTAGCGGAGCAAACTCATTCCTCCTCACACTTTCCTCGAAGCGCTGCTCGTTCTGCTGCATAGTGCCCAAAGCATTTGCAATGCTTGCCAAAGCAGCCCCGAGTTCAGGTGGTATATCCTCCTCAGAACGGCGTGGTGGTGCCATCCTGTGATTGATATAAAACACAAGTCAGTACTATAATGGAGAATGATAATAATCCAAAATAGTACCAAAATGGAATTAATCAAGGTTAAGGAATGCAATTCACTGAGGTGATATTAAAATATCAACAAAGTTCAAGGCAATTAGAAGATATTAAACATAACACACACGACTGAACAAGGAGTGTGGTATACAAACTAACAAAGAAAAATTTTCCGCAAATTTTGGCATTAAAATACCACTATATGCGCAAAACCACTTAACGAATCAAGATTAGTAACTCTACTAGTTCAATATACAAAAGCAAATGACAAAAGTAGTGGTATGGTCGCGACTCCATCCCACACTCAAATCATTACTTCGCACATGAATCAGTAAAACACATATCCCAACAACTTCTTCTTAAGGTGAACCTAAAGATTGGTAACTACGGAAAAGAACACCCCAACAAGATAACGTCGGATAACAAAGAGTAAGATAGATCGCATCGGTGTACAATGAATCAGAATAGATCGCGTCAGTTTAAAAAGGGCTGTCGGTAGGGAATGTACCAACAGTTGATAACCAAAAGGCAGATAGTGCTAACATTTGGATGCAACAGATAGACAAGGAATTCACACACACACACACACACACAAACATAACCTATGGTACTACGGAACCCAGAACACGTGAATCCTAGTTTGAAGTTTAGAAGAGGATTGAAAACGTTACCTTCCTTACCAGAAAAGGGTGGGTGGATGGGTAAGAAGAAAAATGGAAGCAATCTTACTCTCACGTTTGTTTTTCCCTAGTATACATAACTACCAAAATATTTGCTAGACTGACAACGACCATTTTGGCTGAGACCCTGAAGGGCGGGATGGCTCTGATACCAATTGTAACTACCTTGGTGAATTACGCTCTTAGTTAATGCCTGGATGAACGAAAGTGGTTAAAATAGTACGGTGGGGCCCAGGGCCACTCACGGTAGACCTTTCGGCCGTCCTAACCACTTTCAGTCAACGGGACAAGAACGAGCGGCGTAATCGGCAGGCGAAGGGATCAACTACATACACAAATGAGTATGTATGCAAGCCACATACAACAGTACATCAGAGCCATTCCATCTAAAAGAAATAGAAATATTGCAACGCCATACGGCAAGATCCAAATATCCTAGATAGATATAATAATTTAGGAAAGCTCCTCATACAGCACACATCAGAGTATCAGGCGGAAGCGGAAAACAAGATCCGAGTACGGATAAGAAGCAAATTGGCATAAGATGCCCCATAAATAAACACATCCCGCCCACAGATCACACGGATCCCCGTTCCCGGAATCTCTACACCGAATGATCGTTGCCAACATCATCTGTCTCTTCCACCCAGTATCCAGCTTGTGGGTACACCTGTTCATCTGAATCAAACAATTTATCGTGTGAGACCCTAGGGGTACTCAGCAAGTCTTTATGCCACTAAAGGGGACACAACCTGGGGTGACGCAATTGCAGCAAAAGATAATACCTAACAATTCTATAGAGACTCGCTAACCTTCCGCCTAACCAAAGATAGACGGAAGTCCGTGAATTAAGAACAATAGTTATAACAGTATAATTAACAGATCCATCCTCCTCCTCGCTTACCAACGAGGAAGCGGACAAACAACCCCCATCATCCGTTGGCAGTTTTTATTAACCATTCCATGAGTATTGCACTATTTACTAGTCAAGTACTTAGTCCATTTAAAAGCGGTACTTTAGTTATACTTGTCTATGATCGAGAAACTGAGCTCCAAGTCGTCCATAACCGCGGACACGGCTTTCAGAAAGATTTACCCTGCAAGGGTGCACGAATAGCAACACACACTCGATCAACCTCGGAAAAACCAAATCAAAACCCAACGAGGCATTCACGACAAAGCAATCACAGGATTCAGAAATATTTCAGGGGGCCACCCCATTAAGCTACCCGCCACGAAGTTGGCCGGCTCCGAGACGGACCCAAGGTTTGTGTGGACGGTGGTAAACGACTGGGAACCCGAAAATAAGACTGGGCTTGTCGATACAGCGAAAACGTGTCACGATCCAAAACAGTACAGGTGCTCCTCGCACAATCTTAAATAAAACAGTAACATGGCATAAGTACAAGATAGTAATAAAGCCCCAAACTAATTGTGGCCCCAAGAAATAAAAATGAATCAAGCTCTGGCTCAGGGGGGTCCATAGGCTTCCCGGATGTGGATAGTGAGAATAGTCAAGGAACAGGAATCAAGTACTCGGGGTCCTACGGGACACAAGTGAGCATGAAAAACCAAATAGCAGATATTGCCCACCGGTGCCTCTTTCATTAGTTATCCCATTACTACTCAGGTTATGTTGTTTAGGTACCTCGTTATCCATCCGACACTCACATACCCTACTCATGCTTTTCTACGACTGGCATGGCTCAAACAACTCCTGTAGTAATGGCTCATGGGACCGGAACAGGCTTAATGTGGTTTAAAAGTAAAGGCTATGCAGTACTTGGGATTCAATTTAATGCAATCGCGACTCAATGATGCAAGAATAAGATAGAGGCAATAGGTACTGTATGTATGCAAGCATGTGGTAGTGCTTGCCTGGCAGCTCAGTTGAAGCGAGAGATGGATCTGGGTAATACTCCTGTGATTCCTGATAATTCTCCTGCTGTGCGTCTATTCGAAGAAGAACCAAACAAACAAGGGCCAACATAAATAAAGTGCGCAAGGATATAAATTGAAATGCAACAAGCAACCAAGCATGCCATGATGAATGATGCACAATTTACATGGCATTGAAGTAGCATGGCAAAGGTGAGGTGTGGATACAAGAAGTAAAGCATTTTATCATTTATTTGCCCAAGTTTTATTGTCATAAACGGTTCAGATTTTAGATGACAACATGATGCATGCTTCAATTCAGAACAAGGATTGCATAAATAGAACGGGCTCGTCGCGCTGATCGATTTAGACATATTATTTGTCAAATTTGGAGTTATAAAACAAAAGTTATTAATTAATTAAGTAAAAAGGGCATTTTCTTGTAATTTTAATCAACTCGAAATTTAAAGTGTTCAAAATATAATTTGAAGGGCATATTTGCATTCCTCTCATTTTTCTGATTCCAAAACATATATTATTTGTATTATTTGGATTTGTATTTTGAAAATTATTTGAATCTGAAAAGAATTTGAATTTAAAATAATTTGAAAAAGATTTGAATTAAAACAGACTCAGGAATTACTTTTTACACCCAGGCGATATCAACCCCAGACGCTGACTGGTGGGCCTGCGCGGACTGGGGCCACGTGTGCGGGAAACGCGTTTTGCACGCGGAACTGGCTCACCCACAGCGGCTGACAGGCGGGCCAGCGCGGAAGGGGCCACGTGTCAGTGGGGAGAGCCCCAGTGGCTGACTGGTGGGGCACCAGCTGGACCGCGGGTTGCGAACAGGAAAAGCCAGGGGGTTTTCTACAAGATGGCTAGCGCGGCTGACAGGTGGGGTCGTTAGGAGCGCGGGTTGCAGTAATTAAAAAGGGAAGGGGCTTTTTGCAAAACGACCACGCCTGGGTACTGTTTATCGTTTTCCTCCGTCTGACGCGAATCCGGCACGCGGCGCGGGGCGGGGGTTCGATCCTGGGACGCGGGAGTCCGTGCTGAGGAGGCTAGCCAGTGCGGCGATGCTAGGGAAGCTGCTAGGAGGTGGCTCGGGCGCTAGGTAAGGTGTGCGCGGCACGGAAAAGCTTGCAGACTACGACGACGGCATGCACGGCGGGCGCTCGACAAAACGACCGGCAACGCTAGACCACGACGAAGAAGAGGAGGTTGTCCGGGAGAGGGAGGGGCTCACCGCGGGTCGCCTGGTGGTGCTGGATCGAGGAGTAGCGCGGCGGATCGTCGGCGAGGCTGGCGTACTGGCGGCTAGGGTTTCGCGAGGACGGCGAGGTACTGGCGCGTTGGGGAGCTTCTCGTCCTCGTCCGCGTGCACGGGGCGTCGCAGGAGAACATCCTCGGCCTCCCAGGCCACCTCCAGGTCAAGCTCGCGGACAGGAACGACGGGGCGCGGTGGTACCTGGCGGCGACCCGCGGCGGCTGCTGGTGGATGGAGAGGGAGAAGGGGAAGGAGGAGGGCGCTCTAGGGCGGATCTGGCGAGGCCGAAGAGGCGGGAGGAGGAGGGGAAAGTGAGAGGGAGAGAGGGGAGGCAGGTGGGAGCGGGGTAGATGGAAAAAGGGGCTTCGGCCCTTTCCTCCTTTCTCCCGGGCACGTGGGCGAGCAGGCTGGGGCTGGTCCTGGAGCTGGACGGCGCGGCAGGGAGGCTGCAGGTGGACCAGGCGGCGTGGTGGCTTGTGGGGCTGGCTTGGCCGGAGAGAGAAGAGAGGGAGGGAGTAGGTCGGGCTAGGATTAGACATGGCCTCGGGTTAGGTTTAGCTAGGGTTAGGGTTAGCTGGGTGGGCCAGGGAGAGAGGGAGGAGGGTGGCTGAGGTGGTGGGTCAGGGGAGAGAGGGGCTTGGCATGGAGACCAAGCTAGAGAGAGATAGAGGGTTTAGGAGAAATTTAGAGAGAGAGAGAACTAGTTAGGTTAGGTCTTATTAGGTTTTAGATTTTAATTTTGAGTATGAGGCCAACACAAGAAGATCCATGAGGGCTTTGAGCTTGCATGACCTCATGTGGAAGAGAGACAAGAAAGAAAGATGAAGGGAGAAAAGAATTAGATGGAGAGGTTCTCATGTGATCATACATGTAGATAAAGAAAAAATAAAAGAAAAGAATGTGGGAAGACCAACTCAAGTGGAACATGGTAATGCTTGAATTAACATGAGGTGGAGGTGAAAATGGATTCCAAGAAAAAGAAAAAGAAATGAATTATGGAATAGGCCTCATATGGTTCATGCATGGAGAAATAATAATAAAGAAGATGATATGGATGAGAATATGAGGATGGTGTAATGGTAGGTAGATGGTTTTCCCAAGATAAGATCCACTCAAACCAAAGAAACCAATGGAAGTAAAAGGTGGTGGAGAAGCTTGCATGGCCCATGCAAAAATAATAATGCCCTTATTTATTTTGTGACAACAATAATAATATGATGGCGTTATTCTTATGCATTTCCAAAAATGGAGATAAAACCAAGCACAAGAATTAAAGGACTAGAATCACCCTAATGCACATGAGCTAGAGAAAAACCCATAATAAGGACAACAAGCTCATGGTGAAGGGATGGTGGAATTATAAAGTGGTGGAAGAGAAAGGTGGTGGAATGGAAATAAAAGATATGCCCCCAACTCAACTTGGGCATTTAGACAATATATCAACAACCAGATACAAAATCAAGAGGCAAATACAATTTATAATGCATGTGAGAGAATAACCAAAAGAAAAAGGAGTTTTTTATATGATGCTCAAATGCAAGGTGGCATGATGACATGAGCATGATATAATTATGATGCAACAATAATATATGTGGAGTAGCCAATATCTTACTAGGACAAGTAGCATTACAATTGTTAGACAATTGGGGTGCTACATTAGGCTAGCGATCAGAAGCCTACACTTGTAGGTCAGCCAGATCGGCACACTCCGCCTTCCTGATCAATCACAGGCTCCTTAGATTGCCCCTGCATCGTGGTTCCCACCACCGATCCATACCCTACGCGAACTCAACGCCTCGGCATCAGTCAAGGACACGGACATCAATAGCAATTGCGAGTCCGATTTGGGCGATCTAGCGATAGAAGATGGAGCATGCGGCTCCGGATCCGAGAGCCGTAGGATCAAAAACTTCCCCAACCAATACATGTGTGTCGTCATCATCACCGGCGATGGAAGCACTCAAAGGGACAATGCCAACGGCGCACCCAGCAACAATAGGCCAACCAATCTACCTACCATTGGCCCCGTGCAAGAATATCAGTAGCCTCCCAACCCTCAGGACGAACACGTAAATGGCGCAACAGGGCGGCAGGAGATCCACCTCAACGACACCGAGTGGGAGCGATGCAGGGAGGCCCTATAGGGAAACCCACTGCCACCAAACTCATCACAACAGATGCTGACGGGTTATCATTACCTACTCATCGAGGATTTCAAGTGCTAGCAAGAGGTGAACGCTCGACTCGACAAATGCAAAAGGATAGCGGACAAGTCAAGCCTTCGGTGAGCGGCACTCTCTCCGAACGGAGGATCCTACTCCATGGGTATTGACAAGGTATCCGCTACAAGGCGCTCTCGACTGGCCCAACTCAATGACAAAGAGCGAAACAAGGCCACTCGAGCCCTCGACTTCTCATTCATGGAGGTGGACTCACAGGGCAACATGCTCCCAAAAAAACCACAAGAAGTGGTGACAACATCAACCATGTACCTGCTCAACAATCAACCACTAGCCAGGGATCCACGATCCTCCATGCACCGATCTACGATCGCTGGCCTAGGACTAGTCGAAGCTGCGCTCACCAAAGATCTAACGGCAAAGCCGAAGAAAAGCAAGGCTCAAGCTAGGTACTACCTGCTCTGCTCCAGCGATGATGAGCATGACCTGTCGTGGCGACACCGCTCACGTCCACACGATCTTGACTATGTCGCACGTGATGACATCATGCAACGCAAAGTCGACAAGATGCGCACTAGGTGTGCCTGCTCAACAGAGTCGGAAGACAAAGGAGTGGAGCTCGCGGCACTATTTGCTTCAGCAGGGCTATATGGCAGACATGAATGCTGAAAGGGTTTAAACTCCTGTCGGATAACCCAAGGTTCGACGGCCTCCAACACCCTAAGATCTGGCTAGAGGACCACATCTCCTCCGTCAAGCTGCACGACGGAAATGAGAGCACAACCATGCAGTGCCTCTAGCTGCAGCTACAAGGCGCTGCCCGCGCATGGCTCAACCACCTCCCATGCGGGTTGATCCGCAGCTCGGAAGAGCTGGTCTGCAGCTTCATGCGAAACTTCAAGGTAACTTACAAAAGACCCACGTCAATCGAAGAGCTATAGGCCTGCTATTGGAAGCCCGGTTATCTGTGCGCTCCTACATTCAGAGGTGGTCTATCATTAAAAATCTGTAGAGGACATCTCCAAAGACCGCGCAATCGACACGTTCAACGGTGGCGTACATCGTAGAGAACTCAGGGAGGAGCTGGGCCGCACAAAGCCCAAAACAATCGACCACCTGATGGAAATCGCAAATAGTTGAGCAGATGGAGAGGACTTGGTGAAAAATAACCATGTCCACTCATATGACAACGATGACCTTGGCTGCAGAAGCGACCGCCGAGGAAAACGTTGGATGCGTGGCTACGAAGATCACAAAGAAGTCGACGTGGTCGCGAATGGCTACGCTGGCAAACACGACGATGGTAACTACAACTTTGGGTACCGCAATAGTGGCTACCGTGGCAATGGGAAAACCACGCAAGTATGGCAACACCGTACCCGTGAAGAAGCTCCAGGAATGTCAATCCAGGATAAACTATCTATACCTTGCAACGTCCACTTCTACATCGACAAACACAACGTTAAGAAGAAGTCTAGCCACCTCCTAAAGGACTGCCGCAAGTTCCTCAAGCTCCACGAAGGCCTTGACCAGATGAATCGCGACGCAATAAATTAGGGCTACGGAGCTGCCCCAGGTGCCGTAGCTCACGGAGCACCAACACCACTGCCCGGAACACCACCACTTGCGGTTGCGCCAACCCATCACAACAGAGGCGAGCAGTACCCACGACCACTTAGGAATATGGGCATGATCCAAAAAGGACGACTCTCCAATAGGGTGCAAAAGTCAATCACTCGCCAAATCTATTTGGCGGTGAAATCTCCACCCTCATCCACTGAGTACCTCAGCAGGTGCGAGTCATGCATCAACTTTGACAAGCGTGATCATCCGCGCGAAGTACCTCGCCCGGGCCACTCTCCAATAGTGCTCAAGGCGCAAATCGGTGGCTACGAGATTAGTCGCGTCTTCATGGACGGCGGCAGCGGCATCAACCACATGTTCGCCAGTACCCTGCGTGCCATGTGGGTCCCCCTCTCGTCCCTAGAGGCCTGCGACACAATGTTCCATGGAATCGTCCCAGTGGAAGGCGTATTCCCCCTAGGCAAAATTTACCTAGACGTAATCTTTGGCACACCAGCAAACTTCCGGCGAGAGCGCCTCCAATTTGAAGTGGTCGACTGGCCCTCGCAATATCACACAATCCTTGGACGTGTCATGTTCGCGAGGTTCATGGAGGTCCCACACTACGCTTATCGGCATATGAAGATGCTAGGACCCAACGACATTATTACCATTAGCGGAAGCTTCGTCAAGTCTGATAGCTGCGACAGGGAATTCAACAGAATTTCCCAATATTTCAGCCTGCAAGAAGAACTGGCGAGGCTGAAGGAGTCGACAGACAATAGTTTTCCTCCTCCGAGTAAGTCGAACGCACCCGACCAATCCTTTGACTTGTGGGTGGATACCAAGGCGGCCCAGGTCCATCCGACGGACCCGACCAAGACGACCCTCATCACCAACAACTTTAGTTCCGCATAGGAGCTCGCGCTTGTCGAATTCCTCTGTATGCGCTAGGAGATCTTCGCTTGGTGTCCAGTGGACATGCCAGGAGTTCCCAGGGAATTTGCCGAGCACTCACTCAGCGTGAATCCTGATGCCAGACCAGTCAAGCAGTCGATACATCGACTATCATAACCAAGGGCAAAGGCGGTCGGTATGGAAGTCAACTGACTCCTCGACGCAAACTTCATACGAGAAATCAGGGAGAGCACCTGGGTAGCAAACCCCATGCTTGTTCCTAAAAAGGACACGGATATCCTGCGAATGTGCGTGGACTTCACCAGCCTCAACAAGCATTGCCCGAAGGACTACTTGCCATTACCGCGGATCGACTCCACCGTAGGATACGAACGCCTCTGCTTCCTCGACACCTACTAAGGATACCATCAAATTCGAATGAAGGAGGAGAACCAGGAGAAAACGACCTTCATCACGCCTTTCGGCGTCTACTGCTACACAACAATGCCCTTCAGGCCGAAGAACGCAAGAGCCACCTATCAATGGTGTATGCATGCCTACCTCAAAAACCAGCTTGGCCGGAACATCCAAGTTTACGTTGAAAAAATCATCGTCAAAACCAAGGAGGAAGCCACATTACTCAACAATATCTGCGATACCTTCGACAACCTCGACCGCTACCGGATCAAGATGAATACGGAGAAATGCACCTTCGGCGTACCTTCTAGGCAACTGCTAGGGTACCTCATATCCTCCAGTTGAATCGAGGCCAAACTAAAAAATATAAAGGCTATACTGGCCAGGGAGAAGCCAAAGAACATCAAAGGCGTCCAGCAGCTGGCTCGACGAATCACGGCGCTCAGCCAATTTATCAGTCGATTAGGCCAAAAGGCGCTACCATTCTATTAGCTCCTCCGCAAAGCTGAGAAGTTCGGATGGACGGATGAAATACAAGAGGAAGTCGAAGACCTCAAGCGCATACTCTCCACCTCTCTAGTGCTGGTGACCCACAGGGTAAAGGAGCCAATGTTATTATACATCTCCACCACCAGCCAGGTGGTCAGTACCATACTAGTGGTAGAATGAGCCAAAGATAACAATTCATGTAGTGCAACGCCCATTCTACTGCCTCAGCGAGGTCCTCACGCCAACAAAATAACGATACCCGCATTACAAGAAGTTTGCTTATGGCGTCTTCATGACAGCACGGCGACTACACCACTACTTTCAGGAGCACCCCATCGTCATGGTGAACGATGCTCTATTGGGTTACATCATCAACAACCCCGGTGCCACGGGATGAGTCGCTCTTTGGCGAATCGAGATGTCTCCACGAGACATTACATACGAGAAGTGAGTGGCAATCAAGTCGTAAGTTCTCCTAGACTTCCTCGTTAATTGGATGGAGAACCAGCTCCCAGACACACCGTATATGTCCTGCCTATGGACAATGCACTTCCACTGATCCAAACGACGAGAAGGGGCTGGCCCCGGTGTCATCCTGACATCACCACAAGGTGACAAAATTTGATATGTTCTGCGAATGCATTTCCGCGCCTCCAACAATAAGGCAGAATACGAGGCCCTGCTCCATGGGATGCAGATGGCCAAAGCCTGCGGTGCAACATGACTCATCATCTACGGTGACTCCAAGCTCGTGGCGGACCAAACCATGAACCAATGCGATGCTCTGAGGGACAACATGACCGCCTATCGCAACCTCTATGACGCACTCGAAGGAGACTTCGACAGCTGCGAACTGTGGCATGTAGGCCATGAAAGCAACAAGGAGGCTGATACGCTCGCCAACATAAGATCCACCTGTGCTCCAGTACCACCTGGTGTATTCCTGGAGTAGATCTATGAGCACTCCATCAAGCCAAAGGCTCCTAAAGGGTCATCTAGCACATGAAAGGACTCAGGGGCTGCGCCACCCAAAGAACTCAAAGGTCCCAGGAATGCGGAACAGGGACCCGAACCCGAAGGCCCCATGGAGGTCATGCTCATCAACCATCATAGACACGGCCATACATCACATACCTACTCAACAAAAGGCTGCCAGACGACCTGAGAGATGTGCCACACATAGCACGATGCTCCAAAGCCTTCACAATTATCAACGACGAGCTATACAAACGAAGCATTACATGAGTCCTTCAGCGATGCGTCTCCAGTGCTGATGGGAGAGCCATACTCATCGAGATACACGAAGGTACCTGTGGCCATCATGCCAGGAGTCGCGTCCTCGTCGCCAAGGCTCTACGAGCTGGTTTCTACTAGCCAACGGTGATGAGGAATGCCAAGAACATCATCCAGAAGTGCAATGCTTGCCAAAGATTTGCAGATAAGCCGCACGCACTAGGCGCAGAACTCAGGCCAATACCTATGGTTTGGTCCTTCGCGTAATGGGGACTTGACATGGTCAGCAAGCTACAAAAATCATCACCTGGGGGATATGTCTTCCTCCTCGTTGCAGTCGACAAGTTCACCAAGTGGATCGAGGCAATGACGATGATGAACCAAACAAGTGCCACCACCAAGTTCTTCGAGTCCATCGCCTTCAGGTTCGGGGTGCCACACAGCATCATCACTGACAACAAGACGAACTTCACCATGAATGAGTTCTAGGATTTCTGTGAAAACCTAGGAATCAACATCAGCTACGCTTCGGTAGCACATCGCCAAACCAACGGTCAAGTCGAAAAGGCCAACAACCTGGTCTACAGTGGCATCAAGAAAAGACTCCTCCAACCACTCGAGCGAGCAGCTGGTGTTGGGATGTGAAGCTGCCATCCATACTATGGAGCCTGTGCACAACTCCAAATAGCGCCATGGGCTACACCGTGTTCTTCATGGTATATGGCGCCGAGGCATTACTACCTGCAGAAGTGCGCTACAAGACCCCAAGGGTCATTGCGTAAAGTGAGGCCAAATCTACGGTTGCACTCGAAGACTCCGTTGACCTCCTCGATGAAGCACGCGAGATCGCGGTAGAACGATCAATGATCTACCAGTAGAGCCTCCGCAACTACCACAGCCGACGGATGCGCCCAAGATCCTTCATTGAAGAAGGCCTCGTCCTGCGACTGAAGCAGAAAGGACACCTCAAGCTCGAGTCCCACCTGGGAGGGACCCTATGTGATTACCGAAGTAATCCAAGGTGGCGTCTACCGCCTAAAGGACATAGAGAGTGGAGTCGCATACTCCAACCCCTGGAACGTCGCACCGCTGCAACGTTTCTACCCCTAGATGTTTTTACTTTACAATAAGGCTACTTGGCCATGATACTTAGCCAAACACTGTATGTCCTGATATCCTACGAATAAATAAAGCTAAGTGTCTCTAACCATGTGCCTTGTTACATTTACTTTCATTGCTATTTCTGCACTTGGGGGCTACCCCTCCCTGACGGCCTCGTCACACATACAAACTCACAAGGCAATGACTCGAGTAGATGAAAAAACTACCAATCAAACCCTTGATAAAACCAACCCAGTTGCAATGCAACTAGCAGCCATGCAAGGCGATGAGATCCGCAAGTGTCAGGCTAACGAAAAGGCATTGCACACTCGTGAAACAAATAACCTAACACCTTTACATACAAACATGGGTATCAACACCTAGTTGAAACAATTATACAAGTTTTACAATACTTATACATCTATGCAGGTTAATAACTATTCTACTGACGCGAAAGAAGAATGTTGGTACGTTCATCGAACAAGTTCACGATGTCTTCAGCTGGACGATTAACCGCTCGATAAAGGAGCACCATGTTCCATGCCATCCCCGTTGGAGGCGGTGGTGGCCCTACGGCGATGGCATCCAAGTCCACATCGGGTTGTTCCATGCGCACAAGCACCAACGCATCCTTGGCACCCACAACAAGCTACCGGTGGACGCACTTGCGTACTGCATTAGCATTCTGAAACTTCCGCATCAGAGCTAGCAGGCTCGAGGGTGCGACATCGAACGGAAACGTTGCCTACAAGATATGTTTCAAGCATGATTGTGCCTTCTTCATAAAATGCAACACCCGTGACACGCGATCGTGCAATGTTGCCAGCGTGATCGCATGATCCCGGTCAGTCCAATAGAATCCACCAGCTTCCAGTTTGTCCTAAGTCAAACAACTCAGTCGAACGCTGATGCGATCCTTCTCTTCCTGTGGAATGAGATTGACAACTGCAAAGAACGCAACATAAAGGCATCAGCCACCAGAAACAGCAACACAAGCATACTGTAGCAACAAAGTCGAAGAAAGACCCACATTGCAACTGCTAACTAAGTTGGGCCACCTCTCCAAGAAGATAAGCTTCCCTCTCTAATTCTTTTTCTGTCTTCGACTTCCAGACATGGGCATTACCATTGATGACCAGTGCTTCTCACTCTAAGTGGTTCACATGGTCGTGCACTCGAGATAAAAGTGATAGCTCCTCCGCCTTCGAACGTGGCTGCACCACAGGTTCACTAGAGGAGGGTTCACCTGGCGCATCAGCGCAAGGCACATCCTGCGAACCACTCTAAGGGTGTTAACCAAGAAGAAGATTGGAAGAATAAGAGACATTACACATGGAATCCGAATGGTGCAAGCACGAAGAAAATTTATACATTCAGAATAGCACCAAGTTTTAACAGGGACACCCCCACATAAATTGTTCAAAGCCAATACCAAATTTCCGCCACACTACAAAAGGAAAACAACAGACAGCTATGCCTATACGTCGGCACCCACATGCTTCTTCGACTCCGTGGCCACCTCCGACGCCGTGGCCTTCGCCGCGGCGGTTCCTGACGCTGTAGGTCCCGCTGCGGTGGCCCCGACACCGCGGCCCTCGCCGCCTTTAGCCGTTTTCACTCAATAGAGTACTTTGCGATTGTATTTATGAGCCGCGGGCCATATTTATGACAGCTAGTAGCAAAGGGAGTGAAAACTACCTCCTGGCCATCTGCGGTCGTTAGCATCCCTGAAGTTATCCGGTGGATGTACAGATTGACGCCACAAGCCTGTGCCATTGTCAACCCGAAGGATGCACCGACTCCCTTCCGCATGTTCTTGAACTCCACAAGCACGCCACCGCAAAGGTCTCGACTGGGCCATTGGTATCTTAAACTAGCTTGGCCTTGGGGAGCATCTCTTCAAGGAGGAGCCCTAGAACAGCTCTGGCCTTCTTGAGGTCATCTTGAGCAGAGGCACCGTGATCTTCGACCGTGCATCACATCATCGATCAATGCGTTCCCATGGGCCAGAGCCTGGTGGTCGAAGCCAACACCGGCATCATCTAGAATTGTATTCCATCATGTCAGCAAGCATGACCAAAAAGGAAAATATAAGAACAACGAAAAATATCAGATACACACATACCAGATAGGGCTTGTGGGATAGAGAAAAGTTGTTCTGCGAACCCCTTTTGTCTGTCAGCTACAGCGGCCATTGGTCCTCCTCACACCTCTTTGACTCTTATTTGAGGCGCTCGAGGGCTTCGAGTGCCTCATCTCGCTTGGTCGCCGCTGCATGCAAGCCTTTCTCAAGGGAAGTCATCTGACGAAGTAGGTCATTGTTGTCCTCTGAGGAACAAAAGGAAACACATCAAGCCCAGACAAAACAAAGATCCAGTAGCTCAATGCAGGTTGACAAGCCTACTTTGCAGCTAGAGGTTGTCAACATCTAGCTAGGCATGCTTCTGGCCCAAGGTTGCAATCTTCTCTCCAAGGCGAGCAGACTCTTGCAAGATGGGCTACAGAAGCAAATAGATATCATGATTAAGTTCAACCTCGAACAAAACATGGCGAATGAAAGGTTCACGAATACTTACATGGTTACTCAAAGACTCCAAAGTTTATTTTGAATAGACGTACGGGCAAGAACCAGGTGCTCCCCCGCATTGGGAGAACTCGAGGAATTTGTGCCAGAGTTGGCAGCTATCTATGGAGAGTACAGGCTCCTCCCCATCCTTGTTTTTGGAGTCACGACTCCTGCCTCCTCCAAGATACAGGAATCGCCGGAAGAAGACGATGCAGTCACACTAAAGTGGAGCACCAGAAGAACATTACATACAAGTAACCCGCAAGACATGCAATTTAAGACATCTGCAAAGTAGGAGACTTACCCGTCGAACCTGTCGAGGTCAAAGTCCTCATCCGATTCTAGCAGCTCTTTCAACTTCTTCGGCTTCTTCAGCGGCGGCGGAGCCACGATGCGGATAGGAACCACTGGAATCGGGCTAGTGGTGCCTACCTTAGGCGAAGTATCCTTCGGAGCCTCTGGCGTAGACGCGTCAGATTCTTTGCTCCAGGAATGCTTGCGAGTGCCGCCCTCGCTGAAATCAGGGATTTCTCGTGTAGGCACAGTCGACCCTGATTTATCATCCTCTTCGGCCTCGGAGGGTAGAACTTCCTCCGACTGAGTTGGTAGTGAAGCCGCCACTTTCCATTCCTAATATGAGTAGCAAACTACAATCAAGGCAAGCCTTACAGGCAAAATAACACACAAACAAAAACGACGATAAAGTTACCTCAGGAAGAGGGTTACTCGCGCGGAAAGGCAGGCCAACTGAGTCGTTAGGAAGTTTATCCTTACCAGTGTACTTGGTCAGCGACCTAACCCTCTTGTCAACCACGGTAGAAGATATGTACTCCTTGGAGACACGAGTGACGTCATCACCATCAGTCGAGAGGAACATTGGGTGTGCCCTGCCTGTAGATGCTGCACCCGATGCCACAAGAACGTGCGAATAAGGTCGACACCTTCGATCTCTTGGCCTAGGACAAGCTGAAGATCGTAGATGTGCTTGTACAACACTTTAACTTCCTCCGTCTTGGCAAGCATCAAATCATTCTTCCAGGACCTCTTCCTCCTCAGATCAGCCCTGGGATCAAAAGGAGCACATCCATACGGTTCGCCGTCAACATGTTTCTCGTGAATGTAGAACCACTTCTCCTTCCATCCTTCTACGAACTCGGTGCTCTTGAGGCTCAAGTATTGGACATTGGGGTCCACGAAGATCCCACAGCCGCCAACATCACACATGACAGAGCCAAAACCCGATTGCTGCTTCAGCATGAACAACTTCCTGAAGAGGCTGAAGTATGGCTCGATTCTGAGACAACACTCGCAGAGGCTAATGCAGCACTCTATGTGCAGGATGGAGTTTGGGGATAGATGATGCAGCTGGAGCCCATAAAAACCCAGCAATCCTCACACAAATTTGTGGAGGGGGAGAGAAAGACAACGAAGGATGAAGGCCAAAAACAACACCCGAAATCCAACAGGAGGATTGGGGATTACCTCTAGCCCTGGCATCCTGCAATGAGTGTGGAGTTCATGCTGCTTCAACGAGGTACGCCGCCATGACATGTAGGTCATGCGGGTCGCCAGACCCTTCTTCTTGGCGAAAGCGGCTGTGACGGACCCAGTGGTGCCGACGCCCTTCTTCTTCGTCGCAGCAGTGGTAGCAGCAGATCCAGCATCAGTGCCTCCCTTCTTCTTCCCCATACTATGGTGGAGGAGAGATCGGGGAAATAACTAGGAAATGCCTTGAGTATGTCCATTGCAGAGGGAGCAATGGGCACAAAACAGCAAAGGGGAATGGCAATGGCAATGGTGTGCGCAGAAGGAAGAAGAACAAGTGAAAAAATTACAGCACCCAAAACCCTACTTAAGCACCGAGGGATACCATCCAATGGCTCACAGAACTTTACATCTATGCATGGAGCACATCAATGAAGACATGTGGCAAGGGTAATACCAAACCATCGCTACACATTCTCCAGTACACGCGGGAATCAAGGAGACACAGTTCAAACAAATATTACACATGACTGGTTAAATCCTAGTCAGGTTTTGGGGCTCACCGGCAACACGTCCCATCAGCACCTCTTATGCAGCCAACCGACCTCACTCGATCATCAGCACTGATGTCATCAAAAGATTCACTCCAACGGAGATTTTATTCGACTGATTTTGTCCTTGCTTGACTCTGCGAGTCGACCAAGCACTCGGGGGCTACTCCTAACAAGAATGCTGGCCACGCACCCGAACATTATAGAAAGGGCATACAGTGCTAGGATAAATGTACAACATTTATATATCACCCCTCTTTCAAATCAATGATTCGACTGTGGATTCGGGGGCTACTCCCATAGGGAGCGCTGAAAGCACAATCATCAATGATAAAAATGATAGCAGTCGACACATTTTCAAAATTCCCCACTCGAGTCTACGGGTTATACTCCCATAGGAAGCACTGGTCGCACACCCTATGAAACGAAAAAAGTATTTGTACAAAGAAAAAAGCATTGACTGCATCCGCACCATGAGCATTCGAAAGATTCGGCGACTTTGCCTCATAATCACTGAACATACCGTACAAAGAGACAACGTCTGCTGGGTTAACAACGTGAAGGTAAGACTTTCGGGTCACCTCCATAGTGAATAAACTTTCGGATGCCGTGTTAACAACGTGAAGGTAAGACCTGCAAAAGGTCTGGCAACGCACCTGATGCGCTCTACCAACAATAATTCGTGCCTACAAGCATGATGAAAAGGCCTTGACGGACGAGTCAAGTGCCCACACCTAAATAGTGGAATTCAACTCTATAAGGTCTCCGCGGCAGGAGTAAAATTACGCCAGCATTATTCCAAATTCGTGTTCGGGATTCAAGTTTGAGTAGATAGCATTGTTTTTCCCGAAGGCAGTTAACTGATACTGATCTGTCGGATGAGTCAGACACGCATATCGACAATCCCTATACACAAACTGCGGCACCCGAAAGAACTTCGGATGAGCCTATATCCCATGCACTTGAAAGACTTATAGTCTCCACCTGAATCTACGATTCGGCTGGACACTTGAGGGCTACTGACATGGGTATACCTTACATGTACTTGAGATTAGCCTATACGGTCTAGCCCAAGAAGGAGTCCACGGTGCGAACAAAGCCCAGCAAGGATTCCGGTGGCCCATAGGAGTTCTACTTCTTGAAGGACACGACAAAGTATAGATAGAAAATTAAAGGGAAAACCCTAATCTGTAACCGACTTGGCCTGCTATCCTGAGACCTAGCCTCCCTATATAAAGGCTAGGAGGGGGCAGCGAGGAGGACAATCCACACACCCCCGCATATACCTCGCCAGATTGCATCTACGCACCATTGTAACTTTTGACTCCCTCGTAATCAAGAGCAGACAAGCAGGAGTAGGGTCCTCTACAAGGCCTAAACCTGGGTAAAACCTCATGTCACCTATTTCCTTGTTTGCTTGCCGATCGATGCCTCTAGCGCTCCTCACTTCCTCGAACCTAAATCAATCAACGATGGGCATTAATGAGTTAACCCCTCGTTAGGAGGAGACCAGTGAGGTGTTGATCCCCTCCACCGTCCGCTTGGATTCGGGGATTGACAAATTCTGCTTGTAGCTTGCCTCAAATTGGAATGAGTGGGGGATGACCAAAGCGTGGCCTGGCTCTGTAGATCCGGTGAGTCTTTCCGGTTCCATGCAGCCCTTCTTCTACCACACTGTCCTCATGGGCCTGGTTCCCCCGTTTTCTCCCTTCTTCATGGCGGTCCTAGAGCACTATCAGATTTCCGCCTTGCATATCCATACCAATTCCGTCACTATCCTATCCAACTTCACCTGTTGGTTCAAGATGTTTGCCGGGGGTGAAATCCTCTGTGGCGTTGCTGCGGCGTATGTATGCCCTTCTCCTCACCTCCACCTTTCACAGCGTGGGCTACATTTCCTTTGTGAAGGAAGGAGCCTTTGGGTTCCCGATGGGCTGGTCGAAGCGGGTGGACGACTTTCAAAAGCGCTAGTTCTTCATGGACATTGTGCAAGATGACCCGTGGCTCCAGCTTCCCACCGCGCTGGCCGAAAAGGTCAGCAATCTGTGTCCATGGCTAAACTGGAGGGGGACAAGGTTGGTGCCTTGGACGCTTGCGTTGAGCAACCCAATGCCTTGGGCCTGACTGGGCCCTTGGTGTCCATGGAGTTCCTCCGCCGCCACATCACCACATTGCAGAGGCACCGCAAGGACCTATGGGACCTGGATGGGGAGGACCACCTGTCCTTGGGGGACGGCATCACCGACTACTCCGCTGTGGCGAGGTTCCTCCATGAGCTCCTTGATACCTCCACAATGTCGGAACTTCCTGCAGGGGTTCTCCCTCTTTGCCTCGACCCTCGGAAAGCCGACAACTGGACACGAGGGGAAGCGGCAGAATCCCCTGGGCCCGACATCTCCCATCCCTGACAAAGGAGGCCAGCCCGTCGCTTCTAGAGAGACCAAGAAGGCCAAAAGCAGGGCCAGCGAGTCTAGTCCTCAAGAGGCATCTAGCCGGAGACGTGCCTAGTCGCCCACCCTCGAGGGTGCTGGTAGGGAGGTCACTTCGCCTTGTGAGACTAGTGCAAGTGGGAGTAGCGCCTCAGGGCTAGCCAAGGCCTTCATGCCACCCAGTGCGAGGCGAGGGAGTTGGGGCTCTTAGCTCCTGTCTACCGGCGCCTCCAAGTAAAGCTCTATTAACTCTAGGGAGAAGTCCTGCCTCTCCTGATTGCATGCTTTCCTGACCGTACCATCGTGTGGCTTGTAGTGGCGACCCCCCGGAACGGGCAGGTGAAACAGACCTCCTCGTAGTAGGCCTGCCCGGCGGCTCGCGGTAGCGCCCTCCTGGCCCGCTCCGCGGACGAGTATGCCCCGTTGAAGGCCCCCAAGGCGAGGGGAGTCGTCGTGCCCATTTGAAGTGGGGCAGGCGGATCCTCGAATCCGAGCAGCCCCTAGACTCCATCGCCCTCTTGGAGGGAGACACCCGGGGTGCTACCCCTATGGTCGCTGTTGCCGTCCCTCAGGTATCCCAAGAGGGGTGGCACCCACTGTTGCGGTTGGGGCCATTTACCCACGATAGGCCGTCCTGGTGACCTATTTAGTTAAGGGCTCGGCTCAGGGAGGAGCATGCATGCTGGCCTTAGTGCCCACCACTCCATCTGGCTCTAGCCCTCGGCGCTCTCGCCGCACCTGGACCGCCTCTGAGGCCGGTCATGCTGAGTCCCAAGCACTAGTCTTGTCCATGCCGGAGCTCCTAGGCTTTGACCGGTTTTAACTCCTCCGGAGGCTCATCTCTGGAGTTCGAGTGGAACTAGACCAGTTCCTAGCGGACGCCACGAGCGCTGGACCAGGACCGGCTCAACGAGGCCCAGCAGACGGCGGCAGGAGAGCAAGAGAAGGCCAGCCTGTCCATGGAGGCGGCGCTTCAGGAGGCCTCGGCGCGTGAAATGAAAGTTATCGCTGATGCATAGGCATGTTCTTCTTCTCAGGAGCAAGCGTTGGCCATACATGAAGGATCCTTTTCTTCATGGGAGGCAGTCATAGCTAAGTCCTAACTCGAGCTCGTCAGCCAGCTCGGCGAGGCCAACACAAAGTTAGAGGAGGTCCGAGGCTCCCTGATCAAGGATCAAGTGGAAAGTTCTCAACTGTGCCAAGCCCTGGAGGATGCGGGGAAATTCCACAACGCCTTGCTTCGTGAGATTGAGCACCTCAAGAGCGAGGTAGTAGCCTTGAAGAAAGATGTTGCCGCCGCTGCGAGGGTCCACGAGGAGAGTGACCGGTCAGCCTACCAGGCGCTGGAGGCCTGATGACCCACAAGTATAGGGGGTGTATCGCAGTATTTTCGATAAGTAAGACTGTCACACCCAATGAGGAGCAGAAGTTGCTGGCTAGTGGTATGGATCAGGAATTCTCTGCAAATACTTAGCAAATGGATATTTAGGGGTTTTTGATATAGCAAGTAAACAAAGTACGAGTAAATAAAGGACAATAGGAATAAATGCAGCAAGTGGCCCAATCCTTTATGCAGCAAAGGACAAGCCGGTTGTATTACTTAAGACGACCAAACGTTCTCGAGGACACATGGGAAGACTGTCAAGTGCTTTCGCTTCATATAGTTGATTAATCTTCTCTAGCTTGCTAAGTGTTGTGTGGGTGAACCTGTGCTAATGTACCGCCCCATCCAAGACTAATACATACTTGTGATTATACCCCTTGCAAAAATCCGTAAGTACAAGAAAGTAATTAAGGTAGAAACCTAACCACAGCTTTAAACTCTAAGACCCTTACGTCCCTTGTGCAATGGTTTTCTAACTAGGTTTCAGGTTTCTGTCACTCCGGCAACCCCTACGATTAGTAGCCAAATACACGATGCATTCCCCTAGGCCCATATAGGTGAAGTGTTATGTAGTCGACATTCACATGACACCACTAGAATAGGTACACCACAACTTAAATAACAATCTATTGAATCTTTCTCAATGCAACTCCACTACTAACAACAAGACTTCTCCCATGTCCTCAAGAACAAAACGAACTACTCACAAGACATCATATGGATAATGATCAGAGATGGAATAATGATGTATAACAATCTGAACATAAACAATAATTCAATGGTTCACTCAATAGCATAAACTACAAGGAGTAATCAACACCGGGAAAGTTTCCCCTATGAACTATAGCAAGATTCAACGCAATTGTTACAGCAATATGGAGATGGTGATGAGGGTGCTGATGGTGATGATGATGGTGATGGTGATGATGATAATCCTGATGAGGTCCAGCTTGATGGTGGTGTTGATGGCGACAATCTCCCCTCTCCGACAAGGAATTCCCCCTACAGAAATTTGTTTGCCGGAGAGATCATTCTCTCTCGGTGTTTTCCGCCCCGCAGAGGCGGCGGAATCTTTCTGTGGTTGCTCCCCGAGTCTTAGGGTTTCAGGAGGATGATATACGCCAGAGGGGAGAAGCTGGAGTGGGCCAGTGCAGCCACACCACCTACAGGCACAGCCTAGGGTTGCCCGCGCCATGGGGTGGTGTGGGCCCCCTGTGGCCCATCTCCACTCCATCTTCTGGCATCCTTAGTCTTCTGGAAAATAGGATTTTCCGTATATTTTCCCAGATTTTCTGATCTTCGCGAATTTTGCCTCCAAGCAGCACCTTTTCCATCAGAATGCTGACTACAGCGGTCCATGCTCCAAAAGTCATCAACCATGCAAAAATAGATGAAATAACATAAGTATCACCTCTCAATATGAAATATATCAATGAATAATTGTGAATTAAGACATAGAATAGTGATGCAAAATGGACGTATCAACTCCCCCCCAAGCTTAGACTTCGCTTGTCCCGAAGCGAGACTGAGCTCAATAAACATGGCCTCAAATTTATGGAGTGAAGAGTCGATAAGAGAATACGGACAAGAAGCATCACATTCATCAAATACATAGATCATAATAGAAGAAAACTCACTATTATATAAATCAACTTGTAATAAGTAAAGAAAACACAATAAAGATACATAAAGTGAATCATAATCGGTAATGGAAAACTTAGCTCTTGGTCGAAGAATAGTTGATAATTTGCTGAAGTTCACAAATAGCAGGTTTTTCAATGAAAGCTTTCAAAGTAGTAAACATCAAGATATGAGCAATGTGCAAAACAAGGAACATAAGACATGATTGCATAAATCATCATAGGAATGAATGAAACACAACAACTCAAAATACTTGCTGAGGTAGAAGGGAATAGGTTTACTGACTCAACTACAAAGTAAAAGAAAGGGCCCTTTGCAGAGGGAAGCAGGGATTGCAAGTCTCATAAAGAGCTCCCAAAAATTATGATACTTACTAGCTTTCAGCTCTCATTGCCCCTATCATAGGCATCTTTAGGTGATTAAGGTTAAAGTGATAAAAAATGAGGATATGCATTCACAAGTTGTAAGTTGAGAATCTCATGTCCCTTGAATACGAGGGCCGCTCCTCATGCTACTCAAGTTTATTCACCAGTAAGTTCTTGTCATCGTAAGCATATGTGTATCATAGAGAACCGCCAACGGGGGTACCCCTTGCCTGATGATACGGAAGAATCCCCATATCAAAATGACAAGGCAAGCAGACAACAAGCATCTCAGCAATCTTCTTACTTACCATGGGAATATGGTGCTTTTTTCTCTCTTTGCTCTTTTCAGAATATCTTTTTTTTCTTTTTCTCTTTTTTCTCAATATCGGACTCTTTTTTTTATAAGAAGAATGCTTCATAGATACTCGTTATGGTTACGCTGTAGGTTTCCACCATGTCAGCATGGATTAGACCAGCGGCCCCTGCATTTCTCTAACACATATGGATAACTCCATGGACTTACAAGCTCCCTTTCA
The DNA here is from genome assembly GCA_910589775.1 of Avena eriantha. Lineage (NCBI taxonomy): Eukaryota > Viridiplantae > Streptophyta > Magnoliopsida > Poales > Poaceae > Avena > Avena eriantha. The sequence goes on from OU342746.1 coordinate 17,860,256, forward strand.
TTTCACACCGACGACATCCATAGACAAAGAACATGATATCAACTTGGTACAAAGTACCAGTGCAACGTTGAAAGCGTTCCCCATGATAGCATGGTTCTGCTAATTCACAACTTACAAAGCGAAAGCATATATGCAACATAGGTGAGCACAATGGTTCAAGTTTATTAAGTGCAAGAAAGTAAAGTGTGCCATCAAGTTCGTGAGAGCTTTAATCACTAATTTTCACATAACAAATTTAATTTGGGAGGTAGATAAAACAAGAATTTACTTGGAATAGCAATAATGCTACTAGGTAGGTATGGTGGACACAAATGGCAAAGGTTTTGGTTTTAAGAAGGTGGATGCACGAGAAGAATTCTCTCTCAGTACAGGTTTTTGGCTAGAAAGGCTAGGTAGCAAGTATAAGAGTTGAAGGAAACAACTAAACATACAAACAATAAAGATAAACATGCAATCTTCCTCGGAAACACAAAAGATCTTAACTAGAGAATACTAAACTTATGAGAAAATCAAGAAAGAAAGATGATGAAATTATTTTTCTTTAAATGTACTTTTATCTTTTCTTTCAAAAATAGTGTGCTACTGACCAAGCCAGGTTTGCCAAAACGAACTAAATTAACTCAATGATCCCAAAGTGATACCAATACTAACAACAAGATCAATCATATAACCACGAATTGAAAACTAATATAAGCTATGCAAAAGAGTGAATGATAGAACTTCTCATTAATATTCCATAACAGAAACTCACACCAAGGGATACATATCTAACGAGAGAGGGGACACTTCCATAATTCAAACCATACTACATAATAATTCCTCTATTCATGATATGACTCTACTAAAAAGGTAAAAATATAGAAGATAGTGATATGATACCGCGGCACTCCCCCAAGCTTGGAACAAACCAAGGGGATGCCAAACCTGATGACGAATTACTCCTTCGGTGGTGGTGGTATCCTCTCGATGTGCTCTCTAATCAGCTTCCCCAAGTCCTCAATCTCGAAGGTGAGATTACGAATCAGCTGTGAGTTTTGCTCAATGTGGCTCAAGATCACGTCGTGTTGAGAATTCCAGCTATTGCTATTCTTTCCCTACTCTTCATCCTTGAAGTCTTCTTTTCCTACATGGCTAGAACAAGGCAAATCCCAATTGGAGGGTAATTTCCCTTTGGGCATATTCTGGTATTGATGCTCATGGATAAGGGTATGGAAAGGATTCTTGGTGCGTGGAGGAAGTGACCAGGGATCTGAATAGTGATGAGGAGGCTTCCCTCCAATGGCTGGATTTGCCACCACTCCAATGCTTGCAATGGTAGTGCCGGTATGCGGATGTTGGCCTTGCTCCTCTTCACATTCACTCTTGATCTCCTTCTCCTTCCTGGGGTCTTGGAGGTCTTCCTCCATAGGCTCCTTCCCTTTATCCTTGGCGGACACCATTGTGCTTCTAAGCTTTCAAAGAGTATGTCCTGAAAGAAACAGATCGAAGCAAAAACACGACGAAAACACGATATACGGACCTCGGGGGATCCGAGGGGTTATATATTACGAAGTTTCATATCAAAAGGAAGGTACTAGCAGAAAACGAGTCGGGGGCGGAGTCCAGGGTGGACTCACCACCTGGTGGCGCGACCAGGGGTGGCCCCGCGCCACAGGGTGGTGTGAGCCACCCTGGCTCCGTTTCCGTCCCTTTTTCGCTTCGTAGTTTCCCTTATTGACTGAAAAATGCAAAAATATAGTTGGATAGTATTTTCGCGGAACTTTTCTTACCAGAATTGTTACCTATTTGAAAACAGACTCTACAGGTCTCTGAATTTGGTCCTCGATGAATTTCTCTGGAGTTATAACTTGAAAGGCATCAACATCTTAATTGTAAGTATCTCCAGCAATATAGTGTTTGAGTCGCTGTCCATTCACTACTTGTGTAGTATTATCTTTTAGAGAAGAAATTTTTATTGCTCCTGAACGGTATACTTCTTCAATGATGAAAGGTCCTTCCCATTTTGATAGTAGCTTACCTGCAAAAAATCTGAGACGAGACCTATACAATAGAACGTTCTCACCAACATGAAATTCTCTCTTAAGTATTCGCTTGTCATGCCAACTTTTAACTTTTTCCTTAAAGAGCCTAGCATTCTCATAGGCTTCACTCCTCCATTCATCTAAGGAACTTAAGTCAAATAATCTTTTCTCACCAGCGAGCTTACAATCTCTATTAAGTTCTTTCACTGCCCAGTAAGCTTTGTGTTCTAATTCTAAGGGTAGGTGGAAAGCTTTCCCATAAACCATTTTATAAGGAGACATTCCCATAGGATTTTTGTAAGCAGTTCTATGAGCCCATAAAGCATCATTCAACTTCTTAGCCCAGTTTTTTCTAAACCTATTGACAGTCTTTTGCAAGATAGATTTAATTTCTCTATTTGATAGCTCTACTTGCCCGCTAGTTTGGGGGTGATAAGCTGAAGCAATTCTATGATTAACATCATATTTAGCAAGGGTCTTCCTAAAACCACCATGAATGAAATGAGAACCCCCATCAGTCATAAGATACCTAGGCACTCCAAACCTAGGAAAAATAACATCCTTAAGCATTTTTAGAGAGGTTTCCCCGTCAGCACTTTTTGTAGGAATGGCTTCTACCCACTTAGTAACATAATCAATGGCAACAAGAATATGAGTGTAGCCTTTCGAGGGAGGGAAAGGACCCATAAAGTCAAATCCCCAACAATCAAAAGGTTCAATAACTAAAAGAGTATTTCATAGGCATTTCATTGTGTCTAGAAATATTACCAAAACGCTGACATTCATCGCAAGATAAAACAAATTTTCTTGCATCTTTAAAAAGGGTAGGCCAGTAGAAACCTGATTGTAGTACCTTTTGTGCAGTTCTATCTCCTGCATGATGTCCTCCATAGGCACTACCATGACATTTATGCAATATCTCCTTTTGTTCATATTCTGGAACACATCTTCGCATAATACCATCCACTCCTTCTTTGTATATGTGTGGGTCATCCCAAAAATAATGCCTCAAATCATAGAAGAACTTTCTTCTTTGCTGAGCTATAAAAGTTGGAGGCAAATACTTGGAGACAATAAAGTTACCATAATCAGCATACCAAGGGCTTCCTCGCGAGCTCACCTCTACTGCAGCTAACTGTTCATTTGGGAAACTATCATTAACAGGCATAGGGTCAAAAGAGATGTTTTCCAAACGAGATCAATTATCAGCTACACGGTTTTCAGCACCCTTCCTATCTACTATATGTAGATCAAACTCTTGTAAAAGCAGTACCCATCTAATAAGCCTAGGCTTAGCATCCTTCTTCGTCATAAGATATTTAATAGCAGCATGATCAGTATGAATGGTTACTTTTGAGTCCACAATATAGGGCCTAAACTTATCACAGGCAAAAACAACAACTAGAAATTCCTGTTCAGTAGTGGCATAATTCCTTTGAGCAGCGTCTAGAGTCTTACTAGCATAATGGATAACGTTTAATGTTTTATCAATACGTTGCCCAAGGACAGCCCCTACATCAAAATCACTAGCATCACACATTATTTCAAAGGGTAAACTCCAATCAGGTGGTTGAACAATAGGGGTTGTAGTTAAAGCCTTCTTAAGAGTTTCAAAAGCTTCCCTACAATCATCATCCAAAACAAATGGTACATCTTTTTTAAGAATATTAGTGAGAGGTTTTGATATCCTAGAGAAGTCTTTAATAAACCTCCTATAGAAACCAGCAAGACCAAGGATACTACGAATACCTTTGATGTCTCTTGGACATGGCATCTTCTCAATTGCCTCAACCTTAGCTCTATCAACTTCTATGCCTCTTTCATAAACTTTATGCCCAAGAACAATCTCTTCATTAACCATGAAGTGGCATTTCTCCCAATTAAGAACAAGATTAGTTTCTTCACATCTCTGCAAAACTTTATCAAGGTTGTGCAGACAATTATCAAAAGAAGTTCCATAGACAAAAAAGTCATCCATGAACACTTCCACAATCTCCTCACAAAAACCGTGAAAGATAGTAGACATGCACCTTTGGAAAGTAGCAGGAGCATTACATAAGCCAAAAGGCATACGTCTATAAGCATCAGTTCCATACGGGCAAGTAAAAGTAGTTTTTTCTTGATCTTGTTGTTTAACAGCAATTTGAGAGAAACCAGAATAACCATCAAGAAAACAAAAATGGGTCTTTTTAGACAACCTTTCCAACATTTGATCAATAAAAGGAAGTGGGTAGTGATCTTTCTTAGTAACTTTATTGACTTTCCTAAAATCGATGCACATCCTATAGCCTACCACTATTCTTTGAGGAATAAGCTCATCATTATCATTAGGGACAACGGCAATACCTCCCTTTTTAGGAACACAATGAACATGACTAACCCATTCACTATCAGCAATAGGTTAAATAATACCAGCATCAAGGAGTTTCAATACCTCATTCATTACCACTTCCTTCATCCTAGGATTTAAACGTCGTTGGTGCTCCACTACTAGCTTCGCATCTGGTTCTATGTTGATAGAATGCTGACATATAGTAGGTGAAATCCCTTTTAAATCATCCAGAGTATAGCCCATAGCTCCTCGATGTTTCCTCAAAACTTCCAATAACCTTTCTTCTTCCTTCCCTGAAAGTTTAGCGCTACCAATAACAGGATATATCTTTTTATCATCAATATAAGCATATTTAAGATCATCAGGGAGAGGTTTTAGATCGAAAACCAGATCCTTTTTAGGTGGCATCGTGGTACCCAAGTCTTCTACAGGCAAGTCGTGCTTAAGCATCACAGGTTGATCACGGAGAATCCTGTCAATCTCATTCCTTTCTTCCATGAAGATTTCACTTTCATGATCTTCCATAAATTGCTGCAAAGCATTGTTAGGAGCAAGAGAAATAGAACCAAGTTGTTCAACCCTAAAATCCTCATTACGGGTTTCCTCTTCGCAAGGTTCTTTAGCAAATTTCAAAAAATTAAACTCATAAGATTCCCCATCAAACTTAGTCAAGATTTTCTCCCTCTTGCAATCAATAATAGCTCCACAAGTACTCAAGAAGGGTCTACATAAAATGATAGGGTAGGTTTTACTAGCAGTCGAACCAAGTACTAGAAAATCAGCAGGGTACTTAGTCTTACCACAAAGAACTTCCACGTCTCGTACAATACCAATTGGAGAGATGGTCTCTCTATTAGCAAGGTGAATAACCACATCAATCTCTTCCAACTCGCAAGGACTGATTTCATGCATAATTTCTCTGTAAAGCTCATAAAGAATAGCACTTAACTTACACCAATATCACATAAACCATAATAGCAATGATCACCAATTCTAACAGAAAGCACAGGAACACTAGCCTTTTTAGTTCTATTGGGATGTGAAACAATATTAGAAGCATCCTCACAAAATACTATGTGCCCATCTTCTACGCTTTTAGTGACAAGGTCTTTCACAATTGCTACCACAGGTTTAATGTTTATTTGTTCATCAGGTTTTACAGTTATTTTTTCACTTTTGGTGATTACATTATTTATCATAGGATGGTCCTTTACCTTTTCTGGGAAGGGAATCTTCTTGATATAAGGTTCGGGTAAGATGGGGTCAATAATGCAATACTCAGCACTTCCAATAGGAGCATAGTCAACAATATCTTTGTAAGGTGCATGGTATTTGTTCCATCCCATTTTTGGAATTTCGATATAGGAAGAAAAACTCTAAAGCAATTCGTAACAACTTGTAAATCAAGACTATAAATATTACTAATATTTTAAAAGTCATCAGTTCCCATAAAAGATTCAATGCATTCATAATCATGATTTATACCTGACTTTCTACCTTTGTCATTCTCCCAAGCTTCAGCTTTGTCTTGAATACGGTCCAGAAGATCCCATTTAGCTTCTTCTTCCATACGAGTGAATGATCCAGCACAAGAAGCATTCAATAAATCTTTGTCATGTAGAGGGAGCCTTGCATAAAAGTTGTTAATAATAATATTGTTGGGGAGCTCATAAATGGGACATTTGAGCATTAGTAACTTCAATCTCCCCCAAGCTTGAGCTGTACTCTCTCCATCAAGAGGCCAAAAGTTGTATATTTGATTCCGATCTTTATGAATCTCACTAGGAGGATAAAACTTTGAATAAAAGAGAGGCACTATTTCCTCCCATTCCAGAGCTTGACCATTCTTCAGCAGCTTATACCATTCCTCAGCTCTTCCTTTCAGTGATAATGAGAATAACTTCTTCTTAACTTGATATGTAGTAATACCTGCACACTTGAACAACCCGCATAATTCGTGTATAAAGAGCAAATGATCACTGGGATGGACAGTTCGATCCCCAACATAGTAGTTATCCATAACACGATCAATAATTCTTGTAGGTATTTTGAAAACATCATTCTCAGCAGGTGGTGGCTTATCTACTACCTTGGCAGTGGTAGTAGCATTACCAAATAAGAAACTCAGCGAATTATCCATAACGAAAATAAAGTAACTAGCGGAAGTAAACAATACTTAGAGTAGAAGTTTCCTTTACCAGTTGCACTCTCCAATAGCGCTTCACTCCCTGGCAACGGCGCCAAAAAATAGTCTTGATGACCCACAAGTATAGGGGGTGTATCGCAGTATTTTCGATAAGAGTGTCGAACCCAACGAGGAGCAGAATGTGCTGGCTAGTGGTATGGATCCGGAATTCTCTGCAAATACTTAGGAAACGGATTTTTAGGGGTTTTTGATATAGCAAGTAAACAAAGTACGAGTAAATAAAAGACAGTAGGAATAAATGCAGCAAGTGGCCCAATCCTTTATGCAGCACAGGACAAGCCGGTTGTATTACTTAAGATTACCAAACGTTCTCGAGGACACATGGGAAGACTGTCAAGTGCTTTCGCTTCATATAGTTGATTAATCTTCTCTAGCTTGCTAAGTGTTGGTGGGTGAACCTGTGCTAATGTACCGCCCCATCCAAGACTAATACATACTTGTGATTATACCCCTTGCAAACATCTGTAAGTACAAGAAAGTAATTCATGTAGAAACCTAACCACAGCTTTAAACTCTAAGACCCTTACGTCCCTTGTGCAATGGTTTCCTAACGGGGGTTCAGGTTTCTGTCACTCCGGCAACCCCTACGATTAGTAGACAAATACACAATGCATTCCCCTAGGCCCATATAGGTGAAGTCTCATGTAGTCGACGTTCACATGACACCACTAGAACAAGTACACCACAACTTAGATAACAATCTATTGAATCTTTCTCAACGCAACTCCACTACTAACAACAAGACTTCTCCCATGTCCTCAAGAACAAAACGAACTAGTCACAACACATCATATGGATCATGATCAGAGATGGAATAATGATGTATAACAATCTGAACATAAACGATAATTCAATGGTTCACTCAATAGGATCAACTACAAGGAGTAATCAACACCGGGAAAGTTTCCCCTATGAACTATAGTAAGATTCAACGCAATTCTTACAGCAATATGGAGATGGTGATGAGTGTGTTGATGGTGGTGATGATGATGATGATGATCCCAATGAGGTCCAGCTTGATGGTGGTGTTGATGGCGACGATCTCCCCTCTGCAGGAAGGAATTCCCCCGACAGAAATCTGTCTGTCGGAGAGATCTTTCTCTCTCGGTGTTTTCCGCCCTACAGAGGAGACGGAATCTTTCAGTTGTTGCTCCCCGAGTCTTAGGGTTTCGGGAGGATGATATACGCCAGAGGGGAGAAACTGGAGTGGGCCAGGGCGGCCACACCACCTCCAGGCGCGGCCAAGGGCTGCCCGCGCCATGGGGTGGTGTGGGCCCCCTATGGCCCATCTCCACTCCATCTTCTGACATCCTTAGTCTTCTGGAAAAATAAGATTTTCCGTATATTTTCCCGTATTTTCTAATCTTCGCAAATTTTGCCTCCAAACAACACCTTTTCCATCAGAATCCTGATTGCAGCGGTCCATGCTCCAAAAGTCATCAACCATGCAAAAATAGATGAAATAACATAAGTATCACCTCTCAATATGAAATATATCAATGAATAATAGTGAATTAAGACATAGAATAGTGATGCAAAATGGACGTATCAAGGCCCGGATGAAGTCGTTCTCCGTCCTCGTTGAGCAAGGCTCAGCCATTCTCCCTACCCTCAGCATCGAGGGCTTCCATGTTCCCGACCTGTCCACTGGTCGCTGTAACATCCCAAATCTTTAATCAAGGTTATTCAGATCCAAATCACCCAATTTAGGGTTAACAACAACTTTCTATCATTAAAATAGTTAAGAATGCATATGTGTGTTACATTAATATAGAATTGTTTTGAATTACCATGTTTGTTTGTTCTAATGGTTATAAAATGATTCAAAGATGAATTCCACATCATCTAGATCATTCCCAAGCAAAATCCAAAGAAAAATAAATCAATTGTAATTAATAAAGGCAAATGGTCACTTTTTCCATTTCAATCCACTAGGTCACTTTAGGTGTTCCTAGAACTCAAATTCCAACAGAAACTTTTCTAACTCTTTGCACCCCTTGCTAGTACAAGTAAAGATCTACCAAGGACCACTTTGTGATCTTACAAAAACATTTAAACACTAAATTTAAATGGCATTTTAAAATGGAATCAAGTGTATGTGCATAGATCCCACTTTTTCAAAAACCATTGAAATGAGTTCCCCTTGAAAATCCCAAGCAACCATAGATGCTTAAGCATATAACTAACACATCCACCAAAAATCATTTCAAAAGTCAAATAAAAGTTTCATGCGGCAATTTTGTCGAATAGTTGGCAGGCAAATAAAATCTGCCTAACTAACACTATTTGTGATCAAAGCATTGTCGAGCCATTTGGTTTAATTCTTGTCCCCTGGTCTCCCCTAGATCTAACCAAGCCAGCACAGAGCTACCATTTAGCCTAGAGCAGCAGTGCCGCGCCACCCCGACACCATGATCACTGGCCGACCATGCCCATGTTGCAGGAGCATGCTCAGCCCTCTTCTATCGCTCCAGGGAGGTAGGCGTGATAGCACCGCCGCCCTTGGTCCCTTCCCCGTTCCTTGCCAGCCCCTAGACCACCTCACATCACCCGCGCACCGAGCCTCTGCACCATGCCCGGAGCACGCCAGAGCACCATCCCCGACAGGCTCGCACAAGCCGCGCCTTGCCCTCAGCTCGCGTGCGCCGCTCCGCCATAACCCCAGCACACCCCCAGACACACCCATTTCCCGCCGCGCGACCAGCAGCTGCCATGGACCGCGTCGAGCACCACCTCAGCCACGTAGAGCCCAGCCTTTCCTGACCATTTTCCACCACCCCTAGCATCGCCTTTACATCATAGCTGACCGCCAGTAGGCAAGCCACCGTCCGCCTACACCGCCCATGCCTCTAGCGGTCTGTACCATCGTCACCACGAGCTCACCGTCGCCCTCACGGTCTCCTCGTCGAGCCTATGAGGAGCCCTTCCCAGCACTAATTCGCCACACTCCAACACTGCCCTCTCACCACTGACCATTCCCTACCTCTCGCCGGAGCCGCTCGAGCAGCAGTTCGCCGGAATTGCACCGGAGTTCACCGTATCAGAGAAGAAGGGGCCCGTCAATTTTTTCCACCCCAGGAGCCGCCGCGACCTTGCTTGAGGCCGTCGTCGTCTCCTCGTTTGATCTCCCCCATCGCCACACTAGCTGGAGCCCTAGTAAGCCCACATTGCACCCCTACCGAGCCGCTAGGGTTCCGTCTCGTCGACGATCAGTTCGTCGTCGACGATGAAGCACCACCGTCGATCTAGGTTCTAATCACACGGTCCACATCACCCCGTACCGCTTCGCTTTAAGTTGTGCCACTGACATGTGGACCCCCCTATCACTTGCCTGACGCGCCGCAGAGTGTTACTGGGACAGCCCATTAGTGTTCCCGCGCTGCCCTAGATTTCAAATTTAGAATTTTCTATTTTAACTAAATCTCATTTCTGTCGACTAGTTTGAAAATCAATTTAGGGAGTTCTACTCCATCAAAATTAATGATTCCGATTTTGTCGGAAAGATAATGAAAATATCTATCCAAGCCCATTGGATTTAAATCAATTAGAGTTAGAGATCTCAATTAGCAAAAATAACAAGACAGATACTTTTCCACATTCAAACATTTTTCAAAAATCAACCATAATAGATTTTCAGTTGTTTCCTACTCTGAAAAATCACATTTGAATATACCTATCTGAATATATAATAATATTTAGGTTTGCATGAAGTGACTTTGGACTAATACCAAAATAATGCTATATAGGCATTTCTAGTCAGTTTAAATCATTAAAATGATAAACTTAAACTTATTGAAATATGATCAAACATTTAAATCACATTACCATGTATTGGAATATGTGCTGATGACATGTGTCCACATGATCCCATATTTTAATGGGAGAATATTAAATCTTTGTTATTTTCAATGAGTAGAAATTACTTTTCTCAAATAAAATAAATGAAACTAGTTCATGAAATATTGTGATGAATGTGATGATACTAGATCATCAAGGTTGTGCATTAGTGTACTAAATAGACTAGTTAAGTATTGTTTGGTGATTGTGTATTCCGTATGTATTTATAGACGATAGTACCAACCAAGTCTATGGAGAGGAGGAATTCTACCCCGAGGAAGAAGAGGGGAATTTCAACCACTGCACCAACCAAGGCAAGCCATCATTAACAATGCAAGCTAACCCTTGCAAGCTAGAATTATACAATATGACCTAAGCAAGATGCAATAGGCATGCTTGGTTATACATTTTGATTTATACCTACCCCAAGTTTTATTTACAAGCTTTACTTTCTTTTACTTTACTAAAGTTCTTTACTTTGTTTATAAATAGCATAAAGAGTATAAAACTTGTCCTATCTAGTTAGACTTAGAAGTCATTCTATGGCATGAGATTGCGATTAGCATCCCACCTTAGTGAACACTCTTAACTTAGTGTTTAGAGCTAATTTAAAAACTTGATAACTTTAGATGGGAATACTTGGTGAAAATGACTTATGAAAACCTTGGAATGATGAGTCATTCTATTGAAATGTTTTGACATGTGTTGAGAAACACAAATGGTTTATGATGATGAAAATGTTGAGGCATGAGCCTTAGCCCTTTATATAAACGGATGGTTGGGTTTGGATGTGATACCATTCCAATTTTACCATACAACCACAATACCTGAATTGGGTAAGGCTTAGCCAGAAGTTTATGTGCATTAGTATGAGTTCCCTCACGGGAAAGGTTTGAGCTGAGGCTACCTCTCGATGTTGTCCACCTATGCAGTGCCCAGGATGGCAGATGGCCATGGCTGGGAGGCCAAGCTCATAGGAGATGTGCTTATACTAGGGTGTGTAAAGGAAAGGTTATGTTTGATTATCTACATACTAAGTATAATGATTCAGGGTTATCCTGACGGATGTATCGAATTTTGTGGTGAATGTTTACCACCTATGCAGAGTGTCAAACTATTCGAATAGCCGCGTCCGCGGTTATGGAAAGTTGGAGTGGCCATACTGTTTTGTTGTCAGATGTTTTGAAAATGACTTATGAAATGAACTGTGACATGACTTGACCACAACGGAGTTGTGACTATAAGAACTAAGTTCCCACTTAGGTGATTTTAGAACTTCATTTTATCTTTCTTTGTTTCTGAACTCAGCTTAGGTTTCAAACTAAACTTTTCAAATAAACTTAGAGTTAGCATTCCTACTAGAACTACTTTACTTGTTAGTGATAGTTCGCGAGTACTTAAAGAGTACTAATGGCTTTGTCCCTAGCTATTCTTGTGGCCATACTATGAGGAGGACTATCCGGAAGAAGGACAGCAGGACGCCTACAACAACTAGGATCATCTCCCATCGTCGGCATTGCCTGTGACCCTAAAGATGGACCCCATCGCTATGTTATTTATTCCGCTACTTGTTTGTATTAAGACTGGATCATGAGATCCTTTATTTGTGTAAGACCTTATTATGGTTTGTAATGGATGATGTAATGTGATATCCAATCTGTTATGTCTCGTAAAAATGGTAATCCTGTGATTGTGATGTATGGCATAACAGGCATCTGGGATTAAAAATCCGGGTGTTGACAAGTTGGTATCAGAGCCATCCTGACCATAGGAGACTGTAGCACCCCGGTAAAACCACTACTAGAAAATCGCTTGCTATTTATATTTTCTGCATCATCATGACCGCATGCTCATGTCATCATGCCACATTGCATTTGAGCATCGTCATGTCACAATACATGGTTTGCCTAAACCTATTTTCTAAAAGCCTAGATTTGTTTTCTAAATATCCCTATATTTATTTTAAATCAAAAACCCTGACCTCTTCGGATCTTTTATTTATCTAAAAACTATTTGCAAAAGTCTTTTGTATAAAATAAATAAATAAACAAAATAAAAACTATTTTGTCTGGGGACACAGTCCAGCCGGTCAGGCCAAAGGCCCAACCAGCCGAACCACCTACTACCCAGCCCAAAAGCCGCCTAGCCTCTAACCAAACCCTAGCCCTAACCTCCACCAAACTCACCAACCAGCCACCACATAGCCCCACCCAGCGGCCGCAGCGTGCAGCGTACCCACCACACACACGCATGATGCCCACGGTGCACCGTAGCGCCTCGCGCACGCTGCATCGCGCCTGGCCCCATAACCCTCCTTGCATTCTCCCGCTACTGAGTACCAACCCAGCACCTCAACACGGCACACAAGCCCTGTGGCCCCACCCCGGACCCACCACGACGAACGTGCCCTCCTCCTGCCGCTCATCCCGAGCCACCGCCGCCCTTCGTGCTCGCCTTCGGCCGCCGTGCCTGTGGCCCCGCTTCACCGGCCTCCCTCCGTGTCAGCCTCCTCTGGCGACCCGCCCCCTACCTCCTCGACCGTGCTTGTCCCCGATGGTGCCCCTTTCTTCGTCGTCGTTCCCTGTCCGGAGCGGAGTTCCTCCTATAGCGCCTCGGCCCATGCTCCTTTGGCCACCGCCGCTCATGGGCTCCTCGCCGCCTCCTGCTGGTCCTCTCCTTCCCGGTCATCGTCGGTGCTCGCCGCGTCCCCGAGGTTGCCATGCCTTGCCACCGCCGCGACCAAGCTCCACCACCCGTGCGGCTCCGTTGTCTCACCCTCTTCCTCGAGGCTCGCCGCCTCCCCTCCAGGTGTCGCCCTTGCTTTGACCACCGCGCCACCCCACATAGCCCCGACGCCGCTCGGTTTCCCTGTGGCCTGGAGGTCGTTGACCATGCCGAGCTCGTGTTCTACCCTGCCAACATCTCCGCGCCTCCCCTCTAGCCGTCGCCATCGGGTGCGTATTCCGGCGCCGCCGCAGGCGCTCTTCATATTGCAGTGGTCGCCCTAGCTGACACACCCTTGCAGGTTGTTTTCTTCATGGCCCTGGCAGTCAGCGCCCTATCCCCCAGATGGTGTTCGAGACAATGTCTGCACCGGTCTTGTTCTGTCACAACATCTTATCCTTGTGTCTTGCGCTCGCGTGTTGATATAGTTTTGTGCAGATGATGGCACGACGGTCCTCCAAGATCTATCCGTCGCGAAGATCTTCGTTCCCGATTTTCTCCAAGAACTTCCGAAGAACACCGGTACCTGATCCATTCAAGTTCGACATCGATGACAAGATCGCTCACACGGACCTGGAGACGTCGATACTACGAGTGCGCCAACATGGATCCGAACCTGTCGAACCCAAGACCATCGGTGCCGACCCTAATATGTGATCCCCTTTCTCAGAACCCTATTTTATAAATACCATCTATACACCTGTTGCATATTAAATCATTCATGCTTGCATACATATTTTTTGGGTGTTTGGGGGTATTTCGACGATTCATCTAAATTAAATATGGAGACCATACATGTGCTTTTCTAGTCATATATGGGATCCATTTAAATTTGTGTAGCGAACCAATGCCATGTTTCGCCTTGTTAAGCCAACATTTAAATTGTGGGGTATCTAAATAACTTGAACCATTTATTAATTGTCGGGACATCAGTTCCGCTTAATATTGCCTAATTGCACCACATCTTTGACATGCCATGCATCATATCATAATCATGCCGATCTTCTACCATAGAATTAAATAGTTCATTCGTGTTTCTTTTAGTGCTTTGGTTCTTCGCGGATTAGCCCATTGAGTTGATCGAGTATCGACAAGTTCTTCGGATAATGTATCTTCGGCCGTGTTTTCCAGGCGAGCATCCTCCCCCTTTCTACCTATTTTCCATTTATAGTCTTTATTTCATCTTGTTGATCTATTGCTATCCTTGTTGTGATGCTTTAGTTTCCGTGCAACATTTATATTCCCTGCAGCCTCTATATTGCCTTAGACACATCCTATTGCCTGTTGTTTGATAAATAGTCGGCCTTGCGGGTCGTAGTTGCTTGATCAGGTCCTGCTTCGTTGCGATGTTGTTCCACCGTTGTTGGGAGGTTGGCACATGCTTAATGGTGGAGACGATCAAGACTTTAATTACAACTTGATATTAAAATGTTGGGAATAGTTATAACTAATGCAGAGGCACTGGTGGGGAATAGATAATATTTGGTTTTTAACCGCTCACTTGTGTTCCGTTGGCCCCGAGTACTTGATACCTGTTCCTTGACTATCGCACTATCTGCATGTGGGACCATGAATCCCCTTAGCCAGAGCTTGATTCATTTCTTATTTCTTGGGGCCACAAACTAGTTTGGGGCTTTATTACTATCTTGTACTTATGCCATGCTTTACCGCTTTATTTACGATTGTGCGTGGAGCACCTGTACTGTTTTGTATGCGGAGTGTTTTCGCGGTATCGACAAGCCTAATCACACTTTCTTGTTCCTAGTCGTTTATAGCCATTGACGCAAACCTTGGGTCCATCTCGGAGCCAGCCAACTTCGTTGCGGGTAGCTTAATGGGGTGGCCCCCTAAAATATTTTATGAATCCTGTGATTGCTTTGTCATCAAAGCCTCGTTGGGTTTTTATTTGGTTTTTCCGAGGTTGATCGTGTGTGTGTTGCTATTTGTGCACCCCTGCAGGGTAAATCTTTCTGAAAGCCATGTCCGCGGTTATGGACGACTTGGAGCACAGTATCTCGACCATAGACAAGCATAACTAAAGTAGTGCTATAAATTTGACTATGACATGTCTAGTAATCAGTTTCACTACAACGGAATGAGTAAATAAAAGTGACCACAACTGCTAGATTTGGGATATTGGCTAATTATATCTAACTAGTAAGTGCTACAACTATAATGGAATGAATAAAACTGTCAACTATGTGAGTTCCTTGGTTTGACTTCCTCGTTTGGTTTCGAGGGGGAAATAACAGGTTGGGTATGATTGGTGTTAGTATCAGGTTGGTCACGAATAGGTCTCTCTTACCCCTCTCTAATAGCCGACAGTTGCATCGAGTCTCTATAGGTTGTTTAGTGCATGCTGCGCTGCCGCTTCAGTCCACCATACCTATATAGGCGAGAGCCGGCGAATTCTAGCCTCGCCATGTACTGCCCTCAATACTGACCGCTCCCTTTTTCCTTTGCCCTTTGTCAGCACCCCTTTTGTTTAATAGTATAAGCTCGACGTCGTTAGCAGGGTTACCCTTCTGGCTTGGCCTGGGCAGGGTTATGGACGCCATTGGTTATTCTTCAGCGCTCTTAGCCCAATTTGCTTCTTGTCCTTACTCAGACTTTGAATTGTTTCAAGGTGATTTGGATCTTTGTATTACATATCTGTATTCTTGCCTCGTTGAGTCATTGTTGTATATATATGTTTCTGTGGGTTCTATCGTGGACTATTGTGTAATGTTATTACTTTGTTTTCCACCCACACGCAAGTGCCTGGTGGGCATCTTCGAATCGTTTCTATGCGGGTTTGGCAGGAATCGCCAAAACTTGCATAGGGCCGATTCGAGGGTATTACAAAGTGGTATCAGAGCTCAACAGTTACGATACCCGACTGGTCTAGCCTGTAGGATAACCTAGATAACGTACAATGTAGAGTGTCAAAACTATTTGGAAAATCGGTTGGATAGATCTAATTAGGTCTGCTTTTACTCCTTACCCCTCTGCTATTCCCCTCTTACCTTTGCGTGTTTTGAATCTGCTCGCCCATCTTTTCTTCGAGTTCAGGAATTCTCGTGGTTGGGTTTCTGTCATACCTTTAGGTTTTCAATTCCTCCTTTTAATGGTGTTGCTACATCCGGTCTTCATGCTATCTGAGGAATTTTCCTTTGTTATACCTTTTAGTGGACCAAAATTCACTAAAATTTTCTTTGTATCTTCCGATGTTTGTTAACGTGACGACATCATTTGTAGGTCATCCGACGAAGAGCCTGCATCGATCCTTTGTTTCCGAACATTGCTTGTGAAAATCTTCAGTCTAAATTCTGAGAATGGGTTGCACAATTTTCTACTGCATATGCGGAGTAATAGTTTGGGTGCGTGATGGATTGGCTCCCATTCCGACTACTCATTCGATTTGCTCTTGTACATTGAAGTGGGTTAGAATGCATCTTTTCTCTCCTTATGTCGAAGTTAGAGGTTGCTTTATTTGTTGATGCCTTTACCTTCGTCCTTTGTTCCCAGAGTGTTCTCTCGATGATCAAGGACTACAAATTCTAGTTAGTGGTGTCGCCAATTTTGACATGAAGCAAGCATCCTTGTTAGTGGTGTCGTGAGGATCTACACGAAGTGAGAAGATTCAGACCGGATCTCGAGGGTGAGATCCATTGTTAGTGGTGTCGAATTGTAGCACCCCGGTAAAACCACTACTAGAAAATCTCTTGTTATTTATATTTTGTGCATCATCATGACCGCATGCTCATGTCATCATGCCACATTGCATTTGAGCATCGTCATGTCATAATACATGGTTTGCCAAAATCTATTTTCTAAAAGCCTAGTTTTGTTTTCTAAATATCCCTATCTTTATTTTAAATCAAAAACCCCGGCCTCTTCAGATCTTTTATTTATCTAAAAAC
Organism: Avena eriantha; assembly: GCA_910589775.1. Classification (NCBI taxonomy): domain Eukaryota; kingdom Viridiplantae; phylum Streptophyta; class Magnoliopsida; order Poales; family Poaceae; genus Avena; species Avena eriantha. The sequence goes on from OU342746.1 coordinate 17,877,278, forward strand.
TATTTGCAAAATTCAATTGTATAAAAATAAATAAACAAACATAATAAAAACTATTTTGTCTAGGGAGGCAGTCTAGCCGGTCAGGCCAGAGGCCCAACCGGCCAAACCACCTACTACCCCGCCCAAAACCCGCCTAGTCTCTAACCAAACTCTAGACCTAACCTCCACCAAACGCACCAACAAGCTGCCACATAGCCCCACTCAGCGGCCGCAGCGTGCATAGTACCCACCGCACACACGCACGCTGCCCGCGGTGCACCGCAGCGCCTCACGCACGCTGCGTCGTGCCCAGCCCCATGGCCCTCCTTCCATGCTCCTTCTACCGAGTACCAACCCAGCACCTCAACACGGCACGCAAGCCCTGTGGCCCCACCTCGATTCCATCGCCCCACCCTAGACCCACCACGACGAACGCGCCCTCCTCCTGCCGCTCATCCCGAGCCACCGTCGTCGTTCGTGCTCGCCTTCGGCCGCCGGGCCAACGGTCCTGCTTCGCCATCCTCCCTTAATCTTAGCCTCCTCCGGCGACCCGCCCCCTGCCTCCTCGACCGTGCTTGTCCCCGACGGTGCCCCTTTCTCCGCCGCCGTTCCCCATGCGGAGCGGTGTTCCTCCTGCAGCGCCTCAACCCGAGCTCCTCTAGGCGCCGCCGCTCGTGGGCTCCTCACCGCCTCCCACCGGTCCTCTCCTTCCCGGTCATCGTTGCCGCTCGCCGCGTCCCCGGGGCCCTCTCCCCGAGGTCGCCAAGCTCCACCACCGCCGCGACCAAGCTCCGCCACCTGCACGGCTCCATCGTTTTTACCTCTTCCTCGAGGCTCACCGCCTCCCCTGGAGGTGCCGCCCCTGCTTTGACCACTGCGCCACCCCATAGAGCCCCGCCGCCGCTCGATTTCCCTGTGGCCTGGAGGTCGTTGACCATGTCGAGCTCGTGTTCTACCTTGCCAGCGTCTCCGCGCCTCCCCTCCAGCCGTCGCCATCGTGTGCGCCTTCCGGCGCCGACGCAGGCGCTCTTCATTTTGAAGTGGTCGCCCTAGCCAACGCACCCTTGTAGGTTGTTTTCGTCATGGCCCTAGCAGTCAGCGCCCTTGCCCCCAGAAGGTGTTCAAGAAAATGTCTGCACGGGTCTTGTTCTCTCACAACATCTTATCCTTGTGTCTTGCACTCGCGTGTTGATATAGTTTTGTGCAGATGATGGCACGACGGTCCTCCAAGATCTGTCTGTCGCGAAGATCTTCGTTCCCGATTTTCTCCAAGAACTTCCGAAGAAAACCGGTACCTGATCCATTCAAGTTCTCCATAGATGACTAGATCGCTCACACAGACCTGGAGACGTCGAGACTCCGAGTGCGCCAACATGGATCCCAACCTGTCGAACCCAAGACCATCGGTGCTGACCCTAATATGTGATCCCCTTTCCGAGAACCCTATTTTACAAATACCATCTATACACTTGTTGCATATTAAATCATTCATGCTTGCATACATATTTTGTGGGTGTTTGGGGGTATTTTGATGATTCATTTCAATTAAATATGGAAAATATACAAGGGCTTTTCTAGTCTCATATGGGATCCATTTAAATTTGTGTAGCGAACCAATGCCATGTTTCGCCTTGTAAAGCCAACATTTAAATTGCGGGGTATCTAAATAACTTGAACCATTAATTAATTGTCGGGACATCGGTTCCGCTTAATATTGCCTAATTGCACCGCACATTTGACATGCCATGCATCATATCATAATCATGATGGATCTTCTGCCGTAGAATTAAATAGTGCATTCATGTTTCTTTTAGTGCTCTGGTTCTTCGTGGATTAGGTCGTTGAGTTGATGCGAGTATCGGCAAGTTCTTCGGATAATGTATCTTCGGCTGTGTTTTCCAAGCAAGCATCCTCCCCCTTTCTACCTATTTTGCGTTTATAGTCTTTATTTCCTCCTATTGATCTATTGCTATCCTTGTTGCGATGCTTTAGTTTCTGAGCACCATTTATATTCCCGGCAGCCTCTATATTGCCTTAGCCAGAATCCTCCTTTTATGCTTTAGTTTCCGTGCACCATTTATATTCCCTGCAGCCTCTATATTGCTATCTAGCTCCAACACCTTGGTCTCTCCCTAAAACTCTTCTCCAAACCTCTCCAAAAACCTCCCTCTCAAGACCCTCCTGAACCCCCTCTTTCTTGCCCTCCAAAGAAATTCTTCCCAAAAAACATCTCCCCCTTCCTACAACCAAGTGCCTCCTTTTATAATCCAAGGGGTCACCACAAGGGCCGAAATGGAGTACCACAAAGAGAGTTCCAAGGCTCAATCGTGGTGTTCCACGTGGTCTTCAGGCAGATAGGAAGTGCCTGTGGTCAATGGATGGCCAAGGGTGGTGCACAGGTGCACTTGATGGGTGAGTGACAACTCCTGCTCTGAGCTGTCACTCCTGTCGGTGGCACGCTGCAACGGATTGCAACGCCATGATGATGTCCAGCGGTGCTGGCGTGTCACCAGTTCCCAAGGCCGGGCCTGACACATCTTGTCAGCTGAGTTGACTCCAGTTCCCGGGTCGTGCCTGGCCTAGGAGAAGCGCTCCCATGTTCCTTCCAGGGCACAGTCGAGGCCGCTGCTTGGCCTCTCTACCCCCAATCATGCCTTTACACTCCTTCCGGGGCAGACCACAGAAGGAGGGGTCAGACCGCCTTGCGCGCGTCATTCTCTTTGACCTCCTTATCCGCGCCAGGCTAGTGGATCGAGGCTCGTCTCGTAGCGTTCGTCTCACCCATAGGCAGCTACATCATAGCTGACATTTAGTCTTCATAGGCTCATCTTGCCAAATCCATACCTGCTTGGAGCACATGGTGCTCGCATCCTTGTGACGCCCTTGTCGACCAGGCCATGCATTCGCTGAGTCGCTGACCGGTGGGTCCTGGCCTACGCGCTATGACGCAATGTGAGGGGCCCCTGATCTCATTACGTCGACACCTCTCGAGGGCCGCTAGGCACCCTTCCAGGCGCTGCATGTCCATGAGCCGATGACAGCTTCAATCCATATTACGGATGTAGTATAACTCTTTTTCCCTAGTAGACCTAGGTTATCGAATCCTCGGGATGCAAAAAGTGTAGTGAAGTTACTTTAACGGATTTTCGGGAGTTTTAGAATTCTTTTGTGTTTTACTGGACCAAGACTTTGCTGTCTTTTGTTGTTGTCGGTGATGGAGAGAGAGTGCCTAGGGCTTTCGGTTTCACCTGTAGCTATGCAAAACATCTGATGGGAATAAAAGATAATAATAAAGTATGCATGTAATTGCTAAAGAAAGATAATTATATGTGGGCAGTGCATCCGTAATTCCTATTGCCTCTGCAACCGCTTATAGCAATAACCTACTAGTCTCATCCATAGAAGAAAGAGAACTAATGATATGCATAGTGATGTCACCGTTAATCCCTCACATACAGTTGTACTACCCCTTCTATCACTAGGGTTCCCAACCTGAAGATTAGTCATTACTCATACTCTGGGAACGACTAGAGGGAGCGTGCTCTTCAGGAAGCGCGCGTTTCAGCAGCAGCGCGCACGTTTCCGTCCGCACGACAGCCCGACACATGGCATGTGGAAGCTCACCCGTGCGTATTTCTGGCCGCTCGGCAGCGCGTGTATTTCCGGCCGCACATCAGCGCATGTATTTCCGGCCACACGGCAGCCTGATACGTGGCTAGATACTCATGAAGTGCACGTGACGAAAGGCAGTTCCAACAGTACAATAAGGCAGTGCACGAGCCGTGCAACTCGTTTACTATTGACCGAAAGCAGTGCAACGCAGTACACCATGCACTCCAAGAACATCACGCAGTGCATTGCGACCTTAGATAGTGCAACATAGTACAACAGGGCAGTGCTTGGACAGTGCACTGCCTGGACACCGCGAAGTGCACTATGACCGAAGGCAGTGCAAGGCAGTACAACGAGGCAGTACACTGCCAGGACACCGTGCAATGCACTGCGAACTAAGGTAGTGCAACACGAAACAACAAGGCAGTGCATAGACGGTGCACTGTCTGGAGAGGGCGTAGTACACTGCCTGGACACCGCGCAGTGCACTGCGAACTAAGGCAGTGCAACATAGAACAACAAGGCAGTACATGGACGGTGCACTTCCTGGACAGTGCGTAGTACACTACATGGACACCGTGTATTGCACTGCGAACTAAGGCAATGCAACACAGAATAACAAGGAAGTGCATGGACGGTGCACTGCCTGGACAGTGCGTAGTACAGTGCCTAGACACCGCGCAGTGCACTGTGGACTAAGGAAGTGCAACACAGAACAACAAGGCAGTGCATGGACGGTGCACTGCATGGACAGTGCATAGTACACTTCCTGGACACCACGCAGTGCACTGCGAACTAAGGCAGTGCAACACAGGACAACAAGGCACTGCATGGACGGTGCACTACCTGGACAGTGCGTAGTACACTGCCTAGACACCGCGCAGTGCACTGCGAACTAAGGTAGTGCAGCACAACCAAAGGCAGTGCAATGTAGGGTCAAAGGGCAGTGCAAAACAAAAAGTTCTTCAAAAACCTATCATATGGGATCTAGTTTTGTAGATCTCGACGCGACTAGCGCAATTGTGAAAACGGATCTCAGTTTGGATGATTCGTTTAAATGATATCGCATTTTTCGTGCTTGAATCTAAAAAAGAAAAGGAAAAAGGACCGCCACCCCTCTCTCTGCAGGCACCACGTGTCGCACGGAGAAGGCTAGGGAAAACACACGAAGGACTCTCTGGACGCCACGTGCAGCAACATCAGCGATTGCAGAGCGCTCTCGGACGCGCGCGCTTTTTCTAGCCTTTTCCTCATACTCCCTATACCTGGCTCAATCCTCGGGGTCTTGGGTAACTAACAAGTCCTTGGATTGAGGAAAGAGAGGATACACTATTCATTATGTCAGACAAACTAATACATGAAACCATCTATGATAAATAACATGCACAAAAGCTACATGGCTAGGCCGAAGCCCTTAGCCCAAAGAGAATAACTCACGCATAGAGATGAAATCGACAATCATAAACATTGTAATGGAAATCATGAGATTGATATCAAATAGTCTTACAATGTCGCCAATCGAAGATGAGATCTACTATTACAAGTGGTGGAATATGGCAATGGTGGTGGAGAAGGGTTTGGAGATTAGATCCAAGTCTATTCCTCCGGCGGCTCTTTGGTGTTGTGGATGCAGGTTTCTGGGTTCCTACGGCGTCTCTTCGTGGCTCTGTTTCTCGTCGCCCGAAGCCTCTTTATATAGGGGTCCCTTCACGAAAGTTATTCTGTTTGACCTAGCAGTGTCGATGGCAACTATACGACCAGAACTATATGGCCAAAATTTTACTGCCACCGTATAGTTGGTCGTTAAAGCTTTTGTCTCCACTTCACAACCCCTGGTTTCTTTGGGTTGTTGGAAATCTCGTATCTTTGACTCTAATGTTGTGATTCCCATCATCAAACATCATTATCTTCGTAGGGACAAATAGAAAGAAAGGATTCATTACCCCTTTGATCATTAAGCATTAGTGGCAGGGTTTAGAGAGATATTTCATAAAAAATATGAATAATATCCATTTTAAATGTGGATGTAGATGGCTATATTTCACAGCCATCATCCTCCCCAAGCTTAAACTTGATTGTCCTTGATCAAGAAAACCAAAATCAAAAAGGAACTCAGCATTTAAACTGAAATAACGAGATGATGATCTTACTCATGATTGGTAGCGTCATGTTTCCTCCACTTTATTAATCTGAAAATGTCAACATAGATAGAGTAATGGCAAGCATATCAGATGGGTTTTTATGCATCATTATAGCGCAGCAAAATTATTGTTAACATGGATGATTCAAACGAGTAAACCTTATTCCATGTCATGTAATCAACTCATAGGATTGTCTTTGAATAATAAAGTATAATTATGTGAAATTGAGAGTGTGAGAGTTTTTCATGAAAAAGATATATACTAGAGTATCTCAATTCTCCCATATCAATAAATCAAGACTTTTCAAGCACTACTTTTCTGTTCATTGTCCTTCAAGAATTTCAGTTCTTAAGTAATTGAGAGCATGCCAAAGATTTTAGTTAGTTTATCAGGTTGTGATGGACACTCGTGGCATCACCAAGGTTTTTGTTCCTTTTGCACAATGATTACTCATAATAGCCAGAGGAGTGATTCCACCATGAACATAGCTACCCGGGAATGCCAAGAATCTTACCCATTATAGCATTGCTACTACATGTGTTTAATCAACTCATAGCCTAAATCTAGGAGTTTCCTCCATGAAGATCGTTTGTTGGCTAGCAGAGTTGTTGGCATCCTATGAAATTTGACACGCATAAAGCTATATCATTCTTATGATTCACAAATCAAACTTTGGCATGCTCACAAAAACTGCTAAACATTAATTCAATCGAACAAATCCTTTTAGAGAGAAGTATCAAGTCAATCATTATTTTCTGTGGTGTTGAGTGTCACTAGAAATAAGTCTTCAAGACTAAAAACTGCAACACCCAAGCTTTCAATTGTGAGACTATTTCTTATTACAATTGTTTAGCAAATTATTAGGCAAGACTTGGTTAACTACAAGAGCTGGAACAAAACATACCCAACTAAATACCCATGCAAACAAAATTTTACTACAATATAAAGACTCACTCCACCAATATAATATCTTAACATTTACTACTAACTATCATGAGTTTCTCAAACTTTAAAAGTGGGGAGTCTTAAGGCATACCTCTCAGTATTGGTTTCACTTCTCTCTTCCCTTTTGATTTGCTTCTTGGAAACTCGAAGTGGATCACTCTCCTACAAATATGTGAATGCCACAAGGAGAATAGAAAGGAAGGAAGAGGGAAAATAAAGATAAATGGAAAAATATTTTTGTTGTTTTTAAGAGAGGGAATTTAAAGAATGGAAAATTGGCGGAAAGGCTCCGCTAGAAAGTCTCTAAAAAAATATAAATAACTAAAGATAAAGTGTTGGGAAACCAACATGGGTGCTTATAAACTCGAATTAAAAACATAACCTCTAAATAGATAAAAAAATGAACGCCAAATAAAGATAATGAGGAAATCCCCAAGCTTAGGCTTTTGCAAGACCTTCAAATCATTGTGGTGGCAGGAAAAGTTGTAACTCCAGTTCACAAATTTAGTTGATAAATTACTAGTTGTTTCTCAGAGGTTCAAGGAGAGATTATGCATCCTCTCCACAGTTCCTCCAAGTTCTTGGAAGTCTTGGTATGTAGCGAACTGGGTTGGTGGCTGCTCCTCTTCTTGGTCCTCATCCTCATCGGGGATCTCCTCCTCGGGTTGGTGTTGCTCAAACAGCAAGTCATGTAGCAAACGTCCTTCCTCGATAGAGAAAAGACCATTAGGAAAAGGAGCGGGGTAGAGACGCCCAACTCCGGCAATATGCAAGTAATAACTACCACCTCTCCTAGTGAGCATTATACAAGCTTTTAATAGTAGAGAAACCAACACGTCGCTCACCTAGCACTAGTTCTAACTCACTGATACATTGCAAATGTATCTATAATTTTTGATGTTCCATGCTTGGTTTTATCCACTTTCTTGTGTTTTGTCCACACTTTGGAGTATTTTCTTATGATTTCTTGGAGTAACCTATTAACAAGAGCCACAGTGCTAGCTGCCTGTTTTCTGCTAATTTTGGTTCCAGGAAAGTCAGAAAAAGAATATTCTCGGAATTGGACGGGACAAAAGCCAAAGTGCCTATTTTTCCGGAGGTCATCAGATGCCAGAATACGAGACGGAGACGGGCCAGGGGTCCACCACACCACCTGGCCGCACGGCCCATCCTGGCCTGTGCCAGGGGGTGGTGTGGCCGCCTCCGGCACCCACTCGGCCTCCCCTTCCGCCTATAAGATGCCCTCGGGACGAAAACCCTAGGGACCCGATCAAAAATCCACGAAAGTGTCTATAGCCGCCGTCATCTCCATCCCTAGATCAGGAGGGATCTGAAGCTCTTCCCGGCACCCTTTAGGAGAGGGGAATTCACCTTGGAGGCCTTCTTCATCACCATGCAAGCCTCCGGTGTGATGCGTGAGTAGATCATCCTTGGACTACGGATCCATGTAGTAGCTAGATGGCTGGTTCTCCTCCTTTGTGCTTTCATGTTTAGATCTTGTGAGCTCCGTTCATGATCAAGATCATCTATTTGTAATTAGACATGTTGTGTTTGCGGGGATCCGATGGATATTGAGATGCTATTTCAGATTGATTATTGATTCTATCATGTCTTTGTTATTTGTGATCTTGCATGCTTTCTGTTGAAGTAGCTATCTTGGCCAAGTAGATGCTAGCAACTCCAAGAGTTAGTATTTATGCTCGATAGTGGGTTCATGCCTCTGGTAATCTGGGAAGTGACAGAAATCTCTAAGGTACTAGATGTGTTGTTGCTACTAGGGAGAAAACAACAATCCTTTGTTCATAGAACAATCGTATTGTTTACTTTACACGAAGTTCATAAAGCAATAATCTGTTGCTTGCAACTTAATACTGGTGGGGGTTCGGATAATAACATGAAGGTCGATTATTATTCATAGATGCAGTTGGATGGCGGTCTATGTATAATGTTGTAATGCCCAATCAAGTTCCAAAGGAGTCAAGATGATTAGTATATGCATCTATTGCTTTCTCGATGTTTGTCAATTGCCCCACTGTAATTTGTTCACCCAGCATGTTATCTATCTTAAGGAGAGCCACCTCTAGTGAACTATGGATCCCGGTCCTTTTCTTTACATACAATCTATAAAATGTTTACTGCTTTGTGTTTTCTTTCTGCAAACAATTACTTCTTTCCATTCAATACATTTAATCCTTTGTTTTTAGCAAAACACGGTGAGATTGACAACCTCATCGCAAGTTGAGGACAAAGTTTTGTGGTTGTGTTGTGCAGGTCTCCACGTTGCTACTAGCACCGGTAGTGCGCCCTGCCAAGGCTCAGCTAGCAACACCTTTGGGGTGTTTCCTTGCTCCTACTGGTTCGATTAAACCTTGGTTTCAAAACTGAGGGAAACTTGCTGCTGTGCTCATCATACCTTCCTCTTGGGGTTCCCAACGAGCTCTACATCAACCACGCACCAGCACTTTTCTGGCGCCGTGCATTCACTCACCTAGGTCGATTCCTATGGCAATGGCAAGCACGGTGATAACGCCTCCACCTGCGATTGGTCCTTGGCTTTGGGAGGATTGGTACTCCAGGTAGCACACAAGAATTGCGCCCAAGATGAGTGACAAGTCGATGTTGTTGAAAGAAGATTTTGGAGGACTAAGATGTCATCCTCATTAAGTCTCGTGAACTCATTTCGTGCCTACAAGGCGTAAGCAATAATGTAGAACAGATATTGAATTGCAGGATGTTGAATATTCTTCCCCTTGCTTACTCTAGAAATGGAACTCATTCCATTGTAATAATGTTCCGGGGAAGGGTCTATGCCAGTAAAGGATGCGCGTAAGTCATTAGCATTATTGTTTGGAAAATTAAAACAAGCGAACCATTCATCTAGTGAGAAAGCATAATTATTGTTCATAAGTCGGAAAGAAATCATGTCCTCTCCTTGCCATGCTTTAACGGTGCTTTGCAAAGAACTTAGAAATTCAAGAGTTAACCGGCGATAAGTAGGCACATCATTGAATAAAAAGTTTTGGAGGCCAACCCTAGTGCAAAGTAAATTGAGGTTATTAGAAATACCGAGTTGATTCAATATAATGGGGCAAGCCCACTTGGTTGTCTTCACTTCTCGGTTCTTGATCCTGTTGAAGCGATCATGTTGGAGCTCATCCCTGAACCGTATCCCCAGGCATTCTTGAGCGGCAGCCCGAGAAGCACTAGCAGCAGCACGAGCGCGAGTTTGGCTCCTTGTGTTCATCATCTAAAATAATAAGGAAAGACAAAGAAATAGAACTTTTGGATCCAACAAAAATAGGCATAACATATTCCTCATCTTAGCACACTAAAGAGTCCCCTCAACATAATAATATAGGCAAGAGAATCATAGCAATTAGATCATAGTAGGTCTCACCCTAGATTGATAATGATAAAAGATCAAAAATGAATTTCCAAAAAGTAATTGGAGGATCAGAGGAGAAACATATCTTAGATCACTTGTGTGTGAGGAAATCGAACGAAATTAAGTAGATATGAAGATCTCTTTAAGTTTTGAGAGAGTTTGGAGGTAGAAGAGAGAAAAAGGATTGAAGTTTTGGTGTTGGGGGTACCTTCCCGTGGCAATTTTGTGGTCGGACGCAACTATACGGCCAAACTATATGGTTGGAACAATTTGTTCCCACCATATAGTTGGTCTTTTTTAGGGTTTCCTTCTAGCGGCGCAACTATACGGTCGGGATTTTTCTCCCCGTTGTATGGTTGGTTGTCAAAACTTTTGTATCCTAGAAAAGAAATTTTACAAAGGCAACAATAACTATACGGCCGGAGTTTTACGGTTGGAGTTTTATTCCCACCGTATAGGTGGTTGTTAAACCTTCAATATCTATGAAATAATAATTGTCGACGGCAAAGATATCTATACGGCCAAACTATATGGCTGGAATTTTTATTCCCGCTGTGTAGTTGGTCGTTAAACCTTCTCTAGACATCAAAAAAATTCTATTTCTTTGAGACTTCTTTCTTATCCTGAAACTATGTGAAACACCTTGTTTTTGATAGAAAAATGACAATAAAAATTGTCGACCAACATCAGCATGTATAAAGCATTATTTTTAGTACTACCGATCTTCTTCTCCTCAACTCGAGCTTTCTCGCACTCTTTATTAAGCATAAAACTTAAACTAAAACTTAAAAACTTTACTCAAACCTTTATTTCACATGGGTTGCCTCCCATGCAATGCTCTTTTATGGTCAATAGCTTGACCTTGATGTTGCTCACTTAGGCCAGATGAGTGGTACACCCACTCCAAAATAGTTGGCCTTCAAAGTGATGGCCTCCTTTTCATCATGCTTCGCTTTCTTTTTCCTAGGAAAATGAATAACAAAAGGATCCCACGAAGGGAATTGAAGCTTCACGTTCCCTTCATATAGATTAATAAAACCCTTCATAGTTCTTAAGAATGGACGACCTAATATAATAGGAGAAGTAACATATTTAGGCATGTCAACTATAACAAAATCAATAAGAGCAGGACAAGCTTTAATGTGCACTAAAGTATTTTCTTTAGTCCATACAGCTTGTTTGTAGGTAGAATCTGCTAGCTGTAATTTTAACTCGGTGATTTCAAAAGAGCCAAGATTTAACTTATTAAAAAGACTTTTTGGAATTGTTGAAACGCTTGCACCTAGATCACAAAGTGCAGCTATCTCATTGGTCCCAATTTTAATCTTAATAGTAGGCTGAAATATATCATCAAGCTTTACAGGTAAATTTTCAGCAATTTTCTTATATTCTTCGTCAAGCTTACGTACATTTATCGCTACCTGATTAATGAAGTCTTGATACATAGCTTCCTCGTTTCCTGTAGTTACCGGAATCTTGATATTGATCATTTTTACATGATCTTCAACGGTGTAATTTGGTGAAGGAGCATTACTATAATCAAGTTATTCAGGATCCTCCCTTTGGATTCTCGCCATCTTGAGGTTTTCAACAAGATTGGGCTCAGCTTTACCTACAAATTTATCTAGAATGAAAGTTTGACTCTCAGTTATCTTACCTTGATGTGCCTCAACATTCCTTGTTCTTTCTTGGAGGGCCTACAAATCATTCCTCAAACTTACAACTTGGTTAGATAATTTACCAAGCATAGCATCATGGTTCTCCGTTATTTTAACAAGGATATTGTTTTTCTCATTTCGTGAATCTATAAAGGACTTCTGTGTTTCTTGGAGACTACCATTAATTGTTCCCATATTATTATTAGAGTTACCTGCAGGACTAGAGTAATGTTTCTGACAAGTAGGATTATAATTCTTCTTCCAAGGAGGGTTATAATCATTACAAGCTATGAAGTCTATTTCTTCAATATTTGATTCTGGGATAGCTCTTAACTGGTTTTCCTTACCTTTTACGACTAATATGAGCTCATCTAGCTTAGCATTGAGTTCTTCATTTTCTTGTGGTGAGACAGAGTTCACCTTCTCCGTGTTTGATCTATCCACATGCCACTGGGCATGGTTGTCTTATATATTGTCTAGCATCTGCTTTGCTTCGGTAATATGTTTGCCCATAAAGGTTCCTCCAGGTGCAGTATCAAGCATAGACTTAGACACAGGGTTAAGAGCATTATAAATAAAGAAGTACACTCCACCCATTATGCAATAGTTTTTCTAGGCAAAGATAAAAACCATTCTTTTGCTCTTCCTATAAGAGAGAAAGGAAATAAGCGCAATTTTACCGCATCAGGGTCAACATCTTTTATGCGCATCATATCACATATTTCAGTGAAAGTGTTCAAGTGCATACCTGCGTCCTCAACAGTAGAGCCTCCAAATTGATTCTGTTGAACCAAACTTAAATAATGGGGCTTAATTTCATAATCATCAGTAGTAATTGCTGATTGAGTAATAAGAGTACACAAATAATCATTGTTGGGAGTTGCAAACTCCCTAAGCTTCTTTTCATCCATATTTTCCTATGTTTTGGGTTTTCTTAAACAAAGACTTATCATAGAAAAAACAAGAATTTAAAGAATAACTATTTTTTTTGGTTTTTAAATAAAGACTGAAAGCATACTAACAAAATAAAAAACAAGAATTAAAACTAGCAAGGTTCCTACTAACCTCACTAGGGTAGCTATTTCCTCCCCGGCAACGTCGCCAGAAAAAGGGTTGATACCTTCGATCCGGATTACGGATGTTTTATAGCTCTTTCTCCGTAGTAGACCTAGGTTATCGAATCCTCGGGAAGAAGGAAGCATAGTGAAATTACTTTAACGGACCTTTGGGAGTTTTATAATTCTTTTTGTGTTTTACTGGACCAAGAGTTTGTTGTATTTTGTTGCTGTCGATGATGGAGAGAGGGCCTAGGTCTTTCGGTTTCACTTGTAGTTGTGCAAAACATCTGATGGGAATAAAAGATAATAATAAAGTATGCATGTAATCGTTAGTGCAAGTTAATTATATGTGGGCAGTGCATCCGCTTATAGCAATAACGTACTAGTCTCATCCATAGAAGAAACAAAAATAATGATATGCATAGTGATGTCACCGTTAATCTGTAACATCTCAAAACTTCAATCCAAGATTATCAAGATTTAAATCATCAAATTTGGGGTTAACAAAAACTTTTGCAAATTTAAAATGAAAGCATTCATATGTGTGTGCATTTAAAATAGGAGTTGTTTTGAATTGCCATGATTGTGTGATCCTTTGCTTCTAAAATATGTCTTAGGTGATTTAAACATCATCTACATCATTCCCAAGCTTTTCATAAAGAAAATCAAATCAAAAAGAATTAAAAAGGAGGAATGGTCATTTTGGCCATTTTAATCCACTACACTATTTTGAGTGTTCCTAGCGCTCATTTCTTAACAGAAACAATTCATGATATTTGTACCCCTTGCTAGTACACATAATGAGGTACCAAGGCCCACCTTTGGATCTGCTAAAAACATTATGTTAACTATTTTTATTTGCATTTGAAAATTGAATCTAATGCATATGCATAGATCACCCCTATTTCAAAACCCATCTTTTTTAGCTCCATTTTCAAAACCCTCGCAACCAGAGACTACCTAGTATTAGTGGAGAACACCCAAAAAATTTGAAACCAAAATTCAAAAGTTTGTTTCATGCGGCCATTTAATCAAACACTTGGCAGGCAGGTTTAAACCTAAATCATAGCTCACTGTTTTGAACAGGGTTTTTCTCCCATTTGATCTCCATTTTATCTCTTTGTCCCCTCTTGATCTAACCAGGCCCTTAGCACCCACACCCCTAGCCCCTAGTGGCATTGCCATGCCATGCCGAGCCACCCCTCGCCGGCCAACCTTACCCTCACCGCAGTAGACCAGCTCCCCCTTCCTCTCCATGTCTAGGAGGTAGCTAGCACCTCACCTCCACCCTTTGTCCCCTGCCCGAACCAAGCCCTGCAGTGGACCACCGAGGAAACCACCCGCCCAGTGCCACCGCACCATGCCGATGCCGCCTCCAGAGCATGCTCTGTCCCCACTCGCTCAGACCGCCCCTTGGCCGCAGCCCGCGCCCACCGCTCCGCCACGAACTGGGGAACACCCCAGATACCCTCGCTGGTCGGTCAAAGCCTCACAGCCACCGCTCGCCGTGGACACCGCCGCCTCTGCCGCTCAGAGCGCCCCCTCGCCCAGACCGCATGCCACCGCCCCTACCACCGCATTCACTTCCTAGAGCACCGCCAGGGGACCGCCCATCGATCGCCACCCTCAGCCATGCCTCTACCCCGCAATAGCCATGTCGCCACCGTCGCCTGCCCATCCCGCTCGGTCTCACCGTCGGGCCTATAAAAGGAGGCCTCCCTAGCCTCTTCTCTCCACACCATTCCACTCCCCTCACCTCTCTGAACCTAACCCACCTCTAGCCAGAGCAAGGGGAGCAGCAGCTCGCCGGAATTGGAGTCGGAGCCGCTGCCTCTGGAGGAGAAGGGCGCCGCTGATTGCGACCACCCCCGGAGCTGCTTCGACCATCCCTGAGCTCGTCGTCGTCTTCCAGTTCGATTGCCCGCCTCGCCGTCGTCGCTGGAGCCCCGGTACGTCCCCAGCAGACCCCCACCAAGCCGCTAGGGTTTGAGCTCGCCAGCGACCTGTTCGTCGTGGACGACGACCCTCAGCCGTAGATTCCCCTTCTAATCCTACAGCCCACAACGAGCTTACCGTTTTGCGTGTTAAGTGCCGCTGACAAGCGGGACCCCCCTGTCAGCTGAGCCCCACGCCGCGGAGCGCCGCTGGGATGGCCCAAGTCCTTTCCCGCGCTCGCCCACCCGTTCAAATCTGGATTTTTCTTTTTAGTTAAAGCTAGTTTATGTCCACTAGTTTAAAATCCAATTCCGGGAGTTTTATAAATCCAAATTGCTTGAAACCAATTTTTCCTAAAAGGTATTGAGATGATCTATCCAAGCCCGTTGGATTTAATTCAATTAGAGTTATAGATCTATCCTAATAAAAATAACAAAACAGAAGCATTTGCAACTTGCAACATTTTTATAAAATCAACCAAGTTAGATTTTGAGTTGATTCCAACTCTCAGAAATCACATTTCATCATGTCTATCTAACTATGTAATAATATTATGGTTTACATACAGTGACTTTGGACTAGTACCAAAATAATGCTATATAGGCATTTCTTGTCACTTTAAATCATTAAATAATGAACTTAAACCAAACTAATATTGATCCAACCTTTAATTCTCATTCCCACATGTTAGAATATGTGGTGATGACATGTGTTAACATGATCCCATATTTTAAGTGGTGAATATTAAATCTTAGTTAATTTTTCAATGAGTAGAAATTACTTTTCTAAAATAGAAAGGATGAAACTATTGAATTAAACCTGTGATGCTTGCGATGATAATAGATCATCAAATGTGTGTCTTAGAATGCTACTTAGCCTAGTTAAGTATTGTTTGGTGATTGTGTGCTCCGTATGTATTTATAGACGATAGTACCGACCAAGCTTTGGAGGAGGAGGAGTTCTACCAAGAAGAAGAAGAAAACTTCAACCACTGCACTACCCAAGGCAAGCTACTATTAGCAAGCTAGCACTACCTAAGTGCAAGCCCCATTAACAGTGCAAGCTAACACTTGCAAGCTTAGTGCTTAGAAAGTTAGGATCAAACTAGATGGTTCAGCAAAGATGCCTTAAGCATGCTTTGATCACACCCCGAGTGGCTAGTACTACCCCGAGTTTTATTTACAAGCTTTACTCCCTTAGTTTACACAAAGTTCTTTACTTGTTTTAAAGGTAGCATAAAAAGTATAAAACTTGACCTATTTAGAACCCTTTAGATGTCATTCTATGGCATGAGATTGAACCCATCTTTTCCACCTTAGTGAACACTCTTAACTTAGTGGTTTAGAGTAGATCAAAAACTTGAGTCACTTTAGATGGGAACACTTGGTGAAAATGAATTATGAAAATCTTGGAATGATAAGTCGTTCTATTGAGATGTTTTGACATGTGTTGAGAAACACAAATGGTTGATGGTGATGAGAATGTTGAGGCATGAGCCTTAACCCCTTTTAGAAAACTAATGGTTGGATTCGGATGCGATACCATTCCAAATTTACAGTACAACCACACTACCTGAATTGAGTAAGGCTTAGCTGGAAATTTATATGCATTATTATTAGTTCCCTTACGGGAGAGGTCTGAGCTAAGGCTACCTCTCAATGTTGTCCACCTATGCAGTGCCCAAGATGACTGATGGTCATGGTTGGAAGGCCATGCTCATAGGAGAGGTGCTTATACTAGGGTGTGTAAAGGGAAGGTTATGTTTGATTATCTGCATACTAAGTATGATGATTCAGGGTTATCCCTGATAGATGTATCGAATCTTGTGGTGAAAGTGTACCACCTCTGCAGAGTGTCAAACTATTCGAATAGCCGCGTCCGCGGTTATGGACAGTTGGAATGGCCATACTATTTCTTTGTCAGATGTTTCCAAATAACTTGATATGAATGATGAACCTTGAGTTGATCACAACAGGGTTGTGTTTATGACATTAGCTTCCCACCTAAGTGATTCTAGAACTTTGTTTTATCTTTCTTGGTTTCTGAACTCAGCTTAGGTTTCCAATTTAACTTTATAGTTATGCTTAGAGTTAGCACTTTATCTTAGATTTTAGTACTTGTTAGTGGTAGTTTGCGAGTACTTAAAGAGTACTCATGGATTTTGTCCCTGGCTATTATCATGGCCAGACTATGAAGGAGATTATCAAGATGATGGCCAACAGGACGGCTATGATAACTAGGACTATCTGCCTTCGTCAGCATTGCATGTGCCCCTGAAGATGGACCCCACCGCTCCGCTTACCTTTTATTTCCGCTGCTTGTTGTATTAAGACTGGATCATGAGATCCTTATTTGTGTAAGACCTTATGTATGGTTTGTAATGGATGATGTACTGTGATATCCAATCCGTTATGTCTCGCAAAAATGGTAATCCTGGGATTGCGAGGTATGGCATAACGGGCATCTAGGATTAAAAATCCGGGTGTTGACAAGTTGGTATTAGAGCCATCCTGACCATAGGAGACCCTAGTTAGAATGGACGTTCAAACAAAACCTTAGTTTCAAAACCAAAGGAAGTATTTATGAAAAACTATCTTCTCTCTTACCCTTGTGGATTCTTTCTCCAAAAAAAATCATGTTCCTCAAAATTCTTCCACTACTACTTAAAAATTGACACACTTGATCACTTCACTAACTTCCTCATCCTTAATCCTTGTAGATGGAGACTCAGTTCAGCAAGTTTTACCAGTTGGGAAATGGAGGTCAGCTGATCTTCGAGAGGGATCTGGATTCACTATCGGAGTTACTGGGACGCCCGCATCCGGAGTTTCTTGGAGCTTAACTTCCAGGACCCCCAGGAGGAGACCTACAGTGGCTAGTCACCGCCGATCTTAGAGGAAGCATTGAAGCACCAACCTCTAGAGAATTCAGTTCTCCCTGAGAGAGAACAACTGGCTAGATGGATTAGCCAGGGCAATGCATGAAGCTCTCGCACGTCTATGTGCCCTCAGCGTCAACAAGGTCCAAGGAACCCATTTTGCCCACTATGCAAGACGTGACTTCATGGGAATGCCAATGGAGATGCCGGGTCACCCCGAGTTGAGGTGTCAAGTGGATAACCTTGACTTCTTGCTTCACGATAGACAACAGGAACTAGACAATGCCAGAGAGTTAGCCAACCAGAACCGTGCCATTGCTGACCAGAAGGCCCAGACTTTCACCCTGCTCGTCTAGGAACGCCAGTATCTTCGCCGTCAACATGCCAAGAAGGATGGCACCATCGCTCGTCTTCACAAGAAGGTGGTCAACCTCGAGAAGACCATCAAGGAGCAGGAAGCTCAGCTCGCAGCAAAGGAAGAAGAAGATGAGGGTGAAGACATCCAGGGAGACATGGATTCTTATCTCAGCAACGATGATGACTTTCTGGAGGAAGATGACGTGGACTTCTACACTGACGATGATGACTCCGACTTCATCGACGATGAGTAGATGCACTACAGCATAGTCGTAGCCTGAGATGTATCGATCTCATTGTATCGTAGCTTGCAGAATGCTTCTTCAAACCATCTGTTTTCCCTTTGAGTGTTGTGGTGTGTGTTGTATCGTGTGCTTGCTTGAATGAATGAAAACGAAGTTAGTTGAAAAACCTGAGTCTAACTCAAAGTTTTAGCTTTGAAAACCCAAAACCATGAACCTTAGAATTTCCCTCTTACCCCTATATCTCAATCTTCAGATGACTCGTGGAAACCAAGGAGGGAGTAGCTCGTCGCAAGACCCAATGCTGCAGATACTACAGAATCTCATCGCAGACCATGAAGCAAGCCGGGCAGAACGTCAAGCCAACTTAGCAACACTTCAACAGATCGCCCAGATGGCTCTCAACAACCAAGGGCATGGAAACCAGGATCACCAAGGATCCAAACTCAAAAAATTCAGAAAACCAATCCCCCAATCCTCAACCAATCTGAAAACCCATTAGATGCTGATGACTGGTTACAGACCATGGACAACAACTGAGAAGTTGCCAGAGTTTATGAAAATGAGAAAGTTCTCTTCGCCACCCACTATCTGGAAGGAGATGCAAGAGCTTGGTGGAATAGCATCCGCAATATGAACCATGGTCAAGTGATGACATGGGAAGCATTCAAAGTCAAGTTCAGTCGCACCCATGTGCCGCAAGGCCTAGTCAATAGAATGAAAGATGAATTCCGCGAATTGAAGCAAGGAATAATGACTGTGGTGGAGTACCGTGACAGATTCCTGTCACTTGCCAGATATGCACCTGATGAGATCAACACGGAGGCCGAGAAGAAAGAGAGATTCTTGAACGGACTGCATGATGAGATGCAGACTGTCCTCGTCAATATCCGTTTCCAGGATCTCGAAGAGCTAGTCGACTCTGCCATTCAGATGGAAGGGAAGATTAACCAGGAAAATGACAACCGCAAGCGTCGTATGATGCAGCAGTCTGGATCCAACAGTCACCAGAAGTACCGTCCCACCCCTTCACCAGGATATGCACCAAGGAACTACCAACCTCCAACATCTCACCCAAGCTACCCCAACCGTAGCGGAGGTAATGTGAAATCCGTAGGAAACAATCACAACTCCGGCAACACCAACAATTTCAACTGTGCCCTTCCCAAGAACAACAACAACAACACTGCACCCAGAACTGGCAGCAATGCTTTGCCTGTCGCAGTCAAAGACAAGTCCCAGATCACTTGTTTCGAGTGTGGAGTGAAGGGTCACTACTCCAATGAGTGTCCCAAGAAGACTGCAGCCAATACCAATGTGAATGCCCCAGCTCAGCAGCAGCGTCGTGTTCAACCAGGAAGGAGATTTTCCCCAGGGAACCCTCACAACCGCGATGGCCGTCTCTTCCACATGAATGCAGAAGAAGCCCAGAAAGCGCCAGATGTAGTGCTGGGTATGTTTTCTGTCAACTCAGTTTTAGCAAGAGTATTGTTTGATTCGGGGGCATCGCATTCATTTGTCATTGAAGAATTTGCATGCACTAGTAAGATTCGTCCAACCAACCTGAAGCATGTCATGATAGTTCAAATCCCCGGTTCAACAACCAAAGCTATAAAAATTTGCAAAGCTGTACCTATCAGAAAACATGGGATAGATTTTTATGCCAACCTAATTGTACTTGGAACCAAAGGATTGGAAGTAGTTCTAGGTATGGACTGGATGTCAAAGCATAAAGGATTGATAGACTGTGCTAAGAAAGCCATCACCATGACTAGTAGTTCTGGAGTAACAGTAGAGCATATCTCTGAAACCTTACCCCGTCAATTCAAGTGCAACCAGAGTGTAGCCTTGCCCACCATAGACCAAGTCATAGTAGTCTGTGAATACCCCGACGTATTCCCAGATGAATTGCCAGGTATGCCCCAGGATAGGGATATTGAGTTCATTATTGAACTAATCCCCGGAACCGGACCTATAGCCCAGAGACCCTATAGCATGAACCCCTCAGAGTTAGTGGAACTGAAGAAGTAGTTGGATGCTATGCTAGCCAAAGGCTTGATTCAACCAAGTGCATCACCATGGAGATCACTAGTGTTATTCGTCGACAAGAAAGATGGAGGCAACCGTCTGTGCACAGATTACAGAAAGTTGAATGATGTCACCATCAAGAACAAGTACCCCTTGCCAAAGATAGAGGATTTGTTTGATTAGTTTACTAGAGCCCAGGTATCCTCAAAGATTGATCTTAGGACTGGTTATCACCAACTTAAGATTCGTGCAACGGATATTCCGAAGACCGCCTTTACTACTCGCTATGGTTTATACGAGTATATGGTTATGTCTTTTGGATTAACCAATGCCCTGCTTATTTCATGAATCTCATGAATAAGATCTTTATGAATTTCCTAGATAAGTTTGTAGTTGTGTTTATCGACGACATCCTTATCTACTCCAAATCGGAAGAAGAGCATGAGAAACATCTGAGAGTTATCCTAGAAACCCTGAGAGAGCATCAGTTATATGGCAAGTTCAGCAAGTGTGAGTTTTGGTTGAAAGATGTAGGATTCCTAGTACATATTGTGTCTGCCGGAGGAGTCTCTGTTGATCCCGCCAAGATCAAAGATGTCGAAGAATGGGAAGCTCCAACCACTCAAACCCAACTCTGTGCTTTTCTCGGATTAGCGGGATATTACCGCAAGTTCGTAGAAGGATTCTCGAGCATAGCCCGACCAATGACCCAATTGTTGAAGAAGAACAAGAAGTTTGAATGGACAGACAAATGTGAAGCCAGTTTCCAGGATCTGAAGAAGAGATTGATATCCGCCCCAATTTTATTCATGCCAGACATCAAGAAGCCCTTTGATGTGTATTGTGACGCATCCAAGATTGGTCTAGGATGTGTATTGATGCAAGAAGGCAAAGTCATCGCGTATCTGTCTCGACAACTGAAGCAGCATGAGCAGAAGTATCCGACCCATGATCTTGAGCTAGCAGCTGTGGTTCTAGCACTGAAGCCATGGTGTCATTATTTGATGGGTAATCGCTGCGAGATTTACTCAGATCATAAGAGCTTGAAATATATCTTTACTCAAAAGGAGCTGAATATGAGGCAAAGGAGATGGATACAGTTAATCAAGGATTACGACCTTGACATTCACTATCACCCTGGCAAAGCCAATGTGGTAGCGGATGCTCTTAGTATATTGTCGTGTAGGCTTAACACCATGATCAAGGAGAAGCAACAAAGTTTGTATGAAGAGTTGGAGCAGTTCAGGACTGAATTAGTTAGCAAAGGATTCCTAGCTAGCATTGAACTTCAACCCACTTTGATCCGCCAAATCAAGGAAGCCCAGAAGGGAAATGAAAGTATCGACGGAATCAAACGTCGTATTGGTACAGGAAAGGTACCTAGATTCACTTAAGACGAAGAAGGAGTACTGTGGTACAAAGGACGTATCTGTGTGCCAGCAGATTCGGAGCTGAAGGAAGTTATCATGAAGGAAGCTCATGATACTCTTTATTCTATCCACCCCGGAGGAACAAAGATGTATCAGGATTTGAAAGAGCAATTTTGGCGGCACAAGATGAAGAGAGAGAGATAGGAAGCTACATCGCCAAATGTGACATATGTCAAAGAGTCAAGGCAGAGCATCAGCGACCTGCAGGACTGTTGCAACCATTGCAGATTCCGGAATGGAAATGGGATTCTGTCGGAATGGACTTTATCACCGGTTTGCCTACTCTAGTAGGGGAAATGACTCAATCTGGGTCATAGTTGATAGACTATCCAAGGTAGTGAAGGAAATATGCCCTAGAGGCAATCATAGAGATGATTGTATTTCATGTGTATCCATGAGTTATTATAATGTTCCTTGAATATCCATATACCAGGCAACTTGTATTGATTGGCAATTATGTGAATTGTTTGTGAAACTCTTTACTTGTATGGTTATCTAATAATTGTCCCTAGTCGGAGTTCATGCGAGGACACACGTGAATATTAGACTAGCACATCGATTGGTTAATGACTATGTTTCGCAAGTCATTGACATGGAGATGTCAAACCAATGATGTGGACACATGTTATGAACATGGGGTTGGACTAACCCAACATGAGACTAGCAATAATACTTGCAGCTCTCTCTACACATCGTGTACGTTTTGTCCTTAGACCTGAGATTGTCGCATGTACTTGAGATGTGGATCGACCTACTTTGGGGCTATCAAACACTACTCCGTAACTGGGTAGTTATAAAGGTAGCTTTCGGGTTTGTCCTGATACATGCTGCAAGGCATCGGTCAATCAAGATGGGATTTGCCCCTCTCTACTTGAGAGAGATATCTCTGGGCCCCTCGAGTGATCGGATCCAGAAATGCATGGCCGTGCTACATATGGTTAAGAGTTAACCTAGTAAAGGGATTCTGAATCATAGTATCGAGAAAGAGAGGTCAGCTTAGAGCTAGACCAAATATCGTGAGGCAAAGGGAAAGACATGTACTCAACCTTGTGATGGTTCGTCCGAATGATCTTTATATGCGTTTAGGAGTTGGCACGTCTTGCTAGAGGCCGCTACCAACTATTGACGGAGCAAGTGTACTCGCGTCATGTCTATACGTGTATGAACCTATAGGGTCACACACTTTAGGGGCTGGAAGCCTAATGAGGATTGGATCCGAATTAGACCAGGCTTAGGCTGCTAATGGGCTGCTAATGTAGAAGCCCACCAGGGATGCCTATATAAGAGGGAGTGAGGCGAGCTGAAAAGGATAGAGCATTCCACCCAGCCGCCACTCCTCTTCCGCCTGTGTTGCACGCGCAGACCTAGCAGTCTGGCGTGTGACGACTTCCACTCCGGACGTGTGGATACCTCGGAGGTGCTGCATCTGTAGCACTTGGACGAGCCGCGCAAAGGGGAGCTGCTCGTGGGACGAGGACGAGGAGGAGACGTAGAACATCTACACTGCCGCAACGTGCTTCATCGAGTTCCGCACCTGCGCGTCTAGCGGTAATCCCGTGATCTATGACAATAGTATTCCTGGTTGACGCGGTAGAAATTTTTTATTTTACGCTAGTGTAGCCTACCCGTTACCCTTCAGTGGTATCAGAGCCGATGCTATTCAGTCATAGGTTCGGGAAGTTTGCATATGGTGATATGTAGATTGATATGAATGATATGATCGTTTGTATGGCGGTGTTTTCTGGATTGATCTATGATCTTAATTTCCGTGATCGTGATTCTAAGGTCGTCGAACGACTTACCCCTACCGGTCGGTTTCCGCCATCGGGGTAGACAGTGACACATAAATCCTTCTGAATCACGCGAAGATCTGAATCGACGTACCGTGATCAAAGGAGTTTGGTCAAATCGGAACTATGGTCGGTTTATGGTAAATTGGATTTGCCGATCAAAATCCTTAAAGAAAATTGTATAGATTTGATCTCTCATTTTTCACGAACCCCTTAAAGAAAATTGGTACCGCGAGGGGCGCTGCCCCTTCGAACCCCGCAGGGGGAGACCCCCTAGACCCCCCTTAGTCGTAGCCCCCTTTTTGTATCTCGTTAAGGTTCATAGGTGGTACGATTTCACATGATCCGGTAGAATGCGATTCTATGCACAACTTGTTTTTGCAGGATTTATGTGATCAGTATGGCCCAAAAATGTATGTGATGCATGTATGTATTTTTTCATGACCTGCGTGTCGTGAGTTGGGCAACACGGCTGGAGCCATATGTGTTGTCAATTATTGTAATGGCCTGCGTGCCAACTTGTGATGATCCCAATACCATGTAATTTTGATTACTAGATGTTAGGAGTAATAGCTTGTATTAGTTCTTGGAGAACTCATCACTTGGAGGATGGCTCGCATAGAGCATGAAGATGGCGATCATCATGGTGGACAGGTTCTATGGCGATGGAGATCACCATGAGAAAATGGGCCATACTGTATCACATCTATGTGAATGCTATTCTTATACGTTTTACTACTATGCATGCTTAGATGATAGAAGTAGAACGATCCCTCACAAAGTTTAAGTTAAACCATGCCCTCCCAACCAAACCTTGCACCATCCTATGCCCTGTATAATCGTTGGTGGGTCTATGAAATTAGGGTGCCACGGTTTTCCTTGGCTGGATGGGTTTGTATCGGATACCTACACGCATAAGGGTTGGTGAGCTTAACAAGGTCATCTTAACAGTTAAGGACCTTGGGGCATAAAGGTTGGGCGCCTAGTTTTGACATAGAGATGTCACCCAACAACAAGAGTCATATGTGATATGATTACCAAAGGTTGCTTACCGATTTACCTTGTCTTCTAGCAGTGATGCTAAAGCTCACTAGTCGACTTGTTAATTGGGGATCTTGAATCACTTAGTATCAATAGAGGGATGTTGATTTAAGTGGGAGTATATGCTATTAAATTGTTTAATATGTTTTACTCTTTCATGGTTACATGGCTTAGTATTTTGCATATTTTTTGTTGTAGATCAATGGCACCGAACAATTCATCACCTTTTGCTTTGCGTTCGATTCTTGAAAAGGATAAACTAAATGGAACAAACTATTCGGACTGGGTCCGTAACCTGAGAATTGTTCTCAGGGCTGAGAAAAAGGAAACTGTTCTGGATACCCCAATCCCGGATGAACCTGCTGATAATGCAACTGCTACCCTTAAGAATGCCTACAAGAAAGCATGTGATGAATCTCTTGAGGTCAGTTGTCTTATGCTTGCATGCATGGAACCTGATCTTCAAAAACAGTTTGAGGATCAGGAAGCGTACGATATGATCGTTGCGCTTAAGGACATGTTCTAGACTCAGGCTAGGACTGAGAGGTACAATGTCGCTAAGTCCTTTGTGGAATGCAAGCTGGCAGAGGGAGCAGCTGTAGGCCCCCATGTGATCAAAATGGTTGGTTACAGTCAGACTTTGGAAAAGCTTGGTTTTCCATTAGGCCAAGAGTTGGCCACTGACTTCATTTTGGCATCTCTTCCATCTAGCTATGGGCATTTCATTTCGAACTACCATATGCATGGGGTGGAGAGGGGCCTTAATGAATTATGTGGGATGCTGAAAATAGCAGAATGTGACATTAAGAAGTGTGCAGGGCATAGCCATGTGATGGCTGTGCAGAACAAGCCTACCTTCAAGAAAAAGGGCACTTCTTGGCAGAAGAAGAAGCGCAAGGCTAAGGATACGATCCCTAAGCCAAACCCTGCACCCAAGCAAAAGGCTGGTCCTGCAGGAGACACTGAGTGTTTCTTTTGTCACGAATATGGCCACTGGAAGAGGAACTGCAGCAAGTACCAGGCTTCTTTGAAGAAAAGTGGAAGTAAGAGTACTTCCCACTCAGGTACACTTGTTGTAAATGTTGTGGACATTTTTCTCGCAGATTCTTATGTTAACTCTTGGGTATTTGATACCGGATCGGTTGCTCATATTTGCAATTCGATGCAGGGGCTAATAAGGACTAGAGAAGTGCAAAAAGGCGAAGTGGATTTTCGCGTCGGAAATAAAGCAAGGGTTGCTGCATTGTTCGTCGGCGTCATGCAACTTCACCTTCCGTCAGGATTTATCATGGAGTTGAATAATTGTTATTACATTCCTAGTATGGGTCGAAACATTTTATCACCTTCATGTTTGATGAGGGATGGTTATTCATTCGCGAGTACAAACAATGGTTGTGTAATCTCTAAGAATGCTATGTTTGTGGCTGATGCTCCCATTGTCAATGGGTTATTTATTTTAAATCTTGATAATGCATGTGTTTACAATGTTAGTGCTAAAAGGCTTCGGCCAAATGATTTGAGTCCTACCTATCTATGGCATTGTCGTTTGGGGCATATAAGTGAAATGCGCATGAAGAAGCTCCATGGTGATGGTCTTCTAACTTCGTTTGATTTTGAATCATACGAGACATGTCAAGCTTGTTTACTTGGAAAGATGACCAAGACGCCTTTCAAGGGGTTTCCCCAGAGAGCGACAGACTTGTTGGAACTCATACATACTGATGTATGTGGACCAATGAGCACGACAGCCAGAGGAGGATATCACTACTTCATTACTTTCACTGATGATTTCAGTAGATATGGCTATGTCTACTTGATGAAGCATAAGTCTGAAACTTTTGAAAAGTTCAAAGAGTTTCAAAATGAGATAGAGAATCAACGTGGCAAGAAAATAAAGGCCTTGCGATCTGATCGCGGAGGTGAATATTTGAGTCACGAGTTTAGCAATCATCTTAAGAGTTGCGGAATTGTTCCACAGCTCACGCCGCCCGGAACGCCTCAAAGAAACGGGGTCTCTGAACGGCGTAATCGAACTTTGTTGGACATGGTTCGATCGATGATGAGCCAGTCGGATTTACCATTATCATTTTGGGGTTACACGCTAGAAACAGCAGCTTTCACACTAAATAGGGTACCATCTAAATCCGTAGTTAAGACACCATATGAGATGTGGACTGGAAAGAATCCTAGTTTGTCTTTTCTAAAGATTTGGGGTTGTGATGCATTTGTCAAGCGACTTCAGTCGGACAAGCTAACACCCAAATCGGATAAGTGCATTTTTGTGGGATACCCAAGGGAAACCTTAGGGTATTACTTCTACAACCGAGAAGAGGGCAAAGTGTTTGTCGCTCGTAGCGGTGTTTTCCTAGAGAAAGAGTTTCTCACAAAGGGAACGAGTGGAAGGTCGGTGCGACTTGAAGAAGTTCAAGATGAGCCAGTCGGGGATGCTTCTACGAGTGATGCTATTGTAGCAGAACAAGTTGAGGAACCCGTGGCAATAGAAGCACCACAACCACGAAGGTCGGCGAGGCTCCGCGAAGCGCGAGAGTTATTATTGTTAGACAATGATGAGCCTGCGACCTATGCAGAAGCGATGGTGGACCCAGACTCTGAGAAATGGCTGATTGCCATGAGATCCGAGATAGAGTCCATGGGAGACAATCAAGTTTGGAACTTGGTTGACCTGCCTGATGGTTTTAAAGCCATCGAGTGCAAGTGGATCTATAAGAAGAAGATTGATATGGATGGAAATGTTCACATCCATAAAGCTCGACTTGTTGCAAAAGGTTTTCGACAAGTTCAAGGAGTTGACTACGACGAGACTTTCTCGCCCGTAGCGATGCTTAAATCTATACGGATCATTCTAGCCATTGCTGCACATTTCGATTATGAGATATGGAAGATGGACGTCAAGACGGCTTTCTTAAATGGAATCCTTTCTGAGGACGTGTATATGATGCAGCCCGAAGGTTTTGTCGATCCAAACAATGCTGGAAAGGTATGCAAACTTCAAAAGTCTATTTATGGGCTGAAGCAAGCATCTCGGAGTTGGAACATTCGATTTGATGAAGTTGTAAAGGAGTTTGGCTTCACCAAAAACGAACAAGAACCTTGTGTGTATAAGAAAGAAAATGGGAAATCACTTGTGTTTCTAATCTTATATGTGGATGACATATTATTGATTGGAAATGACATTCCTATGCTCGAGTCTGTTAAGACCTCATTGAAAAATAGTTTTTCTATGAAGGACTTGGGAGAAGCGGCATATATTCTGGGTATCAAGATCTATAGAGATAGATCAAGGAGGCTAATTGGATTAAGCCAGAGTACGTACATTGACAAAGTGTTGAAACGGTTCAGCATGGAAGAGGCTAAGAAGGGGTTCTTGCCCATGTCTCACGGCATTAAACTCAGCAAGACTCAGTGTCCTTCGACCACTGATGAGCGAGAACACATGAGTAGGGTTCCATATGCTTCGGCTATTGGATCCATCATGTATGCAATGACATGTACTCGCCCAGATGTTTCCTATGCTCTAAGTGTTACGAGCAGATACCAGGCTGATCCAGGTGAGATTCACTGGACAGCGGTAAAGAATATCCTTAAGTACTTGAGAAGGACTAAGGATATGTTCCTAGTTTATGGAGGTGAGGTTGAACTCAGTGTAAAGGGTTACACAGATGCGAGTTACCTTAATGACTCAGACGACTCGAAATCGCAATCAGGTCATGTGTTTGTCATGAATGGTGGTGCTGTGAGCTGGAAAAGTTCCAAGCAAGATACAGTGGCCTCCTCTTCAACAGAAGCTGAATATATTGCTGCCTCGGAGGCTGCAAAGGAAGCTGTTTGGATTAGGAATTTCCTGATCGCTCTTGGTGTGGTTCAGGGCTCGTCCAATCCCTTGGACGTTTATTGTGACAACAATGGTGCTATTGCACAAGCCAAAGAACCTAGACAGCACCAGAAGAACAAACATATTCGCATGCGCTACCATCTGATTCGTGAGTTCATTGATGAAGGTAGTGTCATGTTATGCAAAATACATACGGACTCAAATGTTGCTGATCCCTTGACTAAGCCACTCCCGCAGCCTGCGCATGAAGCGCACACAAGAGCAATAGGTATTAGATACTGTCTAGATTGACTCTAGTGCAAGTGGGAGACTGAAGGAAATATGCCCTAGAGGCAATCATAGAGATGATTGTATTTCATGTGTATCCATGAGTTATTATAATGTTCCTTGAATATCCATATACCAGGCAACTTGTATTGATTGGCAATTATGTGAATTGTTTGTGAAACTCTTTACTTGTATGGTTATCTAATAATTGTCCCTAGTCGGAGTTCATGCGAGGACACACGTGAATATTAGACTAGCACATCGATTGGTTAATGACTATGTTTCGCAAGTCATTGACATGGAGATGTCAAACCAATGATGTGGACACATGTTATGAACATGGGGTTGGACTAACCCAACATGAGACTAGCAATAATACTTGCAGCTCTCTCTACACATCGTGTACGTTTTGTCCTTAGACCTGAGATTGTCGCATGTACTTGAGATGTGGATCGACCTACTTTGGGGCTATCAAACACTACTCCGTAACTGGGTAGTTATAAAGGTAGCTTTCGGGTTTGTCCTGATACATGCTGCAAGGCATCGGTCAATCAAGATGGGATTTGCCCCTCTCTACTTGAGAGAGATATCTCTGGGCCCCTCGAGTGATCGGATCCAGAAATGCATGGACGTGCTACATATGGTTAAGAGTTAACCTAGTAAAGGGATTCTGAATCATAGTATCGAGAAAGAGAGGTCAGCTTAGAGCTAGACCAAATATCGTGAGGCAAAGGGAAAGACATGTACTCAACCTTGTGATGGTTCGTCCGAATGATCTTTATATGCGTTTAGGAGTTGGCACGTCTTGCTAGAGGCCGCTACCAACTATTGACGGAGCAAGTGTACTCGCGTCATGTCTATACGTGTATGAACCTATAGGGTCACACACTTTAGGGGCTGGAAGCCTAATGAGGATTGGATCCGAATTAGACCAGGCTTAGGCTGCTAATGGGCTGCTAATGTAGAAGCCCACCAGGGATGCCTATATAAGAGGGAGTGAGGCGAGCTGAAAAGGATAGAGCATTCCACCCAGCCGCCACTCCTCTTCCGCCTGTGTTGCACGCGCAGACCTAGCAGTCTGGCGTGTGACGACTTCCACTCCGGACGTGTGGATACCTCGGAGGTGCTGCATCTGTAGCACTTGGACGAGCCGCGCAAAGGGGAGCTGCTCGTGGGACGAGGACGAGGAGGAGACGTAGAACATCTACACTGCCGCAACGTGCTTCATCGAGTTCCGCACCTGCGCGTCTAGCGGTAATCCCGTGATCTATGACAATAGTATTCCTGGTTGACGCGGTAGAAATTTTTTATTTTACGCTAGTGTAGCCTACCCGTTACCCTTCAGGTAGCCCACTTTATACCTATCAAGACAACTTACCAGAGTTCAAAGTTAGCAGAGCTGTACATTGCTAGGATTGTTAGTCTGCATGGAACCCCCAAGACCATAGTATCAGATCGAGGAACTCAGTTTACCTCGAGATTTTGGCAGAAAGTCCAAGAAGGATTAGGAACCAAGTTGAACTTCAGCACAGCATATCACCCACAAACTGATGGACAGACTGAGAGAGTCAACCAGATCCTCGAGGATATGCTTAGAGCTTGTGTGTTGGAGTACGGATCAAAATGGGAAGAATGCCTGCCTTTCGCAGAATTCTCATACAACAACAGTTATCAAGCTAGTTTGCGGATGGCACCATTTGAATTCCTATATGGAAGAAAGTGTCGTACCCCTTTGAATTGGTCGCAAGTAGGAGAGAGTCAGATCTTCGGACCCGACATTCTCCGAGAAGCAGAAGAGAAAGTTCACAAAGTCTGTGAGCACCTCAAGACCGCCCAATCCAGACAGAAGAGTTATGCTGACAAGAGAAGAAGAGACCTGACTTTCAATGTCGGAGATTTTGTATATCTCAAGGTTTCACCATTGAAAGGAACTCAATGCTTTAGTCTGAAGGGAAAGTTAGCCCCCAGATATATCGGACGTTTCAAGATTCTGAACCGTCGAGGAGAAGTATCGTATCAACTGGAATTGCCTGAAGAGATGTCAGCCATCCACAATGTGTTCCATATCTCGTTACTTCACAAATGTCTGGAAGTGCCCGAGAAGACTGAAGTTTTCAAGAATATCAATCACCGAGCTGTGGAAATTAACAATGACTTGACCTACAGAGAAGTACCCATCCGTATCTTAGAAGAAGCTTATAGAACCACCAGGACCAGGAGTATCAAGTTTCTCAAGATTCAGTGGAGCAACCATACCGAGGAGGAAGCTACTTGGGAGCGCGAAGATTACATTAGGACAGAGTTCCCAGATCTCTTTAGTTCCTAGTTTTCTTTGTAAATCTCGGGACGAGATTTTGTTTAAGGGGGGAAGGTTTGTAACATCTCAAAACTTCATCCAAGATTATCAAGATCTAAATCATCAAATTTGGGATTAACAAAAACTTTTGCAAATTTAAAATGAAAGCATTAATACGTGTGTGCATTTAAAATAGGAGTTGTTTTGAATTGCCATGATTGTGTGATCCTTTGCTTCTAAAATGTTTCTTAGATGATTTAAACATCACTACATCATTCCCAAGATCTTCCTAAAGAAAATCAAATCAAAAAGAATTAAAAAGGAGGAATGGTCATTTTGGCCATTTTAATCCACTACACTACTTTGAGTGTTCCTAGCGCTCATTTCTTAACAGAAACAATTCATGATCTTTGTATCCCTTGCTAGTACGCATAATGATGTACCAAGGCCCACCTTTGGATCTGCTAAAAACATTATGTTAACGATTTTTATTTGCATTTGAAAATTGAATCTAATGCATATGCATAGATCACCCCTATTTCAAAACCCATCTTTTTGAGCTCCATTTTCAAAACCCTTGCAACCAGAGACTACCTAGCATTAGTGGAGAACATCCAAAAAATTTGAAACCAAAATTCAAAAGTTTGTTTCATGCAGCCATTTAATCAAACACTTGGTAGGCAGGTTTAAACCTAAATCATAGCTCACTGTTTCGAACAGGGTTTTGCCCCATTTGATCTCCATTTTTGTCCCTTTGTCCCCTCTTGATCTAACCAGGCCCTTAGCACCCACTCCCCTAGCCCCTAGTGGCATTGCCATGCCATGCCGAGCCACCCCTCGCCGGCCAACCTTACCCTCACCGCAGCAGACCAGCTCCCCCTTCCTCTCCATGTCTAGGAGGTAGCCAGCACCTCACCTCCACCCTCTGTCCCCTGCCCGAGACAAGCCCTACAGTGGACCACCGAGGAAACCACGCGCCTAGTACCACCGCACCATGCCGATGCCGCCCCCAAAGCACGCTCTGTCCCCGCTCGCTCAGACCGCCCCTTGGCCGCAGCCCGCGCGCACCGCTCCGCCACTACCTGGGGAACACCCTAGACACCCCCACTGGCCGCCCAAAGCCTCATACCCACCGCTCGCCGTGGACACCGCCGCCTCTGCCGCTCAGAGCGCCACCTCGCCCAGACCGCATGCCACCGCCCCTACGGCCGAATTCACTTCCTAGAGCACCGCCAGGGGACCGCCCATCGATCACCCCTCAGCCATGTCTCTACCTCGCCATAGCCATGTCGCCACCGTCGCCTGCCCATCCCGCTCGGTATCACCATCGGGCCTATAAAAGGAGGCCTCCCCAGCCTCTTCTCTCCACACCATTCCACTCCCCTCACCTCTCTGAACCTCACCCACCTCTAGCCGGAGCAAGGGGAGGAGCATCTCGCCGGAATTGGAGTCGGAGCCGCCGCCTTTGGAGGAGAAGGGCGCCGCTGATTGCGACCACCCCCGGAGCTGCTTCGATCGTCCCTGAGCTCGCCGTCATCTTCCAGTTCGTTTGCCCTCCTCGTCGTCGTCTTCCAGTTCGTTTGCCCTCCTCGCCATCGTCGCTGGAGCCCCGGTATGTCCCCAGCAGACCCCCACCGAGCTGCTAGGGTTCGAGCTCGCCGGCGACCTGTTCGTCGTCAACGATGACCCTCAGCCGTAGATTCCCCTTCTAATCCTACGTCCCACAGCGCACGTACCGTTTCGCATGTTAAGTGCCGCGACAAGCGAGAGCCCCCTGTCAGCTGAGCCGCGCGCCGCAGAGCGCCACTGGGCCGCCCCAAGTCCTTTCCCGCGCTAGCCCACCCGTTCAAATCTGGATTTTTCTTTTTAGTTAAAGCTAGTTTCTGTCCACTAGTTTAAAATTCAATTCTGGGAGTTTTATAAATCCAAATTGCATGAAACCAATTGTGCGTGAAAGGTATTGAGATGATCTATCCAAGCCCGTTGGATTTAATGCAATTAGATTTATAGATCTCTCCTAATTAAAATAACAAAACAGAAGCATTTGCAACTTGCAACATTTTTATAAAATCAACCAAGTTAGCTTTTGAGTTGATTCCAACTCTAAAAAATCACATTTCGTCATATCTATCTAACTATGTAATAATATTGTGGTTTACATGCAGTATAGGCATTTCTAGTCACTTTAAGTAATTAAATAATAAACTTAAACCAAAGTAATATTGATCCAACCTTTAATTCTCATTCACATGTTAGAATATGTGGTGATGACATGTGTCAACATGATCCCATATTTTAAGTGGTGAATATTAAATCTTAGTTAATTTTTCAATGAGTACAAATTACTTTTCTAAAATAGAAAGGATGAAACTATTGAATTAAACTTGTGATGGCTTGTGATGATAATAGATCATCAAATGTGTGTCTTAGAATGCTACTTAGCCTAGTTATTGTTTGGTGATTGTGTGTTCCGTATGTATTTATAGACGATAGTACCGACCAAGCTTTCGAGGAGGAGGAGTTCTACCAAGAAGAAGAAGGAGAAGAAAACTTCAACCACTACACTACCCAAGGCAAGCTACTATTAGCAAGCTTGCACTACCTAAGTGCAAGCCCCATTAACAGTGCAAGCTAAAAACTTGCAAGTTTAGTGCTTAGCAAGTTAGGATCAAACTAGATGGTTTAGCTAAGATGCCTTAAGCATGCTTTGATCACACCCCTTTTGACTAGTACTACCCCAAGTTTTATTTACAAGCTTTACTCCCTTAGTTTACACAAAGTTCTTTACTTGTTTTAAAGGTAGCATAAAAAGTATAAAACTTGACCTATTTAGAACCCTTTAGATGTCATTCTATGGCATGAGATTGAACCCATCTTTTCCACCTTAGTGAACACTCTTAACTGAGTGGTTTAGAGTAGTTCAAAAACTTGAGTCACTTTAGATGGGAACACTTGCTGAAAATGAATTATGAAAACCTTGGAATGATGAGTCATTCTATTGAGATGTTTTGACATGTGTTGAGAAACACAAATGGTTGATGGTGATGAAAATGTTGAGGCATGAGCCTTAACCCCTTTTATAAATCTGTTTGTTGGATTCGGATGCGATACCATTCCAAATTTACCTTACAACCAAAATACCTGAATTGGGTAAGGCTTAGCTGGAAATTTATATGCATTAGTATTAGTTCCCTCACGGGAGAGGTCTGAGCTGAGGCTACCTCTCAATGTTGTCCACCTATGCAGTGCCCAAGATGACTGATGGTCATGGTTGGGAGGCCATGCTCATAGGAGAGCTGCTTATACTAGGGTGTGTAAAGGGAAGGTTATGTTTGATTATCTGCATACTAAGTATGATGATTCAGGGTTATCCCTGAGAGATGTATCGAATCTTGTGGTTGAAGTGTACCACCTCTGCAGAGTGTCAAACTATTCGAATAGCCGCGTCCGTGGTTATGGACTGTTGGAATGGCCATACTGTTTCGTTGTCATATGTTTTCCAAATAACTTGATATGAATGATGAACCTTGACTTGACCACAACAGGGTTGTGTTTATGACATTAGATTCCCACCTTTGTGATTCTAGAACTTTATTTTATCTTTCTTGGTTTCTGAACTCAGCTTAGGTTTCCAATTTAACTTTATAGTTAAGCTTAGAGTTAGCACTTTATCTTAGATTTTAGTACTTGTTAGTGGTAGTTTGTGAGTACTTAAAGAGTACTCGTGGCATTTGTCCCTAGCTATTATCATGGCCAGACTATGAAGGAGATTATCAAGATGATGGCCAACAGGACGGCTAGGATAACTAGGACTATCTGCCTTTGGCAGCATTGCCTGTGCCCCTGAAGATGGACCCCACCGCTACGCTTATCTTTTATTTCCGATGCTTGTTGTATTAAGACTGGATCATGAGATCCTTATTTGTGTAAGACCTTATGTATGGTTTGTAATGGATGATGTACTGTGATATCCAATCCGTTATGTCTCGCAAAAATGGTAATCCTGGGATTGCGAGGTATGGCATAACGGGCATCTGGGATTAAAAATCCGGGTGTTGACATAATCCCAAGTAAATCCCTCACAAACAACCATACTACCCCTTCTGTCACTGGGTTCCCAACCTGCAGATTAGTCATTACTCATACTCCTTATACTTGACTCAATCCTCAGGGTCTTGGGTACCTGACAAGTCCTTGGATTGAGGCAAGAGAGGATACAATAATCATCATGTCATACAAACTAATACATGACCCCATCTATAATAAATAACATACAGAAGAGCTACATGGCTAGGCCGACGCCCTTAGCCCAAAGAGAATTACTCATGCATAGAGATGAAATCGAGAATCATAAACATTGTAATGGAAATCATGAGATTGATATCAAATAGTCTTACAATGTTGCCAATCGAAGATGATATCTACTATTACAAGAGGTTGAATATGGCTATGGTGGTGTAGAAGGGTTTGGAGATTAGTTCGAAGTCTATTCCTCCGGTGGCTCTTCGGTGTTGTGGATGCAGGTTTCTGGGGTTCTACGGCGGCTCTCCGTGGCTTTGTTTCTTGTCATCCGAAGCCTCTTTCTATAGGGGCCCTTCACTAAAGTTGTTCTATTTGACCTAGCGGTGTTGATGGCAACTATATGACCAGAATTTTATTCCTGTTGTATAGTTGGTCATTAAAGCTTCTGTCTCCACTTCATGACCCCTGATTTCCTTGGGTTGTTGGAAATATCGTATCTTTGACTTTAATGTTGTGATTCCCATCATCAAACATCATTATCTGTGCGGGAAAAATAGAAAGAAAGAATTGCATACCCCTTTGATAATTAGGCATTAGTGGCAGGGTTTAGAAAGATATTTCATCAAAAATATGAATAATATCCAGTTTAAATGTGGATGTAGATGGCTATATTTCACAACCATCAGCCGCTTGGGTGGCCGCATCTCTTTGATGGCTTGCACCTTGTGCGGATTTTCCTCGATGCCCCAATGGAACCCCGTATACACACTTAGCGGGATTGAGCTTGATGTTCACCCAACATAATTTTCTGAAGGTTTTCCTTAGGTCCGATACCAGCGTGGCCTTCTCGTGGGGCATGAATATGATGTCGTCAATGTAGGCGTTTGTGTTCTTTCCCATCCGTGTGCCCAGGGCGATGAGCATCAGCCTCCGGAAGGTGGCACCGGTGTTTTTGAGGCCGAGCGGCATGCAGGTGTAGCTGTAAACCCCGTAGGGAGTGATGGAGGTTTTCTTGTCCTCGTCCTCCCGAGCCATCTTGATCTGGGGATCACCCGAGAAGGTGTCGAGGAAACAAAGAAGGGCACATCCCCCGTTTAGTCCACTATCTAGTCGATCCGAGGGAGCAGGAATGGGTCCTTGGGGCACGCCTTGTTGAGGTCGGTGAAGTCGATGCAGAGGTGGCCTCCTCCCATGGTATTTGGAACCATGAACGGGTTGGACGACCTATTAGCGTGGAGAACCTAGCACACAAGATGCGCCTTAACCAGCTTCTCCATCTCGGTGATGATTAACTGCTGCTTCTCGGCCGATTGCCTTCTTGCATTTTTCTTCACCGGGTGCGCCGTTGTTCTCTATCACCTCCCGGGGCACCCCGGTCATGTCTGACAAAGTCTAGGTGAACATGACCGTGTTGGCGCGTAGGAATGCGATGAGCGCCCGCTCCTCTTCCGCTGAGAGGTGCGCCCCTATGGTGATGGTGGAGCTCGGGACGGCGGCGTTGAGCGGGACCTTCTTGGTTGCTACTATTGGGTTCGTAGCATAGAAAACAAAAAAAATCCTACAATGAGAACTATATGCCAAGATCTATCTACTAGATACAGAGCAACAGGTGGATATACATCCATAGAGAACTTACCCTCGAAGACAACATAGTTTTGTTAACGAGTTGGAACTCATGGATGATGTAGTCGTATGCTTGCCGATCTCAAGATCGTGTGGAAGTCCTAGCGCTGCAAATCAGCAGCGCATCCATCCTCGCACACACGTTCAAGCCACCGAACAACCTCCACCTCCTCTCTCCAGCGAATCAGCGGAAGCAGCAACTCCTTCCAGACACAAGGCCACCGGGAACATGTATCTCGCTAATCTGAGACCATGGGGAATATCTAGAGGGGGACAGAGATCCTTCACCAAATATCCATTCATGTGGTGGAAGCTCCACTCACATAAATTCAAGCTCCACCCAAAATTCCACTCACATGCATTAAATTTCCACCAAATTTAATGCAACTCTCAATTAATAAAACTCTTTTATTTATTTTATTCAGAATTTTGTTAACTACTTTAATTAATAAACATTAACATAAAACCCCTTGCAACATTTCAATATCACATGTAGAACCACTTTCTGCAATTTCACCCGAAACAATTCCGGTTTCTATCGAAACAATTCTTACGCTTTGCAATTCTTTCGTCTAAAACATATGTGCTCCAAAATGGTGTTCGGAAACCCTTAAGTGTGTCACCCTATGGTTCGTGAATAATGTAGACATGATTGAGACTCCTCTCAGATCAATAATCAGAAGATGGACCTGGAGATCCATACTGACTCCTGCACATTCAATGATGACTTCTGTGATCGTGAGAACCTTTAACGTTAGTAATTTAATCCCTTTGTCTCATGATATATTACATGTCCGAGATTCGATCATCGGTATCCTAATACCTAGTTTTATCTTGTTACATACATGCACTCTTTTCTCGTTCCCGTGATATAACATTGTAGTGATCACATCACTTGCTTGCAAGCTATCTTAATGTGATATCACCGAGAGGGCCTAGTGTATATCTATCCGTCATCGGTATTGACAAATTCCACTCTTGATCCATGAGCCTCAACATAACACCTTCATAGCACTGAACCCACCTTTATAGTCACCCTGTTATGGTCTGACGTTTGATGTTATCAAGATACCCTTCTGGTGTTAGCAATTAACATGATCTCATGGTCTAAGGACTAAGATTACTTCGTATGATGTTATAAAAATATAATCATAATGACTTTGATCGTAATGCTATACTTCGGATGAATGTTCATCACATCATTTCACAAATGTTGTGACCTCTATATTAACAACATCCAATGTCCATGATCCAGAAACTTTGATCATCTTGTTAATCAACGAGCTAGTCTATAAGAGAGGCATAACTAGGAACCTTTTTGTTTATTAAACACACAAGTATTGATGTTTCCTAACAATACAATTATAGCATGCAAAATAAACATCTATCATATACAAGGAATATATAATAACAACTTTATTATTGCCTCTCAGGGCATATTTCCTTTAGTCTCCCACTTGCACTAGAGACAATAATCTAGTTCACATAGTGATAAATCTAACACCCATGGAGTTCTGGTGTTTATCATGTTTTTCCCTAGGGAGAACTTTAGTCAATGGATCTGCTACATTTAGGTCCGTGTGTACTTTACAACTCTTTATATCTCCATCCTTGACATGCTCGCGGATGGAGTGAAACCGACGCTTAATATGCTTGGAATTCTTGTGAGATTTTGGTTCCTTGGCGTTGGCTATGGCTCCATTCTTGTCACAATAGAACACCATTGGGTCCAATGCACTAGGAACCACACCTAGTTCCGTTATTAACTCCTTCATCCAAACCGCTTCCTGCGCCGCTTCTGAAGCAGCAACATATTTCGCCTCCGTCGTTGATCCAGTCACCACAGGTTGTTTGGAACTCCTCCAACTAACTGCTGCTCCGTTCAAGAGGAATACATATCCGGATTGAGACTTAGAGTCATCCGGATCGGTGTCAAATCTAGCATCGACATAACACTTAGCGACTAGCTCTTCTTCACCTCCGTATACAAGAAACATATCCTTAGTTCATCTTAAGTACTTAAGGATATTCTTGACCGCTATCCAGTGTTCCGAACCTGGATCAGATTGGTACCTACTAGTCAAACTAATATCATGTGCCACATCCGGTCTTGTATAGAGCATGGCGTACATTATAAAGCCTATGGCTGAGACATAGGGGATCTTATCCATTATCTCTCTTTCTTCCGCCGTAGCCGGACTTTGAGTCTTACTCAATGTCTAGCCTTGCAACATAGGTAAGAACCACTTCTTACTTCTTTCCATATTAAACTTCTTTAATATCTTATCAAGGTATGTAATTTGCGATAGCCCAATTAGATGCCTTGATCTATCTCTACAGATTTTAGGGTTTTCTATTTCCGTGCCCTCGGGTCCTTAGTTGTACTCAGTTTTTCCCAGCTCCTTAGTTTTTCCTCAGTTTTCCCCAAGTCCTTGTTTGAAACCCGTAGAAGGAGCTCCGACGGCAGGATTCCCGTTTAGTTGACCGTTCCGTGCTGACGTGTGGGGCCGCGTCGCGTGGGGCTGGTAGAAAGGGACCGCGTCGGACAGGATGAGACCGCATTTGGTTACATGTGAGCAGGAGCTAGGTTTTGTCTCTCTCGGCCCAAATTGGCATTTTCCCTTTTAAGAGTACCTTTACCCCCTCCTTCTCTCTGTCTTTTTCACCTAATTAGTATCAAATCTAGAGAAGCTTGCATTTCTGTCTTTCTTCAATTATTTGTGCCTTTTGGCCCTCGTTGTTTGCCCAATATGGCAGCAAATCTAGTACTCCATCTGGTCTATATGTATGTAGTTAAATCTAGAAGCAAATCTACAGGGTAATATACGATAAATTCACACAGTCATATAGTAGAATAGGGATAGATAATAGGGATCCCTCCCTAGATAATAAGCTGCATACAGCAGCCAAACATAGTAACAGGTTCGAGGTTCTTCACAGCACCATCATACTAACAACATAACAACAAGGAATCCCTAGCTAACAACACGTCCAGGACTCCGCCTACCCCATCTGCCTCTGCCTCCACTTGTTGCTCCCCTTGAGAGCCTTGGGCTTGAGCGGAGGCATGCGCCCGGCGGAGATCTCCACCCGCTAGAAGCTGCGGAGGTGCATGCCGAGCGCCTTGTGCTTGGCGCGGAAGGAGTAGGCGTTCACCGTCGTGTCGACCTTGGGAAAGGTGTTGCCAATGTTCTCGGCATGCGTGAGGAGGCAGTTGAAGTCAGTGCCGCCGAGTCTCCTAGTGCAGAAGGGGCACCTGTAGACACCCTTGGCGAAGTAGGAGATGTACTGGCCGACCTGTAGCCTCCGCAGCACCTGGCGATTCTTGGTGTCATGGTGCTCGTCGTTGCTGTCGACGTCGCTGCCGGACACCTAATCCATATCAAACGGAAACTATGAGTGAATGAGTTGCAACGTTGACTAACGTGCATGATAACAAAGTTAGGAAAAACAGAGGCAGCCTCAGTTAGAGATCCCATGATTACTTGCATAAATTAACTGATTGATATCCCATTATTACTTGCATAAATTAACCGAACGGCCGAACCCCAAATCTTAAACGAAATCAAGAAGGGATCAAAACAAAATGGAATAAAATCGGCGCAAATATTAACCCAATACTCATCCATCTACACCAGCAAAAATAGGGTTCAAAAAGGAATGGGGAACAAAA
This sequence comes from Avena eriantha, assembly GCA_910589775.1. Classification (NCBI taxonomy): domain Eukaryota; kingdom Viridiplantae; phylum Streptophyta; class Magnoliopsida; order Poales; family Poaceae; genus Avena; species Avena eriantha. The sequence goes on from OU342746.1 coordinate 17,917,711, forward strand.
AAGGAAGCAAACCGTAGTTACCTCGTTCCATGGGTCCTCCATGGAGGTGTCATAGGGGTTCGGGGGCGGGACATATGGCACCTCCTCGTAGGGGTCCCATCCTGGCAGGATCTGACCGCCACCGGCGGCAGTAGCCTCCGATGCACCGGCGGCAGCGGCGGCAACGGCCGTTGAGGGGACGGCGTCGAAGAGGGAGGCATCGCGCTTGGAGCCAACGACGTCGGGGACGATCGGATTGGCATTCTCCTTGTCCATCTCGCCGGCAGAGGAGAGGGAGAGGGAGAGGGTTTTTTGCTTTGGAGAAGATGATGGGACGTGAGAGAGGCGACGTTGTGTGAGCGAGTGAGAGTGATAGAGATAGTGGGAGAAGGCGTCTATAAAGGCGAGGGGTGGTTAATGCGACCCGCGTCCTACGTGTCCACCATTGCACGTCTGCACGTCTTGGACTTCTGCAACGTGACACGCGTCCACGATTGCATGTCTTCGACTTCTGCACCGCGACCCTCGTCTACGCGTCAACAATTGCACGTCTTCCATTTCTGCACCGCAACACGCGTCCTCGAGTCTAACCCTGGAAATTTAGATATACTCAGGTATACCCTCGAGTCTTATACTAGCATTTTTTGTGTGCTCAGTTTTCCCCTTGAGTGCTAATACTGGCTAGTGCAATATGCTCAGTTTTACCCTCAAGTGGCTGGTCAACAAAGAGTCAACAAATGGGATTAACTAGTTAAATGAGTCATTTAATGTGCAAAAAATTCCGAAAAAGAGTGGCACTTATTCATGGAGTCTTTACCAAAAATTGCCACTACTCAAATCATAGATAAGTCATAGATAAATCAAGTTTTACCACAAATTGCCACTTCTCAAATCACCTAGTAGCTATGAAGGTGCATGGTTTTCCACAATAAGCCTTTCCCAAAACAGCTTTCCCCAAAACATACTTTGTCTAAATGAGGCCACAATTCTCACACTCATGTATATTTTTATTGAAAATAGTTTGAGGTAGGCCAAGATGGGTTTCATTGTACAAAACATGCATTTTCCTTTTTTTAAATCTCATATTTGAATCCCTTAGTCTGTTTACTACACAGGTGCCCTTGGTTTCTTGATACTACTCAGTTTTGCCCTCTCCCTTCACAAATTCTCGCAGACGTGCAACATTGCCCTGATTGCTCTAGCCCATGTCACGCGGATCGTGTCGGCCGACCGTTGACGCAAAAAATGATAAACCATCACCGATTTGTTGTAGCCATTACTTTTCACGCAAAAAATGATAAACCATCACCGATTTGTTGTAGCCATTAATTTTCACGCAAAAAATGATAAACCATCACCGATTTGTTGTAGCCATTACTTTTCACGCAAAAAATGATAAACCATCACCGATTTCTTGTAGCCATTAATTTTCACGCAAAAAATGATAAACCATCACCGATTTGTTGTAGCCATTACTTTTCACGCAAAAAATGATAAACCACCACCGATTTCTTGTAGCCATTACTATTCACGGTAAAAATGATAAACGAAACAATCTATCTATCTCTGTATTTGAAGTTCGGGAGGGTTCACCATCTACTTATGTTAACTTTCAAGGTTTTGACCTGAAAATCAAATGGGTATTATAAAGGGAAATAAAAGTTCAAAAAAATGTAAAAACAAAACAATCTACCTATCTTTGTATAGAAGATCGTCTGTATGATTTTTTAGGTCATTTAGAGAAGGTAGAAAAAATCCCTTTTGAGAAGGTCGAAAAAACCTAACTTGTTACAAAAGCTGGCTTCAGTGAGACCTAACCAAGTTTGGCATACATGATGCCATACCTATAACAACAAGGAATATCTAAAAGGGAAAGTTTCACAAAATTTGAAATTTAGGGTGAAAATGATGCCATACATGATGCTGTTTTTCGAGGTTTTGACCTAAAAATCAATTGGGTATTATAAAGGGAAATAAAAAGTTCGAAAAATGTAAAAACGAAACAATCTATCTATCTATGTATAGAAGATCAGCTGTATGAAATTTGAGGTCATTTAGAGAAGGTAGAAAAAATCACCTTGTTAGAAAAGCTGGTTTCAGTGAGACGAAACGGCATGCGCTTAAGCAAAGTGATTTTTTCGAACATCTCCAAATGACCCCAAATTTGCCATACATGATGCCATACGTGTAACAACAAGGAACCCTATCTAAAAAGTGTCAAAAAAGTTTGCCCAACCGTATAGATCTATCAAAAAGAACCTCACCATGGCGCTAGTATAATTTTTACTTACAAACTTTTGTTACCTAACCTTCAACATGAAACTTGTTTCAAATTCATTTTGGCATACAAGAAACAAATCCCACCTTGATTCGAGCACCACAGCCTCCAAGCAATGCCGATGCCGATATCGGCATGGTCAGAACAGCTATGCTCGCCGCCACTACTAGGTCACCGTCGGGATGCACCCTCAATCCCGTCCCCTCATTCGATCACTGACACACGAGAGATACCGCCGAGGATAATGCCGAACGTACATGCTGATGCCAATGCCGAATATGCATGCACGCCGCTGTGGGCACGGCCACACCGCCCCGCTATGCTGGACGCCACAGACCACTGCGAGGTCTTTCCCTTCGCCACCACACTCTTCTAGCACCCATCTATACACGCCAGAAAGGAGAGACACTAGTTTTCTCTACATTGCTCGCGTTCGTGTCCGACACGGTCAGTCAAAGTTTTGAGGTAGTCGTCGATGTCGTCGACCATTTCTTCTCTTCTTTGCATGGTTAAACGCGTCTAGTTCATATCTATCTAATGCGTCTGGTCTCGCCTCATGCAGTTCTTTGCGGACATCGATCTCATCTCGGCACCCCGCAGGCCACCTCCTCCGTGCCATCGCTGTAGAGCTCCATTTAAAAATATAATCCTACCGTTTATTACCCCTTGTATCAGTGTCATGGCCCCACTTGTCATTCGATATACCGAAGCCCCACTCGTTCGCGTTTTGGTCAGGGATACAGCGATGCTTACGGTCAAACAAAGATGGATGGTCTGACGTGTCTTTGCAGGCTCTACGTGGCCCCACTAGTCAGAAGATAACGGTCAACCGTCGGGCAACCGGCCGTTACAGCACCTGTGATGGTTTCAGACAAGGTCTTGGGGAAAACTGAGGAAAAACTAAGGAGCTGGGGAAAACTGAGCACAACTAAGGACCCGAGGGCACGAAAATAGAAAACCCTAGATTTTAATGCCTAATATATATGAAGCTTCACCAAGGTCTTTCATCGAAAATTGGTTGTTTAGATAACTTTCAACACTATTTAAAAGATCTATACCATTTCCAATCAATAATATGTCAGCCACATATAATATCATAAATGCCACACTGCTCCCACTCACTTTCTAGTAAATACAAGCCTCTCCATGAGTTTGGACAAATCCAAATTCTTTGATCACCTCATCAAAGAAGATATTCCAACTCCGGGATGCTTGCTTCAGTCCATAGATGGATTGCTGAAGTTTGCATAGCTTATCAGCATCCTTAGGATTGACAAAACCCTTAGGTTGTATAATATACAACTCTTCTTCAATATTACCATTAAGGAACGAGGTTTTGACATCCATCTGCCATATTTCATAATTGAAATGTGCAGCAACTGCTAACATAATCCTAATCGACTTTAGCATCGCTACAGGAGAGAATGTCTCATCGTAGTCAACTCCTTGAATTTGTCGAAACCCTTTTGCGACAAGTCGAGCTTTATATATGGTCACATTACCATCAGCATCAGTTTTTCTTTTGAAAATCCATTTATTCTCAACGGCCTTTCGATCCTGAGGTAAGTCCACCAAGGTCCAAACCTAGTTTTCATACATGGATTCCATCTCGGATTTCATGGCTTCTAGCCATTTGTTTAAATCCAGGCTCATCATCGCTTCTTCATACGTCGCAGGGTCATCTATTTCATTAATCATAAAATTCATAATAGGATTGCCGTATAGTTCAGGAGCTGCACGTGTCCTGCTTGACCTGTGAGGTTCGGTAGTGTCCTCTTTCGGAATTTCATTATCGATATCATTAGCTCTCTCTCCATTAGGTGAAGTCAACTCCGAGACAACTTTCGGTGCTGCGCTACTCGCCATTTCATGAAGAGAAGATTCAATAACCTCTTCGAGTTCTGCCTTCCGACTACTCACACCTTTCGCGAAAAACTCCTTCTCAAGAAAGGATCCATTCTTGGCAACAAAAACCTTGCCCTCGGATCTGTGATAGAATGTATACCCAATCGTTTCCTTAGGTAATCCTATGAAGACGCATTTTCTGCTTTGGGTTCGAGTTTATCCGGCTGAAGTTTCTTCACATAAACATCGCATCCCCAAACTTTAAGAAATGACATCTTAGGTTTGTTTCCAAACCATAATTCATACGGTGTCGTATCAACAGATTTAGATGGTGCCCGATTTAAAGTGAATGCAGCGGTTTCCAGTGCATAACCACAAAATGACAGTGGCAAGTCAGTCAGAGACATCATAGATCGAACCATATCTAATAAAGTACGATTACGACGTTCCGACACACCATTATGTTGTGGTGTTCCGGCAGTGTTAGTTGTGAAACTATTCCACAGTCTTTCATATGTGTGCTAAACTCGTAACTAAGATACTCTCCTCCACGGTCAGACCGCAGAAATTTGATCTTTCTATTATGAGGATTTTCCACTTCATTCTGAAATTCGTTGAACTTTTCAAAAGTTTCAGACTTATGTTTCATCAAATAGATATACCCGTATCTACTCAAATCATCAGCGAAAGTAACAAAATAACGATATCCACCACGCGCCGACACACTCATTGGTCCACACACATTAGTATGTATGATTTCCAATAAATCTGTCGCCCGTTCCATTGAACCGGAAAACGGCATTTTAGTCATCTTCCCATAAGGCATGGCTCATATGTATCAAATGATTCAAAATCAAGTGATTCCAAAAGTCCACCAGAATGGAGTTTCTTCATGCATTTAACGCCAATATGACCTAGACGGCAGTGCCACATATATGCAGATATATCATTATCAAGTTTAATCCTTTTAGCATCAACATTATGAATATGCGTAATACTACTATCGAGATCCAACAGAAATAAACCATTTAACACAGGTGCATGACCATAAAATATATCATTCATATAAATCGAACAACCATTGTTTTCAGATTTAAAGGAATAACCACTTCACATCAAACACGATCTGGATACAATGTTCATGCTCAGTGTAGGCACTAAATAACAATTATTTAGATTTATCACTAATCCCGGTGGCATATGGAGAGGCAGCGTTCCGACGGCGATCACATCAACTCTTGATCCATTGCTGACCCGCATCGTGACCTCATCCCTTGCTAGTTGTCGCTTGTTCCGCAACCCCTGAATCGAGTTACATATATTATCAACCGATCCCGTATCAAATACCCAGGTGCTACTATGAGTACTAGTGAAGTACACATCAATAACATGTATATCACATATACCTTTGTTTGCCTTGCCGGCCTTCTTGTCCGCCAAATACTTGGGACAGCTGCGCTTCAATGGCCAGTCCCTTGCAATAGTAGCACTCGGTATTAGACTTAGGGCCATCTCGGGGTTTCTTTTCTGGTGCAGCAATAGATTTGCCGCCCTTCTTTCCCTTCTGCTTGCATTTCTTGTCCTTCTTGAAACCGGTGGTCCTATTGATCATCAAGACTTGATGTTCTTTCCTAATCTCCACTTCTGCAGTCTTAAGCATAGAAAGAAGCTCGGGACGAGACTTCTTCATGCCCTGCATGTTATAGTTCATCACGAAGCTTTTGTAGCTAGGTGGCAGAGATTAGAGAACATGATGTATGCCTAAGTCAATGGGAATCGTTATTCCCAAGGACAGAAGCTTATCGGTGTACCCAGACATTTTGAGTATGTGCTCCCTAACGAAGTTGTTCTCTTCCATCATGTAGCTAAAGAACTTTTCAGAAGCATTATAACTCTCTACGGCAGCATGGGTATCGAAAATCATTTTCAATTCTTCCATGGTATCAAAGGCATTGCCATTTTCGAAACGCTTTCGAAGTTCTGGCTCTAGCCCATATAGTATGCCACAATGAACTAAGTTGTGGTCCTCCTGACGAGTTATATAGACATTCTTTTCCTCGTCAAAGGCATCAGGAGCTGGTGGGGGCCTAGCGGCGCCTCTAGCACATATTGCTTTTGTGCAGTAGTGGGGAGAATCCTCAAATTCATAGCCTAGTTGGTGAAGTTGCTACCATTCGCACCAAGTTTCTCTTTCTCCATGAACACATTGAAATTAAAAGCAGGTGGTGCCATCTACAACAGAATTTGTAAAGTTTATTTAGACTAAGTTTATCATAGATTGAGTTCAACTAATACAAATTACTAATGAACTCCCACTCAAAAACGACATCCCTCGTGTCTTTTTGGTGATTACATGAACCAAATCCACTATAGCAAGTCCGATCATCACGTGAGTCGGTGTAGCTTCAAAGGCGAGCATCTATATGGGCATCATATCAACTATATGACTCATGCTTAACCTTTCGGTCCGTGTTCCGAGGCCATATTTGTACATGCTAGGCTCGCCAAGTAAGAACCTTAGTATTCGCGTGTGTAAAACTGTCTTACACCCGTTGTATAAAAGCGTAGAGTCAAGTACACCCGATCATCACGTGATGTCTCGAAACACGATCCATAGAACGGTGCATACTTAAGGAAGAACACATTTTATCTTGATATCTAAATGAGGGATCATATTACAATGCTACCAAAAGCGCTAAACTAGCAATATAAGATGCAAACATCTAATGTGTAAAGTGAGATGATATGGTCCATGCATTTGATCTCTATCATTTGCATCGTGGTATGATCTCTATCATTCCTTTGTGTGTAAGGCCAAGGTCTATGGAACTTACACATTAAGTGTGTTGTAAGAGTATCTATCATACATCTACTTAAAAAAATACCATATCAAGACACTAACCCAGCAACGGTCTAAACTAGACGCCTCTAATATATCCATTGCAAGTTTTACGTGGCTTAGGGCTTTCGGAGATAGATCCGGTCTTACCTACAAACATTGAACCACAATGAGGATTACCAAGTCATTAGCAACTCGTTGTAAATCAGATATTGACTATAGTAGGAGAGACAAACACCCGCCAGCCACTTATGCAAAACTAGTTGCATGTCAAACGTGGAACTGGTCTCATGTACGATGACATGTAAGGTTGGTCCGGGCCGCTTCATCCCACTATGCCACCAATATCCAAAATACATAGAAGATGCAATAACATGATCATCATCGACCACATATAAACATATGTGTACTACCCGTGCAAAGCACCTACGGATAGATCAGGCTCTGATACCACTATTGGGTTCACAGCATAGAAAAAAATTCCTACGATGAGAACTATACGCCAAGATCTATCTACTAGATACAGAGCAGCGGGTGGATATACATCCATAGAGAACTTACCCTCAAAGACAACCGAGTTTTGTTAACAAGTTGGAACTCGTGGATTATGTAGTCGTACGCTTGCCGATCTCAAGATCGTGTGGAAGTCCTAGAGACGCAAATCAGCAGCGCATCCGTCCTCGCACACACATTCAAGCCACCGGACAACCTCCAACTCCTCGCTCCAGCGAATCAGCGGAAGCAGCAACTCTTTCCAGATGCAAGGCCTCCGGGAACATGTATCTCGCTAATCCGAGACCATGGGCGAATATCTAGAGGGGGAGAGAGATCCTTCACGAGGAGGTGTGCTTTGTTTGGGAGGAGAGGGGGCTTTTTATAGGAGACGGGGGGCTCCTCCCCTCCCATGGCCGGCGGCCAAGGGGGGTGCCCCCACCCCTTCCTCATTCTTGTGGTGGAAGCTCCACTCACATAAATTCAAGCTCCACCCAAAATTCCACTCACATGCATTAAATTTCCACCAAATTTAATGCAACTCTCAATTAATAAAACTCTTTTATTTATTTTATTCAGAATTTTTTTAACTACTTTAATTAAAAAACATTCACATAAGACCCCTTGCAACATTTCAATATTTCATGCAGAACCACTTTCTGCAATTTCAGCCGAAACAATTCCGGTGTCTATCGAAACAATTCCTCCGCTTTGCAATTCTTTTGTATGAAACATATGTGCTCCAAAATGGTGTCCGGCAACCCTTAAGTGTGTCACCCTATGGTTCGCGAATAATGTAGACATGATTGAGACTCCTCTCAGATCAATAATCAGAAGCTGGACCTGGAGATCCATACTGACTCCTGCACATTCAATGATGACTTCTGTGATCGTGAGAACCTTTAACGTTAGTTTAATCCCTTTGTCTCATGATATATTACATGTCCGAGATTCGATCATCGGTATCCTAATACCTAGTTTTATCTTGTTACATACATGCACTCTTTTCTCGTTCCCGTGATATAACATTCTAGTGATCACATCACTTGCTTGCAAGCTATCTTAATGTGATATCACCAAGAGGGCCCAGAGTATATCTATCCATCATCGGGAATGACAAATTCCACTCTTGATCCATGACCCTCAACATAACACCTTCGTAGCACTGAACCCACCTTTATAGTCACCCTGTTACGGTGTGACGTTTGATGTTATCAAGATACTCTTCCGGTGTTAGCAATTAACATGATCTCATGGTCTAAGGACTAAGATTACTTCATATGATGTTATAGCAATATAAACATAATGACTTTGATCGTAATGCTATACTTCGGATGAATGTTCATCACATCATTTCACAAATGCTGTGACCTCATTATTAACAACATCCAATGTCCATGATTAGGAAACTTTGATCATCTTGTTAATCAACGACCTTGTCTATAGGAGAGGCATAACTAGGAACCTTTTTGTTTATTAAACACACATTTATTGACGTTTCCTATCAATATAATTATAGAATTCAAAATAAACATCTATCATATACAAGGATTACATAATAATAACTTTATTATTGCCTCTGAGAGCATATTTCCTTCAGCTACGTGCTCTAGGGAGAAAAACGGCTTTTTCTTCCTGGCCACACCGATGGAGGAGGCGACTTCCCCCTCTAGGGAAACCGCTTGCTCGCCTCTGGCTCCCCCGCTCGCACCTCGGGTAGGGTCGGCGTCTTGGGCGCGGGAGGTTCTATGTCCCACGGTTCTACTCCCTCCTCGGGGAAGGCTGTCGCTGCCCCCGTGTATACTCGTTCGAAGGAACGCCAAGCCTCCCCCTTAGCACCATGTGCCATGAGGGTACATGCCGCGCTGCCCGGCATCTTTCTCACATGTAGGCGCTATGGGTAATGGCCATGAACTTTGCCAAGGCTGGGTAGCCCAGGATGGCGTTGTACGGAAGTCCGATGCAGGCGACATAGAATGTGATGAGCTCAGTACGGTAGTTGTCGCTCGTGTCGAACATGACGGGAAGCCGCACCTGCTGGAGGGGCACATTCTCGCCTTCTATCGCGCCTGTGACAGCAGCGCCTGCGCTAGGTGGGTCATGGGCAACCGCATATAGTGTAACGCCTCCTCTGAAAGCACGCTCAAGCCGTATCCGCTGTCCACAAGGGTCTTGGATACGGCGACGCTATTGATGGTGGGAGGAACACCTTGGGTATGACTCCCACCATGCACGTGGACTCGGGGTGGTCATCGACGCAGAAGGAGACATGTTGTTGCGACCATTCGAGCTAGGAGGCGGCAGCGTTGGGCCTTGCTGCCACCAGCTCGCACGAAAGCCGCTTCAAGTGTCTCCCCGAGACGGAAGCCTGGGAGGCCCCCAAGATGCACGTGATGTCGCTGGGGGTGTCTTGACATGGAGCAGTTTGGCCTCCTATCGGCCCTAGCGCCGGTCCTGGGGTCTATTGGCCGGTCAGTCCCAGGCCGCACCTTGGGTCGCCCAGGAGTCTAACTAGGCGGGCATGCCATGCCGCACACTCAGGAGGAGCCGGGACATGGTTGAGCGAACTCCATGCCTCGCTCAGCATGTGGTTCCGAGCGGAGGCGTCTGTCGAGGCCCACTGGTGGGACCGCGTCTTGGGGCTCAACGCCATGCCGCCAAAGTCGAGGGAAAACCCTAAACCACGCCTCGGCCCCCTACCTGTGACGCCAAATGTCAGAGATGTGTTCTGCAATGGAACAGGGATCCGACGAGCCCTGAGTTCGAGAGGAGGCTCAATTGCATGTTCTGAGGTGCTCAACGAAGGCGAGGACAGCGGCACACGCACATGATAGAGAGGTTGACACGGGTTTTTTTACCTAGGTTTAGGACCCTCGTGAGGAGGTAAAGCCTCTACTCCTGCTTGGTTGTATTGCTCTCTGTGCTTCGCGAGAGTATAATGGGGAGCCAATGTCTAGGGTTAGAAGTCCTAGGAATTGACCTCCTCCAAGGTAGAGGAAGTCCTCCTTTCATAGGGCGGCTAGGCCTCTTCCCCTAAACAAAGCACAAGATGGGTCACCACAATGCCGCCGACTGAAGAGTCGGTCTACCTGGCTACTTTCCCTCGACTTGGCCTATACATCTTTAGAGGCTCCCATCCTCCCCTTGCACTCGGTCATGGATGACGTCTGCTCCTATTGGGTTCGTCGCCTTTGGCTCCCCTTGCACCAAAATGAGGTGACACTGCCCCAGCTGTCGGGCCCTTTACCGAGGGCGCGTTTGACCACCTGGGACTCCTTTAGAGCGTAGCAGGGCAGAGCATCCTATGCTTCGCCCTCGCCCTGTTTGTCACCTATTGCACCTGAACTCATTCACCTTCGTCCCTCATGACGGGGCTTCTCCTGAAGCCCTTGCGAGGCTTCTGGACAAACCGCTTGGGCCCAGCCGACTAGGGACTCAGGGTACCCCCAATGCCCTTGGTCTGACACCATCCAACGCTAAGGAACATGACCCCAGGCGTTAAGGCCTCGATGTTGACACCCCCGAAATGGAGTCAGCAACCCCAAGCGCGAATTGCTTTGGAAGCCTCAACCTCCTACACCTATATGCGTCGTGGAAGATGAGAACAAAGCTAATGACCCTCTCCGGCTCATCCTCAATGTTTACCACAAAGATCAGAGGGGACGGAGATGGGGAGATGTTGGCTCCAAGCCGCCGCCTCTACCTCCATCGTGGCCCCCGCGTCATTCGCGACCACTACCATGAGGACGATCATGGACTCGCTTTGCCAGCGATCCACGGGTTGCTTTTGCGAGTCCTGAGTGTATTCGTTTCGCGATTGAGTCATGCACGCGTGGTTAGAGGGGACTTGGTAGTTTTTCCAGCTGTTTTTATAGCTTCTTAGGTCTAGTCTCCTTGGCACGGGGGGTAGTCTTGTGGCGACTCCAAGGAATACTCTATACTTGGCATTTTCACAAGGCGTGTGCGGGTTTGATGGTCGAGTCCCCGGGCGTGTTACTTACCCGTGCGAATCATAGGCCCAAGGATGGCAAGGACATGTTACGTTGTTTTAGTTTTAGCGAGTCTCTCCTCTTGGCCCGAGGGCCAGTCGCGTGGCGACTCCAGGGGTTGCTTTCGATCTGGCATCTTCCTGGACAAACTGATGCTCATTTAGCGAGTGCTCATCTATATTACTTAGTCATGTGAGTCGCCTTGTCCCGAGGTTGAGGAGAACGGGTTATTGTAGAAAGCATGGCCAATCATCTTGGCTCATAAAGCTAGTCGAGCAAGGCGACTCTGATGGTGGGTCTCGGTAGGCGTTTTTAATGGATGACACAAGACTCGAGTGGCCTTGATGCCCTTGGGTTGCATTACTTGGCTATAGAGAGTCGCTTCCAAGGGTTTATGATGGCATGTGGCTCGTTATTTGAGAGCGCGTGCGTGTGAGCACAAAAGATTGGCTATTTGGCACGAGTGCAGAGAGAGATGCATCTTTATTGATAATCAACATAGTGGTTTACAAGTCTTAGTTCTATATAGAACTTGCATAAAAGGTGACGTTCCACGATCGCTCACTGTCGCGCCTGCCATCACCACAGACATCGATGAGGTAGTCAGCATCGTTGTTGTAACAACCCTAGCTTTGCTAATCCTAATTAGGGCTTGCTTTTGTGCATCATAAGCATTACATGCATGCATTTGAACTAAAGAAAATGTGAATTGTACCAAGAGAGAAAAAGAAACCCTAAAATCTATTTTCCCTCCTCTCTGAAATACATTCAAATAGTTTTGAATTATGAAAATTACGAAAATGTATGGACCCCAATTTAATTATAAGCCCCCTACAGTATTTTAATATGTTTACAAAGTTCTAGTATCTTGGAAATGTTCAAAGCAGATTTGAAGTTGAAAATACAAACAAAGAAATAGAAACATAAAAAGGAAAAGGTTTTCGGAATAAAAGCCTGCTGCTAAACCTAATTGGGCCATAGCCCATTTGTTTCTCCCTTCTATCTGCAGCGCAGTGTAGGCACCAACAGCCCCCTTTAGAACCTTTGCCATGGCCCAGTAGTGGCCCAGCCATCCCATAGCCAGCCCATACTGATTCGGCCCTCTCCTTTCTCCTTTGTCCTCATCGATGACAATGTGAAGCACCTCGCTATCGCACCGCCCACCATTTGTCGCCGCTGCATGCGCCAACATTCCCATCACCGCTCCTGGCCACCTACAAGACCCCTTGGCCACTGCGAAGAACCCTAGCTGATGGGGATATACCGAATAGGGTATGCCCAGCAGGACGTTTCCACTAGGCCAAGGGGGAGTGGGCCTACAGGACGTCGAATGGAATGCGATTGAGAATAAGCCTGGCGACTGGAAGCTGGAGGCCTAGAAGTGTAGCTGAAGCCCAGTTGGATTAGGTTAAATCCTCCAAATCCTTGATTAGTTTGGTTGTATATCTGTAAACCCTAGCGAGGTACCCCCTATATAAACCTCCCTAGGGTTCCAATTGTACTCACGTTCCATCATGCACCCCTACAAGCGACTCGCTGCCTAGCCGCCGAGCTCACCACCCCTATAAATCGCTCGCTACCAATACACTAGCAGGAGTAGGTCTTTACCCTCCGAGGGCCGAACCTAGGTAAACTCATGTGTCTCCGCCCCCATATTCTCCTGCATATGGCCGCCAGCTCTTGCCCTAAATCCTATCAATCCTGTCATTCCCAGGATAGTGGCGCCCACCGTGGGGCATGGCAGGTCTGGCCTGAGTTCTGCGGTGAGACCCTATACGCAACCCGATCGGCCGATCGCCACCGGCCGCATGATCGCCAGTGGAGGGATCCTACAGATCCTGCACACCAGCTACATCCTGGTGTCACGCCCGATCACGCACAGCGCGATGATGCCCGTCGACACCATCAACCTATTCGTCGGCTTCATCATCGCAGTCGACCCGACGGGAAAGGTGATCATCGGCGGATCGCCACCACGTCGCGATCTACTCTCGGAGGGCCATATCCGCTCCATCAGCCGCTTCACCACTGAGTACGACTTGGCCGCCAGCAACATGGCCGGGACTAATGCCACCGCAGACGACGTGGCTCTCCATGAGGATGCTGACTCGGCGAACCCTGCCTCGGTCGCCGGATCCATCACCTCTGCATCGCGGGAGGACTCCATCATGCGGGTCTCCAACCCTGGAGACTTCGAGGACCCCTCCATCCTCAGGATCTTCGACTCCGACTCCAGATTAGAGTCTCCTGAGTACTTCCGCGGCAGATCCAATCGCTTCAACGCGATCTACATGGTGGGTACCACGAGCACCCCGCCAGATCCATTCTCCATGCCAATCCCGCCGACTGCAACATCAATGGAGGTGGAAGAAGCCCGCCTACGACTTGAGGAGGCATCGCGCAGGGAGTTGGCCGAGCGCGAGAAATCCTGCCTCGAGTGGGAAATAGCGCAGGAGCTATCTCTCTACCATCAACGCCCCATCAGGACCCACCTGCACTCCAACATCCAGGGTCGTGTCCTGAACTTCAACGATGAGGGCGACCCCGCTTCTTCGTCCCTCGGGGATGTGACCCTCTACTGGTCCGTCGACCCCTTGTTCTTTCGGGGCTCCCATGGTCCTTTCAGGGCTCAGTCGAGGCCGCTCCTTGGCATCACTTCCCCCAATCGTGCCTTTACCCTCCTTCCGGTGCAGCCTCGAAAGGAGGGGTCGGACCGCCTCACATGCGTAATTGTATTTTTCGTCCTTGTCCATGCTCGGCTAGCGGAGCTATGCTCGTCTCGTAGAGTTCATCTCACCCATAGGCACCTACATCATAGCTGGCATTTAGTCTTCATAGGCTCATCATGCCAAATCCATACCTGCTTGGAGCACACGACGCTTGCATCATTGCACCACCCTTGTTGGCCAGGCCACGCATTCGCTTAGTCGCTGACCGGTGGGTCCTAGCCCACGCGGTACAGCGCAATGCGAGGGACCCCTGATCGCATTACGCTGACAGAAGCCCCCGAACGAGGGCCGGCAACTTGCAGCGCTGATCATGGTTCGACGAAGAGGTCGTTGTCGGGCTTCGCCCTTCATTAGTGCGTGGGACCAGCCCTCGTCGCGGGGAGCGCGGCATGAGTGGATGGCACGCTTTCCCATCCCACAAAGATAGCGTGCACGTGCCTGTGCACTCAAGTGGTTGCAGGACTGCCGGGCCACGCCTTGGCTTTTATGGCAGCCCGCATTTACTGCGCCCGCTTTGATTCCTGCAAAAAAAAATTGGAAGGCGCGACTTTTTCCCTCCCGCGAGCCAGCGAGGAGGGCATCAATCATTCCCCCTCCTCGTTGGTTATAGAAGGGAGGGAAGGTGTGGGGCTGTGGCTTGCTCTCCACCTTTCCCGCAGCCTTTCCCTTTTAACTCCCTGCTCGGTGGTGAAGACGATGGCATCGGGGAGTTCCGGCGACGATGATCCTCCTTCTCCGGTGGGGGAGATGGCTCCAGCCTCGTCGAAGAGGCCACAATGCAGGCATACGCACCGAGACTGCCGCATCGCCTCTATCACTGGCGCATATCTCCCACAACCACATGCTGAGGCTCCGCCCCACCGAGGCTGCCGGGAGGCGGCAATGGAAGGGGAGGTCATCCCGGTCATTGTTCTTCTTCTGCAAGGCGCGGACGCAGCCCCCTGTGTGATGGGTAGGGCGGCTATCATCTTCCCTGCCGGTTCAATCCATCGTTCTCCGTCTCCCAGTCCTTGGAGGAGTACATGCCGGACCTGGTGGGCTTTGAGTTCTTGGTTGTCCTGGGCACCGGATACAAGAATCGGTTGGTGCTTCCTCGCCTGCTTGCTGATGAACTGAGCGGTGTTCTGCTGCGGGAGTCAAGCGGAGGATAACCCATATGGAACCTCTTAATGGAGGTAGGTGATGAGGGCCGCATGTTCCTAGCCAAGGGGTGGCCTTCGTTTGCAAAGTGGTACCAGCTTTGGGTTGGTCATGTGCTGAAGCTACGCTTCCGTGAGAATAGGTAGTTCGCGGTGAAAATCTTCGATGACTCCATGTGTTGCCACAGCTACTACCCCTACCTCTCTTATGAAGGGGGTCAAGGAGTCTCTCCTCCTGATCCAGGTGATGCCGGGGGGCTGACCAGGCAGTGCGGCGCTGCTAGGAGCGATAGGGAGCGACACTTGCCCTTTCCCCAGCGTGCAACCTTTTGCCCGCACCCTTCCATCGAGCGTCTTCTATGTGTCGGTTGCTGCATTGTAAATTTCTCAAATGTAATTCCAATTGGATATTATCAACGTATTTACAATTGCCTTTGCATCATTTGCTCCTTTCCCTGCCGTATCATTCTTATAGCCGTCCTTGATTCGTCTATCCTTTGTTGTCTTTATGCCACCGCAGGACCCGTGGAGGTGTTTTTCATCGCCTCAGGCGCCTTAATCCCATTCCCTTGGTTTCAACCTTCCGGTCGACTCATATCTTGCTTGAGGGGCCGGTCGCCAATGGAAGCCACATGGTCTCTACTACTCTCATCTGGCGGCGAGCCTTACACCCTCGCGGAGACCTTACCCTTGCCTCTTCTTTCTTATCCAACTGTTGCTCATCCTGAAACATGATGAACACACCTTACGGCTTCTTACCCATGCCTCAGGTTTAAAACAGGGTGTCGTGCACTTGATCAGGGCGCACGGTGTTGCCAAGTCGGGGGCCTGACATGGGAGGTGTGTCTTCACGATTTGGTGCTTGTCGGCAATGCCTAGAGCACAAGGCTCATACCTCAGAGCGAATCATGAGAGTGCGGTGTTTCCTGGCCTGACAGTCTTTGTTACCAATGTCTGGTCCCAAGAAAATCCAAAGGAATGCAGAATCTTGAAAAAGGCTTGGCAAATGAAAACGGGTGAAAAAACGAGAGCAACGAGATTCTCATTCCAAAATAGGGGCAGTCCCTAGGTTTTACACATAGGCGGGTAGGCTAGATATGCTAGTATTCATCGCATTTGCTGGGAGTACTACACTCACTCCTGGGCTTTTAAGGCTGCCGGGAGCACCACGCACGCTCGCGACCTTTCATTTTTGGGGGAACCTCCACTCACACCTGGGCTTTTAAGGTTTTCCGGGAGCACCACACACACTCTCGGGCTTTCATTTGCCGAGGGAACCTCCACTCACACCCAGGCTTTTAAGGTTTGCCGGGATCACTACAAATGCTCTCGGGCTTTTATTTGACAGGAGAACCTCCACTCACACCCGTGCTTTTAAGGTTGCCGGGAGCACCACACATGCTCCCGGGATTTTTAGTTGGTAGGGTGGAGCGAGAAGTTTTTAGCCTACTCAGAGAGCCACCATTACAAGAATTGTCATCGGAACTATGTTCCGGAAAGGGTTGTAGCATTTTATCGGGAGAGCCGGGAATCGTGGCGAAAGGTTGGTCTGAGTTGGACAAAGGGTTAGTGTGAGTCACAGGAAAAGTGGTGGCTGCCAGTTTGAAAAGTTGTTCAGAGCAGAACACAGCGTCCCTGATATCACCTTTGATGGTCAAAGTCCCCCACGAGGAGGGAAGCTTGAGTGAGTTGTAGGCATGGTTGGAGACCACCATGAACTTTGCCAAGGCAAGGAACCTGATTATGCCGTTATATGGCAGGGCAATGTTCGCAACATCGAAGATGATGTCCTCAGTGCAGTAGTTGTCCTGAGTGCCGAATGTGACTGGCAGTTTGATCTTCCCCCACAGCTAGATAGCTCCCGGGCTTATGCCCAAATAAGATCCCGTAGGGGCTAACTGATCCTCCATGATCTGGAGCTTATCCAATAGTTTTGTGAGAGGATGTTGAGGCCAACCCTCCATCCACCAGCATCTTGGTAACTTTGACATTCTTTATGATGGGGGAGACCACCAGGGGTAGCGTGATGACCCCGGCGATGCGGTTCAGGTGATCTCCAGCATAAAAGGTAATCAGCATAGGAGACCACTAGAGTGGCCGCTGCACCTCCAAGCTGGGTTGTACGACGCACAGTTCACGGGAGAAACACTTAAACTCCCCATGGGAAGTCATGGTGTAGGCTCCTCCGTGTGCGCATGCACAGTCCTGTACTTGTGGGTACCGTCCGCACCCATTGTTGTCACCACTTTGGTTGATAGCAGGACCGTTGCCGTGCGGTTGAGGGGATGCGTTGACGCGGCCCGCTTCGCACCCTGCTCTTACTCCGTATCCACCACCTCCATCTCCTCATCATGAAGCGCCCACGTTTCCCCCGCGACCTTCGGTGGGGGCTCCTGGGCCAGGCTGGACGGGGCAGTCCTTCGCATGATGGCTGGCCTTGTTGTAGCAATAACAGTTCCCGAAGGTGCCGTTAGCCCCCTCCTCAGCAATGCAACTCTTGCCTAGCAAGCCCGTGGATATTGAAGTTCCCGAAGCTGTGCTTCCTGATACTATATTTGAAGCAGTTCTTCGAATTCCTTATGTCCATCGGCGTAGCCGAGGATGGAGTGGAAGTTCCGAGCGTCGTGCTTGTTGGACTCGTGCACAGGGCACCACTTCCCCTTGGAGGGCTTGGTAGCGACCACTTCTCCTTCTGGTTTGGTCTTCGTCTCAGCCCTCGTGGGAGCACTAGGATCTGCAGCCAAAGCCTGTTGATGGCCCCACTTATGCAATACACTCTTCTTTGCAGCAGTGCTTCTCAGGTCTGCCGCTCCAGCGGCTTCCCGAGCATCATCCTCGGGCACAAGGCGTCCTTCCTCTGCTAAGGAGCAGAGGTCAGCCAATGCCCACAACTCCTGGGTGCTCTTGACGGGATGCATGTTAAGCTCTTCGCGCATCTTTCTGTCGTGCACATTCATGGTGAACGCGCACTGAGACGTGATCTTGTTCTGCAGGTCTCGGGGCTCTAGCCCCCAAGTGGCCCGTAGAATGGTTGTCGGTTCTCCTTCCACCGTCGCGTGGTCCAGCAGCCCCTAGCCAGAGGGTAGCATTCCGGGAACACGGCTTGAGGAAGGGTTTTTCATGGGCCCTATGGCAATGGTGGGAGCGCACTCCACCCCACGCCTCGGCCCTAGGTTAAACTGGGAACGAGCGCGGAAAGACTCCTTATGTAGCCTAATGAACTCTAGCTGCACGTCAAGGTCGTCCCTCCATGCTGCATACTCCATCGTCCCAGGAGCTGGTGGGTGCCGAGCTATGGCACGGGTAACAGTGACTACTTTCCCCAAAGTTCGGTTCCTAGAGCGGTGGGACTGGGGTTGGCGGCTAGTACTTGGCGTGGTGAGGCGAGTTCCGACACAAGCTAGGGTGGCTACTTGACAATCCATCTTGGGGTCGGCTCCTCCGGCCCTGACTAGTGCGATTCCTCCTGACAACTATCCCCCTCCGGCGGCGTGTCCTACGCAACCAGGGAGAGGCACTCTGACGGCGGCGCCTCCTGCGTCGCCAGCGAAGGGGTCTTTTAGTATGACGCCTCCTGCGTCGCCTGGTGGTGGTACCTCTCGTGCAGCCGCGCTTTCGGTAGCATGCTAGCCTTCCTCAACCACGGGGTGCAGTTGTGATGGTAGTGGCGCAATTGCGCTTGGCCCTAGACATGGCTTGGCACTTGCGATGGTAGTCGCGCGCCGTGCATGAGAATCGACATCCAAGCCCCTGGTCGTGGGAAGGGCTTGGGAGCAAGTCCGTGCAGACGGCGAATCTACCATGGTAGAGCCTATCCTTCTGCCAGCACCTCTCCTTGGCGATATGGCTGACAATGGTACGGTCGATGTCAATGTTGATCATGAAGATGAAACGGACGTTGGTGATGTTGACGATGATGACGACGAAGCTCACGGGGATGTCGATGATGAAGTTGAATGGCAGATGTAGCGTCTTGCCTATGCTGACATTGGGGATGTTGGAAACCAGCTATTTGTTCGGTAGTGGCCACAAAGGCATTCCATCCTCAACACCGACGAAGGAACCTGTTGATACAAGAACACAACACATAGACCACACACAGTCATTTTTTACTCAAGTTCGGGCCGCCCTTTGGTTAACATCATCCTACTTTGGTGAATTATCTGGGGTGGATCGAGTACAAGAAGATGATCTCTATGGTGCCAGGGAGCCACTTTTTCTCTAGCTTCTACACTTCCCAGGATTCCTCTTTCTTTCTTCTCTCACTATTCAATCTGTATATCTGCTCTTCACGAGCTGTGACACCCCCAGGATCAGGGTTAAACAAATCCCAGACCTTAGCCTGACATAAGCTTAACCTAGACCTCGAGGATATTTAGTGAGAAATCGGTAACACAATAGTAACCCTACAACACAAAAATTATTACAGCAAGCTCATAATTGAGCAAAGAACCAAATTATTACAAGCAGAGGTCACTGCCCACAAGCATAAAAAATCGGAAGGCAAATTACGCTATTAGGTATAGCAAACTTAACAAATGGCCTAAGAGGCCTGAAGCATAGCGATAACGTCCCAACCCATAGATTCCAGGCTATCGGTTGGGAACCCCAAGCTACTCGTCGGTGTCGATGTCGTACCAATCTTGTCTTCAGGGGAACACTTACTCTGCTACAAAAGTATCAACAAAGGAAGGGTGAGTACATGGTGTACTCCGCAAGACTTATGGCTGGTGGGGTTATTTTGCATAAAGCCATCTTTGTTATTAAACAAGAGGGAGAAGAAGCTCGTCTAATTAGAGTATTTTAAAAGGGGATAAGAGAGCGACATCTCCGAAGAATGGATCATCATCTTGATATCCACCAAAGTAATCCTCATCTCACAACTAGGATCACCCCCTCATACCCAAGAGGAATCATCCTTAAGCACACGTTGATCTACCAAGTTTTACTATTAGGTTAATGTTCTCTATGATCTTAGAATTCGTTCACTAAGCGGTCATAACCATAAACACTGCTTTTCGAAAAGATTTAACCCTGCAGGGGTGTACAACTTTACCCACATGTACTAACCGACTCTTAATGCCTGAATCATTAGCCCTCTTCCTTGGAAGGCCGGCAGAGGGTGGTTAGACACGACCTTTACCTTTCTTTCGCCGAGACCATGAGTCACGCCCTAAGGATGGTTCCACCGTAACAGTTCAAATCCCGAAGTCGGTCCCTAGAGATGTGAGACAAGGTTGGTTTACCAGGCGCTCGATCGACCCCAAGCAACCCTGCCCACGATTACCTACCTATTATGATGCACCTTGACCCGCCAAATCTTTCAAAACATTTTCTATGCATATGTCAAATGGAATGCCCGAACTATGTGACTCATGGAATCTACTAGGAAAGTTAATAAGCGGAGGGATTCCCATGCCCCGTGTGGCTATACGCTCGTCTTGGTCCAAAGGCAAGAACTCGGTTCCTTGTGGTGACGAGCATGGTACTACAAAAACCACATCCCACCGTGGCCTCCCATACAAGCCTTATCATGTTTAACCTTTACCACTGATCTTACCTCATCAGTATACCTCGTTCTCATGTCATACTAGATTCTCTGCTTTTGTTACATCACCTAGATGAACCAGCACTGACAGCTAAGCATGGCTAAGCAAGACACAGATAATAGCTCTAGCAGTGCACACAAGCCAAACCTAGTTATGCTAGGAGAAGTGGATCAGGTAATATAAGCTCAAGGGAGTAATGCAATAGATAGGATACTCTACCTATCGATAAAATACCAAAGTAAAATCACATGCATCATGGCAAGAATGAAATACTTTCGAAAGCATAGGATCGTATCATGGTGGGGCTATGCTTTCCTTATTTGTTGATACCCAGATATAGATCTTCGGGAGCATTGTACTTGACTTCATTACAGTTGGTCAAGTATTGTTTGTCGAACTTCGATGGTGTTGATCTCGGCCTTCAATCTCGATCTCGATATCGTATTCTACTAGGAAGAATCAAACACCGAAAAGAAAGGGAGAATAACAATCATCACAAGGCATCGATGCAATGCTCAAGCAAGGATGATGATATGACAAGTTATTTAGAGCTGAAGTGCAACCCTAAAGCATGTTTGACCATTTTAAACAGGGTTCGAGGGTCGCAAACCCTAGAACACCTATGAGGGGTTGATTTTGTTCTCTAACTAAACTTGCAATTAAATTGTTGAACAATGCATGATTATGAGTCTATTGTAAAGATCTCATTTTTCTGAACATTTTGATATATTATTTGTATTTTTCTGATTTACCGAATAAAACATATTGACTTTACCATATTAAACCATTTCTGGATTTATTAAAACAATTAAATGGGTTTGTTGCGTTAGCACAGGTGAAGGCTGACGTCACCACGAGGTCAGGGACTTTTCTCACTTTGGCTATGTCTAGCCACAGAGACTGACTGCTGGGGCCAGGGACGGCTCAACAGGCTATGCTGGCCAGGTTGGGTCAACGCCCACGTCACGGCCACGCGGGCGCCACATGGACGCTACCTCGGCACCACGTCTGCTCGCCGGTGTAACACCCTTGAATCGGCCCTATGCAAGTTTTAACCCTTTCTGCCAAACCCGCATAGAAACGATTCAAGGACGCCCACCAGGCACTTTCGTGCGGGTGGAAAACGAAGTAATACCATTACACAACAGTCATCGATGGGACCCACAAAACAGATATATATACAACTCGACTCCAAGAGTCAAGAATATAGATATACACTACAAAGATCCAAATCACCTTGAAAACGATATAGCGTCCGAGTACGGACAAGATGCAAATGGGGCTAAGAGCCCTGAAGAATAACCAATGGCGTCCATAACCCTGCCCAGGCCAAGCCGGAAGGGTAACCCTGCTAACAACGTCGATCGCAAACCTGCTAAAACAAAAAAAAGGGGGGGGTGACGACAAAGGGCAAAGGAAAAAGAGGAGCGTCAGTACTGAGGCCAGTACACGGCGAGGCAAGAATTCGGCGGCTCTCGCCTACACAGGTATGGTGGACTGAAGCGGCAACGTAGTGGCACTAAACAACCTATAGAGACTCGCTATCACTGGCGGCTATTAGAGTGGGATAAGAAAGACTTATTCGGATCCTACCTGATACTAACACCAAACATACCCATCCTGGTATTTCCCCCTCGAGACCAAACGAGGAAGTCGGACCAAGGAACTCACACAGTTGGCAGTTTTACTCATTCCATTATAGTTGCAGCATTTACTGGTCAGTTATATAGCATGAGTCATTCTGATAGCATAAGTAGTGGGCAGTTTTAGTTAACATTCCGTTGTAGTTGGAACATTTAGTAGTCAGATATAATTGTCCTGAGGAATCCCAAAACCCAGCAGTTGTTGGCACTTTTATCACATTCCATTGGAGTTGCAATACTTACTAGGCAGGTACAGCATGTCACAAAACAACCCCAGATCCACCAGTTGTTGGCATTTTAATATCCATTCCGTGATAGTTGAATCTGATTACTAGTCATATATTAAGTCAAGTTTATAGCACTACTTTAGTTATGCTTGTCTATGATCGAGATGCTGTGCTCCAAGTCGTCCATAACCGCGGACACGGCTTTCAGAAAGTTTTACCCAGCAGGGGTGCACAAATAGCAACACACACTCGATCAACCGCGGAAAAACCAACTCAAAACCCAACGACGCTTTCACGACAAAGCAATCACAGGATTCATAAATATTTCAGGGGGCCACCCCATTAAGCTACCTGCAACGAAGTTGGCCGGCTCCGAGACGGACCCAAGGTTTGTGTCAATGGCTATAAACGACTAGGAACCCGAAAGTGTGACTGGGCTTGTCGATACCGCGAAAAAAATCCATGATCCAAAACGAGCCATCGCCTCGACCTCCATCATGCCCCCCCCCCATCAATTGTGACCACTACCACGAGGAGAATCATGGCCCCGCTTTGCCGGCGATCCCCCGGTGGCTCCGGCAGCCACCACGAATGAAGGTGTACCACCACGACCGGTGCCGCACCTGCAACTGCCGCGCGGTTTCCCCCGACCACGCTTCACCGGCGAGGTCTCCACCGTCTGCTCCATCACGGATTTTCCCTTCTAGGTGGTGGAGGCTCTCTTGGGTGCCATAAAGGAGAGCTATGCACTGGCTTGAGAGTTTGGGTAGAAAGGAGAGGGAGCAGAGTAACTGGTGACTGGGGAAGAAGAGCCTCGAATCTTTGGCCTCATTTAACAAGGACGCATGACACTCCGCCGCCTCGAGTGAAGGGCATTATCCGCCGGTCTATGACACATACCATCAAATGTGGGGGAGCAACTCCCGAGGCCTGAAAGGCCACGTGGGGTTTCCCGACCTAATAGTGAGAAGCGCACAACCGCTTGGTGTGCGCGGTCAGGATGTGGCATGGAGGTATCCCCATGTTGGATCAGGCATGGTATCTCGCATGGAAGAACACATGCAAGGAAGGTGCCCTGGGGCTACTGTCTGGTCACTGAAAACCAAGGTACCCTGATCCACTGGTCGCTGGATCCTCTGCCGGAGCGAAGACGACCTCGCAAGGTAACCTCACCTAGCCATGATCCCTCATGATCCAGAGGAGGAGCGAGTGGCCCCTAGTCAGGGATGCCTCCAAGAGGGAGGCCCCATGAAGAGGCGCCCCCCTGTTGAGGGGGCTTTGGATTCTACCCTGATGTGTTGCAATGGTGCTTCCGTAATCTCGTCACGAAGGAAGGACGACGACAAGACTAACAGGCAGTCCACAAGCACACAAACTACATCGTCTGCTTTGGAAAAGAAGAAGCATTATCTGGACCCTTCAGTGATAAGGGAGGGCCGAGAGTACCAGCATCGCCATCGTTCTTTCTTTCCTACTTTGGTGTAAGAGGGTGCTGGCCAGATCCGCATAGAGGGTGGACATTGGCGACGGCCTCAACTTTACGGTGGACCGGTGACCAGAGGAGATCCTAGACCTAGACCATGTAATGTAGCCTTGGGAGGCAATATTGTGACCGTTCCCGCCAATCGATTTGGGGAATAGGCCCAGGACCCATATGGAAGGAGAGCTTATTCTACCTTAGGAAAGGGATCGATCCCAATGATCTAAAACCCTAAGGAAACATCCACCATTGTACCCTCGTGAAGCACGCGAGCAATACAATAAAGCAGGAGTAGGGACTTTACCTCCTCACGAGGGTCCTAAACCTAGGTAAAAAACCCCAATGTCCACTCTCTATCGTGTGCCAGTTTCATCGCAGCCATCATCCCCGAGCAGGTCCAAATGCGTGTTCAGACCCCTCTCGAACTCAGGGCTCGTGGGACCCCTTGTTCCTTCGTGGGACGCAAATCTCCGACAAATAAATGGGAAGGAAAGTCCATCAGGATAATAAATGTGTACCAAACCGAATGGTTCACAAAAATTAAAAAGCATATCTACTATCTAAAGATCTCAGGTCTGCTAAGAGTCCCGTTTCGCCCCTCAAGTCTGCTAAGATCTCAGGTCTCCCATCCCAAAAAAACCACCCCGAACACAATCATTCCCATCCAAAAACAGATGTGTATCCCTCCTGCCGGACTAGCTAATCCTCAGATTCCTCACTCCCCACCACCTCCCTCGTTCCATTCAGGAGAAGGGGTCTCTAGAGAATGTACAGGAATACACATAGATCTCGTCCACCACTGGTTGGGATTAATGGAGATAGGAGAGCAAAATAGGGCGGAAAGTCAATCGCTCGCATGGTATCTCGCATCACCGTCCATCGTGCGCACTTTATGGACATGATGATCCTACCCATCAAAGAACTAATACCGCCAATCAGCTCCGATCAAATGAGCACACGCACACGTGTTTGCAGAATCAGCCACGCTGCCTGTCCTCTGCAATTATCCCCACGAAGAATAGAAACCCACCATTAAAAGGGATCTACAAGGTAAATCCAAAACAACGAATCAATTTGTACACCTTTCTTATGCCACCCACGATGGCTATCGTGCACTAAGTTTGGCTATCACCGAACATGTAGGAATTTGAGACATGGAAAAGATTAGAGTCATGCGCACTGTTGACAGAACTGAAATTCAATGTGCTAACATGATATGGTAGTTTAATTTTTATTCTTTACATGTTGGACTTTCAGACATGGAAGAAAGAAGAGTCCATGGTATTGTGTTATCTTAAGCTCTGTTTTCTGTCTAAGAATACACAAGGTTGAGGTACTTGGTAACTTCATATAGAGATAACATGGTCCTTTCATGAAAGTATTTTAGTAGCGCATTGTCGTGGGAATGACCACGACAGTCGCTACCGGGGGTAGCGATTGAGTTGAGAGCAAGGTCTAGTGAGCCATCTGCGGATCAAGATTGAGGAGACTCGGGGTTTTACCTAGGTTCAGCCCCTCCTCCCCCCACGTAGAGTAATGAGCCTACTTCCTGCTAGATGTATTGATCGGTGTTAGATTACAAGGGGATGTCAAGCTTGGCGATGAGGGAAGCGAGTCGTCTCTATGGGGTGTATCAAAGTGTGTCCCTATAGAGTGTTGGGACACGTAGAGATAAAACAAAAAAATCCTACGAGGTGATCCCAAGATCTAGCTTAGGTAGAAGGCCACGGGGATTACCACTAGACGCGTGGTTGCGGATTACTGATGAAGAGCGTCAGTTGATTCAGTGCAGTCCATGATCTGATCCAACACGATCGGCGAAGTGTTAATCATACAACACCTCTGCTAGTATACACTAATACGAGGAGGAGCGCCTGTGGTGGACAACTAGGTCTGGTACGGCGGTTGGACTGAACTAGTGCTAGGGTTTCCAATGCATTCGTGTCCCTATATATATAGGGAGTGCAAGTGGGCTCCACTCACTTGCGACCCATTCACTAAAGCCTATGTTAGTCATTGCGAGTCCAACTCACTGACTCTGTCCGTGTCTGATTCGGGTCCAACCGAAACAGATTTCCGTTTTGGGTCCAACCTAAACTTGCTCCCTCTCTTAAGTGTGTGACCCGATAGGCTTATGGTGACTCGGACACGATTTGAGTCTTACTCGTAATCAATTAGTCGGTAGCGCCTCCTAGCAGAACGTGCCGACTCCCAAGTACCAAAGATTCATGATGACATACCTTCCAATGCGACTTACGTATGAGTCCCTTCTGCCTCACGATATACCTTGTAGAACTATGGGCGAATAATCTTCAACCCTTAAATAGTCTGACTCTCTTCTCGATTCGAGCTAAGTGATTCATCCGACTAACTCTTAGTTGCTTGCTTCTATTAACACCTAACCGAGTCGTGCATGGCCATGCTTTCCGAATCATATCACATGGGAGGGCCTAGAGAATATCTCTCCTGTTGGAGGGGCAAAATCCCATCTTGGTCATCCACATCACGCATCTTTATTCTTAGCCGACCCGAACTCTGCCTTTATAACTAACCTTTGATGGAACATCATTTGATAGATCATAAGTCAGTGATCCACAACTCGGATTGTCCAATAACCTCGGGTCTAAGGATTACATTGATTGAGATATAAATATCATGACTTGTTCAAAGTATCTCAATATGGGTCAGTCCGACTCGCTAAACTCTTTATCTGAATCCGTGTAGGTCAGAATAGCATCACCATGCCCATGAAAAGTGGAACCGAGTGATCAACCAACTTTCACATTAGTCTATGTTGTGTGTCTAGCAGAACCTCAATGACCAAGGATATTTAGTATGAACAATGAGTATATAGTTCCACAATCAAAACACATATTCAATGATACATATCAGTAGTTCATACAAGGACAATATAGTAACCTTATAAATACATCAAGAATAGCATCATACATGATTGCCTCAAGGGCATATTCCGATCATAGATGGTACCCTAGGGAGGTTTATATAGTGTTGCCTCGCTAGGGTTTACAAGGATAATACCGAATTGGTTAAGGTTTCAATGATCCTAACATAATCCGATTGGGCCTAGCTACGCTGCTGAGCCTTCTGCATCCAGTCGCCATGCTTGTGTTGTAGTGCTTCTAGTCGATATACCAGCGAGCCCACTCGTCATGGGCCTGGTCAGTCAAATCCACCTCCAGGGTATACCCCTATTGGTATATCTCCATTAGTAGTCCACGAGTCCGTCAGAGGTTCTATAGAGGCTTCAACTCGGCAGTGGGACTAGGCGATTCCGAGTACATGATCAGTCGAGTCGGTGACAAACTCCTCCAATGAAGGGAGAAATCTCTGGCTTGAAGTAATATCCCAGTTGTATTAAGTGAGTCACGCAAGTCTCAGGTCGCTACTCCAGGCAAATTCAAGCGAAGCGAGCGGAGTAAAGCGAGTGATCAATTTGATCGAAGTTGGACCATCACACAAGTCAAAATAGCCGTTAGGTAACTTGTAACGGTAACTTTGGCGAAATTACCGCGAAGCAACTATTGGGTTCGCAACATAGAAAACAAAAAATTTCCTACGATGGGAATTATTTGCCAAGATCTATCTACTAGATACAAGCAACGGGTGGATATACATCCATATAGAACTTACCCTCAAAGACAACAAAGCTTTGTTAACGAGATGGAACTCGTGGATGATGTAGTCGTACACTTGCTGATCTCAAGATCGTGATGAAGTCCTTCAGATCCAGCAGTTCCAGCATCATCAGGTCTAGCACCATCAAGTCCACCACCACAAAGTAGCGGTGCATCCATGATCGCACTCATGTTCGGTCCACCGAACAAGCTCCGCATCCTCGCTCCAGCGATGCAGCGGAAGCAGCAACTCCTTTCCAGATAAAGCCACCGGGAACATGTATCTCGCTAATCCGAGACCATGTGGAATAACTAGAGGGAGAAGAGAACCTTCACGAGGAGATGGTGCAAGAGGAGAGGAGCAGGAGGTGCTCCTTATATAGGCGAGGGGGAAGCCCAAGGGGGCATGGCGCCGTCCATGGTGGGTGCCCCCACCTCTCCCTCATTCATGTGGGTGGATCTTCCACTAAGCCCACTCACATCAATTTCAACTCCACCCACTTTGCATTTAATGTCCAACAAATTAAATGCATTTTCTCTTTAAATAAAACACTTTTATTTATTTTATTCAGAATATTGTTAATTACTTTAATTATTAAACATTCACATAAAACTCCCTACAACATTTCAATATCACATGTAGAACCAGTTTCAGCAATTTCACCCGAAACAATTCCGGTTTGCATCAAAATGATTCCAGCGCTTTCTTAATCTTTATCTGAAACATATTTTATCCTAAATGGTGTCGGTAACCCTTAAGTGTGTCACCCTACGGTTCGCGAATAATGCAGACATGATCGAGACCCCTCTCCGATCAATAATAAGCAGCGGGACCTGGAGATCCGTACTAACTCCCACATATTCAACGATGACTCTTGTGATCGTGTGAACCTTTAACATTGTAACTAAATACATTTGTCTCGTGATATATTACATGTCGGAGATTTGATCATCGGCATCCAAATACCTAGTTTGATCTCGTTATCGACATGCACTCTTTTCCCATTCCCGTGATAAAACATTCTAGTGATCACATCACTTGCTTGCAAGCTATCTTAATGTGATATCACCGAGAGGGCCCAGAGTATATCTATCCATCATCGGGATTGACAAATTCCACTCTTGATCCATGAGCCTCAACATAGCACCTTCGTAGTATCTGAACCCACCTTTATAGTCACCCTTTTACGGTGTGACGTTTGATCTCATGGTCTAAGGACTAAGATTACTTCGTATGATGTTATAGCAATATAAACATAATGACTTTGATCGTAATCCTATACTTCGGATGAATGTTCATCACATCATTCCACCAATGTTGTGACCTCGTTATTAACAACATCCAATGTCCATGATCATGAAACCTTGATCATCTTGTTAATCAATGAGCTAGTTTATATCAGAGGCATTACTAGGAACTTTGTATTTTGTTTATTAAACACACATGTATTAACGTTTCCAACTAATACAATTATAGCATGAAAAATAAACATTTATTATAAACATGGAATAAGATAATAACCACTTTATTATTGCCTCTCGGGCATATTCCCTTCAGTCTCCCACTTGCACTAGAGTCAATAATCTAGTTTGAAAAACTTTGCGTAATGAACACCTATGGCTTTCTGGTGTTGCATATACGCGATTGCTAGTGGTTAACATAATCTCTGGATCTGACAGTTTCAGGTCCGTGTGTATTTGCATGTCTTTGCGTCTCTACGCATCACTCATTCTCAAATGAGATGGCATTGCATAAATTTGGTCCTTTGGTGAGACCTTTGGTTCGTTCGGGTTAAAATATGTTGATATTATTGTCATACAATATATCTTCATAGTATTAGCACACTTTCAACCACACCTAGTTTGATAACAAACTTCTTAACACAAATTCCCTCCTTTGCTACTACTATAGCAATCATATACTTAGCCTTTTGTTGTAGTATCCGTCACAATGTTTCAACTTTGGAACTCATCCAAATCCATCATAGAACATCCTTTCCATTAAATTGTGCCACCCATAGTCTAAACTAAGATAAATTTAATTTGTATCTTGTGAAAAAACTAGTATCAATCTAAGACTTTACAATGAACTACCTTTAACTATTTGTCACTTATACATGATATATTCTCAGTTCTTCCAAAGCTCATAAGAATATCTTTACTATCGTCCGATGATCATCTTATGAATCATTATGGTATGTGCTCATAACATTTAGAGCATAGGACATATCTGGATATATACATATCATGATATAATCGATCAAAATATTCATGTGATTTTACTCACCAAGTGTTGAAACACTTGAATCTTGATACAATCCTTTCCATGCAGCAAGCTTGTTGTTTCCATATTGAACCCTTTCAATATATACTATATACGTCTGGCATAACCATATTAGCGTCTCAATCTATCCATATAGACATTGATGCCAAATATTTCGATTTTTCCCAAGTATTTCATCAAAATATTATTTTAATGAAATTCTTAACTTGTGTCAATAAAAGATGCATCATTTCCAATCAACAATATGTACTCTGCATAATGTATTGGAAATTTGTCTCAGCGCTCCCACTTAATTTCTTGAAAATGCAAGCATCTTCATCATCTCTGATGAAATTAAACTCCTTTAACATTTTCATCATGGTGAAGATTCCAACTCCACTATGCTCACTTCAACTATTGAAATTTGCATGCCCTTTTAGCACCCTTTGAATTAACAAAACCCTTCGGACCGTGTCATGTACATGTCCTAGGTAACCACTGTATTAGAAGAATCTTGTTTTGTTTATTCAACTACCACATACCAAATTATATGTAGTGGTTGCTACATTAATCCGTCAAGACTAAATATCGCTATGAAGATCAAATCTTTTCATAGTCAACTCCTTGAATATTGCCGTAAACTTCTTTCTGACATGTTGACTATTTCATAGAAGTTAAACATCCACGTATATTTCTTTATATATCCAAACACGACCAATAGGCTTCACGCCTTTCCGGAGGGTCTTCCAAGTTTAGAAACCTGATTTCTCGTGTATGGACACTATCACGTATTCTATGACTTCTAGTCGTTTTATAGAGTCAGGGCCCATCATCGCTTCTTTGCATTTAGTCGGTTCATCATTGTCAAAACAATAAAGACTTCTGTTTCAAATCTTACTATTTGATTCTTACCGACCCACATGGTTCTATAGGAACTCCAATCTCCAAGATCACACCCTTTGTAATCACGGGAGCCATGAGCATTGTGGCCACCACCGGGACACTTTCCGGTGCTGCGCTACTTAGCACATATAGCTAAGGTTCAACAACCTTATCAAAGTTCTATTGTCCACCCACTTAACTTTTCATGAAAAATTCCTTCTCAAGAAACTTGACGTTCCAAGCGACAAGCTCTTTTGTCCTTGGTGTTATGGAGGAATTCCCAACAAATTCTTTGGGATAACCTACAAAGACGTGCTTATCCGACTTTGGTTATAAACATTTTACTTATGCATAGCATACCAAAATGTAAGAAAAGATAATTCGGATTTTATCCCAAACCATAACTCATATGGTGTCATTTCAATGGATCATGATGGTGCTCTTTTCAGTGTAAAAGCGGTAGTCTCCAAAGATTTAATCCTTAAAACATAATGGCGGTTTTATAAATGACACATTTGATCTTACCATGTCAAACAAGGTTTGATTTGATCTCTCGAACACACCATACTCCTGTGGTTTATCGGGAAGTGCAAATTCATGGAACAATTCGTAAAATCTTAGGTGTTTTGCTAAACCTGTAACTCAAATATCTTCCTTTATTATCAAATCATAAACTCTTTTATTTTCTTGTTACAATGATTTTTCACTTCACCTTGAAAGTCTTTGAACAATTTTCAAATGTTTCATACTTCTCCCTTATTAAGTAAATATATAGATATATTCACTCAAATTTTTGGAGAAAGCATATGAAGCAAAAAGATCCATCGAATATGGCTACACATAATGGACTATATACATCAACATGCATAATATCCAATAAGTTAGTCAGTTGTTCCCCTTTGGCCTATGGACGGAGTTTCAATTATGTCGAGGAAAGTTTCACAAGCGGCAATTGAACAAAATCAAAAGACTCCAAAAATCCATCAACATGGAGTTTCTTCATGTTTACTTTCCAATATAATTCAAACAGCGATGTCACTTCATAAGTGATCTTCCAATCATTTGTCTTACGACATTTTAGCAACAATGTTTATGGATGTGATTTCTCCAACTAGACTTGTAAAAGTTCATCCATCCTTTATGTAATATGGTAATTATTTGAACAACCATTGTTCTCGTAATACCGGAACAAAATAACAATTATTAAAAAAAATCTTGAAGGCTAGGTTTGACTACAACGAAAACGCAATAACACTTTATTTGTTTTCAATGAACATCATCACTTATTCTCTTGCCAGTTACTCAGGCCATTGCAGTTCATGAATGGTATTGTTCTGTATGACATTTCACACCAAGCAATTCGGTATCCAATACCGGTATCCAATACCTCAGAACCACATTGTTTAACAAGCAAGGAATATAGCCATAACATGTATATCTTCTATATACCCATGTTGGACATCTCCAACCTTTTCTTCTCTGCCAAATATTTTATAGATTCTCTATCAACATCAATAGTGGTGTCATTCACATGACACATAGTACAAAGTGTATATAGTCAAATACTAATACCTTTGGACTTGCACTTTGAAGTGGATCACCATCATCAAATGTTTGGTGTTCTTTCAAAAATCCATTCCTTAGTAATCTATTAGTGTAGTAAACATTTTACTTACATCTTCTATTCATCCTTATCATGACAACTTTCATGATCAAGCTACTATAGCATATAAGGAAGAATCACGAGTATAATGTTAGTTCCCAAAACCTTGTTGGGAGATCCCGATGCCTAGCATCTCCATCCTTCACAAATTCTCATACAATATGAGAACATGTATTTTGCTAAATTATACTCTATCATAATGCAACCAAAAACATTGTTTCAGATATCTCAATATCTTCCACACATGATGGTTTCTGAAACAATTTTTCAGCTGCTAGATAATCTTGATATTAAAACAACTTTTGAATATCAATAATCATGGAGGAAAACATGATACTTTAGATACTAACATTGGAATTCGTACGCTTGACTTAATACTACTTATTAAATTTCATGGAGTAAAATGAGTTTGCTGAAAGTTTGCAATAGGACTTCTAAACTTTAAATTGACATTCAAAACAATACAATACCAGTTCGTAAAGTAAATATCTAGAATTCTATAGTTCTATTATCTCAATTAAAACTAAGCATAAGGTATTGAACAGATGCCAATGAATACAACAAATCATGCAAATTCACTTTGATTTAGTTTATGACAAATTGAGTTCGACTAATCCAAATTAGAAATGAAATCCCACTCAAAAACGACATCCCTCATGCCTTTTTGGTGATTACATGAACCAAATCCACTACACCAAGTCCGATCATCACGTGAGTCGCTGTAGCTTCAAAGGCGAGCATCAATATGGGCATCACATCAACAATATGACTCATGCTTAACC
Organism: Avena eriantha; assembly: GCA_910589775.1. Taxonomy (NCBI): domain Eukaryota; kingdom Viridiplantae; phylum Streptophyta; class Magnoliopsida; order Poales; family Poaceae; genus Avena; species Avena eriantha. Next base: position 17,951,125 of record OU342746.1, read on the forward strand.
TTTCGGTCCATGTTCCGAGCCCATGTTTATACATGCTAGGCTCGCCAAGTAAGAACCTTAGTACTCGCGTGTGTAAAACTGTCTTACATCTGTTGTACGAAAGCGTAGAGTCGAGTACATCCGATCATCACGTGATGTCTCGAAACACGATCCATAGAACAGTGCATACTTAAGGAAGAACACATTTTATCTTGTACTTAAATGAGGGATCATCTTATAATGCTACTAAAACGCCAAACTAGCAATATAAGATGCAAACATCATATGTGTAAAGTGTAATGATATGGTCCATGCATTTGATCACCATCATGTGCATCGTGGTATGATCTCTATCATTCCTTTGTGTGTAAGGCCAAGGTCTATGTAACTTACACATTAGGTGTATTGTAAGGGTATCTACCTTACAACATTACCATATCATGACACTAGCCCAGCAACAATCTAAACTAGACGCCTCTAATTTATCCATTGCAAGTTTTACGTGGCTTAGGGCTTTCGAAGATAGAACCAGTCTTACCTACGAACATGGAACCACAACGATGATAACTAAGTTATTAACAACTTGTTGTAAATCAGATATTGACTATAGTAGGAGAGACAGACACCCGCTAGTCACTTATGCAAAACTAGTTGCATGTTAGTCGTGGAGCCGGTCTCATGTGCGAGGACATGTAAAGTTAGTCCGGACCGCTTCATCCCACTATGCCACCAATATCCAAAATACATAGAAGATGCAATAATATGATCATCATCGCCCACATATAATCATATGTGTACTACCCGTGCAATGCACCTACACATAGATCAGGCTCTGATACCACTTTTTGGTTCGCAACATAGAAAACAAAAAAATTCCTACGATGGGAACTATACGCCAAGTTCTATCTACTAGATACAAGCAACGGGTGGATATACATCCATAGAGAACTTACCCTCGAAGAAAACAAAGCTTTGTTAATGAGATGAAACTCGTGGATGATGTAGTAGTACACTTGCCGATCTCAAGATCGTGATGAATTCCTTCAGATCCAGCAGTTACAGCATCATCAGGTCCAACACCATCAAGTCCAGCACCGCAAAGTAGCGGTGCATCCATGATCGCACACACGTTCGGTCCACCGAACAACCTCCGCCTCCTCGCTCCAGCGATGCAGCGGAAGCAACAACTCCTTTCCAGATATAGCCATCGGGAAAATGTATCTCGCTAATCCGAGACCATGGGGAATAACTAGATGGAGAAACCTTCACGTGGAGGTGGTGCAAGAGGAGAGGAGGAGGAGGTGCTCCTTATATAGGGGAGGGGGGAAACCCAAGGGGGCATGGCGCCGGCCATGGTGGGTGCCCCCACCTCTCCCTCATTCATGTGGGTGGAGCTTCCACTAAGCCCACTCACATCAATTTCAACTCCACTCACTTTGCATTTAATGTCCACCAAATTAAATGCATTTTGTCTTTAAATAAAACACTTTTATTTATTTTATTCAGAATGTTGTTAATTACTTTAATTAACAAACATTCACATAAAACTCCCTGCAACATATCAATATAACATGCAGAATAAGTTTTAGCAATTTCACATAAAGCAATTTCTGGATCGCTGAACAAAGTGATTTCGCAGGAGCCAAGCAAAGAAGATTAAACACGTTACTGTAGCAAAGATTCTTGCCAGACGCGGCGCGAAGGAAGAGCATGCCTCCAAGAATAGAAAAGGTGACCCGATCAAGGATCCTGACCTTGAACCAAGAAGTTGAATTACAAGTTTGACCAAGCGGAGGAGGTCGTAGTGAAGGGTGGTGCAGACAAGGTGCCCGCATAGGCCCCCGGTAAAGGGTGGGAAGACGGTGACAACCAGCACGACAGCCACAATATTATCGTGGTTTTCTTGCCAAGGAGTCCTCCACGGCCGCCTAGATGCTATCATCTATGGTATCGGAGGTCATCAAAGGAAGCGTTGGGCTCATATCACAAAAGGGGCCACAGGGGCATCATATCCGCTGTTGTCTATGGGTTCGATTGAGCTCCACGGGTTGCTGTGCCAAGGTCTCCAGGTATGCCTAGTCCCGAAGGCTCTAGTACCTAGGTAGTAGCAGATGGAGGTTGTGTAACTTTGATGGTCCAGGCCCCGAGGGAAGAGTCACTAGGTAGCGGTGACTTGGGCCTTGAAGTTTTGATTCCCTAGTCCCCGAGCGTCAGGTTGCTGGGTAGTGGCGACTTGGGCCTTGAAGTTTTGATTCCACAATCCCTGAGGGTCGGGTCGCTGGGTAACGGCAACTCAGGCCTTGAAGTTTTGATTCCCTAGTCCTGGACGGTCGGGTCGCTAGGTAGCAACGACTAGGGCCTTGAAGTCTTGATTGATCATGCTGATTATTTTTTGATTGATTTGCAGCATGAGGCGACTAACCAAGAGGAGGAGTTGCAATGGCTATGATATGAGCTGCAATTAGCAACTCAGGCCAACCGCCAGCGATGATTGACCGCAAGTATGTTTGTTGGAGATTTGTCTCGCGAAGGAACTAGGGTCCAACGATCCCTTAGTTTGTGTGGGGGCTAAACACGCGGATCGAAGGGGTCCAGCGATGGCTACGACGGCAGATAGGATGCACGACAGAGAGCTGACACCGGGTTTTTTACACAGGTTCAGGACCCTCGTGAGGAGGTAAAGCCCCTACTCCTGCTTGCTTGTATTGCTTGCTTGCCTTGCGAGGTTACAATGCTAGATGAAAGTCTAGGGTTTTAGATCTCTGGGATCCGTCCCTTACAAGTTAGGAGAAGGGCTCCTTATATAGGGTGGCGTCAAGCCTCTTCCCTAGCTCTTGGGCGGGAAGGATCACCACATTCCCACCAATGGATTTGGTCCCGGCTTGTCTTCTTGTGACCATGAAGTGGTTGCCGTGTTAGGGGTGTTCGGCTTCCCCTCCACTTTACATCGCCATCATGGTATTCTCGCACCAAAATGGATGTGTTAGAAGCTGCCTTCATCCTGCATCATCCCACTCCTCCTGCGTGCCTTTCTTTCTTTGGGTGGACCGGTCATCACTTGGACCGACTGTTGGGGCGTCGCCTTTCGGAGCACGCCCGGGCCTTACGAGGTTTCCCTCTAGAGGTCATGACGGGGGGTCTTGTCGCCCATCTGTTGCAGTCTTGAGCACCCGTGGAGAGTTCTGGCATCTCCCCTCCTTCAGATGCCCACTCTCTCCGAGATCCCTCGAGAGGTCATCTATGCCAGGCCTGATGACCCGGTGGGACAGGGTACCGCCGGTACCGATAGTCTGACAGTAGCCCCCGGTCGCTTGGCTTGCACGTCACCGTGAAGGGATGAGGAGGTCAAGGGGCCAGACGGAGCCGGGCCCAGCTATGTGGTCTTGATGCACGATCTCCTAAGCCACCGCCTACAGCTTCCATGTGCCCACGCGGGGCATGGCGTACGCCGGGTACAGGAACCGTCGTTGCACAATTTAGCCTTGGGGAAGGGGTTGCCCTAAAAACCCCTAATCCCCAAGAACTTGTCGGCTCCCACCCTCCTCCGCTGCCAATCCGCCAGTGTTCTTCATCACACTATTCCTCCTTCTTCTGCGACATACGTGATGGCGCTCCAGAGAGCCCACAACACTTCATCTACTCCGATCTTTCCCGCATCAATAGCGGGAACCCTGCCACCGACAGTGATTCTCAACAGGGAGGGGCTAAAGAAGGTCCGCAAGCTGAGTCCCACTTGAACCAGTGGGGTGATGACTACAAGTGCATAGATCGTTTGTAGCTAGTTTTGAAATAAATATATCGATCCCATAGGGAGCAGGAGTCTGAAGTCTAATAACTCTTGAAATAAATACTACAATAGAAATGCTAAATAAAGATAAATGCGTATATTGTGTAAAAAGGTGTTTTTGGGTTTTTGGTATAAGAGGAACAATAACTAAAGAAAAACAACTGAACACAGAAAGTAAGTATCGCGTATGTAAAAGAGATTAGAACTGCAATAGGGAAAAAGGCATCCTCAGGGAGTAGCAGATACACCTCTAGTATTATAAGGAAAAAGGTAAAGATTATTATCATGAACATTCCCAACTATGTATTTGTGGGAGGAACTCCGTATTTGGACAAATAGGAAGCAACCACTACTCACATCATCCTCATAACCACAGCAGTCAGCAATCGACATCAATCGAATTACTGTGCTATTAAGGGACTTAATCCCGTAGGACGTATCCCATGGAATGGATAGTGTTCTGTGAGTTTCCTCGGTTCCCAAGTTGATACGTAAGGAGTTCCAATAGCTTTATAGTCACTGTAAGTGCTAACACACCTCCGTCTACCAACAAGTAGTTCCCTCCATCAAGCCCCCATAAGAGGAAAATAGTGAGAGATCGACTTCTCCCAACATCAACATGAAGATAATCTAACACATGGTCACAGCGATGAATATCATAATAAATTTTGTATTATTTCAATCTCATACTAGGGTTTCTCCATCTCCCCAAGAACTAATGATCTACTCAGACATGGAGGCAATCAACATCATGGCAATAACAATGGAATCTATCATAGATGAATAGTACTTGTATAATTCCACAACGAGTACAGAAATTACAACAAAATCTAGACAATATGTAGATGGGATGGATGGAGATGGTGGTGATGCTGCGATTGATGATGAAGATCGATTCCTTAGCCTCCCGGATATATGCATGGCGAAGATGGATCCCTGGTGGACGAGTTCCCTCCAGATGCCTTCCGGAGGTGAGGTTTCGGTGATTTCTGGTTGTTCTGTATGTCGTCTCTCCGCTCTATTTGCACGGGGTGAAACTATTTGAGGAGGCGGTGGCGGCAGCAACTATATGGCAGGAACTATATGGCCAAAAATTATTCTAGCCGTATAGTTGGTCGTCAAACTCTCTAGATGCCTAGATTTGCTTTGGGTTTTCTTCTGGTGTTATTGATATTTCCAAAATAATCGATTTATGTGTTTTTGACTCCTTTTATTCCCAGTACAACTGCTCCATGAATTGTGTCCATTGTATCCATCATCTGTCCTGGTCCTGGTGAAAATAGACATAAAATGTGCACATGAACGTCGTAAAATACCAAGATCCTACAACTAAAATGCAAAATAATAATATAAAACATTATGCAATTATGCACTCATCAACTTCCCCAACTTAGACTCTTGCTTGTCCTGAGCAAGTCAGCTTAATGGATGTGATCCTCATATTCATGAAGCTGAGTCCATTAAATAAATGAGGCAGTTGCAGCATGTGTTTATCATATATGATACATAGGAATAAGTTCATGAATAGTACCTTACTCGAACCATCTGAATAATATTAGCAGGCTTCCACACCTTAGCATTTAACAATTCACAAAAGATCACTCTCAATTTGATGTAAAAGTATTCAATTGAACCGAATGAGTTAGCGAGGTAGTCCCAGGTGTATTTTTGGGATTAACATATTCACTTGGGATTCAAAATCTCAAAACGTATATTTGTCTTACTACAATATAGTGGTGTATGCCTATTTTCTCTTTGCTCATTCGCTCTTTTTCTTCTATTTATATATATATATATGCTCACACTTTTGTTTAAGTTTTGTGCAAAGGAGCTAGCCATACATTCCACTTCATGTAGGAATTCAAAGTTTAACGATCTCAATTACCAAATTCCAATTGTATATGAAGCAATCTTTATAGCTTGAATATTCTACCACGTCTTGTTCTCACTCTAATTTGAGAGTACTTTTAATTTTCCTTTGTTCAAGGTTTCTTTTTCAACTTAACTGATTAGATAATTTTTCTTTCTTTGTAAATCAAACCATGTACTTACAACATATTGAGGAAATTATATTTGTATGTTCCATTGATAACAATGGTGTGGAAGACTCCTATTGCTATCATCAAGTGCAAATAAAATTATACTCAAGCCATTCATATATCCAATAGGACAAACACAAACTCAATATTGCTCCATATATGATAATAAAGTCGGAATTTCATAAAAGGGATCGACTATTCCTGAAGGGATTCTAATCATGCAAACTTTATTTCTAGTTTGAACTAATTCAAAAATAAAAAGTAATGTCAAACATATAAGATAGATTACAAGGTCTTAAAGATCTCCCCAAGCTTGGAATCAAACCAGGCGGGATCAAATAATCCCTTGCGATTATTTGATACCGTGATTATTGTAGATCACTTTGGTGCCATGGCATGTAACACCATGGTGCATAGCTTTTTGTTGGTATCCTCCAGAGCGGTGATGCGGCTATAGCACCTGCGGAAATCAGATTACAAAGTGTCCACTTTATCCGCGAGTTTAGTCACCAATGGGAGAAGATCATCCTTCTTCTCTATCTCCTTGAGACGGTGACGGACTTCGACACGATGGAGTAGCTCCTGCTTCTGATATATCTCTAGTGGTTGCACGCGGTCCTTGGTCTTGGGAGCAGCTTCTTCTTCCTCATCCATGATTGATGGACCAAGGAAGTTAAAACCGTTCCTCCAATCTTCTTGAGGCTTCACCCGCGTACGAGCACCAATGGTAGGCTTCAAGACTGGCACCATCGCTCCATTGCTAGCACCTGCACCAATATTAGGTAATTTCTTATGCTTGTGTGGCCTAGGGTCCGTGGCGATCAGGGAAGATGTAGACATCATGGAAGATGTAGACGTCATGGAAGATGTAGACGTCACTCCAATATTCATCGGGATCGTTGTCGTAGAAGCTTGGCTCGACGTACTCCTTATACCCCGGGCTTAACCTCCTCGCTGTCATCCTCCATGGACGGGTTACGAGAGCGGTCCCTGGAAGGAGCAATGAGACCCAGGGCTTTTCCACGGCCTGGGATGGGATGGCCTATTGCTAGAGTGGTTCTTGGAGATTATGATTGGAGAGAGAGAGAGACAAGGGCAGTATATAAGGGAGGTCATAGGTCGGTAAAACTCGCGAGAAACACCAAATTCATGGCCAAGAAAAGAATCTTAACAGAATAGGGAAAAAATCGCGGATTTAGTGGAGTGTTGTCACGTAACAACCAACTATACGGGTGCAGACCGTATAGCTCCGGCCGTATAGTTGGTTCCGGGAAGATATGTCCAAATATCTCGAGTCCAGATCGATTAAGTTACCGACTCGGAACCGGCAAAACCATTTTTTGGCAAAAATTAAAAGGAAAATGAAAAAATGTTTGAGAGTTTAATGACCAAATGTACGGCGGGAGGATTTTCTCCGACAGTATACTTCTGAATTCTGAACTAATAGATACAGACATCAAAATAGAAAATGATAGAGAGTTTAACGACCAACTATATGGCGGGAGGATTTTCTCTGGCCCTATAGTTGCGACCATATAGATCCGGACATAAAAAACGAAAAGGAGAATGAAAAATGTCTGAGAGTTTAACAACCAACTATACGGCGGGAGGATTTTCTCCGGCCGTATAGTTGTGACCGTATAGTTTCTAGACAATTTATCAAAGAGGATACAGAAGTTCTAACGACCAATTATACGGCCAGAGATTTTTCTCTGGACGTATAGTTGCGACGGTATAATTGGTAAAAACCTTCAGAAACTTCAGAAAAACACGAGGAATTCAAAGGCAAAACATTTAGAAGTAAAAATTGTGAAAACACATAACTTATTTGAGTAGAACCACTTACCTTGCACTTACCGTTTACTTATTCAGGTATGACAAGCTCCTCCAATAACAAAGACTTCTTTTTTGGAGGAATTGACCTTAGTTCATTTAATAATTCTCGTAAATGAAAATCACAAGGACAAAAGTTCCTCTCAATAAGATTGGTGTCTTGCTAGGCGAATATGGACTCTGCATGTAACATCTTTATTTCTTGCCTCTACATAATCTGCAACTCAAATTCTTGAAGTAAAAGGATCCAACGGATCAGTCTTGGCTTGTGATTTTTCCTCTCAAGGAGTTCATTTTAAACCATCACAATTCGTAAGAACTCTTACTTTTGGATCAACTATATAGCAATGAAATTTATCAGAAGAGAAAAATACAGCAAAAAGTTCCCTCTCTTCTGAGCACTATTGAGAGTTCTACTAGCATGATGTATAATATTAAATCTACGACCTATATGTTGTCCTAGAGTTACTCCTACAGCATCATCACTAGCTTCACATATTAAATCAAAAGTCATATCCCAGATAGGTGGTTTAATGGTAGGAGCATGGGATAAAGAATATTTAAGTTTATCAAAGGCTACCAGAGATTTATCATCAAAATTAAATCTTACTCCCTTTTTGCAGAAGGTTAGTCAAATGTTTAGATATTCCAGAGAAATTTCTAATGAACCTTCTATAAAAACCCACATTACCAAGGAAACATCTTATACCTTTTATATCCCTAGGTTGTGGCATTCTCTCTATGGCCTCAACCTTAGCTCTATCCACTTCAATTCCCTTACCTGATACCTTATGTCCAAGGACTATACTGTCTTTGACCATAAAATGACACTTCTCCTAGTTAAGAAAAAATATTGGTTTATTTGCAACGCTGCAAAACTCTTTTGAGATTATCCAAGCAACTAGTAAACGTAGTTTCATAGATAGAAAAGTCATCCATAAATACTTCCATTATTAGTTCTATAAAATCCACAAAATAGCAGTCATGCATCTTTGAAAAGTAGCTGGAGTATTACATAAACCAAAAGGCATACGATGATAGGCATGTAAACCATAAGGGCTAATGAAAGTTGTTTTAAGTTGGTCAGCAGGATGAACAGCTATTTGATAAAAACAAGAGTATCCATCCAAGTAGCAAAAATGAGTGTGGTTAGCTAACCTTTCTAAAGTTTCATCTATGAACGGTAAAGGATAGTGATCTTTCCTTGTTTCTTTATTCAATTTCCTGAAATCTATGCACATCCTATGTCCAACAATAGTTCTAGTAGGTATAAATTCATTGTTTTCATTAGGAACAACAGTCAAACTGCCCTTCTTAGGGACACAATGAACAGGACTTACCCATTCACTTTCTTTTACAAGATAGACTATTCATGTGTCCTATAGGCATACTATTTATTTTCTTAATACTTCCTTCATTTCAAGCTTTAGTCTTCTATTAAATTGTGCAACTGGTTTAGCACCTTCCTCCATGAATACTCGATGGACGGTTATCATGGGACTAATGCCCTTCAAATCATACATGGAGTACCCAAAGGCCTTGCAATGCTCCTTAAGTATTTTCATGAGTTCTTCTTCTTCTACTGAAAGTTTAGCACTAATAATAATAATAGGAAATTTATTTGTATCATCTAAAAATCTGTATTTATGATTATCTGGTAGAGTCTTCAATTCTGGGGTTGGTAATTCCTCGTCCATTATCTTTTCTGGCTCTTCGAAAGCCTCATTAGTTGGAGGCCCTATAATGGGAAGTGAATTGAATTCACCTTCTAGTTCTTCTATGGACTTGTCCTCCATAACTATTTCTTCGTAATTTATTTCTTCATTTATTTCTTCTTTTTGATCACTAAAGAAGAGAGCTACCATTTCCTCAATAGTTTTCTCTTTCTCTTCTTCTAGTATTAGAGGTTTGTCTTTAAATTTGGAAAAGTGGAATTCTTTTTCCGCTTCCCCAAGCTTAAGAGACACAATCTCCTTTTTGAAATCAATTTTGGCACCTACATCACTCAAAAAGTTTCTTCCAAATATAATTGGGCAAAGAGTGTTAGCTGGCATATCAACAACTACAAAATCGATAGGAATGTTTTTATTGCCAATTGTGACAGTTGCATCTTCAACTACTCCCATTGGAATTCTAAGAGTTTTATGGCTAACATGATTGTCATATCAGTATTTTCAATTGTAGCCAGTTCTATTTCATTTTTTATTTCTAAATAAAAATCATAAGATATAACATTAACTTCGGTGCTAGGATCACACAAACCATAATGCAAGGTTTCCTTAAATATGCAGTGTAGAATAGGCTTACCCACAACTTTTACCTTTGTGTTACCTTCAACCAATAAGAAAGTCTCTTTATCAAGTTCAACTATGTTACAATGTGCATACATAGCCATAATTGCTTCCTTGGTTACATCTTCATCTTTGGTTCCAGATGTTCCATAACTTCTGGCATACTTTCCTCTTCCTTCTTCTCCTATACTTCTTTGACATGTTCGTATTCAAAAATATGCTTCTATGCAGTGTTAGGGAAAGGTATCTCATATGTTGGTTCTAGGGAGGCTAGTGTTGCTTTAACTTCTTTCTTCTCAGGTTCGGGTGGTGGATCATACTTGACCAAACCCTCTTTTGGAGCTTTGATGTGTTCTGTAAAAGCTTTAACAACATGCAACACAAGATCTAAATCCAAATAAAGCTCCTTATATAATTCTTTAATATGGCCATTTTTATTTTAGTCATGAATACAATCATAATCTATTTCTATGCCTCCTTCGCTTCCTAGACCAAAATTCCATGAAACTCTATGATCACGAATTCTATTAAGTAAATCCCAATCTTTAGTTATAGGAAGATTCATAAAAGCTCCTCTCGTGCAAGAGTCTAGTTCAATTTTATTAGGTTCAATAAAACCGCCATAAAAGATATGCAATAAATACCATTCAGGAAAATCATGTTGAGGACATTGATTAATTAAACCTTTCAATCTGATATAATCTCTTAGCATTTATTCATTAGGACGGTTCCTCCAAGTCATTATAAGACGCCTGATTCTAAACGATTATGATAATGGATAATTTTTTGCTAGAAATTCACTGTCTAGATTATCCAAGTAGTAGTGGCTTCTGGGGTAGAGATCTATAACATGAGATAGCTATACTAGTCAAAGTCTAACTAAAAATTTTAACCTTTACCTCATTAGTGGTATATCTTGGTAATTAGAAAGTGCCACATATATCTTTGATCAGGATCAGGATCTTCTTCATCTCCAGTAAATTTCTTCTTGTGTAGAATAGGAGGTTGATGTTCCACGATCGCTCGACGTCGCGCCTGCCATCACCACAGACGTCGATGAGGTAGTCAGCGTTGTTTTTGTAACAACCCTAGCTTTGCTAATCCTAATTAGGGTATGCTTTTGTGCATCATAAGCTTTGCATGCATGCATTTGAACTAAATAAAATCTAAATTGTACCAAGAGAGAAAAAGTATCCCTAAAACCTATTTTACCCCCTCTCTAAAATACATTCAAATAGTTTTGAATTATGAAAATTAAAAAAATGTATGGACCCCAAATTAATTATAAAGTCCCATACAGTATTTTAATATGTTTGCAAAGTTCTGGTACTTTGGAAATGTTCAAAACAGATTTGAAATTGAAAATACAAACAAAGAAATAGAAACATAAAAAGGAAAAGGTTTTCGAAATAAAAGCCTGATGCTTAACCTAATCGGGCCATAACCCATTTCTTTCTCCCTTCTATCTCAAGCGCAATGTAGCTGCCAGGAGCCCGCTTCAGAACCTTTGTCGTGGCCCAGTAGTGGCCCAGCCATCCCATAGCCAAACTATACTGGTTCGGCCATTGGAGGTCGTCTAGAGCCTCGCCATCCGTCCCATGAGCTTCACCTCGCCGCCCTAGTGCTCCCAGCCAAAGCACGCATGCTAGGGAGCCCTCTGCTCACCAGAATCAACCTTGACATCGCTCAGGGTGATAGCACGGTGCGGTGACCCAGCATACCACTTGATGATGTAGTACACTATAGTCATTGACAGAACACTAATGAAACACCATTCACTAGTATTACATCCCTTAGAGTGGTACAACAGAAATACAGCAGGTCCAAGACATGACCATAGATTACAACTCGACTCTTTACAAAAGATCCAGAGAACACTCTAGGTTAAAGAGAGAGAAAGAACTTCTAGCAAAGAAGAACCAAAAATAATAACTCATAACTATCTAGTAACTAAGACTAGCATCTAAAATATTTGGCTTGCCATTGCTGCTATTGTAATGCTCTATAGAAATAGGTTTTATGGCCAGAGAATCTTCTTCTATCTAAACTGACACTTTGTCTTCACTTCAGTTGATGTATATGTTGACTTCATTTATTTTATTGAAGAATCTTGAGTTGTCGATGATGGTTTCTTGAGTAGAAGTTGATGTTGACGTCGGCCTCAATAGCTTAAAATCTAGCAAGGGTTAAGAAGATACGGTTGAGTATGAGCGTACTCAGCAATTTCACTAAAAAGGAGTGTATGATGCACTATTTCTACAGCCACAGACCATAGGTCGTAGGCAATGCAGGTTTTCGTAAACATTTCTTCAATGGTTGCTTTTATTCTGAAAACTATGTCTGACAGCCTTCACAGGTTGACTAGAACCTTCGTGGGGTTCCTTTCCTGCCGTGTTCGTAGCTCCTTCCGGGAACAGGAAGTAACATGTCACCATTCTTACACTCTGCAGAGGTGCGTTGCTTTACCCATGAGAGATCAACTCCTTGTTGCACAACCGGGCGATCTTTCCTGTCCACAATTCCTTGATGTGGGACCCAGTAGGTGATCCAAGACAATCACTACCCTCTCGGTGACCCCATATGTCTGGACGATCCTCCGGGGCTGACTACACCTCCGTTAAGCCCATTTTGGGGAAGCTACAACCCTGGTGAGTTCCCGAAGACTCTATGAGCTGGTGATGCCCCTGGCAAGCTCCATAAAGGTCCGACTATACCTCCGGCAGCCACTCATAGATAATCTAGATACCAAAATCATGGGGCCTAAGGGTGCCCACCCATATGCTGGATCCACACAAGGAATCACAACGTCACGATAAGGTCATCTTGCCTCTATATGAAAGGAAGAGGATACAACTTACTTCTCCGTCCCATTCCAAATCTCACAGTTAACACGTAATATACGACGCTAGAATCACTGGCGACATTGGTTGTTAAATCCTAGATATTATGTTCCTTTACCACTAGAACTATATTAATAGATTATTACCACTTGGTAAACAATCCATAATCATATTATTATGAAAATAATATTTGCTATCCTTTTTGAAATGTAGGTGATGACAACATTTGAGTTACAAGCATTTGATAGAAAATAATCAAAGGACATGAGCAAGTTGTGAACTTGACTTTTTTGATTACAAGGTTATGCACTCACGGTCTTCAAGACAATACAAGTTCCAAATTATGTAGACAACACCATTGGTCAAGTAAGGACTAATGTTTAAAGAATCAAGATGCAATGATGCATAAGTAATGTAATGCAATTTGATAAACGCGAATCCCCGGACTAATTGTATCTAATCAAGGGTCTGGAGTTTGTGATGAGTTTGTTGAAATGTGTTGTACTTTTATACCAGCTTCACACTTGTGCTTCTTATTAAGGCTAGTGAGAGTGTGTTAAACAATAAGTAAATACAATAAATAGTATGCAATACCAAAGCATTCAATTGAGCATGTTATCTAAATATTTCTTAAACAAGATTAAGGATTAATTAGAGATTTTAAAGGCGTGTTTAAGAATTACTTTGAATGTTTCCTAAAAGAATAACTTTTGAGGATAATATTAATTTACAAAGTAAAGGTATTTAAACTTAAGGTTAACACTTTAAGGATTTGCTATTAGTTAAGTTTATTAAAGAGAGAAACATTACTACATTAAATAAGCATTGGATAGCTGGTGTTTATTAAAGTTATAGGTGAATAGAATTACTTTCTTAAGATAGAAGTAACACTTATCTCTACAATATGGGAATGGTATCATGTTTATTATTTATAAACTTTTCTTAGTCTTGAAAGTGAATTCCGAAACTTGTAGAAGAATTATTTCTCAAATCTTGATGAATTTATAATTAATAAAATACTTTTGGAGAGTAAAACTTACTAAATTTTTAAATGGTAGTTTAGTGAATACAGTTAGGATCTTTCTAAATTTCATTTGAACATAACTTGCTATTGTTATTACACTTTCAGACTGTATACAAATAGTGGTAAAAGCAAAAGTAAATTTGTATATAGTTTTAAGGAATTAAGATAAAAGAAAACAGTTTAAATAGTATTTATTAGACCTTTACCTTTTATTTTACTTCAAACGTGAGTGTTGACATTTTGGATATGTAGAATTTATTTTTGTGATCATTTTGGTATATTATAAGTATTTTTGTGATTTTTAAATAATAAGATATGATTTTTTGTAAGTTTTATCACTTTATAAATACTTAATAAATAATAAATATTATTTAAGTGATAGAAAAATATATAAAACAAATTTATAAGTCTTTATTTTGTTTTTCTAGGATTTTTTATATTTTATACTTATTTTTATGAATTTTAAGTAATAGAATCTATTTATTATGATTTATCTCTAATAGATTATTTACTAATAAATACTAATGATTTTATTTAAGTGGGAAAGTATTTATAATAATAGATTGATATTATAGATTTTATTTTTCTGAACATTTCGATATATTATATATATTTTTCTGAATTATAAAACAAAAGATATAGAATTAACATGATTTAATCCTTTTATTAAATTTCTGGAAATTATATTTATATTTAAATCTATACTATTTTAACTATTTACTAACCATATAATAATTTTTATACTGAAGCTGCTCCTACCCCAAGTCACTGACTAGTGGGGTTAGGGACACGTCATACGCCACATGGGTAGTGGACTAGTCAATGGTGACATCACCCTGACATCAGCGTCGCGGTTAAACCTTTCTGTACTTATCTACTCCTAGCCCACAGACACTGACCAGTGGGCCTATTGCCACGTCGGTGTCCACGCGAGCAAAGACTGGTTAACTCCGGGAAGGTAACATGAGCGCAGCGGCGATACGACGTCAGCTCACTGGAGAACGGCAGCGATGCCGATTTATGGCACCAGAGGCCACGCGAAAGGGTGCGTTCGAACGAGGACTACGAGACGAAGTTAACTATGCGGGCTCTACTAGGTTTTGGTCACCGGAACAGTAGCAGTGATGAACACCTGCGGCGATGGACGGCGAGCTACGGTGACAGATCGATCTAGGGCAAAAGGAGGACATTAAAATGGTGCCTGAGCACCGCAGGCTAACCGTGACGATGTTGGTGTAGCGGTTAGATTCGACGATGAGGTTGCAACGGAAGGCGGGATGCGACGCTCAATTCAGCCCGACATGGTGCGCACCTACTTGCTAGCCTTGCTGGAGGCGAACGAGTAGATAGAGGGGAGCTGTGTGGTGCGCTTAGATAGCCTTGGGATGGTTGGGAGCATCGACGACGAGTGGCTCCGACGAGGCAGGTTTTCGCTGTGAAGTGAGAGAGAAAGGTCTAGAGAGGGAATGAGGATGAGGATGAATGGAAGAATCCTCGGTGTCGTTCTTATCCTTGACCAGGATGGCGGCGAGCATCTAGGCGGTTGGTTCCTGCTAACGCATGTGATTTTCATCTAGCAGTGGCACGATTCTCCAGCGAGCTAGTCGCGGTGACGACGACCACATTTTGCAAAAAAAACCTGAATGATTTAACTCCCCAACCCACGGTCCTCTGCTGGCGCCACTTGTCATATAGAGAGGGAATGCGAGATGGGCTGCTATTGGGCTTCTCCTGGGCCACGACTGACTGAGCGGATTGTGCTGCTTGCTGCTCGTGAGCGTGGAATAGGACTGGGCTGTGGCCTGGTTCTATTTTTTTATTTTCTAATTCGTTTTCCTATTTTATTATCTGCTTTCCTTTTTAATTAAAATTTTCCTCAATGATTTAAATACTTAAATTTAGGGATTCAATAAGGATACTACTCTGTTAATGTAACTAGTTGGTTTGACATTCATTTTTAGTATTTTTCTTCTACTAATCATGATTATAAAAAGGGTTCTTTTATTTAATAGAGTAAACATAACATAGGATTTTAGGGTTTACTTCCTATAAGAAAATATTATAGAAATGTTTTGCATTAACACTAAAAGAATGTATTAGTAGTGGCTTAAGAGACTAATAATTTATGAGGGTGAGTTATAGGCATGGAATATATATATAACCTGTTTTAACTACCACATTAGATATTGGTTTAAATCCTGAGTTTATAATATGGTGATTTGAATGCGAGAGTTCTCCCTGATTGGTGATTTGACCAAATCTAATTCTACTTGATTTGTAGAGTTTGAAATTACCACAGAACACTTTCCTAATGTTATCTTGATGATTCTATGAGACTTGGTTCTTATTAGGGTTTATGCCAATCAAATGGACAACAATTTCTTCTATAAATACTCATCTGGTTCTCTAATAATCTCTTAGAAGCTTTAATTGTCCAAGAGGTACTGTTTAATGGTTATCTAGAATAGGAAATGGTTTCACTATCTATTTGATTCTAGGGTTTTGATTAATGTAGTAGATATGGGTCTTGTCATGGCTGCATGTATAGCTAGCTAAAGATTTCTGAAGAATTCTGACCTCAATACTTCACTAAGCTGGAAGCTCAGCCTCGATGACATAAGTCAACTTGTAGGGGACTAGGAGGATCCTAAGATTGCGGAACCATGCGATGAAGTTGGTTCCATCAGTTTTTAGCTTGTCTTTCTCGAGGAAAGTGCTTAGGTTGAAGGTGGGTGGGCGAGACATCTACAAAGGATTTGCAAAGTGTTTAGACTATGTTCATAATAATGAGTTCAAATTTTAATAAAGGAACTCCCACTTAAACGAACATCCCTCTACTCGTTTAGTGATCACATGATCCCTATCCCCTACACCTCCCCCGATCATCACGGCCATCAGTGCAGCATCAAAGGTGGACATTCCCTAATGTCGATCACATCAACTATGTGATTCATGCTCGACTTTTTAGTCTCTTATATTCCGAGGCCATGTCTGGACATGCTTGGCTCGCCAGTTCTAACTCGTGTGTATTCGCAGTGCAACATGGCTTGCACCCACTATATGCGAACGTAGATATGTCTGACCCCCGATCATCATGGCCGGCCTCATACGGAAGAACTTTCTTGGTGGTGCACACACAAGGGGAATACGATAACTGGAATACTATGAGGGATTATCTTATCATGCTACCGTCTAGTAAGTTTACTAGCATAATAAGTAATGCTTCTAAAGTGAAGTGCTATGACATGGTTATAGCTTTATGATCATTATCAACCGCTTCAATGAGAGTTTTACAAACTTGTCATTGCCATGTTATAATAATTGCCCCTATGCAATAACGAAGATAGTCGCTTCTATATTGACTATTGCATGTTTTACGCGGCTCTAGGGCTTTCGCAGTAGAGCCCCTTCCCACCTACGAACGTCAAGCCACAGCATGGATTCAATGATTGTCGTTCTTCTTCCATTTTCAGGGCCCTCTAGTGTCAATTCCATATCAACTACTGTAGAGAGACAGACACCCCCTAAGCCACTTTGATTTGTGGACCAGTCTCATGAATCACCACGTGAGGTCGGTTGGGGGCCGCTTCATCAAACAGTGCCGCGATATGAATAATAACACTAAAGAGGGTAGCAACTAGAGAATCAATGCCCATATATTGCTATGTGTTCTATCCGTACGACATGTCTACCCATAGACCCGCTCTGATACCACTAAAGGGTTCCGTAGCAGAAAACAAAAAAATTTCTATCTACTCGAACACTAATACCAGGATCTATACTATGTAGACATAGGTAACGGAGAAGGAATACAATATTCATACCTTTGCAGAGAGTGGCACGCCTTACGCAGGAAGGCATATATTGATGAAGACGAGAAGCACCCCAAGTGTGGTGCCTCCGAAGTTCGTCACACGTCCGGTGTAGTGGACGTCAACCGGGCTCCGATCCAGCCGAGCAGCGGAAGAAGTAGATGCCGGATCACCGATCACACGATGACAGTGGGAAGGTGGAGAACTCAACTACGAAGTCCTCCCCAATATTACGGGAAGGTGGAGAACTCAACTACGAAGGTGGAGAACTCAACTACGAACTCAGCAGATGAGAGAGAGAGAATGAGAGGAATGGGTGTGTTCCAAGGGGAGGGAGGGCCCCTTTATATAGTAGGAGGGGGGCGCACCACCCAGGGGCCAGGCGGTGTGGGACTATTCCCACACCCGCCGACCACCTTGGGGCAGCTGCCGGCCCTAGGTGGCCCCCACTGGGGCGACCCACTAGCCCTAGGCCGACTGGCCCCCACTCCCTAGGCGCCTTGCCCACTTGGGCCTCCCCTCGGGTGAGGCCCATTAGCAATATAGTGCCTTAAAATAAAATAAAAATATATATTTAATATTAATTCTCCAATTAACATTCAAATATACATATTATATTATTCCTTCACTCCGGAACATCTTCCGGACCCCTTCCGATCTCCATCGGATGTTACCGAAACTATTCCGGTTTCTCTCTTGCTATTTCTCATACGATACCTCATCTACCCTAAGCGTCCCCACCCTTAAGCGTGACATCCTTCGGTTCGGAAACACTGCGGACATGATAGAGACCACTCTCATATCAATGATCAACAGAGGGACCTAGATGGCCATGTGACCCTCGTGTGTTTCACAAATACAATCGCTCGAACCGTGAGATAGTCGTTCCCCATTCCCTTTGTCATACGATACCTAATTCATCCGAGACTTGATCTTCGGTATCTCTATACCTTAGTTCGATCTCGTTACCGATGAACTTGTTTTCTTGTTCTCATGTCATTGCATTCCGTGACCTAGTCACATGCTTGCAAGCTTCATTAATGCAATGTCACCGAGATGGCCACATGTATCTGTCCGTTACATGGACTAGACAAATCATGGTCTTGATATGTACTCCTCTATGCATTCCTTCGGAAAACCTTAGTGGCACATTTTTTATCACCCTGTTACGAGATGATTCTTAATAACCATCTAAGCTTCTTCCAAAATGGTGATTTGCATTACCTCACAGTCAAAGGATCAGGTTGCGAGGTTCTCTTTGTTTTATCATCAATGATGAACTTTGTAACTAGATCTCATTACGATATAACGGTCGGATGTTTGTCTATCCTGTTATTCAACTAATAACATGACCTCATTGTCTGTTGACATAAATGCCCATGATCTCGAAACACAGACCATCCTCATGACCAATGAACTAGTTCACTAGAGGTAACTAGAGACACGGTTTGTTTACATACCACACGTGTATTAACGTTTCGTATTAACACAGTTATAGCACAGTATGAAATGTATTATGAACATACAGGAGATATATCAAATAATACACTTTATTATTTGCCTCTAGGGCATAACTCCTTCAATAACATCAAGTAATAACTTGATGATGCAACATGCACTTGCACATCAAGTCAAACTTCATGCACAGATCTGGTCAATCAAGAAGATCCAAGAAAATCCAAGAAATACTCAAACATATACCATGCATTAAACATATGTTTTCGAAATCTTACAACTCCCAACCACAACAAGACACTTCCTCTATACACTACCTCCTTATTTTACAAGGGATTTCTTGCTTATGTGAGCATGTTCTCACTTATTTTAGTAAGCCTCTCAAGCACTACAATACGCATTACCCAATATGAACATTATTCAAGCACGCTACTCTATAGATTACTTCCGTTCTTACTTTCTTCATTCACTTCTGGGCTTCCAGAGTTTACGTCCACGATGGCCCGAAGTTCGACAACTGCCTTATGGTGCATCAGAATATCCAGTAGGTGTGTAACCTTGAGTAGAAGAATCAAGAGTGAGATTCGCCATTGAGAAATGACTATCAAAGTCATTACCTGCTTCAGTATTGTTCTGTCCTCCTTATACGCATCCTCAAAGTAAGAGGTATTCTTTGCTTTTTCTACAATCTAGTCGTACATATTGGTATAGTAACTACCAGGACACTCTTCCAGCTCAATGGGAATATTATTACCCCCATATGGTCCATATGATTCTATAGGATTATAACTGGTTTCTTGTCCCTTACCCAATTCACAGGGTATAGCATTTCCCATGACTTCATCATAAGACTAGCCTTCCCATACGGTATTACCGCTAAAGGCATTATTGAAGTTGGGTGCATTCCATATGTTTTGTTCCTCCTCATATTTGGTCCATAGGTCTATTGGTTGCTGAGGTTCGACTGGGTAATAGGCATAGACTTCAGAGTGTGGGTCATTAAACTATGTTTCTTCAAACACCCCTCCGGAAAAGATTAGCTTTGAGTGCTTTGCTTCTGTAACTAACTTCTTTCTACATGCCATTGCCATTGTAGGATCAGTGAAATCCTCAATGACCGTGTCCAACTCTTGAACTACCACTTGATGAATGTTATGAAATGTGTCCAGTAAAGACTTATAATGATCCAAATACTCTATTGCCACTGTAGGTTTGGTCCTTACCAGAGCAGAATGATCTAACTCTGGATCATAACTAGGAGTTTTGTGAGGTATAGAAGTATAGGTAGTTGATGACCCACAAGTATAGCGGGTGTATCGCAGTATTTTCGAGAGAAGTGAAACCCAATTTATTGATTCGACACAAGGGGAGCCAAATAATATTTATAAGCCTTAACAACTGAGTTGTCAATTCAGCTACACCTGGAAACAATGTTTCTCACAATAGTTTATCAGTAGCAACAGTTTTGTAGTAGGAATAGTAAAGTAGCAGCAGTAGTAAACTAAAGACAGTAGTAACAACAGCAGCAAACAGTAGGATTCGAGTGCGGTAGGCATAGGGATGGATGGACGGGCGTTGCATGGACAAGACAATTCATATAGCAATCAGAACATAGGGCAATTGCAGATAAATAAGATAAAGCATCCAAGTACTAGATAATCCTAGGCATGTGTTCCATATATAGTCATACGTGCTCGCAATGAAAACTTGCACAACATCTTTTCTCCTCCAGCCTGTTTGCAGCGGGGCCTCAAGGGAACTACTGGCAATTAAGGTGCTCCTTTTAATAGAGCACCGGAGCAAAGCATTAACACTCCGTGAACACATGTGATCCTCACATCAAAGCCATTCCATCCGGTTATCCCGATTTCTGTAACTTCGGGGCCATTGGTTCCGGACAACAACGTGTGTATACAAGTTCCACATAAGACCATAAACAATACTATCATAATGAATCAATAACATGTTCAGATCTGAAATCATGGCACTCGGGCCCTAGTGACAAGCATTAAGCATAACAAGTCGCAACAAAGTCATAAAGTACTAATAGAAGATACTAGGCACCATGCCCTAACAATCTGATGCCATTACATGAACGATATCATCCAATCCCTACCATCCCCATAGCCTACAACGGGGGATTACTCACTCATAGATGGGGAAACATGGATGGTCGATGGAGAAGCGATGGTGATGATGATGGCGATGATCTCCTCCAATTCCACGTCCCGGCAGGGTGCCAGAACGGAGTTTCTGGTGCTGTTTCGTGGAATCTAGTGGTGGCGGCGGAGCGGAACTCCTTCTGGAAAAACGTAATCACGCAAAGTTTTTAGGTCAGAAGGCAACTTATAGGCGAAGAGGGAGACCGAGGGGTAGTCTGGGGCGGCCAGACCACCCCCTAGTGCGGCCAGGCCCAGCCCGTGCGGCCAGGTGGTGTGGTTGGGCCCTAGCCCCTCTCCGTCTCATATTCTGGCTCCTGGTGTCTTCTGGAAAAATAGGCACTTTGGCTTTTGTCTCGTCCAATTCTGAGAATATTCATTTCCTGACTTTCCTGGAACCAAAAACAACAGAAAACAGGCAGCTGGCACTGTGGCTCTTGTATATAGGTTAGTCCAAGAAATCATATTAAAAGTACTCCAAAGTGTGGACAAAACACAAGAAAGTGGATAAAACCAAGCATGGAGCATCAAAAATTAGATACATTTGCAATGTATCAACATCCCCAAACTTAACTCCTGCTCGTCCTCGAGTAGGTAAGTGATAAAAAGAAAGAATAATTTTTTAGGTGACATGCACCATCATAAACTTGATCAAAGTTTTTGTAAAACATTCAAAGCTAGGATCATAGTACTTCAATCATAACATGAAAGAAAAATTTCTAGCAGTAAGACATAGCAACTATGTCGCAACATGAAAAGGTACAAACAAAAGATTCATGAATAACAATGCTTTGTAAGACGTTTGTTTGTTTCACATAAAGAAAACATAGCATAGTGGCTTTTAGCTTGTCCCTCATAGAGTAGCAAACATAGATGCATAAGACACCTTCAAAGTTTACAAGAGTGACTAGATACAAATAGTTTAAAACAAGCAATATCAAGGTATGCATCAATCAACAAGTCTTGGGACAATGCACATAGGACTAAGAATGGCCACTATGCTCTCAAGAAAGTGCTCATAGAATGTGTGGAGACTCAACAAGGAAATGAACAGGTTTTGAAAAGTTTGAAAGGCTTCCAAATGCTGAAAGTATGGTACTCATTAGCTTTGAGCTCTCATTGCCCCTATCATAAGCATCTTTAAATGGTTAAGGTTAAAGTGACACAACTAAGAGGATATGCTTGACAAGTTATAAATCGAAGTCGCATGCCCCTTACTTACAAAGACCGATCGTCATGCTACTCAACTTCAGTCACGAGTAAGCTCTTGTCATTGTAAGTATATACGTATCATAGAGAACTGCCAACGGGGTACCCCTTGCACATGACATAAGAGCTATCCCATAATCAAAATGACAAGGCAAGCAGACAATGAGCATCTCAGCGATCTTTTTATTTACTATGTGCATAGATTTTTATTGAGGATGCTTCATAGAATGCTCATTACGGTTATGCTGCAAGTTTCCACCATGATTAGGCATGGCTTAGGCTAGCGGCCCAGGCGTTTCTCTAACATACATACAAACTCCATGATCTTACAAGTTCCACTTTTATTTCACACCGCCAGGATCCATAAGTAAAAGAACATGATATCAATGAGGTACTAAGTACCAATGAAATGTTGAAAATGTTCCCCATGATACATGATTCTACTAAATTCAACTTATAAAGCACAAGCATATACGCAACAAAGAAGGACGCAATGGTTCAAGTTTATTAAGTGCAAGAAAATAAAGTGTGCCATCAAGTTCGTGAGAGCTTTACTAACTAACTTTCTCATAACAAGCAAACATTTTATTCGGAAGAAAACAAGGCATATTGAATATGCACGGAAGTAGCAAACGGTGCTAATAGGTAGGTATGGTGGACACTTTGGCAATATTTGGTTTTAGGGAGTTGGAAACATGAGTAAAACATACTCAGTGAAGTGAAGGCTAGCAATAGTAAGGGAGTGACAGACGAGAGAGCAATAATGGACATAATCATGCAGAGCGAAAAAACATCATTGATCAAAGCATAAAGTGATACTACAAGTTGAAAACTAAAGGATCATAAAGGCTAATGGTGACTTGGGATAGTCATAGCATTGTGTGAGCATGTGCCAAGTCAACCCTAATAAAGCATCAAAGGAGAATACCACTATACTATGCTTTAATATGCTAAAACAACGCATGATTCATCCAAGGCACATTAAGCAATCTCAATTGTTTATAACAAGTCATGCTACAGCAAAGAATACTAAGCATAAAGCCAAAACAATATCAAGTCATGGCATGACAAAGCATAGGCCGCAGTCAAAAACAAGCTCTCTTTACCACATAAGTATGAGCTTTCCTACTCTTTTCCAAACCAAACCAAACTATTTGAACACCAATGCATTAAAGAGGAGGTCCAAACAATTTATTCACCAAACTAAGCAAACCACGCAAACTAAAAAACCAAAACGAAAATGAAAAAGAAGACGCTCCAAGAACAACACAACTATGCATGAAATAATAAAAATGAAGTGTTTGGAAGAAACGTAGGATTTTTATTGAGGAAGAGGGGGATGCCTTGGGCATCCCCAAGCTTTGACGTTGGTACTTCTTAGATATTTCGTGGGGTGACACGCGTGGCATCCCCAAGCTTGAGATTTTGTCCATCCTTCATCTCACTACTCATTCCTTCCATACACCTGAAATTTTTCCTTCATACAAAACTTCACATAATCTTTATTAGCAACATTAGTGCACTCAAGATAATAAGTCTTTAAGGTTCAGTTATAACACCAAGAAAACTTCCATTAAAACACTAGATACTGTAGCACTTCCCTCAAAAAGCACAATTCCCCAAAAGAACTCAAAAAGGAACCAACAAGAAGCAAATGCAGAAAATGGCAGAAATCTGTCAAAACAGACCAGCAGGTAAAGACGAATTTTTTCGAAGACCTTCTGTTGCTCAAATCAAAAAGTGTTGAACTAATGAAAGTTACATAACAACCTAGGGCAGAAGCACAAACATTCACGCCTCAAAAGGACGTACAGAGATTTACACGAATTTTTACGGTGAAGCACATAAATCTGTTTCGGGACAGCAACTTTCCCAACCATTACTTCTCTCTCATTAGAAGTTACTCTTAGCGCAAAAAAGCAAATAAAAAGGATAAGGAGCGGTTATTACCGAGGTAATAACTTCCAAGACTCATCTAAAACTTTTGGGTTATCTCCCAATAAGTACTTTTCTTTAACGCCTTTAAGTTAGGCATAAGCAAAAACTAAGATGGATATAATAGAAGTAAGCGGAGATAATCATGGTGAAAACATTGTTTTGTTCAATGAAATCCTTTTGTTAACAAGGTTGATCAGGTCTTGTTACCAAAACAATTTCATATGACACAAAACTTTGTATTCCACTAATGATTATGTTACCTCAAGCTTGATAGCAATGGTCCCAATCATAATAGTTTCAAAATTTTCTCTTGGTATGGGACAATATATTTCTCGAACTTGAATGCCCTCAACATGTTCAATTGAATTCAAACAATAAGTCCTTTCAATCTTCTTGAGGAAATAGACAGTATGTTCCTTGTCATTAACATTGAAGGTCACCTTCCCTTGATTACAATTAATAACAGCTCCTGCAGTATTTAAGAAAAGGTCTCCCAAGAAGAATAGACGTATTATCATCTTCAGGCATAATAGTTTGAGAGGATGCTCTCATAAGAAATATGAGTTGAAGTAAAAGAGAGCATAAAGAAGCAAATTCAAAACACATTTAAGTCTAACCCACTTTATATGCATAGGAATCGTGTATGCAAACAAATTCGCAAAGAACAAGGTGACAGGCATAGGAAGATAAAACAAGAGTAACTTCAAAACTTTCAACACATAGAGTGGTGTTTCAATACCATGAAAACTTCTACAACCATATTTTCCTCTCTCATAATAATTTTCAATAGCCTCATGAATAAACTCAACAATATAACTATCACATAAAGCATGCTTTTCATGATCTACAAGCACTAGAGCTTTATTATAAACATTTTCAAAAGAATCCTCAGGAACATAACATTCATCCTCCTTTAGTAAGCATGGAGGACAATCAAATAATGTAAGGGATAAAGAGTTACTTTCATTAGAAGGTAGGCATGGGTATCTAATCCATTCTTCCTCCTTTTGTTCATCACTCTCCTCCTCTTTTTCATCTAATGAGATTTCAGGTTCATCAATTTCTTCTTCCATAGGATCCTGCAAGGTTTGTGGAAATCATCTATTAAAATATTCAAGAATATAGCCATTTTCATCCGTGTAATTATCAAAGCAAAATTTAAGTATACCATAAACCTCATATTTGTAAGGTGAATCATCAATATTTTCAAGCAAACTAGCAAGTTCAAAGGCACCCTTCCAAGCAATAAATTCTTCAATTTGTTCCGCATCATAAAAGTCATAAATTCCTTTAGCATAAGAAGATATGGTAACATTATCATTATACTCACATTGAAAAGGGAGGTGTTTATACCTCTTTCTGCAACAAGATTTATCACAGCAATAAGTAACATTATAAGTAGAGCACACGTTTCTAGCAATGGTATACAATTTATCAATTTGTTCCCATAAGTGTTTCCCTTTTTGTGACAAGCGGTGTTCCTTATAATAATATTTTTGATCTTCCGTGAACCCACCTTGCCAATAATATTCAGTTTCAAAGAAACCAACCATTGACAACAAGCATGATAAAGCAAGACAATAGCAGACCAACGAAAATAACAACTAGAGTAGGAACTACTTTTTTGTATTTTTGATAAAGAAACAAGAAGACAAGGCAAAAAATAAACTTAGCTTGAACAAAAGTGATTCCAAGTGGACTTGATAAATAAAGCTATGCTCCTCAACAACGGCGCCAGAAAATAGTCTTGATGACCCACAAGTATAGGGGGTGTATCGCAGTATTTTCGAGGGAAGTGAAACCTAATTTATTGATTCGACACAAGGGGAGCCAGAGAATATTTATAAGCCTTAACAACTGAGTTGTCAATTCAGCTGCACCTGGAAATAATCTTGCTCACAGCAGTTTATCGGTAGAAACCGTTTTGCAGTAGGAATAGTAAAGTAGCAACAGTAGTAAAGTAAAGACAGTAGTAACAACAGCAGCAAACAGTAGGATTCGAGTGCGGTAGGCATAGGGATGGATGGACGGGCGTTGCATGGACAAGATAATTCATATAGCAATTCGAACATAGGGCAATTGCAGATAAATAAGATAAAACATCCAAGTACTAGATAATCCTAGGCATGTGTTCCATATATAGTCATACGTGCTCGCAATGAGAACTTGCACAACATCTTTTTCTCCTACCAACCCATTTGCAGCGGGGCCTCAAGGGAACTACTGGCAATTAAGGTGCTCCTTTTAATAGAGCACCGAAGCAAAGCATTAACACTCCGTGAACACATGTGATCCTCACATCAAAGCCATTCCCTTCCGGTTATCACGATTTCTGTCACTTCGGGCCATAGGTTCCGGACAACAACGTGTGTATACAACTTGTAAATAAGACTATAAACAATACTATCATAATGAATCAATAACATGTTCAGATCTGAAATCATGGCACTCGGGCCCTAGTGACAAGCATTAAGCATAACAAGTCGCACAAAAGTCATAAAGTACTAATATAAGATACTAGGCACCATGCCCTAACAATCTGATGCCATTACATGAACGATCTCATACAATCCCTACCATCCCCATAGCCTACAGCGGGGGATTACTCACTCATAGATGCGGGAAACATGGATAGTCGATGGAGAAGCGATGGTGAGGATGATGGTGATGATCTCCTCCAATTCTCTGTCCCGGCAGGATGCTAGAATGGAGTTTCTGGTGTTGTTTCGTGGAATCTGTTGTTGGCGGCGGAGTGGAACTCCTTCTGGAAAAACGTCGAACCCCCCGGAGTTTTAAGGTCAGAAGGCAACTTATAGGCGAAGAGGGAGACCGAGGGGCAGTCTGGGGCGGCCAGACCACTCCCCGGCGTGGCTAGGCCCAGCCCAAGCGGCCAGGTGGTGTGGCTGGGCCCTAGCCCCTCTCCGTCTCGTATTCTGGCTCTTGGTGTCTTCTGGAAAAATAGGCAGTTTGGATTTTGTCCCGTCCAATTCCGAGAATATTCGTTTCCTGACTTTCCTGGAACCAAAAACAGCAGAAAACAGGCAGCTGGCACTGTGGCTCTTGTTAATTGGTTAGTCCAAGAAATCATATGAAAAGTACTCCAAAGTGTGGACAAAACACAAGAAAGTGGATAAAACCAAGCATGGAGCATCAAAAATTATAGATACATTTGCAATGTATCAGTAGTACCTTCCAGTGCCTTGGAATTCTGATCCCTTATCCTTGTTATGGTTGCTACTACTGCAATCTGATAAGCTGTTGCCATAATCTGGCTTCTCCTGATGGCATTTCTCCATGCACTCCCAACTTCTTGGGTAACATGATCAGGATACGGTACTTGCCCAATATCCATCCATCATAGAAACTGTAAACCTTGACCAAAAGTTGGGACTCACAATCTAGACTCCATAGAAGTTGTCTTAGACTGATTGTCCAGGCATCTTTATAATCATCTAAGGTCTTGTTCAACACTTGAACATTCCGAGGTGGATACCTAGGTGCCATTCTTGTACTGTAGATAAGAAATTATCATTAGTCAGCTTGAGTTAAAACTCATGATACTAATTTAAAACTTCATAATAAAGAATCATCACACTAGCAGCATGACGAGATTATTCCCAATTGAATATCCATCATATTTCGAGAGAACTCTTTATTGTTACAAACATCCTTCCTATAGGTTCTACCCATTTACTAGGTTTACCAACCTAAGGTCAAAGCATATGCTCTGATACCAGTTGCGGTGACCTAGCATACCACTTCCTGATGTAGTACACTATAGTCGTTGACATAACACCAATGAAACACCATTCACTAGTATTAGATCCCTCAGAGTGGTACAACAGAAACACAGCAGGTCCAAGACATGACCATAGATTACAACTCGACTCTTTACAAAAGATCCAGAGAACACTGTAGGTTAAAGAGAGAGAAAGAACTTCTAGCAAAGAAGAACCAGAAATAATAACTCATAACTATCTAGTAACTAAGACTAGCATCTAAACTATTTAGCTTTCCATTGCTGCTATTGCAATGCTCTATAGAAATAGGTTTTATGGCCAGAGAATCTACTTCTATCTAAACCGACACTTTGTCTTCACTTCAGTCGATGTATATGTTGACTTCATATATTTTATTGAACAATCTTGAGTTGTTGATGATGGTTTCTTGAGTAGAAGTTGATGTTGACGTTGTCCTCAATAGCTTAAAATCTAGCAAGGGTTAAGAAGATATGGTTGAGTACGAGCGTACTCAGCAAGTTCACTAAAAAGGAGTGTATGATGCACTATTTCTACAATCACAGACCATAGGTCCTAGGCAATGGAGGTTTTCGTAAACATTTCTTCAAAGGTTGCTTTTATTCTGAAAACTATGTCTGACAGCCTTCACAGGTTGACCAGAACCTTCGTGGGGTTCCTTTCCTTCCGTGTTCGTAGCTTCTTCCCGGAACAGGGAGTAACATGTCACAATTCTTACACTATGTAGAGGTGCGTTGCTTTACCCATGAGATATCAACTCCTTGTTGCACAACCGGTCGATCTTTCCCGTCCACAATTCCTTGATGTGGTGCCCAGTAGGTGATCCAAGCCAATCACTGCCCTCTCCACGACCCCATATGTCTGCATGATCCTCCGAGGCTGACTACACCTCCGTTAATCCCCCTTTCGGGCAAGCTACAACCCTAGTGAGTTCCCGAAGACTCTATGAGCTGGTGATGCCCCTGGCAAGCTCCATAAAGGTCCGACAATACCTCCGGCAGCCACTCATAGATAATCTAGATACCAAAATCATGGGGCCTAAGGGTGCCCACCCATATGCTGGATCAACACAAGGAATCACAACGTCACGATAAGGTCATCTTGCCTCCATATGAAAGGAAGAGGATGCATGTCAACACCCGGAGTTTTAATCCCAGATTCCTATTATGCCATACATTGCAATCCCAGGATTACCATTTTTGTGTGACATAACAGATTGGATATCGTAGTACGTCATCCATTACAAACCATAATAAGGTCTTACACAAATAAAAGATCTCATGATCCAGTCTTAGTACAAACAAGCAGCGGAAAAAATAGGCGTAGCGGTGGGCTCCATCTTCAGTGTCACAGGCAATGCTGACGATGGGAGATGATCCTAGTTGTCGTAGCCGTCCTGCTATACTTCTTCCAGATAGTCCTCCTCATAGTTTGGCCACGGGAATAGCCAGGGACAAAGCCATGAGTAATCTTTCAGTACTCGCAAACTATCACTAACAAATAAGGTAATTATAGTAGGAAAGGCTAAACTCTAAGTTTATTTGCAAAAGCTAGTTTGAAACCTAAGCTAAGTTCGAAAGTAAAGAAAGCTAATTTAATGTTCTAAAATCACTTAAGTTGGGAACTTAGTTTTCATAGTCACAACCCTGTTGTGGTCAAGTCAAAGTCATCATTCATTTCATAAGTCATTTTGAAAACATCTAACGACGGAACAGTATGGCCACTCCAACTGTCCATGACCACGGACACGGCTATTCGAATAGTTTGACACTCTGCAGAGGTGGTACACTTTCACCACAAAATTTGATACATCTGTTAGGAATAACCTCGAATCATCATACTTAGTATGCGGATAATCAATCATAACCTTTCAATTACACACTCTAGTATAGGCACCTCCCCTATGAGATTGGCCTCCCAGCCATGGACATCTGCCATCCTGGGCACTGCATAGGTGGACATCATCAAGAGGTAGCCTCATCTCAAACCTCTCCCATGAGGGAACCCATACTAATGCATATAAACTTCCGGCTAAGCCTTACTCAATTCAGGTATTGTGGTTGTACGCAAAAAATTGGAATGGTATCGCATCCGAACCCAACCTTTAGTTTTTATAGAGGGTTAAGGCTCATGCCTCAACATTTTCATCATCATAAACCATTTGTGTTTCTCGACACATGTCAAAACATCTCAATAGAATGACTCATCATTCCAAGGTTTTCATAATCAATTTCACCAAGTATCCCCATCTAAAGTGATCAAGTTTTATGATTAGCACTAGCCACTAAGGTTAAGAGTGTTCACTAATGAGGGCTGCTAATCTTTTATCTCATGCCATAGAAGGACATCTAAGTATAATTAGGTAGGCCAAGTTTTATACTCTTTATGCTATCTATAAGAAAAGTACAGAACTTTGGTAAAGTAGAGAAAGTAAATCTTGCAAGTAAAACTTGGGATGACATAAATCAAAAAAAGTATAACCAAAGCATGCTTAGTAGTGATGGCTTGCCTTGGTTGGTGCAGTGATTGAAATTCTCCTCGTCTTCTTCTGGGTAGAACTCCTCCTCCTCGTAGACTTGGTCAGTACTACCGTCTATAAAGGAATACAGGGTACACAATCACCAAACAATACTTAACTAGTCTATTTAGCACACTAAGGCACACACTTGATGATCTAGCATCATCACAATCATCACAAGATTTAAAGAACTAGTTTAAATTATTTTATTTGAGAAAAGTAATTTCTACTCAATGAAATTAGTTAAGAATTAATATTCTCCAAATAGAATATGGGATCCTGTGGACACATGTCATAACTACATATTCTAATACATGGGAATGTGATTGAAAGGGTTGGTCTCATTTTAAAAAGTTTAAGTTTATTATTTAATCAATTTAAAGTGACTAGAAATGCCCTAATAGCATTCTTTTGGTACTAGTCCAAAGTCACTGCATGCAAAGCTAAATATTTTTATATATTCAGATAGATATCACCAAATGTGATTTTTGAGAGTTGGAATCAACTCAAAAGCTATAATGGTTGATTTTTGAAAAATGTTTGAATGTAGAAAAGTCTTTGTCTTGTTATTTTTGCTATAGATTATCTCTAACTCCAATTGACTTAAATCCAACAGGCTTGGATAGATATTTTAATTATCTTTCTAGAAAAATTTGAATCATGTCATTTGGTTTAGTAAATCTTTCTAAATTTATTTTTAAACAAGTGGACAGAATCTAGTTTAAATCTAAATTGGAAAAACCTTTATTGGCATCTATGGGCTAGCGTGGGAAACTAAACGGGCCGGCCCAGTGGCTCTCCGCTGCATAGAGGGCTACTGACAGGTTGGTCCCGCATGTCAGTGGCACATCAAACGCGAAGCGGTACGGGCACTCTAGGCGCTACGATTAGAACAGATCAAACGGCTATGGTTCGTCGTCTCCAGCGAACAGCTCTGGCGAGAACGAACACTAACGCGACACGGTGGGCGTATGTGGGGGCTTACCAGGGCTCCAGCTAGACGTGGCGATGGGGGCGATCTAATTGGGAGACGGTGGCGGTTCTAGGCGTGGTCGCCGCGGCTCCTAGGGCAGCTCCAATCCAGGGCATCTCTTCTCCTCTACAGCGGCAAGCTCCGGCAAAATGTCGGCGACTGGCGGATCGATTGGCTCCGGGAAGAAGTGTGGGTGGTAAGTGGTGAGGGGGGAGTGAGGTGTTGTGAGGAATCGGGGTGGAGGATCCCTCCTTTTATAGGCTCGACGAAGCGACCGAACGGGATGGGCTGGCGTCTCCGGCGAGGGCGGTACAGTGTGCTATAGGCGTGGC
Organism: Avena eriantha; assembly: GCA_910589775.1. Taxonomy (NCBI): domain Eukaryota; kingdom Viridiplantae; phylum Streptophyta; class Magnoliopsida; order Poales; family Poaceae; genus Avena; species Avena eriantha. Next base: position 17,983,072 of record OU342746.1, read on the forward strand.
TGCGAGCGGCGGTCAACGTAGTGCTCCATGGCAATCCTCTATGGCTTAAAGGCACGGCTAGGGGCGGCAGCATTTGGTCAGACGCGGCTCGTGCTCTACGCAACAGACGCGGCGTTTGACGCGGCACACGGTGGCTGCGGGTCAAGCGGCAGCGAACAGGCATGTCCGGGCGGTTCCTAGGGTCGTGGCGAAGCTATGCACTCCGGCTGCGGCCGAGGCGCGGCGTGTGCATGTTTGTCGGGCGTGGCGCTCTGGCGCGTGCTTCGTATGGCGCAGACACGGTGGGCGCAGTGTCGCTGGGGGTGGTCCACGGCCTGGCTGTCGTCTAGGGGTGGATAGGGAGAGGCGGTAGGGTGCGGCGATCCTCCTAGGCATCCTGGATAGGCGCGGGGTGGTCTGCTGCTGCTTGGACGGTGGCGACCGGCGGTCACCATTTCTGGGCGGCGCTCTACTGGTGCAGCATCGAAGGGGGAGTGGTGCATTGGTGCTGGTTGGGACTGGGGGAGACCAGGGACACATTTTGGCGACAAAGGGTCGACAATGCATTGATCAAGAATACTATTAGTTAGGCAGTTTATTCTGTGATCAGCAAGTGTTCAACACAATGCCCGCATGAAGTTTAAATTTGAATTTTGGATCAAAACTTTTTGAGTGGTTTTGTATTAAGCTTGAGAGGCTAGGTTTGCTTGGGATTGCCAAGGTGAAATCATTTGGTTGGTTTTGCAAAAATGGGGATCTTCACATATGTATTTGATTCAATTTTCAAATGTTATTTAAAATGTCTTGCTAAAGGTTTCTGTAAGATTGTAAAGTGGGCCTTGGTACATCTTTACTTGGTCTAGCAAGGGGTGAAAAGAGTTGAGAATGTTTCTATTTGAAATTGACTTCTAGGAATACCTAAAGTGGCCTAGTGGATTAAAATGGTCAAAATGACCATTTGGTCTTTTTTAATCTTATTTGATTTCTTTTTCTTTGGATTTTGGTTTTAAATTGTCTAGATGATGTGTCATTCTCATTTAAACCATTTCATATCATCTAGATCAATCAAACATGCCATTTCCAAACAATTCTACGCTAATGCAACACACATGCATTCATTAATCTTTTTAATAATAAAAAGGTTTTGTTAACCCTAAATTGGGTGATTAGAAACTTGATAACCTTGATTGAAGTTTTGGGATGTTACAAACCTCCCCCCCTTAAACAAAATCTCGTCCCGAGATTTAAGAAAAACTAGGAACTAAAGAGATCTAGAAACTCAGTCCTAATGTAATCTTCTCGCTCCCAAGTGGCTTCTTCTTCGGTATGGTTGCTCCATTGGATCTTGAGAAATTTGATACTCCTGGTCCTAGTGGTTCTGAAGGCTTCTTCCAAGATACGGATGGTCACTTCGCGATAAGTCAGATCCTTGTTGATATCTATGGCTCTGTGATCGATGTTGTTGAAAACTTTGGTCTTCTCCAGAACTTCTAAGTATTTCTGAAGTAACGAGATATGGAACACATTATGGATGGATGACATCTCCTCTGGCAGCTCCAGTTCATACGATACTTCTCCTCGGTGATTCCGAATCATGAAGGGTCCAATATATCGGGGGTTAACTTCCCTTTCAGACTAAAATGTTGAGTTCCCTTCAAAGGCGACACTTTGCGATACACAAATCCTCCAACATTGAAAGTCATGTCTCTACGTCTCTTGTCAGCATAACTCTTCTATCGGGATTGGGCGGTCTTGAGGTGCTCACGGACTTTGTGAACCTTCTCTTCGGCTTCTCGTAGGATGTCGGGTCCGAAAATCTGACTCTCTCCTACTTGCGACCAATTCAAGGGGGTACGGAACTTCCTTCCATATAAGAACTCAAATGGGGCCATTTGCAAAATAGCTTGGTAACTGTTGTTGTGTGAGAATTCTACGAAAGGCAGACAATCTTCCCATTTTGATCCATACTCAAGCACACAAGCTCTCAACATATCTTCTAAGATTTGGTTGACTCTTTCAGTCTATCCATCGGTCTACGGGTGATAAGTTGTGCTGAAATTTAATTTGGTTCCCAATCCTTCTTGGACTTCCTGCCAAAAATCTCGAGGTAAATTGGGTTCCTCAATCCAACACTATGCTCTTGGGGGTTCCATGCAAACTGAAGATTCTAGCAATGTACAACTCAGCAAGCTTCGAACTCTGGTAGGTTGTCTTGACAGGTATAAAATGGGCTACCTTGGACAGTCTATCAACTATGACCCAGATAGAGTCATTTCCCCTACTAGAAGTAGGCAAACTGGTGATAAATTCCATTCCGATGGAATCCCATTTCCATTCCGGAATCTACAATGGTTGCAACAGTCCTGCGGGGTCTCTGATGTTCCGCTTTGACTCGCTGACAGATATCACACTTGGCGATGTAGCTTCCAGTTTCTCTCTTCATCTTGTGCCACCAAAATTGCTCCTTCACATCCTGATACATCTTTGTTCCTCCGGGGTGGATAGAATAAAGAGTATCATGAGTTTCTTGCATGATAACTTGCTTCAGCTCCGAATCTGCTGGCACACAAAAATGTCCTTTGTACCACAAAACTCCTTCTTCATCCTCGGTGAATCCGGGTACCTTTCATGTGCCAATATGACGCTTGATTCCATTGATACTTGCATTTCCCTTCTAGGCTTCCTTGATCTGACTGATCAAAGTGGGTTGAAGCTCAATGCTAGCAAAGAATCCTTTGCTAACTAGCTCTTTTATAAACTACTCCAACTCTTCATGTAAACTTGGCTGGGTTTCTTTGATCATGGTGTCTAATCTACACGGAAATCTGCTAAGAGCATCCGCTACCACATTGGCTTTGCCGGGGTGATAGTGAATGTCAAGGTCATAAATCCTTGATTAACTCTATCCATCTCCTTTTCCTCATATTCAGCTCCTTCTGGGTGAAAATATACTTTAATCTCTTGTGATCTGAATAAATCTCACAGCGATTACCCATAAGGTAATGACGCCATGTCTTCAAGTCTAAAACTATGGCTGCTAGTTCAAGATCATGGGTAGGGTAGTTTTGCTCATGCTGCTTCAGTTGTCTCGACAAATATTCTATGACATTACCTTCTTGCATCAACACACATCCGAGACCAATCTTGGATGCATCACAATACACATCAAAAGGCTTCTTGATATCTGGCATAATCAATATTGGGGCTGAAATCAATCTCTTCTTGAATTCTTGGAAACTTGCTTCACATTTGTCAGTCCATTCAAACTTCTTGTCTTCCTTCAACAGTTGGGTCATTGGTCTTGCGATACTCGAAAATCCTTCAACAAACTTGTGGTAATATCCCGCTAATCCGAGAAATGCACGGACTTGGGTTTGAGTGGTTGGGGCTTCCCATGCTTCAACATCTTTGATATTGGCGGGATCAACAGCGACTCCTCCTGCTGACACAATATGCCCGAGGAATCCTACTTCTTTCAGCCAAAACTCACATTTTCTAAACTTGGCATAGAACTGATGCTCTATGAGGGTTTTAAGGATGGTTCTCAGGTGTTGCTCATGGTCTTCTCCTGACTTGGAATAGATAAGAATATTGTCGATAAAAACAATGACAAACTTATCTAGAAAGTTCATAAAAATCTTATTCATGAGATTCATGAAATAAGCGGGGGCATTGGTTAATCCAAAAGACATGACCGTATACTCATACAATCCATATTTGGTAGTAAAGGCGGTCTTTGGAATGTCCGTTGCACGAATCTTGAGTTGATGATAACCAGTCCTAAGATCAATCTTAGAAAACACTCTGGCACCAGCCAACTGATCAAACAGATCATCCATCTTGGGCAGTGGGTACTTGTTCTTGATGGTGACATCATTCAGCCTCCGGTAATCTGTGCACAAACGGTTACCTCCATCTTTCTTGTCGACCAACAAAACAGGCGACCTCCATGGCGATGTGCTTGGTTGAATCAAACCTCTCGCCAGCATAGCATCCAGTTGCTTCTTCAGCTCCACTAACTCTGATGGGTTCATACTATAGAGTCTCTAAGGTACGGGTCCAGTTCTAGGAATTAGTTCAATAATGAACTCGATATCCCAATCCGGGGGCATACCGGGCAATTCATCTGGGAATACGTCAGGGTATTCATAGACTACTCTGACTTGGACTATGGTTGGGAGGGCTAGACTCTTGTTGCATTTGAACTGGCGGGGCAAAGTCTCAGATATATGCTCTACTGATACTCCAGAGCTACTGGTCATGGTTATGGCTTTCTTGGCACAGTCAATCAATCCTTTATGTTTCGACATCCAATCCATTCCTAGTACTACTTCGAAACCTTTGGTTCCAAGTACTATTAGATTGGCATAAAAATCTTTCACATGGATTCTGATAGGTACAGCCTTGCAAATTTTCCTAGCTTTGGTGGTTGAACCAGGTATTTGAACTATCATGACATGCTTCAAATTGGTTGGGTGAATCTTACTAGTGCATGCAAATTCTTCTGTAACAAACGAGTGCGATGCTCCCAAATCAAACAACGCTCTTGCTAATACTGAGTTGACAGAAAACATACCCAGCACGACATCTGGTGCTTCCTAAGCTTCTTCGACATTCATGTGGAACAGACGGCCGTTGCGGTTGAGACAATTCCCTGGGGAAAACCTTCTTCTCGATTTAACACGGTGCTTCTACTGAGCTGGGGCATTCACATTGGTGGTGGCTGCAAGCTCCTTGGGACACTCGTTGGAGTAGTGACCCTTCACTCCACATTCAAAGCAAGTAATCTGGAACTTGTCTTTGGCTGCAACAGGCAGGACATTGCTTCCAGTCCTTGGGGCAGTATTGTTGTTGTTGTTGCTGGACTTCGGCGGTGCATGGTTGAAATTGTTGGAGTTGCCGGGGTTATTGTTGTGATTTCCTCCAGACTGCACATTTCCTCCGCTATGGTTGGGGTAGCTTGGATGAGACATTGGGGGTCTATTATTCCTTGGGGCATATCCTGTAGACGGGTTGAGGCGATACTTCTGATGGTTGTTGGATCCACTCTGGTGCATCATTCTACGCTTGCGGTTGTCATTTGCTTGGTTGATCTTCCCTTCCATCTGGATGGCAGAGTTGACTAGCTCTTCGAAATCTTCAAAACAGATGTTGATTAACACCGTTTGCATCTCATCATGCAGTATGTTCAAGAATCTTTCTTTCTTCTTGGCTTCAGTGTTGAGCTCATCAGTTGCATACCTAGCGAGGGATAGAAATCTGTCACGGTACTCCACTATAGTCATCCTGCCTTGCTTCAGCTCTTTAAACTCATCTCTCATTCTAGTGAATAAACATTGCGGCACATGGGTGCGGATAAACTTGGTCTTGAAAGCTTCCCACATCATCACTTGACCGTGGTTCATAGTACATGTGCTATTCCACTAGGCTCTCGCATCTCTTGTCAGATAGTGGGTGGCAAACAGTACTTGCTCGTTGGCATCAACTCCTCCGACTTCTAGGTTGTTCTCCATGGGTTGTAACAATCATCTGCATCTAATGGGTCTTCAGACTTGCTAAAGATAGGGGGATTGGTATTTTGTAACAATCCATGATGATCCTGATTTCCATGGCCTTGATTATTGTGGGCCATCTGAGAGATCAGTTGCAGGGTGGCTAGGTTGGCTTGGCGCTCTGCTCTACTAGCTTCACGGTCGGAAACCAGCATCTACAGAATCTACAGCATCGGGTCTTGCAATGAGCTGCTTCCTCCGGGGTTTCCACGAGTCATCTGAAGATTGAGATAGATAAAGGGGTAAGAGGGAAAGTTCTAAGGTTCATGGTTTTTTGTTCAAAATCTTTTAGGCTTTGAGTTTGACTCATGTTTTGCAAACTAACAACTTCTCATTCATTCAATGAAAGCACACGCACACACACACCACAACATAAAAGGGAAACAGAGGGTTTTAAGAACCATTCTGTAAACTAAGATATAATGGGACCGATACAACTCATTCCTACGGTAGTCATCAAGTGCATCTACTCATCATCAATGAAGTCTGAGTCATCATCATCGGTGTAGAAGTCCATGGCATCATCCTCCAGGTAGTCATCGTCATCACGGAGGTACGAGTGCAAATCACCCTAGATGTCTTCACCTTCTTCTTCTTCTTCTTATTTTTCTGCAAGCTGAGCTTCTTGTTCCTAGATGGTCTTCTCGAGGTTGTCCACCTTCTTGCGAAGACGTGCGATGGTGTGATCCTTCTTCTCGCATTGCCGGCGAAGTGATTGACGATCCTTGACGAGCAGGGCGAAAGTATGGGCCTTCGGGGCAGCAATGGCAAGGTTGTGGTTGGCGTAGGCTCGAGCATTGTCCAATCCCTTTTTCCTATCGACAACATGAAGTCAAGGTTCTCCACTTGGTGCTTCATCTCCGGGTGACTTGGCATCTCCAATGGCATTCCCATAGAGTCACGCCTTGCATAGTGAGCAAAGCGAGTTCCCTGGATCAAGTTGACGTTCTGTCCACAAAGACAGGCGAGAGCTTCATGCATTGCCCTGCCTAATCCATCTAGATAGTTGTTTTCTCTCACGGTGAATTGAATCTTCACCGAAAGGGGTGCTTCCATCTTGCCTCGAAGATCAGCAACTATCAGGTATTGTAGATCTCCTGCTGGGTGATCATTGAGTTGAGCCCCAAAGAATTCTGGATGCAGACGCTCCAAATACTCCAACAGTGCATCGAGATCCCTCTCAAAGATCAATTGGCCTCCATTGCCCAACTGGTAGAACTTGCAATACTGAACTTCCATCAACAAGAATTTAGGATGAGTAAGTTAGGGAAGTGATCAAGTGTGTCAAGTTTTAGGTAGTAATGTAAGAATTCTTGAGGAACATGATTTTTTTGAAAGAATCAAGGATAAGAATGGGAATTGTTTTTGAAACTATGTTTTTGTTCGGACGTCCATTCTAACTAGGGTCTCCTATGGTCAGGATGGCTCTGATACCAACTTGTCAACACCCGGATTTTTAATCCAAGATGCCTGTTATGCCATACATCGCAATCCCAGGATTACCATTTTTGCAAAACATAACAGATTGGATATCATAGTACGTCATCCATTACAAACCATAATAAGGTCTTACCAAAATAAACGATCTCATGATCCAGTCTTAGTACAAACAAGCAGCGGAAATATAGGCGTAGCGGTGGGCTACATCTTCAGTGTCATAGGCAATGCTGCCAATGGGAGATGATCCTAGTTGTCGTAGCCGTCCAGTTGTCCTTCTTCTAGATATTCCTCCTCATAGTCTGGCCACAGGAATAGCCAGGGACAAATCCATGAGTACTCTTTAAGTACTCACAAACTATCACTAACAAATAAGGTAGTTTTATTAGGAAAGGCTAAACTCTAAGTTTATTTGCAAAAGCTAGTTTGAAACTTAAGCTGAGTTCAGAAGTAAAGAAAACTAATTTAATGTTCTAAAATCACTTAAGTTGGGAACTTAGTTTTCATAGTCACAACCCTGTTGTAGTCAAGTCAAAGTCATCATTCATTTCATAAGTCATTTTGAAAACATCTCACGACAGAACAGTATGGCCACTCCAACTGTCCATGACCGCGGACACGGCTATTCAAATAGTTTGACACTCTGTAGAGGTGGTACACTTTCACCACATAATTTGGTACATCCGTCAGGGATAACCCTGAATCATCATACTTAGTATGCGGATAATCAATCATAACCTTTCAATTACACACTCTAGTATAGGCACCTCCCTTATGAGCTTGGCCTCCCAGCCATGGCCATCTGCCATCCTGGGCACTGCATAGGTGGACATCATCAAGAGGTAGCCTCAGCTCAAACCTCTCCCACGAGAGAACCCATACTAATGCATATAAACTTCCGACTAAGCCTTACCCAATTTAGGTATTGTGGTTGTACGGTAAAAGTTGGAATGGTATCGCATCCGAACGCAACCATCAGTTTTTATAAAGGGTTAAGGATCATGCCTCAACATTTTCATCATCATAAACCATTTGTGTTTCTCAACACATGTCAAAACATCTCAATAGAATGACTCATCATTCCAAGGTTTTCATAATCAATTTCACCAAGTATTCCCATCTAAAGTGATCAAGTTTTATGATTAGCACTAGCCACTAAGGTTAAGAGTGTTCACTAATGAGGGGTGCTAATCTTCAATCCGATGCTATAGAATGACATCTAAGTATAACTAGGTAGGCCAATTTTTATACTCTTTATGCTATCTATAAGAAAGTAATGAACTTTGGTAAAGTAGAGAAAGTAAAGCTTGCAAGTAAAACTTGGGATGGCATAAATAAATAAAAAGTAAAACCAAAGCACACCTAATGCATCTTTCTTAAGTTAACAAGGTGGCAAGTGTTAACTTGCTTAGTAGTGATGGCTTGCCTTGGTTGGTGCAGTGATTGAAATTCTCCTCGTCTCTTTGGGGTAAAACTCCTCTTCCTCGTAGACTTGGTCGGTACTATCGTCTATTAAGGAATACGGGGTACACAATCACCAAACAATACTTAACTAGTCTATTTAGCACACTAAGGCACATACTTGATGATCTAGCGTCATCACAATCATCACAAGATTCAAAGAACTAGTTTCAATTATTTTATTTGAGAAAAGTAATTTCTACTCATTGAAATTAATTAAGAATTAATATTCTCCAAATAGAATATGGGATCTTATGGACACATGTCATCACCACATATTCTAATACATGGGAATGTGATTTAAAGGGTTGGTCTCATTTTATAATGTTTAATTTTATTATTTAATCAATTTAAAGTGACTAGAAATGCCCTAATAGCATTCTCTTGGTACTAGTCCAAAGTCACTGCATGCAAACCTAAATATTTTTACATATTCAGATAGATATCAGCAAATGTGATTTTTGAGAGTTGGAATCAACTCAAAAGCTATCATGGTTGATTTTTGAAAAATGTTTGAATGTAGAAAAGCCTTTGTCTTGTTATTTTTTCTATAGATTATCTCTTACTCCAATTGACTTAAATCCAACAGGGTTGGATAGATATATTAATTATCTTTCTACAAAAATTTGAATCATGTCATTTGGTTAACTAAATCTTTCTGATTTGCTTTTTAAACAAGTGGACCGAATCTAGTTTAAATCTAAATTGGAAAAACCTTTATTTGAATCTATGGGCTAGCGCGGGAAACTAAACGGGCCGGCCTAGTGGTGCTCCGCTGCGTAGAGGGCTACTGACAGGCTATTTCCGCATGTCAGCAGCACATCAAACGCAAAGCGGTATGGGGCACTCTGGGCGCTACGATTAGAATAGATCGAACGGTTGTGGTTCGTCGTCTCCGGCGAACAGCTCCGGCGAGAACGAACCATAACGCGGCACGGTGGGGGTACATGGGGGCTTACCAGGGCTCCATCTAGACGTGGCGATGGGGGCGTCGAACTGGGAGACGGTGGCAGTTCTAGGCATGGTCGTGGCGGCTCCTGGGGCAGCTCCAATCGACGATGCCTCTTCTCCTCTGCAGTGGCAAGCTCCGGCAAAATTCCAGTGACTGGCATCTCGATTGGCTCCGGGGAGAAGTGGGGGGTGGTCAGTGGTGAGAGGGGAGTGAGATGTTGTGAGGAATGGGGGTGGAGGAGGCGTCCTTTTATAGGCTCGACGAAGCGACCGAACCGGATGGGCTGGCATCTCCGGCGAGGGCGGTACAACATGCTATAGGCGTGGCTGCGAGTGGGGGCATTTGGTCAGGCGCGACTCGTGCTCTGCACGGCAAAAGCGGTGTTCGACGCGGCGCACGGTGGCTGTGGGTCAAGCGGCGGCGAACGGGCATGTCCGGGTGGTTCCTAGGGTCGTGGCGAAGCGGTGCGCGCGGGCTGCGGTCGAGGCGCGGCATGTGCACGCTTGTCGGGCGCGGCGCTTTGGCGCGTGCTCAGCATGGCGCAGACACGGTGGGCGCGGTGTCGTTGGTGGTGGTCCACGACCCGGCTGTCATCTAGGGGTGGACAGGGAGGGGCGGTAGGGTGCGGCAATCCTCCTAGGCATCCTGGATAGGCGCCGGGTGGTCTACTGTGGCTTGGACGGTGGCGACCAGCGGTGACCATTTCTGGGCAGCGCTCTACTAGTGCAGCAGCGAAGGGGGAGTGGTGCATTGGTGCTAGTTGGGACTAGGAAGACCAGGGACACGTTTTCGCGACAAAGGGTCAATAATGCATTGATCAAGAACATTATTAGTTAGGCAGATTATTCTGTGATCACAAGTGGTCGACACAATGCCCGCATGAAGTTTAAATTTCAATTTTGGATCCAAACTTTTTGAGTGGTTTTGTATTAAGCTTGAGAGGCTAGGTTTGCTTGGGATTGCCAAGGTGAATTCATTTGGTTGGTTTTGCAAAAATGGGGATCTTCACATATGTATTGGATTCAATTTTCAAATGTTATTTAAAATGACTTGCTAAAGGTTTCTGTAAGATTGTAAAGTGCGCCTTGGTACATCTTTACTTGGTCTAGCAAGGGGTGAAAAGAGTTGAGAATGTTTCTGTCTGAAATTGACTTCTACACCTAAAGTGGCCTAGTGGATTAAAACGGTCAAAATGACCAGTTGGTCTTTTTATTCTTATTTGATTTCTTTTTCTTTGGATTTTGTTTTTAAATGGTCTAGATGATGTGGCATTAACCTTTAAACCATTTCATATCATCTAGATTAATAAAACATGGCATTTTCAAACAATTCTACACTAATGCAACACACATGCATTCATTAATCATTTTAATAATAAAAAGTTTTTGTTAACCCTAAATTAGATGATTAGAAACTTGATAACCTTGATTAAAGTTTTGGGATGTTACAATACAGCTGAATTATCTGTCCCATTCCAAAGCTCATGGTTAACGCATAATATACGGCGCTAGAATCACTGGCGACATTGGTTGTTAAATCCTAGATATTATGTTCCTTTACCACTGGAACTATATTAATAGATTATTACCACTTGGTAAACAATCCATAATCATATTATTATGAAAATAATATTTTCTGTCCTTTTTGAAATGTAGGTGATGACAACATTTGAGTTACAAGCATTTGACAGAAAATAATCAAAGGACACGAGGAAGTTGTGAACTTTCCTTTTGTGATTGCAAGATTATGCACTCACGGTCTTCAAGGCAATAGAAGATCCAAATTCTATAGACAACATTATTGGTCCGGTAAGGACTAATGTGAAAAGAATCAAGATGCAATGATGCATAAGTAATGTAATGCAATTTGATAAAAGCGAATCCCCGGACTAATTGTATCTAATCTAGGGTTTGGAGTTTGTGATGAGTTCGTTGGAATGTGTTGTACTTTTATACCAGCTTCACACTTGTGCTTCTTATTAAGGCTTGTGAGAATGTGTGAAAGAATAAGTAAATACAACAAATAGTATGCATTACCAAAGCATTCAATTGAGCATGTTATCTAAATATTTCTTAAACAAGATTAAGGATCAATTAGAGATTTTAAAGGAGTGTTTAATAATTACCTTGAATGTTTCCTAAAAGAATAACTTTTGAGAAAAATATTACTTTACAAAGTAAACGTATTTAAACTTAAGGTTAACACTTTAAGGATTTTCTATTAGTTAATTTTATTAAAGAGAGAAACATTACTACATTAAACAAGCATAGGATAGGTGGTGTGTATTAACGTTATAGGTGAATAGAATTACTTTATTAATATAGAAGTAACACGTATCTCTACAATATGGGAATGGTATCATGTTTATTATTTATAAACTTTTCTTAGTCTTGAAAGTGAATTCCCAAACTTGTAAAAGAATTATTACTCAAATCTTGATGAATTTATAATTAATAAAATACTTTTGGAGAGTAAAACTTACTAAATTTTTAAATGGTAGTTTAGTGAATACATATTAAATTTGTTGGACCTTACTTAACTTCATTTGAACATAACTTGCTCTTGTTATTACACTTTTAGATTGTATACAAATAATAATAAGAGCAAAAGTAAATTTTTATATAGTTTTAAGGAATTAAGATAACATAAAAGAGTTTAAATAGGATTTATTAGAACTTTACTTTTTGATATGTAGAATTCATTTTTCTTATCATTTTGGTATATTATAAGTATTTTTGTGATTTTTAAATAATAAGATATGGTTTTTTATAAGTTTTATCACTTTATAAATACTTAATAAATAATAAATATTAGTTAAGTGATAGAAAAATATATAAAACAAATTTATAAGTCTTTATTTTGTTTTTCTGGGATTCTTTTATATTTTATACTTATTTTTATGAATTTTAAGTAATAGAATCTATTTATTAATTTTTTATTTCTAATAGATTATTTACTAATAAATACTAATGATTTTATTTAAGTGGGAAAGTAATTATAATAATAGGTTTATATTATAGATTTTTTTCTAAACATTTTGATATATTATATATATATTTCTGAATTATTAAACAAGAGATATAGAATTAATAAGATTTAATAATTTTATTAAATTTATGGAAATTATATTTATATTTAAATCTATATTATTTTAACTATTTACTAACTAGGTAATACTTTTATACCGAAGCTGCTCCTACCCCAAGTCATTGACCAGTCAGGTCAGGGACACGTCATACGCCACATAGGCAGTGGACCAGTCAATGGTGACATTACCCTGACGTTAGCGCCACGATTAAACCTTTCTGTACTTATCTACTCCTAGCCCACAGACACTGACCAGTGGGCTTATTGCCATGTAGGTGTCCACGCGAGCAAAGCCTGGTCAACTCCGGGATGGTAACATGAGCTCGGTGGCGATACGACGTCAGCTCACCGGAGCACGACGGCGACGCCAATTTATGGCACCAGAGGCCACACGAAAGGGTGTGTTATAACGAGGACTACAAGATGAAGCTAACTATGCAGGCTCTACTAGGTTTTGGTCACCGAAACAGTAGCAGCGACGAACACCTGCAGCGACGGATGGCGAGCTATGGCGACAGATCGATCTAGGGCAAAGGGAGGACATTAAAATGGTGGGGTTGATTTGAATGGAGGAGCACTGTAGCGGTGAGATTCGACGATGAGGTTGCAACGGCCGACGGGATGCGAGGCTTGATTCTGCCCGATATGGTGCGCGCCTGCTAGCTAGCCTTGCTGAAGGCGAACGAATAGACAAAGGGGAGCTTTGTGGTGCGCTCAAATAGCCTTGGGATGGTCGGGAGCATCGACGACAAGTGGCTCCAGCGAGGTAGGTTTTTGGTGTGCAGTTAGAGAGAAAGCTCTAGAGAGGAAATGAGGATGAACGTAAGACGCCTTAGTGTCGTTCTTATCCTGGACCAGGACGGAGGCGAGCATCTGGGCGGTTGGTTCCTATTGACGCCGACGATTTGCATCTAGTGGCAGTGCGATCCTCCAACGAGCTACTTGTGTGCATCTGTGTGACAACGACGACATTTTGCAAAAAAAAACTGAATGATTTAACTCCCCAACCCGCGGTCCTCTGCTGGCCCCACTTGTCATACAGAGAGGGAGTGCGAGATGGGCTGCCGTTGCGCTTCTCCTGGGCCACAGCTGAGTGAGTGGATTGTGCTGCCACTCATGAGCGTGGAATAGGACTGGGTTGTGGCCTGGTTCTATTTTTTTATTTTCTAATTCGTTTTCTTTTTTTATTATTATCTTCTTTCCTTTTTAATTAAAATGTTCCTCAATGATTTAAATACTTAAATTTAGGGATTCAACAAGGATACTACTTGGTTAATGTAACTAGTTGGTTTGACATTTATTTTTAGTATTTTTGTTCTACTAATCATGATTATAAAAAGGGTTCTTTTTTTTAATAAAGTATACATAACTTAGGATTTTAGGGTTTACTTCCTATAAGAAAATCTTATAGAAATGTTTTGTATTACCACTAAAAGAATGTATTAGTAGTGGCTTAAGAGACTAATAATTTATGAGGGTGAGTGATAGGCATGGAATATATATATATATATTAACTACCACATTAGATATTGGTTTAAATCCTGAGTTTATAATATGGTGATTTGAATCCCAGGGTTCTCCCTGATTGGTGATTTCACCAAATCCAATTCTACTTGATTTGTACAGTTTGAAATTACCACAGAACACTTTCCTACTGTGCTCTTGATGATTCTATGAGATTTGGTTCTTATTAGGGTTTGTGCCAATCAAATGGGCAATGCTTTCTTCTATAAATACTCATCTGGTTCTCTAATCATCTATTGGAAGCTTTAATTGTCCAAGAGGTACTGTTTAATGGTTATCTAAGAATAGGAAATGGTTTCACTATCCATTTGATTCTAGGGTTTTGATTAATGAAATAGATATGGGTCTTGTCATGGCTTCATGTATAGCTAGCTAAAGATTTCTGAAGAATTCTGACCTCAATACTTCACTAAGCTTGTCTTGAGATAAGGAATTCCTTTCATAAATATACTCTATATATCTTTCTTATCTTATTCACAAAGATCACATCTTCCTGAATAAGACAATCATATGACTCCACCATATCCATCATCACATGATGACATGGTCATGCCCCTTCAACATTATTCCATCCTTACTCCTAGTATATAACTTCTCTTAATGAACTACCATTGATATACCTATCAATGTAGCTACTGCTAACTCCATCTATTAACTTTCTTAACTTCATCTTGCAACTTCTTCCAAGGATTACAAGATTATAGTTCTCTATATTGTATGTGATAACAATCCTCTGGAATAGGTATCGTACTACTCTCCACAATACAAGTTATTCTTGTACTAACTTGGTTAAACTATTATACTTCCTACTATTCCCTAGGTTCATGTTATATACTTCAACATACTCTAGCTTGACTTCTCATAATTAAGCTAAATGATTGAGCTTACAAGGGTTTGCCTAATTTGGTATATTCACAACTCTTCTTTATCAGCTAGTCATCTATTCTCAAGTGACTTGAGAATAATGACCACCATCCATTGATCAAACTAAGCTTAGGCTTCTGATTGTCTGATCAATGTCTATTATCCACAAAGTAGTAGACTTTTACTATTCCCTCTCTAAGACTTATCTTGTTAGGGAAACTTCCTTGAAGTTTATACCTACTTGACATAACAAGGTTTTTATTGGATACACAAATACTATTAGCTTTCTCATGGCTCCTCAATTACTAGTTTAACTCTTAGGCTTAGACACTTCTTCTAGTTAACTTATAAGTGAATTATCTTCTCCAACATCAATTGGTTTGTTCACCACTATGGATCACATTACATTGATGATGGCACACTCTACCATATCTAGTTCCTTCTTCTTATTAATTTATTTAAAATCTTTGAAAGGTCAATATAATAGGTCAAAGATAAAGGTTAACAAGTTCTAGGTCAGGAATTGATCACTTAACTCTAATGATCACTTAACACTAGGACTTGGTTAAATAGAATTGTCATCTATTAACATGACACTAAGGTATGTGATGAATGGTCTTGGCTTTACTTCCTTTCCTACTCTATTTGTAATAAGAGTTAGTGTTTAGAAACCACCATGATTCTCATGGTAGGAATAACTATGGCAAGCAAGTATATCAAGATTTAGTTATAAGTTTCTTTACTTAAGTTATATACTTAACTTGCTATTCAAGGTTTGTGGTAGATAATACCTTGATATCAGCTTTTAGGATATTAAACATTCATCCTTGAATTGTTGTATAGAATACCATGTCATGATCTCTAGGAGATCTAGTACTCCTTCATAAGTAGTGTGTTGTGACTTAGTTTTATAACATTTGATCCACCCTTAGATCAAACTATTTTACCCAAAGTTAAGGTTTTAGAAAAGGTTATATTGAAACTTATCGCAGTCAACTTGATGATATACTTCAGTTCCACCGAGTTAAGAGAAGCTTCAATCACTTTGACAAGTTTTATCTAAAAGCGCGAAAATTATTCTGATTTTCTATGCATGAATGCAATGCACACACACCTACGTTCAACTTTTTTCTAAGCTCTAATGCTGGGGTGTTACACATGGTCCTTCTGGACAACCCCTTTGACCTTCTCTCGCTTTGTAGCACGTTGTCGATGATGTAACACCCTCGAATCAGCCCTATTTAGATTTTAGTGCTTTTCGCCAAACCCGCATATAAACGATTCAAAGATGCCGACCAGGAACTTTCGGGTGGGTGTAAAATGAAGTGATATCATTACACAATAGTTCACAATGGAGCCCACAGAACATATATATATATATACAACAATGACTCAACAAGTCAAGAATACAGATATATAGTACAAAGATCCAAATCACCTTAAAAATGATACAACATCCAAGTAAGGACAAGATGAAAATGGGGCTAAGAGCCCTGAACAATAACCAATGGCATCCATAATCCTGCCCAGCCCAAGCCGGAAGGGTAACCCTGCTAACGATGTCGAACATAAACATGTTAAACAAAAGGGGTGCTGACGAAGGAAAAAGTAAAAGGGAGCAGTCAGTACTGAGGCATGTACATGACAAGTCTAGAATTCGCGGTTCTCTCCTAGATAGGTACGGTGGACTGAAGCGGCACTAAAGCACGCACTAAACAACCTATAGAGACTCGATACAACTGTCAGCTATCAGAGAGGGATAAGAAAGGCCTATCCAGATCAAACCTAATACTAACACCAAACATACCCATCTTGGTATTTCCCCCTTGAGACCAAACGAGGAAGTCAAACCGAGGAACTCACACAGTTGGTAGTTTTATTCATTCCATTATAGTTGCAACACTTACTAGTGAGATATAGATATCATGAGTCATCCTGATATCATAATTAGTGGGTAGTTTTAGTTAACCATGCCATTGTAGTTGTAATACTTACTAGTTAGATACCATTAGCATGAGACATCCCAAATCCAGCAGTTGTTGACACTTTTATTTTCTCATTCCGTTGTAGTGAAATTTATTACTAGACATTTCCAAGTCAAATTTATATCACTACTTTAGTCCTGGTTGCCTATGATCGAGATACCGTGCTCCAAGTCGTCCATAACTGTGGACATGATTTTCAGAAAGATTTACCCTGTAGGGCTGCACCAATAGCAACACACGCATGATCAACCTCGGAAAAACCAAATAAAACCTAATGAGGCATCACCACAAAGAAATCATAAGATTCATAAAATATTTCAGGGGGCCACCCCAATAAGCTACCCGCAACGAAGTTGGTCGGCTTTGAGATGGACCCATGGTTTGCGAGAACAGCTGTAAATGACTCGGAACCCGAAATTGTGACTGGGCTTGTCAATACCGTGAAATCGTGCCATGATCCTAAATTGTATAGGAGCTCCACGCGCAATCGTAAATAAAGCAGTAGAACATGGCATAAGTACATGATAGTAATAAAGCCCTAAACTAGTTTGTGGCACCAAGAAATAAGAAATGAATCAAGCTCTCGCTAAGGGGATTCATGGTCCCACATGCGGACAGTGCGATAGTCAAGGAACATGTATCAAGTACTCGGGGGCCCACGGGACACAAGTGGGCAGTTAAAAACCAAATATTAGTTATTGCCCACCGGTCCCTTAAGATTAATTATACCTATTCCCAGCATTTTATTTAACAAGTTGTAATTAAAGCCATGATCATCTCCACCATTAAGCATGTGCCAACGTCCCCACAACTGTGAAACATCGACGACACGAAGTACCACCCGAGCAAGCAACTACGACTCACAAGCCCGACTGTATATCAAACAACTTGTAATAGGAGGTGTCCAAGGCAATATAGGCTGTAGGGGATATAACTGGTATGGAAAACTAAAGCATCGACAACATAGATAGTAATTGATCAATAGGACGAAGGAAATAATATAAATGCAAAATAGGTATAAAGGGGGAGCATGCTCGCCTGGGAAACACTACCGAAGATACATTATCTGAAGGACTTGTCGATACTCGCATCAACTCAATGACCTAATCTGCAAAGAAGCAAAGCACTAAAAAAACACCGGATGCACTATTTAATACTACGGTAGAGATCGGGCATGATGCATGTATGATGTCTGACATGGCAAAGATACGATGCGACTAGGCAATATGAAGCGGAACCAAGGTCCCGACGGTTAATTAATTGGTTCATGTTGTTTAGTTACCCCACATTTTAAATGTTGGCTTAACAAGGCAAAACATGGCATCGGTTCAAAAAACAAACTTAAATGGACCATATAGGCTTAGGTAAGTCGACGAAATATCACCAAATAAATGAATATGTATGCTAGCATGAACAATTAAATGCGACAAGTATATATCATTTAATAAAAATAAGGACTCGTATAAGGGTTACACATGGGGGACTCAGTGATCTTGGTTCGATGTGGTTCGGGTTCGATGGGATCGGTCTTCGTGGTTTCGGCCATCAGGTCCATGTTGGATAACTTGGTGTTCGGCATCACCGAATCCGTGGATCGGGGTGCTTTTGTCTACGCGTGGGGGTCTTAGCGTCCGGGATCTCGGTCATCAGATCGGTGAAGGAGGTCTTGTCGTTCCGTGTAGAAGATCTTGGTCTCGGTGAACCTCTTATGGCGTTGTTAGAACTTGTTGAAGACATGGTATACAAACACGAGGAAAATTTTAGACACTATTGCCTTGGACTTGCATGAAGAACACAATCGGCACCATAGGATGGATCACCAAGGAGCTACATAACATGAACCAACACGACACAAGGTTATGCAAGCCACTACGTGCATGCCAACACAGGCACGAGCACACACAGAAGAATCTCCTGGCAGCAGGAGACACGGTTGCAGCATTATCCATAGCATAGGGCGTCAGGGGCAAACGCTTCGGCGGCCAGAGAAGGGGCGACGAGGGTGCCTTGGCGAGGAGGATGTCGCAGAGGGCGGGGACCTGGCCGGCGATGCTGAGGAAGATGGTGCACAGCGGTGCAGAGGCAGCACAGTTGGCAAGGGCGCGTGTGAGGCTAGAGGAACGCAACAGCAGCAGGGTCGCAGGCGGCGCTGTTGTTGGCGGAACTCAACGGTGAGGCATAGAGAGGGGGGATCCGTTTGTGCGGGCTCGCGGGCAAAGGGGGAGGCGGGACCATGACATAGAGGCAGTGCCGCGCTGGGAGGCGGCGAGCTTGGGGGACAGGACAATCGGGGTCATGGCTAGCGGCTCGGGGTCCAGAGGAAGACGGTGCGAGGGCGGCCCAGGTCGAGGACGAAGGCGGGGCGAGGTCGGGCCGACCGAGAAGGAAGGTGGCGCCATGGAGCTTGGTGACGCGGGGCTAGCGCAGCGACGCATCTGGCGATGGGTGGCGTACTGTATTGAGCTACGGCGGGGTGGGTGGATGAGGCAGAGGGAGGTGCGTGCGTCGTGGGGCCGTACGAGGTGAAGGTGGGGATCGAGGAAGCCAGGGGAAGAAACGGGGTCGGGGTTGCGGGGGTAGGTGGGCCATGTCAAGGTGGGGTTGTGTGGGACACGCGCGTGTACGCTTGCGTGCTTGCGAGAGGAGATGAGCTGGGCGAGGGGGAATCGCGAGGCTGGTTGCTTTCCGTCGGTGGGGTCAGGCGCTAGCGTAGTGTTGTAGGTGGGCCAGGCAGGGAGCAGGGCTGCATCGTGTCGGGCAGGTCACGCGCGCGGGGCGGGGTGGTTCTTGCATCGTGTATTGCAGGGTGGTTGCAGCGGGTTGGAGGCTACGTTGGAACTAGGTCAGGTTAGTCTAGGGTTTGGGTAGTAGGCTAGTTGGCTGTGCCTTGGGGCTTGGCCGACTGCCTCCCCTAATTAATAAATCATTTATTTTTAAAACATTTTGGCAAATTATTTTTATTCAAAACAAAATATCCGGAAGCAACGGGTTTTACATTTGAACTAAAGAGGGAGGCAAATAGAAAAAAAGATAGACTTATGGAAAATACTTTTAGGAAAACATATGCATGATGATAACGATGCTCAAATACAATATGACATGATGAAATGAGCATGCTGTAATGATGATGCACAAAAAAACAAGCGATTTTCTAGTAGTGGTTTTACCCAGGGTTCTACAATTCGAAACCACTAACAAGTGATCTCGCCCTCAAGATCCACCTCATGGTAAGGGGGAGAAGGATGATGATTAGATTCTTCTTGCTTCCTGTAGATCCTCGCGACACCACTAACAAGGATTCTGGCTCCATCTTGAAATCATCAACACCACCAACAAGAGGTTTTTGTTCACGTTCGTTGAGAGAACACTTCATAGAAAAAAAGGCGAAGGTAGAGGTATCAACAGATAAGGCCACCTCTAGCTTCCATGAGAGGAGTAAACTTGCATTGATCCACAAATTCAATGTACAAAGCAAATTATAAGAGTAGTCAGATGGGGATCAGTCCATCGCGCACCCAAAGCATTACCCGTGACAAGAATAGGAGAATGATGCAACCAACTCTTGGAATTCAGACTGAGGATCTCTCCTTTGGAACAAAGGAGTGATGTAGGCTCTTCATCAGATCTCGTGTAGATGATGTCATCATGTTGGAAAACTCCGGGAGATAAAAACAAAATATTTAGTGACTTTGGATCACTTGGAAGGTACACAGAGAAAGGTTCCTCAGATAGCACGAAAACCGGATATACGAACACCATTGCAAAAAGAAGAAGGCGAAACCCTAAAGGTACGGCAGAAACCCAACCACAAGAATTCCTTAACAGAAAGAAAAGATAAGAGGGAAGATTAAAACTCACAAGGGTAAGAGGAGAATAACATGGGGGTAAGGAGTAAAAGCAGACCTAATCTGATCTATCCAACCGATTTTGCAAAATAATTTTGACACTCTACATCGTCCATTAGCTAGGTTATCCTACATGCCGGAGTAGTGGGGCATCGTAACTGCTGAGCTTTGATACCACTTTGTAACACCGTTGAATCAGCCCTATGCAGATTTTAGCGCTTTTCACCAAACTTGCATAGAAATGATTAAAAGATGCCCACCAGGCACTTTTGTGCAGGTGGAAAACAAAGTAATATCATTACAAAATAGTTCACAATGGATCTCACAAAACTTATATATACAATAACGACTCGGTCAAGAATACAAATATACAGTACAAAGACCCAAATCACCTTAAAAATGATACAACATCCGAGTCCGGACAAGATGCAAATGGGGCTAAGAGCCCTGAAGAATAACCAATGGCGTCCATAACCCGGCCCAGGCCAAGCCGTAAGGGTAACCCTATTAACAACGGCGAACTTATACATGTTAAACAAAAGGGGTGACGACAAAGTGTAAATGAAAAAGGTAGCGGTCAGTACACGGCGAGTCTAGAACTCGGTGGCTCTCGCCTACATAGGTATGGTGGACTGAAGCGGCAGCGAAGCATGCACTAAACAAGCTATAGAGACTCGATACAACTATTGGCTATCAGAGAGGGATAAGAAAGGCATATTCAGATCAAACCTGATACTAACACCAAACATACTCATCCTGGTATTTCCCCCTCGACACCAAATGAGGATGTCAAACCGAGGAACTCACACAGTTGGCAGTTTTATTCATTCCATTACAGTTGCAACACTTACTAGTCAGATATAGATAACATGAGTCATCTTGATATCATAAGCAGTGGGCAGTTTTAGTTAACCATTTCGTTGTAGTTACAATACTTACTAGCCAGATACCATTAGCATGACACATCCCAAATCCAGCAGTTGTTGGCACTTTATTTTCTCATTCCGTTGTAGTGAAACTGATTACTAGACATATCAAAGTCAAATTTATATCACTACTTTAGTTATGGTTATCTATGCTCGAGATACTGTGCTCCAAGTCATCCATATCCGCGGACACAACTTTCAGAAAGATTTACCCTGCAGGGGTGCACAAATAGCAAAACACGCACGATCAACCTAGGAAAAACAAAATAAAACCCAGCAAGGCATCACGACAAAGCAATCACAAGATTCATAAAAAATTTCAGCGGGCCTCCCCAATAAGCTACCAGCAACGAAGTTGGCCGGCTTCGAGACAGATCCAGGGTTTGCGATAATGGTTGTAAACGACTGGGAACCCGAAAGTGTGATTGTCGATACCGCAAAATTGTGTCGCAAACCTAAACAGTACAGACACTCCACGCGCAATCGTAAATAAAGCACTAAAGCATGGCATAAGTACAGGATAGTAATAAAGCCCCAAACAAGTTTGTGGCCCCAAGAAATAAGAATTGAATCAAGCTATGGCTAAGGGGATTCATGGTCCCACATGCGGATAGTGCGATAGTCAAGGAACATGTATCAAGTGCTTGGGGCCTACAGGACACAAGTGAGCGGTTAAAAACAAAATATTAGCTATTGTCCACCGGTGCTTCTACATTAGTTATATCTATTCCCAGTATTTTATTAAACAAGTTGTAATTAAAGCCATGATCATCTCCACCATTAAGCATGTGCCAACCTACCAACAGTTGTGAAACATCGATGACGCGAAACAGCACATGAGCAAGCAACTACGACTCACAAGGCCGACTCTCTATCAAACAACAGGTAATAGCAGGTGTCCAAGGCAATATATGCTGCAGGGGATATAACTGGTATGGAAAACTAAAGCATCAACAACATAGATAGTAATAGAGCAACATGAGGAAGTAAAGACTATAAATGAAAAATAGGTAGAAAGGGGGAGAATGCTCACCTGAGAAACAATGCCAAATATACATTATCCGAGGGAATTCTCGATACTTGCATCAAGTCAATGACCTAATCCACAAAGAAGCAAAGCACTAAAAGAAACACTAGATGCACTATTTAATACTACGACAGAGATCAGGCATGATACATGTATGATGTATGAAATGGCACCTCGCATTTTAAATGTTGTTGTTTAGTCACCCCGCATTTTAAATGTTGGCTTAACAAGGCAAAACATGTCATCGGTTCAAAACACAAATTTAAATGGAGTCAATATAAGACTAGAATAGCCCGCATATAGTGTCCGTATTTAATTATTGGGTGAGTCAAAGAAATACCCCCAAACAAATGTATATGTATGGGAGCATGAAGAATTAAATGCAACAAGTATATATCATTTAATAAAAATAAGGGCTCAGATAAGGGTCACACATGGGGGACTCGGCGATCTTGATTCGATGTGGTTTGGGTCCGATGGGATCGGTCTTCTGGATTTTGGCCATCGGGTTCGCGTTGGAGAACATGGTGTTCGGCCTCACTGGATCCGTGGATTGGGGGTCTTAGGTCTCCATGTGGGGGTCTTGGCATCCGAGCTCCCGGTCATCAGATTGGGGAAGGAGGTCTTATCGTTCTGTGTAGAAGATCTTGGTGTCGGTGGACCTCTTATGGAGTCGTTAGAAATTGTTGAAGACATGGTACACAAACACGAGGAAGATTGCTGACACTATTGCCTTGGACTTGGACGAAGGGACACAAGGCACCACAAGACGGATCACCAAGCAGCTACACAACATGAACCAACACAACACACGGTTATGCAAGCCACTAGGTGCATGCCAACACAGGAACGGGCACAAACATGAGAAGCTCCTGGCAGTAGGAGACGCGGTTGTAGCACTATCTGTAGCAGAAGGCGTTAGGGTCGCACGCTCCGGTGGCCATAGAAGGGGCGACGAGGGCGCAGGAAAGGAGGAGGTCACATAGGGCGAGGACACGGCGGCGGTGCTGAGGAAGATGGTGCATAGCGGTGCAGAGGTGGCGCAGTCGGAAAGGGCGTGTGTGAGGCCAGAGGAACACAACAACAACAGAGTCGAGGGCGGCGCTAATGCCGGTGGAGCTTAACGGTGAGGTGCGGAGGGGACCACGGCAGAGAGGCGGTTCCACGCTGGGATGTAACACCCCTAGTTTTACTAATAGAAATTAGGGTTTGTTTTGTGCATCATGAGCATCATGTAATCTTGATAAGATAAAATTCAAACAAGATTAACAAAATCCTATTTCCCTTCTCTCTTCTTGAAAACCTCTAAATGGTTTTGAATATTTGGAAACTACAAAGCCTTATGGATCCCAAATGGTTATAAAGGGTCTCCATAGTATTTTAAATGTTTACAACAACCTCTGGTATTTGAGAATACTCAAAACAGTTTTGAAATTCAAAATACAAAAGATAATAGAAAACATAATTGGACAAAATGTTTTGCTAAAAAAATAGAAGAGAAAGAGAGCAGCAGTCGCAGCCTAGCATCCCACTACCCTCTCTTCTTATTCTCTGCCCGCGCGCAGCAGTTAGTAGCTAGTAGTAGCCACCTGGAAATATTTTCCGCAGCCTAACCAGGCCCAAGTCAGCCCAACTGGAGCCCATACCGCTTCAGCCCCGTCTGTACATCGTCGTCTTTGTCCCCGACGAAGAACTGCCTCGTTGTCTCGGCCGATGCCGTCCGTTGTCGACCCCGCACCAAGATGACCGCTGCCCTCAAGTGCCTACAAGACCCCCCTGTCTGCCGCTGGAGGACCCTAGCCATGCCCCACTTCCCTCCTTCCTCTCTCTCTCGCTCCCTCTGAACCGGCCCGAACCCTAGCTCCAGCCACAGGTTTTCCTCGTCGTCCCCGGCCACCCCACGCCCAGCTGATGCTGCCTTTGGAACCGCCTCATCGCGTAGATCATCTCCACCGTATGAATTGGCCCTGAGTGCTCTGAATCGTCAGCATTGACCATGTCATCCTCGTCTCTGGCCGCCGCTCGCCGCCGACCTTGTCGTCGTCTCGCACCCTCTCCGGCTACGCCTACTCTACCCTCGCGTTCAGGTTGACCTGCTAGTTCTTCTGAACCTCCCCGCCTCCTCTCTCTCGCCTTGCTCTGGTTTAACGACGCAGATCACCGCCTGCTGCCGCTTGGCCTCGATGCTGACCAAGCTCCGGCAGCCATTTCGTGGCGGCGCCGCCCCTAATAGGATCTCCTCACTCTCCTGATCATCACACAAGCACCCTCGCAGCCAACGCGGTTGCCGGAGAGCCGACGTGGTTGTCGGAGAGCCGACGTGGTGCCCCTGTGGCGTCGACGTGGCGCCTGGCCCAGTCATCAGCCTCTAGGGCTAGACAAATCCCCACTGAAAAATAACCCCTTCCCGTGGTGACGTCATAGTGATGCAGTAATTCCCTTTTATTTATTCAAATGTTTTTGTAAATTATTTCTGGAAATAAAAATAACCCTGTGGGCCCCATCTATCAGGTTTTTAATATTTTTGGAAATGTTTTCTGAAATTAATAAAAGTCTGACATGTGGGTCCAGGTTGTAAAATAATTTATAATATCCAAAAATGTTTAATTATTTTTAAAAATGATTTAAGATGGATTAAAAATGGTTAAAATCTACACAATAGACTCATACTCATGCATTGTTAAGCAACTTTAATCATAAGTTTAATTAGAAGAATCAATTGAACCCCACAGGTGACTCCGAGGTTCTCCCTATTTTAGGGTTTGTACCCCTCGGACCTTGTTTAAAAAATGACCAAGCATGTCATAGGGTTTAATTTCAATACAATTAAAATTGCCATATCATCATCATTGCTTGAGCATTGCATCGATGCCATGTGTTGATTGTTGCTTTCCTTTCTGGTGTCTCAGCTTCTTCTCGGTAGACCTCGGAGTTGATGTGAGCAACAAGATCGAGTCCAACATTGAAGATCGAGATCAACACCATCGAAGGTTATCGACGAATGATGCCAAGCAGATGAACCTGAAGATCTATAGTTGAGTATCAATAGGCAAAGTCAAGCAAAACCCCGCACATAATAAAATCCTATGATTTCAAAGTATTTCATTCTTGTCATGTGCATACGATTCCAAAGTCTTTTATCGATAGATACAGTAATCCTATCTGATGCATGTTACCTTTGTAGCCTAGATTTCCTGATCCACTACTCCTAGCATAACTATGTTTTGGCTTATGAGCTTTGCTAGAACTATTTATATCTAGTGTGCTAAGCTAAGCTTAGTTGTTACCGCTGGTCCATCCGGTTGATGAATCAGAGCTTTGAATGAACCTAGTTGGACAGGATGATGTGTTATGATCATTGATGAAAGTTAAACATGCTAAGGCTTGTATGGGAGGCCACGTCGGGTTGTGGTTTTTGCAGTCCCATACTTGCCACTACTAGGACCTGAGTTCTTGCCTCTCGAACCAAGATGAGCATACAACCACATGGGGCCTGGAAAACCCCTCGACCAACTAACTAGCCTAGTAGATTCCATGAGTCACATATTTCGGGCGTTCCATTCAACAAATGCATTTTGGTTGTTCTTGAAGGAGGTGGAGGAGGTGCATTCATACAGGTAGGTAAGCATGGCAGGGAATGGGAGAGGCACGACCTCCATAATCTCAAACCCTGTTCACATCTCTAGGGACCGACTTCGGGACTTGACCCATTACGGGAGCATCTCCTTAGGGCGTGACTCATGGTCTCGGCGAAAGCAAGGTAAAGGTCGTGGTCAACCACTCTCTGCCGGCCTTCCAAGGAAGAGGGCTAATCTTAAGTGGCATTAAGAATCGGTTGGTACATGTGGGTAAAGTTGTGATCCTAGTTAGTAGGTTCAGCCGATAAAGATTCGGTGGATATTAAAAGAAGATCAAAGCTAATGATATCGTTTTTCTTATCCCGTTTTAAAAAGGTTCCATTAGCCGAGCTTCTCCTCTCTCTTTTACAAAGAAAGTTAGCTTTATGCAAAGTAACCCTACTAGCCATAAGTCTTGCGGAGTACACCTTGTACTCATCCTTGCTTTGTTGATACTTTTGCAGCAGGTAAGTGTTACCACATAAGATAAGTTTGTTACAGCATCGACATCGACGAGTAGCTTGGGATTCCCGGTCGACAGTCTGGAATCTATGGATTGGGACGTCATCATTATGATTTAGGCCTCTTAGGACATTTGTTAAGTTTGCTATACTTAATAGCATAATTTTCCTTCCATTGTTTGATGTTTGTGGTTAGTGACCTCTGCCTGTACTAATTTGGTTCTTCGCTCAGATATGAGCTTGCTGTAATAACTTTTGATTCATAGGGTCACTATAATTTTACTGATTCTTCCTCTGTATTCTTCCGAGATTTAGGTTAGGCTTATATCAGACAGAGGTCTAGGATTTGTCTAGCCTTAATCCTAGGGTGTGAAAGGTTTTGGTATCAGAGCAGTATCGATTCTAGAAAGACCTTTCTATTGGTCGATGTTGATTCTAGTGTTTGTGAAAACTATTTTAAAATATGAAAAGTAATTACGAAAACTCCGGTATGCTTCTTTTTCTCCTTATCCAGTTTTGCTCTAACTCTGGGTCATCTTATCTTGTGTTGACTTTGAAAAGTTTTGATATTTCTTCTCGTCTTTCAAATCTTACGTGCCTTTTTGGCATGTCGTTTCTCAACTAGTTGACCTAGTGTTGAGTCCTCTAGATTTAGTTGTGTGTGTTCCTTGTTTCCCTTTGCTCTTCTTATGCCGAGAGATTCCTTTCCATCATGATCTCTCTACCTTTTGGTCCCACAACATCATGTTGATGGTTCCATAGTGATCTTTTCTAGGCCTCGAAGTTTCCTTTCGCCTCGGGTGCCTCCTTTTCATTTGTTTGGGTACTTTAGAAGTTATCTCTTCTCTTGGAAGCTACCTCATGGTTACTACCTTGTAGTACCCTCTGTATTACTAAGATAGTAGTTACTCCTTTCTCCGGGTTTTAACCCCTGGACTTGAATCGAAGATCCCTGAGTGTGCTTGATTCTAGTGTTTTGAATCTTGTACATGAAGCTGACCTTTAACCCAAGATCCATTTTGTTGACCCATGTTGTTAATGTTCAAACATTACCTCACGATGGCTAGTACCTTCTAGTATAGCCTCTAAGCTTGTGGTTATTGTTGTGATTAAATTATGACAAACAAAGGACTTCCCCTACCACATGTTATGGCAGATGTTCTTTAATGGAACCAAGTAGATCACGACAAGAGTACTCCTCGTGGGTCTCATTTCTATATTTGTGACTCAGCCACATTTCCCTTTTCTACATCGGTCCTCGGAAGATTGTTGACTTATGCATCCACATCTTGGGATTCTATCCTAAGCATGTTCCTTTTTCCCTTGTTGTTTCCGAACATTATCTATCAGTTGGTAACCAAGTAGTAAATGTGCATCGATGTCTTCCGATGCAGGATACTCTTGTGGTCCGTCTAGACAAACCATTTTGGGATGTCAGGAGAAACAAACTCCAGTACCTCGTCATTTCTAGGACCAGGACAAAGTGTTGTAATCTACAGATCGATCTGCATTGATTAGCTTTTATCTGTTCTACCTTAAAGTATCACACTCTTTTATATTAAGAGGTTATGCTGAGTTTTATGACCCCTTAATGAAGTGATGCTCTTACACATATTTACCCACCCTTTCTCCATGCTTTTGTGCTCGCGAATGATGCGTGTGCGTAATGATGTGGTCATCTGAGATTCTTAGGAATTGTTATTTCTTTGATTCTCAAGAACATTTGTGTCATTCTTAGCGTGATGGTTAACCTATCACTAAGCAAAGTTTGACTGTGCCACCACATACGTTATTCTGGTACACTCTCCTCGGTCAAAGAGTTAAGCTTGTGCTGAAGCTCTAAGACTACATCTTCTTGCCTTAACAAGCAAGTTTCCTCTCAAACTATGTGACATAACGGTGGTTCATGATATTCTAGACGTCTTTCTAGAAGTATCTCCATGTTTCCACGTGACCGTGTTGTCAAGTTCTTGAGTAAGTCAGTTCTGTGAACTATTCTTTTCTCCAAGAATCTATACTAGATACCCCTAAACTAGTTGGTTGAGCTTAAACAACAACTTGGAGAGTTGTAAGACAAAAGTTTTATCGGACTTGTCCTTCCTAAAGGGATGTCGTCTAGTTTTGTTCGCGATGAAGAAATATAGTGTTTCCTTCGTGGAAATGTTATCGTCCCCACCTTTGATTTGATACGGGTTATCGTCAAATCAAACTCAGTTCTGAGGACTATCCTGATGATGTATTTACTTGTGATGTTTCACCTGGGTACATCTTCATTACCTTTGGTCTGACCAATATTGTTGTTTGTTCATACCACATGCGAGTCTATCTTCTTGGAGTATCATGATAAGTTTGTCGTTGAGCCCATCGATGATATCCTTATTTCCTCCATGCTAGACTGGATTCACGAGGAACAATTGACATTAATGTTGGAAACTTTTGAGAACCATCCTCCTGTTATCTCGAATCATGTGTTCCGAATGTTAGAAGTGTCCTTCCCTACTTCACGTGCAAATGTTGAAAGATGTCTTCATGGATTTGAGAAGAGTTATCTTTAACTCCTCGGGAATCATTTCAAGTTAGTCAAGCATGTGCAAAGTATTCTTGATATGGTAGGTTGATACCTTCACATCTTGAGAAGATTCTTCAAGCACGCTAAGCCATTGATGATTTTCCATGGAAGAGAAGAAGTCTTACAAACTTCAATATCTTCCTAAATGTTTCCCAAACAAGGATGCATTTGTGTTTCGTTGCAATCAATTTATGTAAGAGCAATTATCTTTTGATAACTTGCTAATGCATGGGCTCCGCAACCTAGCTCATTGATTTGGAGCTTGACAATGTAGTCCATGTCTTGAGACTCTAGTAACTTTATCTTTGCGGTAAATGTTGCAACCTTTCTATTCGGAAACGCTGAGTCCGAATTATCATTCCACCTAACCAAATCTGAATCTCAAGCAGATATGATGGTTAGTGTTCATCAAGGTTTTTAACGTAGGTATCTTTGAAAATCCTATAAAATTGATGTAGTGGTTAACACAATTAGCCGGAAGACCTATTGCCATATTGTAGCACCCTATGAAAACCACTACTAGAAAATTGCTGTGTTTTTTATTATTATTGTGCATCATCATGACCGCATGCTCAAGTCATCATGCCACATTGCATTTGAGCATCGTCATGTCATCAAGCATTTGTTTGCCTCAAACTATTTTAGTCCACATTTGAGCATCGTCATGTCATCAAGCATTTGAGCATCGTCATGTCATCAAGCATCATGCCACATTGCATTTGAGCATCGTCATGTCATTTGAGTCCACCATACCTACCTAGTAGCATTATTGCTATTCCAAGTAAATTCCTGTTTTGTCTACCTCCCAAATTAAACTTGTTATGTGAAAATTAGTGATTAAAGCTCTCACGAACTTGATGGCACACTTTACTTTCTCGCATTTAATAAACTTGAACCATTGGGTCCTTCTTTGTTGCGTATATGCTTGCGCTTTATGAGTTGAAGTTAGCCGAACCATGTATCATGGGGACCGCTTTCAACACTTCATTGGTACTTGTACCTAGTTGATATCATGTTCTTTTGCTTATGGATCCCGACGGTGTGAAATAAAAGTGGAACTTGTAAGATCATGGAGTTTATATGTGTGTAAGAGAAACGCCAGGGCCGCTACCCTAAGCCATGCCTAATCATGGTGGAAACTTGCAGCATAACTATAGTGAGCATTCTATGAAGGATCCTCAATAAAAACCTATGCAAATAGCAAATAAAAAGATCGCTGAGATGCTCACTGTCTACTTGCCTTGTCATTTTTATTATGGGATAGCTACTGTGTTATGTGCAAGGGGTACCCCGTTGGCGGTTCTCAATGATACACATGTATTTACAATGACAAGAGCTTGCTCGTGACTGAAGTTGAGTAGCATGATGATTGGTACTCATAAGTAAGGGGCATGAGATTTCAACTTATAACTTGTCAAGCATATCCGCTTAGTTGAGTCACTTTAACCTTAATCACCAAAAGATGCCTATGATAGGAGCTGAAAGCTAGTAAGTATCATAATTTTTGGGAGCTCTTTATGAGACTTGCAATCCCTGCTTCCCTCTACGAAGGGCCCTTTCTTTTACTTTGTAGTTGAGTCAGTAAACTTATTCCCTTCTATCTCAGCAAGTATTTTGAGTTGATGTGTTTCATTCAGTCATATGATGATTTATTCAATCATGTTCCTTATGTTCCTTGTTTTGCACTTTGCTCTTATCTTGATGTTTACTACTTTGAAAGCTATCTTGAAAAACCAACTATTTGTGAACTCCAGGAAATTATCAACTATTCTTCGACCAAGAGCTAAGTTTTCCATTACCAATTATGATTCACTTTATGTATCTTTATTGTGTTTCCTTTACTCATTACAAGATGATTTATATAATAGTGAGTTGTCTTCTATTATTATCTATGTATTTGATGATTGTGATGCTTCTTGTCCGTATTCTTTTATCGACTCTTCACTCCATAAACCTGAGGTCATGTTTATTGAGCTCAGTTTCGCTGGAGACAAGCAAAGTCTAAGCTTGGGGGGAGTTGATACGTCCATTTTGCATCACTATTATATGTCTTAATTCACTATTATTCATTGATATATTCCGTATTGAGAGGTGATACTTATGTTATTTCATCTATTTTTGCATGGTTGATGACTTTTGGAGCATGGACCGCTGCAGTCAGGATTCTGATGGAAAAGGTGCTGTTTGGAGGCAAAATTCATGAAGATCAGAAAATCCGGGAAAATATACGGAAAATCCTATTTTTCCAGAAGACTCGGGATGCCAGAAGATTGAGTGGAGGTGGGCCACAGGGGGCCCACACCACCCCATGGCGCGGGCAGGCCTAGGCCACGCCTGGAGGTTGTGTGGCCACCCTGGCCCACTCCAGCCTCTCTCCTCTGGCGTATATCATCCCCACGAAACCCTAACACTCGGGGAGCGACCATAGAAAGATTCCGCCACCTCTACGGGGCGGAAAACACCGAGAGAGAAATATCTATCCGGCAGATAGATTTCTGCCAGGGGAATTCCTTCCCGGAGAGGGAAGATCGTCTCCATCAACACCACCATCAAGCTGGGCTTCATTGGGATCATCATCATCATCATCATCATCACCATCAACACCCTCATCACCATCTCCATATTGCTGTAACAATTGGTTGAATCTTGCTATAGTTCATAGGGGAAACTTTCCCGGTGTTGATTACTATTTGTAGTTGATGCTATTGAGTGAACCATTGAATAATTGTTTGTGTTCAGATTATTATACATCATTATTCCATCTCATGATCCATATGATGTCTTGTGAGTAGTTCATTTTGTTCTTGAGGACATGGGAGAAGTCTTGTTGTTAGTAGTGGAGTTGTGTTGAGAAAGATTCAATAGATTGTTATTTAAGTTGTGGCATACTTCTTCTAGTGGTGTCATGTGAACGTCTACTACATGACACTTCACCTATAAGGGCCTAGGGGAATGCATTGTGTATTTGGCTACTAATCGTAGGGGTTGTCAGAGTGACAGAAACCTGAACCCCCGTTAGGAAACCATTGCACAAGGGATGGAAGGGTCTTAGAGTTTAAAGCTGTGGTTAGGTTTCTACCTCAATTACTTTCTTGTACTTACGGATGTTTGCAAGGGGTATAATCACAAGTATGTATTAGTCTTGGATGGGGCGGTACATTAGCACAGGTTCACCCACACAACACTTAGCAAGCTAAAGAAGATTAATCGACTATATGAAGCGAAAGCACTTGACCGTCTTCCCATGTGTCCTCGAGAACGTTTGGTCGTCTTAAGTAATACAACCGACTTGTCCTTTGCTGCATAAAGGATTGGGCCACTTGCTGCATTTATTCCTACTGTCTTTTATTTACTCGTGCTTTGTTTACTTGCTTTATCAAAAAACCCTAAAAATCCGTTTGCTAAGTATTTGCAGAGAATTCCTGATCCATACCACTAGCCAACACCTTCTTCTCCTCGTTGGGTTCGACACTCTTACTTATCGAAAATACTGCGATACACCCCCTATACTTGTGGGTCATCAGCGCAAACCTTGGGTCCGTCTCGGAGCCGGCCAACTTCGTTTCAGGTAGCTTAATGGGGTGGCCCCCAAAAATATTTTATGAATCCTGTGATTGCTTTGTCGTGAAAGCCTTGTTGGGTTTTGATTTGGTTTTTCCAAAGTTGATCGTGTGTGTGTTGCTATTTGTGCACCCCTACAGGGTAAATCTTTCTGAAAGCCGTGTCCACGGTTATGGATGACTTGGAGCACAGTATCTCGATCATAGACAACTATAACTAAAGAAGTGCTATAAATTTGACTTTGACTTGTCTAGTAATCAGTTTCACTACAACGGAATGAGTAAATAAAAGTGCCAACCACTGCTAGATTTGGGATATCTATGGCTAATTATATCTGACTAGTAAGTATTGTAACTACAACGGAATGGTTAACTAAAACTGCCCACTGCTTATGATATCAGGATGACTCAGGATATCATATCTGACTAGTAAGTGCTGCAACTATAATGGAATGAATAAAACTGCCAACTGTGTGAGTTCCTCCGTTTGACTTCCTCGTTTGGTCTTGAGGGGGAATACCAGGATGGGTATGATTGGTGTTAGTATCAGGTTGGTCCCGAATAGGTCATTCTTATCCCTCGCTAATAGCCGACATTGGTTTCGGGTCTCTATAGTGCATGCTACGTTGCCGCTTCAGTCCACCATACCTATGTAGGCGAGAGCCGCCGAATTCTAGCCTCGCCGTGTACTGGCCTCAGTACTGACGCAACTCTTTTTCCTTTGCCCTTTGTCGGCACCCCTTTTGTTTTAGCAGGTTTGAGATCGACATCATTAGCATGGTTAACCTTCCAGCTTGGCCTAGGCAGGGTTATGGACGCCACTGGTGATTCATTAGGGCTCTTCGCCCCATTTGCATCTTGTCCGTACTCGGACGTTGTATTGTTTTCAAGGTGATTTGGATCTTTGTACTGTATATCTGTATTCTTGACTCAATGAGTGATTGTTGTATATAAATGTTCTGTGGGTTCCATCGTGGACTAATGTGTAATGGTATTACTTTGTTTTCCACCCGCACACAAGTGCCTGGTGGGCATCTTTGAATCGTTTCTATGTGGGTTTGGCGGGAAGCGCTAAAACTTGCATAGGGCCGATTCGAGGGTGTTACACATATTCTCTTGAGTTAGAAAATATCAACCACTCCTCATGAGGCTTCTTCTATGATTTGTTATAGGAGTTGCGCTTATGGTTTCCTTTGTATCCGAAGTCCGGCCTTTACTTGATGTCCGCTTTCTCGAACATCAAGGAGAACATTTAAAGAAGTGTTGCTAAATGTCTCTCGGTCGATCTCCAGACCTTTTATGTTGGTGATATGTTGCAAACGTATCCATAATTTTTAATGTTCCATGCTTGGTTTCATCTACTTTCTTATGTTTTGTCCACACTTTGGAGTACTTTTCATATGATTTCTTGGACTAACCTATTAACAAGAGCCACAGTGTCAGCTGACTGTTTTCTGCTATTTTTGGTTCCAGGAAAGTCAGAAAATGAATATTCTCAGAATTGGACGGGACAAAAGCCAAAGTTAGTTTTTCACCGAGGGACACCAGGAGCCAGAATACGAGAGGGAGAGGGGCTGGGGCCCGGCCACACCACCTGGCCATGCGAGCCAGGCCTGGCCGCGCCAAGGGGTGGTCTGGCCACCCCAGGCACCCCCTCGGCCTCCCTCTTCACGTATAAGGTGCCTCTTGACCTAAAAACCAAGGGTGTTTGACGCTTTTCCAGAGAGAGTTCCACTTCGCCGCCACCACCAGATCCCGCGATTCGGAACCAGAAACTCTATTCTGGCACCCTGCCGGGACGGGGAATTGGAGGAGATCATCGCCATCATCATCACCATCGCTTCTCCATCGACCATCCATGTTTCCCCCATCTATGAGTGAGTAATCCCCCGATGTAGGCTATGGGGATGGTAGGGATTGGATGCGATCGTTCATGTAATGGCGTCAGATTGTTAGGGCATGGTGCCTAGTATCTATTATTAGTGCTTTTTCACTTTGTTGCAACTCGTTATGCTTAATGCTTGTCACTAGGGCCCGAGTGCCATGATTTCAGATATGAACATGTTATTGATTCATTATCATAGTATTGTTTATGGTCTTCCCTGCAAGTTGTATACACACGTTGTTCTCCGCAACCAATGGCCCTGAAGTGAAAGGAATCGGGATAACCGGAGGGAATGGATTTGATGTGAGGATCACATGTGTTCACGGAGTGTTAATGCTTTGCTCGAGTGCTCTATTAAAAGGAGCACCTTAATTGCCAGTAGTTCCCTTGAGGCCCCGCTGCAAACGGGCTGGCAGGACAAAAGATGTTGCGCAAGTTCTCATTGCGGGCACGTATGACTATATATGGAACAGATGCCTAGGATTATCTAGTACTTGGATGCTTTATCGTATTTATCTGCAAATGCCCTATATTCTGATTGCTATATGAATTGTCTTGTCCATGCAACGCCCGTCCATCCATCCCTATGGCTACCGCGCTTTAATCCTACTGTTCACTGCAATTGTTACTACTGTCTTTACTTTTACTACTGCTATTACTTTGCTATTGCTACTACAAAACTGTTGCTACTGATAAACTATTGTGAGCAAGATTGTTTCCAGGTGCAGCTGAACTGACAACTCAGTTGTTAAGGCTTATAAATATTCTTTGGCTCCCCTTGTGTGGAATCAATAAATTGGGTTTCACTTCCCTCGAAAATACTGTGATACACCCCCTATACTTGTGGGTCATCAAGACTATTTTCCGGCGCCGTTGCCGGGGAGCATAGCTTTATTTATCAAGTCCACTTGGAATCACTATTGTTCAAGCATAATCATAACCAATCTCTTTACTTTGTTATTTTTGTTTCGCTTAGTTTATTTCCGCCTTTTTTGCTTGTTTCTTTATCAAAAATACAAAAAAAACAGTTCCTAATCTAGTTGTTATTTTCGTTGTTCTGTTATTGTCTTGCTTTATCATGCTTTCTATCAATGGTTGGTTTCTTTGAAACTTAATCTTATTGGCAAGGTGGGTTCACGGAAGAACAAAAATATTATTATAAGGAACACCGCTTGTCACAAAAAGGGAAACACTTATTGGAACAAATTGATAAATTGTATACCATTGCTATAAACGTGTGCTCTACTTATAATGTTACTTATTACTTTTATAAATCTTGTTGATGTAGGAGGTACAAACACCTCCCTTTTCAATGTGAGTATAATGATGATGTTACCATAACTTCTTATGTTAAAGAAAATTATAACTTTTATGATGTGGAACAAATTGAGGAATTTATTGCTTGGAAGGGTGCATTTGAACTTGCTAGTTTGCTTGAAAATATTGATGACTCACCTTATAAATATGAGTTTATGATATACTTAAAATTTTCTTTGATAATTACAAGGAAGAAAATGGCTATAAACTTGAATATATTAATAGATGCTTTCCACAAATGGAAGAGACCAATGCCTTGCAGGATCTTATGGAAGAAGAAATTGATGAACCTGAAAGCTCATTAGATGAAAAAGAGGAGGAGAGTGATGAACAAAAGGAGGAAGAATGGATTAGCTACCCATGCCTACCTTCTAATGAGATTAACTCTTTATCCCTTACATTATTTGATTGTCCCCCATGCTTACCTGTGATAATCCTTTATTTGTGATAATCCTTTATTTGTGCCTAACTTTGAGATGCATGGTACTAAAGAGTTTTTCTTAGAAACAGTTTATGATAAAGCTCTAGACGATGGTCCTATATTGAATGATCAGTCATCTTGTTATAGAATTGTTAAGTGGGTTTGAAGGTTTTAATCACACTACTTTTGAGCTTGATAAAAATTATGTTTTTATAGAACATGAAAAGCATGCTTTATGTGATAGTTATATTGTTGAATTTATTCATGAGGCTACTGAAAATTATTATGAGAAAGGAAAATATGGTTGTAGAAGTTTTCATGGTATTTAAACACCTCTCTATGTGCTGAAAGTTTTGAAGTTACTCTTGTTTTATCTTCCTATGCCTATCACTTTGTTCTTTGCGAATTTATTTGCATACAAAATTCCTATGCATAGGAAGTGGGTTAGACTTAACGGTGTTTTGAATTTGCTTCTTGATGCTCTCTTTTACTTCAATTCATATTTCTTTTGTGAGCATCCTCTCAAACTATCATGCCTAACTTAAAGGCGTTAAAGAAAACTACTTATTGGGAGATAACCCAAAAGTTTTAGATGAGTCTTGGAAGTTATTACTTTAGTAATAACTGCTCTTTATCCTTTTGATTTGCTTTTTGTGCCAAGAGTACTCTCTAATGAGAGAGAAGTAATGGTTGGGAAAGTTTCTATCCCGAAACAGATTTCTATGCTTCACCGTAAAAATTCGTGTAAAATCTCTGTTCATCCTTTTGAGGAGTGAATTTTTGTGCTTCTACCCCAGGGTGTTACCTAACTTTCGTTGGTTCAACACTATTCGATTTGAGCAACATAAGGTCTTCTAAAAAATTCGTCTTTCCCTGCAGGACTGTTTTGACAGATTTCTACCTTTATTTGCTTTGCTTCTTGTTGGTTCCTTGTTGAGTTCTTTTTGGGAATTTAGCTTTTTGAGCGAAGTGCTACAGTAGCTTGTGTTTTGATGGAAATTTTATTGGAGTTGGAACTGAACCCAAAGACTTATTATCTTGAGTGCACTAATGTTGCTAATAAAGATTGTGTGAAGTTTTGTATGAAGAAAAAATGTCAGGTGTATGGAAGGAATGAGTAATGGGATGAAGGATGGACTAAAGCTCAAGCTTGGGGATGCCATGCGTGTCACCCCAAGAAATATCCAAGAAGTACAAGCGTAAAAGCTTGGGGATGCCCAAGGCATCCCCTTCTTCATCAATAAAAATCCCAGGTTTCTTCCAAACGCTTCATTTTTATTGTTTCATGCACATTTGTGTTGTTCTTTGATCGTCTTCTTTTTCGTTTTGGTTTTTAGTTTTCTTTGTTTTCTTAGATTGCTGAATAAATTGGTTGGACCCCCTCTTTCATGCATTGGTTTTCAAATAGTTTTGTTTGGATTGGAAAATAGTAGGAAAGTTCATGCTTAAGTGGTAAAGAGAGCTTGTTTTTGACTGTGGGCTATGCTTTGTCATGCCATGCTTGATATTGTTTTGAATTTATGCTTAGCATTCTTTGCTGTAGCATGACTTGTTATAAACAATTGAGATTGCGTCGTTGTATTGGGAACGGCAGTACCTGAGGAGGTTAGATAGAGTTGTGGGGACTAGCAGGGAAGCTATCGACGGCGTCCGCAGGCGGGATTGGATACAAGCGAGCGTAGCGGGACGCAAGAAGTACCTACGTTCGGGGCCCTTGTGATGAGGTAAAGCCCCTACTCCTGCCGGATCTGACTATGTGGAATACACGAACTACAAGTGCTCCTCGAGCTGTATGTGCTAGCTACTGCCTTAAATGCTGTATGACCAACCCTTTCTACTGAGGCCTTGCCTCTCCTTATATAGGCAGAGAGGCAAAGGTCTCACTAGCTAGTCTGACTGGCGGGCCCCACAGGCGGGTCCTAGCCGGCTAGTCATCTACAGTATCCAGTATGGCATGTCTTGTCGGAGTATGAGCGGTATGGCTGTCGTAGGCACAATAGACGCGGTGCGGGCCCGTTGTTAGCACAGGCCACTGTTCGTGCGTCACCCACGCAAAGTCTTCGGTATGGCCGGGTGGTTGCCCGTCTTGTCATCGTACAGGGCCTACCGTGCACTGATACGCACGTCGTCCTGTCTCACTGATTGGGTCCAGCTACGTCGCCGTATCTGGCTGTCTCTTGCTGATCCGGCTACCGGGTGATAGCCGGCCTATCTTGCCCTGCCCGGCTGCATCTGGTCAGCCAGACGCGATCCGACTGCCTGGCTTCTTGTCCGGTTTGGGCACCTGGGGATCATCCCCCCGACACTAGCCCCCGAGCGCGTGTGGATTCCACCCTTAGGCGAAATGTGCGCGCGCTCCCTCTTGCTTTTGAATTTGTGTCTGGCTGAGCCTGGCGGTTGCGCTACCCGTGACGTCAGTGCTGACGCTGGCCACGCGCGCACGCGCCATCATTGCTCTGCGGTGGGAAGCATAACGTCCCGTCACACGTCGCCTCGGGAAACCGCTGCCCGGCGCTTTGGTTCTCGCTCTGGGATCTTCTGCGCATCCTGCCCTGGCACACGGGATCTAGGCGGTGGTTGGGGTGTGGGTTGCCTGGGTGCACGCCGCGTGGCCCCGTCGACGGTTGCCCTTCCAGCCCTTTAAAGGGACGCCGCGGAGGAGGTAGTTCCTTTCCTTCGCTCCCCCGCTGCAGTCTCCTTCTCCCTCACGTGCTCCTGCTTCTACGCTCTTGCCTTCTGCGCCGCCCGCTCGCCGTCGTCGATGCTATGGGCCACTGCCACTCTTCTGTCGCCACCCCTCTCCACCAGCCGGACATGGCCGCCGACCGTGGGCTTGGTGCGGCTCCTCCGTCACTGAAGACCAGATTCAGAAGTACCGCGCCACCCGCGTTCTCCCGTCGGAGGAGGAGGTGGCGGTGCGGTTGGCGCCGGCGGGAGAGGTGTCGCCGCACCCGGTGGAGGGGGAGCGCGTCGTCTTCCTCTCTCATCTGGCGCGTGGGTTCGCCCTTCCGGTGAACCCCTTCCTCCTGACCTTTCTCGCCTTCTTCGACCTCCGTCTTCACCACCTCGGCACCAACGCCATCGGGACGCTGGCGCACTTCATGGCGTTCTGCGAGAGCTATCTCGGGATCCAGCCGGATCTCGGGCTCTTCTGTCGGCTCTTCCGAGTCCGGCCGCAGGTGCAGTACACGAAGGGGCCGCTAGTCGTCTGTGGTGGCGCCTCCATCAACTCCCGCTCCCAATCCGGCTACCCCAAGTTCTTGCTCCAGGACACGGTACGGCTATGGCAGCAGTCGTACTTCTACGTCAAGAACGTCACCAACGTCGACCAGATAAATCTTTCGGCCTTCCAGGATGTCGATTCCAGCCGGCAGAACTGGGACTTGAAGTTCCACGGCGACAAGGCGGAGACGGATGCGATGCTGCAGCGCATGCGCTCCCTCGTCACCTGCCGGCTAACCGGTCGGGACATCACTCTTAGCTGGATGTCTCGGCTGATGATGCCGATGCAGCAGCGGGCGCACAAGATGTCCTATTACTCCGGCCGTCTGGACCCGACCCGGCTGTCGCACCGTGATCCCCGCTACCACAACTTGAAGGAGTGGTTGTGGACGATCAGCAAGGAGCGGCTGCCGGAGAACTGGACATTCAGTCTGGTGCCGTACAGCCGGGAGAACCGTACGCCCTGCGTAAGTTCTTATAGCCAGAAACTTTATTTGCCCTTTCTGTGTTATTTCCTTGTTCTGTCTGACTGACTTCTTGTATTCGGCAGATCTTCGCCTGCATCCTTCGCGAGGAGGGCGAGGCTCCCCTTGAGGTATTCACGCCTGACTTTCCCGAGCCGCGCGCTTGGCGGTCCGGTGAGGAATCTGACGGGGACGACGATGCCTTCCCCAGCCGGAATGACGAGCCGGCTGCCGACCCGCACGCGGAGGTGCACGAGGAGGAGGAGGCCGCGCCGACCGTGGATCCGGCGACGCGCTCCGTGACGGACGGTGAGGCAGGCGGGAGCGGCTCCAGCTGTTCCGGCTCCCGCCGGCCTGCGACGGAGGAGCCGACTCCGAAGAGGAGCCGGTCTGGCGCCTTGCCGCCAAGCCATCTTGGCCAGAAGAAGGGGCCGCCCCCGGTTGTGTCGGGGTACGTTCCTTCTCCCCCCTCTTTATTTCGGCGCCTTCTGTCTGTTTGCCCTTTTTCTTCTTTTTCTGACTTTGGTTTATTTTGCCTTTGCCTTCTCCTCCTTCTCTTTAGCACACTGGTCTCCTTCAGAGCTGCGAGCCCGGCACGAGCGTCGGCCGGGTCGCCGCCCCGTGCCTCGACTGCGCCGATCGGCACCCCTCCTTCTTCTGAGGCGCAGCCTTCGCTTCCCCCTCGAGCTGAGCTGGCCACCTCCGCCCAGTTGGAAGGTCCCCAGCTGGAAGCGGAGCCCTCCCAGCCGGACGGCTCCTCTGCGGGCGCGCGGGGGGCTGCCGGCAAGGAGCTCGTCGTTGTTGGCGACGACAACTCCGACGAGGAGCCCAGGGAGGAATGGCGAACGGTGGTGGTCGCCGTGAAGGAGTCCTTGGCCGTCAATGCCATGGACGACGATACTTCCTCCGCCGCCTCGCTGTCGGACCTTGCCGCCACGCTCGAGCTGGCGGTGAAGGAGATCCGGCTGCTGGAGGGTGCAGCCGGTGGGAACCGGACGTTGGAGCAGAAGCTTGCTGCCGCCAATGGGACTTCCTAGAGTAAGTTCGCTTCACCCGGCTTGCTTTTGTTTTTTGTACTGATAGCCGGCTTTGTTGCAGCCATCCTCGTGTGCGCTCAGCGCGAGATCGATCGCTTGAAGAAAGCGAACGACCGGCTGAGCAAGTCCAATTCTACTCTGCGGCTGCAGAACAAGGATTGGCACGCGAGGGTAGACGGTCTAGAGGACACCATCAAGGAGCACGACGCCTCGCTCGCTAGCCGGGCCGAAGCCGTCACCCTTCTCGAGGCCCAGAACAAGGACCAAGAGAAGGAGATCAAACGGCTAGCGATCAAGGAGAAGGCGCTGGTGGAGGAGCTGATGCAGGTCGGCCACACTGCTCAGGGTGAGTTCCTTCTCCCGTCTTCCTTTCTTTCCGGATCCGGTAGCCAGATCTGACTCCTCTTTTCTAACAGCCTTTTACCCCGGCATAGACCTGCTGCCTACAACCAGCTGCAGGAGAACTGGCCGGGAGCGCAGCCGACGGCCCAGGAGTTCGTCGTCCTTCTTGGCGAGGAAGCTGCCAAGCTTCGTTAGGCGGCACGGGACGTCTTCTCCTTCGTGTGGTCGGAGGCTCCAGTTCCGGAGACGATAGCGCAGCTAGCTGCGAAGGTGGGGGAGGTGCCGACTGCGGTGGAATGGCTGCGGGACTTGGCGGCGCGAGACGGAGCGGAGATGGCTCTGGCCCTCATGCTCTCCTGGTACAAGGATGCCCGCGTCGAGAAGATCGACGGTGGCTTCCGTGCCGGAGCCGATCTTGCCGCCATCCGCCAAGCCCATCCGGAGCTCCGCGGACCCGCAATCAAGATTGCCGACTACGTGGATCCTGACGAGGTGCTCACCGACTCGGAGTCCGTCGGCACTCCTGACATGGAGGGCCCGATGCCGCCGCCCGCAGGTGCTGGAACCGGATCAAGCTCCGCGCCTCCTCCGCCGCCCAAAGCTTCTGCCAGCCAAGATCTATCTCACGGCAAGGGTCCTGCCGTCTAGTTATTGCCCCGGGATGCCGGGTGTATTTGTCTTGTCTTAGATATCCATGAACCTTGTCTGTCTGTACCGGCTATGTTTGACGTCGGGTAACTTATGGGAGCTTCGCCTCCCTTTTGTTTGTTAATCGTTGAAATTCTTGAATCTCCCTTAACTTGTGCGTTGAGTTTCCTTTTGATATTTTGCCGGCTTGCTCCGCCCGGCTAACCTCTTAGCCGGACGAACTACACCTCTAGTGGGGGCGCGCTAGCGCACCCACTGGGTGTAGCCCTCGAGATTCGGAGTAGCTGGCTTAGCCAGGTGCTTCGAATCTTCCTCATTTCTTCCAAGTCTTCTAACTTTATCCGACTGGCCTCGTCCCAGTCGGCTGCTTTCGTCGGTTGAACGCCTTCAGCCGGGGGAACTAACATTCCAGTGGGGGCGCGCGAGCGCACCCACTGGATGTAGCCTCCGAGATTCGGAGTAGCTGGCGTAGCCAGGTGCTTCGAATCTTCCTTGTCTTCTCTTGCTTCAGCCCTTTCCCTCACCTGGGCTCTGAACGGCCGGCTAAACGCCTTTAGCCAGTCGGTAACTACAAGATTCCACTGGGGGCGCGCGAGCGCACCCAGTGGGTGTAACCCCCGAGATTCGGAGCGCTTGATGAAGGCAAGGACTTCGAATCTTCTTTCCTTCTCCTGAATTACGACTCGGGTAGTCGGACAAAAATGTACATACGCATACACACATGTCCACATAGGTTATTAGGTTAGTCTGCCAAATTGTAGCTGGAAAACGGCTTGTTTTTTCGAAAACTGGCTTGTCCCTTTCTAGACACTTAGTCGCTTTCCCGTGCGCTCTGCTGTTTTCGCTGCATCCTTGCCGGGCAGCCGGGTTGCGGTCTGCAGCCGGAATCGAAGGGAGCTGACAGTACATTACGCACTGTACTGATGGCTTAGCAGCTGGACTGGTTCGAGCTAGTTGCAGGGCCGGGACACCCGATTTGTCGCGTCTCCTCCCTGTTTTTTGTGTGGGATG
Organism: Avena eriantha; assembly: GCA_910589775.1. Lineage (NCBI taxonomy): Eukaryota > Viridiplantae > Streptophyta > Magnoliopsida > Poales > Poaceae > Avena > Avena eriantha. Next base: position 18,026,265 of record OU342746.1, read on the forward strand.
CCTCGGGCTTTTGCTCTTGCTAGCCGGACAACCGGGTTGCGGTCTGTAGCTGAGACGAAGAGTGGGCATCTGACATCGTCACACACTACTCAGCCGGTTTGTTGACTTAGCAGGCCGGGCCAGCCCGCGAGCCCCCGGGTCGGGGTTGCCGGGGCCGGAAAACTTGAACCGGAAAATAGGTGCTCACACATTTCTAGCAAGGAGCCCCCGAGATTCTCGTGGGGGTCCGCATTTTCATTCATAGGGTTTTCGGGATACATACACTGCCTGGCGACTAGGTGTAAAAGGGGTGCAGCAGGGCCTCGTTCCAGGGACGCTCGGTCTCCTTGTCTGATTTGTCCATCTTGTTCTTGCGCGGCTGCTGCGCGTCGATGAGGTAGTAGGAGTCGTTGGGCAGCGCCCGGCTGATGATGAAGGGGCCCTCCCAGGGTGGTGATAGCTTGTGCGTGCCCTTCGTGTCTTGCACCAGCCGGAGAACCAGGTCGACCTCGCGGAATGCGACTGGGCGGATCCGGCTTGAATGGTAGCGACGTAGTCGCTGCTGGTACAGGGCTGATCTGGACAGGGCCAGCTCACGGGCCTCCTCTAGAAGGTCCACTCCGTCCTCCCACGCCTCCCTGTTGGCTTTTTCATCGTACAGGAGCTTGCGAGGGGAGTCGAACTCGATGTCGGCAGAGAGGACGGCTTCCGATCCGTAGACCAGGAAGAATGGCGTGTAGCCGGTTGACCTATTCGGCATGGTGCGGAGGCTCCACAGCACAGCCGGAAGTTCTTCAATCCAACATCCGGGTGACCGCTCTAACGGCTCGATGAGGCGTGTCTTGATGCCGGCTAGCACCAAGCCGTTTGCTCTTTTGACTTGCCCGTTGGATTGCGGGTGCGTGATGGAGGCGAGGTACAGTCGGATGCCCTTGTTGCTGCAAAACCGGGCGAAGGACCCCTTGGCGAAGTTCGTGCCGTTGTCGATGATGATGCTGTTGGGGTAGCCGAAGCGGTTGATGATGTCGGTGAAGAGGTAACAACCGTCGCTCCCTCCAGCTTCCGGATAGGCTTGGCCTCGATCCACTTTGTGAACTTGTCCACCACTACCAGTAGGTGGGTCATGCCCGCGCGTGCTTGCTTGAAAGGACCGACCATGTCGAGGCCCGAAACCACGAAGGGCCAGGTAATCGGTATGGTCTTGAGTACCGAAGTTGGCATGTGCCTGAGCTGCCCGAAGCATTGGCACCCATTGCATCCGCGGACCAGCGGCTCAGCGTCCTCGAGGGCGGTGGGCTAGTAGAAAGCATGGCGGAATGCCTTGGCGACTATCTCCCTTGACGAAGCGTGGTGCCCGCACTCGCCCTGGTGGATATCTTTGAGTAGCCGGTAGCCCGTGTCCACATCGACACATCTTTGGAAGATGCCGGATACGCTGCGCTTGTACAACTCGCCGTTTATGATGGTGTATGTGTGCGCGCGGCGCCGGATTTGCCTGGCCTCCACCTCGTCGTCTGGGAGTTCTCCATTGGCGATGTAGCTCATGAAGGGTTGTGCCCAGGATGGCACTTCCCGAATGACGAGGACGCTCCTGTCCTCCAGCTGACGGATGTCGAGGGGTCGTCCGGGTGGCGTACCCGGGATGGCAGCCCTTGAGCCACTAGACGAGCTGGCAGCCCCCGAGTCTTGCGAGCCGGAAGGCACTGCCTGGCCGGAATTGGTGCTTCGAATCTTTTTCTTCGGCGGTTCTGCCGGCTCTGCTTCTGCCGTTCCGTCAGCCGGAACGCTTCCTGCCCATACGATGGAGTCTGATTCTGGTGACGGGTTGATGGATGGCTTGCGCGGGTGCTCCAAGGAGACCCCTGGTTGGATGGCCTGCCTGGTGGATCCGATCTTGGAGAGCGCATCAGCTGCCTCGTTGTTGATGCGGTGGATGTGGTGAAATTCGCACCCATCGAAGGAGGCGTTGAGCTTTTGGATGTGGAATCGATAGAGAGCCATGTTTGTATCTCTGGCGTCCCATTCTCCGGACGCCTGCTGCACCACCAAGTCCGAATCACCGAAGCATAGGACCCGGCTGACACCGATCTCCTTGGCCAGCCGGAGCCCGTGCGCCAGTGCCTCGTATTCGGCTACGTTGTTGGAGGCCTTGAAGTGGATCTGCAGCACGTACTCCAGCCGGTCTCCTTTGGGCGAGGTGAGCACGATGCCGGCTCCCAAGCCCCCGAGAATCTTCGATCCGTCAAAGTGCATCCGCTAGTGGTCCTAATCCGGAACCGGTGGGAGATACTGGGTCTCGGCCCAGTCGACGAGGAAGTCCGCCAATGCCTGTGACTTGATCATGAGCCGGGGCTCGTACTGGATGGAGTAGGCGGCGAGCTCGATGGCCCACTTGGCGACTCGGCCGGTGGCGTCCTTGTTGCCGATGATTTCCGAAAGGGGCACAGTGCACACGACCTTAATCGGGTGCTCCTGGAAGTAGTGCTTGAGCTTCTTGCATGCCAGGTACACGCCGTAGCACATCTTCTGGTAGTGGGGGTAGTTCTGCTAGGAGAGGGAGAGAACCTCGCTGAGGTAGTAGACGGGTCTCTGAACCGGCTGAGCCTTGCCTTCCTCGGGGCGCTCCACCACCAGGACGATGCTGACGACCCGGCTGATGGCTGCTATATAGAGCAACATCGGCTCCTTTCTAGCTGGCGTGGCTAGAACCGGTGCTGTGGATAGCATGCGCTTGAGGTCATGAAACGTGGTGTCGGCTTGCGAAGTCCAAGAGAACTTGTCCGTCTTCTTCATCAGCTGGTACAACGGGAGTGCCTTCTCCCCCAGCCGGCTGATGAAGTGACTGAGGGAAGCCAGGCATCCGGTGAACTTCTGGACCCCAAGAAGGTTCCTGGGCGGCTGCATCCTCTCGATGGCTGTGATCTTCTCCGGATTCGCCTCGATACCTCGTTGTGATACGAGGAAACTGAGTAGCTGGCCGGACGGCACCCCGAAGACGCACTTCTCTGGGTTCAGCTTCATCTGGTACTGGCGGAGGTTGCCAAATGTTTCTCCCAGATCCCCGAGGAGGGTGTGCTTCTCCTTGGTCTTGATGACCACGTCATCCACGTAAGCATGCATGTTTCGGCCTATCTGCGAGTGCAAGCATTTCTGCATACATCGCTGATAGGTGGCGCCTGCGTTCTTTAGGCCGAAAGGCATGGTTACATAGCAGAAAGCCCCGTAGGGGGTGATAAATGATGTCTTACTCTGATCAGCCGGGTTTAGCCGGATCTGATTGTACCCGGAATAGCAATCTAGAAAAGGCAAAAAATCACAGCCGGCCGTGGAATCGATGAGTTGATCGATACGGGGCAAGGCGAAGGGGTCTTTCGGGCACGCCTTGTTCAGGCTAGTGTAGTCGATACACATGCGCCTGGTATTGTTCTTCTTCAGCACCAGGACTGGGTTCGCCAACCAGTCCGGGTGGTACACTTCCATGATGAACCCGGCTGCAAGGAGCCGGGTGATCTCGTCACCGATTATCTTTCTCTTCTCCTCTGCGAACCAGCGCAGAGTTTGCTTGACCGGCTTGGCATCTGAACGCACATGAAGTGAGTGCTCGGTGAACTCCCTCGGCACACCCGGCATGTCCTTGGGGGCCCATGCGAAGATGTCCCGATTCTCACGGAGGAAGTCGACAAGCGCGCCTTCCTATTTGCTGTCCAAGCCGGCACCAATGGTGACGAACTTAGTCAGGTCAGAGGGGTCGAGCAGGATCCTCTTCGTCTCCTTTGCCGGCTGGAAAGCTCCTTCTCCAGCCGGTTTGCTGCTAGCCGGAATGTCCTGCTGGGCCATGGCCACATTACGCATGATCACGCGCTTTTCTTCGGCTATGATGAGGGCCTCTGCCAGTTTGGAACCGGCTGAGGCGCACTCCATCGACCGCCTGAAACAGCCGGCGATGGTAATCACGCCTTGGGGTCCCGGCATCTTCGTCTTGAGGTATGCGTAGCGGGGGATGGCTATGAACTTGGCGAGGGCGGGGCGCCTGAGGAGAGCGTGGTAGGAGCTCGTCAGATTTACCACCTCGAACCAGATTGGTTCGCGGCGGAAGTTCTCCTCGGTCCCGAAGATGACGTCCAGCTGGATTTTCCCCAGCGGGGCGCAGGCTGGCCCTGGCAGTATGCCGTGGAACATCGTGGTAGTCGGGCGCAGGTCGCTTTCGCGAATGCCTAGCTTCTCCAGCGAGGACTGGTAGAGGAGGTTGAGGCTACTGCCTCAGTCGATGAGGACGCGCGAGAATCGGTAGGTGCGCGCGTTGGAGATGATGAGAGGGTCGAGCACCATGGCGTAGCCCCCGGGAGTCGGTAGATGGTTAGGCTGATCCGCCCGGCTCCAGGTGATGGGGGTTTCCGACCAGTTCAGGTACTGGGGGACCGGAGAGACAATGGTGTTGACCTCCTTGGAGCGTCGCCTGCGGCTGTGCTTGTCGTGCTACTCCGTCTCGAAGATGTGGTAGGCGGCCTGCGGCTGGGGGTAGCCGTTGTTGTTGTTGCCGCCGTTGCCGCCGTTACCATCATTACCGGCTCCCCTAGCCGGTGGTGGAGGTCCACCCGGTAGGGGAGGGGGAAGACGAGGCTGGTTGCCCTGGTCCTTTAGCTGGCAGGTCCAGCTACAGTTCCGGGTGGTGTGCGTAGCCGGCTTGAAGGGACCACTATGCCACTTGCACGGGCCGTCAAACATCTGGTCGAAGGTGAGCCGTGGCTTCTGCCTTCTTGCCTCATTAGCCGGTGTGTCAGCCGCACCCTCCACAGCATTGACCTGCCACGCATGGTAGCGAGGCTTCTGCTGTCTGGCCTGGCTGTCCCCATGGAACCGGTTGTCGTTGCCATGGCGCCTAGAGGATCAGGCTTCTCCAGCCAGATTGCTGGGTCGGTCGCGAGCTGGCTCTGTGGGAGACGGATGCCCGTCCGCGTTTACTCAGAGGGGCTTCTTCATGGCGGCATCCGCCGTGGCGTACTGGTCCGCAACCGTCATGAGCTCCGCCATGGTTTTCGGCTCGTCACACAGTAGCCGGTGGCGAAGCATGGTGCCCTCTCGGCAACCCTCGATGAAGAAACTGATGGCTTGGCTCTCCAGGATGCCCTCGCAAGTATTGCGCAGCTCCGTCCACTTGGCGAGGGACTCACGGTTGGTCTCGCGGTCACCCTGGACGCACAAGGCCAGGTCGCGCGGGCGCCCTGGGTGCTTGTACGTGCCGTTGAAGTTGCGGACGAACACTTTCTCGAAGTCAGGCCAGGCGTTGATGCTGTTGGGCGCAAGGCTATTGAGCGATGTCCTTGCCGACCCGGTTAGCATGAGGGGGACGTAGCGCACAGCTGTGTGCTTGTTCCCATGGGCGATGCCGACTGCCGTAGCGTAGTCGGTCAACTAGTCTTCCGGCTTCATGTTGCTCTCATACTTGGGGGTGTCCCTGGGCAGGGAGAATTTATCCGGAAATGGCTCGTTCCGGATGCGGGGTCCAAAACAAACCGGGCCGGTCGAATCTTCGTCCTCCGTGACGCACGCTTGAGCGAGGAGCTCGATGTGGTCGCGGGCATCCGGACAATCAGGGTTGGGCGCTCCCACCCGACCCGATAGATGGGAACCGGCTGGTTTGGGCGCTCCGGCTAGCGGAGGGGGAGGTGGTGGGTTGCTGTTCACCGTCTGCTCCTGGCGCGGCTGGCCCCTGTTGCCAGAGTTGCGACGCCTGCTGCGGGCCCTGGGCGGCTGAGGGGAGGACGCCTGCTGGGTGTCGCACGGCGCGCCCCTGCTGTTGGCAGGTAGCCTGCTCCCCCTGGAGTAGCTAAGGTCTTCCTGCATCTGCCGGTTGGCACCGGCCTGCTCATCCGCGACGCGGAGGAGCTCCTGCACGCGAGCGTGCTGGAGGGCTCGCTCCTCGCCCTCCAGGCTGGGTAGTTCCTCTGTCGCGGCTCGCGCCACGCGCAAGTTCTTGATGGGTGTGCTGTAGGTGGGCCGTGTGAGGGCAGGCGTGGGATCCGGTTCCCTGTCCTTTTCCATCCTAACGCCCAGCTCGCCGCCCCGACGCCGTACCTGGCCGCACCGGCTCGGCTCCGCGGAAGCCGGAGTAAGGCCGTGCACGTGGTCGTACTCGCGCCGGGTGATCTCGAGTTGCTTGCGGGCTGCAGCCAGCTCCATGGCCTCATGGAGGAGGATCTGTCTCTCCATGCTGAAGTTGGCCTCCACTTCCTCCGGGTTATCCCCGAGGTTAACCGGCGTTAGGAGCCGATCAATGGCATCCTCCACCGGGTTCCGAGGCTGCGGGGGAGCGGAAGTTGCGACCTCGTCCGCGGCTCGCTCCCGCGGCTGGCGGGGATGGGAGATGGAACCGGCCATCATGACCTCCACGCCGCGGGACGCGACGGAGGCACTGCCACCTGAGCGCGGCAGCTCTGCGACAGAGACGATTTCCCTAGGGAAACGCTCTAGGACGGTGGCGACTTAGACGGGGAGATCGCCGAATAGCAGGACGGTGCCGTTCATCGGGAAGGAGGTTCCGGCGAAGTAGGAGGCGTTGTCGATGACGCAGTCGAACTTGCCAAGCGTGAGCACCAGCCCGGAGGCCACGTGCTCACCGGCTGAAGTGCGGGGTCCCGTGCGGAACGTGACTCCGGTCGAAGCCATCTAGCCCCATGGTGGGCGCCAACTGTCGTTGTATTGGGAACGGCAGTACCTGAGGAGGTTAGATAGAGGTGTGGGGACTAGCAGGGATGCTATCGACGGCGTCCGCATTCTGGATTGGATACAAGCGAGCGTAGCGGGACGCAAGAAGTACCCAGGTTTGGGGCCCTCGTGATGAGGTAAAGCCCTTAGTCCTGCCGGATCTGACTTTGTGGAATACACGAACTACAAGTGCTCCTCGAGCTATATGTGCTAGCTACTGCCTTAAATGATGTATGACCAACCCTTTCTACTGAGGCCTTGCCTCTCCTTATATAGGCAGAGAGGCAAAGGTCTCACTGGCTAGTCTGACTGGCGGGCCCCACAGGCGGGTCCCAGCCGGCTAGTCATCTATAATATCTAGTATGGCATGTCTTGTCGGAGTACGAGCGGTATGGCTGTCGTAGGCACAGTGGACGCCGTGCGAGCCCGTCGTCAGCACAGGCCACTGTTCCTGCATCACCCATGCAAAGTCTTCAGTATGGCCGGGTAGTTGCCCGTCTTGTCATCGTACAGGGCGTACCGTGCACAGATACGCACGTCGTCCTGTCTCACTGATTGGGTCCGGCTACGTCGCCGTATCCGGCTGTCTCTTGCTGATCCGGCTACCGGGTGATAGCTGGCCTGTCTTGCCCTGTCCGGCTTCATCTGGTCAGCCGGACGCGATCCGACTGCCTGGCTTCTTGTCCGGTTTGGGTATCTGGGGATCATCCCCCCGACAGATTGCTTAATGTGCCTTTGAAGAATCATGTGTTGTTTTAGCATATTAAAGCATAGTATTGTGGTATTCTGATTTGATGCTTTATTTGAGTTGACTTGGCACATGCTCACACCATGTTATGACTATCCCAAGTCACCATAAGCCTTTATGATCCTTTAGTTTTCAACTTGTAGTATCACTTTATGCTTTAATTAATGATGTTTTGTCGCTCTACATGATTATGGCCATTATTGCTCTCTTAGTTGGTCGCTCCCAGTCTTTTGCTAGCCTCCACAACCAAGTGTGAGTTCCACTCATGCATCCAACTCCTAAAACCAAGTTATTCCAAAGATTCCACCATACCTACCTATTAGCATATGATATTCCAAGTATATTCATGTTTTAACTACCTTCTGAATTAAACTTGTTATGAGAAAACTAGTGATTAAAGCTCTCACGAACTTGATGGCACACTTTACTTTTCTTGCCCTTAATAAACTGGAACGATTGTGTCGTCTATGCTGTATATGCTTGCACTTATTTGTTGGGGATTAGCAGAACCATGTTGTCATGGGGAACGCTTTCAACATTGCACTTGTACTTTGTACCTAGTTGATATCATGCTCTTTTGTCTATGGATGTCGTCGGTGTGAAATGAAAGGGGAGCTTGTAAGTCCATGGAGTTATGTATGTGAGTTAGAGAAACGCATGGGCCACTGGTCTAATCCATGCTGTCATGGTGGAAACCTCTAGCGTAACCATAATGAGTTGTCTATGAAACATTCTTCTTATAAAAAAAGAGTCAGATATTGAGAAAAAAAGAGAGATATGAGAAAAGAGGAAAGAGAGAAAAAAGCACCATATTCCCATGGTAAATAAAAAGATAGATGCTCGTTGTCTGCTTGCCTTGTCATTTTGATATGGGGATTCTTCCGTATCATCGGGCAAGGGGTACCCCATTGGCGGTTCTCTATGATACACATGTACTTACTATGACAAGAACTTACCAGTAACTAAACTTGAGTAGCATGAGGAGCGGCCCTCGTATTCAAGGGACATGAGATTTCCAACTTATACTTCCTTCTATGAAGGTCTTTCTTTTACTTTTATGTTGAGTCTCCACCTTCTATCTTTATGCACCTACTTTGAGAGCATAGTGGTCATTCTTAGTTCTATGTGCATTGTCCGAAGACTTGTTGATTGATGCATAGCTTTGATATTGCTTGTTTTAAACTATCTGTATCTAGTCACTCTTATGAACTTTGAAGGTGTCCTATGCATTTATGTTTGCTACTCTATGAGGGACAAGCTGAATGCCACTATGCTATGTTTTCTTTATGTAAAACAAACAAAAGTCTTGCAAAGCATTGTTATTCATGAATCTTTGGTTTGTGCCTTTTCATGTTGCAACATAGTTGCTTTGTCTTATTGTTAGAACTTTATCTTTCATGTTATGTTGAAGTACTATGATCCCAGCTATGAATGTTTTACGAATACTTTGATCAAGTTTATGATGGTGCATGTCACCTCAAAAATTATTCTTTCTTTTTATCACTTACCTACTCGAGGACAAGTAGGAGTTAAGCTTGGGGATGTTGATACGTTGTAAACGTATCCATAATTTTTGATGTTCCATGCTTGGTTTTATCTACTTTCTTATGTTTTGTCTACACTTTGGAGTACTTTTCATATGATTTCTTGGACTAACCTATTAACAAGAGACACAGTGCCTGCTGCCTGTTTTCTGCTGCTTTTGATTCCAGAAATGTCAGAAAATGAATATTCTCAGAATTGGATGGGATAAAAGCCAAAGTCAGTTTTTCACCGTGGGACACCAGGAGCCAGAATACGAGACGGAGAGGGGCTGGGGCTCGGCCACACCACCTGGCCACGCGGGCTGGCCGCCCCAGGCACCCCCTCGGCCTCCCTCTTCACCTATAAGTTGCCTCTTGCCCTTAAAACCAAGGGGGGGACGATGTTTTTCCAGAAAGAGTTCTACTTCACCCCACCACCAGATTCCATGATTCGGACCCAGAAACTCCGTTCTGGCACCCTTCCGGGATGGGGAATTGGAGGAGATCATCGCCATCATCATCACCATCGCTTCTCCGTCGACCATCCATGTTTCCCCCATCTATGAGTGAGTAATCCCCCGCTGTAGGCTATGGGGATGGTAGGGATTGGATGAGATCGTTCATGTAATGGCGTCATAGTTTTAGGGCATGGTGCCTAGTATCTATTATTAGTGCTTTTTGACTTTGTTGCAACTTGTTATGCTTATTGCTTGTCACTAGGGCCCGAGTGCCATGACTTCAGATCTGAACATGTTATGGATTCATTATAATAGTATTGTTTATGGTCTTACCTACAAGTTGTATACAGACGTTGTTGTCCGGAACCAATGGCCCCGAAGTGACAGCAATCGGGATAACCGGAGGGAATGGCTTTGATGTGAGGATCACATGTGTTCACGGAGTGTTAATGCTTTGCTCCGGTGCTCTATTAAAAGGAGCACCTTAATTGCCAGTAGTTCCCTTGAGGACCCGCTGCAAACGGGCTGGCAGGACAAAAGATGTTGTGCAAGTTCTCATTGCGAGCACGTATGACTATATATAGAACACATGCCAATGATTATTTAGTACTTGGATGCTTTATCTTATTTATCTACAAATGATCTATGTTCTGATTGCTATATGAATTGTCTTGTCCATACAACGCCCGTCCATCCATCCCTATGCCTACCGCGCTTTAATCCTTCTGTTTACTGCAATTGTTACTACTGTCTTTACTTTTACTACTGCTATTACTTTGCTAGTGCTAATACAAAACTGTTGCTACTGATAAACTGATGTGAGCAAGATTGTTTCCTGGTGCAGCTAAACTGACAACTCAGTTGTTAAGGCTTATAAATATTCTTTGGCTCCCCTTGTGTGGAATCAATAAATTGGGTTTCACTTCCCTCGAAAATACTTCGATACACCCCCTATACTTGTGGGTAATCAGTTGGCAAGCATCATGTTGAGCCAAGTAATTGAAGTCTGAGAATGAATTTTCTTTTCCCTCGTGTCATCAGGAATCTTCTTATAGATTCATCTTAGTGGTGTAAAGTGATATCATGATCGCTGGCAAAGATTTTGATACACCTGGATGAATTAAGAGTTTCCTTTAGTTTCCCTTACATGTTCAAAGAGTGACTATGATTTTGTTAATCAAAAGTTCCTCTTGTTACATGTTCCTTGTGACTCTTATGAGTCCTCTACACCAAAATACCTTTCTGTCTTGATCTTTTGTTGAATGAAGAGTGAATCTTCTGTATGAAAAGTAGTTCAACACCTTGGTTATCCGTATCTCTGTATCCCTGGAAGCTCTATTTAGACCGTCTAGTAGAGTTTCATCCTTCGAAGTCCATGGTCGTGTTCTTTCTGTCGTACGCTCTCCTTTTCAGAAGCTTAAAATCTTCTAAAGCTCCATGGTCTCAATCCTTATGAAGACCATCTATCTAACACTTTGAAATCATCTCCTTTTGTTCCTCCTTTACCTTGACATGTTTCATGGTTGTTGGATCTAGAGATGTTATGAAACATCTATCCATGAGTTGACCATGAGATACTCTGTTTACAGTTCTGTGACTTTCCCTCTCTTCTTTAGTGTGTGCAGCTACCTCGAAGAAATGAGCGCTTCATTCATTCAATAATGGTGGCATGGATCAACCTCTTCAAGAAGATCGTCGAAGTATAGAGTAACCCTGTTCCTTCTATCTTTGTAAGATCTCACCATAATAAGGTAAGATCCCTGTGATTGCAGTGCTAGTCCCTAGATCGAAATGCTAGCACCCACAGTTTAAGATGAAGTACACAGAAACAAAGGTCATTATTACATCGCATATCTAGGAATATAATGGTTCTTACAACTCACTTAGCCCAAGGCTAACATTACTCAACTTCACAATACAAAGTATAATAATAGAGTCTTTTGTCTTCATGCACCATAGGCAAGCATGTCGAGTGTAGACCCGCAACCCTACTCATCATCAGAGTATCCTGCAACATAATAAGTTACAGCCACAAAGGGTCAATACATTTGGAATTGAATTGGCAAGTGATACGATAGATACTTAGTACAATCCAATAACTACATGAATATATGGCTAAGTGTGGTTTTGGTTGACTTTGCTAAAAAGCAAAGTTTGATCTCATAGTTTTTGAAGAGTAAGCTTTCTCTTTCAAAACAATAAGGTACCATTGATAGACATCAATGAACCTCTACCATTGTTCACCCACAAGTTTTTAACTTAGAGAAATTTGGATGATGAGATTATTGAACTGCTTCACTGTCTTGAGGCTCAGAATTTGTCCATAACCGGGGACACGGCTAAGTACTTAGTTTTACCCTCTCGAGAGGTGGTGCACTTTCCCCACAAGACTCGACATGCATCGAGACGAGACTTTTCAGAAGCAATCCCTCATACCACCACAGACGCGTTCCATCCTATCATATCTACGACCCACTGTCCGTTTGTCTGAGTTCTTGCAACTTAGTCGGTCAAGGCAGAGCCCATATGCCAAGTGGCTGCACTAGAAGCTTCGTGACAAGAATGTCTCCAATCTCTTTATTCCTGGGTGGCCGTCCACAAGTGTGATACACCAGCTGACCATAGACATGGCCCCCGAGTAACCACTCAACATAATCCAAGCAAGTCCCATTCCACCCAGGTGTTTCATTAACATTAGTTGTTTTCTTAGTCAAACAAAATAATATCCTTCCATACTATCTTGATATGAATTTCCACCCACGAATTCTAATAGCATGGCTAAGAACTCTAGCATACGATGTCTTTCAACTAGGAAATACTACCAATATCTAAGCTATAGGATAACATAGCATAGTAACATATAAATAATCCTACCATGCTCAGATCTACAAAAAATAACACTAGTGCAATAGTGAAAATAATGGGACATAAGATGAAATATCACTTTCCTTGGTAGCTAGGGGAATAGGTACAAGCCTCACAGCAACAAACTTCATAATCCACACAATCTACACAAGGAATAAATCAACAACAATAATTCAATCAACATAGCATCACAAAAATATGAATGCATGCAAAATGCAATGATATGAATAAAACTCTAAAACTTACAGAGTCTATAGTACAGAGGTTAAAATACTCTATATAAAGGCATAAGGAATACCCAAAAACAATTTATGAAGTAATTTTCATGGGCAAAATACTCCTAAAAAGGTTCTGCCTATAACTTCAATTTTTAGAAGAAAAAGTGTGAAACAAGGCCTCTATAATAAAGGTCTTATTTTTCTGAATCCATAGACACCAAATTTGCATTTTTCTGAATTTTGTAAAAAGTTATTGAATTTCTAAGTTAAATATATATTCTATCTATTTTTCTAATTAAACAGATATCGTAGCCGACATGGCGCTTTCCTACTGGTCCGTACCGATTCGGTCGGATCAACCGCTGCGGGCGGTTGGATTAGAAGTGGCGAAGGATGGAACAGATCAGCCCGTACCGTTCGATCAACGATCTAATCTGTGCCGCTGGCGATAGATCCAACGGCTCCTAGGGCTCGGCTAGGAACGGGCGACGCTGACCTACTGCGCGCGGCAGCGGCGCGTCGGGCGGTGGTGTTCCGGGGGTTCTAAAGGGGCAGGGGGTCCGTGGACTCTTACCAGAGGTCGAGGCAGTCATGGCGGTCTCGATGAAGGTCACGGTGGAGGGAGAGGTGCTCTTCTTCGCTCTAGATTCCTCGCCGGAGTTCTGTCGACGGCGGAGCTCATGTCACTGTGATGGTGACCTTGATCTGGGGCTCGAACAGTCAAAGGAAAGTGTCAGCGACGTGTACCAGGTCCATCGCAAGCTAGTTGTGGTCACAGAGAGGCGGCGGGAACCCTAGACTTACCGGAAAAATTGACGGACGGCGGCGGCAGAGGGAGTTCACCGGCGATGATCGTGTCGTCAACCTGGGGAAAGAAAAGGCACGTGGTCAGGGTTAAAAGGTGGGCTAAGACATGGTAAATAGAATAGGGTAGAGAGGAGGGAGCGTCGCGGTCGGAGCTCACCGGAATCGTCGCCGGGGTCGCGTCGGACAGCGGCGGTTCGAGCTCGCAGTTGGGGAGCCTGGGGGCTCTCTGGGGGTAGTGACTGAGGGGAAACCGATGAGGAGGGAGAGGGGATTAAGAAGGGGTGGTCGTAATGGCGAATTAATCACGGAAACGCCTGAATTCGACCGGGTTTAGAAACAGTAGAGGGGTGTGGGGGGTCTGTTCGTCGCCTGGGTTGAAGACGACGAGGTGGCGATGACGTGGGAGTGGGACCAGCGTGTAAGTGGGAGGGGGCGTGTAGAGGGGGCATGGGAAAAAGAAGGAGGGGGAGGGGTGGCCCGGGTGGGCTTGTTGGGCTAGGTTAGGCCGAAAAGGCTAGAACTGTTGCTGCTGCTGCTTTATTTTTTCTCCCCCTTTTCTTTTTTCCTTTTAGATTTTCTTTTCCTGGGTTTTGAATTTAGCAAAAGGGCTCCAAAATGTCTCAAAACTTCACCAAATTTTTGGAGGACAAACTAGATGAAATGCAACACATGCCAAGATGATATGAGTGCAATGATGATGCTTTTTAGATGAAAATTTTGGGATATTACAATCTTCCTACCTAGGAATCTCGGGATGAGATTCTGTTAAGGGGGTAGAGCTGTAACACCCCTAGTTTTACTAATAGAAATTAGGGTTTGTTTTGTGCATCATGAGCATCATGTAATCTTGATAAGATAAAATTCAAACAAGATTAAAAAACCTTGTTTCCCTTCTCTCTTCTTGAAAACCTCTAAATGGTTTTGAATATTTGGAAACTACAAAGCCTTATGGATCCCAAATGGTTATAAAGGGTCTCCATAGTATTTTAAATGTTTACAACAACCTATGGTATTGGGGAATGCTCAAAACAGTTTTGAAATTCAAAATACAAAAGATAATAGAAAACATAATTGGACAAAATGTTTTGCTAAAGAAATAGAAGAGAAAGAGAGCAGCAGTCGCAGCCCAGCAGCCCAGTCCCCTCTCTTCTTATTCTCTGCCCACGCGTAGCAGTTAACAGCCTGCAGTAGCCGCCTGGCAATATTTTCCGTAGCCCAACGAGGCCCAAGTCAGCCCAACTGGAGCCGATACCGCTTTGGCCCCTTCCGTAAGTTGTCGTCTTCGTCCCTGACAAAGAACTGCCTCGCTATCACGGTCGATGCCGTCTGCCGCCGACCCCGTGCAAAGATGACCTCCGCCGCCATCCAGTCCCTACAAGACCCCCATGTCCGCCGCTGGAGAACCCTAGCCGTGCCCCATTTCCCTCCTTCCTCTCTCTCTCACTCCCTCTGAACCGTCCCGAACCCTAGCTCCGGCCACCGGTTGTCCTTGCCATCCCTGGCCACCCCACGCCCAGCTGAGCCCGGCTTTGGAACCGCCTCGTCGCGTAGATCATCTCCACCGTATGAATCGGTCACGAGTGCTCCGAATCATCGGCATCGACCCCGTCATCCCCGTCTCTGGCCTCCGCTCGTTGCCGACCTTGTCGTCATCTCCGACCCTCTCCGGCTACACCGACTCCACCCTCGCGTTCAGGTTGACCTCCTGGTTCTTCTGAACCTCCCCGCCTCCTCCTCTCGCCTTGCTCTAGTTTCGCGACGTAGACCACCGCCCGCCACCGCTTGGCCTCGACGTTGACCAAGCTCCGGTAGCCATTTCGTGGCGGTGCCGGCCCTAATAGAATCGCCTCTCTCTCTAGGTTCTAACGCAAGCACCCTCACAGCCCCAGGTGCATGATGCCGCTGTCCCCGTCGTCGTTTGGTATGGTTGCCGGCGAGCCGACGTGGCACCCCTATGGCATCGACGTGGCGCCTGGCCCAGTCGTCAGCCTTTGGGGCTAGACAAAGCCCGAGTGAAAAACAGCCCCTCCCCGTGGTAACGTCACAGT
This sequence comes from Avena eriantha, assembly GCA_910589775.1. Taxonomy (NCBI): domain Eukaryota; kingdom Viridiplantae; phylum Streptophyta; class Magnoliopsida; order Poales; family Poaceae; genus Avena; species Avena eriantha. Next base: position 18,041,616 of record OU342746.1, read on the forward strand.
AATGTAGTAATTCCATTTTATTTATTCAACTGTTTTTGTAAATTATTTCTGGAAATAAAAATAACCATGTGGGCCCCATTTGTCAGGTTTTTAATATTTTTGGAAATGTTTTCTAAAATTAATAAAAGTCTGACATGTGGGTCCAGGTTGTAAAATAATTTATAATATCCAAAAATGTTTAATTATTTTTAGAAATGATTTAAAATAGATTAAAAATGGGAAAATTCATACCTAATTCATTTTAAATCAGAAAAATATGTACAATATATCAAAATGTTCAGAAAAATGAGATCTACACAATAGACTCATAATCATGCATTGTTAAGCAACTTTATTCATAAGTTTAATTAGAAGAATCAATTGAATCCCACTGGTTACTCCGAGGTTCTCCCTATTTTAGGGTTTGTACCCCTTGGACCCTGTTTAAAAAATGGCTAAGCATGTCATAGGGTTTAATTTCAATAAAATTTAACTTGCCATATCATCATCATTGCTTGAGAATTGCATCGATGCCACGTGTTGATTGTTGCTTTTCTTTCTGGTGTATCTGCTTCTTCTCGGTAGACCTCAAAGTTGATGTGAGCAACGAGATCGAGTCCAACATTGAAGACCAAGATCAACACCAGCAAAGGTTATCGACGAACGATGCCAAGCAGATGAACCTGAAGATCTATAGTTGAGTATCAATAGGCAAAGGCAAGCAAAACCCCACACATAATAAAATCCTATGATTTCAAAGTATTTCATTCTTGTCATGTGCATACGATTCCAAAGTATTTTATTGATAGATACAGTAATCCTATCTGATGCATGTTACCTTTTTAGCCTAGATTTCCTGATCCACTGCTCCTAGCATAACTAGGGTTTGTCTTATGAGCATAGCTAGAGCTATTTATATTTGTTGTGCTTAGCCAAGCTTAGTTGTTACTGCTGGTCCAACCGATTGATGAATCAGAGCTACGAATGAACCTATTTGGACAAGATGACGTGGTATGATTAGATATGAAAGTTAAACATGCTAAGGCTTGTATGGAGGACACGTCGGGTTGTGTTTTTGTAGTCCCATACTTGCCACTACTAGGACCCGAGTTCTTGTCTCTTGAACCAAGACAAGCGTACGACCACACGGGGCCTGGAAAACCCCTCGACCAACTAACTTGCCTAGTAGATTCGATGAGTCACATAGTTCAGGCATTCCATTCGACATATGCATTCTGGTCGTTCTTGAAGGAGTTGGAGGAGGTGCATTCATACATGTAGGTAAGCGTGGAAGGGAATGGGAGAGGCATGGCCTCCGTAATCTCAAACCATGGGTTTACATCTCTAGGGACCGACTTCGGGACTTGACCCGTTACGGCGGCATCTCCGTCGGGCATGACTCATGGTCTTGGCGAAAGAAAGGTAAAGGTCATGGTCTACCACTCTCTGTCGGCCTTCCAAGGAAGAGGGCTAATCTTAAGTGCATTAAGAATCGGTTGGTACGTGTGGGTAAAGTTGTGCACTCTACAGGGTTATTAATCTTTTCGAAAAGCTGTGTCTATGGTTATGAATGACTTGGGAATGGACGTGATGATCATAGAGAACTATAACCTAATCATAAAACTTGACAAGAGATGTGAGGTGTGCTTAAGGATGCTTCCTCAGGGATCGTGGGGGTGATCCTAGTTAGTAGGTTCAGATCATAAAGATTTGGTGGATATTAAAAGAAGATCAAAGCTAGTGATATAGTTTTTCTTATCCCCTTTTAAAAAGGTTCCATTAGCCGAGCTTCTCCTCTATCTTTTACAAAGAAAGTTAGCTTTATTCAAAGTAACCCCACCAGCCATAAGTCTTGCGGAGTACACCTTGTACTCAACCTTGCTTTGTTGATACTTTTGCAGCAGGTAAGTGTTACCACAGAAGATAAGTTTGTTACAGCATCGGCATCAACGAGTAGTTTGGGATTCCCGATCGACAGCCTGGAATCTATGGATTGGGACGTAATCATTATGTTTTAGGCATCTTAGGCCATTTGTTAAGTTTGCTATACTTAATATCATAATTTTCCTTCCGTTGTTTGACTTTTGTGGTCAGCGACCTCTGCTTGTAATAATTTGGTCCTTCGCTCAGATATGAGCTTGCTGTAATAACTTTTGAGTCGTAGGGTCACTGTAATGTTACCGATTCTTCCTCTGTATGCTTCCGCGATTTAGGTTAGGCTTATATCAGACAGAGGTCTGGGATTTGTCTAGCCTTAATCCCCGGGTGTGACAATTTCTGAAATAAAAACTACTCCTAGCCTAACTGGGCCGAGCCTAGCTTCTCTTCTCCTCTTCTCTACTGCCTACACGCAGCATCCAGCAGTCTCCGCACAACCTTTCCGCAGCTCAGCCTGGCCCAACCTCAGCCCCGCAGCCGGCCCATACCCCTTCACTCATCCCAGTGTCGTCTTTCTCCTCGCTGGTCGATCAACGAAGCTGCTTGCCGTTGAGCTCCGCCGCGTCGTCGTGCGCCAAGATGCGCGCCACCGCCCTCGGTCGTCTTTAAGCCGCCTCTGCCGCCACCAGGGAAGCCTCGCACGTCACTCTCCTCCTCTCCCTTATGCTCTCCTGCCCTCGCTGACGAACCCTAGCCCTCCGTATCCATCGTCCCCGCCGTCTTCGGCCGCCCCAAGCTCCACCGAGGCCACCGCTAGGATCGACATCATCTCCTTGTTCCTCCCCGCCAAGATTCGCAAGCCGTCGCGCTCTCAATCGCCTGAATCAAGACCTCCAGCCGCTGCCAGTTGCCGCCGCTCACTGTCAAACTGTGCTCTGCCTCGCCTTGCCACCGGCCTCTACACACTCCTGGTGAGCTCCTGCGTCGCTTGGACCCCTAAGATCCGATGTGTGCTTGTTGTATCATCACTGCCATGAGCAACTGCAAGCTCCACCGCCACTCTCCATCGGAGAGGTCACTCCGATGACCAATCCGGGGCGGCGCCGCCACTATTTGGCTCGCCTCGATCTGGTGCGTCGAACGCACCCTCCGGCAGCCCCGCATCGCCTATAACGCCGTACCCGAGCTCGATCTGGGAGCAATGGCTTTGCTGACGTCAGCATGACGTCATGCTGACTCCATAAAGCCGTTTCTTTTATTTAAAATGTTTTATGTAATTGATTTAATAAATGAAAACACTGACATGTGGGCCGAGTCTATCAGGTTATTAATATTTTTGGAAATATTTTCTGAAATGATTAAATATCTGACATGTGGGGCCAGATGGAAAATAATTTTAATAATTCCAAAAATGTTTAATTATTTTAAAATGATTTAAAAATGGATTAAAATTGGGAAAAATCATAACTAATTCATTTTAAGTCAGAAAAATATGTATAATATATCAAAATGTTAAGAAAAATGAGATATACACAATAGACTCATAATCATGCATTGTTAAGCAACTTACATGACACGTTTAACCAGAATAACAAAAGAACCTCTCTCATATGCATCCGGGGTTTCTCTGAATTAGGGTTTGCACCCCTCGGAGCCTTTTGAATTTGGAAAAGCATGTAATAGGGTTCATTTCAATACAATTTAACTTGTCATATCATCATCATTGCTTTAGCGTTGCACAACTGCCATGTGTTGATTGTTGCTTTCCTTTCCGATGTTTCTGCTTCTTCTCGGTTAACCTCGGAGTTGATGTGAGCAACGAGATCGAGTCCAACATTGAAGACCGAGATGAACACCATCGAAGGTTATTGATGATTGACGCCAAGCAGATGAACCTGAAGTTCTATATTTGGGTACCAAAAGGCAAAGGCAAGCATAGCCCCAGACATTATAAAATCCTATGCTTTCAAAGTATTTCATTCTTGCCATGTGCATATGATTCGAAAGTCTTCTATCGATAGATACAGTAATCCTATATGATGCATGTTCCCCTTTGTAGCCTATATTCCCTGATCCACCGCCCCTAGCATAACCAGGGTTTGGCTTATGAGCTTCGCTAGAGCCAAATAGATAACGACAAGAGTACTCCTCGTGAGTCTCACTCTTATACTCGTGACTCTGCCACACCTTCCTTTCCTGCATCGGTCTTCGAAAGATTGTTGACTTATGCATCCACATCTCAGGATTCTATGATGAACATGTTCCTTTTTCATTGTTGTTTCCAACCATTGTCTACCAGTTGGTAGCCAAGTAGTAAATGTGCATCTGTGTCTTTCGGTGCAAGATACTCTTGTGGTCCATCAAGACAAACCATTCCGAGATGTCAGGAGAAATAAACTGCAGTACCTCATCATATCTAGGACCAGGTCAAAGTGTTGTAATCCGCATATCGCAAAGCATTGATTAGCTTCTATCTGTTCTACCTTAGAGTATCACACCCTTTCATACTAAGATGTTGTGTCGACTTTCATGAAACCTTAATGAAGTGATGCTCTTATACATCTTTCCCACCCTTCCTCGGAGCTTTCGTGCTCGTGAATGATGCATGTGCGTAATAATGTGGCCATCTGAGATTCTTAGCAATCATTATATCTATGGACTTCAACAAAGACTTTTCTATCATTCTTAGCTTGATAGTTAATCCTATCACTAAGCCAAGGATGATTGTGCTACCAAGTCCGTTATTCACGTACACTCTCTTTTTTCAAAGAGTTAGGCTCGTGCCAAAACTCTGAGACTATGTCTTCCTACGTTACCAAGCAAGTTTCCTCTCGAACTAAATGACATATCGGTGGTTTGTAATATTCTAGATGTCTACTAGAAGTATTGCCATGTTGCCACATGACCGGGATGTCAAGTTCTTGAGCAAGCAGGTTCTCTGAGCTGCTCGCTTCTCCAAGGATCTGTACTAGATACCCCTCAACTAGTTGTTTGAGCTTAAACAACAACTTGGAGAGTTGTAAGACAAAAGTTCTATCCGACTTAGTTCATCTTGAAAGGGACATCTTGTTTTGTTCATGCTGAAGAAGGATAGTGTTTCCTTCATGGAAATGTTATCTTCCCCACCTTTGGTTTGATTTGGGTTATCGTCAAATAACACTCAGTCCTAAGGACTATGCTGATGGTGAATCTATTCGTGATGTTTCACCTAGGTACATCTTCATGTTCTTTGGTCTAACCAATATCTATGTCATGTTCGTATAGTATATGAGTCCATCTTCCGGGAGTACCTTGATAAGTTTGTTATTGAGCCCATCAATGACATCCTTATCTTCTCCATGTTAGAATAGATTCATACAGAACAATTGGCATAATGTTGGAAACTTTTGAGAACCTTCTTAGAGTTATCTCGAAGTATATGTTCTGGATGTTAGAAGTAACCTTCTATGGTTCATGTGCAAAAGTTGAAAGTTGTCGTAGTGGATTCGAGAAGAGTTATCTTTGTTTCCTCAGGAATCGTTTCAAGTTAGTCAAGCATGTGCGAAGTATTCCTGATATGGTAGGTCAATACCTTCCCATCTTGAGAACATCATCTAAGCATCTAAGAGAAGAAGTTCTACAAACTTCATTATCCTCCTAAATGTCTCGCAACAATAAGGATGCATTGTGTTTCATTGCAATCAATTCATGTAGGGGCGATTATCCCTTGATTACTTGCTAATACATGAGTTTTCCAACCTAGCTCATTAATTTGGAGCTTGACAATGCAATCCATGACTTGAGAATCCAGTCACTTTATCCTTGTGGTAAATGTTGCAAACTTTCTATTCGGACATGCTAAGTCTGAAGTATCATTCCACCGAATCAAATCTGAATCTCAAGCAGATATGATGGTTAGTGTTCTTCAAGGAATTGACATAGGTTTCTTTGTAAACCTGGCAAGATTGATGTAGTAGTTGACACAATCAGTCGGAAGACCTCTTCTCACATTCTCTCGATTCAGCAATAACAACCAATCCATCCACTAGTGACATTGCATGTGTGTTCTTTTCATTAACCATAGCTAGAGTTATTGCATGTGTGTTCTTTTCACAAACAACATATGAATCCACCAGTGTCATTGGATGTGTGTTCTTTCCATGAATCACACCCAGAGTCATTGCATGTGTGTTATTTTCAAAAACCATAGCTAGAGTCATTGCATGTGTGTTCTTTTCACAAACCACAGCTAGAGACATTGCATGTCTGTTCTTCTCACAAACCACATATGGATCCACCAGTGTGATTGCATGTGTGTTATTTTCACAAACCATAGCAAGAGTTATTGCATGTGTGTTCTTTTCACAAACAAAATATGGATCCACAAGTGTCATTGCATGTGTGTTCTTCTCACAAACCACATATTGATCCACCAGTGCCATTGCATGTGTGTTCTTCTCACAAACCACATATGGATCCACCAGAGTCATTACACGTGTGTTCTTTCCATGAACCACATATGGATCCACCAGTGTCATTGCATGTGTATTCTTTTCATTAACCATAGCTCGACTTATTGCATGTGTGTTCTTTTCCTAAACCATATATGAATCCACTAGTGTCATTGGATGTGTGTTCTTTCCATGAATCACACCCAGAGTCATTGCATGTGTGTTCTTTTCAAAAACCACAGCTAGAGTCATTGCATGTGTGTTCTTTTCACAAACCATAGCTAGAGTCATTGCATGTCTGTTCTTCTCAGAAACCACATATAGATCCACCAGTGTGATTGCATGTGTGTTATTTTCACAAACCATAGCTAGAGTCATTGCATATGTGTTCTATTCACAAACCACATATGGATCCACCAGTGTCATTGGATGTGTGTTCTTTTCATGAACCACACCTAGAGTCAGTGCATGTCTTTTCTTTCACTAACCACACATGGATCCACTAGTGTCATTGGATGTGTGTTCTTCTCACAAACCACATATGGATCCACTAGAGTTCATTGCATGTATGTTCTTTTCGCAAACCACACAAGGATTCACTAGAGTCATTGCATGTGTTTTGTTTTCACAAACCACAGCTAGAGTCATTGCATATGTGTTCTTTTCACAAACGACATATGGATCCACTGGTGTCATTGGATGTGTGTCCTTTTCATGAACCACACCCAGAGTCATTGCATGTGTGTTCTTTTAACAAACCACACATGGATCCACCAGTGTCATTGGATGCGTGTCTTCTCACAAACCACATATGGATCCACCAGTGTCATTGCATGTGTGTTCTTCGCACAAACCACAGCTAGTCATTGCATGTGTGTTATTTTCACAAACCACAGCTAGAGTCATTGCATGTCTATTCGTCTCACAAACCACATATGGATCCACCAGTGTGATTGCATTTATGTTATTTTCACAAACCACAGCTAGAGTCATTGCACGTGTGTTCTTTTCACAAACCAAATATGGATCCACCACTGTCATTGGATGTTTGTTCTTTTCATGAACCACACCTAGAGTCAGTGCATGTCTTCTCTTTCACAAACCACACATGGATCCACTAGTGTCATTGGATGTGTGTTCTTCTCACAAACCACATATGGATCCACTAGAGTTCATTGCATGTCTATTCTTTTCGCAAACCTCATAAGGATTCACCAAAGTCATTCCATGTGTGTTCTTTTCACAAACCACAGCTAGAGTCATTGCATGTGTGTTCTTTTCACAAACCATATATGGATCCACCAGTGTCATTGGATGTGTGTTCTTCTCACAAACCACATATGGATGCACTAGAGTTCATTGCATGTGTGTTCTTTTCGCAAACCACATATGGATCCACCAGTGTCATTGCATGTGTGTTCTTTTCACAAACCACAGCTAGAGAATTCAATGTGTGTTCTTTTCACACACCACAGCTAGAGTCATTGCATGTCTGTTCTTCTCACAAACCACATATGGATCCACCAGTGTGATTGCATGTGTGTTATTTTCACAAACCATAGCAAGAGTCATTGCATCTGTGTTCTTTTCACAAACCACATATGGATCCACCAGTGTCATTGCATGTGTGTTCTTCTCAAAAACCACATATTGATCCACCAGTGCCATTGCATGTGTGTTCTTCCCACAAACCACATATGGATCCACCAGAGTCATTGCATGTGTGTTCTTTCCATGAACCACATATGGATCCACTAGTGTCATTGCATGTGTATTCTTTTCATTGACCATAGCTAGACTTATTGCATGTGTGTTCTTTTCACAAACCATATATGAATCCACTAGTGTCTTTGGATGTGTGTTCTTTCCATGAATCACACCCAGAGTCATTGCATGTGTGTTCTTTTCAAAAACCACAGCTAGAGTCATTGCATGTGTGTTCTTTTCACAAACCATAGCTAGACTCATTGCATGTCTGTTCTTCTCAGAAACCACATATGGATCCACCAGTGTGATTGCATGTGTGTTATTTTCACAAACCATAGCTAGAGTCATTGCATATGTGTTCTATTCACAAACCACATATGGATCCACCAGTGTCATTGCATGTGTGTTCTTTTCATGAACCACACCTAGAGTCAGTGCATGTCTTTTCTTTCACAAACCACACATGGATCCACTAGTGTCATTGGATGTGTGTTCTTCTCACAAACCACATATGGATCCACTAGAGTTCATTGCATGTATGTTCTTTTCGCAAACCACATAAGGATTCACCAGAGTCATTGCATGTGTTTCCTTTTCACAAACCACATCTAGAGTCATTGCATATGTGTTCTTTTCATAAACCACAAATGGATCCACCGGTGTCATTGGATGTGTGTCCTTTTCATGAACCACACCCAAATTCATTGCATGTGTGTTCTTTTAACAAACCACATATGGATCCACCAGTGTCATTGGATGCGTGTCTTATCACAAACCACATATGGATCCACCAGTGTCATTGCATGTGTGTTCTTCTCACAAACCACAGCTAGTCATTGCATGTGTGTTATTTTCACAAACCACAGCTAGAGACGTTGCATGTCTATTCTTCTCACAAACCACATATGGATCCACCAGTGTGATTGCATTTATGTTATTTTCACAAACCACAGCTAGAGTCATTGCACGTGTGTTCTTTTCACAAACAAAATATGGATCCACCACTGTCATTGGATGTGTGTTCTTTTCATGAACCACACCTAGAGTTATTGCATGTATTTTCTTTCACAAACCACACATGGATCCACCAGTGTCACTGGATGTGTGTTCTTCTCACAAACCACATATGGATCCACTAGAGTTCATTGGAAGTCTGTTTTTTTCGCAAACCACATACGGATTTACTAGAGTCATTGCATGTGTGTTCTTTTCACAAACCACAGCTAGAGTCATTGCATGTGTGTTCTTTTCACAAACCACATATGGATCCACCAGTGTCACTGGATGTGTCTCCTTTTCATGAACCACACCCAGAGTCATTGCATGTGTGTTCTTTTAACAAACAACATATGGATCCACCAGTGTCATTGGATGCGTGTCTTCTCACAAACCACATATGGATCCCCCAGTGTCATTGCATGTGTGTTCTTCTCACAAACCACAGCTAGTCATTGCACGTGTGTTCTTTTCACAAACAAAATATGGATCCACCACTGTCATTGGATGTGTGTTCTTTTCATGAACCACACCTAGAGTTATTGCATGTATTTTCTTTCACAAACCACACATGGATCCACCAGTGTCACTGGATGTGTGTTCTTCTCACAAACCACATATGGATCCACTAGAGTTCATTGGAAGTCTGTTTTTTTCGCAAACCACATACGGATTTACTAGAGTCATTGCATGTGTGTTCTTTTCACAAACCACAGCTAGAGTCATTGCATGTGTGTTCTTTTCACAAACCACATATGGATCCACCAGTGTCACTGGATGTGTGTCCTTTTCATGAACCACACCCAGAGTCATTGCATGTGTGTTCTTTTAACAAACAACATATGGATCCACCAGTGTCATTGGATGCGTGTCTTCTCACAAACCACATATGGATCCCCCAGTGTCATTGCATGTGTGTTCTTCTCACAAACCACAGCTAGTCATTGCATGTGTCTTATTTTCACAAACCACAGCTAGAGTCATTGCATGTCTGTTCTTCTCACAAACCCCATATGGATCCACCAGTGTGATTGCATGTGTGTTCTTTTCATGAACCACACCTAGAGTCAGTGCATGTCTTTTCTTTCACAAACCACACATGGATCCACTAGTGTCATTGGATGTGTGTTCTTCTCACAAACCACATATGGATCCACTAGAGTTCATTGCATGTATGTTCTTTTCGCAAACCACATAAGGATTCACCAGAGTCATTGCATGTGTTTCCTTTTCACAAACCACATCTAGAGTCATTGCATATGTGTTCTTTTCATAAACCACAAATGGATCCACCGGTGTCATTGGATGTGTGTCCTTTTCATGAACCACACCCAAATTCATTGCATGTGTGTTCTTTTAACAAACCACATATGGATCCACCAGTGTCATTGGATGCGTGTCTTCTCACAAACCACATATGGATCCACCAGTGTCATTGCATGTGTGTTCTTCTCACAAACCACAGCTAGTCATTGCATGTGTGTTATTTTCACAAACCACAGCTAGAGACGTTGCATGTCTATTCTTCTCACAAACCACATATGGATCCACCAGTGTGATTGCATTTATGTTATTTTCACAAACCACAGCTAGAGTCATTGCACGTGTGTTCTTTTCACAAACAAAATATGGATCCACCACTGTCATTGGATGTGTGTTCTTTTCATGAACCACACCTAGAGTTATTGCATGTATTTTCTTTCACAAACCACACATGGATCCACCAGTGTCACTGGATGTGTGTTCTTCTCACAAACCACATATGGATCCACTAGAGTTCATTGGAAGTCTGTTTTTTTCGCAAACCACATACGGATTTACTAGAGTCATTGCATGTGTGTTCTTTTCACAAACCACAGCTAGAGTCATTGCATGTGTGTTCTTTTCACAAACCACATATGGATCCACCAGTGTCACTGGATGTGTGTCCTTTTCATGAACCACACCCAGAGTCATTGCATGTGTGTTCTTTTAACAAACAACATATGGATCCACCAGTGTCATTGGATGCGTGTCTTCTCACAAACCACATATGGATCCCCCAGTGTCATTGCATGTGTGTTCTTCTCACAAACCACAGCTAGTCATTGCATGTGTCTTATTTTCACAAACCACAGCTAGAGTCATTGCATGTCTATTCGTCTCACAAACCACATATGAATCCACCAGTGTGATTGCATGTGTGTTATTTTCACAAACCACAGCTAGAGTCATTGCACGTGTGTTCTTTTCACAAACCAAATATGGATCCACCACTGTCATTGGATGTGTGTTCTTTTCATGAACCACACCTAGAGTCAGTGCATGTCTTCTCTTTCACAAACCACACATGGATCCACCAGTGTCATTGGATGTGTGTTCTTCTCACAAACCACATATGGATGCACTAGAGTTCATTGCATGTGTGTTCTTTTCGCAAACCACATATGGATCCACCAGTGTCATTGCATGTGTGTTCTTTTCACAAACCACAGCTAGAGAATTCAATGTGTGTTCTTTTCACACACCACAGCTAGAGTCATTGCATGTCTGTTCTTCTCACAAACCACATATGGATCCACCAGTGTGATTGCATGTGTGTTATTTTCACAAACCATAGCAAGAGTCATTGCATCTGTGTTCTTTTCACAAACCACATATGGATCCACCAGTGTCATTGCATGTGTGTTCTTCTCACAAACCACATATTGATCCACTAGTGCCATTGCATGTGTGTTCTTCTCACAAACCACATATGGATCCACCAGAGTCATTGCATGTGTGTTCTTTCCATGAACCACATATGGATCCACCAGTGTCATTGCATGTGTATTCTTTTCATTGACCATAGCTAGACTTATTGCATGTGTGTTCTTTTCACAAACCATATATGAATCCACTAGTGTCATTGGATGTGTGTTCTTTCCATGAATCACACCCAGAGTCATTGCATGTGTGTTCTTTTCGAAAACCACAGCTAGAGTCATTGCATGTGTGTTCTTTTCACAAACCATAGCTAGACTCATTGCATGTCTGTTCTTCTCAGAAACCACATATGGATCCACCAGTGTGATTGCATGTGTGTTATTTTCACAAACCATAGCTAGAGTCATTGCATATGTGTTCTATTCACAAACCACATACGGATCGACCAGTGTCATTGGATGTGTGTTCTTTTCATGAACCACACCTAGATTCAGTGCATGTCTTTTCTTTCACAAACCACACATGGATCCACTAGTGTCATTGGATGTGTGTTCTTCTCACAAACCACATATGGATCCACTAGAGTTCATTGCATGTATGTTCTTTTCGCAAACCACATAAGGATTCACCAGAGTCACTGCATGTGTTTCCTTTTCACAAACCACATCTAGAGTCATTGCATATGTGTTCTTTTCATAAACCACATATGGATCCACCGGTGTCATTGGATGTGTGTCCTTTTCATGAACCACACCCAAATTCATTGCATGTGTGTTCTTTTAACAAACCACATATGGATCCACCAGTGTCATTGGATGCGTGTCTTCTCACAAACCACATATGGATCCACCAGTGTCATTGCGTGTGTGTTCTTCTAACAAACCACATCTAGTCATTGCATGTGTGTTATTTTCACAAACCACAGCTCGAGTCATTGCATGTCTATTCTTCTCACAAACCACATATGGATCCACCAGTGTGATTGCATTTATGTTATTTTCACAAACCACAGCTAGAGTCATTGCACGTGTGTTCTTTTCACAAACCAAATATGGATCCACCACTATCATTGGATGTGTGTTCTTTTCATGAACCACACCTAGAGTCAGTGCATGTCTTCTCTTTCACAAACCACACATGGATCCACCAGTGTCATTGGATGTGTGTTCTTCTCACAAACCACATATGTATCCACTAGAGTTCATTGCATGTGTGTTCTTTTTGCAAACCACATATGGATCCACCAGTGTCATTGCATGTGTGTTCTTTTCACAAACCACAGCTAGAGTCATTCAATGTGTGTTCTTTTCACAAACCACAGCTAGAGTCATTGCATGTCTGTTCTTCTCACAAACCCCATATGGATCCACCAGTGTGATTGCATGTGTGTTATTTTCACAAACCATAGCTAGAGTCATTACATGTGTTTTCTTTTAAGAAATCACATATGGATCCACCAGTGTCATTGGATATGTGTTCTTTTCATGAACCACACCTAGAGTTATTGCATGTATTTTCTTTCACAAACCACACATGGATCCACCAGTGTCACTGGATGTGTGTTCTTCTCACAAACCACATATGGATCCACTAGAGTTCATTGCAAGTCTGTTCTTTTCGCAAACCACATACGGATTTACTAGAGTCATTGCATGTGTGTTCTTTTCACAAACCACAGCTAGAGTCATTGCATGTTTGTTCTTTTCACAAACCACATATGGATCCACCAGTGTCACTGGATGTGTGTCCTTTTCATGAACCACACCCAGAGTCATTGCATGTGTGTTCTTTTAATAAACCACATATGGATCCACCAGTGTCATTGGATGCGTGTCTTCTCACAAACCACATATGGATCTACAAGTGTCATTGCATGTGTGGTCTTCTCACAAACCACAGCTAGTCATTGCATGTGCGTTATTTTCACAAACCACAGCTAGAGTCATTGAATGTCTGTTCTTCTCATAAGCCACATATGGATCCACCAGTGTGATTGCATTTATGTTATTTTCACAAACCATAGCTAGAGTCATTGCATGTGTGTTCTTTTCACAAACCAAATATGGATCCACCAGTGTCATTGGATGTGTGTTCTTTTCATGAACCACACCTAGAGTCAGTGCATGTATTCTCTTTCACAAACCACACATGGATCCACGAGTGTCATTTGATGTGTGTTCTTCTCACAAACCACAGCTAGAGTCATTGCATGTGTGTTCTTTCCACACACCACAACTAGAGTCATTGCATGTCTGTTCTTCTCACAAACCACATATGGATCCACCAGTGTGATTGCATGTGTGTTATTTTCACAAACCACAGCTAGAGTCATTGCATGTGTTTTCTTTTAACAAACCACATATGGATCCACCAGTGTCATTGGATGTTTGTTCTTTTCATGAACCACACCAAGTGTCAGTGCATGCTTGTTCTTTCACAAACCACACATGGATCCACCAGTGTTATTGGATGTGTGTTCTTCTCACAAACCACATATGGATCAACTAGAGTTCATTGCATGTCTGTTCTTTTCACAAACCACATAAGGATTCACCAGAGTCATTGCATGTGTTTTCTTTTCACTAACCACAGCTAGAGTCATTGCATGTGTGTTCTTTTCACAAACCACATATGGATCCACCAGTGTCATTGGATGTGTGTCCTTTTCATGAACCACACCTAGAGTCATTAAATGTGTGTTATTTTCACAAACCACATATGGATCCACCAGTGTCATTGGATGCGTGTCTTCTCACAAACCACATATGGATCCACTAGTGTCATTGCATGTGTGTTCTTCTCACAAACCACAACTAGTCATTGCATGTGTGTTATTTTCGCAAAACATAGCTAGAGTCATTGCATGTATGTTCTTCTCACAAACCACTTATGGATCCACCAGTGTGATTGCATGTGTGTTAGTTTCACAAACGACATCTAGAGTCATTGCATGTGTGTTCTTTTCACAAACCACACATGGATCCACCAGTGTCATTGGAAGTGTGTTCTTTTCATGAACCACACCAAGTGTTAGTGCATGTCTTTTCTTTCACAAACCACACATGGATCCACCAGTGTCATTGGATGTGTGTTCTTCTCACAAACCACATATGGATCCACTAGAGTTCATTGCATGTCTGTTCTTTTCACAAACCACATAAGGATTCACTAGAGTCATTGCAAGTGTTTTCTTTTCACTAACCACAGCTAGAGTCATTGCATGCGTGTTCTTTTCACAAACCACATCCGGATCCACTAGTGTCATTGGATGTGTGTCCTTTTCATGAACCACACCAGAGTCATTGCATGTGTGTTCTTTTCACAAACCACATATGGATCCACCAGTGTCATTGGATGCGAGTGTTCTCACAAACCACATATGGATCCACCAGTGTCATTGCATGTGTGTTCTTCTCACAAACCACAACTAGTCATTGCATGTATGTTATTTCCACAAACCATAGCTAGAGTCATTGCATGTATGTTCTTCTCACAAACCACATACGGATCCACCAGTGTCATTGGATGCGTGTCTTCTCACAAACCACCTATGGATCAACCAGTGTCATTGCATGTGTGTTCTTCTCACAAACCACAGCTAGTCATTGCATGTGTGTTATTTTCACAAACCACTGCTAGAGTCATTGCATGTCTGTTCTTCTCACAAACCACATGTGGATCCACCAGTGTGATTGCATTTATGTTATTTTCACAAACCACAGCTAGAGTCATTGCAGGTGTGTTCTTTTCACAAACCAAATATGGATCCACTAGTGTCATTGGATGTGTGTTCTTTTCATGAAACACACCTAGAGTCAATGCATGTCTTCTCTTTCACAAACAACACATGGATCTACCAGTGTCATTGGAAGTGTGTTCTTCTCACAAACCACAGCTAGAGTCATTGCATGTGTGTTCTTTTCACACACCACAGCTAGATTCATTGCATGTCTGTTCTTCTCACAAACCACATATGGATCCACCAGTGTGATTGCATGTGTGTTATTTTCACAAACCACAACTAGATTCATTGCATGTGTTTTCTTTTAACAAACCACATATGGATCCACCAGTGTCATTGGATGTGTGTTCTTTTCATGAAACACACCAAGTGTCAGTGCATGCTTGTTCTTTCACAAACCACACATGGATCCACTAGTGTCATTGGATGTGTGTTCTTCTCACAAACCACATATGGATCCACTAGAGTTCATTGCATGGCTGTTGTTTTCGCAAACCACATAAGGATTCACTAGAGTCATTGCATGTGTTTTCTTTTCACAAACCACAGCTAGAGTCATTGCATGTGTGTTCTTTTCACAAACCACATATGGATCCACCAGTGTCATTGGATGTGTGTCCTTTTCATGAACCACACCCAGAGTCATTGCATGTGTGTTCTTTTCACAAACCACATATGGGTCCACCAGTGTCATTGGATGCGTGTCTTCTCACAAACCACATATGGATCCACCAGTGTCATTGCATGTGTGTTCTTCTCACAAACCACAACTAGTCATTGCATGTGTGTTATTTTCACAAACCATAGCTAGAGTCATTGCATGTCTATTCTTCTCACAAACCTCATATGGTTCCACCAGTGTGATTGCATGTGTCTTATTTTCACAAACCACAGCTAGAGTCATTGCATGTGTGTTCTTTTCACAAACCACATCTGGATCCACCAGTGTCATTGGATGTGTGTCCTTTTCATGAACCACACCTAGAGTCATTGCATGTGTGTTCTTTTCACAAACCACATATGGATCCACCAGTGTCATTGGATGCGTGTGTTCGCACAAACCACCTATGGATCCACCAGTGTCATTGCATGTGTGTTCTTCTCACAAACCACAGCTATTCATTGCATGTGTGTTATTTTCACAAACCACAGCTAGAGTCATTTCATGTGTGTTCTTCTCACAAAGCACATATGGATCCACCAGTGTGATTGCATTTATGTTATTTTCACAAACCACATCTGGAGTCATTGCATGTGTGTTCTTTTCACAAACCAAATATGGATCCACTAGTGTTATTGGATGTGTGTTCTTTTTCATGAGCCACACCTAGAGTCAATGCATTTCTTCTCTTTCACAAACCACACATGGATCTACCAGTGTAATTGGATGTGTGTTCTTCTCACAAACCATAGCTAGAGTCATCGCATGTGTGTTCTTTTCACACACCACAGCTAGATTCATTGCATGTCTGTTCTTCTCCCAAACCACATATGGATCCACTAGTGTGATTGCATGTGTGTTATTTTCACAAACCACAACTAGAGTCATTGCATGTGTTTTCTTTTAACAAACCACATATGGATCCACCAGTGTCATTGGATGTGTGTTCTTTTCATCAAGTACATCAAGTGTCAGTGTATGCTTGTTCTTTCACAAACCACACATGGATCCACCAGTGTCATTGGATGTGTGTTCTTCTAACAAACCACATATGGATCCACTAGAGTTCATTGCATGTCTGTTCTTTTCGCAAACCACATAAGGATTCACTAGAGTCATTGCATGTGTTTTCTTTTCACAAACCACAGCTAGAGTCATTGCATGTATGTTCTTTTCACAAACCACATATGGATCCACCAGTGTCATTGGATGTGTGTCCTTTTCATGAACCACATCCAGAGTCATTGCATGTGTGTTCTTTTCACAAACCACATATGGATCCCAAGTGTCATTGGATGCGTGTCTTCTCACAAACCACATATGGATCCACTTGTGTCATTGCATGTGTGTTCTTATCACAAACCACAACTAGTCATTGCATGTGTGTTATTTTCACAAACCATAGCTAGAGTCATTGCATGTCTGTTCTTCTCACAAACCACATATGGATCCACCAGTGTGATTGCATTTGTGTTATTTTCACAAACCACAACTAGAGTCATTGCATGTGTGTTCTTTTCACAAACCACATATGGATCCACCAGTGTCATTGGATGTGTGTTGTTTTCATGAACCACACCTAGAGTCATTGCATGTATTTTCTTTCACAAACCACACATGGATCCACCAGTGTCATTGGATGTGTGTTCTTCTCACAAACCACATATGGATCCACTAGAGTTCATTGCATGTATGTTCTTTTCGCAAACCACATAAGGATTCACTAGAGTCATCGCATGCGTTTTCTTTTCACAAACCACAGCTAGAGTCATTGCATGTGTGTTCTTTTCACAAACCACATATGGATCCACCAGTGTCATTGGATGTGTGTTCTTTTCATGAAACACACCAGTGTCATTGCATGTGTGTTCTTTTCACAAACCACATATGGATCCACCAGTGTCATTGCATGTGTGTTCTTCCCACAAACCACATATTGATCCACCAGTGCCATTGCATGTGTGTTCTTCTCACAAACCACATATGGATCCACCAGAGTCATTGCATGTGTGTTCTTTCCAAGAACCACATATGGATCCACCAGTGTCATTGCATGTGTGTTCTTTTCATTAACCATAGCTAGAGTTATTGCATGTGTGTTCTTTTCACAAACCACATATGAATCCACCAGTGTCATTAGATGTGTGTTCTTTCCATGAATCACACCCAGAGTCATTGCATGCGTGTTCTTTTCAAAAACCACAGCTAGAGTCATTGCATGTGTGTTCTTTTCACAAACCTCAGCTAGAGTTATTGCATGTCTGTTCTTCTCACAAACATATGGATCCACCAGTGTGATTGCATGTGTGTTATTTTCACAAACCATAGCTAGAGTCATTGCATGTGTGTTCTTTTCACAAACCACATATGGATCCACCAGTGTCATTGGATGTGTGTTCTTTTCATGAACCACACCTAGAGTCAGTGCATGTCTTTTCTTTCACAAACCACACATGGATCCACTAGTGGCATTGGATGTGTGTTCTTGTCACAAACCACATATGGATCCACTAGAGTTCATTGAATGTATGTTCTTTTTGCAAACCACATAAGGATTCACCAGAGTCGTTGCATCTGTTTTCTTTTCACAAACCATAGCTAGAGTCATTGCATGTGTATTCTTTCCATGAACCACATATGTATCCACCAGTGACATTGCATGTGTGTTCTTTTCATTAACCATAGCTAGAGTTATTGCATGTGTGTTCTTTTCACAAACCACGTATGAATCCACCAGTGTCATTGGATGTGTGTTCTTTCCATGAATCACACCTAGAGTCATTGCATGTGTGTTCTTTTCAAAAACCATAGCTAGAGTCATTGCATGTGTGTTCGTTTCAAAAACCACATATGAATCCACTAGTGTCATTGGATGTGTGTTCTTTCCATGAATCACACCCAGAGTCATTGCATGTGTGTTCTTTTCAAAAACCACAGCTAGAGTCATTGCATGTGTGTTCTTTTCACAAACCATAGCTAGAGTCATTGCATGTCTGTTCTTCTCAGAAACCACATATAGATCCACCAGTGTGATTGCATGTGTGTTATTTTCACAAACCATAGCTAGAGTCATTGCATATGTGTTCTATTCACAAACCACATATGGATCCACTAGTGTCATTGGATGTGTGTTCTTTTCACGAACCACACCTAGAGTTAGTGCATGTCTTTTCTTTCAAAAGCCACACATGGATCCAATAGTGTCATTGGATGTGTATTCTTCTCACAAACCACATATGGATCCACTAGAGTTCATTGCATGTATGTTCTTTTCGCAAACCACATAAGGATTCACTAGAGTCATTGCATGTGTATTGTTTTCACAACCCACAGCTAGGGGCATTGCATATGTGTTCTTTTCACAAACCACATATGGATCCACCGGTGTCATTGGATGTGTGTCCTTTTCATGAACCACACCCAGAGTCATTGCATGTGTGTTCTTTTAACAAACCACATATGGATCCACCACTGTCATTGGATGCGTCTCTTCTCACAAACCACATATGGATCCACCAGTGTCATTGCATGTGTGCTCTTCTCACAAACCACAGCTAGTCATTGCATGTGTGTTATTTTCACAAACCATAGCTAGTGTCACTTGATGTGTGTTCTTCTCACAAACCACATATGGATCCACTAGAGTTCATTGCATGTCTGTTCTTTTCGCAAACCACATACGGATTCACTAGAG